>OY804260.1:75248224-77678451 GCA_963680825.1 Meiosimyza decipiens
GTTACTCAGCGTGTGTAAGCAGAAGGCTTAAGCTTAGCTTTTTCTCGCAGTTACTGCCACTTTGCTTATGCATGCAAAATGCGGAAAGCCCTTACCAAGTAAATAAATAAATCCACTCAAGTATAACGTAAGATAAGGAAAATGTTCCTTATGCATGGTTTTGAATTATTACTTTTTTATTTTTTGTTTTTTCTACAGTGTAGTTTATTGTTTTCAAATGCCTGTTTGTAACTGCTTGAGAATGTCTGCATGTGTGTGTGTTTGGCTTAAGGCGCGTGGCAACTGCGTATTTAAAAGATTATTAAAATATGTTCACAACTCTGACATAAGTACGAAAGTATTAAATTTGCATACAATGGAAATATTATATTTCCCCGAAACTTATATTGTATAATAATATATTTTCCTTTTTTTTGTTTGTTTTCTTTACAGTGGCAGCGAAAAGCACACGCAGGTACCTAAGGAACCGTAAGTTTTATTTTGCCAATAATCCATACGCCTCTTACTTGAGTAATGTACTTAATGATTTACAATCTCTTAATATAAAATTTATTATTTCTAAGAAAGGAAACATTTTTCGTCTTTTTTTGTCAAAGTTTAATTATAGGAGGAGCAATTGAACTTTGTAATGTTTAAGAAAGAACCCATGTAAATTCTGCTTAAAACTGTGAAAAACACTTTCGAAGAGAAGCCAAAGTCACAAACTCAAACTAGATATTAATTTTAGGCGAAAAGGTTGGCAAGAGAGCATCTATACATGGTTTCTTATATAGCAGGAGGTTGCAAAAGAAAAACTGACTTTCGTCAGATCTTTTGGCAGAAAAAGGTCTCAAAAAACTCAACCAAAACGTATTGCAGCTTCGTAATATCTAACAGTTTTCGCTCTCTGAGCCAAACGTTAACCCAGTACGTAATTTTTTTCGAGAAAATTTAAGCCCTTCAAAGGACATATTATAAGAAGCCGGAATAATTTTATTTCATACTTCCGAAAATTTTTCCCAAAGACCAAAGACATGCACTTGTGGGTGAAATCTGCCAGCTACTGAGTATTTAGATGGCACTACTTACTTGGAGGACAATTGACACTCAGAATTTGAGAGCACACCAATGTCATTCATAAACACTCTGAGACTCTTTACTAAAAACCGAGAGCCTTAGTATCTATTCGACATATCTGCGGGGCGTATCACTAGCAGTAATTTGTGACGCATCCGATAATCCTCAACAGTGCTCCCCGTAAAGAAGAAGCAGTAATTTGTGACGCATCCTATATTCCTCAACAGTGCTCCCCGTAAAGAAGATAATAAATAAACTAATAATAAGTTTGCCACTATGTGCTTTATTCTCCGGACTACCGGAAAATAGTTTTAATTACTCACGCATAGTCTCCACAATATTATTAAATAAGGACTTTTTATATATATGCGCTCTGCTACAGAATTAACATGTGTTCACCAACAATTTTCTACTCATATTCTCGAACAGAAAATAAGTTAAAGAGTTAAGTTTTGGAAAGAATTGAAAGCACTCTCTACAAATCCTTCACGTTAGAGGAGTTTTGTAGCGGCATTATGCTCCGTGAGGTGATACCAGAAACAATATAATTCAATTTATATAAATCGCAAGTATACGAGAAAGAGCTTTTAATTAGTAATAATTTTTGCAAGATTTTCAATAAATAGATTTAAAAAAAGTATGGAGATAACATCTTGATACAAATATTTTTGTAATACAATTTTGTGCAAATTTTATATCCGAGCCTATCGTATTAGAAATTACTGAAATCAACGGATTGATCGTTGAACATATTTTTAGAGCACGGTGATGGTAGTTAAAGGAAAATTAGTCAAATTAATCACTTCCAATGGTAAATTAAACATTTTGTAAGAAAGCATTACGAAAAAACCTTCAACATTTAATTAAAAATCCAATGAAACGATCAAAAATGAAAAAAAATTAAGCTAACATATATCTTGAATTTGAAATGATTTTCCTTATGTCAACATACTAAAAATCCACTATAACTTAAATTAATTCCCTTAAGAATTCTAGCTCATATACTCGGTGGGTCGGCATTAAAAATGAAAATTATAAATTAGCGCAGTTTCAAAATGAAATTTGCTAATTTAGCCCAATAACAACATTACACCATGTGAAACAAATTTAAATCAGTGTAAAAATGGGTATATTGCTGTTGTGCTTGTTGTTGTTGCTGTTGTGTTTGCTACTGTTACATCCCACTAGAATGCATTAAAGTTGCCGCTAGGAAACACTTTAGCTTAGTCCCACACACACACACACGCGTTCGCACTATGATTATGAATGCATAAGCTTGCCATGATATGTTTATATGTGTTTTCGTGTAAAGCTATTTGTGATTGTATATGTAAAAACACTTTCACACAATGGAACACAAAATATAGTGAATACGGTCTACATATATATGTGCTAATATGTATGGAAAAGATGACACACTAACACACTCACGTATACCACTGTTGGCGTACAGTGATGCGAATGAATGCCTTGTAAAAATTTTTATATTCTGTCTAAAAGGATAGATAATGGATATGAGTGAACAGCGAACATTCAGAAATTTTTGCTGTTATATCTCCTGATTAAATGTCATTGCTGCCGAAAATAAATGAATTCAATAATGTGAAAACATGTTTTCTTGTTAGGGGCGTGGCACCACCCACTTAAAGACACAGACAAAATTTAATTAAAAGCGCTCCATTAACATATCTGTGAAAATAGTTTTTGGTTAGGAGCGTGGCACCGCCCATTGAAAATCAAATACCTTTCTTCAGGGTTCAATGTATCTCATTTCAGGAAAATTCGTTTAGCAAATATATTTTTGTATTTTAAGGGGCGCCCACTTAAGCAAATGTTTGTAGTTGAGAATCAATTCGTATCGTATATTATCAAAATCAGACAGCATTTTATCAAATAGGGAGCAGTGTCACGCCCATTTAAGGAGTATGGAGTTTTTAATACCCTTTATTAGGGCACAATTTAACTTCAAGCTATTTTTCATCATAATCAATGAATAGTTTAGCTATGGAAACGTATTTTCCTGTATAAGGCATTGCACAATCTACTATTTGAAAAAAAGTTACAACCTGCACTATACTTCATCAACACATTTCCATTAAAAAAACAAAGCGTATTATGGCAGCCTGAGCTTAGAGCCTTCTAACCTAACATCTTAATACATTAAAAATAATTTTTAAAAATCTTTGATATCAAAAAGTTTGATACTTGATATTTTGGTCTACACCCTCATCACTGTGCACTGTCACTGCAAACATCATGGCAAACGCCGAAGCTAAAATAATGAAATAATGAAAATTCCGTTCATGTTCTTCGGAAGGCGTCCAAATGTAGAAACAAATGGAACGTGTTGGTAACGGCAAAAACGTTGCGTATGCTTGACAGCGATTGAGCGGCGACTGGTTGATGTAAAAGGTGGGTGCTTTGAAGAGGGCACAAAATCTGCTGTTACTAGCATACTTGCGGTCTTAGCCAGTGTGATGTTATTTCTGTCAGCATTTGAATGTATGCATCTGTATGTAAAAATAGCCGACTGCGTGCAATAGTTATTTGCTACCCGTTCCCTTCCCTATAGCACCCCATGCTACGCGCTATCCTTCACCGCACTTACTCTGTACTTTTATGAATTAATGCGATTACATTGTCACGCAAGCAGCGGGGCGGTAAATGGTGTGCGAGCGGTGGCATCGGTGCCGCCAGCGTAAAACGAACGTGCTTGGGATTACATTAAGAGCGTTCGTTGTGCGTGCTGACACACACACACACACACACACATGCAGCTTGTTTTTTACACGAACGTTATTTCATTTAACTTTTTTTTCCTGTTGGGTTTCATTATATCACCCACCGAGCTGTGATGTGTTCGTTCATTCATAGCGATGCACGCTGGACGTAAAATCTGCGCACGTCTTACGCGTCACATAACTACGCAGAAATTGCGATGCGCTATACTGTTGTTGTTGGTGTTGTTGTGTAGAGCGCGTGTTATTATCATGAATTAATATTTTTCGGAAGATGAAATTAAATTTCATTTCATTTGTTTTCCTTCTTATCCTTTTATATTAAGATGAAAAAATTGAAAACTCTGCGTAGTCTAAAGAGTAATCAATTTTTCAATCTTGACGTCGATTTACAAATGATGTAATTTATTTGAAAAAAATTTTAAAAACGTAGGAAATATTTTAAATTAAGGACATTTTAATCAAAGCTCTGTTTAGTTATGATTTAAGCTACTAGTTTAACTACTTTATGTTACATAAAGCGATTCAAAATTATTCATTCATTAAAGTATGCTGTAAAAAAAAATGGTCTGAAATCAAGAAATGTCATGTCTCGAAAATTATAGCATGGATAACAATCTTACTTGAAACATTATTATATCTTGTTTAACTATCTGTCATATGACATTAATATTTTGAAAATCGAATAAGCGTTTCCCAACTTATAAATCCGATTTTCAAAATTTCAATGTCCATGTCTTCGAAACTAGATGCATCTTTAAATTTCTGATTCCATTTCATTGTCAGTGCTAAAACCTTGTAAGAAAACAATGATTTATGAAATGAAAACGAGAGAATCTCCTTAAATAAACTTGTGCCCTGATGTTAAAACTTCGTATCAATTTTTAGGCATTTTGATGGATGTTATCTTTATTGTTAAAAATGGAATTAAATAAGAGACCTCTGACCACAATAATATTGCTTTTTTTCACAAACCTTAAAAACTAACGCTATCAAGTCTTGATCTAAAACCAGTAGCTGCATGCGGAGAGTCTTACAATGTTTTAGTAGAATAAAATGTAACGCTTAAAAATAAAACAGCTCATTGCCTTGAAGTTTTTGGAAAAGTATAAAAGCAATCATAAGCTCACTATGGACTGAGAGTATTCTTGTTTATTCTATTCAAAAATTTCTTTTGCCATGTAAATCCAATGAGCACAAAAATGAAAAATATGAAAAAATATGCTAAAACTGGCTCAATTTCCATAACAAAAAAAACTGCCAAAACCACTGAAAGTGCTCGCAATGGACTTAAACTCTCATAAGGGTATCACAAAGTGTTTTTTTTTTTTGGACTTTACACGTTTTAATGAAAACGACAATTTTTAGCTTACACAGCAAAGTAAATGAAAATGTGTAAAAAAGAATATTTATCAAAAATCTAAGGTACAGTGAAAAAAAAAAAAACATAAAGTTGACAAAAAAAAAGTTAAACAAAAAATTTTTTAACTCACTTAATGCCACATAAAAGTATAAACTGCATGTGTGCACAAAACTCTTTACATAGAGCGAAACAAATGAATGTTTATGTGTTAGTGACAAACGACATTTACATAGAAGCAGGTTTAATGTAGAGCTTAAAAAAAGCACCACTTTATTTGATGCTGTAGTAGAAGAAGCTGTAAGTAGTTATATTAAAGCTTAAGGTCACAAAAAAAAAAAATGAGCTTGATATTGCCAACAACATTACCATTACTTGTACCACGGGTATACTTTTTTTCTTCTGCTACTTTACAATGCTACTTTTTTTTTAAACTACATCACGTGATGCTACTGTTCTACTGCCAAAGCACTTAACATACTTTAACGCTTCTATTATGCACACGTCAAAGTTGGAGAGTGTCTGCGTGCGACAAAGACCTGCAACCAGCTAGGAAATTTTTTCTTATATGACTGTGAAAGTTTTGCGTTCGATTGATAGTCTTAGAAGGAATCAGCAAACAATAACAAGTCATATTAGAGATTTCTAGGCCATTAAAAATTTCCTAGGTATCAGAAATTTCTCGAGTGTCATACATCTCCAGTGTCAACATAACTCAATGCACATTTCCTACCGTGATGTAACACTTGTATCTATGTTCGTGTGTAATGGTGTGAGTTTGCACTAACTATTATGTTAATGTCCTTTTATGAGCAGCTTATTTTAACGGTTAACATTATTTTATTCGCACACTAACGTGCAAACGCAAACACAACGTTGAGTAGAACGAAAGAAAAAAAAAACTAAATTGCCAGCGCTTCTTCTAATGCTAGTAATAAAGCAAAGCGGTAGAGTGAAAAAGAGAAAAAAAAAAACTGTGCAACGCAAGCGGGCAAAGACACTTTGTGGCAAGAAAGCACACTACGGTAGTGTAAAACTCGAGAAGGATTTTCCACTAAAGGTAGCTAAAATTTTACGTAAAAGAATGCATGTGCGAAACGGATGTAAGTGAATATGTATTTATGTGCATGAATGTTTGTGTGAGCACAAACATAAACGTGATTGCATACGTGTGTGTTGGTTTTCATGAGCTACTGCTAAGCTGATGCTGCCTCCGTTGCAGCAGGAGCCACAAATGCTTGTGGAAGCCACTAAAGATGGTAACAAAGAAAGCTAATGACAACATTCAATGGCGACGATCGGAAATAATTTATGCAGAGAGTAGTGACAAAGCTGGCAAAAGTAGATATGAGAAAAAGCAACTAA
Organism: Meiosimyza decipiens; assembly: GCA_963680825.1. Taxonomy (NCBI): domain Eukaryota; kingdom Metazoa; phylum Arthropoda; class Insecta; order Diptera; family Lauxaniidae; genus Meiosimyza; species Meiosimyza decipiens. The sequence continues at coordinate 75,254,744 of OY804260.1, forward strand.
ATTTTGTAGGGATCTTAAAGACTTTTATAAGTATGAATTTCAAAAGATATGCATATGGGTTAAGTAGTTGCAGTTTGATTTATTAGGCAACTTTAATGAACTTATTCAGGGACTTAAAAGATTTGAGATTATGTAGAATAATGGATTGCATCGGAAATAAATAGGAATAAGTGCAGCTTAAGTCCAGAGTTAAATAGATGACAATATTTGAATTCGTAACCATCGGCTTATCATGAATTAGCAAGTGCATCTAGAGTACAATAATATTTTACCTGGTCTATTAAAAGTGCGCTAAGGTGTAAAAAAAATTATTTTCCGAAACGACGACGCATGTTGTTTATCTATAAAAGCTGTTTTCTCGAAAGCTGGTTTTCGCACTAACATACATAAAGTGACTTGACAAGTACACTAGGATTTTGCTGAAAAATTTTCATTTTCCAAAATATCCTCACATGAATTTTTGATAATTTGAATGAGTTTCTCCAAATTTTCTCATACTTCTATTTAGAATATGAAGATCTTGTTGTAGATACCGATCGGATCAATATCGGTTTTTTTTTTGTATTTAATACTTTGATATGTAAGCTTTTGAAGTGTGCTAAGTGTACTTTCTCCATCTTCTTTGTAATCAAATAAAAATGTTGCAACGAATATTCATTTCAAAACTTTCTGAATAAGTTTACCTTTTTATTCGACATTACATAAAGAGTGATTCTTTAAGCGTTTGATTTTTGGAAATAAAAAAAAAGAGCAGAAAATTTTCAATAGTGAATGAAATATTTATTCAAAGCCGTACATCCTTTCCTTTCATTTACATTTTAAAGAATATTTCATGTAAATGTTGTCCACGGCTACGCCTGAGGTGGTTCATCCGTAAGCTCTAATTTTGGCATAATTTTTCTAGTATTTCGGTCGGTATCTTACCAATGGCAAGTGTAATTTTGTCTGTGAGGGTCGCAATTGTGGCTGGCTTGCCCTTGCATACGAGAGACTTAAAGAAGCTTCACAAAAAAAAAAATCAAGTGGGGTCAAACCGCATGATTTTGGCTGCCAACGGACTGCTTCAAAACGTGAGATTAATCGCTCACCAAACTTGACTTTCAATAGGTCCATGTTATCGCGTGCCATGTGGCATGTCAACTAAGTCCACTTCTCTCATTTTGGGCAATACGGTCCTCACGTGAAATCCAATTGGTCGAATATCACAAGACCAATTGTTGACAACTATAATTATATCACAAATAAATGTATTCATAAAATCTTTTGTGATAAAATCTTCACAGACAATTTCTATGCTTTGCTAATATATTATCTTTGAATATTCTGTTTTTCATTTGTTTGCTTATTTTGGCATTTCTTTGTCAATACTTTGAATAACTTTTTTTATTTGTTTGTTGTTTCCTATTTATTCTATGCTTGCTTGTTCACTTTCAGCAATTTGTGTCAGGACCTTTAAAAAGTTTTCCTATTTAAATGAAAATTCCATTCGTACGAAATCAATGACATGATATGGCTAATTTTTTGTATTTTCTATGCTACTTACCATAAAAACTGCGCCACTTTCACATCAAATGGTCAGAAATTTTTTTTGAGAAACTGAAACTAAAAGAAAGAAAGCAATTATTTGCGAACTTAACATAACTAATTTAACATACTCTATGGTTAATGCTGAAATTTTTATTTTGCAAAATGTGAAAGAAATTTTAAACATCTTAAAAAAAATCTTTGCTGCAATAAAGCTCGTGAAGAATAAAAAAAAAAATATTTCAAGTAAAACAAAATTAAACGAAAAATTACAATCAAATTTCAGTTTTGGAAATGACTTTTGAAATTCGGTAAAAGGACCTTTTTAGCATCTTATTCAAAAAATTTTCTGTAATCAAAGTTTGGGGAATTTTATAGCAATTAATTGGAGGGCTTTCTTGAAATTGACTTTTCTGGGTATTTGAGGTATTTATTACATTTTCTGCCGATTGTTAAACTACGAGCATTATTAGTAGTTCCCACATAAATTTAAGAAAAATAAAATAATTCAAAGTTTTTACTGATTGGCTGTTTACCACTTAAAATACTCTTTTGAATGAAAAGCTACAGCATCTTAAAAATAAATTTTTATATACTTATCTCTCACTTGAACATGCCACATATAATTTATAGACCTTAGACTCACATTATTTAATTATCTCATTGCAAGGCGAGGATTAGTGAAAAAATGCTTTCACACATGTTTTTGCTCATAATTATGAAAAGTTTTCCCATTCATTGTGGCTTATTATAAGTATGAGAGATTTTGTTGCATTAGGCATAAGTTTGTTCTTTTCAGTTTATTTTTCATTCATTTTGTATTTTATGATATATGAAGTGTATGAGTCACAATAAAAATGAAAAAAGAAACAAAAAAATACTGCTAATGCAGCTTTCAGACGCAGCTGTCAATAAACAACTAACGAACTTGTCTAATATAATAACAGCAAATAATTATGCGGACATTGATGAAAGTAATAGAAAGCCAGCCATAGATAGTATATAAATATTAAGCAAATAACATACGCATTCTCGTAAATCTACATAAATACTAATAAAATTATGTACAAATAATGTTCGCCTATAACATTTCGTATTTTGCCCTAATAGCATTTTGTTTTATGTATGTTTGAATACACACATATGCATTTATTTATTTTTTTTTTTCCTTAAAGTCATCCCAGTTGGCTTAAGCAATAACGAGAAGTGCTTTAGTAAGGCCTACTTTATGAAGCAGCACGCCTTTCAAGAAAAACTGACTAATCGAAGTTTTTATTTAAAAATATCGACAAATTCAATTCCTACTATTTTTCAAAAACTTACAAGTTGAATTATGTGACAGAATTTTGTTGAGTAGCCAGTATATTTTGAGTGACAATTAAACTCTATTTGTCTATAAATTTTTATTAAATCGGAGTGAGCTACAATGCAAGCAGATAGTAGTTACAATGGCCGATGTAATACATCTCAAAGTCTTAGCACACCTGCTGTTGGAAGGTATATTTTCATGAAGAACTGATTATGATGAGGCTATTTAGCTCTAGATAGCTTACAATTCGTCATTTTGACTAACATATAAATTTTTGTTGTTTTAACAACAACCCTGTATACCCTGGTTTTTGATGGTTTTTATTACTAGCTACTGATATTTTACATAATACTAGTAGTACATGCGGAATCGCATGCACACTTCCCGTTTTTTTTTATAATGAAATTACACTCTAAACATCTTATTCCATATTCTCTCTTCAAAAGTCACAAAAAAAAACAATTGAAAGAGATTTTAATCTTTGATCTTCGAAGCCAAATACAAACAGCACAAATGAGAACAAATAAAAATAAAAAACAAGGAAAATTAAATCGAAAATTGTCGTGTGAGGTTTTGCAAAAAACTTTACCCAAAAACAAGGATATCTATGTAGGATTGTCTTTTTTTTACATTCAAACACAGCGAGTTCATTGTAATTTTACTTTATTTAAAAGTTAATTTGATTAAATAATAATTATGAAAATATAAGTTTAATATTTGGTTTTTTAATTATTTCACATTAAGTTAAAAATATCTCCTTCGATCACTCTACGCGGTCTTGACTTTCTGTTTTGAGTGTTTGTCGCCAACTGTCCACTTTGATTTTCCGTTTTTAAAACAAGCTAACGCTTCGTCATTTTCGTCCAGTCAGTGTTGTTCGTTTTCTAAATTTTATGAGTGTTGTCCTCGTTTTGTCATTTACCTAAATTGTAGGCATCTGTTGTTTCGTCAATGTACTCGTCCGCTTCTTAAATGTCTTTGCCCATCTAATTGAGCTCCTACAATCGGCTGTCCTGACAGGGCATTCGACCCGGATGCCGAACCCCATGGCTTCATATATTCCACCACCGTCGTTGTCTTATTCGGTCCCTCAGTCTCTCCTATCTTTTCTACCTCGTACCTCCCATGATTAAGTTTAGCGACTATCTTGTATGGCCCAAAATACTTGGCCTTAAGTTTCGTAGCAATCCCATATTGAGTTCTTTTAATGGCTACTAAGTCATTTATTTTATACTCGCGTTCTGATTTCCTCTTTGCATTAAATGTTTTACGATTTTCCTCTTGAATTTTAAGAATATTATCTTGAGCTTTTCTTCGAAGCTGATCTCGCTCTACATTTAACTCATTAATGCCAGAATCATCTAGCATCTCCCGCAAATCGGGATTGTCTGGTGTGCGCATATTTAAACCAGTTAAAATTTTAAAAGGACTGATATTAGTGCTACGTGGAATAGTATTATTCAGGATTTGCTGGACTTTACCCACACGTCTATACCATTGAGATGGATTGTCATGACACAACTTTGACAACATTGGAATGATCGTCCGATGTATACGCTCAACTTGGCCATTCCCACGAGGTACACCCGTAGCGATTAGTAAATGTTGTATGTTTTCCTGCTCGCAATATTCTTTAAATTTATTTGCAGTGAATGCAGTTCCCCTATCCGAGACTATCCGCTTAGGATTACCAAAAATTTCAGATTGTTTGCGGAGCCTATCTATAACCTCTTCTGACCCTGTAGATCGAGTTGGGTACAGCCAAACAAATTTCGAAAAACCATCCACTACAACGAGTATGTGGTTATACCATTTATTTGTTTCAGTCAACGGTCCTACATGATCGACATGATAGGTTCCTAAAGGTTCATTCGCCTTGTCGATTGGCGTCAACAAGCCCTCCCTTTTCCCCCATTTTGTAGGATTGTCTTTTTTTTACATTCAAACACAGCGAGTTCATAGTAGTTTTACTTTAAAATTCTTTAATTCATATTTCTTAACAATTCATTCTTACAATATGTAAATACTTCTTACTCGCGAACTTCGCTTTCAACCCTTATTTCATGTTTGTCGGCTATTCGTACATCACTTCTTTTCTCGAAAAATTTGCTGCTTATCGGCTTTCTGCAGTTTTGTCGCTCATCATCTCATGGCATGACGTCGTTGATCATTTGTTTTTGTTGTTGCGTCGCTGCTTTTATCGAATTGCGTATCTGCGTGTATGTATACGCAAATTATTTGCAATAGCTTGCTTGGCGTCACTTTAGTTTTTATGCTATTCTTTATATAATTTAAACAGTTTATAAATTACTTTAAAAACTTCCTTTTTCTTCCACTTTAGGGCTTATTTAAGTTATTTTCTATTTTTCAACTAACGAGTATTCCGGACGAGCCCCCATTTTGTAGGATTGTCTTTTTTTTACATTCAAACACAGCGAGTTCATTGTAATTTTACTTTATTTAAAAGTTAATTTGATTAAATAATAATTATGAAAATATAAGTTTAATATTTGGTTTTTTAATTATTTCACATTAAGTTAAAAATATCTCCTTCGATCACTCTACGCGGTCTTGACTTTCTGTTTTGAGTGTTTGTCGCCAACTGTCCACTTTGATTTTCCGTTTTTAAAACAAGCTAACGCTTCGTCATTTTCGTCCAGTCAGTGTTGTTCGTTTTCTAAATTTTATGAGTGTTGTCCTCGTTTTGTCATTTACCTAAATTGTAGGCATCTGTTGTTTCGTCAATGTACTCGTCCGCTTCTTAAATGTCTTTGCCCATCTAATTGAGCTCCTACATCTATCTTTTAAAAATAAAAAAAAGTATACCGTAACCCTTTTCAGCACAAATGTGTTGTTTTTATAAAAAAAATTATTAAAATCGGTTCAGTGAATTTTGCGCCAAAGCGTTACAAACCGTTTTGATATAGGAAATTTTATATAAATAATGTAGATAAGTCAAAAAGTAATGAAAATATTCATTTTAAGCTGTCGAAAAGGAGAATTTTTTTCGTATTCAAATAAGCTTTAGTGTCTGAACAATATATATTAAATATACTTATTTGTTATTTGTGCAGAAAAAAACTTTTTTGTAATTTGATTAGACATTTCTTTAAATTTACACTTTTAACACTAATACTAAAATAAAAAGCATCTTTAAACTTGTACAAAAGCTAACCAATCGTCAAAATGACGAATAAGTGACATATGTATAAAAGCTCACAATACTCACTGACTGCGGAATACCACCACAAGCTGCCATTCTGTGAACTCTGAGTTGATGAGAAAGTACAGCTACATGAACCTTTTCACGATAATTAGAACCACAATTCGTCAAAATGACGAAAATAGCTTGATATCTTGGGTTAATGATTAGTCATTGATCTGAAATGGTTATAAAAATTGTTAAGTTCGTAAGCAAATTGCAACCATTTGGTCAAGAAGAGCGTTCAAAGTCGGACCTCAATGCCATTTCCGAACTAAATCGTAGCAGAATAAGGGAGATTATGAAACCAATTATTCACCAAGATGACGTAATCTAACACCACTTGTGAAAATATGTTCGGCATTTGTTGAGTAGCCAGCAAACCGAAACTATTTGGAAGCCAATACTTGTTCTATTATTGCCTTAATACCACCAGCGAATCACATGCATTGGATGTCTACTAAAGTTGCTTGCATAGCAGTGCTTCTCCGGAAGAGAAATCACTGAATTGCCTGCTGGGTTGTCATGCCGTCCACTATTTGGTGTTGGATATTTTGCTGTCCTTTACAACATCAAGCTCTTTCTATTAAGTATCTGTCAGTCTTGTTTGATTGCTTTGTCTCTTATTTGCTTGAGTTTTTCCAAGAAATTAGAACGAAGTAATTTTCGCTAGTAAGTTCAGGCGATTTGTTTTTTTCTTTTTTGCTCTGCATGGTAACAAAATTGAATTTCATTCACACAAAAATCGATCGATTGGTTCACACATATAATTGGATATTATAAATTTCTTTAGAGTTCAGTTTTATGTTTCTGTATATTTTTATTTCAAATAAAAATATCAAACGAAATATTTTAAGATAATTGAAAAATGGTATCAACTACTTGAACAATACTGAGAATGGATTTCATTTCAATTGAAATGTAGTATATTTATTTTATACCATTTTTGATTAACAATTTATTTTTGTTTTATTTTCAGCAAAAATATCTTTAAACAAATTTCAAAAGTAAGCAATTTTGTTTTTTTTTTTTAAATCGGCAACAAAGCAACGTTGCTTAATCTGCACTCTATAATATAAACTATTTTCATTAGCTAAAGTGATCTGATTAATACTAAGTTTATAAATTTTTTTTTATACGTCGGAGCTCTTATAGAAAAGAGTTTCAGTTCTAAGTGATTATATTGTGAAAATTGGTAAAATTCGATTTGTGGAAACAGATAAAGAATTATTACAAAAATAACAAATTATTATTATTATGTATGTCAGTTTTTCATATTTATTGTCACAATTTAAGCTATTTTTTTCAAACTGCTGTTGTTGTTATTCTCGATATAGCCAGTACATAGTAAATCGATATGCCACAGAGGAAATTCCTAGGAAATGCGAATGTCAATTGTTAAGGTTCAGATTTAACAATGAATAAGTAAGTAGTTTATTGGGTGGGCTTGTCGCACATTCACGAGCAACCATCTTCATTATGTTTTCGGTTTCAAAACTGATTGCTACTTGAAATACTCGAAATACACGCTCAGCAACCACCCATGCGCTTTCATAAAGCTACTTACAGATTAAGTAGGCATTGGCATAGAAAGTAGGGGTAAACTAAAATAATTGTATGCAGTGAAGCAGAAAATGGCTTAAATCGGACTGAATGGCTGCGCTGGTATTTGCATTTAAACTGAGTTTGTCAGCTTAAGTATTTAATGAGAAAAATAAATCGTTAAACAGATGCTAAATTTTAATTAAACCGGCATTTTTTTTCATTACGCATCACATTTTCATTTCGATAGTAGATCTAAATTTGAATAAGGTTTGCCAAAAACCGCTAAAGCCACAAAATGTAAACGCTTTAGATTTTTCAAAAACTATAATTTTGCATGTGTTGCCGTATATGTAGACCACAAAAAATAGTATGTATGTATGTAATACGAGTACTAACATAAAAATGTCTATACACAAGCATTTACAATGGGGTTGTATTGTATGCACAGCTTGTAGAAATTATGAGATTTTCATAAAAATCGACTGTTTAAAATAAAATTAAGAAAATTTTCACCAGATGTGTAAAGTTTCTTTAAGATTATATAAGAGAAAAATTATGTCTATCAGTTGCTACGATATCAATAAACTTAATGCGTTTTCCTAACCTGCAGTAAACGTAAACTTTGAAAGTGATATTTTGATGGATATTAAAAGAGCTGTTGAAATTACTCAATAAAAGACGAAAGTAGTTCTGTATGACACATAGTGAGGCAACATTGTCAGTTTATACTCGTATAGCCAGCTGCTTGACAGCGAGCAGAGTAGTGAAATAGGTCCAAGGGTATTTTAAAAAAAAAATCTCAAGCAAAATATTCGATTCACTATTGAATGACGTCTTATCGAGAAAAAGTTATGATGTGAATTTAGTAAAGAATATTAGATTTTGTTCGCCTTTAAATAAAGCGTTCCAACGAAGAGACTCCATCAAAATTGAGAAGAAAAGCCTCTTCGGAACTTTGCTTAAGATACCAGATGAGCACCAACACCAGATTACTCGGGCTATGAAATCGAAAAAAACTTGCTCGACATCATGGAACAGGGATGGCTTCATTAATTCAGGCTGCAATCTTGCTTTTTTTTGCCATCTTCGGTCAGCCGTTTCATCGGTGTTCCATATGGTCAGACCGTTGACTTCTAATCAGTCAACTATGCAAGCACCTTTCTTCATGTAGAAAAAAATCACCTTTGCAAGTTTGGGAGATCATTCCAAAGTCAACTTATAAGTATATTTGTATGTAGTCATTGTGTAACCCTTCCAATTCCGAAGCCTAATCTTTTTTGGGTGTTTCTTTTAGTTTGGTCGTTGGCCTCTAATCAGTCAGTCAGTAGAGTATATTTAAAATCCTCAACCCATTGTCAATGAGGATCACAAATGTAGCACTGCTAATGACGTGGGGTGTGACATGCCCATAATATTTTTAACTATGTCTTATCAAAAATGGCTATCAATTCTTTTTTATATTTATTTTGAAGTTTTAACTCATATGCTGAGTTAATTAAAATAAATAACCATAAAAAAAAGGTCACTAGATTAATTATGCTCAAAAAACTTGAAGCGCTCTTATTAAAGCCATGTAAAAATTCGTCAAAATTCAGATTCCTGAATACAATTTAACATTTTTAATAAAAATTTCATTCTCATAAATAAAAAACATATGAAATAATAATATTATAAGGATATTCCTAAGTGAGAACGTATATGAAAGTTATTTAAACTTTTCAGAGCATACCCACTTATTGCTGTATAATTTACATGTTCCTTGGAAATGAACCCGTTGCAGTAGGCGCAGTTATATTTTGATTTCCCATCTTTATGCTAGGAGCACTCAAGTCTCATCAACGTAATAGTTTATTTTGAAGTTTCTTTAACGTGTTTTGAGAGTCTCTACCTAATCCCTCTAATTTCCTAGTAAGGTGGTCAAAGAGGTGGGTTGTGACATACCCCAGTGTTTACCTGCGTGTTTTTCCTTCAAACAGCTAAGCTTGCTTGCTGTGCCAGTTACAGGATGTTTTATCTTCAGCTACTGAGAGCACTGTGCAGATTTTCAATTGAGGAGAAAGTTGCCTCCGTTAATATTTACGTGGGGCTTGTCACACCCCTCCTCATTGATGATGCGATAAAGAAGTTTTTAAGGAAAATAAGGTTTACAAGTTGTAATCATATTAATTTAATAAAATTCTGAAAATGGTTTTCAACTTGGCCTTTATAGCAAAAAAAAAACATTTATTTCCTGACAATATGAATTTGCTAGAAGCATACATTTTTAAGATTTTAATAACCATTTACATTCATCATTTTTCCTATCAACTGCTGTTGAAGAAAATCTCTACAACTATAGTTTAAGTCTCTCAAACAAACGCTATGTTCACACGCTATGTTCACGTGATTTTACATGTTCAAAGCTTAACTATGATTATTGGTAGCAGATTTTTGTGCATACATTTAGACGCCATTATATATGAATTTAATCTTTGGACAAGAATTTTTGTGGACATAGACAGCATAGGGTTAATCTTGTAATTTTAAAACGCTAAAAATTTCATTTAATAAAAACAAGTACCTAAGGGAGAATTTCAAAATCATACCAACATGTCTGTACACATTAAAGCATGTTGCGACCAAATTTTAAGTTGCTAAAATGCGTTAATTATGACTTTTTCACATAAATCTGCATATGTTGTTGTTGTTGTAATTGTTGTCATTTATGGTTATAATTTATACGCAAAAATTGAGGTTACACATTGTGGTGACAATTTTGCATATCATGTCGTTGATCATTTTAATAAATGTGCACTAAATGAACCCTGCTGTATATTACTAAAATTGTTGTGTTGGTTTTTGGTAATAATTTCATTCTTCCGCTGTGCCAGCGAGTCTGAATGTTATAAATGCTGGACAAAAGCTATTGTTTAATCAGCGGTGCTTATTATATGTCATTCTATGACCACATTTTAAAATTTATAACATAAATAACTAGCATGTGCCTAAGCCAAAGCATGAAACAAACATGTGACCAAAAATTGTTGGATTGGAGTATAATGAAAATAAAAGCCGCTAGCAAGTAGTTTAATGGCAATTAATTTCGTTACAAAAAAAAAAAAAAAAAAACAAAAATTTCTTCATAGAATCAACTTAACTTTTGCTAAATTTCTTATTTATATCACAAGTTTCCAAGTAAATCATAAATCAGCCAGAGTAATAAATGTTCTTTATCACACATTGCACAGCAGCTGATAACTGACATAAATCTCATGAAATTTCTGCAACATCAAAATTAACACGACATCATCAATTCACAGTCATGTTTGATATCTATGCATCACTGACAGCATAGGTGACACCGCACGACATGCCGTAAGCACGGCATGGGGTTGCATCATTAATGTTGCATTGCTGAACCAGGACTGGCAGTCCCCCTTTCATCATGTGTTGCAATCGTCACAAATGTCATACACATGGACGGATATCATTCATCTAACTAATCATTGATTGTGTCAAGTGTAAGGGCGAGGCAATCAGTGTACGCTGGCAGTCGTATGATGCAGAGAAAAAACAAAATTAAAAACTGCAACATGCCAGTTGACTGTCTGTTTGTGTAGAGCAAATAAAATACGAAAAAGAAAAGAATAAAAACATTACAATGAAAAATATTCTTGGCAATCAGAGGAGTTTTCTTTTAAAATCAAGAAGACACACCAACACGCTGTCTTCTGAGAATTCGTTTGTAATTTTTCATTTTGTGCTACAACAGAATTTTTTCCCTTATATTCCTGTTGAGACATTGCTTCACACTGTTATTTCAGTTAAAGAAAAAGGGGACAACACGTACCATAAGATATTCATGCGCTGCGCTATAAACACTTCACAATACTGTCTGCGAAGTGCAGCCATAAAAAAAGTCATAAAAATTGTCTCATTAATCATCAGCTGTGTAAGTAAGAACATGCGGTACAGTGTAGTGGATATCCAGATGAATTCGATAAAATTAGATATTTTGCTTTTTGAAAACATTTAGTGAAATCTCTTCTACCTTTCTACCGAATGTCATTGAAATCTTTTCACTAAGAGAATGTGTTCTTCAGTTATGGAATGGGCGTAGTATAGCTCACTTAAGAATCAGCCTATCTTTATACCAAATTTTATCCAAATCGGTGTAGCGGCTTAGCTGTGTTGTTTACCATTAAGGGCGGTGTTCCGCCTACTTTAAGGGTACAAAGTTGATAATAATCTTTCTTAAGGTTAATCTATCTGCGTAACATATTTCAATAATATCGGATTTTGAGTTCAAGCGTGGAAACGTATTTTGATGTTACGTGGCACCGCCTACTACTGGAAAACAAATTAAAATTGGCGCAGGCCCTCTTAACAACCATTCATACAAAAAAAAAAAAAAGAAAAAAAAAAGTCAAACGATTACGTTTTGTTATGGCATTTAAAAAGGCATGAAATTGTTACATCTTCGACTATTTGTATGTGACCTGGTCTATGAAAAGGGGACTTCGGGGTCAAAAAATCATTTTTTCCTTGAACAACTGTTTTCTCGAAAACTTGTTTTCACACGTAAGCCGTTTTTTCATAGGCCAGGTCCCATATATAGATAATACATAAACATATAAAAAATGTCGTCTGAGCAATATGAAAAGCTACAAATTTTGAGCCCACTGTGCCTCACAGCAATAATCAGAAAAAGAAAGAAAAATATATTTGCACAAGGGTGTGACACTGTCGTGTGGAATTAATTATATAAAGGGTGCTTCAATTATTGATGATGGTATGAGAATAAAATGAAAAATACCATAATCAGTTGTATGAAGTAGCAAGGCATTGCCCATTATCAAAATTGTAAAACTCATAATTTTAATGAAAAATTTTCTATATTCTTGAAAATAAACGTCTAATCGCATATGAAAAGATGCACAAATCCCACATAAAAACAAACCAAGTGCAACAGCATAAATCAAAATAAAATGTACCGCTTATTTAGAAGGGGACAAGTTAGACTTTATGGGGATCATCATGGCACCATCTTAATTTTGAAATCTTAAAGAGTTCCACAAATAATCTTGAAAAATGCCATAAAAAATTAACTCAGTTGTAAGATACTTCATAATGCAAAGCAGCAGCAGCTATAAATGTTTACTGACTGCTGCTGATGGTATGTTGCTGCTGCTATCTTACTAAACCACAAAGTTATCAAATAAACCGCAAGTAATTAAAATTTTAATGGTCTCCCCAAAACTGTTTGCGTTCCAACTATATTTCTTTTGAAAATTTGATGCCATGAAGTCTCGTCTCGCTGTGTTTGAATTTTTGACTTTGCAACAATTGCTGTGTGTTACAAGTTGAAACTAATTATTTTAATTGTACGCAAGTAGTTGCTACATTAAAATTCCAAAAATATGCAAAAACTTCTTTGCTGCAGTTTGAGTTATGACTGCGAGATGCTTTTGCGTTAGATTAAATGTGCTGTATCCTCAACCGCACACCACCCTATGAATCTGTAGTGAGTGCGCGCGTGAAAAATCATGCGTTTCGTTGAAGTTGCAACTGAAGTGCAACCAGTCAAGTGAAAATTTTTTTATTTTTTTACTTAGAGGAGCATTAAATATTTCGCTGCTAGTGAATTTAATTTTGAAAAAAAGCGTAACTTCAAGAGTTTGTGTAAAAATAATTGAAAACATTTGTAAGCGTTGTCAAAGTAAACTTTTAGATGGTTTCTAGTGATGCGCAGCATTTAAAATGCAGACAGTCACATTAATCTGTATTTCCTGCATTCTACTTAGCAAATATGAAGGGGTGCATTTGAAAAGAATTTTTTAATCCGAGTTTATAAAAATATCTCATATTTTCTTTGATGAAATCCTTAAAATATCGTAGGTTTTTTTTTTAATTTGAGTTTTCGTAGTTTTGTTATTTTTTCTAAGGTATGAAAACTTCTATAAAACTATTTATAAATAAATCTTTCACATATATCATAATTGAGCACAATGCTATGCTGCTTATGTCACATTCACGCAAAGTAAACTAATTTCACATTGCTAATCGTAATATAAAATTATTATTAGGAATAATGAACTTTATTTGACTTTCAAATGAAAGTTTTGCATACCTACTGCCACAAAATTAAACTCATTCAGTTTCATTCGAGTACGAGCCACCATGGAGTAATTAGTATTCGTTAGTTCACTGTTTGCACTGAAGTCTCAAGTCAACCCACACCACACAGAGCGCAACGTAACGTAAGTCCATCTCAACGCCAAAACCCTTTGCGAGTGAAACTTCAAACCCAAAAGTCAAATGAAGACAAAGCGAACAAATGTGGCACATCAAAATGACTGACAATGAGTGAAACAATTCAAACATTAGCGCAGCGCAACGCATAGAATTCCCAAAATGTCTGTAGAAATTTTCAAAAAGTGAATTGTTCCGCACTTTAACAACATGTTGGAAAGTCAAATCGCATTGCCAGACCAATGTGACTGAGGGTAGCTGCTGATGTTGATGATGTTCTGACACTGTACATAGCAATGCCACTCTATTGCTGATACAGCAGCAGCAGCACTCAACTTGTGCTTCACTAACTTATTTGCTGTATGGGAGTTAGCTCTAACTGCGCTCTACAATATTCCCTGTTCGGTAGCAAAAAGTTCCTATTATTCAAATTTGTGTAGTTAAAGTTTTTAAAACTTTCGTCACCAACGTACGTTTTGTGCAGAGATGCCGGAAAGTGCAACATCATTCTATGTGGAGATATTAAAGCAGCTTATGAGCTGCAGAGCGTGCAATAGAGGATTTCACATAAAAGAAAGTTTTTGATGCACCCGAAAAAATAATAATGCAAATGTTTGATTAATGTTAGTGAAGCATTATATTACATTACACTGTGCAATAAATAAAAACTGCTTCAATAAATTGTTTTTATATGAAATCCTAAGTAAAAATGTCTCTCATAGCAATGTAAGAAAACTGTTGCATGTTTTAATATATAGCCATGTAACTAGGTATTTTAGTCGCACATTGTTATATTTATCAGCTGGAGCCCACAAGAAGTCATTTTTTCATTTGTTATCTTAAAAAAAAAACAAAAAAATAAGTCATGTAAACATATTTTTATGGCACATTGTTGCACAGTGTTATTTGATCGGATGACGGGGTCTAGATTAGCTACAGCAATTAGAAACCTTTCGTTTTATATATTACTACCGCAAACGCTATTAAAACATGAATACAGGTATTATAGCGACTTTCCGGTACTTTGCGGAACATAAAGTGTGACTTAGTTAAACATGGTCACTTGGGTGCTACGTAACGTTCATGGAAGGGATGAGGTATTTCAGCACAACGAAACGCTGCATGACATGAGGGAAGGGAGGGACAAAAATTTTCAAAAATTGCATAACGTTATACTTGAACGCCCCTTTATGGCATAAAGATATATGATTCACAAGTTGCTAGTCAAAAACAACCCACAAAAAATATATTTTTCAGTAAAATCGGAGATCCAACTTCTTCCTTCGTTTCGTTTAAAATTCGTCATAAATTTTTCAAAATTAAACAACTTTAACTGCAAACTAAGAAATGCTTTAAAAACATAACTATAAGTACACAAAATATTCAAAATTGAAATTTTAGATGAAGCACTGAGTTACTTTTGAATAAAATATTTTCGTAATATTTAAACTAAATGTTTCAAAGAAAATATAGAAATATTGAAGTATTCCCGAGATCATTATTTGACAACATTGTAAACAAATATAACAATAAAATTATTTTTAAGCTTCCCGAGTGCATACGCAAACATTTTCTTCTAATTATGGTTTCTGGGCGTTAATCTGTAAACTAAAATTTCAGCTGCAATATACCAAATGTGTGGTAGCACTCATATGGTGCAACCACTGCTGCTGCAATGCTTGAGCTTATTGTTTACTTATGAGAATAATAAAAATGAATATTTACGTACGTTTGACGACAATAGAGAAGATGCACAGAGAATACTAAATTAATTTGGTCTACATAACGAAAAATGCAGTACTCAGCTACTCCATATTTCACTGGGGTATACGGATATTTGTAACAAAAGATTTATAAAATCATTTTCAATGCTCCTCGGTGCAGCAGTGTCAATCTTTTAACTCGTTTATTCAAAGGTCGTCATGTAAGCAGAGTTTCGTTTTAATTTTATGAATTAAGTATATAAGAGAATTTATTCAAAAAAGGTTTAATATTCTTTCTCAATTTTGTTATAAAATATATTAATCATTTTTGTTTTCTCAATACTCTCAGTATGTATTAAAACCTTTTTTTGATTTTAATTAATTTTTTATTTTACACTTTGATTTCAAAGAATCGCTTGCCAAAAGGATTTTTATTCACCGCGGCCGCCACACTTTGAATTTCAATACTTGAATGATGTGAATGGAGTGCATTTGTAGCGCAGCTCATGCGTGAATTTTTTTCATTTTTACTTTTTTTGTATGCAGTCGTTGTTTGTCTTATCATTTCATATTTCTGTATGCAGTTGTAGCCGCTGAAGGACAAACATGCATACATTCATATAAGAAGTGCACGCCGCAATATTATATGTGCATATGCGCAAATAAAATTCCACGCATTATAAACTCACACTAAAATATAAAAATAAAAATAAAAATAAAAATTATAATTAAAATAAAAATTAAAATATAAATAAAAATAAAAATAAAAATAAAAATAAAATAAAATAAAATTAAATAAAATAAAATAAAATAAAATAAAATAAAATAAAATAAAATAAAATAAAATAAAATAAAATAAAATAAAATAAAATAAAATATAATAAAATAAAATAAAATAAAATAAAATAAAATAAAATAAAATAAAATAAAATAAAATAAAATAAAATAAAATAAAATATAATAAAATAAAATAAAATAAAATAAAATACAATAAAATAAAATAAAATAAAATAAAATAAAATAAAATAAAATAAAATAAAATAAAATAAAATAAAATAAAATAAAATAAAATAAAATAAAATAAAATAAAATAAAATAAAATAAAATAAAATAAAATAAAATAAAATAAAATAAAATAAAATAAAATAAAATAAAATAAAATAAAATAAAATAAAATAAAATAAAATAAAATAAAATAAAATAAAATAAAATAAAATAAAATAAAATAAAATAAAATAAAATAAAATACAATAAAATAAAATAAAATAAAATAAAATAAAATAAAATAAAATAAAATAAAATAAAATAAAATAAAATAAAATAAAATAAAATAAAATAAAATAAAATCAAATTAAATAAAATGAAATGAATTGAAATGAAATGAAATGAAATGAAATGAAATGAAATGAAATTAAATGAAATGAAATGAAATGAAATAAAATAAAATAAAATAAATTAGAATAAAATAAAATAAAAAAAAATAAAATAAAATAAAATAAAATAAAATAAAAAAATACATTAAAATAAAACGTAATATAGCCTTGGCTGAAAGTGTTTTGAAGCTAAACTGAACTGATTTGTTCCTTCTTTTGGCACAATTTCTGAACATTTTTTTGGAACAAGTCACATCAGCTATATGAACAGAAATTCTTATTGAAAAAATGCATATCGTCGATGTAGCAGATTTCTCTCTAGATATAACTTCTCGTGTACACACTCTGACATGCCTTTATATGCTCATCACTGTTGACTACAATACAAAGCTATGTACACATGCACTTTTTCAGTGTGGCAGCGTTTTCACCATAGCAGCGTTTACCATAAAATTTGCGATTAACAGCACTCTGATTCAGATGCAGTCAGAAAAATGAAAATGAAAGGATGCCAACGCCAAGTGATCCTCTGACCAATGAAAACGCATGAGTGTGAGCAGAAAAAGAATGTGAACTTGTTTCATATGCAGATAAACGTGCAACGATGCTCCCACATTTTTATTCTTCACTCGTTTTTTAATTGCACCGACAATTTAAATTTTCAGTTCAACATACACTGGAGTGATATTATTTTTTAATAATTTGCTCTGGCTGCATAGCTGGTTGGCTGTCGGTCTGTCTGTCTGTCTGAACTATGGAGTAACGTAAACGAAAGTGCACATAAAGTTTTAATTAAACGTTGCATATGGAAATACTATCAACGATGTCTATGATGACGTGAAATTAATGAGCGCATTGGCTGTAAAACTCGATATGTATCCTTTTTTACAAATGATATGTGTACAGACAAGATATTAAACATTATTTCAAAAGATATGAACTGATAGCGCGCTTGTGTGAATAATCGTTATTACTTGCTCAGTACTTTGTATATTTTATAATTAATTTTTAAGGCTATCATTTCAGAAACTTTTATTATTTTTTGAAATTTAATGGGCTTTGTGTGCACTGAGCGTATAAAATTTATGAAAAACGCAATAAATGCAAGGATAAAATAAATGTTTTTTTGCCTTAAGTAGCGGTTGATAGATCATATTTTTTTTATTGGACTTTTTCAATTGCTTTTCCTTTGTAGTTTCATGATATGTTGTCTTTCGAAGAGTTATAGGCAATATTTTTTGCGAGAAATTATAAAAAAAAAAATATTATTGCTAAAATCATTTTTAAAGTTATTTTCTGAGAAAGTAACCTTAGCCTTTATAGAAAAATTCAAAACGAAACTTTATGCAAAACGGCACTAGAGGTTATAAATTTATATAACAACACAAAAAAAGGATTCGATATTGTGAACTTGGCATTCTTTTTCAATATCAGTGATATCGCAGCACTTTCATCTTATGTAAACTACAAATATATGAACTAAGATTGAGAAGAAATACTCAACAGCTAAGTTTTCTGAGAGAAAATAACCAATCAGCGAGGTATGCCATTAATCCAGGTTCGCTATGCAAACCCAGTCATTATAAGGAATTATTTTGTACGAGCAGCTAATGATATGGTAGTTGAGTGACGAATAGTGAAAACAGCAGTCGTATCAGTTGGAACTCTCGACAATTGGGGAACCTCTATTGTTGTTGGCCGTAGAATCAAGCGGGACCAATGCAAAATCAAAAATATTCATAAGCTGTTGGGAACTAAAACGATCCATAATGTTAAATGATACAGTGCTGCACATATCGAACCACGGATTTGATAACCCTTTATAGCTTCATTTTGGGAACAAGATGCATGCAGTATATCTTGCTATGGACTGCTGCGCAATGTCGTAACAACGCTAGATATAAATTTCCGTTCTTAAATTGCAAAAAAGGTTAAAATTAAAACGTAACATACCGAGATTTGTAACTGGATTTCGAAGTTGCATTTTAATTGGTTTTAGATTTTGTACGTCGATTGTTGTTTATGGTAGCAAAACGAACAAAAAAAAAGCAACAACTTGCATTTGAAGCAGATTTCTATTACCTACACACGCACGCATGCCAAGTAAAGTTTTTCTCTAGCGAGTGCCAAACTAAGTTGTGAACGTATATGTTCTCATCAGCATAAGCAGCTAAAAAGGGTGGTATGAAAAGGTTATGTATTAGCATAAATATTATATTGAAGCTATGATGTTTTATTCAAAAAGAGATTTCAAATAAAAAAAACCTAAAAAAATTTTTTTTTTCAAATCACTCTTAAAGTGCAACACGATGCAACTACTCTAGCAAATATTAGGGATTTGAAAATTTGCAATCTACAAATAAATTGCGAGAACTTTACTTTTCACGCACACATGTGTGCTCATATATGCACGCACACAAAAACACATGTGAATACTCCAGTTATCCCCAGAGTGAGTGGCAGCAGCCATTCCTTTATTTTCATTAGCAACATACAGCCAAAGCTGCATTTTAATTTGCGCTTACTGCTTCTGGTGCTGTTGGGCCACCATTTTTTTACCACATTTCCTGACATAATGCAGTTTGCAAGAACATAGGGAACCAGAAATAGTCAAAATTTTGTGCAGCCTGCAACGATGTATTTACGCTGCTACACTACAGCAATTCGGCTTCACTGGCGCTGAGTGTTGAGTGCATGCTGGCACTGGTTGTATGGCACAAATTTTCGCAGCATCGTGATTTATTTTGCATTTTTTGTTTTGACATTTCATTGTGTTTTGTATGTTGTAGTTTAATTTTGATGCTTTTTTTTTTCTTTTTCTACCGGCGCCACTATTGTTATTGGAATTCACTTTAAATATTTGGATTTTTTTTTTGGTGAAACTTTTGTGCACATGTTTGCCTTAATTTTATTTTTTTTATTTTAGTACTGTGCTACTGTACTGAAAATAAAAGTGTGAACATTGCGTGCAGTAGGCATTTTTCGCACTGATTTTTTCATAAATTTCTTATTTTTTTCGTAATTTTTCGGGTTGCAGTATATTATACAAAATGCTCAAATAGCAGGAAAGTCATTTGATGTTATTAGAGCACGACAGTACGTTTATATACTAAGGTGAGTATCGAAATCATTGGTTAGATGAGGCCAATATTGGAAATTTTATTAAAATTAATGACGACAGAAAAATAAAACAAACCAAAATCCGGAGCCATAAAGTCATAAAGTTGGAATAGCTATGTATTATTTATTTAAATAATTTTTTTTATCACAATCATTTTTGCTTTACTTAATAACAAAGACGGAGTGAGCTAAGAAGCTAAATCGTAAATCCTCGCCTAAATCTACCATTCTGGCAAAAAGTTCGTTTTCGATATCGATTATGATGAAATTTTCGAAGACTTAGCCTATTAAATCTCTACGTCTATCGAATCGTTTATTAAAGACGTACTGTATATTTGGAAAAAAATCATTTCCGAGCTCAATAGTGATACATAAGTTCTGTGATTGTTTTTTTTTTTGTGTGTCGGCTAATGTTAACTCTTCTGGCAGCAATGAGTATTGAAAATCTGTCTAAGAAGTGAAACTTCGCGGCGTGATGTGAAAATTTAACGCTGTTTCGTTATGTTTATCAAAAAGTCTTAAATATGTCGCAAATTTTAAAATATGTGAAAGTTTTTATGCGTCGAAAAAAGTTGACAGAAACAACCATGTGTGGGAAAATTTTAAAAATATTTAAAAGTAGGAAGATTCAATTTGGCAGCTTCGCAGAATTCGAGGAAAAATCTATTTTTATCGTGGCCTATGTCATTTTACTTAAAAAATCTTATGATATATATATGAAATTCGTCCGATAAAACATACATTTTTTGTTAAAAAACCTTCAAATGATAGGATTTCATAAAGTAATAATACTTTGTTGTTGATAAATTTTACAGATTTAAACTTATTATTTAAAATTAAATACAACACGTGATGTCATGGCTGCCAAGTTTCATTATTTTTTTTTTGTTGTAATTTAATTTTTCCATTTAGTTATTGAAGTGCTTACCGAAATTTTTCACTTTTTTTTTTGTTGTATATCCCACAAGTGTAAGCCACATCTCAAAAAGCCACAATCATATAAATCAACATTTTGACTGCTGTTGCTCTTCCTGTTGGCTGAAATAAGAACTCTAGTCACATTCAAGCTGCCTTACAAGAGGAGATGCCGCCACTCTATTAGACGCTGCTCAGAAACCACATAAATCTGCGCCTACAAAAATTGCGTTCATGAGCAAACTAAATAAAATAAGGGCAACAACAACAACAACAACAACAAAACAAATCCATTTTACCTGTCAGATTACAGCGAAGCATTTGGAATGTTAAAAAGTTAATAAGCGTAGTGTTGCCAATGTGCAATTAGTTGATGTGTCGTTAAAAATATATAAGCTGACGTTGGAAAGTGTTTTGGATGACAATTGATATGAACTTATTGAAACATTTAAAAAAGGAAGTGTCAATGCTCAACACTTTTTGAGCAAAAGCATTTTGTATTTTTTTTTTGATTCAATGCAATTTGAAAAAATATTTATTTTCGATATCGGCAGATAATATATATATATATACATAAAATCTACTCTGGTTATCAACTTTTGGTTGTCATTTGCTTATGCAGCATTTTATTATTTTGCTCATAATTTTTAGAAAAATAAGTAATTTTTCAGTGCAACATTTCATATTTGAATATTAAAACATGGCAACTCTAATACGTCCTTATTGTAGCATCGCAACGCTGCTTTCACTTTGGTGATAATAAAGCATTTTTGCACCACTACAATTAAGCTAAATGCCACAACAAGCGAAATTGGCGGCAGTATAGAACAACAATAATAATAATAATAGAAGTTGCAACAACAAAAACAGCAATAGCAACAACATAAAATAACAATGGCAACACAACATAGCAAATAACACAATTTATGTGTAAATAAAATCATAAAAAAAATGTTTTTCAGCTGTTGTACCAAATCGCTGCTCGTCAAGTAGCAGCGAAAAATATTGAGAAGATGCAAAAGCGGAACAAAGCAGCAACAGCAAGTTCACAGCAAGCGAAAGTGGCTTTAAATTGAAAAGTAAATGTATAGCAACAGCCATAGCGGAAGCTAAAGGGAAATTGAGAAAATTTTTGAGAAAAGCGGAAGCTTTTTCTAATATTTATTGAAAAAAAAAAAAGGAAATCTCATTTATAAGTAGCCCATAAATAAAATATGCTTTCATTTTAGATGATATTTAATAAAAATAATCATACCATACACAAATGCAAGAGGAAACCAAATTTTTATATGATGTATAATAACGACTTTATGATATTAAACAAAAAGTCTTGTTTTTTTTTTTTTTTTTGTTAGAAACTGATGTTTCAAATATTTCTGTTCTAGACATAAATCAATGAAATTAATGACGATTTCAAAAATTAATACAAAATTTGCAACTGACGTTTTCATATTCTTGAGACTTAAAGGGAATGATTTAGAAATCTATTGCGAATTTTGTAAATTGTTGTTATATATTTTTATTTAACTTTTAGAAAGAAACTGAAAATATAGCAACTGTTTAGTAAAAAGGTTTTGTTTATGAAAATAAATTAAGAACTCTAAAATTTGAAAGGACAAATTTGAAATCCTTATGAGATATATATCGAAAAGAAATATAGTTTTTAATATAGTAGGTTCTCCGGCCTCTCTTGCTTTACATGCATGTGAATATCGTTACTGAATGCATCTAAAAAATGTATTTTTGCGTTTATCTGCGTATCCTTTGAAGGCAATAAATTAAGTCCTAACTTAGCGAAGTCAACCAACAATTAAGATGTTATGGCTTTAAAGTTTTGAATTCAAAAAATAAAAACTCTTGTAGAAAAATCAAGTTATAAGTTTTCAATCACATGAAACTTGGATATCCTTGTCGTTTCCAACCAACGATTGCCCTCACTTGAGTATGAAGCAAGAACTTAAATCTAATGAAAAGCAGGATAAAAGCTGCCATTACTTAGCATAGTTGCCAATTTTGATAATGAACATTATATAGCGGTTTCATCAAAGTTTCGATCGTGTAAGACAATATCATTTTTCCGAAATCCTAAAGAAAGCCTAATCAAATAATTTCTACGTGATAAAAGTTGCTTTCATTTTCTGAAAATGGTACACTTACAAAAATTAAATTACATTTTGATTTTATATATAAAAGGCTTCAAAAAATATTTTTTCGCAAATATTTTTTTTAGTACTTAAAACATAGCACTAAAAAAAACACGAATAACGTGCTCATTACTCCAGACTGAAAGACCTCGTGAATTCCAAATGAAAAATGAAGCTTTTTTCCATAATGACACAATTTCTTTATTTTATATATATGGTCTGAAGTCCATGAGAGCACATTAAGTTTGCCATAAGTTTATCTTTTGAAATCAACTTATGATGATATTGATTTTTGAACAGAATGAGAATGGAATTTTTTATTTAAAAATATAGACAAGTATTTTTTTAACGAGCTGTGATATTTTTATTGCGTTGTAAAGTGAAAATAGTCCAATTTAGCACAAAATAAAACATCTGACAAATTGCCATCATGCCATTGCTCTTTTCATGATATTTTTGATTTGACTTTTTCACAAAGATGTGGCTGTATCTCATCAGTGACGCGTTGGATATTAGCCTTGAGCTATGGAATTGTTTCTGACTTATTCACTTAAGCCTAAGATTTCACAAAACCATAAAGAAAGAAAACACAGGGCGTATGGTCGCTTTATCTTGGTGGCCAGTTGATATCAGAATTTCGTGAGATGATTTGGTCTGGAAATCGTTGCTGCAATAAATTGATTGTTTTATACGTGGTGTGGCAGGTGGCGCCGTCCTGCTGAAACCACACTTTGTTTAAATTCATGCCATTCAGTTGAAGTCACAAGAACTTCGTTATAATGTTTCTTTATTGCTGAAAGTCTGCGATAAGCACAGATTTGAAGTATGTAGAGACGAAAGTAAAATATGGGATTAATGTAATATGCTGTTAGATCATCGCTCATAATTTCTTCAACTTTGTCTATACGTTAGATGTGTACCTACCTTTAATCAGCATTATCTCAGGAATATTTAAAAATCGAAAAATCCAGATCGGGTGCGGGTTTTTTAACTCAAACGTTTTTCGAGCAGCTAAAAAAAAAATTTAATAAATTTTTACTGGCCAGTTAAATTTAATTGCTGCATGCGATATACATTATGTGACATACATTATGTTCTTATGACATATATAATGTTGTATATATATCCCCCACTATTACTAAAAACTTATTTTGATGTTTACAACAACAAAAAATTAAAAAATTTCTTAATTTTTTTTTTCAGCATTTCATCAAAAGGCAACCTTGATTTCATTTTATTTGATGGTAAGTTACTTTTATAAGAAACAGCCTAAAATGGAACAAGTAAAATATACCAAAAGTTTTATGTTATAAGAATCATCAAAAAATCAAATTTAATTTAGAAAAACACCAAAGTACCCTTCTAATAATTATTTCCGTAACCTTGTGGGATTTTCACTTTTTTTTTTTGCCAACTTTGGCTATTTTTCTAAGCGTAACATCTTTTGCAAAAACTAATTAACGTCACTTAATTTTAACGGTCCCTCACTAATAATTTAAAAAAAAAACACACAAGAGAAGAAAAAATGCGACTATGACGACAGCTCCTGCCGCCAATCACCCAAATTGTAGCTACACTTTTAACTACCTTTTTAAGTTGCAACATATTTGAAATACCTACTTTTTACAAGTTTTTCATTATAAATGAAAAATGTTTAATAATTTAAAATAAAAACAAATAAGGACGCATAGAAAAGGGAGCGGACCTAACACGCAACAAAAACGATGCTGGTAACCCACAGACAATATGAGGGAAAGTTTCAATATGTTCTAAGCTGTACAGGGTTACCAGCATAATGTTTGCTTTCTCTTGTTATCGACTGCTGTTTGAAGTACAAACACAATTTATTTAGGTATTTTCCTACTCTTGTTTTTTTTCTCAGCTACATTGTTTTTGTTCATTTCTTTTTTCTTTTATGTGGGTGTAGCAAAAATTTTTTAATTGACTTTGTAACTTTTTTTTAATGATTAAAATGCTCTTTTATGTTGTTTGTTTGGGGTTTTCTCCACCTTTTTTTTTAATTTCTTAAGGTTCTTTTGCTAAATTTTGGTATTGTTAATGTGATTTTCCTTTAATGTGAGAAAATTTTTGTGTAAAAATGTAAACGTAGAGCTTAAAAGAAAAAAACAAACAGAAAACCATTTAAGATAATTATCTAAGCTTAGGAACACAAAAATACGGACTATTGGTGCACGAGACAGACTTTCACCTATCTAAAATAAATCATATATTTGGCATTATTTCTTTATGTGCAGTTTCTCCAAATTCTTTACGGGCTGGTATTTTAATGAAAAAAAATCATGCACAGTTTCATAAAATGATCGGTAATACACTATCTACAAAAAAAGTATACCATGGGACACAACATTTTAGAAACTTTCTTATATGCTTAAGTAGCCAATGGGAAATTTAGTATGTACATAGATTTGTTTTGAGGAAAGATATTTGTTTTTTGTAGGCATAATAACACACCCCTTGCTAAAAAAATGTCATCACTGCTACACCATTTGATTTAATAAAACTTGGTGCAGAGATAGATTGAATCCTGAGGAAAAATATTTGTGCTCTAGTGCGTGTTGCCACATCCTTAGCAAGCATATATGTTTTCAACGCTTAACTAATGAACCGATTTTGGTGAAATTAGTAACGTAGATAGATGGGCGGTGCCACACCAAAAGCAAAGATTATTTTCATAGTTAAACTAATTAACCGATTTTGGTTAAATTTGATATGGAGTTAGACCGAACTCTAAAGAAGAGATTGAAATAGAGATATGACGTTTTGATGCCATAATTTTTATTTTAATTAGCTGTTGAGCACTCAATTTTGAGATCAATGTATATTTAGGACGATTTCATAATCAAAATAACATTTTTCCTGATATCTCAGGTACATAGTGTCTCACGAATATAGCTGACGATACAACAGAGTTTCCATTTTTTTTATTTTATTGTTAGCAGGTTAACGAGCTTTTATAAGATTTTACCTTTACAATTTTCTGAGAAAACATATATAGCTAATCAAGATATTTTTTTGAAACTGAAAACTTAAATTCCATAAATTATTTTTTTCAAACCTTCTTTCAATTTTAAGGTCAACTTTAAAACAATTCATTGATAGTAAATTTTATGAAGAAATAGTTTTAATACCTATAATTTTTTGATATTTAATTTTCACACTATAATAAAACTAATGACGTCGAAGAAAATTCGGTATGAAAATAGCAACGAAATTGCAAAGAAAGCCTAATTAAAAACCACTGAATCTATTAATTCCTAATTAAGCATAAGAAACAAATTAGCATCCTTAATTCGAGTGGAAAATATACCATGCATAATTGGGAATAATGATAATTAAGACGATGACAACGATGTAGAAAATAAAAACAAAAGAACCTTGTCCAAGAAATTGAGTCCAAGGACAATTTTTTTGTTTTGCGCATTAATGTTTCATTAATGTAGTGTGCATAATGATATGTAAATTACTTTAGGGCAGTTTATGGTTGTCTAAGATAAAAACAAAATTTTGCTTAAAGATTTAATTTAAGAAAAAAAAATTTTGGTTTCGCATTCGAGCTTAAATTATGAAATAGTTTCTGTGACTTAGAAAAAGGCAAGGCAAAGCCAACTTTTTGGAACCTGCATAAATATAAATAATACCTTTTAGTGATGACAGAGCTTGATAAAATTATAAAATTTGGCTTGCTAATGTGTTATTTAAAATCTAGTTGGATCATATGATTAAGGTTTATTGCTTTTTGCTCTTGGTCAGAGCATAGTGCTAAAAATTATTAACAAATGAGATATATATCGCATCAATAAAGGATATTTTCCAATATGATATTTGAATTTTTCTGCAAAATTTATAATTTGTTTATGTTCCTAAAAGAATCCTTTAACTATGATTTTTAGCTTAAGACTTTTGTAGTTTCCTTAAACATTTAAAAAAAAAAGTTTTTTGGCCTTCAACTCTAAACAATTGTTCTTTTAAATTCAGTCTCAGAAGATTTATTAGAAATTCGGATCTCAGATTTTTTAAATTTCAAAAAAGCGAAATACCAAACTAATATACTTAAACCTAAGCGCTGTGATATCTTCTTCTATGTATTTCCGGAAAGTTTTCATTATCTTGAAAGATTTTTTCTGACATGTTGTATCAAACGAACTCTTCAGCTTCAACGTTCGTAATGCCCACATAAAGCATCATACCATGCCAGTCTTTTAGTATTTTTTCCATTTGTTCTCTTTGCCAAAGTACCGGCTTTGAAAAATTGCTTCTCATGTTCTTTATTCTTTGTCTTAAGGCATTCATTTTGCTCACTTTTCTTAGAAACAAAAAAATAAAATTGTTTGCATGGCTGCTTGAGTTTTCCAAGTTGCATTTGCTCCACGTCCATGTACGTACACGTATACGTATACATATGCTTCTGTAATACGCTAGCTTTTTTGTTTGTATGTAGATTGTTGTGCAAAGATGTGATGTCAGCATACATCAAATTTTTCTTTACATCATTTCCAAGTTTATTTACATTTTTTATTAAGATTTTTGATTGTTCAAATTTTGCAGTTTTTCAACTTAGCTGTAAATGCATACATTTCATAATGAATTCTTACACATATTTTCAAGTAAATATGTATGTATACATATTTGTGTGCATACACTTATTTTGTAAACATATTTATCGTGTGCATTGAATTGTGAATAACAAATGCTTGTTCATCTATGATGTTTTGCTTCATAACTTAAAAATTTATTTAATTTCCAAGTTGCCGAGAGCTAAATTTTGTGCTACAATTGGACAGGTTGACTTTTATGGGAATGTTAGCAAGTAACTAATTAACTAAGTTATTGAAGAGCTCTATAATCAGCTTACAAAATAACCAATAAAATTTAGTCAAAAGTGTTGAATTAAAATTCTATAAAAAATTAATCACAATAAAACAAAAATGTATCCAAAGTAGCATCAATCAAAATAATGTTGTGTTTGAAATTTGATATAATTGATCTTTTGTGCACCTTCCTTTTTTGGGTTTTGTTTTATGATTGTATTATGATACTTTATATGTTCAGAACGCGAGGTGAAGAAAAGTGGCTTGAAAGTTTCTTCAAAACAACACCACTATGCTACCAAAACAGCCATTTTACAACTGAGAGCTGTTGTTTTGAAAAACCGACACTGTGGCTGTTGAAAGTTATCAAGTTACGTCTAAAGTTATTGAAATATAAGTCCTCTTTGATAAAAATTGCTAAATATGTGAAAATGTCAACGGTATTTGAAATGTTCCCCCAAATAAACGTCAAAGTTGTCCAAGAAAACAATAAGAAAAGTTCAAAAACTGACCATAAAATTGTGCAAAAATCCATAATGGAATGAAGTGCATCAACGCAATCACTATTGAATGATCTCACCGAAGCTGGAGTCGACATATCGCTGCAAAAAAAGCCAAAGCTTACAAATTTTATGTGCTAACGGATGCAGCGTTGGGCTCAGATTTCTCGTAATACTCCCAAAAACTACTGAAATATAGTGACTGACTTTGATTCAATTAAATTCAGTGAACTCAACGTAAAATTCTCTCAAATTTTCTTATGTATTCATTTATTTAAAGGTCATTTTAGCGATGGGTGCCGGCTAGAAAAAGCATACCAAAGAATCAGATTTGCTGGCAGAAGGCCTCAATAGTGATATTCAGCCAACTTTGTAGTTCCAACTGCGAAAAAACTCAACGTCTGTTATGATTTGGGGCCGCATAACCTCCGAAAGATCAGCGCCGATATATTTTTTTAATAAAATAGTTCATTAAAATTCTGCAAAGTATTTTGCTGACCTATATCGAGACACTAAGTCATCCCAAGAATAAATACACATTCATACAAGATACAGCTCTCTGCCATACGTCCAGAGCCAGTATGAGCGTCCTGAACATTTTTAATTTAGAAGTTTTACCTTAGTCGGGCAATTGGGTGGACTTAAATGCAATTCAGTATTGCTGTTCTTAATTAATATCTCCTGTCTACGAGCAGAAGAATAACACCGTAGCTCAATTGTGAGAGAACATACGCGTCGTGTGGAATAATTTGTTCATCTTTTAAAAGAAACGATAGTCAAGTATGCCGAGTAGAATTATTGAAGTTTTCATTGTTTTCAATGTAAAAGAAGCATTAAACGTCGATTTAACTGCAAGCGTATCATTATTTCATTAGACTTTTTTTTCTGAAATCAAATAACATCAAAAGCTCTCAAATAAAAGCAATCCAAAAAAATCACATGCAATTAAATGCAAGTACATAGAACATAAATTTTTGCCACACATCCTTTTGCGATGGCAGCAAAAGAAAGACAAAGTGATTACAAAATAATGACATAAAAGACGATAGCAACAGCTGCTGCTGATATCGTTGCTATACATTTCCTTTT
The DNA here is from genome assembly GCA_963680825.1 of Meiosimyza decipiens. Taxonomy (NCBI): domain Eukaryota; kingdom Metazoa; phylum Arthropoda; class Insecta; order Diptera; family Lauxaniidae; genus Meiosimyza; species Meiosimyza decipiens. Next base: position 75,284,228 of record OY804260.1, read on the forward strand.
TGCTAACATACTGTTAGTGATAGCCTAAAAGCAGGCAACATTTTATATGCAGCTGTATATACCTAATGTCTTTAAGTAACTGCGCGTCAATGTATATTGTTAAACAAAGAAAACTTTTTGTACTTAGGAAAAAATTAAGCGCACACAACACAAAGAAATACGAAATTTTTAATGTGAATATAAAAGAGTAAACAAAATTGTCAAAGTGAAGTGAAGCAGCAGCTGCTTTAAATGTTGTTTTTGCAATGTTAAAGTGAAAAATAAAACAAAACGAAAATTGCTTTAAAATTGTAAAACTTTTCTGAAAAGTAAACGAAAGCAAAACACTGCTGATGTTTTTCGTCAGCTAATAAAAACGTACTAACTTTATTGCAAATGCAAAAACTTGCATAGCTACTTTATTTTTTTTTTTTTAAGTAAGCAATTACTTACGTTATTTCTTTGTTGTAATGCTGTATTAAATTTAGTCGTGTTTATCCTTAGAATTTTCTGCAATAACATAAACGGAAAAAAATATCACAAAATTTTACATATGTCATGTTATACAGGTAGTTGCAGCGGCAAGCAAGCAGCAAGGTCAGCATGCTTCTTCTTTTTGCTGAGTGTTGCCAAAGTGAATAAAATTTTCCGCATAAAATACAAAATAAGCTGCTGCATGAATTTTGCATTTTGTATTTTGCATGTTGGCTGCTGTAGACTCACAGCATTGCACTTTTTCCGTGTACTCGTGCATATAAATTGTGCACATTTGGTGTTATATCCTTAGCTCGTTCTATATAAATGCAGCGTCAGCTACGTTGAGAAAATGTGACAGTGCTGCATTTAGAATGTGCAAAACATGCTCGCACACACACACACACACAACTATAGCTTAAAGGCAGGCGGTAAATCCTGATTAGCTGCAATTTCCTTAAATTGTGAAAAGCTTTTGTGTATCAGAAAATATTGGAATAAAGAATATGTGGAATTTAATTTTGCTTTTAAATCTTAAAATCAAAGTAGTCGAAAAATGCTGTTTTAAATAAAATCAAACTGCATTTTACTTTTCTTTTGCTTTTATTTACAGGAAAAGCAAAAATTCAGCAATCGTTTAAGTTTTAGTAGTTTTATTATGCCCTACTATATTCACTTTGTCATTCCGTTTGTAATGCACAAAAGGGGGCGTGGCAGGTATAGAAAGTGTATATTTTATTGATCAGCGTTACCACCCGAATCGATAAAGCTATGTCCGTAAGTCTGCCTAGCATGGTAAAATGGGAAAAATTGGTTCACGGTCACGCCCACCGCCCATACTCTATATGTTTTCACATTTTGGAAAAAATGTTGCGATTTTGATGAAAGTACACGGATACAGATCATAAATATCTTGAATTGTGTTTAAAGTGGGCGGGATTGCAAAAGTGGGCGTGTCATATTTCAACAAGTGAAAATTTTGATTTCTTAGAACTCACAGTAATTAATTTTCAAATATTTTTAACATTTATTTAGAAAGTACTTTCGATGCAGTGAAGGGCATGTGAGTTTCGGTCCGGCCGAAAATTAATTTTGTTTTATTGTAGATTTCTTGATAGGAGAAGATTTGAGCTGTTAGCAAAGTTATCAATCTAGCTTACTTTACCGTCAAATTTTATTTTGAAACATTTTCTCTTAAACTATCAATTTACATTAAGATCTGCATTGAATAGAAAGTTCTTTATATGAGCCAAAATATTTGTTTATATAAGTTTTGTAGGGTAAAATGTATTATTTATAAGTAAATTATTTTTAAAATTAATTAGGTTAGAAGATAATTTACCAATGACTTTCAGGTGACTTTCGAAAAACTCCAATCTCTGATTTCTCACAAGCGCAGTAAAACAAAACATTTTCAAACAACTGCACTATACACTAGATACAACAAAACTTTCTCTAAGTCAAAAACAGACAATAGCTCTCTAGAACCTCAAAATCCTGTTGACAATAAACATAATTTAATTAAAATCAAGCAAAATAACTCGTAAGACGTACATAAATCCTCGTGGAAACAAAACAATACACAATTTTTAAGAATGGGAAATTTTTCATTGTTATGTGAGTATTTTGAAATTAATTTAATTTCTAGTTATAAACGTAGATAGACGAGTTTATTGTAAGTAAATAAGAAAACGAAGACGTAATTGTAATGAGATATAGATACGCAACATAGTACTAACAGCAACGATAACATTGAAGTGACAGTAGTACCAGCAAAAGTAACAATGCAAACATATAGAAAGTTTAGTAACATGAGGCACCAGTAACAGGGATGCCGCTGCATTTTATTTTTAATGAATACTTTGACTTAGTTTTAGATTGAAAGATAAGTATTTTTTGTAGTTAGAAAAATCACAAAATTTTTATAGAGCAATGCACTTTTTTTATTAGAAATATTGCTTATAATATAAATTTTCTGGTATTCAATGTTCTTAAAAAGCTTAATGTGCTTATTTACTGATGAAAGTAAAATTTGCAAAAAATAAATTTCCCAAATGGGAAATTTTTGCTGTTCGTAAAATCTGATATATGTATTTTGCAATTCTGAAGATTTTTGAGTTATAAAGTGTCTTATAAACTCGTTTAACATAATTCTTTACATGAAATTTTCTGGAATTTCTTTCATTGGATATTTTTTGGAAGTAATTGATATTAAAATTTCTTCATAAATCTGTATGTTTATTTACTCACCTAAGTCGATTTTTCAATAAATAAATGATTTCCCAAACGGGAAATTTGTTATTATAGTAAAATCTGATATTTTTTGTAATTACGAAAGTTTTTGAACCAACAAATGCTATATATATCTTACGAAAATTTCTAATATCAAGTTTTCCGGAAAATGTTTTTTTTTTTTACGTATTAACTTAAAACATTTCTGCAGATAATGCTGAAAAATTCAAGGCATGTATGTTATATGCAAAAATTAATTAAAGAATAATTTTATGAACAGTCGTTTAGAGATTTTAAAAAAAGTTTTCATACTAATTTTTTTTTGTTAAATAATCTACTTCAGCAAAATTTCAAAGTGGTAGCCCTTACTTACATATATATATACATATATGTATAAAGATGCTGTTCCTTTTACACAAAAAAGCAAGAGTTTCAATACATTGAAAGTATAAGAAACGCATTACTCTTACTTCTGTACTGACTATCATGCCCTCCTCCATCCGCTGTCAAAGTAGGCGTGTAACTCTTTGACACTGCTAATAAAATAAGCAAATGTTGCTACTTTGCTTTTATTTGCAAATAGTGCTGCAGGCTTAAAGGGAGCATTGTCATGCAGCAAAAGAAACAACAATATAAATAATACAACAACAACCAACAAAAACAATGAAGAACAATACAAACAAAACAAGTTGACGTAAGCAAAAATAGAATTATTGCAAAAACAAAATAAAGCAACAAAAAAAAAAAGAGGCAAATTACAACAAAATAAAAATAAAACAGTAACCCAACTAAAATGAAGCCAGAAGAAGTAGAGAAAAATGTTATAAAGGATAATATAAAGGATAAGGAAACTGTTTTCTTGAAGTAGCAGGAAAACACAGTAAACTTGCGCGTCTGAATAAAATAAATGAATGAATAGTGACTGACAGACAGATTGCAAAGTGGGAAGAGACATTGAATGGAACGTTGACAAAACAAGCATACAGATTGACAGCAAAAACAACAACAACAACAATGTGAGCATGGTGCACAGTGATTTTTGCTTGAGCATCAAAATCTTTGCTTTGAATTTCTTTCGTTTTACATAAAAAGTTACATCTTCTGAAAAATTTTTTTATGTTCAAATCCAACGATTGAATCCATCTCCATATCAAATATAATCAATGCCGGTACATTGGCATATCAGTCAAAATATATTTACTGGTAAGGAGCGCGGGACCATCCACTAAAAATAAAGCTCTTTCCTCGGGGTTTAGTTAATGCCCATACCAAATTTCTTTCAAATCGGTGCAATGGATCCGACGTGACAGCTTTTTATTTCTATTAACCCTCCGTTTAACCGTAGCCCAAAAGGTGATAACCAATACTTCGTCCTTAGGCAGACCACAACGCTAATCGGAGAGTTAAGAGCTGCCCCACTTCCACAAAAGGTTGCACACTTCTTATACACATTCTTAGAGCTCAATCTATCTCTATATTAAAATTGGCCGTGGAAACATATTCTCCTGTTGGAGATGTGACACAGCCTACTATGGAAAAAATTAATTAGATTTTGCACAACCTTTCTAGAAAGAGGAAGTCAAGCGATTGTATTGTGTTTTTGGAGTTATTAATGGATGTAAACGATTTTTCACTGGCTGAAAAGACAAATAACAAGAAAAGATAAAATTCATAACATAACTTTTTAATAAATAAATAGTTCCCATAAATTTAATTTTTTACCATTTATTAAATTTCATCTTAACAGTTTAAAAAAAATATTATCATAATTTTAAGCTTAAAGTAAGCCAATAATTCAATAATAAGCTTTTCAAACCATCAATATTTTTTGAGGTATCAAAACACTGTGCCACGACATAAAACGCCAACAACACTGACTGACGAAAAACCGCGATAAATTGAAGTATATGACAAAACCAACAGTAGTGGCAACAACATGACATCGAAAGAATAAGCCAACCAAACAACAGCAGCAACCTAACAAAGAACAATATTGATTGAGTTCTAGATAGGAGACAATAACGACTGAATGACAACACAGCAAAAACAACAAAAAAAAAAAGGATACAAGGATATCAAAAATAATATTGTTTGCAAGAAGAAGTAAATAGTCGAAGAGAAATTGAAGGAGGTAACAAAAAAAAAGGATTTGCTACCAAAAAGGATTATGTTTTGTCTTGGCAGAGGGCAGTTAAAGTATACTATATATACCGTATATATTTCTTTGGATAAAAAACCACTATTTGTGGAATTAGTTTGATAGTTCGAATTGTAGATGTAGATACGAATAGAAATGCAAACCCTGTCTGTGCTCCTCTTAATGGAAGATAGTGTTAAAAATATAAGAAATACTTTTGGTTGAGTATACCGCACAGCAAGACGTAATAATGTAATACCTTTTATGAATGATAAGCTAAAAATATTACAAAAAAAGGGCTTGACAAAATAATACTACATACATACAAATTTTGTGCGGCATCCCTTGCCAAAGGATAAATGTACATGTAATTTCCAAATTATTGTGGTATTAATATAATAAATTTTAATAAATTGGAAAGGCCCACTTTTGCAGATTTGTATTTTTGTTTTTTAACTATCGTTTGATTTCTAGTGAAATCATTTATGTCGAATATCAATTTTTATTCATTAACTTTAATACATAATCTGGATTAAGTTTTAAAAATGTGGACTTTTTAACAGCAGGACTTTATTTTAATTTTATGTAACTATTTCTCTGAGTTGAGTTTATAACAAAATAATTATAAAGAAACATATATTTTTCTAGCTAATATATATTAGATTGATCAACCTAACACAAAAAAAAAAGTTATATCTCACGAAAAAATGCTTTGGAAGTTTTTATGGAAAATTTTATGTTCTTTCAAATGAGCTTGGTGCCTTTTGTATAAAATTTTTCTTTTACGAATGATAGACGAAATTGTCTAGCAAAGCATTCTTGACCACGTTATTCTTATGGAAATCTAAGAAACTTAACAACAAGGCACCAGCAATAATTAACAATGTCAGGTTTCCTTGGACCAGTTTTTTTATGCATGTTTCAGAAACTATTATATCTGATTGAAAAACAAAAATATATCTGCCTGATGCACGTTAACATACGCTGTAATATATATGAGATAGTTACTATCACAGCGTGCATTTGCTTTCCCATTTTTCCATGTAACTATGAGTACATATTAGGGTGGCCTAGCGGCTTTTTTAAAATAGTTTTTAGTTCAGTGAGCAGCAGACAGCGTTTTTCTTATACATTTCTACACAAGAATAAGCTTTCAATAAATAATCATCAATGCCTAAGGATTTCATTAAGAAAAAATTAAACTTATCAGCTTACGAATTGATGGAAAATAGTTACTGCATAAGAGTCAGTCAAAAAACTTAAGCAAATAAAATGAAAAATTAATGAAAACACGTATGATTTTAAAACCACCCTAATCAATTAAGAGTATATCGCCGCTCTCGAGTAGGAAGGCCCCTTACTCGTATTTTTGAAATTTCACTGCAGGAAAAAAAAAACTTCAAAACCTCAAATGAAGAAGTTTTTTAAATGCGATTCCAAAGATTTTCAGTGAATCATATAGGAGAGGCTATGACAAAAACGATAGTGGGAAGAAATTCCCCAAATGTCATATCCATCAATTAGACGCTTCAACATTTGCATCAAAAATTGGCATATCCGACATTAATTAAAAACAACATGTATACTATAATTGTAGCGCCTGTGATTATTTATAATATGACGTTATAATTTTCGAAATCGATACAGCCGTTACAGAGTAATAAACATAAATGTAAACATGGATTGCCTCTTCCATTCTTTACCTTAACTACTCGTCTTCCTGGGAGATTAGGAAGGAGATTTTGCATGTGTTTCTAAATTAGACTGTTAACTAACAAACGATACCAACATTGATAAAATATAGTGGAAATCATCGATTTATCGACAAAAAAGTAAATTTCGAGGAAAAAATGAGTTAGGGCCTTTCTACACGAGAGCGACGACTTTTTTGAATTATATTCAGAAATGCAAATCAAAATCTGTTAAAACTGTTTGCTTTTGTTTTGTTCTCATTAATAGATTGTTTTCTATTGAAAGCATCCCGTTGTTTAACAAATTGAATAAATTTTTAATTAGATTTTTTAAAAGTAAATAAGATTGAGCTTGTGCGAAGTATATTTGAATTCGTGCTATACTTTGAGCGCATTAAAAACAAATTTATAAATAAAACAATTCAAATGAAGAGTACCTTAATGTTGCATATACCAAAAGCATTTTGAATTTAATCAAAAGCTATATGACAATTTTGAAATATATTATGAAATTAAGGCATTTTGCCGAATATTTATTTTTATTGCAAAATCAGTTAATTTGCACGAGATACTTCCAAAAATGATTAAATATTATCAAAAAAATGATTTCAGAAAAAGTCATGTTGAAATTGAAGATTATTGAAAATGTTGAAGAGCATGGAAACGTACCGATAAAAGCAGAAGCACAAAGACATCACTTCACAACGAAATAATTCGATTGGATATTTTATGAAGTCTTCATGCGAGTCCTTAGATGGCAATAGCTTTGATACAGCTTTGAAAAAGCTTAGTTTTTTTTGCTGTAAAAGTTCTGAACATAAAACTCTGTAAGATACATATAAAATTTTACTTTGTTCCAAAAAAACAAACAAAACTTTGAAAGAAGTTTCGAACGATCTTTCGCCATGAAAAAAGTCTCTTTATCAAATCTTATCTTATCTTAAAAAAGTGGAAAACTGCTTCCAAAATTAATTTGTCACTTTTTTTTGCAACAATCGAGGTACCATCATGGTTTGCTTCTTGCAGTAAAAACATTTAAAGTTAATTGTTGTACATACTTTGTTTACGTTTATATGTTACTCATACGACATGGTTTACAACTAAGCATAAATTTTCTCTCGGGAGCTATGAACTGATTTATTAAAATAAGCTAAGGAGCTACAAGTATTTATATATGTTACAGATCTCAATATTATATATTTGGGACAGTATTGAAAGTAAGAAAAGTAAAGATTGTTTGAGATGCTCCTTACGTTACTTCTTAATAACGGAAAACCACATATTTTAAAGATGCTAATTTCATTTAATTTCCAATGAAAATATCTCTACGGTTTTAAATACGGCGCCGAATTTAATTTCATTCATTAAATAAGTAAATTGATTGAATTGATATTTGTATAGCAAAAAACTGCAATTAAACTCATCTCAGCCTTTCTGTCGCTTCTAATGATACAAAAAGATGACTTTTTAATGAATTTTCAAATCACTATTGCAAACACATATTCAATGAAATAAATTCCATCTGAATAAAAAAAAAAAAAAATTATCGAAAAATGTCCAACTCTGTTCTCAATTAAACATACAAAAAAATGCACTCTAGCACTCTAGCACTTTTTTGTTACAAAATTGCATTTTGCTTCTACAATCAATCTAAAAAGCTGTCGAATTTCATTTGATTTACATTGTGTGATATATTTTTAATGGATTAGGCTTATTTTTTTACTAAGTTTTTGTCTTTTTTAAAATATATATATAAACTGCGCGTTGTTAGCATTTTTTACTGATATAGCGCTTTATTTGCTTGCAAATATTAAGTATTTTTTTTAGATGTAAAAAATTCAATTTCAATTGCATTATTTGTCAAATGCGCAAAAAGTAATTTAGAATTTACTGTCATTACTGAATTGGAAAAAAGTGCAGCGTTGATTTAAAATTTTTAATGGAATCTTAACGACTTTTTATGTAAAAATTGGACAAAATATATAGGGTGTCCCAATAAGAGTGAATTTTTTAGATTTTGTTTAATTTTGTTTTCGTGCCAGTGGCAATTCTAAAATTTGACATCTATAGCTTACAATTTATCCGATACTTAAAAATTGAGCGCTAAGAAAAAATCCAACGAGTTATCAATGTGAGGAACCATTAAAAAAATGGATAATGGAGTAAAGTGAAGTGAATGCCAAGTGAAATGCTTTACTTTCTTGAAAATGAGGCCGGAATTGCAATGATTGTGAACGGCATTCGTTACAGGAACCCAAACTGAATAGCATGGATCTAGACAAAATTTGATTTCAGCAGTACGGCGCCACTTGCAACAACGCGTATAAAACGACCAACTTATTTCAGCAACGATTTTCAGACCAAATCATCTCACGAAATTCTGATGTCAACTGGCCACCAAGATCATGCGAATTAACGCCCTGCGAGCCAGTAACAATTCCTGAGCTCAAGGCCGAGATCCAACCCGTCATCGCTGAGAAAAAATAATCAGAAATTTCATGAAAAGAGTAATGGCGTGTTTTCAGAGCCGCGATGATCATTTGACAAATAATTTATTTCATACGTAACCGGAACATGTCTGCTTAACAATGCAATAAAAATATCAATGCTCCAAAAAATACGTGTGTTTATATATAAATTAAAAAGAGTACTCGTATTGGGCACCCTTATAATGTGCAAGTATCACACAAACAAATACAAGTTGTTGTTGCAATCTAAAAAATTGTTTAGAATCTTAAAAGAGATTTATTTTATAGAAAAATTTTCAAATGTCAAAATATTTTCAGAAATCGGAGTTGTTTAAAAAAATTATATTGCGCTTCTTAAACATTGTTCGATGCTATAATTGGGTCAGTGTCGAATACCGAAAGTTTTCGTTCATACAAACAATTTTTATTTAAACCTTCTGTAACAATGTTTTTGAAAATATTATTCTTAAAATTAAATTTTCAACCTTCATTCGTTCATATTACTTGTCAGGCAACATGTCGTATGATTAATATTTTAATCCAGATAACTTTTATGCTACAAAATGTGTAACTATTGACTTGCTGCTTTTTATAACATTTTTACATTTTCAATATAAACACATTGCTCCCTTATAATTGGGCCTTATTGGCATAAATAGAATTAGTTATTTATATTATATCTTTAGACTAATGTATCGAAAAATTGGTTTTATTGACATAGATGAAAATTGAATTTGTTATGTCAACGCTAAAAAAAGCAAAATCAACTCGATTAAAAAACAGCTTTAGTAAATCTAACTATGTGAGGACATTGAAAATCATACGCAAATGTTTCAGTTTCTGATTATATTTTTTAAAATTTTCAAATTCCCACACTTTGCAGCCATTAAGCAATTTATTTTGCACTTTACTGTAACATACACTTTTCGCTTTTTACATTTTTGTTTTTGTGACATTTTTCCATTTTATTTATTTAAGTCCTTTTTGCACCCTTTGGGCTTAAACACGTGTTTCATATTCTGACAGACGGCCGGCAGCAAAATGACAGCGAGGCAGCAGTTCCAAAGGATCTAAAGTATGCGAAAGGCGTACGCAGCATTTCAATCAATTTCAAATTGACATTTTCTATGTGACTGTGTAAGTGTGTTAGGATTTTAGTGCTTCTGTCGGATCTCAGCACACATTTTCTCTCTGCCATATGTGAGTGTATGCGTGCATGTTCTTTTGTAAATATGCCATATGTATGTATATGCGTATTTTCACAAAATGTCCCTTAATCAGTTTCAAGTAACAAATCTGAGTTGTCGCTTTTAAGTGCACAGTGGGCGTTTAGAAAACATATAATATAATCTTTTTCTTTTAACAGATACATGAGATCGAGCACAACTTAAGCAAACAAATGCTGAATTTTTAAGAAGAATTTTCTCATAGTTAAGCAAATTCCACTGTATTTTGTCGCATCACCTCATTTTCGTCATTTCGATTTTTTTTTTGTTTTCATTTTCTATTCGATTGAAATTTTTCCATCCTACTTGTTTTGACTTGACATGCATTGCGTTGCTTTTGAATCCTTGTATCCTTGATTGAAATAATTTTGCTGAGAATCAATTGACATTTACTACGATTTGACATTTTAGATTTGTGTCAATTATGGTGAAGCAGTCAACAACAACAACGACGACGACGATAATAGCAACAAACCGTTGAAGGATGCGCATCGGTATAGTTGTTGCTAGTCTCGATAAAAGTGACTGTGAGCAATTCTTAACATTGACATATGCTGTCAGTTTCTCCTTTGTTTTTTTTTTTTTTTTTTGTGTTGAAATTGTCAATTGCTTTGCGTTACGACCCATCGCAATTTAAGAGCGTTGCTCTACAGTTGAAAATTAGGTGGAAGGGGGGGGGGGGCGGAAGTGCAGTGCTTTGCTTTTATTGACATTTTGATTGGGCGACATTTATAGGTTACTGATTGGCACGTTGATGATTTTGTTGTTGACAATGACGTTGACAAAGATAATATTGCTGATAATGATGTTTATGACAACAGCTATACGCAGATGATGCATTTTCTGCTGATGATGATGCCGATTAGCATGGTGTTGTATTAGTTTATTATTGTTGTTTGAGGCACGTCACTGCCTGCTTATTTAGTTTGGTGCTGAAATTTACACGTACAGCCCTAAAGTAATGAGGACATTGCCACTAAAATTTTTAACTTAATTCTTTTACTATCTAATTTATATTCCATGGACATTTTTATTTTAGTTTAAGAAATTTTTCATAAATTTTTTCTATTTTTAAATTTGACGGAAAGACTATTGACATTATTAAGTCACGTACACAATTTCAAAGCGACCTTATTTTATTATGAGTTTTTGCATAAACTAATGTGCACATTTTCTGTGAATTTCATATTTGCCTTCAATATTTTGCGTACGCTTAATTGCTGTGTGCTGCAAGAGCCAGTTTTTGTCTTATCAAAATTACTTATATGCGTGTAGCTTAACTAATTGATAACGCTGAGCTGAAATTGATAGTTTGATTGATTAAATTTAAACACTTTATAAGTAATATAATTTAACAACGCTCAATTAAGATTGAACTTAAGATTGTTAGAAATTGACAAGATATTTTTAATTGAAGTGAATATTAAACAGTATATTATTCACAAAAATATATTGAAATTTTAAGAAAACTTATTAATTTTTAATGCTGTTCTTGGCATTGAGTGTTAATTAAGTTTTGCTGACCATGAATCGTACTACATATGAAATATAAAAAAAATCATCACAAATTTTTTTTTAAACTTCTTCACTTTGTTAAGAAATATTGAAGAAATTATATAAAAGCAATATGTCACAGAAAAAAAATTGCGCTACAGACTCAAGGTTAATATTTTATCTTTAAGTTGATGATTTTGGAGCGAAGTTCTGGGCACTGGGGCTGATTTTCTATTTTTGTTACAAAACTGATCTTTTTACTTGAGCACCATTCCATCGTAGCTTTAGAGTAATGAGAGGTTGCTAAGCTAGGCCAGAGCATCACGGTAGCCTCATGTGCGCGAATAAATGGTAGCAGACGTTTTTCGAGGCACTCGTCTATATAAACTTTGGAATTGATAGTGCCTTGCGTAATAAAGAAGCTGCTTCTGAGACCAAAGGTGCATATGGACTGCCGAACCATATATTGCTTCGGAAACTTACACATTTTTTTCTTTGGATTTACTGAGCACATGTCCTTTCTTCGGCTGCTTAAAATCTGCTTTAATGTCAGTTTCGTCGTCCATAACGCAGCAATATAATTTAGTCAGATACCTTTCATACAATTTTCGAGCTCGCATCTGAGCCATCAACTGCTTTTCAACAGAACGGTCTGTTACTTTTTAGAACTCTATATGTCCTTAGCTTACTTTTTTCTTTTATTCTTTTTACAGTAGATTTTGATGTGCCTATTCTATCCGCCATATGATGTGTTGGGATTCTGTTAAAAAAGGCGCTTCACCTTCGTCGCTACCTTTGGGTTAGAAAATTTTGGTTTTCTGTCTGAACCCTTTTTTCGTGAAAGAGGTAGACCTTTCGAATAATTAAAAATAACCGCAAAGACAGATTTTTTTGATGCACCAACTATTTTTGCTAGTGCTGCATATTTTAATTCTGGATTTTGCAGGTATGTGGACAAATCAGTTCTCGAACTTTTCGTTGCCTGTTAGATATCTTTGTAGTGAAAAGTGATATCTTCAAGTGTTATACATCATATTAAACGTCACTTTTTATAGAATATATGTTGAGTTTTTTCAGACCTATAAAATTATTCGTTAGAGTAACATAAGAAACACAAGTTTTTATTAAAACTTGTTCAAATATTATTATTATAGGTTATAAACGATTTTTTTTTTCTGCATTTACAAAACAAACAAAATTCTTTATTTTTCGTTGAAAAAAAAATTTTCCATAATTTTTTCCCAAAATGAACCTTTCGCAAAAAAAAACCCTACATTAAAGATCAATTTAAAATTTTGTGCCTTATAAAAAATTCAACCACAAAGTGACAAGCAACGGTGGCGATACATTGCCTTAGATAAAGATCTATAAAATCAATGTTTCAATAAAAACCGCTTAAAGTCACACACTTATGTTACCCCCCCTAATACAGGCAACATATGGGGAAAAAACATGGTGCGACGAAACAACGTGGTGCTGTGTTAAACCCATAAACCATGCCGCAATTGAACAATAAAGACGAAGTAAAAATGTGGCTGCTGCTGCTGGTGCAAAAAACTTTTGCACTCACATTACGTATGGTAGGAATATTTAAGCTGCTTGCATGAAGTAAGCACATTTTACTGTTGTTGCTATCTCTTTCTTGCGGCATGTCAAGAATTTGAGCTTTATTTCTTTGCTCGCTGTTTCCTTCCTGCTGTCGCAGTGTCTTGCGCCGGCTCCACTTGAAATAAACTTGAAAAAACTTGTGTGAAGTTGCACGATATCAACAGCAGCAACAGCAACACGAGAAGAGTTCGTTGTCACCGGAAGTTTTGATTGCGTTCAAGTTAAAATTTTATCTTAAAAAACAAATAATTTTTTTTTTGTTGCTTCACAGCTTTTAGCTTTCGGGGGCGCGTGAATTTAAAATTTTTTTTGTAGCTGTCAAAAAGTATTTGAAACGATTTCCAAATTATGAGCGTGTGAATGTGTATAAGAAGTTTATGTCTTATGTTTGTTTGTTTGCACATTGATGTGAAAGTAAAAGTTTTTATGCGCACTTATCTTCATGCGAAATGTTTATTCAAATTAAATATTAAAAACTTTGCATAGATAAAATAAAATTTTCAAATTGGTTTGGTGCAGATATCTTAAGTGATTTGAAATTCTTAGAACATCTTATATCAAATTTAATGAAAAAAAAGGATTTAAAAAGCTTTAGAATTCCCACAGAGATATAATGAAAATTTTATATTTTAAAAGATGTCATTTCAAAACCATGTCAATGGAAAACCACACAAGTTTCAAAAATTTTGCATCTTGAAAACGTCGGCAACGTGTTGGTTTTATGCAATATTTTAAGATAATTTAATGGCCATTTAAGCTTAAGAGCAAATGGTTTTAAGTCACCTTGTGTAAATGGAAATTTTTTTTGATGTCACTTCTTTTACTTTAAGTTAACAAAGTTTATAACAGATAGGTTTTTGTCATATGTTTTTTTTTGTGCAAAAAGTATGTCTAACTTTCTGTCTGTGGCTATCACTATTACTTAAAAACTTCATAATTACAAACATATAATCGAATATTTGCACTACAAAAAGTATCTTTAGTTCCTTTATTTACATTTTGATGGTCTTCCTCAACTTGAAAGCCGCAATTCTCCCTTGTATGTCAAGCAAACTTTTCCCCATTTAAATCGCAAATTATTACCATAACTTTATCCATATTTTCGTAGCCACAGTGAATGTGTGTTAGTGCTCTTGCAAAAGCGCATTTTACTTAAATTTTATTTTTATTTTTATATCTTGAACATTTTAAAGTTTCTTGTTGGGGCGAAAATAAAGAAAACTTTTAATTGACCTGCAAAAAAGTTAAAGAAACTGCTCACATAACCGCCTGACTACAGACAATATCCGACTCTACATAGTCTGCACTTCACTTTCTGTTCCATTTTTATTTAATCGTAAGCCTGACAATAAGTTTGACTACCCTCTGGGAGCAATATCGCTTAAAAGTCTCCAATGTGGCGTGCAACAGCACATTCTTTACATTGTTAAGGAGCGTTAACTTGTTTCTACTTCATCTTCTTCTGCTACTTCTGCAGCTTACTTTACTGCTACATGCACAGCAGCTTTTGTCATTATAAGCAGCTTGTTTTTGCTCTCATTTTGTTGTTTTTAGAGTTTTTTTTTTTTTGATTTTTTTGTTAATATTTCGTCAGCGCATTTCATCCGCTTTGGTTTCCACTATGGTTATCGCTTTACTTTGTTTGTTTTTTTGAACGTTGTCTCTTCCTTGCTTCGCTTACGTAATGACCAAATTACAACGTCTCTATGAGTAAATCGTCTTTAGTGATATTACGCTGCGCTGCTTCTGTCATAATGCGTTCGTCCTTAAATACGTCGTTGTTGTTGTTGTCTTTCGTTCGCTGCTAATTAAAGTCATCTTCCATAAAGAATTAATTTTTTTTTTTGTAATTTTTGCAACTTAATTTTGTTGCTTTTACTGGTGAAGTTTTTTTTTTCGGTGCTCCTAATTAAGCAGTTACTTATTCTTGCAGTGTCTGTTGAGGTTAAGTAGATTTTTATCATAAGTTTTCTGCTTAAATGATGTTTAATTACAGCTAATCCGATTATGTGTACAAAATCGGACTTTATAATGTTAGAGAAAATGTGCATGAAAGATGTGGGTCAATCTATAATTACCAAAATTGGTTAAAAATGAAATACATTATAGTTCTTGACGAGTGATGGAAAAATTGCTCAAAAATGGAAAAGCATAAACTCAATTCAACTTAAAAACTATAAAAAAAAAATATTGCAAGAAATAAAATTTAAACTGCCAAATTTAAAAAATTTGATTTTACTCAAGTCATAACCAAAAAAATTATTATTCCACAACTGGCATTTACGAAATTCAAAAGCAATTTGCATATTTTGAAACGACAATTTAAATCTTGAAAATTCAATGTTGCTCTCTTGCAGACTTAACGTTGACATAAACTACTAGTAGTTTCACTTGAAAATCAAATACAGCACTTCGTACATGACATTTAAGCGCTTACAACAATTAACGACAACAGCAAGTGCAAGTTACAAAAAAAAGTGCAATATCACAACTGCACTACACTAAGCGTGTCCTTGTGTACATTTAATTGTTGCCTTAAGTGTGGAAACACTTCAAATGTGTGAGAAAGAGACTTAGAGGCACAGAAAATAAAAAAACAAAAGAAAGCTGAAAAAGTTCATAACAATGCTTGGAATCTTTAGTATTGTGACTCACACACACACAAACATAAAGCTATTTCTCAAAACAAAAGCATTGAAAATAGTAATTGCAAAAAAATATTAGCCTATTTTCAAGCGCGTGCACAGCAATGAAGTTCAGCTAAAATCGCTATACAATGAACAAATGTAAAGGACCTTTTCCTCTGGTGCTGCTGTACGCAAGTGGAATTCGGATGCTGTTTGAAGATTTTTTATTTGATTTTTTGTTTTTTTTTTTTTAAAGTGAAATTTCTTCATTTAAGATTTAAAAAATGCTAACGAGCTTTAACTTAATGTTACGGTATTAAAAATATTTCTATATTATAAAATAATTTCTTTTAACAAAATTCAATTTGATTACAAAAGTTATGAGTCTGCTTTAACCAACTCAAATCCAAAGTTATTTTTCAGTCTAAAAACGAATTTTTTTGCTTTTGGTTTTATTAATCACAATTACAACAAAAAACGTGATAAAAAATATAAAAAAAAGTGTAATGAGTAGTAGTACTTTTTACAAGCTGTACCTGCGTGGATACAATGGCAAGAAATTGATGCTATTTTCTACACGAAACGCAATGTTGCAGAGTTCACATTCATCCATCGTTAATGGACTTGTAATCCTTTTTGGAAAGTGTGGTAACCACTGTGCAATAAAATGCCAATTTGGTTCACTATATGTGACCTGGTCTATGAAAAGCTGTGAAAGGTAAAGAACTCTTAAACTGTATCCGAATCCTCAAAAAGTGAAAAATAATTTCTTGAAACCGAAGCTCTGTATCGAAAAAAGTTTGAAGAAATTCCATAGGAGACTTATGTTCTAGACTTATTTAAATGGTTCCTTCGATTTCTTTGAAGTTCTAGATCGCAGACGTGTTCATATCGCATGGACTCTTGGACCAGTTTGGTGCTAAAGTTGAATGATTGGCTTTCATAACTTCTTAACCTCCAATAAAGATATCTCATTTTCGGTATTCCACTATTTCGCGCTCTTGCGAAAGAATTCAAAGAATCCAGGAATATTTGAATAAGTTTTTTGTTTGAATTTGTTTAATAGATATAATCTCACTGTTTTATAAAACAAACTTCATAAAACTTTTTGAACACACTTTGAAGCCAGCCAACAAACCAATGACCTCCAAAAAACTATAAAGTCGCAAAACACGATACAATAAATTCATCGGTGATTTTTTGTGCGGAAGCAAAAAAAAAGATGAAAATACGTCACAAGAGAGATAAAATGGGTAATTAATGAAAAAGTTTTTATAGTTCCGAAACTCGGACAAAATAATTTTTGTTAATTTCTTATACTCCAGCGAGTACAATGATAGCAAATAACAATTAAAAATTTAAACAAAGAATTATGCAACAAAATATTCTGCTACTGACATATCAATACTAAACAACTTTTTTTTGAAATAATACCAAAAATCACATCGCCTTTGTTTTCTTTTACCAAAGTAAACCCTTTAATTTTCTTCACATATGCAATACGCATTTTCAACAATTTTTTTTATTTCTTTATAAGCCTTAATTTATTTGTTAGGACAAAAGTGAAAAAAATCCGGGAAAGAACTTTCCATACTTTACAAAAAACTTTTATGTGAAAGTTTTGTTTTTTTATGATGAAAACATTTTTTTTATCTACTTCGGTCACAGCATGAAAGGCAGCATAAAACATATAAAAAAAGAAAAAGAGAAAAACGAAGGTAGAAAGTTCTAAGGCTTAGTGTACTATACTTTGTAGGTTTATGACTTGCGAATGGAACAAAAGGCTGACTGGCAACGAGTTAGAAACAATGAGTATTAGAGGTAGATAGAAAAAATTCACAAAAGTGCTTTGCTTTTTTTCTAGTAGAGAAATGAAATAAATGTAGAATAGCTAAAATTTATTTCAAAATAAAAATTTATTAGATAAACTGTTTTTTCTATGGTTGTGGATTTTGTGCTTTAAAATCGCGTGCAATGTTGAGAAAAATTTTGATTTTGTGGTTGTTTTGCTTTACTTAAAACAATATTTCGGAACTATTAAATGAAATGTAGAAAAACCGGTATTAAAGTCTTGAAAATATTGCAGAGAGCTGTAACGCTGTTAGCATTTTTTCGATGCCAAGCTTGAAATATTTCCATGAACTGACTTAAGCGCAGCGAATTAACTTTTACTATAGCAAAAGTTTTCCAGAGATGTATCAAGTGATATAAATGGTGGTTTTTTAAACGTTTAGTTTTTGAAAATTGAAAGAAGAACTAAAACTTTGCTAAACTTAATAAAATTTTTATTTGGAGATACATTACTTCCTTTTATTTACGTTTTTCAGATTATTTTATGTAAATGATGCCCACCCCTACGCCAGAGGTGGTTCATCTGTTAGCTCTATTTTTGGCAAACATTTTCCAGCTATTCGGCCGGTATCTCACTGATGGCAATTATTACGTTATCATCCAGAGCTTCAATTATAGCTGGCTTTTCTCTGTAAACAAGAAACTTAACGTGGCCTCACAAAAAATAGTGTAGTGGGGTCAAATCGAATGATATTGATGGCCAAGTGACTGCTCCAAAACGTGAGATTGATAACTCGACAAACCCGCTTCTCAATAGGTTCCTGGTATTGCGTGGCATGTGGTACCGTCTTGTTGAAACCACATGTCAAGCAAATTCAATTCTTCTATTTTGGGCAAAAAAAGCCCAAAACCGCACCAAAGAGTAACTTTTTCAGTGTACATTGGCAGGTCTTGAAATGAGTTTCGTTGCTGAAGAAAATTTTTCGATAAAAACGTATTTCTCTCAGAGCACGAACATTGATAATAAAATTCAATGACTTACAAAATTTTTTCATTTGTTAGTCTTTTTGTGACAAAATGGCAAACCTTTTGAGTATTTTTTGCTTTGACGTATGTTACAAGCCAGGCGTAAGTTGTCAAAAAACTTACACTAGAAAAACAAGTACCCAAAAATCACCCGTTATAAAATTGTTATAACCGTTTAACGTTGCGTTGACGGTCCTTTTATAATTTTTATGTGATTTATTTCTTTAACGTCTAATATCTGGTTGCTCGAATCTTGTCAGATATAAGGTTTTTGGGCATAACATCGAACAACATCGAGTTCAGTATATGGGACATTACACGGTAATCGATAATGTAAAAAAATTGGTTTGTCTGAACCTAAAGTTGAGACAATTCGATCTTTAAGACCTTAGTGCTCATGACATTAATTTGAATAATTTTGCTTTGACCACAAACTTATAGATTTTGTAGGAAATTGATTGGTAATGATAAAAATTCTGAAAAATATTATATAAATTAATTTGTTTTCTTAATATACGATGATTATATTCTATAATTCTATAATATTAAGGTTTGCTAATAATTGTTTCCATTAAATAAACAGACTTCAATAAATTTTATTTTTACAGTTTTGAAATAAATATCATTTAACTGAATTGCCTTAGAAATTAAATCATCGAAAGATGATTCAACGGACGAAAGAAATTATTTAGTGAATATGATATTCTGATAGACTCAACAGGCCATATGGGCTTGATGGCATCCGCATATATATTGGGCTTCGTAGGTTCAGACGAATCGATTATTTTTGGAAGAATTGATTGGGAATGGTTTTCGAAATTTTCATCATTTTAATGGTATCAACATATTCAGTGATTATCAACATAAAATCGAAAAATTTATTTAAAAAAATAAAATCATCTTGACTTTTAATGTAATTCCATAACAACAAAAAAAAATCTTCATTCTCAACAGCTTTGCTTAATTACTGTATGTGTATAAGAAATATTTCTATCATATATGTGTGTTTGTCTATAAAATTATGTGTTAAATTTTATGTGTATGTGTATTTGTGTATTTTTCTATTTTGTCTTGTTGTTCTTGTTGAGTGTGGCAACACCTTTTGTGTCATATTGAAAACAAAAGCTGCTACATTTTTTTTCTCAGATTTTGCATTTGATTTTCATTGTCCTTATTGCTGTCGTTGTTATTGTTACTCATTTCATATTGTTGTAGTTGTTCTTATTTTGTGCAATTTCTAAATCTTTTGTTTTCACCTTTTGCACTTTACTTCGTTTGGCTTCATTGGCTTATTTTTTGTCTCACTCTAAAGTTGCTCTGTGTTACCTTTCTACTCCCTCATTGCTCAATATATTTGTTGGTTTTGTACTTTGGTATAACAAAGATTTCTTTTGTTTATTTATTGTTGTTTTTGTTGTTGTTGCTTCTGTTTTTGTTCCTTTTTCTATTGCTGTCGTTTTTGTTATATTTTGTGATATTTTTTTTTGTTTTTGTTGTTGCTGCCATCTAAACTGTTTAATGTTACCTACTGCCATTCAGGTAAAATTTGCTTAATTTATGGTTTATTTACCCCTAGTAATTCTACACAATATGTTACACTCTAATTTATTGAGGTTATGCTGAAATTATGTTAGCGCTGTTGTTGTTGCTGTCGGCGTTGTTGTCCCTTCTGCTGCTTCACTTTGAAAGTGTAGCATACAAATTGGCGCCATTAAGTGCAAAAATGTTGATTAATATTATGGATTTGACTTGTATTTAATGGATTATGCTTTGTTTTTAATATCGTAATTCACAAACTGAATTATGTGTGGCATATTGAAAGGAAGGAAGCAATTTGTTGGCATTTGTCATCAGTGGTGGCAGAAACGGTAAGAATTTGACAAAGTATTAATTATTAATTTTTTTGTTTATTTTTTTTTTTTTAACTAATTCCGCTGTAATGTTTCATTTAGCAAGGACAATTTTTTTTTGCAATATTTCGTAGACAAGCAAACGAAGAGCTTAATTATTTTTAAATATTTACTTTACCATATATTATGTATATTTTCTTGCAAAAGAACCAGTTTTTATTGAAATTTTCAGACCGTAGCAGGATTTTAACAAATTTCTGCGGTTAACATAAAAAGTGATAGATCTCTTGCAAAATAAGTTTTATCAAAAGTTCTTACTAGAAGTCTAACTGTTAGTGCCTTATGTGAACTCGAGGATAATTCTTTAGGACAAACCAAAATATATCTAGAAGCTGAAAAATGTTGGATGATCGAAAGATTCTGAAAAGGTCGATATGTACAATTTTTTGCAATGAAATGAATATGCTGATAGAGAATGTTAGCCCACTATTTATGAAATTTTTAAATAAATTCATATGTACTTAGTTATTACCACTCTGAACCATAAACAAATAAATTCATATTGAAAGGAAATTATTTTATAAATATTGTTAGTCTAAGCGCTCCGCACTAATTTTGTGCTGGACCTGTGTACAACAGGTCGTATGAGTGATCCAAATTTTTTTATATTTTATTTTACCAAAACCTATGCTTACTGTAGTAAAAGTTGTTGCGGGAACTTTTGGTGATAAAAGCAAGAGCTGACCAACAAAATGAGTGAAGTTAATTGAGCAAAAGTGACACTTCCAATATATATACGCAAAGACTTTGCCAAAATATGCACATAAAGCCATTTATGAAAATTTTACTGAATTTGATTGGAAAATAGCACTGAATAAAATGTTGCCTACTGTTGATTTTAGTCAACAGGAAAACCTATTACCATACTGAAACTTTTTAGGCATCCCACACAATAATTCCAGGTTATGTTTTCTGTATAACCAAGAGTTAAGGCCAGTTAAAAATTAAAGTAAAATCGCTATAAATTTTACAAAAACTACTTATTAAGTTTTATTGTGCATTGAATGAGGACTACATAAATAAGCGCCAGAATGATAGCAACAACATTCAAATAACAATAATTGTATATTTTATCACAGCAAATAGTGCAATTTGCATGTCTTTCAGTATTTGCACGCAAGCGGCAGACAGACCGATTATGCGCTATTGTTTAAAATTTATGTCAAATATTTACACCACCATTAAAAATGTCAGTAAACATATGTACCAGGTGAGATTTCATTAAGTGTTTTGGACAACGCAAAAACAACACTGAATAGAAAATAACATAAAAATTGCAACTGAAACGAAACGAAATTATATAGAACTTTAAATTGTTAAATTTTAACAAATTTTAAAAAAGGAAAATAATACGAAATGGCGTAAGAAGTTTTTCAGTTAAAATGATCTCTATATCGTTGCATGAGGGCTATTTTGTCGTAAACGCCATTTTGTAATAAAAAAACTTATGAAAACTTTAGCCATGTTGTGTCTTGATTTCGAAATAAAACATTGATTATAATTGATGCAATTTGTAGCTTAAGATCGGTGCTTTTGACACACAACTAGTCCTAGAACAGAGTTTCCGTGGACTAAAAGCATCGTTTTCAAGAAAATATAAAAACAGTGATTCCTTTAGGTAGCTGCAATTCTTTTACCTGAAATTTTGGCTTATGAATTTGTGTTTGTTTGTTTTTAAGATGTGTTTAGTGATGCTAATAACAAAATCAGAGTTTCTTCAGTTAAAAACGAGCACTACTTTGCAGCCAACTAAAGATTCTTTCCCGTATGCGACAGCTGAAGTTTTCACCCATAAGAATTGTTAAATTGTTACGTTATATTATTTAAAAAATGTTCAAAATAAGTTTCTTTGGCCAATGAAAAAAAATGTATCCCAACTCTACTACGACTTTATTTTTACTACTAGTAACAGCACCCGAATTGTTCCCATTAACAGCGCTACACATTTAACGCAAATTTAACTAATTTACAGCTTGAGTGTATGTACACATATTGAAAATCAGCAAAACCGTGTAACGAAGTGTACATATATACATGTAGTAAAACATATGTAAAAATAGACACAAATAGCAACACGTTCATTTGTGAATGTTGGCATAATTATAATATTATGTGCTGCTAAATGGCAAACAATTTATAAATTGACTCATGTGATTGCATGTTGATGTGAATATCATTTGCTTTAATAGCACATATTTTAAATAAAAGGATAGAAAAAATATAAAAAAAAAAAAATATGCACGTAACATTGTTTTAATGATTGCTGCTATTGTTATTTTTATTGCTGATGACTATATTGACACAACTATTGCTGCACAAGCCAGGCAGCAGCATTTTATTAATGACTCTTCCTCTGGCTATTCAAGAATTAAAAATTTATGAAAAATAAAGTTTCATGTTTTTAAATACTCATTACTCCGTGAGTCGTCGGCAAAATTGATTTTTTTTGTGTCGTAAAAAGTGTTTTAACCCGTGTCTCGACGTGGGCTGTGAAATACTCCAAAAATTTTTAACTTCACTCTGTCAAATATTATGGATATTATTAAGTGAGGATATATTTATATGAAAGCTAATTACACTACTCAGAGTATACGAACTTTTAGTCCATGCAAATAGACTGATTGTAGTCAGCGCAGGTATATTTTGTTTTCTCGTCGTTGTCCCGGGAGCTTTCAAAGTATCATCTTCTGAACGCCTTATTATGTAGTTCCTCAAACTTTTCTTCAATTCTTCTTCGAAATTTTTCATTTAGGCGGACAATAAGGTAGGGGGGGGGAGTGACATACCCCAGCAGTGTTTACCTGTTTTTTTAATTCATTGTGTTACGACCTAAGCGTCCTTGCTGTGCCAGTTGTGGGATTTTTTATCTTCAGCTACTTGACGGATGTTCAAGTGAGGAGAAAGGTGTCTCTGTTTGTAATCATGTGTGGCTTATGACACCCCATTAATTACATTGCCGACGGGCTTAATGCACTTTTCTTATAAAATATCGAAAAGTTCCTTAAAACGATGTTGCTACGAAAAATAATCGTAATTTTTGACAATATAAGTACAGATCGATTTTCTTCAAAACTTCTTGGAAAACTGTTTAGTATTTGACAAATTGTCAACCTGTTCTGATAACATGCAAGCGATGAAATCTATTATTTTTAAATTTTTTGGATTTCGTGTTCTTAGTTACCCGTGTTGAAAATAGAGCAGTTGCGTTCTATAATTTGGCAGACATTATATTTTTATTTAAAAAAATTTGGTCGAAACTCAAATATTTTCGATTATCCCATCCGGTTATCGTATACACTCAACTTTTCAACAGCGGTCTCTCCGCCTGTAATACACTTTCTAACTACGTAAAATGTATTCAGTTTGGAAACCTTCACAGTTTTAACATAAAAAACTAGTAATAGACGCTATTTCAAAACATATTTAAAAATCGAAGATTTTGTGGTTTCAAAATGAAATATTCACAGAAGGCAGGCAATTATCAACAACTAGGACATTAAAAAATGAGGAACATCAATATGGACAACGAATGTTGAACAAAGTCAATTGATTTCCCTTGATATTCGTCTAATCGTTTTTAAGCTACGGACTAATATATTTCCATATAATGCTGCTAGAATGACAGTTTTCGAATTTTATACAAAATTGTTTATATGCTTGGATTCTGTATTTGGGCTTTGAAGTTTCTGGACATGGTACTTGCTTAGTTGCGTTAACGTGAAATATTCATAAGAATAAAATTCAAAAAGCAAAAAACAGATAATAATAAAAATAAATATAAGTACATAAGCTCTAACCGCTCATATTTTTCATTCACTTCATCTACACTGCTTTTTTATTAAAAAAAAAAAAATTTTATGACGAACTTTTAATGAGAATAACTCACATTTGCTAATTAACTAACATCCTTTTATTTTCTCTTATATTTGCAGCCTACACAAAGTGTCCACCAGTGAACAACATGAAATATACATCAGTGATGAAGAAAATAACAAAAATAAATCACTGTAAGGTGTAACTTCATTTGCAAAAGCGTTGAAAAGTATCCAATCGGCTAGCAAAGGTCTTAAAGGCAAAACAGAACAATAAGCAAACAGGAAGCGCATAAAAACGAAGAGAAAAGAAACTCACATTTAAATATATATATACATATATATATATTATATTAAAAGCAACACTAACAGCAATAACAATAGTGACATCATTAGCGACTGAAGAGGACAAGTGAGAGGCAACAGAAAACGAGCGCAGATATAAAATATTGTGTTGGAGCGACACCTCTGGCGGCCAATTCAAGCTGTGACAGTGACAATGAAGACGCGCACTAAATTGCAACTGACGGTTGGAAAGGAATAGAAGAAGCGCACAGTTTAGTGGGCTGCAGAAGAAGCAGCAGTAGACGAAGATAATAAAATAGAAAAAGCGACCCGCCACAACTAAAGCTCAAGTGACATTTGCAAAAATTAACACAATAGGCAAGGGAGAAAAATTGTCGGAATAACGGAAGCAAACAAAAGAGTAAAAATTCAGGGGGGGAGCAGCCTTTTTTTCTACTTCTTCATTTTATAAGCTGCCACAGGGGTGCCATTGTTGTTGTTGCTGTCCTCTCGTAGTCGTCGTGATTTCAAGCATAACGTCCGCTTGTCTACGAAGCAAAACGTGATTGTCAAATGAATCAATTTGGACGTTGAGCTAAATAAAGGGACTTTATAGTGAGCGAGCTCTTTTTTTGTTTAGTGCCATCTTTGCTGCTGTTTCCTTTCATTGTCACGTTGCCGCAATTGAGCGACACGCCAGCCGACGGCAACATTGTCATCATCAACAGCAACATCAGCGCACAAGTGGTTGACACTACTACTACTACTACTAAATGCTAGATGACGCTGGCGCTAGCAGCAACAGTAACGAACCGTAAAAGCAGCAGAATATCAATGACAAACGTTATAGTTGCCAGTGCTGTCGCTGCAGGCAAAAAGATTCCCATAATTTGACATGCAAACGTGTCAACACAATGATGATGATGATGTCGCTGCCGCCAGTAATAAATAAAATAACAAGGAAAAGATAATCGCATCAAGAGCGGATATAAAGGAAGCAAAGTCAAGTGCAAAGACGCCATCTTTTTTGTTGTTGTCATTCATAGCGTGTTTGACTTTGCATACATTACAAGTATTAAAAACAACGACATTGTTGGCCAAAAGCAAAGTATCATAAGAGGCAAATTAATTTAACAAAAGGAAATAAAGAAAAACTAAACAAAACATAAAATACAAGCTACATAAAGCTGCTTTAAAAACACAATAGTAACAGCAGATACTTATAGTACAAAAGTACTTAAGCAGCACAAAGAAAGTGTTAAAAGAGAGTAAATGAATTCTTGCGGAGAAATTTTACAAAATCTAAACGTCTTCAAAGGTTTTCTCAGAGCTTAATTGGTTCTGCTTTTAAAAAGTACATATCTCATACAAAAAGATCACTTGAGTTCCTGCGGCACACTTGTCCATGCTAGTTAAAGGAAATCATGTCCAACACTACAAATAAAGCAGCATGCTATTGCCGTCTATGGCTGCTGCCATTTCTATGGCTCCTGCTTTTATCCTGCTTCATATCCTCAATAGCAGCATGTCCCGCAGAAGTCTGCATCTGCAAGTGGAAAGGTGGCAAGCAAACCGTGGAATGTGGCGGTCAACAGCTACCTACAATTCCCGAGGGTATGGATCCAGGCACGCAAGTATTAAACTTCTCAGGTAATGCACTGCAAGTGCTACAAAGTGAACGCTTCCTACGCATGGATTTACTGAACTTACAGAAAATCTATTTGTCACGTAATCAGCTCATACGCATACACGAGAAAGCGTTTCGTGGCTTGACAAATCTCGTCGAACTCGATCTAGCGGAGAATTCACTACAGAATGTACCCAGTGAAACTTTTCAAGATTATACCTCACTCATGCGTCTCTCGCTTAGCGGCAATCCAATACGTGAGCTTAAGACTTCTGCCTTTCGGCATTTGTCCTTCCTGACGACGCTCGAGCTGAGCAACTGTCATATTGAACGTATTGAGAATGAGGCCTTTGTGGGCATGGACAACTTAGAGCGTTTGCGCCTTGATGGCAATCGTATTGGCTTTATACAGGGTCAACACATACTGCCTAAGTCATTGCATGACATTAGTTTACAGAGTAATCGTTGGACCTGCGATTGTCGGCTGATCGACATACACGCCTGGTTGGTAAATTACAATACGCCACAGATAGAAGAACCTAAATGCGTTGAGCCACCACGTCTTAAGGGCCAATTTATAAAGTCATTAAAGAAAGACGAACTCGCTTGTTTACCAGAGGTGACACCAAAATCAACCTACACTGAGATATCCGAAGGTCGCAACATATCAATTATGTGCGTGGTGCGCGCCATACCAGGGCCAAAAGTGCTGTGGCTCTTCAACGGTCAGGTGATGACCAATGATAGCCTGCTGGACAATCTTCACATGTATTACTACATTGATGAGAGCGCAGGCAGCGGTAGTGAAGAGAAACGTAGCGAAATATTTATCTACAACGTTGGTACTGAAGATAATGGCACCTTTTCGTGTGTTGGACAGAATATAGCTGGTACAACGTTCAGCAATTATACGTTGCGCGTCATCATCAAAGAGCCGCCCGTGGTTAATGAAGTATCATTTCCACGCGACTATATGAATTATATTATTGCGAGTAGCACGGGCGCGGGCGTGATATTTGCGGTGCTGCTATGCACTGTTGTTGTTAAGTGCAAGCAGCGTAAGCCAAGCAAACGCAAAAAGGGAGGTGGCCAAGGCACAGTTGGTAACGGTAGCTCTAGTGATGGTAGCACCAGTAATGACACGGGCCTTATGAAGTGTTCGTCTATCATTAACGATGGTTGCGGCGACAGTCTTAATGGTGTCTCAGGTGTAGGCATTCTATTGAGTGGAGAGACAAGTATGACGCCAACTAAGTTGGCAAAAGAGAATGGTGTCATTATTGGTGGTCAAATGAAACAAAATTTGATCATGTATGCTCCGGCGCATTTTCAACAGCATCTGTTGGATGGCGCCGCACAGGCAATGCAACTTAATGCGAATGCTGTGGGTAGCGGATCTGGTGGTACGCCACCACCGCTTATGGTTGGAGTTGGTGGACTAAGTAATGGACTAACAAACTATTGCTCGCCGCCGTCATCGATGCGGAACTACATAACTGATAGTAAAAAATGTGAGTATTTTAAAGTATTTTTACTTTCGATTATTTTTCCCAAAAAAATTTTTACAGCGCCACAATTTTTCAATATCATCCCATGTGAGACCCATGTTAATCTTAAACTCTCTCATTTCTTCTTCCATTTCAGTGTACCAAGAGAAAAATCCCGATCTGGTCAATGACGCTGAAAGCGGTAAGAATAAAATGAAATCATCATCAATGGATGATAATGAGTATGACGCTGCCAGTGATTGCTCGGGTCCATGTAGCATACAAGGAATGCCACCATTGGCTAACACGAACTACGATCAGTGCTATCAACTTGCGGCTGCATCGTCGCAATTTGGTTCACAACTACTACGTGCCAGTAATGGTGGCTCAGCGGCTGCTTCACGTTTTGCAGCAATGACAACACTGCCACGTGGCATGCAATTGAAAACAGTTATGCAACATATGCAGCAATCACCACTGGCGAACAACGGTAATGGTACCGCAACCCTCACCACCCCTGGTGGCCAACATCAAGTGGATGTGCATCTAAATCCTGTTTGTTTTCTTGGACAGGATGGTGGTTTCGCATATGATTATAGCACAGTTGCACCACCACATCATCACTTGCATTTGCAGCAGCAGCAACATGCGCTACTATCACCAGCAGCCGTAGCACAACAATCAACTGTAGGACAACAGCAACAACACCAACAGCTGCCACAGCAACATAATTTCTATCGTACATTGCCGCACAATCGTGCGCACAAGCAGCAACAATTTGCCGTCTCCGCTGCTAATCCAGGATTGCGTTATAGTCTTGAAGCGGAATTCCTGCAACGTTCCGGAACACCGACGAGCTACGACAAATATATTCCGAATGTGCGCTTCACGGCTGAAGGTTATCCGCTGCATATTATGAGTCCTGTTTCAGCGCCCTTGGTGCAGTATCCTTCACCACCTGAGGGTTACAAAAGTTGCGGCAGCCCGCCACAATCTGCAGCGAATGCAACGAGTGATCTAGGCACGATTTCACAGTCAGGCAGCTTTCAACAATGGCCACCCTGTTTGCCGGGGTATCACGCGCAGCCGATACGTTATCCACCAACAATTGTCGGTATGACGCAGCAGCAACAGCAGCAGCCAGCGTCAATTGCCAACACAAACGCCACCGCCACGCAATCACAATCACAATCACAAATACCGCCGGTTACCTCGTGCCATACGCAAACACAAAACAGTTGCAGCAACAGTTTGAGTACTGAACAGCAGCAGTCAGCAACAATGGATGCATCGCTCAAGAAACGTTGTGTTGCAGCGCAAGCAGATGACTCAACGATACCCGAATGCGATGATGAAAATGATGTTTCCCCAATAGCAGCCAAAGCAGCTGCAACCACAGCATCGGTGATGACTGGTACAGACGGTACAGCGACGGAGAAGGAAACAACAAAATTACGCCATCTCACTGGCCCACTGGCCGATAGTCCGGATGAAGGCTATGTAGGTGATTCACAGGAAGGTTCCGACATCTGACGTCGGAACGGTGGTAATGGTGGTGGTGGTACTTGCTCCTCCTATACCAGCGTAAGCGTTAACACATTGGATGATTCGGTAGCACTGTAAACGTGTGGTACCTAGATATGGCTTATGTGAACGAGTATTTCCGCTACGCTTCATCATCATCATATTCAGCAACATCAACAGCATTGGTTCGCTGTTGCTGCTACTGTTGATGATGATATGTGGTTTGCTTTGTTTTTGGCTTTAATTAAGTTTGGTTTTATTCCGGTTCCTTTCGGAGCTCTTATTTTCGTGGTTAATTAAAAGCTTGTAATTAAAACACTTGTGAAGTGTTGAAAGGATTACGATATGCACGGGAGTGGTTAAGGTATGCCAATAAAATGCTAAGCAGCAGTTGATTTTTAAATTGCATTTCAGTTGAAAATTAATTAATTTCGAAATTAAGTAAATTGTTTGTCGAGGAGTTATTTGAACTGCACATGAATATTACAAACAAATTTTTTAAGATATTTTTGTATGCGTAAATGCAAATTGTCTGAATTCAGACCTTTTTCAATTGAAGAAACATTAAGGTGTTACTCTTTGTTATGCAAAAGCCACAACATTTTCAATGTTATCCACTTAACCTTCAAAATAAATCCTATTGACCTCTCTTTTGGGTAAGCAATAAATATCTACTCTAACATCCTGGTCACCTTACTAAAGACTCTATTGAGTCCAATAACAATGGAAGAATTTACAACCTAAAAAAAAGTTAGAAATAAAACCAATAGGAAGACAAAAGTTAGTTGCTCGTGTTATTGTTTCTTATTTGAAGCGTTTGTTAGCAGCATCACGTCACACTTCATAGCATCCCGGTTTGCTGTTTTGCTGCAGACTTACTCTCTCACTTTGAATGTTGAATTTTATTTTCGTTGATGTAATTGAAAAAGTTTTCATTTAATTTAAACTTTATATCACAGTCGAATGGTTGCTGTCGGGTAGCTTTAGGCACTGAAAGCTTTCAAAAGAAACACAAAATAAGAAGCCAAGTAGTAGCAACGGTGTCTGCAGCCTAATAATATGACTCTTACCTACTTTAGCTTGAGCATTTTTTAAGTAGGTGCAGACTTCTCGACTAAGTTTGGAAAAACAATGGCATACTACAAGTAACTCATACTGGAGGGTTTTTTGACTCAGGGATGTTACTCCAATTACTGCGGAATCCGATACAATACGAGTTAAATATAAACCAAAACTTTATTTAAGCAGTTGCATGCAAAATTAGTGGTGCTGTCTAATCACCTCAGAGCATTTGTAACGTTCTTAATACCTTGAGCTCTATTTTTGCTCGCCTTGGTTGCACTGAAAATATTTCATATAAAATTTCGTTAAAATCTACATAATAACTCGTAGTAACTGCGGCTTTGCACGCGCACGCCCTTTGGTTTGTCTCTTAATGAAATTACTCTCTTACCATCACATTATACATTCACTCTTCAAAATTAATAAAAAAAAGACAATATTAAGAGAGTTCGCTCGTTGAACTTCGAAGCCAAATCCAAGCGGTGCAAATGAGAAGAAAAAAACAAACAACATAAACATCACAGAATTCAAGAAGCAGCATAAGCATCAAATAATCACACTATAATTTTTGTGTAAGGATTTGCAAAAACTTTACCCCAAAGGATATTAAACTTTAGAAAGTAAAAAAATAAGTATGCAACATACTTTTGTAGCACAAATATGTTGTTTTTTAAACAAAAGTGTTAAAATCGGCTTAGTATTTATTGCGCCAAAGCGTTACAAACAATTTCCATGTAAGCAATTGCATATAATAGTGTAGATTTAAATTTTTATATTGAGAATTGTGCTGGGTTTTCAAAGAAATTAATTCGATAAAGTTTTTAATTGTATCAGAAGTGCTTCCCTAATATCAGTATTTCTGACATAGTGCAAATATGAAGTGCTCCTTAAGCGCTCACATTTCAGTCAAAGTCACATAATTCTAGTTTAAGGTACGTTGAGGAAGTAGAGCTGTTAATATATGCTTCCTAATTACTAACGTTAATTTTGGAACTGTATTGTAAAGAGCTGGAAACAAAGTGCTCCCTAAGTGCTCGCTAGGAGCTGACTTTATTTTATCTTTTTAAAAGTCTTCGAAAGTTAGAAAGTAGTATTGGAAAGAAAGCGTTCTTCAATTTCTGTATAGAACTGAAAATATTGGATATAAAGCGTTATCCAATTTCTATAAAGAACTGAAAATGAAAATTGCAGCCAAAGTTCTCACTTGGAAGAAAAATTATTTCTTTTCCACAGAAAAGTTAATTCAAAAGGATTAAAATTAAATTTTTTAAGTCAAACGTATTCTTTTTATTCTCCTCTAGGAAGCATATCCAGAACTTTCTGGTAAATGTTTCAAAAACTTTCGTAGCTTTCCAAAAATAATAGCGTGTGCGCCATGCCAATCTTGTCAACAGAAACTTCTGCTGGAAATATTCATAGTTGAGCATGCAGAGTGATATGTCATAAATTAATTTCTGGTACATAGATTTCCAAAAAATTACCTTCATCTACATAAAAAAAACAAATTAAATGAACGTTCACTCTTTTATTTTGCTTCCTCAAGTAATGACTTTCTCATGAAGTATCTACTAAGATTTTAAGATTTTAGAAAAAACTTTAACCAAAATTTTCAAAATTCAAAGCCCCTACTTTTGATT
This sequence comes from Meiosimyza decipiens, assembly GCA_963680825.1. NCBI lineage: Eukaryota > Metazoa > Arthropoda > Insecta > Diptera > Lauxaniidae > Meiosimyza > Meiosimyza decipiens. The sequence continues at coordinate 75,316,325 of OY804260.1, forward strand.
CAATAATTTGTGATTTTATTGAAACTGTTTCCTCCAAATATCTATTTATGTTGGCTTCAAAGTTCCAAAAGTCTTTAATTTAATGGGACAGTACTTGCTGTTACTGAAATTTGCTCTTCTTAAGGTCTACTTTTGTTTCCATAACCAAAAACTTAATCACAGCTAGTCTCAAGATTTTAAAAAAAATATTTACTTTAAATCAACGATACCCATTCATACACATCACTAGTAATACACTGAACAGCGAAGTCGAAGTGACGATGAAAGCTTATGAATTTCCTAGGTGACACCTTTAAATAAAAAACAAAACAACAAAACAACAAAAGGTAAATTAAATAAAAAGCGAACAAATAAAACAAAAACAAAAAGTTTAAAAAAAGAATCACAACTTGAGCAGAGTAAAATAATAAAAGGTAACGCTGCCATCATAAAAGTAATGAAAACCGATTTAGCTGACTTTGTGGGCTAAGAAAATGAGTTAGTTAAATAAATGTTTAAAAAGACTTTTGCTGTTGATTTTATCATTTATTTATTTTTTTTTTTGTTAACATTTTCCAAGGAATATCATGTCACACTTAAAACACGCAATGTACTTAGTTGGGAAAGTTAAGTTTCATAGATGTTTTAAGATAACAAGAAAAAAAAAAGAAAGCAAGTAAACTGAAGTTTACTTAGGACGTTGGTTTTATTGTTTTCTACAGAATTTAGGTTGTGACTTGTGGTTTTGTTTATAATTTAGATTAATTGTTTTGTTAAACAAATATATTTTAGTAAATAAAAATTATAAATACAAGAGCACAGTTTTAAGAAAGCACAAAGCACTAACAGCAATGGAAATAATTTAAATACACAATTGAGAGAAACTTGTAGCATAACTGTAGGCGTTGAAACTTACTTAAGCAACTTTGATCATATCAGCAAAGCTTTTGTTACACATCTGCTAGCTGCTACATATATCTATTTGGGAAAAGTTTTTTTGCCATACCCAATAAAGTTTTTGCTAGGGTTTCTTTTATTTACGGGACAAAAAAAGGGATGGTAGCTAAAAGAACAAAAAATTGGTGGCTTAAGGACTACTTCAAAATAAGTAAAAAAAGTTAGTGCTAATGTATCGCGACTTGCGAAATTATCTCAATATTGCGAAGTTAACAGTATATGAAAAGCTACAAAAAAAAATTGCCAAAAAAAAAATGCACAAAAGTTATTGCAGCGTTAAAAGTAGAATCTCTTAGTAGAACAAAGTGCATCACTGAAATTCATTACACTGTCTCTTGACCTGAAGACTAATCGGAGCTTGCAAGTGCTATGAGGCTCCAGATTCATCAAGAGAGTAGCCGAACCTTGCTATTTCGTCAGCTCTTTTATTAGCGTCAATGGCCTAAAACCCATGTGACAGTTTTTTCGAGCTGGCGTCCCAGCCCAGTTTCCTTCCTACATTGTGTTACTAACTTAGATTTTATCGTCTCCGAGTTTAGTGCCTTAAAGGCAGCCTGGCTATCGGAAAAGATTACTGGATTTCCCATATAAGAATTGCCCACTAGCCTGTTAAGACAGCAAAAACTTTCTGCTTGGCAAATGCTATCTGAGTTAGGTAAGCGAAAACATTGAGAAACTTCTGGATCTTTTGAATAGACCCCCGCACCTACGCTGCTGTCCAACTTTGACCCATTGGTGTTTATGGCGGTTTCAAAATTAATGTTGATAGTGCTCTCCTCACATTAAACCCTCTCCGGAATCTTTACCTAAAAGTCAGATAAGAAAGCACTCTCTTGCTAGGTAAACAGCTTTAAAAACTAACTGTAGCTGGTTGAGTATTATTTCTCTGTTGACTTTGCTGACCTTACATTTCTGCTACTTCTTGCAAAGAAAACAATAATTTCCATGTGTTTTATTTCACGACAATGGAAAAATCTCATAACGTTGTGTTTAACCCAGAGCTTTTGGTTGCCCTTTAAATGTCAAACATTTCAGACCATATTTGATACAAAACCATCAAAATTCTATTTTCTTTATTTACATTTCATACTTTTTTTTCACTTTTGCAAACTTTTTTAAATTGAAGACACCCTATTATATATAAATTATTACAATAAAAAGGACATAGTAAAAAAACTTTTATCCATTTACACATACCGCGCACAATTATTATTTCTTTGCATTTCCAATTTATGTCATTTACCTGGAAAGAACTTTTAAATTTGACCTGAGTCAACTTTCGAACACGCTGACACAGTTTTATGAATTGCTGGAAAAATTACATGACATACATGAAAACTTTTTTGCCCAGTGACAATTTAATAAGGGATATCAACGTATTACGTGCAGTTTCTTGGCTTTTATTGTCTGAATTATTATGGCAATAATCGATATAACTTTTATGAAGATAGACAAAATTAGCAAAAAGAAAATTATATGGCTAAGTGGATAGATACATTTAATAGTACAGATACATCAGAAGGACATTTTGAATTTGAGAATCAATTTTATTTATTTAAAAATTAAAATGACCTTCACATGATTATACTCTATATTTTCAATAATCTTTTCGTTGATTTATTCAAAAAATAATGAAAATAAGAAGATTTTTAGAAACTTTAATTAGTTAAAAATAAAGTCAAACATATGAAGCTGGATAGACTCGTTAACATAACGATCAATGCAAATTTTCAAAACATCAAGGTCTTGTTTTTCGAAAAAAAAGTTAAATTTAGAAAAACGTACCAACCAAAAAAGTTTTCGAAAGCGAAAAAAAAACCATTGTTAACATTTTTTTACTTGTGTATATTTAAAAGTATAGAAGCATTTAAGCAGAGCACTGTAAATAATTTTTTATGTAGTATTAAAAAAGAACACTGTAAGTAAGTTAATGAAAGAGTATTAATATATAAGATAACACTGTACGACAAAATGCAAATTAATATGTTGCTGACACTTGATTCCGGTAGGTGGTCGTAAAAAAATTCACATTTAATGTCACATTGAAAATTTTTGCTTGAAAACATTTTTACAGTAAGCTAAACTTTTCTTACCTCTGATGTAAGTCAAATGAAGCGATATAGACTGATATGTGCAAGCGCAAAGTTGGACTTTGACTTAAGACTCTGCAGTAAAATTTTTCATGAAATGGTGTGATACTTTAAATTTATGTTTTCTTTATTTTCATATTGTTTCCAGTTTAAATGGAATTGTTGAACTATTTCACAAAATTATTTCTCAGAAAATTTCACTGGTTGTAGTCTAAGCCTCTGAGCTATTAAGCTTTGTGGTGTAATGAAACAGAAAAGTGTAGTAAAGTGTATGTTTATACCAAAAAACCCTACACAAAACAAAAATTTGGAGGGTTCGAAAATAGTTAGAGGAGTACATTTGTTTCCCCAGGGCCTTTAAGTAAAAATTCATCTTAAAAGTAGATTAGCATATGTTTTTTTATATGATTTTATTAAACTTTACGCACACTAGCTTATAAATTTCGTCTACTGTGAAAAAGGTTTTTTGAAGGACTGCCGGAATCTGGTGTCAAAACCTTATTTTCATATTGTGCTGTATAGTATATAAACTAATGGTAAATTAGTTGTTAATAGACTCATAATGAAAATGTAATGAACTTTAATATAAATTTGTAACTGAAATGGAAAATTTAAACTAAAAAAGTGAGTTTTATACAAAAAAAAAAATATATAAAATTAAATCAGAGATAAAACAAAAACAAAAAAAAATACTCCTCTAAAAGAGAAACAGCAAACCCACACTTAAACTTAATTTGAGACCCAAAAATGCCTCCACATAAAAGTTTAGAAATTTAAACAAATTTATTTTATGCAAAAAATTTGCTATAAAAATAAATTCATTTTATGCAAAGTATATGATAATTTGATAAATTAAATTAAATAAATATCTAGTAAGACTATGAAATACAAAAGCAAATTTTAGGAGTAAATTTAGGCTAAAACATGAAATGTATAACGAGTAGCTGTAGTGTTGCAATATATATAAGTAAAGCAGTTTGCCGAAAACTAAAATTTTTATAATTAATTTAACGTGTCTTAATTATTTATAGTTAAGTATTATTGTTTTTAATTTTTTATAATTTTTTTTTTAATTATAATCTTTCGACACAATCTACTTGTTTGAAATTTATATTAAAAATTTGGCAAGGCAATGTAATGTTTGAGCAACTCGAATAACTTTTCATATTTTATAAATGAAAGTGCGGAAAGAATATATAAATAATATAAGCTTTTGAAACATATAGATATAAAAATTTCCATTACATTATTTTTTATAAAAAAAAAATAAAGAAAAAAAACTTAAAAAAGTTCACCAAATAGTTTCAATTTCATTAGCAACTAAAACAAACGCATTTTAAGCCATATCTCACGAATGTAATTTTACTGCTTTTGTAAAAATAAAACAATATAGTTTGTTTCATAAAAACTATATACTTAGATACAAATAGGTTTCCGTAAAATTGCATTTTTACTAGACATTTTTATTTGTATTGTTTTTTTTATTTACAATTCATAAGCCTAATTAAAAGTTAATTTAAAATTTAGTTTTAGTGCGTAAAATAGTTTTTGTATAATAAAAAGCAACAACCAAAAAAAAAAATCATATAAAATATAACGAAATTTTATACGCTAAGTAATACATTAGTTTGTCTTAAAAAAATATATGAATAAAATTTTAGTGAATAGTATAAGAAAATAAATTATGATATTATAAAATAGAAAGTTAAACACTTGAAATTAGTTTAATGAATGCAAAAGTCAACACTTTAATGAAATAAATTGTAAATTATTATAGCAACTAAAATATAATAAAATTAAAATGACACTGAAATAAAATTAAACAAATGCGTTTTTCTTTGCATATCTTTTTCCAGAAAAACAACTTTTGCAAGCAGCTCTTCCAAAAAAAAAAATCAAAAGAGTTTTTTGCTATCGAAATAATACTTAACGGGAAATCTTTTTAGCGTTTGGTTTTTGAAAATGTAAAAAAAAGAACTGAAAATTTACAGCACGAAATATTTATTGGGAGCATTACATCAATTCCTTTCATTTATTTTTTTATACTTTTTTATGTTAATGTTTCCCGCGGCCACATCTGAGGTGGTTCTTCTGTAAGCACCAATTTTGGCATACTTTTTTCAGCATTTTGGCTAGTATCTCACCAATGGCAACTTTAATGTTGTCTTGCAGCTTTGCAATTTTGGCTGGTTTATTCCCGTAAACGAAAGACTTCACGTAGCTCCAAAAAAAATAGTCTACTGTGGTCAAATTATTTATGTGATGATTACATCACTAGGAAACGTCTAATTGTCGCGTAACAAAAATCAAGTTCAAAAATTTCATTAAGCTGAAAAGGTTGACTTTACCATTATTTTATGTGGCAAGTGATCGCTAAGACCATATTTTATGGTCTAAATAACATAAAAGCTCTCATGCCAGATCAAATGAAATGGGAAATTTCCTTAGTTTAGCTATTGATAATGATACCTTACTTAACCGCAACATACGCAGTATAGAAAAGAATTTGGAGTGATATATTGGATATCTTCTGGATTCAGAATTTAAATAAGCACAACGCGCACCTCCCGTAGTATTTTTTTATAGTGAAACTATGCTCTTAATATCTCATTCAATTTAAAGAGAGTTTGTTCTTTGAACTTCGAGGCCAAATACAAACGGTTCAAATAAGAAGAAAAAAAAAACAACAATAACAACACAAAATTCAAGAAGCAGCATAATCAAAAGCATGGAATAATCAGACGACATTTTATGTGTGAGTTTTCCTAAAAAAGAATAATTCACTTGAAAATTTTAAAAAACTGAGTACACAATATCCTTTTTCAGCACAAATATGTTGTTTTAAAAAACCAATTATTAAAATCGGCGCAGAACCTTTTGCGCCAAAGCGTTACAAGCCATTTCATTATAGGCAATTTTATATAAATAGTATAGATGTTAAATACTTTAACTTCTTTTTCATAACTTTTTTTTTTGAAAATATCTTCACCAATTATAAAATTTAGGTTTTATTTTGTCAAAAATATTTACGGAATGAGCTTCACTCTTATGTCATTTTGATAATTGGCAATAAATTATCTTTCCTAGCACATTTTCCTCAAAAGCTATTGCATTATACAAGAACCAGCAGAAACCACTCTGACTGTTGCAAATCATCTAAGGATGTTAAAAAAATTTTTATTTATAAAAATAGAACACAATCCCCATTGAGTTTTTACAATTATTTTGAAAATTTTATTAAATTCTACTGACGAATACATTGCAACTCTATGTAGAATATTTACAAGGATACTCCCAGTAGTAGTGAAGACAACTGTGTTGATACAACTAACTACCTCCAAGGAGTTGAACACAAACAAAAAAAAAAATGGAAGAGGAGAAAAACGCTGCCACACAACACTAATGTCCTTGCTATGCATATTATTAAATGAACATTTTGGAGAAATATTTGCATCAAGAATATAGAACAGAAGAGTAAGATATAAAAAAAAAATGACAGAAACAGGAGAAAACTGAAAGAGTGAAAACATCGCAATGTGAATAAAAATGCTATATTTAAATCATAAAAAGCATTTCGAGTGAAGAAATGCGATATGACAAAATATTGTCATTTACAAAGTGGGTAAGGAAGAGCGAAACTGAGATCAAAAAAATATGTGGGTAAGTATGTATGCAAATTGCTGAAAGAAGATAGAAAATAGTATTCCCAAAGGCATAGCAGATATGGTACATACACAGAAAACAGATACGGAATATTAATGTGCTTTCACACAAACATAAAAGTTAAAATAAATTATGGAATATATAAAAACAAAAGACACAACCACATAACGATATCAAAATTCACATATGACAAGAAATTAGCATTGCAACTTGCACTTAAAACGTTGATCGTTCCATAACTGATGATGCGTTTTAAAGAATGATGAAAATATTTAATTTAAAATAAAAAGTAACATTGGAAATACTTCTTTCATGAAACCATTAATGGGGTCGAAAAGAACAACTCTTTCTCTTCAATAATCAATCTCAATAATCCCTTTTTTTCAAAATATTATTATAAATTCAATATACAGCATATTATTATAACATATATCAGCCGTTATATATACTCTTGCTTACCTTATATCGATATATTGAATAAGCTGATAATTTTTCCTATGAACAGTCTCACAAGTTAAAGAGATACGACAATCAATTTTTGCAACATTTTTCTTCAGAAATTTTTTGCATCATAATATAGTGAAATTTATTTTTAATATCACACAAAATTTCTGTTTCCACTGTGACCAAATTCTGTCAGGTTGTTGAAACAACTGATAACGTCAGCAGTAACAATATCAAGTCAAATGTTGTCGACAACTACGTGAAATATATAAAATATAAGAGAGGTTCAAAAGAAAATAATAAAGATGGCAAATGAAACAAAGGTAGCAATAAATAAAATGTTTCCCATGCAAACGACATTAATATGACAGAGTTTGCACAGTTTTTTTTAAGACTTTTTCATTTCTTTTCTATGATATTATAATTTTTGTTTTAACTTTGAAATTTATAAAAGCAAAAATAAAAAATGGGCGTACCACTGCAGCATGCATAAATTGCATGCAGCATAAACTGAAAAGACAAACAAAATATAAAATTTTGAAGAGAAAAACATAAATGCTGTTATTAAGTTTCGCATAAATTTTGCTTATTTACGTCAAGCAGCGTTTTTGTTTTTTTATACTTCACACTCAGCAGGACATGCTGTCAGCAGAACTGTGTTTATTTTGGTTGGTGCATAGCATAAGAAAAGGACCTGCGGTTGTTTTTTCATATTTAGTTCATGTGTATTAATTCGCGTTATTTCAATAAAAAATAGAAATCATTCGTTCATATCTAAAGCATAAAAGGAAAACGTGTTGTGACCAACATGTGCTGAGTTAGATAAGGGCTTTTAGTGATAAAAGCATATTCATCTTTTGCTAAAACTCAGGTGCACGTATTTTGATATTGTTCCAGATAATTTTCTCAATTCAATTTTCTATTTTCATTCAATTCAATTTGATGAATCGATGTTGTTTTGTAAGCACTGCTTTAAATAAAACTTTTAGAATTACATGGCTAAGATTTTTTTTTTCACTTTAGTTTATGTCTATTTAGACATACAACTACTATTCCAATTCATTGTATTAAAATTTCTTCCACTTTTCAAGCTACCCAATCTACCATTTACGCTTTTGTGTCATACGAAAAAAAACGACACCACTTTATTCAATTCATTTGCAAATTCAATCCAAATTGCTCCTCAATTTATATGCAATAAAGCACTAAGAGTCACTTTTTGAAAGAAAATTCTTGGCAAGAAGACTCGTAAATCTTTTGCAAAGCTGCTGCTGCTGCCAACGTGCAGCAGTATGCATCCCTTTATTTGCTGCTTTCTTTAACTTTCCACACATTTTGCTAAGTGTCTGCTGTGTGTGCGTGTGTTTGGTGTGTTCTCTTTTTGTATTTGGCGCCAATTGAAAAGGCGCTTGAAAAGGATATCCATATTTTTTTTTTTCATTTTTTTATCTGAATGTCAGTTTAAGTCAAGAATTTTATGATTTTTATATTATCCTTGATATCTTAAGACTTTTCGCCTTTAACTTTTATGTGAGGTTTCTGCTGCATTTCATTTTTCTCACTGACTACTCGTTCTATCGCCCCCTTTTATACGCTTTCGGTGAAAACAGCGTCTCTTTTGTATTTGGTGGAATTTCGTTTTAAATCTTTCTGTTGGTAATACTTACCAACTTTAAGCCAGAGTTGCGTTTAGAAAAAAGTTTTTTGGTAATTTTTGAAATGTTGCAACATCAGGCATCTGTATGTAGCCATCAACGGGTACAAGAAGGCCGAGACAAAATGAAAAACCCACAGGTGATGATGTATGCGTAGCAGTTTATGTATTGAAATAATTTATCAATAACGACAAAACATCCTTTGAAGCGTAGCTTAACACTTTGCCTACACATGAAAGCTTACATGCTCTGTTCAGTTTAAATATAATAATTTTTCGATATTTCACATTTCTCACAGAGCACGAGTTTTTATATTGAAATTCAATCATTGCAAGCGGTGTTTGTTTGTAAGTCTATTTATGGTAAAATGGCAAACCTCATTGAGAAAAAACACATAGAAAAAAAATCACCTGCAATATACCAAAATCTTAAGATACCTCTGTTTTAGTTTGTACCCTAAAGTTTATGCTGTACATTGAAATAATCTGTCCATAGCGCCTAAACGACAACCACATAAAATTTTTTTTCACAATGTATACTGCAAAAAGAGAGAGAAATTTTTGGGCTGAAGGCACAAAAGCTGCCTGTATGAAGATTTGTCACACAAATAGCAAGAAAAGCAAGCAAGAAGCAAAGAAATCGAAAAAGAAATAACATCAAAATTCCAACTCATTATTATGCAAAATAAAAAAAAAAATTCTCAAGATGGCAAAAATTGACGCGAACAACAAAAACAACAACAACAGCTTTCTGGTATAAATTTTCGATTTTTAATTTCATTTCTGATTTCGAATTGAAATTTGCTCAATAAAAAGCATAAAAATAAACGTAAAAATAAAAATGAATGTAATGGAAGAGCGACTGATGCTGAAAAATAACAAACGAAAAAGGAAAATAAAAATCAGCAAGAAGCAACGGAAAAGGCAGCACTGGCAGCGATGGCACGATTAAAATCCGTAGAATCGAAATGAATTTAGAGTGAAATTATTCAGCAGCTGCTGTTACTTTTGCTGCTATTGCTTCATGGCAACAGCAACAATAACAATAAAACGTGTTACGCGCCAGCTAAAAGCAGAAAAAAGAAAACATTCGTGCAAATCCAATGTAAGCAAAATTGTCCTTGACTGAAGAACTTAAAAGGATTTTTAATTTTTTAATAAGCGAATAGATTGAAGATTTTTTACAATGAAAAAAAAAAAAGCAAATCGTGATTTTCAGTTTGAAAGCGAAGATGCAAATCAAAAATTGAAAGGACAAAACACAATGATAAACAAGAACTGAGAACTAAAATAACAAAGCATTAGGAATAAATGCTGGAAATCAATGATAGAAAAGAATTTCGAAGCGAAAAAATTGTTGTTTTTTTCATATGGCAAAGGCCAGAAAAATATACTCAACATGCGGTACATAATTTATATAGTTCGCAGAGAAAATCTTTAAATAATGTTTTTTTTTTTCCTTAACTGCTGAAAGGCGCAATACTTCGACCATTTTTCTGTCGATTGGTTTAATTACATTTATTGTTAAATAGACAATTTTTTTATAGACACCAGAAGGAATACATCAAAAATCAAATATTAAGTTTGAATTAGATAAGTTTTTTACCACTTGTCTTCACTGCTCTAAGCACATTTTCCAGTTCCAATTTATATGCTAAAGAATAAGTTAAAGTCCTTATTAAAATGCAAATAGCTTTAAATGCATACAACACAACACAAACATGCAATTACATGCATAAACATGTGCATATGTTTTGCCAATACCAATCCGTATACACTCTTCACATGGATAAACGTATTTTGAAATCCCCAAAGACTTGTGATGCACCACAACTAATTGGATTTTCTTTGAATGTTTTTTGCAGTTTTTTATTATTTTGCTGAATGTATGAATTTTAAAACTTTTTTAGCTCTGAGCACATACGTTAGGGTATTTATTTTTATAGCAGAGAGAAAATACATGCAGCATATCATAAATGTTCATTAAAAGTCATCTTTATTAGAGATTTTTCATTTGAACGCAATTAGAATTAAATAATTAAATGTCACTCATACGTCATGTAAGACACAGTTGTTAATTGTAGAAGTAAAAATGAATATGCTCAAGAGATTTTGTAACTTAATAAAGAAAGCTAAAGCAAATAAATATTTCATTAATGGTAAAAAAAAGTAAGCCAGCCTCTTGACTTCTAATTGTTTCAATTTCTTTGTTATTCAGCGAGCAGTGATAACGAAAGGACACTTTGAATTTAAGTTTTAATGGAAGAATCGTTTTTATAAAATGCCATATATATCGCATGAAACAATGAAAAGTTGCTTTTAGCTAAGCAATTATTGTAACTGGATTAATTTATTTTGTATAATAACAAGCCCTTAATGCTGTAGCGCTGAATTTCCTTAACTTGTCGAATTGGTTTTCTGTTTTGAGGTTGAAAAGTCGAATAATATGGAATATAGTGTAAAAATTTTAACGAGCTTGAATAAGTCAAAAATGATGAGTGTGAAAGAAACTGAAAGAGAGAAAAAAGTTTGGAAAATGTTCAAGAAAGTCGAACGTGGTCAACAAAGTCTGGAGAAAGTTGAGAATCGAAAAAAAATGGCAAAACATTAAAAACCTGAAAAAAAAATTGAAACTCGAAAAAAAAGATGCATTTACTTGAACAGTTGAAAATTGCGCAAACAATAGGTGAACAGGTGATAAAAATATGAATATATTGAACTAGCTATAAAATCAGAAAATTATTGAAAATAATGAATCAGATGGAAAATACCGATATAGGTTGGAAAATGCTCAACCTAAAATAGACTGTTAAAAGAGGTTGAAAATGTCGAAAAATAAATGGATTATGTTCTACAATGTTGGTAGAGGTTAGAACAGTTGATATAGGCTGAAAAAAAGATAACATATATGATGCCTGTAAAATGAAATAAGGTGAATAAAAATGAATGAAATTTTCAGAGAAGATACTCCTGAATGTTCTGAAAATTTTCAGCCTAAAAAGGCGGAAATCAATTTAAATTTTATTCTCTCGCTTTCATTCTCAATGTTTCAATTCACATTGCAAATCATAAATCTTAACTTTAAATGCTTGTAAAATCATATAGGGTGAAATACCATGGATAAAATTTTCAGTGATGGTACTCCTGTATATTTTTAAAATTTTGACTCTATAAGGGCTGAAATCGGTGATGGAGTATTTGGGAAATTGATGTTTTTTGAAAAAGTCAATTTTTTTTATCTTTTAGCACATAGGAAACGTTTAGGCCTTCATTTATTCAGATTTGCATTTTTTTTTTGTCATCTACTAGTACACAACTACCTAAAAATAATAGAAAAGTTAATTTGGATTGTGTTGGTTTGTTTATATTTATCAATGAATTTTTTTTGTTTTACTAACGAGTTTTTTTTAACACAATTTGAAACTTTTTTTAAGCTATAATATTGGTCAAAAAAATGTTATCGAATTTTTTATATCATCTACATGAGAGACCAATCACTGAAAAAAGTTTCAGCCTATTTAAAAAACATGAGAGTAATGATAGGCCCATTATAGATTGAATGACCCATATGGAAAATGTTTAAAAGCTCGTATATGTTTAAAAGTTTAGTTTATTCGATTCAATTAAAAGAGGTTAAAGAAATCAAATAGAACATGGGAAAATGTTGATAAATGTTAAAAATAATTGTTAAGGTAGAAATTCGAAAATATATGGAAAATGTTTAAGAACTATGAAAGAAAGTACAAAATCGGAATTAGCCACCAAGATCGTGTGACTGCATATAATGAAAATTAGTAAGAAAAAAAGTCACAAGCAGTTTTTAAGCATCAGGCAGAGCTTAATAGTATTCAAGTTACAGTGTTTTCATAGTTTTGTCGCGATATCATCAAAAATATCATCAAAATAAGAAATGGTGCTTCACGCTTTTGTTGCGCCTTATGCTCTACTCTACATCGCAACCTTTAAACTTAACAATAAAATGATAATACGGTCGCTTTTTAAACTTAAAATGCACTCAGTTTTGAAACTAATTATGATTATATTTTGAGACGCCCCTTACAAGGAAATTTCTGCTTTGAATTCCTTTTATAATATGTTTTTTTAAGCTATTTCTTTAGATAATGCAAAGTTATATTCAACTGAAGTAGCCTCACAAGAAACCAACAAAAAACTTCACTACCACTTCAACGTTTTAAAGCATTTCCTCTTAAGAGCTACAGCAAAAATCTAGTTCACTTACCCACTAAACTCGTTAACCTCCTTTGGTATAGCACTATATCTTAATATCCTTTACACCCACAATTTTTGGTATTCATTGTTGCGTTATTTTTTTGCTTTTGTGAAACTTTTTACACAAAGAAACCAGCAAAAAAAAAACGACAAAAATAATAACAAACTACGAAACAATAAATTTTACAATTTAAAACAAAGCAAAAAGAAAGAGAGTAACAAAAGTCACACACGTAAAACGATGAACGACGCATATACACAAGTACAATTTGATGTATGTGTATGTGGTAGTGTGTGTGTGCGTTTTCTGCACTAACCTAAGCTTGACGCAAAACCTAAAATTTTCATTCGCTAAGAATTATTTATGGCTGCAAATAAATAAAGCTTAACGGTTAAATGCTGGGGGGGTGTTTGAGCGTGTAGTATTGGGGACGGCTTGAGATACCAAAATCCATCGTGTTGCCTTGCTTACAACGACGTTTCATTGTGGTGCTAAAACTTTGGACAGCTATTATGTATGTGTTGGTGTTAGTGATGGCGTTGATGCTGATGCTGTTTTTTTTTTTATTTGTAGTTGTGTTTCAAAATTTGTGTTTCCTAGTTTTTATCATGTTGTTTTTCTTGATAGCTCAAAAAATTCTGCCGTGGTAAGAGCAACAAAAGCTGCAGCGTAAGTTAGAGTGTATGTAGGCACATATACTATACCCAGTGTGGCAATGCATTCTAAAATATTGTTTTGAATAAATCGGAGCAATATAGGCCTGCGCATAATAGCTTTTCACCGTTTTGAGTTTTAAAAAAATTTACAAAATCAAAGGAGCGCACAAAACAAAAACAAGTTAATTAAGAGTTATCTTTTAAATTCAGATTTTGTTTTAGTTCTGTGGAACTTAGCTTTTAAGTCATTAATGCTTTGCTAGCCAAAAGACTTACAACTATTTTGAATTACTTTTCTAACTGGGCATATTCACACACTCACGCACGCTTATGGGTATATGTGCGTACATGTCTGGCCTATGACCGATTGTGGTTTACTAGCTATCAGACAAAAGTGGCAAAAGTTGCTTCTGTTACTCTCTAACAGCACCAACAACTTTTGCAACATCAAAATCAACAACAGCAAGTAGCAGCTGTTCAACAGTTCGTGTGCTCAGAAAGAAAAGTAACATATTTCCCAGTCGCAAAAAAGTATGCAGCAAAAATTTTCATGTTTTATCAAAAAATGTAGTAGAGCAAAGCAGCATTTGTAAAACTCGTGTGTAGGAACACAAGCAGCTGGACGTGTTCGTTAGTGTTGTCAGCTTAAAGGGTTAAAATTCACATCCACGCAGTCGCTCATGTGTTGGTTTTTTTTCGTTTCGACCTAACGATGCTACATAACTGACAAGCAGCCAACAGACAGGCAGGTGAATAATGTATTTTTCAGATTTTCATACTAAAGTGCAAGCAAATAAATCTAAAAAGTTGAAATTTTGATTTTTTTTTTAATATCTTCGCTGTTTTTGCTTGGTCTACAACATTTTACCGTTATCTAAATTGTAGTAATAATAATAATTTTTATGGGAAGAACTTGCCAAACTCACAGTGAAATCTTTTTTTAAACAATTTCTGGCAAGAATCCGCTTTCTTTTGTAGGTATATTTTATGCAATAAATTTATCAAATTTTGCTTCAATTTTTATCAGATCTCATTTTCGTAAAAATCAGTGCTTAAGAAACCTTAGAGAAGTTTTTGGCGAATGCCTTTAAAGAAAAATTAAGAAATGTCTTGTCCTCCTAAATAAAACTGAGTGCTAATAGTGCTCGAAAGAATTTAGGAAAAGCACAGCTACAGCAATAAACAATATGCAATTGTGTCAATACCTGCAAAAACGAAATCGCTGGAGCTTGCGGCTATTTTTTCTTGAAATTTTAAGCTCTTTTTTGGTTTTATTTATTTCAAGTTAAAAAAAAATAAGCAAAAAAAGACACTAAGCGATCTTAAGACTTATAATCTTTTGGTTTTCTATTTTTTGCGGTCAAAAAGTATTGTTATTTTTAATTTTTTTTTTGTTTGTACCCAAGGTGATTCGTAATTCGGATTTATATTTATTTTAATCAAAATACATCATTATTACGGATATCCACATAATCGTTATATTAAATTTTAGATCAAAAATAATCGCAACTATGGATTTTTATAGTTTCAGATCCAAAATAACCAACATTTTGGGTTTTAATTTCTTAATACTATTTAAAGACATAGTTTGGATCTTGTGCTGAATTTCTCCTGACCACTCTGACATCGGTAGTGTTCAGTAAAATATTCTACGATTTTACTCATTTCATACCATCTTCAAATTTCTTCTAACATTTTCTTACAAATCAACACGGTGTCTTGCATTTATGCGCCTAAACTTTTCGGCGTTTGATTAAACCATAAATACAAAATGTATGATACGTTTTCTAGCTTTGAAATTTTTTCGTAAAATATATAAAATTTTTGCGACGAAAGTGAATTGTTCCGTCAAAATTAAAATCAATACAAATCTAATGTTGTGCTACTGAAAACTTAAAAGAGCAAAGCAAATAAATAACACAATAAAAATTATCATCACAATGGAATTCCATTTTTTTTTTATTGCCAGACAAATCACTAACATGTGCTACAACATTTTCAAGTATCATTAATAAATATTTCATGAATCATTCTTCATTATGCTCAAACTCTATCACCCCGAGTGGTAAAATGGAGAATTCAATTGTGTTTGAGTTTTTTAATTTGCTTTATTTTGTTTCGATTGTTGTTTTTTGTTGCTCAAATTTAGTTCCTCTCTAGGAAATTTCAAATACAATTGGACACAACGATTCAAAAGCAAAATATGCAAATTTATTATGAAATATAGTAAAAATAGAAAGAAAAAATAATAAAAATGCTAGCAGATTTACAAGTGAAATAGCGCAGCACAGCAACACTGAATGAACTATGTTTGTATGAGTAATAACATTTGGGTGTTTTGAGATTGCACTGAACTTAGACTCGCGATGTAGTTTTTTGAATAACGAATCTATCTCCTGTGATATATTCTGGATTTATCAAAAGTCCTGGACTTAATCAAAATATACTACCAAAAGTAAAGGATATTTCTCCATTTTTGCATTTAAAAAACAATTAACTGATAAATTATTACTGAAAACTGTTCCGTTGTATATTATTTTTGTTAAACAAAACTATGGCTTTGAATGTATTAAAACTGTGTGCCTTGTTGTGACGCATTTTTCACAGCTTAAATTGAAAAAAAAAGTGCAAATTTGCTAAAAATGTCATCATTGAAAGATATCAATAGTTAAATAAAAAAACTGTTGTAGAGCTTCACAGGGTATAGAAAGTTGCAATACTACAAATAAAGTGCAAAATGATAGCAGCACTTTATCTGACCGACAATTATTGCTTAAGTTTGAACACAACGCAAAGCAGCCAAAACAGCTACAAAAAAAAAAAAAAGTTCAGAAAATACTATCATACTTTTCAAAAAAGGACTCTCTGAATAAATGAACGTTTGATTATTTACTTCTTTTTTTTTTTGATAAAAAATATTCGTGCTAAAATTGAATTTTTGTTTCTCTTATGTTTGAGTTTTTTGTCCTCTATTGATTTTAATTTTATATTTTTCTCCTTTTTTAATAGCAATATATACATAAACTTATAGCTATTTTATGTTGGTATTTGCCAATATTTAATTTGCTAGTGGTAGAAATAAAAAGGGAAAAAGAAAAAAAATACTGCCAGCTAATTTCCAATTCAAATTACTTTGCGCTTTTTAGTCGTTTTTCAGCGAAAAAACCTTTTTTTTCAGGTTATCTCAAATTATTTGTATTTAGTTTGTGCTCTCAGATAAAAACTCATTAATATTAAAATGTCTGATGTTTTCAACTTCAGTTAAAAAAACACCTTAAATTTTTCAATAAATGGGCAATGGCAATTTCTAGCTAAAAATTATAATGCCTCAAGGTTATGATTAACCACTGACAAGCAGCTAGAATCCATATTTTTTTTTTGAGAAATATATTATACATTTTTTTACTTAAGCTTTTTGATTAAAAAACCATAATGGTTTCTAAGAAATTTTTGATATTTTTTTAAAGATTATTTTGTTATTGACAAGGCTTACATAAATTTAGCGGAATTTTTTATTGCTACAATGAATGAAAAGAGCATACGCTGTGTTCTCGCTTTGTCAAAAGGTATAAGTACAGTCTTAATTTTTGCTTCCATAAATTGCTGCTACACTTTTCAGCTCATCACTGAACCTATTTATTTTTGTATTCATAAAATGCAGCATGGGCACACTTCAATGGGTGTTTAAGATAACAAGATAAATTCGTTTTCATTTTCTCGAGAAAGTTAAATTGTAAAATGATTGAAAATGTTAAAAAGAGTTAAAAAATGTTGAACAAATTGGAAAGATTTGTAATATAAAGAATCAGCTGAAAAAAATATCAAACTATTCGAAAAAAATGGTGAATGTTGAAAAAATTAGAGCGGTTGAATTATGTTTAAAAGGCTGAAAAACTCGAAAAATTACAAAAAATGTTTTCAGAAAATGATCAAAATAAGATTGAAAAAATCAAAGCGACAATTCAACATCAATTTCTTTGTTTTACGGAATCAGTTTACCTTTAATTTCCAATATAAATTAAAAAAAATCACACAATTTATGTCTTTTATTGAAAATTTATAGCCAAATTTCAGTTAATTAGCTTTGTTGGATTTCCCGTAAACGTGATCTCAACAGATATACTGACAGAAAGACGGATATGGTTTACTCATCTGAGTTAGTGACGCTGATTAAAATTATATGCTCGTACTCTTCAATACCTCCACGCCCTTTTCTATGCGTTTCAAACAAAATGACAACGTGACTATTTACTCTGTGTAGATCATAAAAATAGATATATATGCACATAAAATGCCAATATTGTCCAAGATATATATTGTCTCTATAAATATTTTAATGAATTTAGTATAGATGGTTGCCATATTATGTAAAAGCACCTCAGGTTTTGGTGTTTGTTATTGACACTACACCATAATCTTTGTTGCATCTACTGTACCAAAGATAATAACAACGTGAAGTATCTTCGTTCGAGAACATTGCAGAAGCTCAAATGGACTCTTTTTGTATAACTATAATTTTGAAAATATTTTATGATATCATTTCTAGAATCTAGAGAATGCAAAAATAACTCTCTGGAAGTTTGCTCAGTTTATATATTGTAGTATAAGATAAGTATACTATATACATTTATATGTATATATTTATGTACTTATATATGTATACATATAATATACATACTACAAAAATTCAAACATACATATGTATATATTTATAAAAAGAATAATCATGTGTGAATGGACATAGCGCTTGGAAGCAAAATTATTCTCATGTCGTCTGATCACTTTTACTTCTACTGCTTTCTACGTCCTGCAGAGTTTTTCACATTCGAGTTTTCTTACATATCGAGGATCGTATTCGCAGCTTTGCGCAAAAACGCATTCGTTTTTATCTGAATCGTAGAAAACAATCAAAAAAAAGGCATCAAAACACTCTTGTTTAGGTTTTTTTAAGGACATCTAGCTGAAATTAATAACAAAGTGTTAAAATAATACTAAATATTTTGATTTTTTCTAAAATAAATACATTCTTTTCCAGCAAAAGTGCAAAAAGCAAAGCTCAAGACAACAAAACTTAGAAAGAAAATTTTCATTTTAAAATGCAAGACAACAACACACGATTTTCTGAAACTGACTTTAATTTAGGGACAATTCTCCGATTTTATTTATTTGGAGAAGTAGCGTGCTATAAATAAATAATAAATCTGCAAAATAAAATTGTCGGCCAGATCTGGTTTAGAAGATATAGCCATCCAAAGTTGCGGATATAGCTTTTTTTAAAAAACGCTATAAGTTAAGAACCCCTGAATTTTCAGAATATGCATATCATATTAAAGATAATTTAATGAGGTATAAAATTGTAATATTGATAATTGAATTTTGATGGTTAGTTTTCGAGATATGAAGATTTTTGTAAAATGTTGACCTTTTTTTTTTAAAAAACCGTTATTTTTTTCAAAAAATGTATTATTGACCTATAGTGATTTATAGCAATTTAGAATGTAAAATTCATTACCTTTCAAATGATTTGCTATTTGTTGCTACTTTTAAAACCATTACTCTTTTTTTTTAACGAAAACCTAAATTAAAGTGACCGGAAATATCCCAATTTTTGGGTATTAACTTACAATTTTTATTTTACAAGCAAAAAAAATGTTTCGAAAAACCCAGAAATCGCTTCTATAAGACTTTGAAACCCTGTGAGTAATACTTACCTTGCTATAGTATATCCAACACCTGGTTTGCTAACCACAGCATATTTGCTTAAGAGTAAGGGTAAGTGGGCGGCCTACGGCCGCAGCTCAGGATTTAAAACTCCCAAAAATCCGACACCGGCTTCGCGGCGGCCTTCAGCCGGTATCAGTCTATGATGTATCCAACATCTGGGTTGTTAGCCACAGTATTTTTGCTTAAGAGTAAGGGTAAGTGGGCGGCCTACGGCCGCAGCTCAGGATTTAAAACTCCCAAAAATCCGACACCGGCTTCGTGGCGGCCTTCAGCCGGTATCAGTCTATAATGTATCAAACACCTGGGTTGCTAGCCACAGTATTTTTGCTTAAGAGTAAGGGTAAGTAGACGACCATGGCCGCAGCTTCGGCCGCGTATCAGTCCATGATGTATCCAACACCTGGGTTGTTAGCCACAGTATTTTTACATAAGAGTAAGGTTATTAATTTTTTTATCTTTTCCGGTAAAAATTTGATTAACATAAAAAAAATATAGTACAAATGGCACATCATTTTAAAGGTAATAAACTTTTCTTCTAAATATATATATATCACTGTAGGTTAATAATACATTTTTTGGAAAAAATAACGGTTTTTTTAAAAAAAAGGTCAACATTTTACACAAATCTTCATATCTCGAAAACTAACCATCAAAATTCAGTTATCAATATCACAATTTTATACCTCATTAAATTACCTTTAATATGATATGCATATTTTGAAAAGTCATTTAGGGGTTCCCAACTTATAGTGTTTTTTAAAAAAGCTATATCCGCAAATTTGGATGGCTATATCTTCCAAACCAGATCCGACCGACAATTGTCCCTAAAGTAAACTTAAGCCCGAATGCAGATCTTATAAATCTTGAATTGCGCATAAGATGGTCAGAATTGTAAAAGTGGGCGTCGCACTTTTTAGCAATAGAAAATTTGAATTTCGTATAACTCCAAATTGGCACATATGATTTTCATAAAAATTTTAGGGATGATACCACTGAAAGTAGTCATCAACACAAGTTTGTTCAACATTCTGGAAAATTTTGTTGAAGGGCGTGGCACAGCCTACAATATTTACAAGCGTTATAAAAAGATAACTAACAAAGCAATCGCACTGAAAATTAATATGAAAGATATACTCGCTAAAAGGTGTCTTCTTGCAAAATTTTGGCACAATAGTGCCGGTGGGTGTGGCACCTCCCATATAAGCAAAATACGTTTAATGCTATAGATATTGTGCTATGAGAGTAATCTTCATAAAATTTTGAGTGGAGGTGTCGGTTACTATAAGCTTTGAAATCAAATGAAACATGACAAGATTGCATCAGTGGGCGTGGTACCTCCCTCATTAACATAAAGTTATAAGTGTTATTTTAAGTGAACTATTGGAGCAATTGATCTGAAATTTGATCTAAGTGGTTTACTGGGTATTAGGTACATATGAATCAAAAGCTTTTGAAATAGCAACAGTGGGCGTGGCACCTCTCATACAATTAAAATACCTTAAGTGGCATAACTATCGAAATATATGAGCAATCATACTAAAATTTAGTGTAAGAGGTTTGTATATGGAAGGCTATTTTTGGATCAAAATCGAACTGTATTGTACTAGTGGGTGTGTCACCGCCCTAAATTTTAAGAATAATTACGGTACATATCGCAAACTATACAAGCTATTGTGCTAAAATTTGGTTTGTGCATGTCAATCACGAATATCATTTATTGAAGAAAAGTGGGCGTAATTGGAGAAGTGGGCGTGACATTCTATTTTTTTCAACATTTCCCTTATTTTTTCGACATTTTCAACCTTTTACCTGTTCCCATTCAATTTCATTCGACATTTTCTTCGACTCTTTTATTAATTTTTCAGCATTTTTCATATTTTTCGACTTATTCAATTTCTTTCAACTTTTTTCAATGGTTTTTATATATTTTCAGCATTTTCAGTTTTTTTCCAACACTTTTCAACATTTTTGAACATTTTTACATTATTTTCGACTTATTCAACCACTTCAACATTTTTTTAACACCTACTTAAAAAGCACTTTCAATGCAGTGTAGTGTATGTCACTTTCGGCCTGGCAGAAGGTAACACCTTTACTAGTTATGTTTGAAAAAGTTGAACTTGTGGTTCAGTTAACTTGTCGGCTAAATGAGATTCAATTTATATAGGTCCATTGAAACACTGCTGACTTGGTGTATCTTTTAAAAATTTTAATTTTAAATAATAAAGTAGTCTGAAATAGCTGATTTATTCCAAAAATCTTGCAATTCTTGATACCTTTGATTTAAATCAACAACAAATTTACATGAAAGAAACTCTTGAACTCATTTCTGCTTACCTGTATTAATAAAATCAGAAACATTGTATGCATAATTAAAGACATTTAAAGATCATTACAAATCTCTTAATTTAATTTTAGCTCAACGTGAAAGAAAAAACAGCGTACCTCAAATTTTTAACAAAAATTTCAGTCAAATAAAATAAAAATTATTTTTATTTAAAGCACAGCAAATTATGCAAAAAACATAAAATTCTGAAATTCATTCTTGTCATATAGAGATGCATTGCCTTTTTTGTCTCATTTTTCAAATATGTAAGTATTTTATTATATATATTTTTGCTACATAAACAGTCAGGTAAATATCCATATTTAAGTAAAATAACAACAATTAACATCTGCATGTTTTGTTTTGACTGAGCAAATAGATTAAATTGTAAACTCTTAAAATACTATTACAATTTTCAAACACCAAAAACATATTCAAATTATTTAACAAAAAGAATGCTGAGGACTTTAAGACATAACAGACATAACTTGAAACATTTTTATTTTGAACATTAGCTAGCATCAAAATCTAAGGAGACTCAACATAAAGCAAATACTCAATAAATAACAAATAACATTAAGCTTAGTAAGCTTAAGGCATGCAACGCTTATGCTATGCTATGTTGCAATTGTTCTTAAAAAAAATGTTCTAAGATCCGTGCACTTAAAAATAAAACAAAAAAGTTTCGAGTAATGTCATTTTTAATAATAAAGTGCCCTAAGTCTTCCATAACATAGTACTTATATACCTTGGAACATATGATCCTTTCTGTTGTTACTAGCATATCAGATCCTGACATTGCAAATACACAAGTGTAATTAACAGTATCACAGAAAAACCCAAAAGCTCAGATATTTTCTATGTATGAAGGTAAGATGGTGTGTGTGCAAAAATATTTATACATTTCTTGTTATATATAGTCATAAAAAGCAAACATACACATGCATTTGCATACACAACAAAGTTGCACATATTTGTGGCTTTTGGGATTTTGTGCATTTTTGTGCTGCTACTTAATTCTTTATCCTTTTGTTAACTTATTGCTGCTGCACAGTAAATCCCTTTCTGAAGCTTTAACTAATGCCTTAAGGAATTTCCATCACTATTTCACAAAGTCCATTATGCAATGCATGTGTGTAAGCATTAAAATTAGTAAGCAATATTTGAGCAAAAACTTTTACTATTCTCCGTAATAAAATCTCACACAGGTTAGTGTTGACCCAGTTCGGTCGAAAAAATATTTGCTTTATACTATTTTTTTTAATAATCATTTGCATAATAAAATCGAAATTTATTTGTTTTGATTACATTTAGAATAAAACAAAGTGATATTTTTAGAGAGAAAAGATAAACGCAATTTATGAAGAAATTTTTAACAACACTGGTTTTAATTTTGTAATTGAGCAGCTTGTTGTTGTTTTATGACTTTATAATGGATTTTGCCTTGGAGTTTGTTTTGTTTTATTTTTGTTAAAAATATAATATTAAAATGTGTTCTGTTCCAAAAACGCAAACAACCAATTTCTCATTGCTAATGTAACTAAACAAAAAAAAAAAAATATATATATATATATATATACGTATATATATATACGTATATATATATATATATATAAGTTTTACTTCAATCACTAGTAAAAAATGCCGACATTTATTGATTTTTTTACCGTATCCAATTATACCGAAACCAATTTGGAAATATAATCTGCTCTTAAGTCATGTTACACTTACTTTACTTTCTGGTAGTAAATTTGATATTTTATAGTTGATATTTGCCATGCCGACACAATTGAAATGGCTTAAAACTCAATGAGAAACTTGAGAAAAAGTTAGTTTCTGAAAATCGTTCGTTGGTGTTTTACATTTTAAAATGAAAATTTTCTTACTAATTTTTGTTGCATTGAGCTTTTTTTCAAACACTCTTGCTGTAAAAGATCGTATTTATCTTAAAAAAACTAAAATATTTAGTATTAATTTAACCTCTTGTTATTAATTTTAGCTAGATGTGCAGTGAAACCCTATTTGGATCCATCATTGTGTAAGCCCTTTATTCTGAGGTGGTATTACAATTCAGATAATAACATATGTGTTCTGCGGCGCAGCTGCGACCAAAACGATAATCGATTTGTTAGAAGAATGGAGTGCGAAAAACACTGCAAGGAGTAGAAAACTGTAAAAGGCAAAGTGATCAGACGACATACTATATACACAATCTCGTTTCCAAATGTTATGTGAGCAGATTTAAGAAATAATTTTTAGTGAAAAAATTGCTAAAACTACATTTATATCTTTTACACAAAATTTTGATATTTTAAAACATTTTTTTCTTAAATAGTATCAGCTCAATAAAAATAATGATCCAAAAACTTTAAGCAATCAGGACCTGTGATTTTCCTTTTTATTTTTAAGTAAGTTTTGCTATTAATTTCGTCCATTTTTTTTTTTTTTAATTCATATCCTTAAATTTTTATCAATACTTTATTTTTAATGAAAATAGTTTGGTTGAGCTTATTTATAAACAAATAATCGAAACTATGTTTTTAGGTAATCATATTCCTGCGACCGTTACCACCGGCTGCATAAGAAATCTGTTTAGGAGGATCACTCGATGCGAAGAACTTGCTGAAAAATGTTGGGCTAGCTGAATGGCATGATTGAGTTTTTCACAAATATTATATATCTTCATGTAAAAATCTCATTATGTATAAAAAAAAAGTAAAATAAGTTCAACATATGTTTATAAGTTCAAATTGTTATAACATATGATACACATGATTTTAATTTAAGACTTCGACTACCTTGCTTAAAATCTAAAGCCCGATTCAACACAAAACCTTTTTATTGTGTCAATAAACATAAAAAATTCTTATTTTCTTAAAATAAATTAGTTAAGGCAATGGCCGCATACAATAAATTTAGATTTCATACTAACTTTTAAGCAAAAATCCATAATATTTGATTCAGCAATTGCTATACCATCTTTTTTACGTTATTGATTTTGCACATTTGGTCAGCTTTATTGCTGCTCAACAACGCTGACACAATATATGCATAATCATATACACACATCCAATGATATTAATAACATACACACACACACATTTACACATGATTGCTTATGATAATGAACAAGTAAACGATGAGTTGAGATTCAATGCGATACGTTGAGAGTTGAATATCGAATGGAGTGTGCAATCAAGCAAGCGAACCTTAAAGTCGGCGTTTTTGTTTTGTTCAACTGAATCACAAGAAAAAACAACAAACCCAACATCAACATACTCAAAGTGTCATTTCCTTGGCATTTACGCTACTTCCGTTCATGGTTTCCATAACCATTCGTTCAGTCATTCATTTACTCAACCATCCTTTGCTTGCTTTACAGATTTTCTATCTTTTCCGAAGCGTTATGTTTTGTGCGCAATGAACACAACAGGATCTTGTTTATGTACTAGGATGCTGTTGCTGTAATGCTATGCTGAACGGCTGCTAGGATGGTCGTTTAATGTGCTTAATTTGTGCAATCCCTGTGGCGCACATTATCCTTATTATGTGCGGCACCACTACCGATTTGGTATGAGAAGAAAACAAAATAGAAAAGGAAAAGACTCAATGGTTAAAAGTGCTTTTTATACCAAGTAAGTAGCAGTAGTGGTAAAAGCACTACTTTAACACATGCACATAGACGTGCGTATGTATATGTTCAAGCATCATAATGCCAAATTACCGTTAGTTGCATTATTAACTTAGTGAAACTTACATGTTTTCGCTGATGCTCATGTCTTTCTACTTATTGCAATACACTCATGCAAATTTTGTAGGAAAGTTTGTGTTTTAATACCAACTGGGACTAAACCTTTAAGTAAAATTGACTTAAATTGAACAGTAAACTGAACTATGCAAATTCTTTCACGAAAATTAATAGCCAATGAACTATGTTATGAAATTAGCATTTGAAAAGTAACCAATTACTATAAAAATTTAAAAAAATCGGATCCAAGGTCTTATGATTTCGATAAGTACTTTAAATAGAGCTTCGGTTAATAAATCGATTGTGACTTAAATTATATCCTCACTATTGTTTAACTATGATTTTGACTAAATTAAGTCTTTAACAACTGATTGAACTACCTACACGGCATGTAACGTTTCAGAAGTAGTACGTTACGTACCAGAAATATTTCATTGGAAATATTGCCAACGGAATATTACAGAAATTAGATTCAGCACTTTTAAGTGACATACGTTATAAATGAAATCTTTCACATATTATTATTCTGTACAGTTTCTGAAAGGTTCCAAAACTTAAAGTTTACTGAATTTTTCTCATGAAATTGAAATTCTTTTTTAATGATTCCATATATCTTTTTTGTTATTTGCATTTTTTTGTGCAATCATTGCCAGTTATAAACTTAAAATCTTCACAAGATATTACTGCGTCAAACCAACTGATGAAGTCGATGAAATGATAAAATAATTTATATAAAAATTTCAATGTTCAATGACGCAATAAAAAATGTTTTGTATTCTTTCACTCTAATCTTCTTAGTTTACGTTTCAAAAACTTTGCAGAAAACTTTTTGAAATGAAAGTGAAAGATTTCTGAAAGGTTACTGAAACCTTATTAGGTTTTTTGTGAAGGATTTCTTTTCTGAAACGTTACATGCCGAGTGGCTGTTGTAAAATTTGAAAATACGACTACATTTTGAACAACAATTTTTACTTTTTGTGTCCATGAAAAAAGCTATGACTTCAATCGTGACTTCCATTTTCACTCTATGACTTTCAAAATTACTTCAACCATGGCAAAAATTTAAACATGACTTAAATAGGATTGAATCTCTAAATTTAAAATGACTTCAGATATTAATTCAACGTGACTTTAGCCTTGATTTCAACCGTATTGAGCTTGACTTAGACTACGGATTTAACATCACTTTAACTATGATTTTGACATGACTCTAACTAATCCTTGGCCTATGATTTAATACTTTAGGTATTGCTTCAATTATGACTGTAATATGAGCACGACTCTGGTTTCAATATGATTTCTGCTATAGCTTTGACCAGAGTCCTAACACGAGCTCCATTATTAATTGGAGATAACATGGATTTCAGCACTTATTTAGCTGTGATTTTGATTATATCTACAGCTTATATCATAAAATCAGCTTTCATTTCACATATATATTTTCTTAAAGATTTTTTATATTAAGAAAAATCTCTTTAAATTTTAGCTAACATTTTCCATTGCCAATGTGTGCATTCGCGTGTGATATGACAAGTACAAGGACACACATAAACCTTTTACTATTTTTTATAAAAAAGCTTGCGTGTATTTACCAAGTAATGTTCAACGATATTTACAAGTCACTTGTTTTTATTCGTACATTAATTATGAGCCAATATCATGCACGATATCGGCGAACACGGCCGTCACAAATGAAAGCACACGCACACGCTCAAATCACTTTTACAGCTTCCGTTTCCTGTTGTCATCATTTGTGGTGTTGGCTGGCTGGATGGTTGCTTGCTAACGGCGTTGCATTGGTTTCGCCATTATTTTCGTTTGTTTTCCCATTGTTTGGCAGTTTCTTGTCGCCATATTTCTTGCGCCCTTTCTGCCGCCTGCTTTACAATTTTCTTTTGTTTTTCAATGTTGTGGTTGGATTTAAGTAACTGATTTGATACGTTTTGGTTTCTCATTTTGTGTTCATCTTCACTCGTGCGTCTGTTTCTTCTTTCCATGATTTTTATTGTGTTGGTTCAGCTGAGTGTTTGCTGTTGTTGTTGTTGCGGCATTGCGTTAATCTCGCAATGTATAGCGCGTGATTATTTGTAAATGACTAAATTTTTCTTTCTTTTGATCTTCACAATTCATTTGATACTCGCTTTTCTTCAATGTCTTTCATTTTTCATGACAGTGCCTAATTAAATCCTTGAATTTATCTTAAACAGGGTGTGTGTGCGCATAAGCTCGCCTTAATATATTTTCAATGTTTGGACTTAATTTGCCACACTGTTGCAAGGACTAAAAGCATAGAAAATTTAAAGAGCCTATTAAATTTTAGAAGCTTAAGACCCTGTTAATATTTTCGCTTTATCGAAGAATACTAAATAAACAAAATACAGCAAATCTTTTTTTCGCTTTGGCCAAGTTAGTCTGTTTGCTTTGTCATATGAATTTGGAAGAAAAATTAAGTTTTAAGCTCTGTTGTCATCAACAATAAAATGCGTTGTGCTCAATGTAGCACGATTGGCTTTGAGCTTTTGCTACGTAGTCATTTTGCTTTTTTTTACTCTTTGTTTGTGCTTTTTTAACTCGCATACTTTGATGGTAAATTTTATTCTTCCTAAAAAGTTATAAAACAAAGACGATCCTGTCAACTGAAAGCAAATATGTCTGCCATTTAAATTTTCAATTAAGTAGCGTTTTTAATTGCAAGCGTAATCGGAGCTAAAACGTATTAAAAAAACCAAACAGACAGATAACTTTGCATGATAAATATCAAGCAGAATTTTGTAGAAAACTGTATGTGACTTCAACGTGCAGTGATGTTGGTATTATGAAATGTCCATACGAACGTTGGCTTTAGAAATTGCTTAAAGTATGGTAACATATTATCTATCGATGTTGACGACGTTACGAAAATGTTCTCATGTTACAACATGTTGTATCATCATGGGCTTCTCACTGCGACAATGGTGCTTATTCAGAAACTCACAGAAAGTACTAACTAGGCCAGTAATGGGGTCTTTAGAAAAATCATCGTCGAGTATGGAGAATTACAAATAAGGTCCAACCAACCGATTTAGGTACCGATTTCGATATTGCTGCTTTCCAGGCCTCAAAGTTGTCAATTTTTTAATGCTTTAGGTTTTATGCAATTTTTTTTTTTAATTTAAAGTCTTAATAAATCGTACTGGAATTTCACTATTCCACTTTTCACTTTTCCCAACATTTCGGCCGGTATCTTAACAGTGGCAGATGTTATGTTGTATTCCAGGGCTGCAATTGAGGTTGGCTTGTCCTTTTATACGAGAGAGTTCACGTAGCCCCAAACAAAATTGTCTAGTGGGGTAAAAGTGCATGATGTTGGAGTCCAATGAACTGGCCTCTTGATAAGTCCATGGTGTCCATCTTGTTGAGCCCACATGTCATCCAAATCATTCCAACGCATGGAATACTGCTTCATTAACTGTAACGTTGCGATTTTTATTATTTTTGAAAAAATACTTCAGGGTGAATTGACAGCTCTTCCGACTAAATCTGGCAATTCTGTTAGCTGAGCTTTGTCGCTGAAAAAAACTTTTCGATAAAAACACATAGCACAAATTTTGACTGGAAAATTTAATAATGTGCAAGCATTTGTCGCTTATTGGTCTATTTAGGATAAAATCGCATCCTCTTGAGCATTTTTAGCGTTAAGATATGTTACAAATCACGCTTAAAGTGTCAGAAACGTATACTAAAACAACTAATAGCAAAACACTCCCGTTATCATGCTTCCATAAACTGCGGAAAAAATGCTTCAAAAGTGAGTAGTTATGCATGACAACGACTCCAAACAGCCTTCACAATTGGCAAAAAAGTGATTTTTGCACAACAACGTTTCCTTATTAGATTAGTCTCCACAGAACGGGCCTAAATTAGATTGTCTGGAGTGAGAGAATATCCGGATATAAGCCCAAAAATTAAAAAGATTTACAGCAAAAAGTGAAGGTGGTGGTGTGCCATGCTTGTGGATTCAGTGGGTTCACAGTCTATATCGGCTCAATATTTTAAATTTTTAGGAGAATATTTCTATCACCAAAAAAAGATAAAATTAAAAAAAAACATATGCAAATTATTTCATTTTTTCCAGTACATAAAAGCATTTAATTTTTTCTTATTTTTTACCATTTTTGTTTTAAATTTTTATCCTTTTTCATACCCATTTGATTCACATACTTCTCTGACGCATTTAATTGCTAAGTTTTATTTTTGTATTACGTCTAACATGATTTCATGTACTTTTTCTCTTTTATTTCTACTTTTAGAGTATGTTGCTATAAAGGAACTTGCCAGCTATATAAATTGTTGTAATTAATTAAAGCGCCTCTTAGTCCAGCTATATAGTCGTATTTGTCTTATTATTTAGCTGTACATTATTTTTTTTTTTTTTTTTTTTTTGTTAAGTTCATGTACATTGTTGTAGGCGAGAATTTTACACCCATCACTGTATTTAACATAATAAAGAGGAATAAAAATTCAATTAAGTTGAGTCGATGTAGCGCAGCTTAGCTCTGTTGTTGCTATTTTTTCATAATATATTTGTTGTTATTTCAATATAATGTTACAACACCTTTTGCAGTCTTTTTTATATATTTTTTTTATTTCTTCTTATCCACATCGTTTCTTTTGGTATTTTGTGATTTTTTTTATTTGCAATTAATATGTTGTAATTATTTAGATGCTTACTGTTGTTGATACTACTGCTGTTCTTGTAGGGATGTAATTAAGTTAATCCTTTTCTTGTTTATTAGCAGCATTCATTACATACACCCATTTAATTAGAGTATTCAATTGTAAATTGCAATTTCTGTTGCCGCCACAACTGTTCTTGTTATTAGCCCTTAATTGACTGAGATTTATGTGAACTATATACTTTGATTAACAGTTGGAGCAATATTAATTAGCTGTTGCATTTAAATGTAGATAATTTTCCTTAAGGATATTCATACAAATGAAGCTCGAAAATTAGAACTAAATTATAAAAAAAGCACTATTGAATGCTTAGTAGGTACAAAGAGAATGTTGCTTTAACTTTTATTTCAGTAACATTAAGATATAAGTTCAAAAGTCCAATTATCCACTTAAATAATATTGTTCACATATCGGCAAAAAAATAAAATTAAAAATATTCCTTTTAAAAATAAAATGTCAAAGTGACAGCAAACAAAATACAAATCATTTTCAGTGCGATAGTTGTAAAGTATTACAAAAAAAAAAAATAAATAAAAATCTAACACTACTTACATATCATTACACACACCAGTGCACTGAATGCAAATAAAAACATCAGCACAAGCACACATTTGCAGTCGCATACATACATTGGCAATATTTGGGAATCGAATTTGCATGTTGCACTACACTTGCAACTACTTATTCTGTTTAGTTTTATTTATATCAGTATTAGAGTGGACCGCAGTTCTACGAAGAGCAAAAATACAAAATTTTTCTCATGTCACTCAGAAAAAAATATTTTTTTCGCAAAGGTTTGCAATGTTTTCTTCCTACAAACTGAAAATAGTTAGGTTAACATAGTTTTATCGAAGTATAAGAGAAATATGAGATCCTCCTTATTTAAATCCAGCCAGATGGAACATTTTAGGAGGGCAGCATGCATATAAGGTTTACCCATGATATGTATGTAAGATTTGTCGCAGTACTGCTTATTTAAGATCGATGGTTACATAAATGATGCTTATTATCAACAAGCATATAAGCAAGGCTAAAATGGTTAGTTAATATATGTACGCTTTAAACAGGATACCTCTAAACATTAAATAAATAAGCTTATTGTTTTAGAGTAAGGGATTTATAAAATTATTAACTTTTTTCTAAGTAAAACTAAGAAAAGAATTTCGATTTTTTGAAGCACTCTACTACAAACGTCATTGCGCAAGGGACAGTGTTGTATTTTTTGGCTGCGCTCTCAAAAAATTTTTGAACTTTTTTTTTTGAACATTTGTGTATTGTGTAAAAAAAAATGCACATGAAAATAACTTTGCAACGTGTCACATAAGTTTTCTTGTTGCCTGGAAATTTCATCTACATACAAAAAAATAGGGTCAAAATGTAACGCAAATAAGTGTAGGAAAGATGCACAAAAAAGCACTTTGCTACTTTTTTTATGTTAGTGTTGTTGCCTTTTATTTCTCTTGTTTTTGCTTTATTTACGTATTATTGCTCATGTTGTCAAGATACGCAAAGTTTTCTTAAAATTTCTTTATTCATTTTTATTTTTGCAAGCATAATATCATTTTGCTGTCAACACATGCAATCTAAGGTAACCCAGTGCTGTTTGTGTTAAGTTCTCTGATTTGACAACGTTTCATTTCATAAAATTTTAGTTAGTGATTAACTACAAATTAGTTTGCAAATATTCTAAGTATTCGTTCAGAATATCTTAAGAAGATTCTTGTTTTAATCAAAAAACCTAAGTTAAATAAATTGTATAGTTTTTTATTCGAAAAGTGTATTTATTTCCAAAAATAATGCGAACGATGCTCTAAAGGATATCAATAAACCAACAAGTTTTTAACTGGGTAACATCACATTAGATTTAACATGAATCAAGACATTTTCAGTGTTGGTACATTGAAAAAAATTGTTAAGTTAAAACTTTTTTTTTTGATATCAATTTAAAAGTAAAATATAGGTTTTTAGTCCAAAAATAATCCCTATCATACTGATATTAAAGATATTTATGATATTTCCAAAATTATTATTTCGTATTTTCTAAATCGTCAACATTTTTGCGTAAGCTTGTGACCTACGATTTTAATAAAATGCAGTGAATGTAAATCACTAAAGCTAAATCATAAGTTCTCTTGTGGAAGTAGAAAATGAACATGAAGTGAAAAATAACGCCAAATAGGTAAATTTCGAAGAAAGTGCGATAACGACATAAATAGGCCAAATCTCATTAAGAAGAAGCCATCAAAAAATTCCAGACTTGTGGAACCACGTTCCATATGCGGAGATTTAGCTAATTCTTGTGAGATCAGATGGCTTCATTTTTTTTTCATCCACCTCCTACCTCCTGACGCTATTTTCTAAAACATTTCGTTAATCAAATAAATTCTATATAACGGAAGATTTTTCAAGTTTTTGAAAATTGAAAACATACGTAAGTTTCAATTTTGGCATACTTTTTCCTGCATTTTGGCCAGTATCGCTCGAACGGCAGCTGCAATGTTGTCTGTGAGGGCTGCAATTGTAACTGGCTTGTCCTTGAACGCAAGAGACTTTAAGAACCATCAAAAAAAATAGTCTAGTGGGGTCAAGTCACATGATCTTGGCGGCCAATGAAGTGCTCCAAAACGTGAGATTAATAGCTCACCAAACTCGCTTCTCATGTGGCAACATCTTGTTGAAACCAAGTCCATTCTCTCATTTTGGCTAAAAAAAGTCGATAATCACTGACAGTAATGTTGCGATTTACATCATTTTTAAAAAAAGAACGGTCCAATGACCGCTCACAAACCGCACCGAACAGTGCATATTCAGAGTATCTCTTAATTTCCTCTGCAGACCAAATTTGGCAATTCTGTTTGGTGATGTACCGAGCTAAAAATGAGTTTCGAAGCCGAAGAAAATTTTTCTATAAAAAAATTGGATCTTCATCCAACTCACAGGGCACGCTGTTCGTTTTTTAGTCTATTTATGGTAAAATGGCAAATTTTACTGAGCGTTTTTGGTGCTGACAATTGTAAAGTTTTAAAAAAACTTACACTGAAAGAACAAATAGCTAAAAAATCACCCGTTATAAGAGATAATCAAAAGTGGAGTTTAACAAAACTAAGCTCCATAGCAACAAAAATAAATATTACAACCAATAGTTACCACATAATTACACCAATCACAATGACAAACAACAACAACTCGTTAGCAACAAAACATTCATACATGCGACTAATAAAATTAAAATAAAATTATGTCAAAAATGTTTTGTAATTAATGCCAACCAATGAGTGCGTGCTATGGGCCCACAAATTTTGTTGTAACTTGCAAATTAAAGCTTTGATGTTTTGTTTGTTTTTTTCCTTTTAAATATTAAAATCATCAACAACATCGAAACCCACAACAAAAATAAAAACCAACATCAGCAATAAAAATATACCATGTAGCCTAATCAAAGTCAACATAAAAAAGCAGTGAAATTAATATTTAACCCAAATGTTTATCACTCGAACCATTTTAACCTGGTTGCGGTGCTCTTTTTTTTTTGTCCTTTTTTCTACTACCATAATCACGTAACATGTGATAAAACTAATTGCGAAAGGTCTGATGGTTGTACGTGTGTATGTGTGTGTATCTTTTAATATTAGTGTTAGTATGGCATCATTGTACGTATGAACATATTTTTATACATTTGTAAGCATAGTGTAAAATACCCATTAGGAAAAAAGTTTATTGAAGCTTTTTTTTTTTAAGGTTTTCTTCTGGGGTAGCTGTGAAAAGCTGTGAATTTATATTTTACAAGAAAAACTTTTCTCAATGAGCCGTATCGCTAATTATTTAGTACGAGGCTACGTATTGTGTGTGAAATAAAACACATCCAATTAAGATATTTTATGATGCTGAATGAAATATGGAAAATTATTTCGACCAAATGGCTGCCATGAGCAGCATTCTGAATTTCTTACCACTTGAAAAAGTTTTTTATTATTTTTCACTACACATTAGATATGCTGTATTCCACGAATAAAGTTTTGTTAATCATAACTTCACTGAAAAAAGTCATGAGGCGTAACATTACATAATACTTTTGCTATGGCGGATATGGAAGAAAGTATTTCTGTTGTAATCTTATCAACTTCGCCAACATAGCTCAAATTTTTCAGAACTTTCTGGCATCGTTCTTGAAAAAAAAGGGCTAACCATCTTCAAGCATAGATCTAAGATGGAAATCAGTGCAGGAGCTGGTGCATATACGGATAATATGGGTATGGAGATGTTTTTTAGGCTACCCAATCATTGCAGCGTTTTTCAAACAGAAATCTAAGCCATAGACCAAGCCGAACAGGTGATATGACACAGGGAGCTAACTCCCTCCATCATTACTATAAGTGTAGACAGTCAGGTAGCGATCAAAGCCCTAAGCTCTAAAATCGTGTAGTCTAGGTGTGTAGAACACTGCAAGGAATTAACTGCGTTCAATCTGACAGCATACTATAGAGCTCTGTTGGGTGCTTAGTAATAGGGGTATATTCGGAAATCATAAAACTGAAAAATGTGCCAGAATAGGATCAGAACAACTGGAGAATTAACGATTGGTAGACCTTAAGATACCGCTGGTGGAACTACACTATCGGATAGAGGACACAATCAAGAAACAAACATACAGAAGGTTGAACCTTACCGCCGGTTGCAGAACGTCTCGAAACATGTAGCGTAAACTGAATCTGGGACGGACGTAAACTCTCTTAAGATTCAGAAAAGGCGAGCCAAGGACTGTTGTACGGGGCACTGATAGCGCACTGTGTTTTTGGCCCTATGGGCGCCAAATATGATGCACTTTTCAGAGACATATATATTTTTTATATATGTGGGGTACTAAAATGGGCAAAGTGCCTCCGAGTGCATCTTCTAATACGCAAGCAACCCGTTTAACCTTTCAACATTTTCTTCCCATTTTCGTCTATTTTAGTATACAAACAGTGTGCTTCATTCTAGTTTCCCAGGCAAAAGTTTTCTAGAGGGTCATAAAACAACATTGGCTTGCCTATGATCTTGAAACTAGTATTCAGAATATTTAAAAAAATGTTTTTAAAGAAACTTTAGTATTAAATCGTACTTGAGGGTCAACATGCTCCGCGAATCAGTCAAATACTAAACAATTTGCAATAAGATTCAACAAAAAAGGTCAATTACACTTTGTAAGAATATTCCTGCTGGGACACAAAAATGTTTAAATATGTATTTGTGTGGGCATGTGTACATCGATGTGTTTGTGCGTGCTTGTTTTTGTTTAAATTAACAAGGGTATACTGGCTTTTTATTAAAATGTTCCCATCTACGTTACTTTTACATAAACGTTTTGACTCTAATTTGTTGTTGTGTTTTTGTCCCTTTTTTGCAATTTGATGGTTTTAAAAAGAAGTTTTTTTTTGTATACTACCTCATTGCCGTAGTGTGTGTGTTTTATTTTTTGTTAAAGTCATATGTATGCTATAATAAATGCAATTCCTCTACAGTAAAATATTAAAAAAGATATTGGACTGTATGTTTAAGTTAAAATTGTTGTTGTTGCCTAGATAGCATGTGGCATACTAATTGCTTTGTCATTAACTCTGTTAACAACCCTCAAACTTTTAAAGTTGACATTTTGTAGTCGGTCGGCTTTGTGCGTCAGTGTATTTGTGTATTGAAATCTTTCAATTTGTGCTGAGGCAAAGCGGAAAAACAAAACTTTGTGCAAAAATGAACAAATGAACATTTTTTTTTTTAAAAAAAAAAAAAAACTTCACATATTTTTTGTTTCAGTTTATTTATCAAAACATAACACACGCTTTCAGTAGCAGAACGTTTCGCAACTAGAGTGATATATTTATACATTTTCATCTTTATTTTATTTTGACGTAAAATCGATCAAACTTTGCACTAGAAAGAATATCGATCAAGTGGCCGCCTCTGAAGTGAATATTTGCTCTCTCAAAAATTCGGGACATATTGGCCAAATCCGATTTTTAGTATTAAATTTGAACTTTCGTTATCGCATATGTCAATGACTAAACTATCCCACAAGAAGCATTAAGTCACAACTTCTTGATAAAAATTTACCATCTGCATTTCTTGATGCTATTGAGCTTACGAACTTCTTAACGCAATAAGTCATCTGTTAAGTTCTATTCAAACCACATCTTTGGAAAATCCTCTGCTATTGTTTTAAAAGTCATATTATGATTTGCTTACAAGATTCAGGTCTACCCACTATAGTTTCACATATACCTAATCTCATATAAAGGTTTCTGACAAAACAACTGCCAGCATGTAAATTCATGCAATTTTCATTTAACCCTCCACCAAGCTCATTCAATATCTCTTGCTGTCAAATCTTGTCAGCCTTAAGAGTATATTTTGCAAATTAAAATTCATTTCTATTTAACACAGCAACACAACTGAAATATTGTAGAGAGAAATATTGACATCAGTACACTAAATGCCATAAATCAATCATTGTTGATGACAGAGAAAAAAAAAAGTTCACAACCTACGCCATCTTAAACTAAATTGTTCATTTTTCAACTGCTGTTCGAATTTTTTTTTTTTTTACTTTTCCTTTATTTTGGTTTCTTTCATCAAGTCAATTGCAACTTCATTGTATCTCATCGCTTTGTGGCGCTCTGCTGGCTTTGAGTATGTCAATTGTGGTATACCACGATCCTGAGCCGGCTGTGCAATTCCACTTTACATGCTGCTGCACGAGGAGCGCAAAGACCATCAGATTTTTTTCCCATGCTGGTTTTTTTGTGCAATCACAATTTTTTGGTGCTTTATTTCTACTGTGCCATATTCCACGCCGGTGTAGCATTTAGTTTGATAAAAACAAAAAAAAAAATGGTCAAGCCTTCTCTGTTCTTCTTATATTTTTTTTTTTGATTTTTTTAGGATTTTTTTTTCATACACTGGGAATGGTTTCGAAATTCTTTTTAGCAAAGGCGCAGCAAAGTCCGAAACATTTTAAGTTGATTGACAATGTAGCATCAAGGGTTTTCATTGACTAACATGACAGCAACTTGCAGCAGATTTTTCTCTTTATTTTCTTTTTTTCTTTTGATGTTAAGTGATGTGACAGATGCTTCTTGAAATATGGTGAACGGAATTTTTGTTTTTTGCTACAATAGGTTTGAGAACCTAAGGCACGTAGGAAATGGAAAAATTTTAGTTATTATTGGTTTTTAGTTGATTTTGGATTAGAAATCAGTAGTGATTTCTTGCATTTATTTGATATTTCTTTTAAAAGAAACGACATATTGAGGAAGTTAAATCGTATATTAGTACCAACTATACAGGCAAATCGGTTAGTAAATCATTTGCTTCTCTCGATTTTAAGTTGTAACTGGTGCTTTCATTACTGTGCTGCGCGATTTTTCTTGCTTTGGCCACAATTTTCAGCCCAAAAAAGATGCTCGTATAACGGGTGATTTTTTAAGTGTTTGGTTTTTAAAAATTAAAAAGAGAATAAAAATTTTGCAAAAGAGAATGTGGTTTTCCAGGGCTTACACGAGAGACTTCACGTAGTCCCACAAAAAAAGTCTGGTAGGGTCAAATTGCATGATCTTGGCGGCCAATAGACTGCTCCAAAATGTGAGATTAATTGCTCACCAAAGTAGTCTCTCTATAGGTTCACAGTATCACATGCCGTGTTGCATATAGCACCGTCTTATTGAAACCAAATGCCAACCATATCCAATTCTTCCATTTGGTCAAAAAAAAGCGGTAATCATCGCATGGCACCTTGCTATATTGACTGTATTGTTGCGATTTTCATTATTTTTCAAAAAGTACGCACCAAACAGTGAATTTTTCAGTGCGCTTTGGCAGCTCCTGAGCTGCCTCTGGCTGCTCTTCAGACCAAATTCGGCAATTCTGTTTGATGACGTACCCATTGATCCAAAAAAGAGCTTCGTCGCTAAAGAAAATTTTTCGATAAAATACATTTCTCACCGAGCACGAATTTTGATAATAAAATTCATTGATCTGAAACACTGTTTGTTTCGTAGTCTTTTCATGGTAAGATAGCAAACCTTACTGAGCAGTTATGGCGTTGACATATGCAAGAAATTACGCGTGGAGTCTTAAAAAATTTACAATAAAAAAACAAATAGAAAAAAAATTACCCCCTATTTCAAATGAAACAACTATATCTAGACTGTGCTTTAAGCATAATCATTACAGATATTGAAATTTTACAAGCTTGCAAGTTAGAAACGAATTGAGATACATAATGGAGTTGTTCTGTTTGCTTGCAATTTTTTAAAAGAAGTAACTTTTTTTTATAGACTTTTTGAATAATGTGCTGCCCGAAAAAATGAAATTGACGAATTTTTTTCTCAATGCCTACTCAATATGCAAAATGCCAAATGTAATCTGGCAAATAATTTGTGTCGTTTAAGTTATCCACTTTCAAATTCAACTTCTTTCAAAATAATTAACGTGAAATCATCGATCGCTGATTTAACAAAGGTTTGTGTCAAAAATCGCTTTGTGCATATAGTAAAACTATATTGAGTTTTATAAAAATGATCGTATACTTAATTTAAAATATCACTACAGATGTTTTGGAGAAATTATTTTCTTAAGAAATTTACATTGGCCGCGCCTATTTACTCATACCTGAACCTTTCAAATAAATCCCTTAACATTAACAATCTTCACGCAAATTGACAAAAAACTTTTTACACTACCGCCGACATAAATTTACTACTTAAAATTAGCGTTGATCTGCAAATATAGTTAAGAAAAGTTAAGCTGATTAGCCAAATTTGCATAAATGCTGTAACATAAAAAGCAACAAAAAACTTTAAACATATGCACCCGCACACAAAATTTTAACTGACACGCAAAATAGTGTGCTGCTGCTGCTGCATGGCTGTTTTTATAAAGCTGCATGCTCTTGCATTCATGCAGCAACATCCATACCAGCAATGGCATTTTTAGCCTTAATGGACTATTGAGTGACTGACACATATATAGCGCATGAAAGCGTATGCATGTCACTTTATTCGCCCCTGCAGCGTGTTTGAGTAAATTGATATGTTAATCAAATGTATGTTGCCTGGCAGCCTCGATTAGCCTGTAATAAGCGCGCACAATTTAAATGTAATTAAAATGGAGAAATTTCAACACAACTGCATTTTAACTTAATTGAAGTGAAGTGATGCCAAGTGACATAAAAAGAACTAACAAAAAAGAGGGTTTTGTTCTGCATTTATTTTTTTTTGTATTTTTGTGATAACAAAGTTGAATTTTTAATTTAATTGCAGTGTTTGCCTACAGCAGCTGTTGACTGGCTTAAAGCCAGCAAATGTTTACGTTGCAATGAACATAAAAAATTATGCCTGAGTGTAACGTGTAATAGCATAAGACGTAAAGACATAAAGTACAACTTAAAAAATTGTTTTATTTTACTTTTCACTACGTTTCTTGGTACTTGAAGGCATTTGTAGGGTTCTGCTTTTGTTTTTTTTTTTGTTTTTCTTAAATGACGTACCATAAAAACTTAAACGTAAAATGTTACGTTTTACTGCTTCAAAATGTTAC
The DNA here is from genome assembly GCA_963680825.1 of Meiosimyza decipiens. Lineage (NCBI taxonomy): Eukaryota > Metazoa > Arthropoda > Insecta > Diptera > Lauxaniidae > Meiosimyza > Meiosimyza decipiens. The sequence continues at coordinate 75,356,083 of OY804260.1, forward strand.
TTGCAAGCAACATTGCTGCTACTGTTGCTATTAAATTTGGCCTCACAAAAAATTTTGCTGTCTTTGAATGAGCTGAGTTTTTAATAAGTAGCTATGATGAGAGACTGTGGTATAAAATTGTGATGTAAAGATTTTGTAAGAAATCAAGTTTCTTTAAGCAACATTTTTTTAAAATAATAATTTTTAATTTAATAAAATTGTACTTTGTAGATAGTGAAAGCTGTGATTTTTTTTTTGCAGTTCTGCAGAAGTTTTAGCTGTGGCATCTATTTTAAAATAAATTTAAATTTAGCATGATGGCTAAGTTATAAAACAAAATATAACCGATTGCATATGAAGAAGGGTTTTTGATTTACTCTTCACTTTTCGCATAAATTTTGGCAACTTTTTTTGTGATGAGCATTGAGTCATCAGTGTTTGATATGAATTTAAAAGAATTCTGCTAATGAAAACAAAACATGATATTGAGGTAGTTCACTTTTGACCACCATATATAATTTTTTAAAAAACCATTTTCTTTTGAAATTATAAATATTGAGAAAAGCTTTGATCTAACCGCTATGTAGGCAAGTGGTGGAAATATTCTTGTACATAATTTATCTTACAAATTTTTTTCAAGCCACTGTGCAACAGTACTATTTCTACGTGTTCAGCAAGCACCCACTGAGTAACATCAATATAAATGTTCTGCTTCACCATCACAGCAACATCGCCACCAACGCCACTCACCATTTTGCGCTGTCAACGTCAATGTCTACTGAAAACATAAACTAAATGCATGTAAAACATAACGTTTATGGAAACATTAAAAATGGACATTGTTTCAACAGCCATGAATTACGTGTGGTGAGCTATCAAAAATTTTGAGTAGGATTTTAAAACAAGAAACAACTCCGATTTCAGTGTTGCATTGAGCTGTAATTTGTGGATAGCCTCAAATGTTGTTGGCAATTATTTTATTATTGCAATTCCTCATTTAATGCAGACCAAAAAAAATATGATGAGTGGAGCTCTCTTTAAGTTTTTCCTTGAAAATTTTACTGCTTTTAGGTAACTGCTTTCAGGAAGCTAGCAGAAATGAGCAAATTTATTGCAAACCAAATGTAATTTATATATAAGCTATAGTGCAGCAGTAAATTTCCATCACTTGAATATAAATTTTTAGAAAAGAGCACTTAAACTTTCAATTTATGCAACACTTTAAGAGCCAAATCTTTTTGAAGACAATATCTTTTATTAAACCCTTCATTTCAAAACCAAATTAAAAATATCAAAATCAAAAAAAAAATTACAAATCCTCTTGCGCCGCTGGCAATTTGTGTTCAATTACATAAACTTCATTGCAAGTTGCGCGTATGTGCTCTGTGCTTCAATGCACAATTTTACGATTTTCACTAGCTGCTGGCTGGCTTTCAATGTGACTTGCTTGGTCTGCTGATAATTTGAGATTTTCAGTTGTTCACTAGTTTGAGCTGTTGTCGCAATTTGTTGTTGCTGTTGCATCTATTGCTGCTATTACTGAAGCTACGAAATTGCATGCGTTAATACGCAGTTTCGCGTAAATTTATGCATTGCTATCGTACTAGCTGGCTGTAGTTTCTACTAATTGGGGTGGTTCATATCCTCAGATTTGTTTAAAAACACAAAGTCTTTTCCAGGGACAATACTGTGCCATTAACGAAAACTGCAGGACATAATAAAATCTGTGTTTTATAATGGTTTTTAAATGCTACTAAAGTGATAGTGAGGTATTTCGAATGTGGCTTTCATGTGTGCATTATAAATCACGCAAAAAATTGTCGACCTAAAGTTAAATAACAAATCGCCAATGGTCTTTGGGACTTCATTTTTTAAAGCTTTTTAAAACGTATATTTGAAACAATTTTCAAACTTAAAAAACTTTAATTTAATAAGAATATCGTAATAAGAATATCGTCTAAGGCATAAAATAAGTAAACTTGATCAAAGTGATGCTTAACTATCGAAAACAGCTATCATTTTATCTATATAGATAGGAATAACTTATTTTCGAAAGAACGGAAGATAAGGTAGCAGTGACGATGCTTGTTACCAAATGTTAAATTTTTAAATTTTGTATTAATGTTTTATGATAATGTTTCAATTCATGAAATGCAAATTTTTAATAGGAAATTAATAAAAATAAAATTTTATCCTATAGCTGCGATATCATTTTATGGAAAAACTAAAATCCACCCTAGCATTGACCTTTTATTCTGCTGGTCTTCAATTCGTTGATATTCATTTTTATCCGCTTCGAGTGTGTGTTGCGTTCGATCGCAATTTCAAGTGAAGTATTTCTGTTTGGCACCATGTACTTCACAAGTTAATTGTTCGCCAGCAGATTTTGCTTGTCTTATGTGTTGTTGTTTTGCTTTTATGCCGCTGTTGCTGCTAGGCGGTTGTTTTCATTGAATGGTTTTTTCCTTACTTTAGTGAAAATTAAAAAAAAAACCTAGCAAATAAATTCGTTGCATGCTTTTAGGCGCTTAGACATATAGAATTTGTACGTGGTATATTCATATGAATTCATGTTTAAAAGAAAATTTTTGTTTTATTTTGCGGCTAAATTTTTCAATGACATGCGCTATATTAAAGTGCACTAATTTTATTAAATTTAATAATGTGGTATTGCAATTATTTATAAAAATTATTACTCTTATACTGAAATTGGTTTGAAAATATAATATTTACACAATTACCATACTAAATTAAATAAAATAATCAATGCATGCAATTTAAGTAAATGCAATAAACTAAAAAAGTTTTAATATTAGGTTAGTGTTTTTTTGTTAATCAAAAATTCGTTGAATTTTTTTTTATTTTTTTGTGGAAAAATAAAATTGATATCGTATTAAAGTAGCTCCAGGATATGCGAAATATTGCTGAATATTTGCAAGTGAGGTTGAGCTAGATTTTATTGGTTTTAATTGAGAATTAGTAGGGTAAAAGCAAAAATAACCTCAGGGAACTCTTCTTATTAGTATGGAAATAATAAGTAGAAGTAAGTTAGTTATATAAAATTTTTGGATATTTTTTTTTAAAAATTTTGTTATAAAAATGGCCTATAATCTTTTAACATAATAAATAAAATTAATTAATTTTCATAAGCAAAATCTGGTTGTGCCATTTGTTTTTGAAATTAACAGGCTTTAAACGATAGGTTTTAGTCTCATCAGAGCAAATAACTTGCTCGTGCATGCTTGATATTGGCATAAATGTGCATATACAAACCAACTAAATCAAGTGCGTCAAACAGCGATAAGTGGTGATGATTCAATAATAACTTATGGATGTATTTCGATAAATGGAGATCGGTACTTATCGATGGAATTACACGCCAAGGACAGTATCCTATGAACCTTCAACAAAATTTTTCAGGTGTTGTGTTTTGCTGCCCAAAAAAATTGATTTTAAAGAAGTCGATGACTCAAAAGACACCGCACATGTTGTCCAAGCTTGGTTTAAAAGACAGAAATAGTGACCTTCACAGTCTCCGAACATGAGCCCAAAAGAGAGTTTGTGGCATAAGCTGTGGGAGCGAGCCCAAGAAATTTGGAAAAAAATTATGCATTATTTTATCCAAAAGTGCACAGCCACTATAACAAATTGCATTAATGACCTCAACAAATCTAAAGGATACTACCGAACTAAGTACTTAAATCTTTTGTTTCTTATGGGTAAAATATTAAATGTGCAAAGGGTGCAAAACTGTAACATTGGACTTGTTGTCTTCATTTTGCATTACAGAAGTTTTTTGTTGTAATCAGACCACTTTAATTAATACTAGAGGGAGATAATAAACGCACCAACAAAAGATCAGAGCAAAAAAATAACACTCTATTCTGAAATTAACATAGTTATAATGACGGTATGTTTTCCATGTTGCAGTATTGCTCGTCAGTGTACATAATAATTAGCGTCAGAAATTTTTATATCAACCGATTTCATAATCAGTTAACATTTTTATAAAGCCAAAGTCTTTTTGGGTTATGCTCTGTCATCAAGCCTTTACTTGTATTTTTTGATAAAATTTTTTTTCTCAATTTAAAGCTTCTGCTAACAAACTCGCATTAAAAGTTTAACTAAAATTTTTAGTAAATTTAATTTTTTTTTTAATTACCAGAGTCAAACTGTTTGGTTCTTAGAATTTACTAAGGAGATAACGCAGTGAATGGGAATTCACAAAAAATTGACTTAGCATTTCTTTATGGAACCAGAATATGCTGACCGCACAGTTTTTTACTAATTGGAAATAATTTTTATTAAATTAAGAACTGCGAACATTTTTAAAACATTAAATATAATACTCACATAAGCTGTAGGCAACTTAATGGACATTTTTTTTTCATTTCATTAAACTCTTAATTTTTGCTATAAAATTTATTATTCAGCAAAAAATTGAATCTCTTAATTGCATTTGTATCTCATTATTTCTTATACCAAATATTTTTGCTGCTTTCATCTTCAATGCTCGCTCTTTGATAGCATTTAATTTGCATTAAATACAACACTCTGTTAACTACCAACACAGGCATAAACACATAATTTTCAGGCACAACACACACAAACACATAAATGAGTACAATATACGCATGTTAAAAATGGCGGTGGAGGCACAAGTGTTGCCGTTTACTAAAAAAAAAAGAAAAAACGGTGAAAAATAAAAAGTAGGTACTTACAAAATTACAAAGGAATAAAAATACTTAAAAAAAATTTAAAAGAAAAAAAAATATTATTTTATAATAAAAAATGTATAACCAACAATGTACCGCTATTCACACTCAACACAAAAATCCGCACAAGAACATGCACACACACATACAGAGAAGTAAACACTTATGGAAACAAATATTAAACTTCATTAACATTGGCTACTTAACTGTGTGTGAGAGAAGAAAAAAATGAAAATAAAACAACGATAAAGGCAACACAACAGACGCGCAACAATATTAAAAGTAGACATAGCAACAAGCATTAATACAACAGCAGCAACAACAAGAGATTGTATGTATAATAAAAATTTAATTTTAATGTTTAATCTCCGATTCTTCCATGCTACTTGATTTTAATATTTGTTCGCATAGCAGAATTAGGGAAAATAAAACAAAATTCCAGTGACTTGTCGAAAAGATAGCATAGTAGAAGTAGTAATACATGAAGTAGAAGAATATTTCTTAAATCTCGGAAACTGTGGTACAATTAAGGAAATAAAATGCTCCCAATGGGAGAAGTGAGTGCGGGAGACACGACAAGCTTTTGTCGTTTTCTTGCTCACCATTTATGTAAATTTAATTTGTAATTTAAATATAATAAAATTTGCAATGAATTTCAGAATATGAATGCATACTTAAAGGCGCCAAAAAGGAAAAATCACTATAATATTGTATATAGATTCGTTGGCATTTTTTTTTCAGTTTTTTTAGTTCTATCAGCGCTATGCCAAGCTGACATATACATAAACCAATGATTTTCTAAATAATGTTTGCAAAAATTTTTGAAAATATATAATGTCACATATATAATGGGCCATTCAATTAATTTGTTTGAAGTTCCGATAGGAACAGCAATTAAATGAACTGTCAGTTAGAGCACGTCTAGTGTCAAATTTATTCTGGTTAATCATTATGGAACGTCTTGCATCACAGCAATGCATGCAAATTGTGAAAATTTACTAAATTCACTAAAATTTCAAATTTTAACTAACTCCAAATGATTTTTTTTTTTTATTTTTATACTTTTTTAATATTTTCCAAGATTCCGTGAATTAAGACAACTGAATTATTTCTTGTGGTATCGTGTATAGAGTTTCTAGCTTGTGTTGATAACCAGCAACGATTGACGCCGTGGAAGGCAACATAATTTACAAATTGCGGACTTAAAAATCTTATTGCTTAAAAAAGTGAATGAAAGCTTAGCAGGCGGATTGAGCTTTGCCATTGATAGTGATTGTGATTTATTTAAATGAGCCCGAGATTTCACAAAGCCGCAAGGAAAGAAATCGTATGGCGTGAAATCTCATGATCTTCGTGGCTAGTAGGCATCAGAATTTGATCTGAAAACCGTAACTGCAATAAATTGATCGTTTCAGGCGCGGTCATTTGGGGCCACAACAATCCCGTTATCATGTTCCTGTAACGAATGGCATTCACCGTCAGAGCAATTGCAGCCTCATTTTCAAAAATGTAAGTCCCAATCACGCCGCTTGACCAAAATCCGCACCAGAAGGTTACTCGTTGTGGATGCATTTGTTCGTCAGGGATCACATGAGGATTTTCTGAGCCCCAAATTCGGCGATTTTGTTTATTCACCATTACTATTACCCATTGAACGAATTGCTAGCGCTTTGCATGTTGATGTTTGAGGTCTGTTGCTAAAGCTCTCTGCGCAGGGCTTCGTAAAACTCGAAGTTTTTGAGACCGACTCTACAACTTCTGCACTACATATGGATAACACTTAAGACCGCAGGTGCTTCCACTCACTAGGACCTATTTCATAGTGTAGAAAGCTAAGTTGGATCATTCATGTATATGAGCTGTTATCATAACTTACGCCGCAGTTGACCTATCAAGTTTGTTCGAAATGAGTTAACAACACTTTGAAATACAACTTTTATAACACTGTGCATTCATAAATATATCAAAATACATTCTCTCTAATCTTAAAGATTAGAATTCATATAATTACTATGATGATCTTATATGACAATAAGCCCCAGCCATTCGGCAGTCTTGCCGTATGAGAGGGAGTCCTGTTATGCGACAAAATTAGATATGAGTTTAGTAAGCATTACACTATGGTTATATTGTCCTCGACATCTAGGATTGCGTTTCTCAAGTAAATTTACCTTCATATTTAAAAGCTCACGCGGAAGATAACATTTTGCTGATTCAATAAAAAGTCATATATGTGATTTAACTCTTTGAAGGTAATGTGAATGTTGCTCTTATTTGGTTCATATCGTATTTTCATAGATATTTTCATACATACTATAAAATTATAAGGACATACTGACCTGAAATGCAATGTTGAGATTTTAAGAAAAAAAACTAAAAAAACAAAATTATTTTATGTAGGTCGATTTTGAAGAAAAAAAGTTAAGTTTATTGAGCAATCTGTCTCATCATTGATTCTTTTTTGTCACATATTATGCCTAACCACCTTTGGCAAGGCTTAATTACAACAGAAACTTTTCAAATTATCATTAAATTTATATATGTGCAATGGCCACGCCATAAGGATATTAATGAAGTAATATAATATGACAGTAAAAAAAAAAATATAATCACAATTCTCATCAATCAAGTAACGTCTTGAATATGTTTAAGTTGGCAGGTTGACAAAAAGAAGTCTATATATATAGAAGCCTACAAAAATCACAGCTAAAAAGGCAACACTTAAGTGGCATGGGACTTAACGTAAAATGTTTGTGGTGCTTTAAGTGATAGGGAAAAGTATCCTTTATTCCTTTGGAATAAAAAAAATTACAGAAGAAATTTACCATACTTGACGGCAAGTAATGCTAAAAGAGGAAAGAAAACAAATAAAAAAATCAAGGAAAAACACATCAATTTGTCATTTCCCCCAAAGACTTATCGTATGTAGGTGTAAGACACAAACACGCACACACTGGAACACACACGCAAGTCGCCATAGCGCAGCGTCCGTCAGCCACTCACTCACTGATTCGGTCAGTTAGACGTTCAGGCAATCATCCTAACTAAATATGCTGCCATTTTTTTCTTTTTTTTTTGCTTTGTGTGTTACTTTGCATTAATTTGGGTACAACGCATTTGCATTTACTGTGAGAACTCTGAAAAGACAAACAAAAATACACATAGAAAAACTTCATTTTTAAAAAAATTTTTATTTTTTACTAAATTTCTTTATTTTGTTTAAGTGAAAGCTTTCGCTCTGTGTTGAAAAATCAGTGATATTCAACATATCCTTTTACTATCAACAACAATATTATAACATCCTTTTAGTGATAGTCTTTCCTCACATTTATTCGTTACAATTTTGTGGGTTTCCGTTTCAATTTGCATATTTTTTCATGCATTTTATTTATTCTAAGTTTCTTCTCTTTTGCCGTATTTTCTGTTTAATAAATAAAAGCAGCAATGACACTTAACCACTAGGGACTTATATGCGGACACACTGTGGGTGTGTGTGTGTATGTGTGGATGTAGATATATGTGTGGATGTAGATGTATGTTTGCGAATTGGTGCAAATCTTTGCTTAATGTTACCCTAAAGAAACCCTTTCCATTAAGGTTACATTTTTATACGCCAGCAAAGCTATCAATTTTAATTGACTTTCATTAGTTTGAGAAATTTGGTTTTTTTTTATATCCATCCTGTTTCTTTCGTTTGTTTCGTTACTTTGTTACACATATAGAATGTACTAAATCACTTAAAAAAGGTTAGCAAAAGTTTGACCCGAAAGCGCTTGTATGCAATGGGTTTGTTTGAGCTGACAAAGAGTACAAGAAAAAAACCAGAACAGATTAAATACAAAATTGCAGTGATGTGTTGTGCTTTTATGAGAATTAAGAGATTGGACTTAAAAATTTTAAAAAAATCTAAAGAATTTTTAAATTTAATTAAAAAACCAATTACTGGGAGTAAAAATTTGAGTTTTATCACCAATTAATTTCTTCTTTAAATTTTTTTTTTAAAGAATCCTTAAATACAAGTTCTTGTTGAAATTTCATTGAATTTACAGACATATTTATAGAAATCTTAATATTAAGAAATTTTTAAAAAAGATATAACTAGGAAAAGTAAAAATTTCATTATAAAACTGTGAGTGTTTGTATGTAAAGATATTTCACTCGAAAAAAGTGTCTGTTTCTTGAACATATGTTCAATTATTTCCAAAGGCTGATTAAGGAACTCTTAGATATGATACATTTAGATATACTTTATTGAGACCATGATTTAATCTCTAAGTAAATCGTTGGTCTCACCTCAATCCTTTCAGAGCCTTTTCCACTTATGTGATCGGCACCTTGACACCCTTGACCATAATCGGTCATACACACATTTCATAGGTTTATGTATGTATGTGACACTATCGACAGTTTTATTTTACCAGAAATGGTGAAAAGTTGTTTCTCGGAATAAAAATATTTATAAGGGCGAGTTTTTGCAATTTGTTTCTTAAGTGTAAAATTTTTGACACCTCACGCGTGATTCGTAACACATTTCAACGCAATAAACGATCAATAAGGATTACCATTTTACTATGTATAGACTTACAAACGCACAACGATTCCAAATTATTGAATTTCATTATCAAAATTCGTACTCTGTGTGAAATAGTCCAATTTTTTATCGAACATTTTTTTTTTGACTCAATGGGTATGTCAAAAAGCACAATTGCTAAATTTGCTCTAAAGAGTAGCCAAAAGCAGTTCAAGAGCTGTCAATACAGCCCGAAAAATACAATGTTTGGTGCAAAATAATGAAAATTGCAACTTTACAGTCAATGGAACAGGGTACCGTGCGATGATTACCGAACTTGTTTTCCTCGAAATTGAGATTGGTTGACATGTGATTTCAACAAGATGGTGCCACATACCACAAGCCATGCGATACCATGGATTTATTTAGAGGCGACTTTAGTGAGCAATTACTCCCACGTTTTGTAGCAGTTCGTCGGCCGCCAAGATCATGCGATTTGACACCACTTATTTTTTTTTTTTTTGTAGGGCTTCGTGAAGTCTCTCTTGTAGAAGGACAAGCCAGCCACAATTTCAGACCTGGAAGAGAACACTAAAGCTGCCATTGGTGAGATATCGGCCGATATTCTAGTATGCTAAAATTTCAGCTTACAGATGAAGCATTTCAGACGTAGCCGTGGGCATTATTTATAGGAAATAATCTTTAAAAAGTAAATGACAGAAAGTGATGTATCACTCCAAATAAATATTTTATTCTTTATTGTAAATTTCTGTGCGTTTTTTAGCTTTCAAAAACCAAACGCTTAAAAAATCGCCCGATATTTAATTATAACTATATTTAGTAGGTAAAAAATAGTATGTACATATCAATTTCTATACATATAAATAATCAGCTTCAGACTCTACACTTTCTTTCGGATCGAACTTAAATGACTATTAACTTCGGCATTTAATATCTCAACTGGCATTAATTCAGTCAGTGGTTTTTTTTCTGGGCTACTCCTACTACTACGAACCATATAAATATTTTTTTGTTCTCATTACGGTGTTTGATCGATTAGATCCCACTCGATGATATCGTGGAGTTTTGTGTGAATCACAATACTGAAAAGTATTTATGTATAAGTGCTTATACCGCTATAGGTGCATTTGTACCTAGGAAATCACATAAGTGTTAACGATTGACATAGTTTTCAGTAATATTTTTGAAATGTTTTTCTACATTTAAACCACTGTACAGCAAACTGTTTGATCATTTTGATACGCCTTATTTTTGATTTCTGCGTTCGCATTTATTTTTTCGTTAGTCAATCAAAATCACAGCCAAAGCAAGAGCGCAGTTTATGTGTGGCTTAAAATCTACGCTTTATTGACACGTATGTACGTCATTTAAAATGAATAAAATATATCGTATCAAAATACGATTTCTGTGTGAAATTTGACAACAATAAACAAAACTTAAAAAAAAGGGGAAAAAAAAACTGACATTGCATTTGAATTTCATTGAAATATTTATGTTCAATTTATGTCCCTAGCAAATCCTGCGCCATATATTGTGCAGAGACAGACAGACAGTGAGAGAAAAAGCACAGGTTCAAAAGTTATCATGCACGAATGACGGCTGCCGTCATTCAGGTTGTTGCTGATGCTGACTGCAGGTATAACAAACTGACCGCATAGCACAAAACTTCTCTTCTGAGAATTGAACCTTTGTCATAGTGCTGCAGTGTAGCGTAATGCTTTTTGTTTTTCATTTTTCGTTTGTGCCATTTTATAGTGACCTATGTTGTTTTCTTTGAAAGTTTTTTTCAAAAAGACATAAAAAAAAACTTTCATTTATTTTTTCATTCGTACAAAGCTCTCCTGTCACATCAAGCGTTGATGTTGCCCTCGTGCATAGTTTTACTCTGGCATCTCTTTTGATTGATAGTTCGATTTGTTTGTTTGAAGGTGAATTTAATTTCCCAAAATCCCCAATCGCTTGTTCAATGACAATATTTTTTTTTGGAGGGCATATGCAAATATTTTTGTTTGGAATGAAAAGTTTTTTTTTATTGTTGACGTTGCTTCTACCTTTTCATTTCTACTCTACATAATTAATTAAATTCTTTTTTTGTACAACAAGAAAAAGTGTCAAGTTTTATTTAATTAAATGCTGCATTCTAAATTGTGCTGCAGCAAGTTATTTAATTAATTTTTTATCAATTAAAAATTGAGAGTGAGGAAATTGTATAATGAACTTAAACTGTAATTAATCCAAAAAGAATGGGAGAGATTAAAAAATTGAAGGCATTGAGAATTTATTGATTTGAAACTTAAATGAAAAATTTGAAAACAAAAGTATCCAGTTTGTTAGACTCTACTTGATTTGCTGATCCTAACTGAATATAGATTGAAATAGTTTTTATGTTTAAATCATATGTCACTACAGTATGTATTACTATTTTCGTACATCCGTCATGGGATACTTTAAGGTTTTGGTATTGCTACAGCACATGAAGCAGCTGTAGAAATAAATCTCTAATATGAATAAAGTAAATTTCCATTTATTTCGCATGAAGCGCACAAGTAGCAATTATAATGCATTTCCTTCTACACTCCGCCCTCACCTTATGCAATTTTTTCGACCATTTTTTTTTTTCTCCTTCCTTGCCTTTTAAATCCTTCGCTTGCTTTGCTGTTAACTTACTTAAGTTGGCTTACATTGAAAATGTCCTGTAACTACTTGGACAAAGTATAATATAAAAACATTGCTATAGAAAATAAAGTATATAATATAAAATCATTTGAGTATGAAGAGGAAAACAAAAAAAAAATAGTGTAAGAAGCAAAGCAGTGCCAGCAGGAAGTGTTATGGCAAGGATAGACCAACAAATAGACATGCAGACAGTGCGGAAGCTTTAGAGAGACAGTCAGACCAAAGAGGAGCAATAGCATCACAAAAGGCATACTTCACTTTGGCTACAACTAATCGTGCAGTGAGAAAAAACATTTGTAGAACTTTTTGTTGTTGAATATTTATGGTCAAATATGAGAAATTTTTAAAGGAAGTCTCCTGTTGTAAAGTTTAAAATTTCAAATTCGGAAATCAAACATCTAAGTTCTATATTTTTTGTGAACAAATTGAAAAATTTGTAACTTCATAAAATCAAATTTGATTCAGTTCCAGATGTATCGGACTGATTTTTAAAAGTATCAACTTTTCAGCTAACTATATTGACTTTTAAACAATTCATGTTTTTGGTAAAGGCGCTGCAATCATTAGTTCCTAACTTTTTTAAATTTTTCGAAAAGCTATTGTTTAACTATACCTTGGTGAAATTTGCTAATCGGTGACCTAATATATATATAAATAAAAATGGCATAGCTAACAGTATATTGTAATCGGAAAAAGTTTGAACAAAGCTCAAAGCTCAAAACTAGTTTTCTCGTACAAATATAATAAAAAACGTCGATCATTTTGAAAAAGTTAATTTTTTTATATGAGAATATTGAAAATGTTGAAAACGTCGAAAAATGATGAAACGACTAAAAATACTAAAAAGTTCTGGCATTACCGTTACTTTTGAATGGTGTCATAAGATTTAAATTTCACGCCATTTGTGTGGTAAAGCCTACTGACCACAGAAAGCGCAAACATTTCGCTGAATGCATTATGAAACACAAATAATAAGATGCTAATTTCTCGAACAAAATCACTTTCAGCGAAGTGAAGAGACTCATTTTCATTTTGATGGTTCACTTATAGTCTAACTTGTCAAATTTCGGATTCAAAAAATCCAAGAGTTGAGAATGTGTCACCGTTTGCTGCGGACTTTGGGCTGAAGGCACCATTTGACCATTTATATTTTTAGTGCAGCTGGTCAGGCAATAAGAGTTAATGAGGCTCGCTACTGCGATATGATAGTCCAGTTCTATGTTGCTTAATTGCAAGATATGGATATGAACTGCAGATGGTTTTCGCAAGACGATTTCACATTTCATATATCCAGGAAAATGATTTAATTACTGCATGAGTTACTTCTTGGTGGTGTAATTTTACGACTTGGTAATCAGGACCAACCTCCCAGATTATGCGACTTAAAGCCTTAGAGTTTTTTTCTATAGAATTTAAGAAACCTAAGGACTGCGCCAAAGAGCTTACGATCACTTATGCCTTGAGTGCTATATCAATGAATTTCAGCCACATTTATGCAAAACATCATCATGTCATACAACATGTCTACAAAAGAATGCGTTTGTGCCAGCAAATCCATGGAAGCAGCTTACCCAATATAATACTCTATAGGACTTTATTTTATACTTTATGAATCAATAAGAAATTAACAGTTTTTAATTAAAAGCTGTAGTTTTCTAACAAAATAACTGCTTCTAATTAATTGGGAAACCCCCTTAGTCACTTCTTTCTATGTCGTCAATTCACTACACCACAGAATTTTTGTTATAAAGTCCAGTGAAGATGTTCTGTGAAGCACTTTTCTGTGCCAAAGCTCAGCTCTCCGTATATTCAGGCGTTCAAGAAATGAGAACGCAGCTAATTCTAATTTTCTGTTTGGTTTTTTATTAAGAGAAAGTTTTGAAGCAAAAAAATATCTTTAGTCGTGATTCAAGTCTGCTTGCTTGTGCTTTGCGCACGGTGTCTCCTGGATCTCAAATTAAGATCGCGTGCCTTTTTCGTTTGTTTAAAGCTGAAAATTCGTCAATTGTCACCAAAAGCTTAAGCTCCAGAAGCAACTGTCTATGGAAGGTTTTCGGACGATATTTTAAGCTATGTGGAACTAAAATTTATGGGAAATTTTGTTCCCTACAGTTTTCATATAAAAAAAACCAATTTTTTTTTGTGTGAAATTACTGATTTTCAAATATTTAACTCATCTGTCTTTCTAAGAAAACTTTTTTTTTACACTCTACAAAATAATATAATTTTTCTCCATGTACTTAAAACTAAAGCAGCTACACCGCACTACAAAAAGCGCACAAAAGTGAACTGAACCTAAAAGCAATAAAATATAATTGTGTTTTATCATTGTACACTTTTTCTTTGAAATGTTTCTTTATATTAATTTTTCATTGTTTCTCTGGTTTCATTTTAAATTTTTTTCAACATTTTTGCGTTTTTTTTTTTGTTCTGCTACTTTTTCCCTTTGTTTGTGTGTAATTTTTGCAGCTGTAGTTGTGTAAATGCTGCGCATAACATTTAAAATTTATAAGTTTAAGCTTTTTTGGTGAAATTTTTTCCTTTCTTTAGGCGCTCAACATTTGGTGCGCTTGATTTTCTTTCACTGTTTGCAAGAAAAACAATCTTAGAAAATTGAATCTGTTTTTGTGATAATTTGTTTTTTTTTCTGATCTTTTTATTATCTTATTCAAATAATTTTTCTTTAGTAAGAAGCGAAAAGTACGCGCAAAGTTTTATTTAAAGAAAAGCGGATTTTCTCTACTTATGCTGTTTATTTTAGACTTTCTTAACAGCGAAAATAATGGAAATTTTCAGATTTGGAAAGTTCAGATTTTTCCATAAGTTCCATATAATTGCAAGGAGATTCGTGAAAAAAATTAAAAAAAAAATGAAATTTTGCATATGTTTAGCATACCTACATAATAATTTTTTAATATTATTTTGTGAAACTTTTTCTTGTTTCACGTAAGTTTGAGATTTTCTTTCACAAAAGTTTTCAAAGAAAATTATCAAGTACCGATTTACAATGAGTCAACATCAAAATCACTTTGATTTTTACTGCCTGATCAGCGTTTTCAATAATTTTTTGTTGCATGCAACATTTTTTCTTGTGCTCTTTGTGCTTGCTATCAACAAACACATTAAAAACATTTTCAAAGTGAAGTGTGCTCGCTTTTTTCCTTACACTTTTAATGCGATGTCTTTTGATTTTGTTGCCGTTGTAGTTGCCACATTTTTTTTAAATTAGAATTTCAAAAAGCCTTCAACAGCTACACAAAACAGCGTTGGCGGCGGCTTCTCTTAGCAATTTTAACACTCATTGCAAACTCATTGAAAAGTGCTTGTCTCAAAAATACAAAAAAAAGCATGTGGAAAGAAGGAAAAAACCACTAGTAACGTTGTTAAAATGAAGCAGAGAAAACAAAAACAATAACAAAAAGGACCAAAATGTCGCTCACCCCATATCCTCTAGCAGTGACACCATTTTTATGTGACTTGCTTGCTGTTACTGCTGTACTCTTCCTTATTTGTAGTCATCGTCAGCAACAAAGTCGTCAGTTAAGACAGTGGAAAATTATACTTTTGCTAGCAACCAAAATACGAGATGTTCAAAAAGTTGGTGAGTTAGCAGGTTGAGTGTTGGTTTTTTTTAGGGATTTTCAGACTTTTCCTCCTCACCGCATTCAGTTTCATTGGAAATCAAAATCTCTGACATCACAGCACCGTGACTTTACTGCCAATGTGCACTAACCGCCACGGTCAAGATTAGTTTCCGCATCACAAATTCATATAACAACAAACGCCGAAAACACTGCAAATGTCAAAAAAGAAACTCTTTCAAAACAGTGTTTTGGGACGGAATATAAAATATATGTAACTAATGATCATACTCGTAGTTGTTGAAAAAAACCAAGATCTTAGTAAATGAAAACTAAACAAAGATCTTCATCGAAATAGATATTGGAAACTCTACACTTTTCAAAATTTTTTGAATTTTTGAACATTTATCGAATATTTGACATAAAAATTTAAGGACTTTTCCAGCATTATCCAATTTATTCTGACACTATATATAATGGGTGATTTTTAAAGCGTTTGGTTTTTGAAAATTAAAAAATGAACAAAAAATTTGCAAAAGTGAATGAAATCTTTCTTTAAAGCGATTCGTCAACTCCTTTCATTTACTTTTTGAATATTATTTCACGCAAATGTTGCCCGCGGCTACGCTTGAGGTGGCTTATCCATAAGCTCCAATTTAAGCATACTTTTTCCAGTAATTCGGCCGATATCTCACCAATATCATCTGCAACGTAGCACTTTAGGTCTGCAATTGTACTCTGTATACGAGCGACTTTACGTACCCCCACAAGAAATAGTCTAGTGGGGTACAATCGCATGACCTTGGTGACCTTGGCGTGCTTCAAAACGTGAGATTAATTCCTCACCAAACTCGAATCTTAATAGGCCCATGGTATCGGATGCCGTATGGCATGTGACACCGTCTTGTTTATGCCACGTGTCAACCAAGTCCAAGTCCAACCAACCAACCAAGGAGAAGGGAGGGGTATAATCGGATCTTACAGAACAAAATTGTTCAGATTTATTCTCAGGAGAAGGGAGGGAATGTGTATCACAATGGGCAAACTGCCATCAAGTGAAACTTGCTTTATGCAAGCGACCCTATTGACCTAACCTAATCTTACATAATCCGTACTTAAGTATTTTGAAAACTTCTCACATTCATATGAAAATTTTTTTTTTTAGCAAGAAATGTTGAACTGCGAAATTAAATTTAAATCTTCCAATTTTCGAAAAGCTCCACTGTTTTCTCTGTCGTCATTCTCGTCATCAGCATCGTTTGTCATTATGCTTAGTATGACTACACTTTATTAAGATATGTGCTTATATGTGACTCTGGGCTTATGTGTGTGTATGTGTGTGTGTGCATTTGTGTATGTAGTGGTTGTAATACGTGCTGCTATTTATAGTTGAGTTGATTTTTCTTCTTTTTCTTTTTTTGCCTTTATTTCTCCTGTTTCTTTTTTTTTTACTTTCAACTTTTTTCATTAATTTTTGCTTTATGCTGTGTTTTTTCTACTACTACTGCTGTTGTTGTTGATTTTTTGTACTTTAGTTCACTTGGCCGCCGGCAGGGGGTTAAGAACCCTTTTGAACTTTTAAGTGTTTATATGTACGGTCGGTCATGTGAGCCACTACTGTGTTCGTTGCTGTTTGTTGTGGTTCATTGCGGCAATAGTGTAGTCGGTGACAAAGCTCTGTGATATTTTCAGATTGTGTTCATTTCTACATCTTTTGCTTTGCTTTGCTTGACAGTCTCAGTGTGTTTGAGTGCAAGTTGTAGGTACTTCTTTTTATTCTTGATGTCTTTGTGAGAACTTTTCATTTCCTAAATTTTAGAAGCAATTTCACAGAAAGCAATACATTAGGCTTTTTTTGAGTTATATAGAAAATGTTCGGAATAATGTGTCAGCCTTTGATTTTTCTTGGAGAGTGTTCAAGAGATAAGACTCTGCTGATCATATTCGAAGTTGACTATATACAATCTTTTATTAAAACTTCTTTAGAGCCATATAAAAAAATTAAATTCATTTCAATTGAGTAGTAAAATTTTTGTTACTGCTACAATTTTATTTACAAAACTCAAAAACATTAAATTCTGTTTATAATGAAAACCGCAATGCAATTTTACAATCAAATATCCCATCGACCAGTTGTGCTAATCTCTTGCGTAGATACTTAAAATCATTTTCAAATGCAAATTAAGCTAGCGATAATTGAATTTGACAGATTTTGGCAAAAAACGTTAAATAAACTTTGTGTAGTTGTTGCTAAGGTACCAGCCGAGCAGTTAAAAAAAATAAAAACCTATCAAAAATGATTAAAATTTCTCTGATGGATTTTTGTATTAAAACATCATACAATATGACAATGATGCAGTGAAAGAGCGTTATAATGAATAACAATGTTATTGCAAGCCACATACAGTGGATTTTTGGGAATTTTGTGGCAAATGTCATTCAAATTTATGAAAATAGCGCACTTTGAAAGAAAAAATATGGTTAGTTGTAAATTTTTGATGATCAATGCTTAAAATACAGTAGTGTTTTGAGCTTAATAAATACTTTCAAGCAATAAATCAATGGTCTTATGTTTGATTCAACCATAAAAACTTATGACTTAACGCCAATGCCAAAAGATTTTGAATTGAAAAGAAACATTTTTGATTTTCATTCAAAGAGAATGGACATTGACTTAAAGAAATAACAATTGGTTTCAAAGTGATAACGATCTTAATTTAAAAAGAAAAGAAAAATTTCAAATAATTCAATATTCAATTTAAAGTTAATTACGATTGAAATAAAGTTGAAAAATATTATTTTCAAATCTTTTGAAATTTTAAATTATTTAAAAGTTATTTGTGTTTAAAATTAACCCAAACAATGTTATTATTCAACTGTTTTCATCTTCAAATTTGCGGCTTTAAGACAAAAATTCAATTTTCAAATTTGCAATGGCATTTTAGAAAAAGCTAAATAATATTTTTAAAAAAATTTGAGGAAACGTTTATCAATTCGATTAAAATGTTTAACTGGCATATCCTAAGGAAACGTTTAGTACTCATTGTTGAAAGAGCGGACATAATCTTTCTCCCTTCTTTGCTGCACCTTCCTTCCGTGTTTTTCATAAAATTTTTGAGAGATTCGAAACGAAGTTATATATTTTATACACAACGGGTGATTTTTTGCTATTTGTTTTTTAAGTGTAATTATATTGACATTTTACGCATTATTTGTAACTTTTGGTGGCTTCAAAAATGCTCAATATGATTTGCCATTTTATTATAAGGAGACTATTAAACAAACAGCGTGCCTGTGAGTTGGATGAAGACCAAATTTTTACCGAAAAACTTTCTTCAGCAACGAAGCTCATTTTTGGCTCAATGGGTACGTCATCAAACAGAATTGCCTAATTTTATTTGAAGAGGAGATAGAGACAGTTCAAGAGCTGCTTATGGACCCTGAGAAATGCTCTGTTAGGTGTGGGCTGACGACATTATTAGACCGCACTTTTTCAGAAATAATGAAATCGCAACGTTACAGTCAATAAAGCAAGGAACCGTGCGATGATTACCGACTTTTTTTTTTCCTCAAAATGGAAGAATTGAACTTAGTTGACCTGTGGTTTTAACAAGACGGAGCCACATGCCACATGGCACGCAATACCATGGACCTACTGAGAGACGAGTTTGGTGAGCAAAAGCTTACGAATAAACCACCTCAGGGATAGAGGTGGGCCACATTGACATGAATTCATCTTTAAACACAAAATGGCAAAAGTTGCAATGTTATATTAAAGAAAAAATTTATTCTTTTTGCAAAACTTTTGTTCTTTTATAAATTCTCAAAAACCAAACGCTTAAGAAATCAACTGTTTTAAATAAAAAATAATTTAAAACTTCGTATTGTGAGTAATTGTTCATATGCGCCTTGTTATTGTGATGAAAAACAGTTTTAGGGAACTGTAGAAAACTAACATGCTTCAGCTACTTAATTCAATGTATCCCAACTCTGTGCTAAGTGTGCGTTTTTTGTAATATGAAATACCAATTATAAATGAAACGTGCACCAAACATACTAATTATGATTATCCATATATTCATCGAAAATGCGCTACTACCACCATATCATCGAGTTATTAAAATATTTAAAGCAATAATTTTCACAATAAAAATAGCGGGCGCCAATTTAGGAAAAATAACTGGAATTTATAACATCAACGGAAGTAAGAGTTTATATCAATTGCAGCTAATTGAAAATTTTTAAAATACCAAATTACCAAAAAATACAAAACATTTTTAGTTGCTTTACTCCATAAAGAAATAAAAAAATTTAACAAAATATCCGCATATTGGCAAAAATTTATATTGAAAATAAACCGCGGAAATTAGTTAATTAAAGCACGTGACACTTCGTTAAATTATCCTCAACAAAGCATAAGAGCAGAGTCCCAAAGTGGTGATAAAAGTGGGTTGCTTGATGCTGATCTACTCCAGTTTTTGTTGTTGCACTAAACTATAATTAGAATAATTATGTCAACAATTTTCAAAATAAATTTTGTTGGCTTAAATGTTTGAAATACTTCGCATAGCCCATATTTAGTGGAAAAAAATAGCAACATGACATGATGCTAAATACCAGGGGGTATTTTTTTTTTGACAATACTAAATAAATATCGCTGATGATTTTGGTAAATTCACAGTGTCAAAATAATGCTGCTAATTTCGGAGCAATTACGTTAAAACAATAGATTTTTTTTTTCTAATAAAAGTATATTTAATTAAACGTAATAATAATAAGCGTAAATTTTTTGCTGTTAGCATAAAATAATTGCTGTATTAAAAATTTAAGTTCTAATTGTGGTTAAATATGCAATTTAGTTAGAAAAATGAATGTAATTAATTAACTAAATTAGAGACGGCATACGGGTACGTTTTTTTGCTTGGAAAATTTTTAGTTAAAAAACTCTTCCCAAAATATGATACCATGAATCAGAGAATATTCAGCTTATATTTTTAAAAGAAAAAAAATCTAAGAACCCGGCCAGTAGCATCAGCTAAATTTTCAAACTTTAACATTTAATCAAGCCTCACGGCGGCACTGAGGAGAACATTAGAAACTGTCGAAACACAAATATCATTTGTTTTTCTAAAGCTATCTTTAGAAATGCTCATGAGCTTTAATGTCTAATATCTTATTGACGTGAAATATAACTTTTCATTCTAAAGCAGATTCACCAGAACTTCAGCATACAATGCACATAAAAATATAAAAATTTGCTTTACATTTTAAAAAAGGTTTATCAAAAACATATTCCATGTATTGTAAGGAAGTTCTCAAAATCTCTCTCGCAGCTTAACTTTAGAAAAATGTTTTGATTTTGAAATCTCTTATTGATTATATGGTATGTAAAGATTGTTCCTAAATAATATTTCATATAGGAAACTCTATAAATTTTATGTAACGCAAAAAGGTAAACTTTGTCATGTTGACGAACACCAGTTACACATTCAAATCTCTCGCTCTAAGTATCGCGCTTTATGATATGTTCTCCAACATAAGCTCAATAGTTGCGGAATGTATATTTTCAAAGACAGGCTTATTTAAGCAGTATCACAGGACATCATCCAACAAAACATTTAAATGTAATCATATTGAGCCTTGAATCACTATTCTTTTTATATGATCGTGTATATTCCAATATCTAAGAAATCTTTAAACTCGACTAAAAAAATATATTTTCCCAGAAATTATTGAACTTGAAGTCAATAATCCAACTCACAAAATAATTTTCATAAAATTGTGAAAATTTTTAATTTAACTGAAATAGTTCATGTATCATAAAACTAAAATAAAACCCTTATTTGTTAACTTCATAAACAGAAACTACTAAAGCCTGCGACTGTGCACTGGGCAGTGAAATCTACAAAGAAGCAGATGTGAAAATGAGAAGAAGAAATCCCTTACACGTAATGGTTTCCGCCATAAACTATTAAATTTCGGCGTAAAAATTCCGACAACTTTATTGGCAAAGGAAATGCCAAGTTTGCGCATTGCCAGCATATAAACAACATTATTTCTCTGTCAGTTCAATGTACCCGAAAAAAGGACCAAATGAAAATATACAGAAGAAATAATACAGTGTTAGACATAAAAGTGCAATGGCAGGGACACAAAAGTTTTATTAATATGGAGTCAAAATCAGAAGAAATTTGAAAGCTATGAAGCAAAGTTTTTGCTTACTTCTTTTTTGTACAGATATTTTAGTTATTTGTCTATCACTGTACACTAGCATACTCCAATAAATGAGCGCAAACATTGAAACAAATACAAATTCAAAGCAGACAAGGAGGAAGTCCGCTTCGGTGAATGTGAAAATTTCTACGATTTAATGGCGCATACAAAAAAAAAATACCTACACAACTTAAGCAGCAACAGAAACAGCAACAAAAACTGCAGCATTGATAAAAACAACAACAACAACTACAGCAGCAAATACATATAAACAAATTGAAACAAATTTCCAATCCATTGAATAATTTTGCCCAAAAGTAAGCAGCAAGAGAAAATTTTTAAGAAAGCTGATTTAAGCAGCAAAGCGTACAATTTTTTAAGTAGTTTATGACTGTCGTGTGCGTGTGTGTGTATTTATACATTTGCGTGTGTGTCTTCTGCACATGTGTGTTTCTATCAAATTGGTCAGCAACATTGCTGCAAATTATTGAAATTTATGAAGCAGAAAAATAAAATTTGGTAAAAAAGTTTATTTCACAAAGTTGTTAATTGCTGGAGATGATTTTCAGTATTACTTATTTGCTGGAAAGACTTTATAATGCGCAGCCTAACTTTTGCGAGATTTGATAAATTTTGTTCAAAGACTTTCCATTTCAAAATGGAATGGACCTTAACATTTTTCTTCTAAGATCAGTTTTTCTTTCGAAATTTTAGAAGCCCAAAGAATCTTTTATCCCGATCACCAAGAGTAGTTCCTTTTTAAAGATGTAATTTTTCTTGCACTCTTTAAAGAAAGAATCCTTTTTTTGCTTGCTGAGCAAAACTTTTGGTATGAAATATTCAGCAGCTTATGATACAGTATAGTAAGTAATATCCTTTCTAACTTTGATTTTATATTTCATATGACTGAAATACTAAATAATAGTTTCTTCTACATTAAGTAAAACAATTTGAACTCCTCCACTATATATGTCACATAATCAGCTGTACAAAATAAATAAAATAAAATTGAGATTTAAAAATTAAAGTTTATACACCCACCGACCCCAACTGCTGCACTCTTAAAAAATACTTTGACCTTGTTTACGTTGCACCTCATTATTCTAATTTTGTTAACAGCACTCGCAACGCTCCATATTAATTAATCGTTTATTAGTAGCTCATAAATAAGCAAAGTTTAATAAAAGCGAGAGAGTGCGCGAGCAGCAGGGCAACGCAACAACTAAAACCCCTTTGCACCAACAGTAACATCTTTGTTAATTTCATTGCTGTGTTGTGTTGCTGGCAGGTCGGTCAGTTACGTCGTTGTTGGATAATTAAAAATAGTTGCTGCCTCTTAATTGCCACTTCAAACAACGCCAGAAAATTTGTTCGTTTTGTTGGTTGCACTCCACTAGAAATGTTAGCGAAGCGTAATATTTGCACCATAATTCGTGAACACTTTTTCGGTTTCTTTTTCGTGCTAACTTTGCGCTGTTGCCTTCGATGTGTTGGTGTTGCCAATGTAACTGTTGCTTTTGTTGTCTCACTCATTGTTGTTGTTGCTGCTTTTGTTGTTTTTGTTGTTGTATTGCATTAGCGGCTAATGGTGTTTAGATTGCAAACACTCGTGAAAATGAGAAAAGAATTAATTGCACAACAGATGGCGCTGGCTGTTGTTCGTTCACGTTATCATTATCATCGCGCCAATATTGTTGTACACAGTCACACTGTGTTGTTGGCAACGCTTTAATTGTAACTATCTTGCGCTTTCATGTAGGGTCATCATATTGAGGTACGATTCCGGCAGAGGTAAAAATGTGCACAAATTGTGTTGGGTGTTGGAACTACATTGGTTTGAACAGAGATTTTCATTCCCATTTTACTTTTTTTTTAGTTTTGCTACGTGTTGGCAATAATTTTGCTCACCAAAATTTGCATGTGCAGCTTATGGTACACTCAGTTATTGTTTTAATTTCGAGATGTAGCAACATCAACATTGGCAATGGTACAATTACGTGTCATTTCATAAGTACAGTGTGTAAAGGAACTAAATAAATTCTTATTTTAAATTCATAGATTTTTATTAAAACTTCAAATTTGCAACCTATGTATCATCAAATGTAGAACATGTGAGAAGAGAGCGCAATTTTGATAACCAAAAAATCTTACTTACACTTGAACTAAGTTTAATTTCTTGAATTGAATGGAAACAATCGCAAAAGTATTTTGGGAATGAGGTGAGTTTGATAAGTTTTATAGCAGAATCGCTATATCATAGGTCAGAAAAGAAATATATTTTCTCCAAATTACCACATAGTGCGAAATACAAAAAATGCTTTTTACTATACGAAGTGGTAGTTTCTTAAGCAAATTTTTTCAACCAACAAAATAGGCTGCAGTCTGAATGTTGGCTGTATAGTATTTTCAAAAATATCGACGCAGACGACAAATTTTTATCAAAATTTATGTAAGCAAAGACAAGTCCATGCAATACAAGGCAACATTGCTGCTTTCAATCTATGTGTTCTTGTGATATTTTTTATGAATTAGCAACTGCAATGCTTTCTTTTTTTTTAAATGACTATAATTTAACTAGACATTTAAATGAGAGTTGTAAAATTTCTTACAAGTACCTACCACAACTCATTGGCGACGTACATATATCATTATAGTTCATTCGTATTACCCCAATAAGCAATTTCAACGATTGCTCTAGTTACAGTCTGATATATGTAAGTGTCAAGTGATTTTTTGCTCCTGTAAAATTGCGTGAATATTTTATGTGAATTAAGGTGTCCCATCTTATCATCTTTTTATGTCTACTTTTAAAATAGTAAAATTTCTTTGAAAAACCTCTCTTAAGCAAAATATGATTTTAAACATATTTCCATGAGTTTTCAACTATTTACATCAAAACCAAACTTTTCATATGCTTGCCAAAACAACTGTTGGATTATGTTTTTAATTAGAGAACTTTCCTCAGTTACTTTAATTGGAATTTCATCTATAATGTTCGTATATTGAAACGGAAAAGCTTCAAACTCTCAAATTTAATAAATTTTATTTATTTTATATTCAATTTATATCCTTTACCTTAGGTGACTAACCTTCGTCATTTTAACGAACACTTTTCAAGTATTCACAGCAACTCATTCACCGAAGCTTGCATGTGGTGATATTGCGCATTCGTTGAGTATTTTGACCTGTAATATTTAGATCACTTGTTTGTCATTTTGACGAATGGTAAGCTTTCAAGTACGTTTTTCAAAAACATATTCATATGTTTAAAGATCTTTTCTAAATTTTATTTAAATGTAAATTATCTAAATTTAAGCAAATGTAAAAATATAGAAAAGCTTTGTTTGTGCCAATGAAAGATTTTTTAAAGTTATTGCTCAAATGTGAGCTTATCAGTATACTAATAAAAACTTCCTAATATTTTTTAAAATTTTGAATGAATTTGCCGTTGTTCATTAACTAATATTAAATAAACTATGAGTAGCTAGTAATTCAACAATTTAGCTTAAAAAAAGTATATCATCGCTTATTTAAAACCACGAAATTTAATATATTCGTCAAAATGACGAATGATTAGTCTTAATGGAGTATTAAATAGAAAAATTTGTCTAATGCTTGCATGGTAGAATATTAAATAATTGATACAAATGTTTAGCTGGGATATTTCTATTCAATGCTTGCCAATTCTTATGGCTTTAGCTATAAATTACACGTGCATGCCACAAATTTATTAATTTAAGAAAATTTTATTAATAATATTGAATTATTTGCACCCCTCTCAACACCAACAAATATGTTGCTAAAGCCGCTTAATTTGCTTATTTACAACTGCTGGTGATGTTTTAAGGCTTTAAATGTGTTTGTGTAAATTGTTTTATGTGTTGGTGCGCTACTGCGTCTTTCACTGTGTGAGTGCTGTTGCCGTTGGTAAGAGATGCATGATATTTGTGATTTATGCATCTGTTTACACTTTTGGCTTTTATTGTTATTAATGTTGTTGTTGTCGTAACATAAATATTGACGTCACAATTTTGTCATGCTCTCTAATAAAATTTTTGAAAATTTATTAAACCATAAATGTTTTGTGGCACTGCTTTATGGCGTACATTGACTTTAATTAAATTTAGTTAAGTAAATGAATTACTCATAGTTCATTACGTAATTGCGTTGACAGAGAAGTAAAATGCTTGCGGGTTATTGCTTACATTTGAAGAAAATATTTTAAATTCAACTTATTGCGGTTTGAATTATTCTTAATCCACTAAATAACATCTTAGATGTCTTATCCAGTTAATTCACCGAATATGACCAACAGTTAGTTCTAAAACGTTGAAATTTAATCGTAAGTTCAATAAGAATTGCCTTTTAAATGAAAAAAGCTGAAATATATTTCATGTTTATGTAAATGAAAGTGACTATTTTTACATTACAAATATCCAAAAGGCATCATGTACACTGGTAATGGTTGCAAACTTTTTAACACTGTTTTATTTATTGCCATTTCTTTTATTTGAATTGTTGAATTGGCTTTTAGTGGTAGGAGAAGAAAAAAAATGGAAAATAAGATATTTAAGCCAAATAAAAGCCAAAATTGTTTTCTGAAAAAAAAAATCAGCCACAGCACAGCAGGACATTTGGCAATGACTTGGCAAATCGCTTGGCTGGTTCAAGGTTTGCTGCACTCTATGCTGCTGCGCGACATGACAAAGTTCAAAGGACTTTTTGATTTTTGTCGTGGTTAGGCAGCATGAGCGAGACGACGAGCCAACTGCGCCATCTTTTCTTTTTTTTTTTTTTGTTATTTAAGTAAAAGACACAACAAGGCTCTAGAGAGTGCTGGTATAACTTTAACACACTAGTGAATAAAACTTACATTTGAAAGATTTCAAATTTACATAATTATAATTTGAATGAAATATTTTAAGAAATAAGTTACCAACTGATTTATATAAAAACTTTTAAAAAAAGTCTTCTCAAAGTAAACTTTTAAGAATTTAAATGAAAAATGTGCAAAAACCTTTTAAAGTTTTATGTGCGCTTAAAAAAAATGTTGCAGCATACGCCACACGCTTAAACGTAGCATTGCCAACAATTGTATTTAAAAGTATATCCTGCCATGCCACCGACAATGCCTATTTGTCTGTATGTCTTATGTTACTGCCGCTTTGTCTCCATCTATCGCAAGTTGTCTATCTAGCTGTCTAACTGTCGCTGCTTTAGCGTTCTAGCGTTTATGAGTGTGTGCCAAAAAGCTTCTTCAAACATAAGCACCCATCAATCAAAAGGGATAAACGCTGCAGATGATGAAATATTCTGAGCGACAACAACCAATGCGCTGACGATGTTGATGATGACGACGACGACGACGACGACGTAGAGAGGCAATGACGGCCATGACAATCAAACTGGGAAATAAACCAAAATGAAAGGAAGGAAGGATTTTCTTTAAGAAAATCTTTCGCATTGTTTTTATCTCTTAGATTGTTACTGCTGCATCCTTCTCCTATTCTGTTTATAGTCTTATCAGTTGGTACATGTTTCGAGCAACGATGTGTTAGTGATAAATGAACGTCCTTGAGCTGTTTAAGCAAGGACAAGGAAAAAATAAATGAACAAATAAAAGGAAGTGCTTGCTGCATAGAAATAAAAATAAAATTATATTTTCGGTAGAACATTGCCTGCTTTTTTTGGCTATCGATTAATTTATTTCGAAATTGCAATGAAACATGGCATAAAGATGACACTGGGTCCTTAGAAATTAGAAAAATAAGTTATACGGCAGTTTTTGGTAAAGTTCAATTTATGTGGATTTGAGTTAAAGAACAAGAACAAAAAAATACATTCATCTCTATAACAATTCTTCAGTTGTGATATTAATTTTAATTTATCTGCCACTTCATAAAGTCCTTTACAAATGCTTATAACCGGCATTCACATGATTTCATTTATATGAGAAGGATTTAGTAAAGTTAGACAGCGGCATTATAATTTTTAAAATATAGTGCATACTTTAATTGGGTTAGGACAGCCTGAATAAAACTCTACAGCAGCATGTGAAAAATTTATGTAGACCACATGCAAAATATGATTTGAAACTTCTAATTTCCCAAAATGGAAAAATTCAATTTGGAAAAGTTTTTGTTTGAAAAGTAATATTTTTTTATGGTCTTATCATAGAGACTTATCTGAAAGTAGAAATTAAAAACAAATTTTGATGACCGACCTGATAAAATTACATTGCGTTACTGCAGTTCAATCAAAAAAAAAATATACAAAAAAACTAGTAAAGGTGCTATCTTCGGCCAGTCCGAAATTCACATACTCTACACTGCACTGAAAGTACTTTTTAAATAACTGTTGAAGAGACGTTGAAAAGGCTGAAAAGGTTAAAGAAGTCGAAGCTAATGTAACAAGGTTCAAAGAGGCTGAGAAGTGTTGAAACAGTTGAAAAATATGAAATATTCTAAAAAACATGGAAACCATTGAAGAAAGTTGAAAGAAATTGAAAAAGTCGAAAAAATGTGGAAAATGTTGAGAGTGTTTAAAGAACTCATAAAAAGTAGCAAGAGGTAGGAAAATGTTGAAACAATTCAAAATTCATGAAAAAGATGAAAATATAATGAAAATTTTCGAATCAATTTGAAAGAGATTGAAAAACTGAAAAAAAAATACATATGGAATGTACTGGGAAAATTAAAAAAAATTTGGAAAATGATGACAAATATAGAACGGCAATTTAAAAAACCAAATACGTCACGCTCACTTCTTCAATTGCGTCTACTTTTGGTTCAATAAATTATGTTCGTGATTGACATCAACATACCAAATTTTAGCAAAATAGCTTGCATAGTTTGCGATCATAAAATTTGGGGCGGTGACACACCGACTGGTACAATTGAGTCTGATTTTGATCCAGAAATAGCTTTCCATAAACAAACCTCTTAAACCAAGTTGCAGTATGATTGCTCACATATTTCGATAGATAGATAGACTTAAAGTATTTTACTTGTATGGGCAGTGCCGCGCCCCTATAGCGCCATTTCACCCGCTTTTGATTCAGATATACCTTATAGCAAATAAACCACTTACATAATATTTCATACGAATTGCTGCAATAGTTCTCTTAAAATAGCGCTTACAGCATTATGTTTATACAGGAGGTGCCACACCTACTGATGCAATCACGTCGCGATCAATATAATTTTAAATCTTGTAGTAACTGATATCTATGCATTAAATTTTATGAAGATTACTCTCATTGCATAGTACCGTGTTGCCAAATTTTTGTAATAAGATAACTTGTACCACGTCCCTTTCTTTGCGTTATAAACGGAATGACAAAAAGAAAAAACTCTTTGTGTAGGGTATAATTTATACAATCGTTTGTCCATTTTTGACCAGTCTTAATGAGTTAGAACAAAAAAGTTTTAAGAAAATCGAAAAAAGAAAGCAGTTTGCCGATAATTCTTGCAGTCTCCGTCAGTACTAAAAGAAAAAAAGATATATAAAAAACTGGGATGCAAAAGCAAAATTGTGTCCTGTTTAGCGTGGAATGCCTCATATGTACTTACGTTTACTGGTATAAGGATAAAAGTTAATGTATGGATTATAACGGATATTATAAACAAAAGCGAAATGAGTTGAGCTTTGAGTCAAAGATATTGCCACATTTTTTTTTCTGTCCTTAAACTTTGAAAAGCCCAGCAATATTGAAAACCAGAAGGAACAGCTCCTTTAGTTTGGGCAAAAAATGTGCCAGAACAAAATAATTATTGATTAAAGGAATATTTAGCCTACAAAGGCTTTAATATGAAAAGAAATTAATACAAATGTTTTGCAATGATAATTTGAAAAAAAAAATGCTGGAAACCAATCAGCATATACACCAGCAAATACAACGCCTCCACTCAATTTGCTTACATAAAAAGTAATATTTTATTCAGTTTATTTTTTAATAAATAAAATTTTTCTATATATTACTAAAATCTTTGTACCAATTAACTATGCAATGTAAAACCTAGACAACAAAAAAAAACAAATCAAAACAACAACATCATTTTGCATGCAACCTTCAACGAATTCTAAAATAAATTATCCAACATTTTAAAAAAAAATCAAAATAAAAGTGTACCGTTTCTTTTACAACTTGGCCTACTTTTTCTAACGCTTTCACGCTACCAATGCAACTACCACAATGATTAATGATTCTCTTGAAACATCCACATAATCCCTGCGTGTAAAACGGATGATGTGCCAATAATAAAGCTTAATCTATTTTCGATATTTCACATAAATTAAGATCTTATCAAACACATTTTTTTCCCTTAACCCTAAGCAAAATACACACTTGGGACTACTATGTTCTAATACGCTCATCTGCTGCTGTGAAATAGTACATTCAAATGTGACTGCCTAGTTGCTGAAAGAGTGCGGGGCGGGGTGTTTGTGTAAAGGTTGCTGCTAGCTCTTATGCCGATAACAAAGTATTGTTAAATTCAATTTTCTATTTGGTGTTCGGTTTTTCCTCACTTCTTTGTTTAGCAAACACTTCCCTTTTGCGGTCAGACTTAACAAAATTTATTTGAAAATCATAAACCATAAGAGGCATAGTATGCCTTTGTTATAAATAAAAAATACAATTTATTTAGATTTTGCCAAGAGAAGTTGGGTGATATGAAAAATAATGCATTTATTTTGCTTAAGGATATTATTGGTAAGGAATTTAATGTAAATTTGGGTGTTTTACGATGAGATTTTGGAAAAGCTGTTTTATCCAGCGAACGCAGTGGAGTGGATTTTTCGTTTAGTTTAATTGATAATTTTGTTGAATTGTGACGCTGAAGATCCTGTCATAAAATAATCATATATTTTAGGTTTAAGACTCGAGTCAAAAGTATTTTAGCTTTGATTTTATATGTCATGATCAAAATAAATATGAAATATTTGAAAACTAAACCATTTTTTTGTACAGAAATCTTGAAAAATTAAAAACTTTTAAAATTTTGGTGCATTAAAAACATATGCCATTACTTGAAAGCTTTACTATAATAAAGTAACTAAGTCTCAATTTTCAAATCTGGCAAAATATTTAAGCTCTTCCTACATCACCTCTCATATCGATTATGTTTCATGACATGTTTTAATGAGATAAAGTTCCATTTTTAAATAAAAAATTTAATATATATCTAAGAGAGTGAAGCGAACAAAGCAATGCAATTGATTTTAGTATTTTGGCACATTTGTAGCAGTGACTGTCTTAGTTTTTCAGTCATCTTTATAAAACTTGCCCATATATTTTTATTTCGAATAACTTCAAGTTAGAAGTTTAAAAAATTAAAATGCTTAATAACGCATATTAGCTTAAAAACTAAGTATCTCATATATTATTTAAAGTAAATTCCATATTGAAATAATAATTTTTTGAGTTTAGTTTTGCGAAAAAGAAAATATTGTAGTCTGCAAAACTATCTGTCTCAAACCTTTTCCAATTTAATTGAATCTCTTATCGCTAGCAAAACATTTTTCGGCAATAAAGCACAATTTATTGAACGTCTAGAAGAGACATATGAAAGCCCTAGAAACTATGCTGCCCGGATATATAAAATTGTGGAACAACACTGGCATTAGACTTAACTTCTACTTTCTGTTAACATTCCATTTAAGCCAAAATCTCACATCAAGTGATGTATGACGTATTGTATGTTACTACAAAGCATTCTTCTGAGAAACACCAACGCAAACCCCAACACAAATACAAGCAAACATATGCTGTAGTGGACAATCAACTTTAAGTGCTTTATGATAGTGACCGAAATAAATGTGGAACAATAGACAATTTTACAATAATAAATAGCACTGACAAAAATATATCAAGCGTATAATAGAAAAGTATCAGTTTGAAAGACACAACAGATTACAGCTGATGGAACCAGTAGATCAATTATCTTAATCGAATTGAAAAACAACTGTCGTCGGTCAAAGAAGAAATAGGGCAATAGTCCATTTTACTTGTTCGCTATTGTCAGTTCAAATATTTCATCACATTTCGCACAATATTTTGCAGAAAGTCACTAAGTGCAATCGAACTTGTAAGCCACACCAGAAATGGCAGTAAAATACAAGGAAAACAATATTGCTTGACCAAACTTGCTCACAAAAAAAATGAAAGAAAACTAAAATAAAATAGCGCAATTTCTAACAAAAAACTCTCCATTATACGTGCATATATGCTACGATCTATGCCAATAGCAACAACAAAAGAAATATCGTGCAATGCCAACCATTCATCATAGATATATTGCTTCAGTCGCGCGAAACACATAAAGTATTGCAGCGTTCTCATAGTCGATAGTGATAATTTTTAGCCATGAAAACAGAATTATTTAGAGAGAAATATCGATACTAAGTATATTTTCATAGAACAGTAGGGCCCTACAATTTTTTAATACCACAATCGAGGTATTTTTCTGAACCCTCCGATTAGCGTTGTGGTCTGTCGAACCATTTTGTGTTGTAGTTTTTTTGTTTGAAAATATTTCGGCAAATGCTGCCATGACTTTGTCAAACTCGATGCAAAGAAGCAACTGCGTTGTGTTTTTAAATTATAGGCCATGTTCCGTGGAACAAAAATAAAGTCTGAATAAAACTTGAACGTTGTTTAGCGTTGTGGTCTGACAGAACACAGTGGTCAAATCGATTTTGTTTGAATTGAGTGGCTCGATTGGCGTTTGTAACGACACAACGACCAGCTTTCGCTTGTGGTCTTGATGTATAATCATCTCTTTACTCTAGCACAAGACTTGCAGGCTTTGGTTTCAAGTGCTAGTATAATTTTGGATATGAATTTCAATGAAATCTATATCGATGTGTTGTTGATAAAGGGTCGTAGAAACACTCCTATTCCTAATTTTTCTGCTAATCAAAAAATGAAATACAACGTCCGACTTGCCACTATTTTTCCTATCGAGAATGCTGCATATTATGAGCCATATGAACCATTTAGAACGGGAGTGGAACAGATTGACAAATTTTTCGCCAATTCGTGGTGGTGGCGATTCTTCAGATGCCAAAATAGAGAGCTGAGCTTGAAGCTAATGAGGTTCGTGATGCAATCGTTGCAAAAATGGAACCATTGATACTTTTTGTTTTCACTTATGCAGCGTTGCTAGCAAAAATTTTTTGAAAGAACTGAAATTTAGTTAAAACTTTTAAATTTACTTTAGAGCAGATAAAAGAAGTTAAAGAAACGGAACAAAATTAAGTGAACTATGAGCGCAAAAATTTTGCAACTTAAGCCAAAACTATAGCACCATGTTGTTATTTTTTATTATTTTTCAAGAAACTTTTTGTTGTGTTGTATTTGCTCACATTGTTATTTTTCATCTGCAACATTACCCATCAGTATTCAATACACAAGTAGTGGAATTTTTTTTTGTGAAAGACCATAACAAATCATCAAGATGAAAAACAGCAGTAACAGCAATATTAAGAGCCAAAAGGTAGCAACCTATACCTGGCTAAACTTAATCCATTTAACATTAGAAGTGGCAATAAAGAGAGGGAGAGAGAGAGAGAGAGAAATATTGAGGTTTCTTTCCACTCATCTGTTTTCCCAGATTGAATGAATGCCAAGTGAATTTTAGTGCAAAGTCGTGTGTGAAAAATTGAAAATTTTAAATTGAGTTTATTATCCATGTTAGGAATATAAATAAAGCATGAACGTTTTTGTGTGTACGAGTTGGGGTTAAATATATTACCGGTCAAAATTATTAACCCAATTGTTGTGATAAACAATTTTTCTTTTGTTCTTTTTTCTATTATTTCGAAGAAGAATTTATTGTTTTGGTAAGAGTTTCGTAGAAATCAGTTCAATGTATTAATATTTTCTTGTCCTTGGCAGGTTGTCATGAGCATTTAATTGGGATTTTGATTGATTGCTTTGTATTCGAAAGAGTATTGTTTTGCATGGAGTTGTGGCAAAATGTAAATGATATTATTCTCAAAGAAAATCAAAAACAAAAACCAATGGCATTTTGATAATTCAGATTTATCACGGATTAATTTACAAATTCTACGAAATAATAAATAACTAAATGGTTACGAAAAACAACAATTTTAATAATTGATATTATAGCAAATTTAATTACTTTACAATAGAACTAAGAACTTAAGCGTATTCTTTGAATAATTGTTTATTGGAAAAAAATAAACTTTATGTTTTAGTTTTAAGTTAACATTTCTTGGTACGAGCATTGTTATCTGTTTGATATATAATGGCTATTACAATGTACAATTTCGTGGGATGAGCCACTAGACAACTTCAATTAAACTGTCCAGTTGTATTATGTCGCTTACAACATGTTTATTATCTGCTTCTTTGCTTCCGTTTTTCAGCCAATTTCAATTTGATGATAGAAATAAGGTCTCATTTATATAAATTGATAGGCATTGCGCAGGCGTTTTTGCTGATAAAGCAAAATCGAAATGAAAAAATTGATGCGGCACTTGTGACTTATCGAAGATCAGCAGCTAGAGAAGATTTATAGAAACAACTCGAAAGCTTTTCAGGTTTATGCTATGCGTGAAGACTTCACCACTAGAGTCCAGCCCATTGCTCTGGCGGAAATATTCGAATGTCTACAGGCAAAGAATGATACGCCTAGTGCATCCAATCTATAACGCTAAAAACTGAAACGAAGCAGTTAAATACTGTAGTTATAAATTGTATGGATTTAAAGTACATATTTCCGATAAGTACATACATATTTCGAAGAACTCGTGGGAATTGTTTCATGAAAAAATTTTATCAATCATAGAAACTGTGGCCGTTACTCCAAAAATGCAAGTGCCATCGCGCTGAACAAGAATGCCCACATTTTACTTAACTTATTGATCCAATCGTTCTGATCGTTCTATCTGAATACAATAGCCGGTGCGCGAGTGAATTAAATTTTAAGTCCACATGAAACTTTGATTCACTTTGCTTCGAAGAACTTTTCACAATTACATCGAAACATTTACTAATCGATGTACTTTTATGATATGGCTAAACAAATTCATGAATACCCCTTACTTTGACCGTGTGGCAAAGTAAGGGGTTTGGCTGCTTTGATATTATAAAGTTACTACTATTACAAAAATTAAAATGTCATAGGCGACTAATAAGTTGCATAATATAAGAGAGTCGTACCCTTCTAAAATGCCGTATCTGAGCACAAACTCACGATAGAAAAGTTGCATGTGATGGAATGTCTCTGGTTTATGAAAATAGTCTCTCGATAGAGTTAGCTTACTTTATTCTATTTAAAAATTGATATGAGCCCAAGATCTCACGCCAACTTTGAAGACAAAGTTATTTGAGAAGTATTATAAATTAGTAGTAGGAATATTCAAACTATGAAGATCCATATCTCTAGGCTTTCCATAACTCAGTCTTGTGCTCACATCGACTTTCAATCAAAGCTATTGGGAGGACTCAGCACGATTTATAATGAAAAATGTCCCTAAGTCAAATAAATCGAAACTCTATACAATATAAAAGGATATTTTTTGAGTGACGGAATTCAAGTTAAAATCAGAGCTGTGGACATTTGATATAAAAAAATAGTTCAATACTTTTAATTTGTGTGTTTTATTTAAACGTTATGTTTTACAAATCATCTTTAAGTCAATACTATTCATATCAAAAGACTTTACCATAAGCTCAAGTGTAAAATAAGCACAATTTGAGAGATATAAAGAAAATGGTGCATTGAACATGGATGCGTTCACTGAAAGCGTACCACCTGGCGTGCGTTTTGACATTTTTCCGACTGCGCGCATTATTCAACTCACTCGAAATCTTTGTGGAAAGGCTAGAAAGTAATATGAAAAACATAACTCCATAGATTTTGATCTGCTTTTTGCAATAGTGTTATCTGTTCTTACTCAAAACCAAATCGAAAGAACAACAGTTCAGAGCAACTTCATAAAATTACGTATGCGTGACTTACTTTAAAGATTTTGGTAGACTTCTGATCAATTATATATTCACATTTTTTCCTAAGATGCTCCTAGTGCATATATAAAATTTTTTAAGGTTAACAAAAACTGCAACAGATTAACATTTAAATGAATTTTATTGCGGCTCAATTCATATTTTATCAATTAATTAGCTGTGCTCTAAAATTAATATTTTGGATACAATTTTTCAGATAAAATTTTTATTTTGTTTGAAGATCGCTTTTGCTATGAAAATTTCCTTACATCTTTCACCAATCTTATTTCTGAGTTAAACAAGTCTTAAAATAGTCTTTCTTCTATCAAAAATTAAATAATTAAGGCCTTTGAAACTTACAAGTGTTGTCAAGAAACCCTTAAGCTTAAAGGGAAAATAAAGCTACCAATAAAAATTCAAAAGTTTATAAAGATTTTGTAAGACTATCAAGATTAAGCAAATAAAAATTAATTATCTACATTAAACAAAGACAGAAAACATAACGCATATAAAATCATTTGATTTTTGTTGTCCTTTGAAAAACTTTTTTGTTTCGATTTTATTTTTATTTTTCTCTTATTTTTTTTTTTCTGTGCAAACATATACGAACTTTTGCCTATTTTTGTTTAGCTAACGAGAAAAGTTTTTCGGTTCGAAGCACAAAAAACAACAACAACAACAAAAACTGTAATAACAACAACAAATATGCAAATAATCTGACGCCGACGCCAAATAAGCAATTTAAAACTTTATTTCCGCATTATATATGTTGTTGTTTTTGTTGTCACCAAGGATATTGGGATAATAGGCAGCAGCACCAGTCCAGCAGCAGCAACCACACATAACGAACATCAAAAACATCGAGCATGATATACATATACTAAATAATAAAAATAAAATTGTTCACTGTGTATTTACATGATATTTCAACGGTAACAACAACATTATTTTATTGTATTTTACGTTAGATGGCACTTTTGTTTCAATGTACATTGCGTCATGTTATTTTCCAAAATGCACACATATGCATTGTTATCAAATGCATGAATGTATGCTTGCGTACACACATACATTTTTGTGGCATATGCAACATATTTATTAAACGAACAACACGCATTTTAAGACAAACAAACAAACCAACACATGTAAAACTAAAATTGCACAAAATTACCATACGCAATATTTTTTTTTTTACATTTTGCTTAGCAATAAAACCAGACATGCTAAATTATATTGCTGCTGCTATTGTTGTTGTTGTTGTTGTTAAAGAGCCAATGGTGCGTTCAAGCATGACAAAAATGTTGCCAATTAGTTAGTTGCTGCGGTATATGTAGCGAGGGATTATTATTGTTTTTTTTTTACTAAGTTTCAATGAAAAATACTAAACATCATATATTCTGGAGATATTTCTATTTTAGTATCTAAATAATACCAATAAAGTTTCCATTGTGAAGTCAATGAGTTTGAAGCTTATATAAATCTTGTAAATAAGATCTTTTTTATACTTGGTGCGCGCTATAGGACTTTTCATTTCTTATTCAATTCTCATATGATATTTAAAGATTCTTAGAAACCAACCCAATATTTGTGTGATTTTTGTTAACAACAAAAGAACGCCTAACGTAAAGCGAACAGTAAAGAGTAAACAGCTGAATGTTAGCAGTTACGGCATGAAATGCTAACGTACAGATTATCATTACTTTGGAAAATGTTAAAAAAAGATGTTAAATATGGCAAAACAAAGAGTTTGATTCAATAACTCTTAAGAGTTTCAAGAAGTCGAACAATTTGGTTAAAATTGAAGAGTTCAAAGAATATTGACAAGTCCAAATGTTGAATATTTCGAGGCTTGTTGGAAAAATTGGAAAATCATA
Organism: Meiosimyza decipiens; assembly: GCA_963680825.1. Classification (NCBI taxonomy): domain Eukaryota; kingdom Metazoa; phylum Arthropoda; class Insecta; order Diptera; family Lauxaniidae; genus Meiosimyza; species Meiosimyza decipiens. The sequence continues at coordinate 75,393,627 of OY804260.1, forward strand.
ACAAATTTTAAATTGCTTAAAAGTTAAGTTCTGCTTTATAATTCAAAGAATATTGCTAAAGTTAAAAAAATTGTCAAAAATTTTGTATAAGATATGAGCACATATCAAATAATGTTGAAATAATCGAAAAATCTTCAAAAAGTTCAGAAATGTTGAAATATTCGAAAGGTAATGGGTTGAAAATATTAAAAAAAATCCAAAATCAGTTGACAGAGATGAAAAGTTTTGAAAATTTTGAAAAACTTTAAGTTGGTGTAAATATTGAAAAAAGTTTTGAAATAGAGGAAAATATAGGAAAATATTGAATAAACTCAATAAGTGTTTAAAGAGTCGAAAAGGATATATATAAAAAGCTGACTAAGCCAACGGACTAGAGCATAAACTGTAATTTATGTTGATGCTGTTATTTATGCTACTACTATTTTTATAAAAATGCTTATATAGAAATGTTTTGTAACGCTTTGGCGCAAAATATACTAAACCGATTTTAACAATTTTTTTTTAAGCAACATATTTTTGCTTAAAAGCGGTACTGACACTGTTTATTTTTTAAAGCTGTTTTTTTTTGGGGGGACTAAATTTTTTCAAAATCTTCTACAAAAAATTTCGTTTAATTTTTTGTTGCTTATGCTGCTACTTGAATTATATGTGAAATTTTTTTCAAAGTCCTTCAAAGCATATATACAGTAAATAGTAGAAATAATCTTATCACATTTTAACTAAGAAATTTTTATGCTTATCTTCTTACTTATCTTCGTAATTTGCTTATGAAACAAATTCAATTACCAACATCTTATCAATCAACACAAAAGTACAATAACTTAGCCTAATCTTAACCTTAATAAAACAGAAGCTCAATCCCTTTCCCACAAGTCAAAATTTATGTAAATACAGTCAAAAATTCACTTTTTGTGGTGTTATAACAAAATAATACATCTAATAAATCTAACAAAAAATACACTCTTGGAGATTTTTTGTTAAAACTTCAGTTTTAGTTTTTTAGCAAATTTAAGCAGGCATTGTGTGAGAAGAAAATGTTACGAGCAAAATATTATTTTTGGAAAATATTACCTGCAGGAGAACCAAAACCTACAATTTTAACATTCGAAAGCAATTTTTTGTTTTTTGTCTACTCTTAAAAAAAAATTTATTTTATTTTTCAACTCAAAAATTTAAAAAAGGAATAAATTAAGTAAACCTGCTTAGCTTATAGGTCATATATTTTGCTAAGCTGCAAAGTTACAATATTTTTGCAATCCACAATTAATTTTTCAATCAAACTAAGAAGCTTTGAAAAATTATTAAGTAGAAAAAAATTAGCAATACCCTGATAACATGTAAAAATAATATTTCACTATTAAAGCAACATTTTTTCAACTTAATTTCAAAACTAAACATAAAAACATTTTCACATTTAATATAAATAAAAGAATGAACATCAAAACCCTTTCACTCTTCCGGTGATAAACCGATTAAATGCTGTCCCAAATTGAAGTATGTCATTCACACCGTCATAATCCAAATTTAAAAATGAGCTATAAAATGGAAACAGAAAAAAAAAATCGCTGATGATGTATTTTTTATAGATTTTTTTATGTGTGCAGAAATTGTACCAATACCACCAGCAAATGCTGCCATTTTGCGTGAAATGTTATAAAAGTAACGACATTTTCGTGTTTCTCTGTATATGTATGTATATGTGTATGCGTTGAGAAGTATGTCAGCTAAAGCTTAGCATATCCGTACTGTCTGTTCGTATGTTTATCTGTCAGTGCGTTGAAGAACTTTAAAGTTGCTCTTTTTACGATATTGGTAATCATTAGCTAACGTTAAGAACTCTGCATACATACGTGTGGTGTGTCTGTGTGTGCTTCTGTGTGTGTTGTGTGAATGTTTATGTCTTTTTCGTGTATCGTAATTCGTGTGTGACACGATGACATAAAATTAACGATTCAAGTGGCCCCTACCATTTTTCCTGTTTAAATAAAGTAAAGAGGTATAAGATAGAAACACTGAAATACAAGAAAATACAAAATAGATGTGCTGCTAAAGAATAGAAGACTTTAGATAAGACTTAATGAGCTTAAAACTTAAACACTTAAACTAATGTTGCGTAAAGTGGTTAAGCACTAAAATTTGAAACAAAATTGTGCCACGTCATTCATCAGCAGTAGTCCGCAGCATAGTAATAAGATAAACAAATTAAAGAGTTTGTAATTACAAAATACACCATAACTTTTAAACGTTCAGTTGTAAAAACTTTGAATTTTATATTGCGGAACGATTTTTTTAATTTACACTCTCACTTAAGCTTATTTCATAGATAAAGTTCATTAAGCAGCAAAAAATGCAATTACTAAATAATCGATTGACAAAACTTTGCCGACAAAAAAAAAAGTTTGGCCTACATTATCATTTTGCTGCGCCACGCAATGTTTGCTTCTCCACGCAAAGTTTTCAACTCCTGCTGCGCACTACTGCCTTGGCAGTGTCAACAGACTTAAGCAGAAAAGCGCATTATCAGCAAAACAGTCGTCGGTCGTCAGTGGTTTCAATTTCGATCTTTTTACGATGCGAAATAATTGTCAATCAACCTACCATCAAAGTGATACTTTAGTACCTAAAATTGTCCTCATTGAAGGAAGTACTAACGTTAGGAAGTAAAAAAAAGCTACGACATTATGGTCTCAGAAAACTAAAAGGAAATGCAAACTGATGTGTTGTGTTGCTTTATTGGCAGACTAACAGTGCGCCACTTAATAGCTTTGCCTCGAATATTGCCACTTTTGCATTTAGGCCAAGAAGATAATTAACGCTATGCCAAACAACAATCAGGCAGGCCAATACACTGTGAAAGTTTTATAATTTTTAAAAATCGTAAATTCTTTTCATCAGCAAAAAATTAGCTCTACGTATCTCATTTAACCAATTTCTGTTCATTAGTTTCAACTGATATATAACTTTTGAATTTTGTCTCAGATTTTTTTAAAAATTTAACAAACACCCCAATGGTATTTAAATGTCATTCATATCCACCTTCTGGCTGAAACATTTTTTCAGTGCATGAAGAAATCCGACTTGCACCCAACATCTTTGCATACCTACTTATTTGTGCTTTCATTAACGCGCGCCTACCATTGAGTCTGACAATTTGTGCGCTGAGCTTGAGAGCTGAACGCACTTTTAGCAAATGAGATACAAAGGCCATTCGAGTCCGACACTATTGAACAAACAGCCGAGTAAGTACACGAATTGATGGAAGTAGAAGACAACGTGTTTGACTCGTACTGGGCACCAGCACTGATTGCCTCTGGTAATGATAATTGCCTTTAATGAGTTTTATTCGCTCTAAATATTGCGAGCATTTCTAGCGAACGAATAACGAGCAAATGTATAGCGTGCAAATTTCAGTGCGATATTTGACAGACAACTAGAGGGCTGCAATAGACGAATCAACTTCACAGACTTTGTTGTAGTGGCTTAATTGCTACCACTAGGGGACGAGCATTAATAGCCAAGCAATGTTTGTCTATAAAGTGCGTCATGGCACATTGCATTGCCTTAAGTATTGGCTGTGGAAAAAAAAGTGGGTTTATGAGTTTTTGCCTTTCGCTAAATTGATAGGATATGTATAATAATGTAGCTAATAAAAATTACTGAGGGAGCAGTGTTAATGTAATTATAAGGATTATTGCAGTACTTAATCACAAAAGTGTTCTTGGAGCATAAGTTTTGGACAATTTATTCCATTGAGTACTAATACAATTAAAATGGATTCTTTCAAACTATGTTTACTTCAATTTGGAAACTGTTACAAAAAACATAGCATGCAACTTTAATTTCTTGAAATTTTTCACTTCAATATCGTCAAAAATATTGTCAACAATTTGACCAATGCAAGCATAAAAGTGAAATGCCATCAACACAACATCGCAACCATAAGTCCCTAAACAATTTGTGACAACAATATTGCACAAACATAAACAAAAATTTTTCGCGCGCAATTTTCAATGGCAGTGTTGCAATTTTTAAATTGAAATACGCCAAAATAAATAGAATTGCAAAATGCTATCGCATGTTTTCCAAAAAACAACACACACACACATTTTGTAAATGATACTGACAAAACTCACAAAAGTTGCAAACATGCAAGGACATTTATTTGATTAGAATTGCAGAAACGAGCAGCATAAACGAAATAACTCAAAATAACAATGAGAGAAATTGCGACCCACATAGGACAACGAAGGAGGTTACTTCAATGTTGATCACTTATTTGTTATGGCGAGAGGATGACACAGCATTTCAAGAATGTGTTTTTGTTTACATCAATGGCTGAGGATCGGTTGAAAATAATTCGACATACTTAGCAAGTATTGGGAAAACTGCAATATTTGTAGTCCCAAAGCTTGCCTTGGTGCGAATTGTAGATTATTTAACAGCAATCCTAAATAATTTTAAACAGGCCGAACAAAGAAATCTTATTACACATCATACTTATTTATAAGCTCTTTATAGCGGCCATTTGGCGTATGAAGTGTAAAGACAGGTTACCATTTGTGTTATCTCTGAAGAAACTCTGTAAAGAAATTATCTAAAGTCTTAAAAAGACACCATATAAGAACTTTAAAAGTAGTGCATTCCCAGGCAAAAGCCTTGAGTAGAGTAGAGTTATTTCAAGAAGACTTCATTTTAAGGATCTTTGAGAGAATATACAAAATAATGAAGAGCATTAAACTCTGTTTTATTATCGAACTTAATTTTTACTTAAGTTTCTTAAGTCGGTCTCGAGCTCATGTCCCAATGCATAGTCCTGCATGATATCTACTTGGCAATCTGTCACGTATTATGCGCTTAAAGCGAATATGATGTGTCCCATATTTGCCGCTATAAAGTGCCTTAAAAAGACAAAAATGTAGACTATAAAGGCATTTTGGCAGCATGTCTTTCAAGCGACTTTAATGTTGACAGTATAATGAATCACACGAGACATGCCGTTCTATGTCTTTATAACCATTTTATTATGCACATTTTAAAGGCACATTAAGAGCTTTAAAAATGTATACAAAGAAGTCTTTACGTCTCTCTTTATTATGGTTTTATATCTAGCTCTAGCAAGTTATTATTTTTATAAATTGCTAACGTTGTGTGTTGTCATAAGGTACGCATGTAGAAAAGTCAGCACAAATCTGAAGGATGAAAGTGAATTGAAAAAAATAAAGTTACTGTTGGGCTGACACAAACCCAGTTAATGGAGATACATTTTTGTTTGCTTTATCAACCGTAATGTTTTTCCATTATTTCCAATTCTCATATGCGCATACCTTTATATTGCTGCTGTACTTTTATTTTGCTGCACAACGACATATCTACAAAGACACATACATGAATAGTAAACAAATTTGGCTGACCCCCAACATGCCTGCAATAGAAGTATTCATACAAGTTCAACATCGAAATCGAAAATATTTCAACAATTATCATGGTGCACAAAATGTTGTTTCGAAAAAATTCACATATGTGAAAGACTGCACTTAAAACTAACAAAATATGCAGAGAATGCACCAAATTAGAAGTCGCAGTTGCCATGGCATATAGGTATGATACCAATAAAACTTAAGCATGTCAAATATGAACTACGAACTTTGTATTTGTGACAATGGAGGACTTGCACATCAAAAAGTCACATTCTTAATCAACAATTTTGTGTTAACAAGCATTTCGCCGATATAAACATAGAATAGCAAACAAAACTGAATGACGTCGAAAATTTTCCATTTCGTTTTAACGCATAGCAAGCAAAAATTAAATTCATTTCATGTGAAAAATTTCTTTGAAAACAAAAATTAACACTGTTTAACAAAATAATTTGTACGATTAAATAGCACAAGAAAAATGTACACTAACACATGTGCACATGCCTAAATACTTTAGCAGCATAGTAAGTGTTCACAGCAACGGCAGCAGTTTTTGTTTCAGCTTTCAGTAAATTTGCACTTTCATTAAAGGAATGAAAATAGAAAAAAGAAAACGTCAACTCACTTAAGTTCTTCGTGTAAAGTTGTAATAAGTCACCAAGCACACAAGCATAAAGAAACGGTCACACACATACACATACTTCACAGAAAACTTTCAGTCAAGGTAAGAAATTGAATTGTTGAGCTTGGAAAAAAAACAATAAAAGACTGCAATGCCGTTTTGCTGCTAGTTTGGCTAACGCAAAAAAACAGTCGACATAAAGTCAACGACAAAAATCATCAACATCGTTGGATTGCAACTCAGGTGAAAAACTCAATTTTCTTAGTTGTTTTAATTTATTTTCCCCGTTTGCTGTTGTTCTTATTGCTCTGGTTGACTTAAAGCTCAACAAGTTTATACCGGAACAGTAAGGAATGACGCACGTTAGCATGATAATTATAATATGAGAGAAATGCATACATAGATAACCGGATGAGATAAATAAAGTTGTATAAAATTTAAAAGTAATAAAAAAAAAAATTTATTTAAAGAAAAATATAATTTTCCGTTTTAAATACCACAATGGATAAAAATAAGCTTCAATACTATGCTTAATCAAATATAAAGTAATATGAATTTAAAACTCTCCTAACTTATTTGGAACACCCTGCTTACTTTAATTTTTATAATAAATCTCATATAGAGTTGGATAATATCTGATGACTGTCGCTCCGAATTGCATATCATTTTATAAAATATCTAACGTTATTTTGTATAAAAAAACTTTTGCACTTTTTTAAAAAGTATCATGACATTTATTATTTCATATTTTAATGGCCAAACTAATTTTTCGGATTAACTTGTTTATCCTAGGCCAAACTAGTTCATATGTACGCATAAAAGAATTCAATTTATTTTTAATGCAGAAGCCACTGTGGATAGCGAAGCCGGTGTTGCACATACATATTATAGACTAAGCCGAAGTCGAAGGCCGCCGCAAACCTGTTATTAGATATATTGGACGATGTAAGCCCAGAGCCGCGGCCGAAGGCCACCCACTTGCTCTCACTTGCCACACATAAAATGAAATTGTTAAGTTTTATTATCTTCTTTGCTACTGGCTTAGTCTTCACTAGCCATTGCTTTTGCATTAAGATTTCATTGCATATCCTTAGTAACCAGTTTTGCCTAAAACTAGTTTAGCCGGTTACATATAAGATATTTCTATATTAAGTTTTGATATTTCTAAAATATTTTATGGAATTTTATAAAGAAACGCTTAAATATATTGCAGTAATTATTTTTACCAGGTTTTAAGAAATCATTGCGTGACATTGTGTTCAATATCTCAAGACATATTTGAAAATAATTTTTACAAATTTTTTACTATAAGATATTTACTTGAAATTCTTTTCGATCGCTTGATATTTTTCAAAGTAAACGGTTAATAAATTGTTAAAACTTCTAGGGAAGTTTTTTCTAGGAAAGTGTTTGCGCTACAGTGATTGTTATGAAACGTATTCAGGTTTCGTGGCATGATCTTTATACATTTTTTTTGTTAAAAATCTCTGAAAAATTCGTGTGAAATTTCAGAACTTTTTGTATAAATTTTCTTAACACTTTTTAAAAAAAATCTCATGACACTTTTGTCTTCCGAATGTTTTTTTTTAATATTTCATGTCAGTTTTAATGTGGGAATAAGAAACTTAGAGATTTTATAGACAGTTTTAATTCCATAGACATTTTTTTAATCGCAAATTTCATGCGTTGAAGACTCGTTTCATTTTTCAACAACACTACACTCCATTGAACAAACAGTGCAGTAAAGCAGAGAGTGTTGTTAACGCGAGCGCGTTTTGCTAACTTAATTACCCGCAATAAAATGAAAAGAGAAAACAAAATACAACAACTGCAAATAAGAAGAAAAACCAGCAACATGTACAACTTGAAGGCTATATATATGAGCAGCAACAAAGCAAAGCTAAGATTTCCTTTTTGCACATCTGCCAATGCTGCTTCATTTCAAATCGCACAAAATAATTCAATCAGCAAAAATTCACCAAATTCAACAACGCTGTTGACGGTAACGCAAAAGAAAAAGCGGAAGTGTGCAGCTGTACACAGCGCAGTAAAAAAACTTACAAGGAAGTACGCCATGATGAAAACAAAAACAAGCAAAAATCTCAAAAATAAAATAGAAATTTTGAGCAAATACACAGTGCATATACGCATTGCACATACGCACACACACACACACACACACACACACAGCAGCAGCAACAACACGAAAACAGGAAGTGGAAGCTCGCAAGAATGCAGCACCAGCATACGCAATGTTATTTTAAAATTGTTGTTGTTGTCGTTTTTTACTTAACACTCAGCAACTTTTTTTTTTCTGCTTATGTTTGTTGTTATTATATGTTGTTGTTGGTATTTTCTCTTGTTGCCGAAAGCAGCGTTTTTCTTAATAAAATCAAGGCAACGTTTATTAAATGCTTCGTTGACTATAAGGATGCTTGTGCTGCGCGTATGTTATACAACACACCTGCGTCTTTCAAATATTTTAGCAAATAAGTTGAATACGTTTTTTTTTATTTTTAATTTGAGATATGTTAACATTCGGAAGTTTTCTTTTTTTTTTAATTGAAAGAAAACTTTTTTGCTTTTTCTTAGATTAAATTGAATCTCTTCTTTTAATTCATAGGTCGCTAGCATATATTTGCTATTTTGCTTAAAAGGTAGAAGCTGCTAGCACATAGTTTTTGTATACATTTAACTTAATTAAATTTCTACAACATAAAAAAAGGTTTCAACAAATAGCTTAACAAACAACATAAGCAGCAACACAATTTATAATATCAAGAAAAAAATATTAGCAAAAAAAAAACCCAAATCCAATTCAATCATTCCTCACTCAGCACTGTAAGGCATAGAGCTACCAAACACAAATCCATGGCATTTTCAGGCTAATCTTAATAAATATTTAATGCATTCAGCTCATTCATTTATTGATTTCCCATGCTAGCAACACAAACGACCCAACCATTCAGTCATTCATACATCCACACCATGACACACTAACGCTGTTGGGCTTTACACTGAATCTGAATCTGAATCTGCAGCAGTACCTACTATACAGAGTTCACATCAATCGACATTTTTCAATATAACGATGAATGTTTTACTTCAGTTTAAGTGTATTAATTTGGCAGCATTGGAATGTAGTAAAACTTATAGTAGGCCCTATAAATCCTATGGTAAGAAGGCATGTACGCACACACACACACATATTTATGTAGAGAGTGTAGTCATAAATACAGGATAAATGATAATAATAACATTTTTTATTAGCGTGGCAAAAGTACAAAAGTAAAAAACCTAAGTAATACCTTAAAAATAGTGAAAAAAAAGAAATACACTCACGCTATATCGATACGTTATTTGAATATCGAAAATAAAATGTTTCAAGTTTTCAAACATGATTTTTGATAGAGTAATTTTAATTTTGCTTACCATAAAATTTATTTCAGAAAGCGTATAGGCATATGCCAGAGTTGGTAAATTTCAAGTACGAAATGTTACCTTGATTTAAAAAAAACGCATAAGTTTGACTTCAGAAAATGTAATTTTAATTAAAACTAAAAAAAAAATTTTGGGATTTCAAATTTTACAGCATTGTTAAATTAATCGCTTACTCTACTGGTTATCAGTATCAGTTCTTAAGCCGTTGTCAATGAGGTGGGGTGTGACAAACCCCAAGCGATTACAAACAAATACAACTTTCACTTCAAACGAATATCTACTCCAGTGCTCTCATAAGCTGAAGATGAAACACCCTATAACTGGCACAGCAAGCACATTAACACTAAGAGGGTATGTCACACCCCATTTCATTTACCGCGTTACTAGGAAACTTTTGAAAATAATAGGCGAAAGCTGTGAAGAAATCACTTTTGTTTGGTCTTAATAATAGTGCTACGAACTTTTTGAATTAAATTTGTTTACCAATTTATCATGTTTACTTGTTTTAATTATTTTAGTCCATAATACAAAACTCGAGAATGAATATAAAAAAAACTTTGGTAGCCATATTTGACAAAACATAGCTAAGAACATTTGGGGTATTTCACACTCCACGTCATTGGTCGCATTATATTTCCGAACCTCATTGACGACAGGCTTAAGCGTACAAACTGACGTAACATTATTCTCCATGCACGTATTATTTTTGAAATCTAAAAATCTGAAACTAAAATTGGATTTTTAGGCCGTGCTTATGCGCTTTTTCGTAAGTAAATGTTTATATGACAATATCACAAAATTTATGATCAATTTGTACAAAAAAAAATGTAGTCCTTTGATTCTATTATTTTGACTTTTTTTTAAAAAATAGCAAATGCATTTTCTCGAAAAAGTCATATTTTTTGATGAAAATTTCTACTATAATTCTTTTTCTCCTAGTAGTAACTGTTTTGACAGTTTTTTGTTTTTGGAGTGAATATTTGTTTGTATATTTTTGGGAGTATTTAAAATGAGATACACATTATTGGATTCCTAAGTACACTTTACATATATTTACCTAACCTCAAAGCTTCGAAAAAAGAATAAAATTTTTTAGAAATTTCTACCATGATTTGAATTTTCTATACCAATCTCTATCAAAAATTCCTGAGTGCCAAGCCTTGAGACTTCAACACATATCTGGAGCGCCACGAGCTTATATGCACACAATCTTTTATGTTATTTCTAAGAATATCAAGTATCAACACAACAAAACCAAACCAATTGATATAGCGCTACCCACAGCATGCCATTTTCTTCTCTCAAACTGACATCTTCGTCAGCAACTAAGTGGATATGAATGCTTTGGCCTTCCAGCATATAACTCGTCATATATGTATGTATTGCCAGCCACTGACACTTGCCTTACTTGTGCACACTGCTCGCTCATGAATTTCTACAACGTAATAAAATACGTGATATGAAATAATAACTTTGCGTTCTCATCTCGTAACAAAACAGGCAAATGAAAGGATATAGAAAAACTATCGATATGTGTGCCATTGAAAAGAAATCTTGTTGGGATTTTACATGTCGCTATGCCCTTTGTCGCTGCTGTTGCTACTATGTGTGTGTGTGTGTAAACACACACATGAAAAAATCTATACGTCTTTAGATGTTCTGTGGCTTTGTAAAATTACACGCGTATTGAGAATTATATGTTTATTCATATCGTATTGTATTGCCATATATCCTGTGTGAGTGAGTGGCTTTAGCATGACGTTAGAAAATTGTTCCCTACTGACATATTTATTAAATGCCGTCTTTTCCGTGTGAAAATTTTTAAAAACATTGCCTGTGCTTGCTGTATGAATGACATGAGAATTATGTTTGAAGTTTATGAGTAATGAGAAGAGGAGATCTTGAAGTGGTATTAGAATATAAAATAATATTTTTTATTCTTATCAATTGATAGTTGCAAAAGCAAATATTTCATTGCATATGTAGAGCATTGATAAATTTAGTTTTAGTTATTCGGTGCGCAACTAAGTTCTCGCTGTTTGTCAATAGATGGCGCTAGCGGTAAGAGCTGATCGATTTGGTTCATATCGAAACGTTATGAATCTAGCCTATGCATATGGTAAACAAACCAATTTGACACTTTGAGGATTTTTTGTTTACATAGTCTAATTGTGGTTGCTCAAAATTGACTGATTTTGTGCCAAATAATCGTCATTTGAGGGAGGTATTGATTTTATTCTTTCAATCGAAGAAAACGGCGGCTGACGCGCATCGAGAGCTCCAAAAAGCTTACGAAGATCGTGTTCTGAGCGAAACAACGTGCCGAGATTTGTTTCATTATTTAAAGACCATGATTTCGACATCGACGATCGACCACGTGAAGGAAGGCCAAAAACCTTCAATGATACGGAATTGGAGGCATTTCTATGAGGATTCGGCCCAAACGTAAGAAGAGCTTGCTTCAGTATTGGGAGTTACCCGACAAGCCAATTCCAAGCGTTTGCATGCGTTGGGGATGATTCAAAAGCAAGGAACTTGGGTTCCTTATAGTTTGAAACCACAAGACGTAAAGCGTTGTTTGTTTTCCTGTGAACAACTACTCGAGAGGCAAAAACGAAAAGGTTTCCTTCATCGCGTCGTTACAGGTGATGAAATATGGATTCATTACAGCAACCCAAAGAAAATAAAGTCTTGGGGCCTACCCGGTCATGCTTCTACATCGTCAGCTCGGCCAAATATTCACGCTGATAAGGTTATATTATGTATTTGGTGGGACCAGGTCGGTGTAATCTATTATGAACTTCTGAAACCGATTGAAACCATCACTGGGGAACGGTACCGAACTCAACTGATGTGGTTGAGCAGAGCACTGTGTGTAAAACGGCCTCAATACGAACAGAAGCACGATAAAGTAATCCTATTGCATGACAACGCTAGGCCTCAGGTTGCTAAGTCAGTAAAAAAAGTACTTGGAAACTCTTAAATTGGAAGTCCTACCCCACCCGCCGTATTTCCCAGATATTGCCCCGTCAACTTACTACTTGTTCCGTTCAATGGCACATGGTCTGGCTGATCAGCAGTTCAACTCCTATGAAGCACTCAAAAACTGGCTTGATTCGTGGATAGCTTCAAGAGACGAACACTTCTACCGTGATGGCATTCGAGCTCTACCAGAAAGATGGGGAAAAGTGGTATCTAGCAATGGGCAATTCATCTGTAACTATTTTTTGACAATAAAGTTGCATTTTCTAACAAAAAACAGTGAGAACATAGTTGCGCACCTAAGTAATATTTAATTGATAATGTTGCAAGTTATATATCAACACTTTTCATGCCAAGCATTTCGTCAACCAACATTCTACCCCAAGTATGAAGTTGCTCAAGAGCATACTTGTTTGTCTGCGTATTTTCTTTTCTTTTTTATTTTGCCTGCCGGCAAGGACATTCTGCAAAATACTTATTTCATTGTAGTTAATTTTTTTAATGTTGCCGCCTGAATATATATTGCTCTTTAGGGTTATTTTTCTAAGTAGATTTAATGTTTTACTTTGATATTTTGCCGCAGGCATATACGAATTTTATCATGCATGCCATGCCGACAACAATAGTAATTTTTTGAAGGCCAATGTAAGGATATTTGAAAAGTTTTACTTTTCTCTTTTTTTTGCAAATAATATTTTAGTATTAATAATAATTTTAATGTATGGGTGCATGCCTGTGTTTTCTTAGGCTTTGCATTGTATGATGAGTTCTTTTCGATTAAATATTTCTTTTGCTGGCAGTTATTTAAAACAAGTCAAGCAATTTACCTGCTTTCAGTTTCAAAGGCAATATTGACAAAAGTTTGTGAAATTCTTAGAGTGATTTTAATGACAACAATTACTTATGATTACATTTCATAAAGGTACTTTAAGTCAATCATTAATGTTTAATATTTGTCTGTACATTAAGAACTATGGGTACAAAGTAGTGTATTAGAGGTATATGTACTAAAGTACATATTTCTTCAAAGAGATAATAGTTCTTAAAGTTAACTTTGAGTCAGACATATATAAATGGCACTGTATATAATTTTTTTGTACATAGCATAGTCATGAACAAGTATTAAGAAAAATCACAAGACCATATACTTTGACTTAATAAAGCTATATTATAAAAGAAGTAAAAATATTTGTTTGTAGTGTTTTGGAACAGAAAATAATTAATAATTACATAGTGCTCAGTACATTGTGTCACTCAATGTTTGGCTCAATATACAACACTTTTAGTTTTAAGTCAGCGCATAGTTTTATTGATCAGGGATTGTTTAATATCAGTAAATATTTTTAGAATCTATCAATATAAAATAAATATTTGGAAAAAATATTCACTTTTCTCAGTTTAGTTTTAAATAATCATTGAAACAACATGATATTTTAAAGGGGACGCATTCTTGACGAAAAGCAAAAGCTGCGTAGTAAGTCTAAGAAGAAATAATCTAAATAATCTGCAGTATCAGGCTTCAACTTGAGCAGTTTTCTCTGAGCATTAAAAGACAACTTTAGGTTAGGTTAGGTTTGGGTGGTGGCACAAACTCTCTACTACAGTCTCATTAGTGAATTCTGGAATGATCCAGTTGTGACAGCGAATCTCTTGATTTCACTCAGGTGGACTTTATTTAGTTCATTCATGGATATAAGGAATGGCTTCCCGAAGTATTTTAGTATTTTAGTCTATTACTTGCTAAAGCAGGGCAAAAGCAAAAAAGTTATTCAACAGATTCCTGTTTATCGGCTTCCTAACGATTTCTACACCAGTCGTTGGATATTATGGCCAATCTGAAATCGTGTTGCCCAGTAAGGCAGTGGCTAGTCACAACTATAGTCAATAGTCTGCACTCACTCCGAGCTAAGGATAATAAATATTTTGTTTCCATTTTATGGAAATGGGACCAAAAATGTTCACTTCTTTTCGGCTGGTAATAGTAGTTCTCTGTCTTTTAATAGGTAGTAAAGCTGATAGGGTTGATAGGGTACAAAGACTTTCATGAATTTTGAATCTTACTGACCACTTTATTTTGTTAGTAAATCTGCCGTTTAATATGCAACAATTTCGCAATGCCCAGGTACTAACTGAAGGCATACTGAATTCTCCTCCCTTAGTGTACACAATCCATCGAAACATTCTAGAACAGTTTTTGATTTGATGTAATTTGATTTTAGGGCTTTTAAAGATAGCTTTAAGATAGACTGTTGAACTTACGGGGTAGCCATAAGAGTTCTTGTAATGTAATAAAGATTTAGCAAATTTTTTTTTTGAAGCTTGGCTAGCTTCTTTTAAAAGAAAATAAAAAAAGTTTTTTATGACTCGGAAAGTCTTTTAAATATAACAACTTTATTCTAATAATCCAACAAAACCTTAAAAAAAAAACAAAACAAATCGAAAGGTTTTTATGAGCAATGCGAACAGTTCTCATTTTCATGTTTTTTGTTACATTCAATTTTATGATAATTTTATATTTGTTTGAAAATCTTTTTATATTTTTTGGCCAAAACTTTTGTAGTTTTAATAAACATGAATATCAAATGTTGCTTGCATCTCAATAAAATGTTGTTTATAGAAAAAATTGATATAATATTTGTATTGCTTTCAATAAAATCAAAAAAGTTTTCTTCATTGATTAAATATTTCGACTTCAATGACAGCTGACAGCTTGAAAGAAACAACAACAGCAGCAGCAGCATAGCTAAGCCATAAAGTTTAATGACATACATTGGAATTAGTTTGATTTTTCATTAACAGAAATGGCAAAAACTTATTACTGCAACAAAAAAAGACTTGAAACTTTAAACTAAAATATACTAAATTAGCAAAATTATTTATTATAATTAACTGTAAGTCAAGAAAAAAATATCTTGTAAATGACAGCTACAATGTTTAAAAATTTCTTAGTGCAAAAATTTTAAGAGTAAAAATTTTACTACACTGTTTTTTTTAGCGCATTTAATGCAGCTGAACGCAACTTGTGAATTTGAAAGAAACAAAATATTTGTTTTTCCATTATTATTATGACGGTTTTTTTTTATTTTGTAATAAAAGTTGTAAAAATCATTAATATTAATCTATCAGCACGAGCACAAGAAATCGCATCATAGCACGCCATCAATCACTATAAGAGTTTTGTGTCTTTTTGAGGTTACAAAAAGGTCAAAAACACTACAAATTGGTATTTAAAATTAACAGAATTTATGCAACACCATCGTCAAAAAACCAGAACCAAAGTAAGTAACAAAACACACGCGCTGTTAGATTGTTGTTGCTTAGCAGTAACTGCATATTTTGGAAAACCACAATGAAATTCCGCAGAATCCGATTAAAATTACGTTTCAAGGAGCAGCAGCTGCGTTCAAAAAGTAAAATATTTTATGGAAAGTTGGTGGTTGTCTAACGGCGGTTTCCTTCTTGTTGTGTCATTGTAATTATAACTTTTTTGTTTTCACTGGAAAAACTTGAAAATTATTCATCATGTTTGCAATATATATATACAGGTTGGCGCATTTTATGCGAAAAGTAGTGAAGTATTTGCTCAGATCAGCTTGATGAAGCAAATTTTTTAGTCATGGATTGATTCTATATTTTTGTACAACAGGTTTGGTTGGTGCTCAGACAACTTTTGACTATATAAACGGTAAGAGCGAAAATTTTAAGTTCAGTTGTGATAATGAATATAAGTCAGTGAGAAATTGAGGGAGCAATAATTAATGGATCAGTAACTTGAATGAAAATGCAATACTAAAATTAAAATGACCGCTTACGAAAAAAAAGGTCTCTGTTTCATAATCATGTCACACAAACGCACGTTCCAATTTTTGTGTCATTTATCTTTTTACGAAAAAATGGGGCCTGCAAGTAACTCCTTCAACCTGCACAATCAGTAGTAATTTCAATTTTCTACAACTTTCAGTTATTTGCTGTTCTTGTCATGATATATTAACCAGGCTTATAGTTCGAAATAAGAATTTCACGTTTGACTTAAAGATTTCGATATTTTTTGGTGATTATACGGTCAGGTAAATGATTGATTACCATAAAATCACATATATTATGAATTGAGATGGGGCCATATTTACTAGGTCGATATGCTATACTTTTTTTTCATGCCTCGCCTAGCCATCCATTGAAGGCTTCGAAAACTATGTAGAAAATTAATTTACTGAGAACAATTTTAGACAAAAAGTACTGTAAACAAAAATGTTAACAAGAAATTTAAAAAAAATGTTGTTTAAATGCTGTCCACTACATGATTCCAACAGAATCATCATCATTCCGGTCATCATGTTCATTTGCGTATTCTTGTAATCAGTAAATTAACAATTCTGAATACATAAAGCGACATTTACCCGTAGCTGTGCTCTTTTTGCTTGTTCCTATGCAATTTTTACAGCCAAAACGTGTCCAGCTGCTAAACGCGTATTCGTTGTTGTTTTTTGTTCTTATTTTGATGTTTGTATACTTTGCACCAACATTTTTTTTTTTTTTTGCTCCGCCAGCAGCCACAAATTTTCCATTTTTGTCATACGTAAATATACAAGGACTCGTTGCAAGAAAAAAACAAAAAAAATAAACACCAAAAAAATTAGTGAAAAATGGCTTTGTCTAAAAAACAACCTAGACAGAGTTTTGTGGTACGCAAATTCCTTGGCAAACAGTTCTGTGGTTGCATTTTGATTTTGGCAACATTTTTGCTGCTGCTGTTGCTAAGTATAATAAAAGCAAAGTAAAATAGAGGGCTCTGTATTTAAATTTACCAAAGTTCCGCTTAATTTAACGCTAAGCTGCAGCTGGTCTGCATCATTTGGTTTCTTATTTTTGTTTGTTTTGGATTTTTTTTTAAGTAATTCTCTTTTAGAAATAAAAACAACATCTATATAAATTAACTAGGGCATTTCTTATGTATCCTCTGTTACAAATTTTTTAGTTTTAGATCTACATATCAGATAGACATAAAACATAGAACTTCATTACGTATCTGTATAGAAGATAGTGTCACTATCACTAAGTGCTACTAGAGTAGATTCTGTTCAAAAATGTTTGTAAAAATGTTACACACAAAACAATGGACTACAAAAATCACGTGCAATCGAATGTATACATCAAGGTTTTTAAGCAAATTTGTCTTGCCCGTCTTTACATCATAACTTTAATTATGAAAAGAAGAATAGCCCATGTACCTGAAAAAAATGAATGGAAATGTGGTGATCTCTAATCAAATTTAGCCAATTTTTCGCTTACTGATTTGACGAGTCGTTAAAATAACTTGCGTGCAATTAGATTAAATAACAACATATAAGTCTTTCATATGAGTTATGTTATGTAAAAAAAACAGCCAGATTTTCCTTAACTGACAACATTTGCCATCGCATATCACATAGCAAAAATCATCGTTGGTGCAGAATACACTTCATTTCATTAAAAATCTAACAAGAAACTCTTAATGGTATATGCTCTGCACTGAATTTCTTCAAATCACGACGCTTTTTTTTCCGGAAATCGCTGTTTACATATACGGACAGATAATTTTGAATATTTAAACAATTTTACATACATGACACGCCCATTTTATGCATAACAAATGAAATATTTAACTGTATTTGATGGTAACAAAAAATATGTACCTAAATGTATATCTTAATGTAAATTTTCGTTAACAGTGTGATGTGAATATTCAATAAAGAATTTTGACATACCCCTGAGGATGCTTAAAACCCAGGTGAACAAATGAATTTAACATTATTTTATTCATAAAATCAAAATTGACCTAACAGCCTGTTTTTCAACAAAGAAAAACCTTTTCAATGTATTAATCCCGTTTCTAGCATCTAAAAATAGTCAAATATAGATCAGACAATTTTCTTAAAAGAATAATAACCCACAGTGATGGTAAGAAAAATCACAAAAAAAAAAGCCTGCACTTTTTTCCATAAAAATTTCATTCATTTTGAAAATCTTTAACGTGAAAATGGTAAAGCTTATGCTAAAATGTTATATACTACATCATCAGGTAGCCAAATATTACTAACAAAATAAAAATTACCCAAATCAAAATCGGATTGTCACATCTGTTTCAATCCTCTTTATTTTACATAAATTTTTTGTATGTTTTGATTTACTATTCTCATGATTTTAATTTTATATATTATACTTTTTTTTACAATTTCTAACATTTATTTACAATTAAATATTTCAATATCAATTTTGGCAATAATATCTTTTGTTTTTTGTTTTTTTTTTTTTGTTATAAATCTTATCGTACGTTTGTGGTTTTCTCAGGGCATTTGTGGTTTTCATTTCCAAGGAGCATTGAAGTGTTGAAATAAAATTTTATTTATTTATATATTTCTCAAAGCACATACTTCGAACATACCATGATTTGTATAAAATGCATTTTTCTCAAGTATTTAGTTATAGGTAGACAACTTAAATGTCATGCATGGCACTCAATGCCAAAAAGTATGCTATAAATTTGCACATGTACTCATACTGTATGTGCACTAAAAAAGACATGTCAAAGGAATAGCTTGCAGCATTTTACACAAAAATTTTATTTCAAGTATGCCTGTAGTAGTTTGAATAGCATCTTAGTATAACTACATGATGTTTTAAAATATTTCAACAAATATTTTGAGTATTTTAGTCATTTTTCAGTTGAGAAAATAACTTAAGCAAAAGTTATCAATGTACTTATAATCTGCATGACTTTGTATAGGTATTGTTTGATGAAATATTTTGAAATTGAATATTTTGTTTTAGGATTAATTAAGTAAATGTAAGCATGAATCTAAAATTCTTTGTTTAACTTTGTATAAAGTGATTGAAATAAAAACTTATTAAAAAACATTTAAAGTATCATAGAGATATTTCATCAAAATGTCCTTTCAAATGTTTTGTAAAATGTGCCTCATTGTACTCGACTGTGCAACTTACTCTTAATACACTGCTATCTTAAACCTTTTTTGCTCAAGATTTTCTTATATTCACCATACAGCCTCATCTTAAAGTTCTTAAGATTTACCACTAAATAATCACATAAATTATGTAAATTGCCATTTGCTGTCAAAAATGTTTGCAGTCAGTGTTGTTTGGCCGCTTTATCATATTCTATCTTTGTCGTGCTTACTCCTTCATATTCCTTTATTCTATTTTTGTCAGTTTTCACAAAGTTTTATTACTTATCTTGGTCATTCTCTTAAGCTTTTATCTATTTCGCCTATTTATTACTAACAACACTTATAACTTATCCATTACCGCCATTTTCATCATCAACCAACTAAATCTCTGTGATCTTAAGGCACTTTGGAGAGCGTACGCCCATTGTTACCACATTCTGACTACACTGACTGACTGTTATTTAGGTTTTATTGCCTTTAAATTTGTCTGCAATGAATTATGAGCGCTTATGACTCATAAATTTACTGTTCGTTGAATTTGTTTGCTGGGTTTCTTTGATGTTTGCTATTTTCTTTTCTGATGAATTGCTTAATATTTTATTATTTGACTTAATTTTTTGTAAAAAAAACAATGTTATTTTGTGTTATGGTATTTTTATTTATATTAATATTTTTATTTATATTTATATTATGTGCTCTATGGGCTGGTGGAGTCATTGGGCCATACTTCTTCCGAAATAATGCTGGAGAGTCAGTTACCGTTAATGGAGACCGGTATAGAGCCATGATAACCGACTATTTTGTTCCCGAATTCGATGGCATGAATGTGGATGAGTTGTGGTTCCAACAAGACGGCGCTACATGCCACACAGCGCACGTCACAATCGATTTATTGAAGGAAACATTCGATGAGCGCATAATTTCGCGGAATGGACCTGTCAATTGGCCACCAAGATCGTGTGATTTGACACCATTGGATTATTTTCTTTGGGGATATGTGAAGTCGCTCGTCTACGCCAACAAACCAGAAACGTTAGGGGACTTGGAAGCCAACATTCGTGGCGTTATTGCCGACATACGGCCCCATATGCTCGAAAAAGTGGTTCAAAATTGGACCTGTAGAATTGGCTTTATTCGAGCCAGCCGCGGCGACCACATGCCCGAAATCATATTTAAACATTAATGGCATAAAATTATCCTTCCAATAAAGCCAAATTGATGGACATTAAAATGATTTTCTTGTGTTTTATTTCAATTCGAAGCTTTATACCTCTAAAAAAAACACCCTTTATGACGCTTTAATTTTCAAACCTGAAATAAGAAGTTTATAAGTCTTAAAGTATTTTCAATTTATTTGGTAAACATTTTGAGGTTTTAAAGGAATATACCATGATTATAAAATAATTACTTTGAAACGAGATTTAAATGTTATATATTATTCTAATAATATAAAATTTCTAATATGGAAATGGTTTATAACGCTTTGGCGCAAAATATACTGAAACGACTTTAATTATTTGCTTTTTGAAACAAAAGTTTTGTGCTTCAAAAAGTTATTGCATACCTATTTTTTAAAGTTAATATGCTTTTTTTTTCAGAATAAAGTTTTGGCAAACCTCACACAAAATTTGTCGTTTAGTTTTTTGTTGCTTTTGCTGCTTCTTGAATTCTGTGCTTTAATTTTTGCTTTTTTTTGAGTTCTTGCCGTTTTTATGTTTTCAAATACCATTTCAATATAATTCATCTTGCTTATGCAGTTTTCTCTTCTAAACAGAAAAAACATTGAAATATCACTGATACTTTAAATTAATTATGAATGCAAATTCATATAAAACGAGCTTTAGATCTAAGGAAAATCATTTCATGAATTATAGTACTTTTATTGAAATGATCAAAATTAATGTTGAGGTAACTCAAAAAAATGTCGCTTACAAGCTTTACAAAAATTATCAATACGCATACGCTGAAAAGCCTGAACAAGAGTTTTCAAAGTCAACACATTTTTTTTTTGTTTTATGTTCGAAAATTAAACTTTAAGCTTAAGTTCGGTCTGTTGAAATAAATTCAAAAATTGTTATTAAAAAATAATAATACGACAATCATAAAAGACTTAAAGATTCAGGTTTAATAGCTAAGAAGGCAAATAGATGAAGTAGCTAAACTATTTTAGCAAAATAATATAATTATTAAAACTTATTTTTTAGGAACCACCTCAGTTAAGAAAATAAGAACGCCATTAACTACAAAATAAGAGAAAACTTCCATTGAAATAAATGACAATTGAATATTATATTGAATGTGCGTGCGCCTGTAGATATGCAACAAAGCATTTAACAATTGATGAATTATAATCAAATACTTTGCTAGACTTCACAGCATAGTTGACGAAATATTTTATTATTTGTGTGAAGCTGGTTGCTGTTGAACTGTAGCATTGTAGCTGTTAAAAACTTTGTGTTCGCAAAGTTATTATGATTTTCAAAAGATGTTGGGAGAAGAAAACTGAGCGAATTACTTAATGCATAGAATATTACTCTGGAGAGTTTTCATCTAAACTTGACATAGGTTTCAATACATTTTGACTACCTTTGTAAGCAGATTTATTGTCTCAAATTGTAATAAGTAGTCTACATCGCTATAACTAAACTTTTTTTATACAGAATGTAATTTTTTGAGTTAAACGAAATAAGGTTAAGGATATAATGAATTTGTTTAATTATCCATTTGTTTTGTTATAAGAAATACAAAATGCAATCATAATTTACATTGGCGCTTTTCATGCTCTTAGCTTATAGTTTAAGTCAATTACAAAGCTTAAAGTATAATATGATAAGAGCTACTAAACTCCAAAGGACTCAAAATTGGTTATAGCCAGATATATCAAAATAGCTCGCCATTAAGAAGTTGATATTGAAACGGTTATGCAAGAAAGTTTCTACCAAAATTCTTGCTAACGATGGATGCATATCTTAAAATTACTTTCTTCTAGCCTTGTTACTTATGTAGATTGGGTTTAACAAAGGACCATGTTGCAAACTAATTACAGATTGGCTTAAGTTTCACAAATTTTACACTCTAAAGAGTAAGAGTTCATGCTTAATTCAATTTTTTAAAAAAATTAATTTAAACTCTTGTAATTCTGAATTCCACGTGTGTTTCAGAGAATGTTAAAATTTTCACTTAAATAAATTTCAACATTGCAAAGTTTAAATAAATAAAAATTCCAAAAAAAATATGTCACTTTCAACTTGAGCTCTTATTTCAGCTGCCAAATCTCATGGCCAAAATTGCAGATCAGTCAGGCAAATGAAATTGATTACAATGACCAAGATAGTAGCATGAATAGCATTAACAAATTCTGCTGTTGTGTTACTGTTCTTGCTTACACATGACTGCATTCAATAAACACTTCAAAATACCAAAGACAAAATAAACTTTCAGTTTGGAATGGAGAGAATTAAGATTTTCCATTGGCAACTGATTTCCTTAAGCAAAAGCATTCAGAAAAGTTTGATAAAAACTCAATAGGACTTTAAATTAAAAGAATTTCAAATACAAAATTCAATGCGACGACTAGTTCTTTGTTTGCATGACTGACTGCTGGCCTACCTGACACTTACGAACTTTCTAGCGTAGTGATATATCAAAGGACGATATTGTACTAACGGGAAATAATCAGAAGATATTCCCTTTAAATATTTGGAATGTAACAACAGATTATATGCAAGAGAGATGTAAGGAATATAGCGTAATCATCCGGATAATAAACAACGGTATCAACAAACAGGATTAGCAAAATATAGCAAAATAAAATATCAATGTACCAGAAGATCATCTTATTCATGAATGACATACTGTTATTTATTATACAAATTTTAAATAAATAACATAAGCTATCGGGCGAAAATATCATTCCAACATCGATTACATATCAAAATCTCTAAAAAAAGTCAAAGTCACTTGTCGCACAAAAGTTTTCTCACGTAATCCGCTCAAGTCATAAAATAAATTTAAAATTTTTTTCTTTATGTTTTTTTACTATTAACTAAAGTGACTGCGTATGTTGATACTACCTGCTGCCAGCGTTGACAGCTGAGACCTTTTGCTTGATCTTGGTGAAAGTTTTGTAGGGTAGCACCTGCCCACTCGTACGATGCCATTCATTTGTTATTGATGTGCAAAATGCATGAAATTAAAAAAGAAAATTTAATGCGAAAAAGTTCATTTTACTGTCAAAGTGCCAGCAACTAAGAGGAGAGTAAGTAAAAAAAAAACAACAACCGAATAACGAAGTTTTCTGCATTAACTGCGACTATTAACTTTGTTACTTGGTAATAACGCACTTTTCTACCGAGCTACATGGTAAGAATTCTACTACTTTTTTTCAGTGATATTTATAAACATTGTGTAAAAACAATGCTTATAAACATTGTATGCAAACATTGTACTAAAAGATTTATATACACTACTTGTTCTGAACAAAAGTCAAAGAGATAAGAGCAATTTCGCTAGTGGCTTTGCTTTTTTGGAAAAATTAAAGCTCCTCAAATAATTATTCGAGAAAATGGGGTATACAGCAGAGACAGCAGTTAAGAGGATCAGATTATAAAGAATTAAAAAAATAGAAAAGCAAAATGTGCTGAAAGCAAGAAAATTAATTTTTTTTTGCCAATTCGATTCTTAATAGAAATTAAGGTGGAAAAATCGTACAAATAAGTAAAATGGATTATGTGGGATAAAATCTTACACTTTATAGTATGACTAGATAAATATTATGTCTTACTGAAATAGATCGACAGAAATGGTTAATATTTACCTGCAAAGTGTACCGAGTAGAGTTTTCGGTGTCAAAAAGAATGTTTGCATTGTACTGAATCACTTTACTTGCATAGATAGTGTAATAACACCTCATGACGGTTCCAATTAGGACAATATGAAACAAAGAATTTATTTATAGAAAAAAAGTTTCTCTCTGTGTTAAAACAACATTTTTACGCAAATTTCTCTTGTTGTAGTTCATCACTTTTGTTTTGAGTTTTTTATATTTTGCTTTAAGCTTTTTGATTACCCTGGCAGCTACTTACTTTACTAACCTACCTGTCGTTGTAGTGGTAGCGCGTGTCCAAAATTTCACTTCCGGTAGTTAAATAACATTTTTTGCATAGCTACTTTTTAAACTTTCGTTCAGTTTGTGGTCTCATTTTCGTGTGTCCCATTTTGCTGCCTCACAAAGATTTTTTTTTTTTTTTGAACTGTCATCGTAATTTCATGCAAAGTGAAATTCATTTAAAAGTTTTCACTCATAAAAAATGTGTCAGCAACACCGTTCGGCACGGTTCAGTTGAGTTCAGTATGTCCGTCGACATTTTCGGTAGATTCTCATCATCAATGGCCACTTAGTTGCTATGGCATCATCATCAGCAGCAGCGGCGGCAACATCATCATCAGCATGTTAAAATATGTGTAGTGGAAATCAAGTGCTATGCAGTAACCGCCAGAATGACAATGATGACTATTTTTATGAGAAAAAATTTTTGGAAAATTTCTTAATTTAACTTGGGCAAAATATTATGATGAAATATGGAGAGGAAAACGAAATACTTGATGGTTAAGTAGCTTGTTTTTTTTTTTTTGTAGTGAAACTTTTTTGTTGGCATCTGGGTGCATTTTTTGTGGCGTTAAAATTCTAAATTTTATCATATTAAACAATTAAACTTTGTTGCAATTTAATTTTGCGAGAATTTGAACAAAACCAAGACTTTTTAATCTCTAAAGACGATCACTCTGCACTATGTATATTGTTCAAATTATATTATATCTTTATAGCGAAAAAATACTTGACTTGCGTACTTTAAGAACGGATTTGAAAATGAGCTCAAAATTCGAAAGTGACCAACTTAATTAATGAAAAATATTTGAAGTTTAAGAAAATATTCAAAGCAACTTTTTACAAAATGTGCCCACAATTATTTATTTATTTTAAGCTGATTTCTTATTGGTCTCGAGCTTTAAGTCTCCTCAAGTTTCTCGCCACAATATTGAACAACCAATTTCACCAAACGGATATATATATCAATACTGCTGCCATGCTATAAAATTGTCATTTCTCAAATGTTCATTTACTTTTGGTTATTTTTGTTGTTGCTTCTGTATGTCAACACATGTAACCGCAACATAGTTTCCCTGCTTCACTTCAACTACTCTACTTCATCTTCTATTTTATTTTCTTTCTACCCACTTTAATTTAACGTCAAATCAAATACATTCTGATACAAGAGCACATTTTGCCCACACTTTTCATTAAGCAATAATACCACTTTTTCATAGTCAACAACGTCTTCGACTTTGTCATCATCATCACCGTCGACATCGTCACACTTGATGTTGTTTGCAGAAGGTTTTAATTAAAATCAGATTTTACATTGAACCGTGGAAATTTAATTGAAGCTGAGATGTTGCAACAGTAGCAGCAACATCCTTCGTTGGTTGGTTGGTTGGTTGGTTGGTTTCCTTATTTGAGTGTCGCTCTCGACATTTTCGTCGTATCCAATTGAAGTAGTCGTTGTAACTATCAACGCTGCATGAAGTGTAGCATATGTGTGTGTGTACTAGAGCTTACGTTAATTTCAAAGTTTCTTTTAATTAAGGAAATTTGTATACCAATGTTTTTGTTAAAAAAAAAGAAGAAATTTTACTTTAACTGTTCCCAATGTTCCAATGCTCGAAAATTAGAAGACGTTTAGTTAAAATGGTCAGCGATTAATAAAGCAAAAAAATACCGTGAGCAGCTCGGAAAGAAAATTTGATTTTTAACGGACAGTCTAATGTGTATTTGATTATGTTGCCATACGAAAGTGTTACGTACTCTATAATGCAAAAGCGGTAACAGTGCTGATTTTGTAGTGTGCTGATAGCAATGCTGTCTCAACTTCAATATCGATGTTAGAATAATTAGATTTCTTATCAGATTTTGAGACTAAGTTCAAGCACAAAATAAAATTTATTTATCATTTAAGATTTTTTATTCAATGGGAGGTGCCATGCCTACCAGCGCATATAAATATATATAAAACTGGCATAACATAACAAGCATTTCTGCGCGTTATCCGTTATAAAACCACATCTACATTTTACGCAGTCTTTACTGCAGCCAATTGGGTAAATGCACGAAATTCCTCAACTTGGCATAAGTTCCTAGAGTAGCAACGTAAGGGTTTTTGTTGAATGGAAGGAGCTATGACCCATTATCAAACCCTGTTTACATTTAACGAGTTGCTTAGCACAAACAGTTTTCATCTACGTATCAGGTTCCACAGCTGTAACTGCGATAGGTGCCAAGATATTGCGTTTTAAGTGTTGTTTTGTATTATGGAAGTTCTGGCTGAATTTCGTTCCCGGCGATAATTGAAAGCCTATCAAACGATAAACATAACTGAGGACGAGATATCGGCTAGACCCTTCTCGTTCTCGTTCTCGGTCGTGGGAGAAATAATTTTTTTAATATCGTCTCGTTATCGTTCTCGGTCCCGATAACGATAACGAGAACGATAACGATATTTATTGGTTCTCGGTAAAGCACTAGTTATATCTGGAAGGCCACATTTATTGAATTTACTAGTATAGCTCCACATAATGGAGGTGCCACGCTCACTAATGAAACATTGTTCAATTCTATGTTACCTACATCTTCACAACTTTTTGCTGTTTGTGTTAATAATTTTTTCAGGAGCAGCATTTTCAAGCAATGATCCGATATATTCTAGTCAAAAAAGTCTACATAATGATGGACAGCTTATAAACTCCAATGTTGAGTGGCTCTCTCAAAATAAATACGACGCTCCTCCCCAAAGAGAACAAAAAGTTGAACAGATCTATTTTGACATATCTTGAGACTCATTATAAGTTCATAATTTTCACACACTACTTCAAATCTACACATTGTTGTAATATAAAGAGTTGATGTTTACACCAATGTAAGTAGCATCAAAACTTTGATATCAAGGACAATGTAATTCTCTAACTTTTTCAAACTTATATGAAAGTTCTTACACTTTAAAATAAATCTTTTTCAAGATGTTAGCGTCTGTCTTAGAAGCTTTAAAGAAAATACTACTCTTCGACTCTGACTCTTTGCGATGGACAAAAACAAGTTAACCAAAAACATTTTGATCGCTCTCTAGTTTGTATGGACATATACTTGAATAAACTGTACTTTTTTAGTTATATCATTGCCTCAATACATATAGCTTTCATTAGAAGTCTTTTCTAAAGCTCTAACTGAATTTTCTTTCACCTAAAGTTTATAATACCAAAGCCTCAAATGAAGTTGTCCATATAAAATGTCACTCATTTGCTGCAACAGTACGTGCGTCATGTGGAGTAAAGCAAATTCCATTGCATACGTTCCTTAGAAGTAGTTTGACTACGCTCACGCCAAAACGCTGCGGGATCATAATTGGACGAAGGTAGAAATTATAACGCACTGCATTTTAAAGTGTGAAGGTAGTGAATGAAATTTTCAGATATTTTAAGTAACTAAGTTGTTAACATAAATTTAAT
The DNA here is from genome assembly GCA_963680825.1 of Meiosimyza decipiens. Taxonomy (NCBI): domain Eukaryota; kingdom Metazoa; phylum Arthropoda; class Insecta; order Diptera; family Lauxaniidae; genus Meiosimyza; species Meiosimyza decipiens. The sequence continues at coordinate 75,421,592 of OY804260.1, forward strand.
TAAGGTGGAGATAATTAATTGCAATTTTTCCACAATACTTCTGAACAGCTTGAAGTATTTTGTACTTCTTGATGTAAAATATTTTAATTATGCAAAGCTTAATGTCCAACATTTAATAGTTCGCAACATAAGACGATTTTTGTTAAGTTTTCATTTAATTAACGCAAATAATGAAGTGCAGCGTACCCTTGAAAACTTCCACTTCCAATAGCAATAATTAAAAAAAAAAAACTAAAACTGCTGCATACTTGACATTTATAACTTCCTTTGGGTGAATAAAATCAAAACTCACAAAGTTCAGGCCATGGTCATTGAATAAAAAATAAAAAAAAAACTTTATACTCAACAACCAGGACGCGAACATAAAACTTTGCCTTTGCTTTCTAAAATTAAACAAAAAACTTTACAATTTTTATCCAACAAAAACAATAAATTTTTTCAAGCGTTAAAACTTTTGTAAAACCAAGCAATTCGGAAAACTTTTACTTTCCAACTACTGCTGCCCGATTGCATATTAAGGATGATGGACTTGATTTGGCTGGGCTGTCTGCTCTAAAGCTGTTGCTGCTTTTGTTGCTGTAAGCAGCTTTTCGGCGACAGTTTGTTGATGTTTAACATTAGTTAAATTGGTATTTTTGTAATGCTTTAAAATGCATTGGATTTTCAATTTTCCATAGGAAATGCAACGAAATATAACTACGTAGTTGTTTTTATAATTATGCTATCCTTATTTTGTATATGTATGTAGGAAATGACTCAGACGGACTAAAGCAGCTAAGGAGTGGACGGGAACATTAGAAATAAGACAAAAGACAACACTTTAAAATTGAATAGACTGATAGACACCATTGAAAACTGGACGAAAAACAACGAAGCGTGGGTAAGATTTCAAATGAAATCAACGTAGCGTGGGTTGGATTTTAAAAACGAACGACAGACAAATTCAGTTGAAGACGAACAGGCAAAAAACGAGGACGCTACGTGAAATAAAAATATATAAAATAAAACCAAAATTATAAACTAATATTTGAATGTAAACTAAATTTGTAAAACCGGCAAAACAAATCATAAACTAAAATAATAAACATAAAATAAACCAAACTTACGGAGTTTCATTAAAAACCCTACATGTATACAAATCAAGTAAAAATTTTTTTTTTTAACACAAAATGACTTTAGTTTTCTTATATTAATTTCATTTAATCCCATTTTGATATAGGATTTAGCCAAAAATTTAGCAAATGTCATCAACCAAGCTTTTTATATGGCTACCTCTGACTTTTAACTATTCCTGATGCTAAAATTACTACTTCAAACAAGTCGATTTAAGTTTACTGAGGCCATGTAAGCAAATTTGCTGAAGCAGCTGATGGCTTTACAATAAACAACCTACAAAAAGATTATTTACGACGGAATCAAGCATTTGTGTAGTTTTATTGCTAGTGGTGATTATAAAACTTTTACTTAAAATTTCCATAGAAATAATTTTAATCAAGCAACATATTTTTGAAAGTCATAAAAAAATTTAAACAAATTGTTTTCAGTTCAGTCGAATTTAGTTTTCATTACAGTGTGTTTATTGAAAAAGTGAAAAGAATATCCATAAAAAAGTATAGAAGTGAAATAAAGAACCTCTAATAACTACATAATGGAATGAAAAATACAATTTTTGCGTGAAACTGCGAGTTTGATACCAATAATTTTGAACCTTATCTCTAAAACTATTGGAAGGATTTGAGTACAAACGATAACCAATCTTGCAAAAAAAATGTGGTCTCTGCAAAACTTTACTCCGATATCAACTTTGCTGAAGAACAGATAAATAAAATATCAATTTTAGTAATTTTCAACAAAGTAGACGACGTATGAAGAAGCTCTATTAACACAGACATGGATGAGGAGTGAAAGAAAAAAATTTGACGATAATGAAAAGTATTTGAAATCAAGCGAATGAAAGACAGCGCTCCGTCTGAAAGGAATACTCATGGAAGGTAGGCTTTACCTTTATTTTTTTAAAGTTTACTTAGCTCTGCGAATTGAAATATCCCCCTCAGATCTCAATTCCCTATTTCTTTTAATTTTACTATATAATTAATATGAAAACTTTAGCACTAATTTATGCAAATGGTGCGAATCTCAATAGTTTTTCATCCACAAATCTGGCTATTTTCGACGGTAATTCACATGCAATAGCTTAAAGATATGTAAATGATACTTCTAATTTACGATTCGAAGAAGACAAGTCAAAATGTGAAAAACATGTTTTTTTCTTTGTCGTTTCACTAAATTGTCTTAAAACTAAATTTCGTTAGTTTCAGTTAAATTAAAAGAACAATTGTCTCTATTTAAAAGACTTAACAAAGATTAACGTTTGAATCAGCTTCATAAATATAAAAATATAAACAAAAAAAAAATAATTTCATGACTTGAATTTTTTTTACTGTTCAAAAGGACATTTAGAAAATAAATTTTATGGCTCCTTATAAAATATTTTCACATAAAAAATTTTATTTACATTTCAATAAAACGAAAAACTGACATAAAATTTGGTTCGTCCATATCCTGATAAAGCAAATATTGAGCTGACATATAGACTAAGCAAACAAATAGCAGAACAAGAAAACTAGTGTATGTGAATTTTATCAAATCGAAGTATGAAATTTTACATTCAAAAATAACATTTTCCAACGTGATATTATTAAAAATATACATTTTTATTTAACTATTAATTTTAATAACTGGCCTTACAATGAACTTCTCGTAAAACATAAAATTTAGAAATAAAATAATTTTGCAGTCAATTAAATTTTTAAATTTATTCTATATTTTATTTTAATATATCAACAAAATAAAATTCTATGAAATTTGAAGATAAAATAAATAAGAATTAAAAACGAATATAATTATTTGTTTGTCTTAAAAAAAAAAAACATGGTACTATTCTCAAAAAATTATGCACAGGACTAAAAGACAAAGTTTCATGACGCTTGCAAATATCGAAAGAGAAACCCATTCAATAATTTCATCGTGGGGGATAGCATTATTTAAATTCTAGTAGTTTTTATGTGATTGAACTTGGTTTCTGTATTGGGAAATGTCGGAAGTAAACAGAATAGCGAAAATCGTATAAAAAGTGTATAGTGATACTTTGAGAATTTTATGTACAGAGCAGTAAGAGCGTCAAAATGTTGAGAAACTTATTTTTAGAAAAGCTTTGCGAAATACAGCGGTAGTAAATTTTGGAAAATGGAAATTATTTGTTTGTATTTTTTCGAAATATAATGTTTAATTTTACAGTTGATCAAATATTCATACCTAAGGCAGAAATTTTTTTTTGAAAACAAAACTTTTATATAGACACAAACTAAAATATAGACACATACCCACTACTTAAAAATACTTACTAAGAATTTGAATCAGATGTCACATACTTTCAAATTTTCTTATTATATTTATTTTCATACATTTTAACTTAATTGTTTGAAATATTTCATATCAATTATCTAAAATTTTGTTTCATTTAAGGAATGCCAAATTATTTTTTTGCTAAAATTTATATTTTTTCACTGAAAATTAAAATCCAAATATGCGATAGAGTTCTAATAAAACATCACAGCTAATTTGAAAACATCGAATTCCTGAATAAATCAAACAAAATAGAATTACAAAGATTACAAATTGCACGAAAAGCATTGTTTAAAATATAAAAATAAATATAAATTATAAAACAAAAAATTTAATACGAAAATAAATCACTCCAAGATATTTCAAATTTTGTCAAAATATTTTAAATATTTTTTTTTCAAAAATAACTGAAATTATAGAAAAAAAAAATGTGTGTGCTTGTAATTTAAAGTCAAAATTTACAATGACAAATTTTTGAAAACTTCTTAAAATTTTGTTAAATTTTATTTTCCTTTTATTTCATCAACTAAATGTCAGTCGAAAATATTGAAAAAATTAAGTATCCGCAACAAATTGAGCATTTCGTAATGATTCATGATATCAATGCAAATATAATAAAGTGATGCCAAAAATAATAGAAATGATGCAATCAGAAGAAAAGACGTTAGATACAATAAAATAAGCATTTTTAATGCAGCCGAAAATGATGAATAATACTGAAGTGCTGAGGGCATAAAAATCTTAAAAATTATAATAGCATTTTTTTTATTTATATTTGTTATAGTATTTCAGATCGACTAGAAATTGAAGGAAGTATTGCCATAAAATCACTATTGAATAAATTTAACGAACAACTACATAGAAATGTGAGATAAGAACTAACTCAGTTCAGCATTGAACTAATGCAGTTTGTGAATTAATTGTCAGAGCTGTTCAATTTATACCACCAATATCAAAATATTCAAGCAGAAGAAAATTAAACGAACGGACAACAGCTAAACAGCTGCACCTGCTGAAGTCAAACAAAAAGGAGTCAGCTAATGTCAAATGAAAGGCTCATTACAGCAAAAACGCAAAAGTGCCAGTGTGAAAACTATTTTTTAAAACGTGTTTAGAAACGAGGTATATGAGCAACAGCTAGCTGTTGATGTTCAGTGTGGAAAGCTGAACTAACTCTGATTTCCATATTTTATCAAAATTAAGCTGATTGCAGAGTATCCATCAATAGTACTCAATAACTGCCGATTTCGGAAAGATTTTCGAAACCTACTATCAGAAACCAACGGAGTACGGAGCACCAATAACCTCTTGCAGCACTATCATGAAGTAATTCCAAAATTTGGCTGACTGATATGAGTAATTCGGGTGAATTATCTTTGATTTTCGAAAAATGTTCCATAACCATGAACGATATGGAAGTTGAATTTCATGTAATATTTGAAAACAAATAATCCACTTGTATTTGGTAAAACAACAATAATTCAAAATTCAATGTTTCAAAATTCTTGTATGATAGTTATCTTCGATTTCGTAATGAAATACTTATAAGCAAACCATTATCAAATCACAGAAATCTTTGTTATCGTTGGAAACAAGCACTTGAATGAGACACAGCCGCAAATTTTGCTAGACGCGATGACGGAAAAACTGAACTTTGCCAGAAGTTTTGTAAGCAATCGACAATTAATTTTAGAAGAATTTAAAAAAAAAAAAAAGATAAAGATTCGCAATAACATACATCTTCTAAAGCTCCGATTTTCCTCATCTTGACGCTCAGCCTCATTTGTGCATAAGATTCTCAAAACTCCACAGCACATTATTTCCAGAACCTATTATAAAGAGCACTTATGTTATAAAGGGTGATCCAATATGAGCTTCCTAGTTTGTTTTCTAAATAAAATACATAAAAATCAATGTATTGATGCAAATCTTTATTTGGAATGATAACTCGGTTCCTACAACTCAATGTTTAAATATTATTTCGTTCAAATGTTGCCCACAACAATTTCTTAAACGCTCCATTCTGTGTGTCCAATATTCGACAACTCTTTCGAGCACATCGACTAGTATTCCTTGAATAACATGTGTTATGTTGGTTTCCAAAAAATCAATAGTTTCAGGTTTGCCCATACGAGCAAGTGATTTAACATATCCCCAAAGAAAGTAATCCATGGTGTCAAAATATGTTATAAAAAAAAAAAATATGTTATCAAACAACAAATTAGTGTATATCTATAGCATGATAAGTTATCGGCAAAGCATTAACTTTTCATTGCATTGGTTCCTTTATAGCTCTAATAACAGGATATCAAGCGATTTTTTATTTGTGGTCAGTCTAAGTTATCATAAGCAAATTTTGCTTCTCCATTGAATAAAGATTATTCCTGTTCTATAAATTAACACACATACATACATAAATAAGTATGTTCATATCTATGTGCAGTATCCCACATTTACGCTCTTACAATTACACTACATAAAAAACACTTGCCCAAATTTACTTTAAAAATATAATTATTTCTTGTTTCTTATAAAAAATGCTTTTCAATTTTTAAATTTTAAAATATTGTCAAAAGTTTTCAATTCAATTTTGTTAGTCAAATAAAAAAGTTGTAAAATAATAAATATATCTTGTCATTAAATAAATTTCGTTATTCAAATAAACCACGTTACCGTATATGTATGTCCCACTGTGCGCTCACAAATATGGTAATTTACCTACCAATGATTAGCAGCAACAACTATTCTAATAGCATCTAGTTGTATGCAATATGTTCATATGAGCATTTGTTTGTGAGTGTGTGCATGTATGCAATTTAAAGGGTGTTTGCATGTGTAACAACAGATAATGGCCACAAATAACAGTATTTCTAAACATTGCACCCAGGTTGCGCATTGTTAGGTTGATGTTGCTGTGCTGTTGTTACAAATGCATTTGAATATTAAAAGTGTGCAACCAAGCAAACAGCAATAACTATGACAACTCGTCCGCTATCGTTTTTGCTGTTGTTGACGCCTACTAGGCGTCAAAGTGTATAGTCAGTTGTTCAAAATAGAAGGTCTGATTTTGGTTTCGTTGGTTTTTTTTTTATTTTTCCAACCTTAAAGAATGTATAAACAAAAATCGTTAATATAACGAAGTTTGAGCTTGAGAAAATTTTCAAGAAGAAAAATTACATTTTAAAACTTGTCACTTCTTTTTTTATTTGATATACAAAGTTTTCTAAAATAGTCGAATATATCTAAAACGGAAAAAATTTGCAAAGTTCTTATGATATTTATATTTTGTTGAGGGAGTTGCAACTTCAAAAATAAAATATTTATTTAACATGATACGTATGTAAGCATATACTGAAAGTTTCATTTCAAAATATATTCTAATAATTATTTAGACTTATGCCAACAGAAAGAAAAGTGTTATTTTCAGACTGCAGTGCAGTTAATTAAAGAAGAGTTGTGATGTTAAAATAATTTTGCTTTACTAAAACATTGGTGACTTTGAAGCGTTTTGATTTAGAAAACAAAAAACAAAAAAAATGTTTCCAGAATGCTTGTTTTACAGCAACATTTATTAAGCAAAAGCCCACATTTTTCATTTTGCATAGTTTTAGTGTCATTCATATCGCCTATACATAAAAACGAAAGCAAAAGAACATTGCACCATATGTTTCACTCTAGTGGAATCATTCATACCATCCAAATGAGTCCTGAGGAGCTAAAAGCGCAAAAAAATTCTAATAAATAGAATTAAGATTAAAAAATCCAAAAAATACTGCATATTCAACTTTTTTTTCACGTAGACATTGCGATTAACTGACATGCTGTCATGTTCATATCAATGTCAATTTACAATAGAAAAAAAGTTCACATTTTTATTTCAGATTTTTTTACGTAATTCGCAGAAGAGGCAAATTATTTGGAAAAATTTAACTAGGCCACCATTTTTCAAATTTGCAGCCACGAGTGATAATACCACAAGCTTTAAATATTGATTAGTTCATAGTTTTAAACAAATTTGCTAAACGAAAAAAATGTTATTGCCTTTTACATGACCATACCGATTTTTCAAAACTTTGTTTTTGGAAGTCTTGAATAAAATGTATATCAAGCTAAAAATTTAAAAAAAAAAATGTATGGTTTTTTGCTATATCTTAACATTGATAACATTTGGTATGCATAACATAACTTCTTAAACATTTGCAAGAAAACGAATATAGCCGCAGGCAAAATCAATACCAAAATATAAAGATACTACAAAATCATCTCTCTTACATATTGCTTGAGATGTGCCTAAGAGTTTTCGTTTCATAACACCCGAATAAAACTATGGTCAGGGTAAAATATTCGGCAGGACGCAAAGTCAGACTAAATAAAACTTAAATTATAGTCGAAATTGATTTAATTAATCAAATTACGGTAAGCAAAACCCTCAGGACTTATGTCTCAATTAAAAGTTACAAGTAATTAAAACTCTCACGTATTCCCTCAACTAAAAATAAAAATAAAGAAATATTGAACTTCATTTATTGATGGTATGAGTCATTGAACTCTTGTGCTGCAAAAACCAACCAACAAAAGCAATACCAGACGAAATATAAACAAACATAAGCACTGTGAGAGAAACAGGGAAAAGTGAACACAATAAAATGAAAGAGAAAAAACAACTGTCATTTAAAAAGGATCAACGACTTGCTTTGTAGTTCAATAAAATGTGCTTACTACACCTACGCCTTAAATTACAGACTAAATGCAGCATAGTGGTAGCCACAAAGCCAAAGCATTGAATTGCATTGAATGCATAAATAATGCAGTAAACATACGACTGATTTCAATAAAATTCCTTCGGAAAATCGAAAAAAAATGTTGGAAATAAAACTCTGATGGAAAATTGTAAATGCCATCAAATGCACTGTAAAATCAACTCACACATCATCAATAAATAATAACAACAACAACAACAACAACAACGACAGCCACTACGACCAACAGTGCAACTTTGTGCCATCGAGTAGCTGATTTCTGTAGTAGACGTTGAGTGTTGAATGATGATGATGATGATGGTGGTGGTAGCGTTAACTGGTTGATCAAAAGTAGCAATAGCAGTGGTAGCTTCTTCCTCGCTTATCAATTGAAGCGTTAAGAAGACATCGAGAGCTTTGACAACATACAGCTGTGAAAATTGTTTGTTAATAAAAATCTATTGACTGTTGAATTAAAAAGAAATTATATGAATGTGTTTGATAAGAGCTAAGGTATTACATATAGGCATTACAGTGTTCCACATGAAAATATCTCAAAAAATTAGTTGGTTTTTTGTATGTTTTGAAAAATCTGATAGCCTACTTGATGTACTTGCTGTTCTACAAATATTATGAAAAAAAATTATTTTGCAAAAAACTCTGCAAATAATAAAGTCTTTATATAACACTGGTCAATGCACTGCTGTTTTTTTTTTGTGCCTTTCAAGCAAACCATATATTATCTTATTAGGGGACGCCCTCAATTACATGAGTTGTTTTTTTAAATATTCGTATCCATTTCCCTCTGGTGAGAATTGGTGAGACCCCTACCCTCCCACTTCTCTCACGTGAAACTTGCCCATCAATATTGAAATAATTAAAATTATTTCATATATTCATGTCTTATGCTTTAATCCACTAACACTGATTTCTTCTACCCACTCCGTATTTCACGTTTCAGAATGTTTCAGAAACATTGCGTTACGTACCAGAACGGATTAATTTGAAATATTGCAAGCGGAACGTTATAAGAGTTATGTTAAGTCTGTTTTTGAAAAATTCCAGATTTAAAGTTTCCTGATCCTTTCAAATGAAAGCTTTCTGACACGTTATAAATGAATATATAATATGAAACTATTTTGAAGTGTTTCTGAAAGGTTACAGATTTAATGTTTACTGAAATTTTCTAATGAATTCTAAATAATGATTTATCATTCTCTATTTGTCGCTATGTTAAGTATAGTGTATTGTTAATTAAAAATTGAGAAAAGTCACAAAAAATATCTTCATCTTAAGTATCGAAGCAAGTGATGCTAGACAAATGACAACATAGATTCAATGACGTAATAAAGTAAAATAAAAAAAGAAAAGAATAAAAAAGCACAATGAAACAATAAAAAATGTTTGCCTTTCCTCAATAATCTCAAAATGTTTCTAAAACGTTTCAGAAACGTTTCAAATGAAATCAGAAGGCGGACATTGACACATTGCAGAGAGTTTTCTCAAATGGAAATGTCATTAGTTGTATGTGATACAAAATGTAACTCGCATGTTACAGCAATTTATGTTTTCTTTCATTGACCCTCCATCTCACTTGGTAAGACTTGATTAGATTTTGCTGGAACCTCTCCCCCTATTTTGACTCACATGTTTCATGGGTATTTTTCTTAAGATTTTGATTCAAAAAAATAAATAATTTTCTGTATATTTCAATCAATTTTAAGAACTTTTCGATTAATACCGAAAATTGAAAGCTTAGGAGAAAAAATTATCAAATTTTAAGAAGTGCTGTTTCTACCTCTAACACAAAATCTTAAAAGCCTGGAGAGAAAACAACTTTAACAAAGCATTTTTCTCAATTGCAATAAAATAAAAATATATTTTTGAAATATTCAATTGAACTTGATTTGACTTTGAAAATTAGTTTTAAGGTCAAGGGCTAATGCCACTTTTATTCCACTTTCTAAAAACTTTGCTCTCGAGATATGTACTGGGTAAATTAATTTGGATCACACTAGGAAGTAATTATTTTCTTAGATTTTTTTTTTTATTGAGGAATGATTTTCTCCAAATATTTTATTTAAGTAATTCACAACTTTATGTAAACGTTTATATTCACAGCTAAACTTTTGAAAATTAAACTTCTGATATTAATACGTTTTTCTTAAAATCTAAATTTATAATTTGCTTTTTGAGACTTTCATTGCCATTGAAATATTAACAAGGAAGTAACCATTTACTTTAAATTAATTTCATAGCCTCAAAATTTAAGTTTTCACTTAAAATCAGTCATTTATGGAAATGACAAATTTGAAACAATAACGTAAATCTATTTATAAAATTTAAATATCTAAGGGTATATCAAATGGTTTGACTTCAGCTTTTATTCTTGACATCGGAAGTCAACGTAATCACTTGCCAACAACTAACGCATACAGCTGTCATTCTACAACTACGACCGCTACCACTACTGCTACACGTGTATACATACATAAAATATGCAAATCGCATTCGTTTACATTTGTCAATGCCATTTAAATTAAATGGACTTTGTCGAAATTCACAAAACAGTCACTTGAAGAAGAAAAAAAATCCTGCCCAAAACTGTAGTAGTAGCCAAGTCTTTCATTGAAAATATAGCAATAGCTGAAGGAAGAAAAATAGGAATAAGCTCATTTAAGCAGTAGTGCATACAAAGGACGCGACTACAAGGATTACAGAGAATAGAAATAAATTTTTGAAATGAACCCTTTAATATATGCCAGCAGCATAACAAAATAGGCAGACAAATAGATATTCGCTTGTAGACAGACAGTGAAATACACTGCCAATGGCTGGCAAAGCGACAGCTGGACAAACAGCTTGAGCAGTTAGGCTTTTAGGTTAGACAGCAGCATAGACTTGGAGCAGATGACGACGATGATTCTTGATGTAGAGCGCAGAAAAATAAAATACAGTTAAGCAAACACTTCAAGTGGCATGTAAATCCTTTTAAATTAAATTGAGACAAAGGTTGCTTTATGGAATTATAATTGAGTGGGTGTTTTAAGAAATTTGAAGCAGCCTCATTTGTGCATAAGATTCTCAAAACTCCACAGCACATTATTTCCAGAACCTATTATAAAGAGCACTTATGTTATAAAGGGTGATCCAATATGAGCTTCCTAGTTTGTTTTCTAAATAAAATACATAAAAATCAATGTATTGATGCAAATCTTTATTTGGAATGATAACTCGGTTCCTACAACTCAATGTTTAAATATTATTTCGTTCAAATGTTGCCCACAACAATTTCTTAAACGCTCCATTCTGTGTGTCCAATATTCGACAACTCTTTCGAGCACATCGACTAGTATTCCTTGAATAACATGTGTTATGTTGGTTTCCAAAAAATCAATAGTTTCAGGTTTGCCCATACGAGCAAGTGATTTAACATATCCCCAAAGAAAGTAATCCATGGTGTCAAAATATGTTATAAAAAAAAAAAATATGTTATCAAACAACAAATTAGTGTATATCTATAGCATGATAAGTTATCGGCAAAGCATTAACTTTTCATTGCATTGGTTCCTTTATAGCTCTAATAACAGGATATCAAGCGATTTTTTATTTGTGGTCAGTCTAAGTTATCATAAGCAAATTTTGCTTCTCCATTGAATAAAGATTATTCCTGTTCTATAAATTAACACACATACATACATAAATAAGTATGTTCATATCTATGTGCAGTATCCCACATTTACGCTCTTACAATTACACTACATAAAAAACACTTGCCCAAATTTACTTTAAAAATATAATTATTTCTTGTTTCTTATAAAAAATGCTTTTCAATTTTTAAATTTTAAAATATTGTCAAAAGTTTTCAATTCAATTTTGTTAGTCAAATAAAAAAGTTGTAAAATAATAAATATATCTTGTCATTAAATAAATTTCGTTATTCAAATAAACCACGTTACCGTATATGTATGTCCCACTGTGCGCTCACAAATATGGTAATTTACCTACCAATGATTAGCAGCAACAACTATTCTAATAGCATCTAGTTGTATGCAATATGTTCATATGAGCATTTGTTTGTGAGTGTGTGCATGTATGCAATTTAAAGGGTGTTTGCATGTGTAACAACAGATAATGGCCACAAATAACAGTATTTCTAAACATTGCACCCAGGTTGCGCATTGTTAGGTTGATGTTGCTGTGCTGTTGTTACAAATGCATTTGAATATTAAAAGTGTGCAACCAAGCAAACAGCAATAACTATGACAACTCGTCCGCTATCGTTTTTGCTGTTGTTGACGCCTACTAGGCGTCAAAGTGTATAGTCAGTTGTTCAAAATAGAAGGTCTGATTTTGGTTTCGTTGGTTTTTTTTTTATTTTTCCAACCTTAAAGAATGTATAAACAAAAATCGTTAATATAACGAAGTTTGAGCTTGAGAAAATTTTCAAGAAGAAAAATTACATTTTAAAACTTGTCACTTCTTTTTTTATTTGATATACAAAGTTTTCTAAAATAGTCGAATATATCTAAAACGGAAAAAATTTGCAAAGTTCTTATGATATTTATATTTTGTTGAGGGAGTTGCAACTTCAAAAATAAAATATTTATTTAACATGATACGTATGTAAGCATATACTGAAAGTTTCATTTCAAAATATATTCTAATAATTATTTAGACTTATGCCAACAGAAAGAAAAGTGTTATTTTCAGACTGCAGTGCAGTTAATTAAAGAAGAGTTGTGATGTTAAAATAATTTTGCTTTACTAAAACATTGGTGACTTTGAAGCGTTTTGATTTAGAAAACAAAAAACAAAAAAAATGTTTCCAGAATGCTTGTTTTACAGCAACATTTATTAAGCAAAAGCCCACATTTTTCATTTTGCATAGTTTTAGTGTCATTCATATCGCCTATACATAAAAACGAAAGCAAAAGAACATTGCACCATATGTTTCACTCTAGTGGAATCATTCATACCATCCAAATGAGTCCTGAGGAGCTAAAAGCGCAAAAAAATTCTAATAAATAGAATTAAGATTAAAAAATCCAAAAAATACTGCATATTCAACTTTTTTTTCACGTAGACATTGCGATTAACTGACATGCTGTCATGTTCATATCAATGTCAATTTACAATAGAAAAAAAGTTCACATTTTTATTTCAGATTTTTTTACGTAATTCGCAGAAGAGGCAAATTATTTGGAAAAATTTAACTAGGCCACCATTTTTCAAATTTGCAGCCACGAGTGATAATACCACAAGCTTTAAATATTGATTAGTTCATAGTTTTAAACAAATTTGCTAAACGAAAAAAATGTTATTGCCTTTTACATGACCATACCGATTTTTCAAAACTTTGTTTTTGGAAGTCTTGAATAAAATGTATATCAAGCTAAAAATTTAAAAAAAAAAATGTATGGTTTTTTGCTATATCTTAACATTGATAACATTTGGTATGCATAACATAACTTCTTAAACATTTGCAAGAAAACGAATATAGCCGCAGGCAAAATCAATACCAAAATATAAAGATACTACAAAATCATCTCTCTTACATATTGCTTGAGATGTGCCTAAGAGTTTTCGTTTCATAACACCCGAATAAAACTATGGTCAGGGTAAAATATTCGGCAGGACGCAAAGTCAGACTAAATAAAACTTAAATTATAGTCGAAATTGATTTAATTAATCAAATTACGGTAAGCAAAACCCTCAGGACTTATGTCTCAATTAAAAGTTACAAGTAATTAAAACTCTCACGTATTCCCTCAACTAAAAATAAAAATAAAGAAATATTGAACTTCATTTATTGATGGTATGAGTCATTGAACTCTTGTGCTGCAAAAACCAACCAACAAAAGCAATACCAGACGAAATATAAACAAACATAAGCACTGTGAGAGAAACAGGGAAAAGTGAACACAATAAAATGAAAGAGAAAAAACAACTGTCATTTAAAAAGGATCAACGACTTGCTTTGTAGTTCAATAAAATGTGCTTACTACACCTACGCCTTAAATTACAGACTAAATGCAGCATAGTGGTAGCCACAAAGCCAAAGCATTGAATTGCATTGAATGCATAAATAATGCAGTAAACATACGACTGATTTCAATAAAATTCCTTCGGAAAATCGAAAAAAAATGTTGGAAATAAAACTCTGATGGAAAATTGTAAATGCCATCAAATGCACTGTAAAATCAACTCACACATCATCAATAAATAATAACAACAACAACAACAACAACAACGACAGCCACTACGACCAACAGTGCAACTTTGTGCCATCGAGTAGCTGATTTCTGTAGTAGACGTTGAGTGTTGAATGATGATGATGATGATGGTGGTGGTAGCGTTAACTGGTTGATCAAAAGTAGCAATAGCAGTGGTAGCTTCTTCCTCGCTTATCAATTGAAGCGTTAAGAAGACATCGAGAGCTTTGACAACATACAGCTGTGAAAATTGTTTGTTAATAAAAATCTATTGACTGTTGAATTAAAAAGAAATTATATGAATGTGTTTGATAAGAGCTAAGGTATTACATATAGGCATTACAGTGTTCCACATGAAAATATCTCAAAAAATTAGTTGGTTTTTTGTATGTTTTGAAAAATCTGATAGCCTACTTGATGTACTTGCTGTTCTACAAATATTATGAAAAAAAATTATTTTGCAAAAAACTCTGCAAATAATAAAGTCTTTATATAACACTGGTCAATGCACTGCTGTTTTTTTTTTGTGCCTTTCAAGCAAACCATATATTATCTTATTAGGGGACGCCCTCAATTACATGAGTTGTTTTTTTAAATATTCGTATCCATTTCCCTCTGGTGAGAATTGGTGAGACCCCTACCCTCCCACTTCTCTCACGTGAAACTTGCCCATCAATATTGAAATAATTAAAATTATTTCATATATTCATGTCTTATGCTTTAATCCACTAACACTGATTTCTTCTACCCACTCCGTATTTCACGTTTCAGAATGTTTCAGAAACATTGCGTTACGTACCAGAACGGATTAATTTGAAATATTGCAAGCGGAACGTTATAAGAGTTATGTTAAGTCTGTTTTTGAAAAATTCCAGATTTAAAGTTTCCTGATCCTTTCAAATGAAAGCTTTCTGACACGTTATAAATGAATATATAATATGAAACTATTTTGAAGTGTTTCTGAAAGGTTACAGATTTAATGTTTACTGAAATTTTCTAATGAATTCTAAATAATGATTTATCATTCTCTATTTGTCGCTATGTTAAGTATAGTGTATTGTTAATTAAAAATTGAGAAAAGTCACAAAAAATATCTTCATCTTAAGTATCGAAGCAAGTGATGCTAGACAAATGACAACATAGATTCAATGACGTAATAAAGTAAAATAAAAAAAGAAAAGAATAAAAAAGCACAATGAAACAATAAAAAATGTTTGCCTTTCCTCAATAATCTCAAAATGTTTCTAAAACGTTTCAGAAACGTTTCAAATGAAATCAGAAGGCGGACATTGACACATTGCAGAGAGTTTTCTCAAATGGAAATGTCATTAGTTGTATGTGATACAAAATGTAACTCGCATGTTACAGCAATTTATGTTTTCTTTCATTGACCCTCCATCTCACTTGGTAAGACTTGATTAGATTTTGCTGGAACCTCTCCCCCTATTTTGACTCACATGTTTCATGGGTATTTTTCTTAAGATTTTGATTCAAAAAAATAAATAATTTTCTGTATATTTCAATCAATTTTAAGAACTTTTCGATTAATACCGAAAATTGAAAGCTTAGGAGAAAAAATTATCAAATTTTAAGAAGTGCTGTTTCTACCTCTAACACAAAATCTTAAAAGCCTGGAGAGAAAACAACTTTAACAAAGCATTTTTCTCAATTGCAATAAAATAAAAATATATTTTTGAAATATTCAATTGAACTTGATTTGACTTTGAAAATTAGTTTTAAGGTCAAGGGCTAATGCCACTTTTATTCCACTTTCTAAAAACTTTGCTCTCGAGATATGTACTGGGTAAATTAATTTGGATCACACTAGGAAGTAATTATTTTCTTAGATTTTTTTTTTTATTGAGGAATGATTTTCTCCAAATATTTTATTTAAGTAATTCACAACTTTATGTAAACGTTTATATTCACAGCTAAACTTTTGAAAATTAAACTTCTGATATTAATACGTTTTTCTTAAAATCTAAATTTATAATTTGCTTTTTGAGACTTTCATTGCCATTGAAATATTAACAAGGAAGTAACCATTTACTTTAAATTAATTTCATAGCCTCAAAATTTAAGTTTTCACTTAAAATCAGTCATTTATGGAAATGACAAATTTGAAACAATAACGTAAATCTATTTATAAAATTTAAATATCTAAGGGTATATCAAATGGTTTGACTTCAGCTTTTATTCTTGACATCGGAAGTCAACGTAATCACTTGCCAACAACTAACGCATACAGCTGTCATTCTACAACTACGACCGCTACCACTACTGCTACACGTGTATACATACATAAAATATGCAAATCGCATTCGTTTACATTTGTCAATGCCATTTAAATTAAATGGACTTTGTCGAAATTCACAAAACAGTCACTTGAAGAAGAAAAAAAATCCTGCCCAAAACTGTAGTAGTAGCCAAGTCTTTCATTGAAAATATAGCAATAGCTGAAGGAAGAAAAATAGGAATAAGCTCATTTAAGCAGTAGTGCATACAAAGGACGCGACTACAAGGATTACAGAGAATAGAAATAAATTTTTGAAATGAACCCTTTAATATATGCCAGCAGCATAACAAAATAGGCAGACAAATAGATATTCGCTTGTAGACAGACAGTGAAATACACTGCCAATGGCTGGCAAAGCGACAGCTGGACAAACAGCTTGAGCAGTTAGGCTTTTAGGTTAGACAGCAGCATAGACTTGGAGCAGATGACGACGATGATTCTTGATGTAGAGCGCAGAAAAATAAAATACAGTTAAGCAAACACTTCAAGTGGCATGTAAATCCTTTTAAATTAAATTGAGACAAAGGTTGCTTTATGGAATTATAATTGAGTGGGTGTTTTAAGAAATTTGAAGCAGTGGTGGAAGAGAGTGGTTAACGCACAGAAAGGTCTCGAATTAAATTGAAATTTATTTATTTATGGTATAAGTTAAGAATCACAAGCAGACGTTCAGAGTGAAAAAAATGTTAATTTATGATTTTTGATTCACTAAGGAAATACCGCAAATATTTTAAATTTATAAATAAGAATTTACTAAACACACGCATAAGAAAGTTTCACTGTAGAAATTTTTCTTACTTTTATGGCTATTTTTCAGTATTATTATTTATAGAGATTTAAATTTTGAGGGCTATAACAGCTACAGCTCTTCGTGGTTAAACTTTAATCAGGTACTCAAAAGTGGGTGTGGCGCTAACCATTGAAGCGAAAATCGAAATTTATCATACAAAAATTATTCAAAGGAATTAACTGCGAATAAACTGTCTTGGTAAGAATCTGGAGAACTGAAGTAATTGAGCGCAGCACTTCTCCAGAGACCTAATTTAACTATATTGAAATGTGTAACTTGTGATAAGAATTTTAGATTGCGTTCACCCAAATAAAAGCTGGATAGTTAGTAAATATGGGACCTAAAGTGCTTAAGCTCAAAGAATCAGTGAAGCACCCCACTTAAAAGCATAATGTGCTTACATCTTGATACGCAACAAGCTGAAAGGAAACAAAGTCATCCAAATGCAACTCTGAGGAAGAATAAAGAGGCTTGAATAAGTGGGCGTGATAGCTCGATAAAAAATTAAATTACATATCATATAAAAAAAGGTTTCCAAGAAAATGAATGAACATTTGAGGAAAAAGGTTTTTTGACACAATAATTATCGGAGATAAATTGAGCAAGCTCACACAGATGGGCTCGGAGTCTACTGCAGAAGCTATTTATTGCTATAATCTGAATGAAATGTAATAAGACTTGGCATAATAATATAAGGCAAACACTACAGTTTCGATAAAAAGTGGATGACTTTGAACAAGTGTATGTGGTACGTCGCCTAGAGGAGATCCCATTAAAAGACAGTTTTCTAGGAATTATTAATCAGACGATTAAAATTATATCATGCTTCATTGAACACGACATTAGAGCGATGTAGCATTTTAGATATACATACATATATAGAACAATTGAAGCAATTAGATAATAGAAAGATAAACGAAGGAGAACTATGTAGATAAATATATTGATAGATGTTTAAATAAAGAAATAAATGTGTAGAATGGAGGCACAATGAAGATATAAATCGATATATAGAATAGATAGGATTCGAAATTTCTTGAATGATTGAGAAGTAATATTTTTAATTGAAACAAATATCAAGCCAAACCATAATTTTAGAAACTAATTGATAATCAATTTTATTTCGATTATTCTTCCAAACATAAAAGTCTTTGCCTTGATGACAAAAACAACATAGAATATATGAAATTAAAAAAGGTAAGGCTCAATTGGCCAAACCTAAGGTGAGAGAAAATTTGCAAAATACTTTCTACATATCAAATTTTTACATAAAAAAGCACTTACCTCCGGATGTCACTTAGCTGTTAATATGACCGATCATATGTATGAATTTTATGCAAATGAATGGATTTGTCGTACTGAAAATAAATACACGTTGTAAATTATTTAATTGATAATACACGCATGTAGGTATGTTCAGGAAAAAAAAGAGTAGCAAACATGAAACCAAACCAATTTCTGCAAATTAAAGGTTTTTGCTTAGATGCAAGCAAGCAAAAATACAGTGACGAGTAAAAAGAAAATCCAAACATCTGTAAGAAACACAACTACGGAAATTAGGTAACAGTTTACGGTGCTGAAGCATGCTAGAGGTAAGTTAGCAATATAAGAGTTTAGGCTTTAATTTCATTTGCCACATGAAATACTTTTTTTGCGGAAATCGCATGACTTAGTGGAATGAATTTGCACCTGAATGACGAAAATCTTCATTGTTATCTACAGTAAACTTGCAGTAAATTTTGGTTATGATTTCAAACAATTAAAGTCTTTCACCCTAGTATTACATAACTTCACTTTCTTACACTAAAATATTTTGCATTACTCTTAGCTATGTATGTACAAATGTATGTACTGATTATAATAAGTCCTGGTCCAATTAAACGCACGAAGCAGTTCATTTTCAAACCATTGATGGCATTTGAGTTTTTTGGAAATGTACTGAATCGAAACGTGAAATGCATGAATGAATTTCACTTTGTAGAAAGCGATTGTACTTTTTCGTGACTTGAAAATATGTAGTGTAAAATTTACAAAATATTTTTTTGGAAAAAATGGTCATTCGATTATGTTTACGCATATATATTTCAGCAAAGTTTACTGAGGAACCAAGAAAATATTCGCGAATATCAGCTAAACTTTAAAAAAAAAGAAAGCTGTGACAAAAATAGTGCACATGTGCAGAAAATGCACCAAATGTACTAAAAAATTATCGAATATACTGCCGCATATTTTTTACAACACACTTGAACTGGAGTCAGTACAAATGTATCGAAAATGCCATCACTGTTTGAAACACATCTCAGTCAAGTATAATACCATACACGTTGATAGTATCAGTAATATGACTGTTATGATTGAAAATGGGTAAAACAAATACATATGTACCTTTTTTTTCAAGTACTAAAATACAGCAATATTTAAATTTCTTACTAAAAAGGGGCCGACAAAGTATACTCCAGAAAATTCGCCAAATGTACTCAAAATGAGTCAAATGTGTGGAGGTACTAAAAATTTGTCGAATGAACTGCCGAAGATTTTTCATGACGCAAATGTACTGGAAAAGGTACAAATTTATGCAAAACGCCATCACTGTACTGTGAATCAGCAAAGTTGGCCTTTAAAAAGATTATCTTCATATATGCCTAAGGATATGCTTCTATTTTTAAAGATTTGTAGAAAGCTTAAAGGCGATAGATTTTTTACCACAGATGGCGCTTTTAAGTAAAATGATGATGCCGTTTAGACATCCACCATAGAGCCGCTCTCTTTCTCTTGCTCATTTTTTATTCTTTGCAAAATGGCGATAGCGTAATGAAACAAAGAAATTACAATTGATTTTGACCAGAGAATGAATACATGCATAATTTAATTTTATTTCGTATATTGCACGAATCTTTCTCCACAGCGAATTAAGCAAAGAAGGCAATTGAATGCTACATTAACTCACACGTCAGCAAGAGATCTCGGCAATGCTGTGCCTTCAATAATAGTGCACAATAATTGTTTTATCTAACACTTTTTCTAACTCTAAACTTTCACTTCTATCACATTTTTCACTATATTCACTTTTTCCACTTCTTTTACTTGTTTAATTAATAATTTCACTTTATGTTTAACACTATATTTTCGTATTATACAAGTAAGCGGCCGGCGGAAGTTAGAATTTATTGCGACTGTTACAAATAGGAAACGAATCACACTACATGGTAAGTGAGTTGCCATCGTTTTAAAAACGTTTGTTTCCTACTTGTATCATATTTTGATAGTAGATATGTAACATTTTTCATTTGAATAAAGTTTTTAACTGTTAAATCACATTGTAGGCGGAGTTGATTAAATCTTGTTACAATTATATTTCTGTATTTGAATAAAACGTTTAATAAATTTTTTTTGTTGGTATATATGCATAAAATAGCGAAAGGATGAAGGGTTTTCAATGTTTACTCATTTAAAAGGCGTGTCATCTTTTAATTTTATTGAAACTTGTTTTGCCCGTACTTTTTCTAATGTACCAAGCCTCATTCATCTGCATCATATATTTGATGAGACATGATAAGTTTGATATTTTTATTAAAGAGGGGGCGTGGCATTGTGCTATTTTTTGTAAACCAAACCATGCTAATAACCTTTTACAGACCAAAACAAACAAATATTAAAAAAAAATATTTAGAAAATCCAACGAGCTTATGCGCGGCAGACGAACGCGTTTAATTTTCATAAATAAGCGTAAAAATTTGAAAGCAAAATCCTTTCACTTTCCGAATAAATAATATGTTTAATTCAAAATCTAAATCAGACACCCTATGTGTCTATATTAATCTTTGTTTTATTATTTTCTGATGTTAATGAGTGTCTGCTAAAAAATAAATTTATAATGAACGATATATATAAGCATAGAAATGTAATCATATCAAAATCTAATCAATTCCGACCATTTTATGGTTTAACTCTAAATAACTTTATAGAAATGACAAATATACTACCGAAAATACATAGTTGTAAGAATTAAACGTTTTTAAGACGATGGCAACTCACTTACTAAGTAGGTTGATTCGTTTTCCATTTGTAACAGTCGCAATGAAAACTGACCACCGGTGGCCGGTTACTTGGATAATACGAAAATATAGTGTTAAATATAAAGTAAAATAATAATTAATAAAGCAAGTAATAGAAGTGGAAAAAGGTGAATGTAGTGAAAAGTGTGAAGAAAGTGAAAGTAAATAGTTAGAAAAAGTGTTAGCTAAAATATTTATTGTGTATATTACCATATTTGAAGGCACAGCATCAGCGAGATACCTTGCTGACGGGTGAGTTGTTGTAGCATTGAATTGTCTTCATTGCTTAATTCGATATACAGGAAGATTCGTGCTATCTTCGGAATAATATGCATTTGTATTAAATAGTGCATTTATTCATTCGCTGACCAAATCAATTGCAATTTTTTTGTTTCATTCCGCTATCGCCATTTTGCAAAGGATAAAAAATGAGCAAGAGAAAGAGTGCACCTGTGTGGTAATGTCTAAATTGAAATATTATTTAATTAAAAGCGCCATCTGTTGTCATTAATCTTTTCTCACACAAATTTTTAAAAAAGGTAGCATATCCTTAGGCATATGTGAAAAAACTTTTTAAAGGGTAACTTTAATAGGTCACAGAACAGTGATCCCATTTTCGGTATATTCATACTTTTTTCAATACTTTTGCGTCATAAAAAATAGTCATCACAAATGACAAATTTTTAGTACATTTGGCACTACTTTTTTTTAAGTAGTAAAGTTAAAATTATGCTAAGTTTTAGTACTTGAAAAATAAGAATAGGCAAAGCACAAAATTTAGAGCAAAAAGTTTTGACCAATTCTAACTTCCGAAATTGTGTCTAATTTCTAAGAGGTTGTTTGTACATAGGAAACTCAAGTACTAACACCAAAAATTTTCATAGAGAGAAAACATTTATAGTTACATACTTATTTTACCTAGTTACTAAGTATTAATACACAAATTTACTAAAAATATGAACAGATACAGAGATTTTATATGTGTTCAAAAAAATGGACATTGTTGTCTGCGTTTGGCGTGACTTAGGCAAGAGCCTAACCTCCTAACCATGCATGTTTTGAAATGTGACGATAACTGAAATTGATACATTTAACCATATTGCCCAAGACAATAATTCGTTCGAAAATATTCACATAAAGTTGTGAAATTGCTTTTCGAACAGCTTCCAATAAATTAGAAACTTCACAAAATAAAAAAACGAACAACTCATGTTACAAATTGTTTATGACCGTTAAAGCGATAGATCTATTTCGTATCAATTGAATACAAAAATTAGCTCAGATATACTTATTTGTTCTAACATCAGAGCTATAGACTTTGAGTTCAAAAACTAGAAATTTTAATTCTAATTCCCAAGCTCTTTACACAAAAATGGAATAGTGGCCTACGTTCCAAAAATACCTAATTTCCGCAAATTTTAATTCGTGAGCATTTTTTTTTGTATATTGATCTTCGCTTCACCATTTTATGAGTATTTACTATTAAATAAAAATATATTAAACGTTATATTCAAACATAGAATTGTAATTGTATCAAAATCTAATGAATTCCTTCCATTTCATGGCTTAACTCTAAAAAACTTTATAGAAATGACAAATATACTGCCAAAATACATAGTACTAAGAATCAAACGTTTTTAATACAATGGCAACTCACTCACTATGTAGTGTGATTCGTTTTCTATTTGCAACAGTCGCAATGAAAACTGACCTCCGCCGGCCGCTTATTTGTATAAAACGAAAATATAGTGTTAAATACAAAGTGAAATAAATAATAAACCAAGTAAAAGAAGTGGAAAAAAGTGGAATGACGTGAATGTAGTGAAAATTGTGAAGAAAGTGAAATTAAAGAGATAGAAAAAGTGTTAACTAACACAATTATTGTGCACAATTATTGATGGCACAGCATTGCGGATATCTTTTGCTGACGGGTGAGTTATTGTAGCATTCAATTGCCTTCATTGCTTAATGCGCTGTGCAGAAAGATTCGTGCAATATTCAAAATAAAATGCATTTCTATTAAATTATGCATTTGTTCATTCTCTGACCAAAATCAATTGCAATTTCTTTGTTTCATTACGCTATCGCCATTTTGCAAAGGATAAAAAATGAGCAAGAGAAAGAGAGCGGCTCTATGGTGGATGTCTAAACGGCATCATCATTTTACTTAAAAGCGCCATCTGTCGCAAAAATGTGTCGCCTTTAAACTTTATTTGTACAAATCTTTAAAAATGAAAGCATATCTTTAGGCATATATGAAGAAAAACTTTTTAAAGAGTAACTTATACTGACTCACAGTACAGTGATGGCATTTTTGATAAATTTGTACCTTTTTCAGTGCATTTGCGTCATGAAAAATCGTCGTCAGTCCATGCGACAAAATTTTTAGTAACTTCATACATTTGACTCATTTTGAGTACATTTGGCGAATTTTCTGGAGTATATTTTGCTGACCTTTTATTAGTAAAAAATTTAAATAATGCTGAGTTTTAGTACTTGAAAAAAAATGGTACATATGTATTTGTTTTACTCATTTTCAATCACAACAGCCATATTACTGATACTATCAACATGTATGGTATTATACCTTAAAATTTTTTGCTCAATTTCCTCTAGAACATAAAACATTTTAAAATTAATTGACTGACAATTTAAGTGCTAACAATATTGATGTGAAGTGAAGTAGTAGCGTATTTTTTAAATTAATTCCAAAAAAAAAGCTTATATAATATTTCACCACCACTGTTCCTACACTTTGAGATCAATATGCATTTATGACCACAAAAAAGGATTTCCTGCTTTTCTTCATCGCCGCTTCACTGCTGCTGCCATTGCCCAGTTATTCTTGTTACTTCAGCAACTGATGTTGTTTTGATACTTCCCATAAAAGGGGAATTTGTTGTAGTGTTAATAAATCAAATTGTTAGGCCAAGCATCAGTAGACACTAACAACAACAACAACAACAACAACAACAACAACAACAACAAATACAGCATCAAAGTTGAAAGTGATTTCTGTTGCATTCAGTAAAATTCAAAACGGATACGGAAATTGAAATGGAATTTATTATACAACATCACGTAGATTTGCAAATCGTAGCATTTATTTGGAAATTTTAATTTCACTTGTAATTGAGTGTTGAATATTCCGTTTTCATATTAGACTTTGATAGCATTTAGTTTTTGTATTTTAAGGAATTTATACAAAACTTGGCTTAAACTGCTGTAAATAATTTTCAACAGAGCCACAGCTTTGCATCAAATAATTAAAATTTCTAGCAAATGAACAGAAAAGGATGAAATGAAGTTTTAATGGGTTTTGTGTGAAATATTTGAAGCAATTTAGTTAAGTATTTAACGTAAAGTTGTAGCCTACGATTTTTGTGGCAATTTATATTGCTCAATATTTTACCTAATTTATAAATGGGAATAATTGTAAGTGCAATGTGCTGGGAAGTTATTAAATAAATTGGCCTTTTTAAATTTAATTAAATGAAAGAGATTCATTTAGAACGAAGGAAAATTTCTTAAATCAAATTTCTTGTATATTAGCTAAACCAAAGGAAACCAAGAATTTCACTTTGCTCATTTATAGCTATTATTAAATTTTTGCTGCATTATTGACTTAGCTGGAGGCTATGGAAAAAATCTGTGCTGCAGTAAATTGACCAAAATGTTATAGTTTTGACTTTTATCAACTTTTTCAAGATATTTTAACTAAGCCAACACGGTTTAATTTATGTCAACATGATGTGACCCATACAACATATTGCTACTATGTTAATATAGTCGATTTATTCAACATTTTTTAAAAGTTTCCTACATTTTTTCAATATCTCTCAACATTTAACATTTTATGATGATTCAACATTTTCGTACTTTTTCATTATTTTACTAACATCTTTTGACGTATTCAAAGTTTTTTGACTCTTCCTACACCTTTCGATTCATTTAACAATAACTGAGCTCTGAGTCAACATTTTTCAAATCTTTCAACATGTTAAATTAATATAACTACTGGAAAATTTTTCAACATTTTGAACACATAACGACCTTTTTAAGCAACTTCAACCTTTTTCAACAAATTTTTAGCAAACAACCTTATGTTCATACAACACACCGCAAGTGCTTGCCTTTCAAAATTGGTGGCTTGGTTCAAATATTTCAATTAAATACTTCCTGTGCTCATCAACACAAAAACTTTAAATTTTACTATAGGATCGCTTAGCTTAAGCATCATCAAAATTTCGAAACCTCAGCATGAACTGTAACACCAACATTATCACGCTGATAACTGCAAACAAATAATGATAATAATGAAGGGAAATTTTATATGCCATACCACCTGAGGCGTGTGCAAATTCAATTAAATTTTACAAAATTGGAAAATTATGTCAACAAGCAGTTAACAGCTATGGTATCGTGCTGAGCTGGACAACATAAAATTTTGCTTTAATGTCACGTTGAATGGCATCTTTAAATCGCTGTATAGTTACCCACTAAAGCTGACAGTCAGCAATATATTTTGAATGAGAAAATTAAAACAATTTGGTGATGTGCACACTTCCTATTGAGGTGTAGTAAGGATAGTTTGAGTTTCCGGCTGACAGATTGAAATTGAGAGTGGCAACTTTCGGTGAACATTTTTCAGCATGTTTCGATATTTTTTCCATTTTTTTATAACATCAACCATCGCGGCATTTTTTTTTATCAATATCAATTAGGAATACATGAAAGTGATTGCCTTAAAAAGTATTCAATGGCTTAGCCTAAATTTGTTTATTTAATCGGGCGAATCAAAGTCTTAACTTAGAATAGATAATAGATATTTAAGTACCAATTGTTATTGCTCACAAGTAGAGACTACATGGCCTTATATAAACGATATAATTTATAGCTTAAATCACTGCAAACATATTTGTCACAATTGCCGCAACGTTTTACGGCCAAAAAATAAATAATATATTGCAATAAAATAATTCACCCATTCCATGCAAAGTTGTGCACATCCTTCAAATTTTTTTATTTATTTCATTGTCAATATTTGTAGCTATTGTTGTGAATGGAATCAAATGTGTCAACTGCAACTGTCTACAAATTCCTTGCTCGTATTTTATTATGAATGGGTAAGAAAATTGCATGAATTACTGCACTTGACATTTGTCACAATGTGTCACAGAAGATCATAAATTTTAGTTTTCATTTCTATGACTTTATTTTGAATATGATGACACTATTTTATATTTAGCATGTTGTGCAAAAACATGGAATTACACTGAAATTATATGGATGCATGCCAAAAATTATTAAAATTTGTCCGTCAGTTTAGAAACTTTCTGTACAAAAAACAAAGTCTCTAACTTTGTTCAACAGAAGTGATCTGAGTTATGCTTAGATATTTCATCTTAAAAATTAATTGTCAACCTTAACCTTAATGGCTTAAGAAACTTTTTCTAAGATCAAAATTAAACGATAAAGTTTTTATTGCTCCCAATGCAAATAATAGAAATATTGAATGCATTCATTAGTTACACTATGAATTTGATTTTATTTGAAACCATATGAGGTGCTTATCCCCAAATAGACGACGCCAATCTTGCAAATGTTTAACATGGTTTTTTTACTCTCTTCCGTTTGCCCTTCTTTCTCTTTATACCTGTGCACCAAGCGCTTTCAATCAAATTTTACTTTTAAGTGTCCTTCAGAGGATTTATGTATGTGCATTTGTGTGTACAACTTTGTCGGAAACACTTGTAATGCATATTGCACACATACAGTTAGACACACTCACTAACAAACCAATACAGACTCATTGCTGAATTGCTTCATTAAATAATTATTATTGTCCAGCGTCAGTTGACCGGAAATTAATTCAACAACAACTTAAACAAAACAACAAGAACAGATACATGAGGGTGAGTGAGGGGTGTTGGGCTGGCAGGGAGAGAGAGAGATAGAGAGAGTGCGCGTCAATACAATAACAACTTTCATAGTAATAAAAGCAGTTAAAGCAACAACAACAACAACAACTATAACAAAAACAGTAACAAAATGTGTTAAGCCAACAAACCAAATGGAATTAAAGGGCTGCATCCGATGAAGTGCTGTGAAAGTATGTTAATCGGTTATTCCACAAGATAGTGTCATTCATTGAATTTTAATGAACTA
Source organism: Meiosimyza decipiens (assembly GCA_963680825.1). Taxonomy (NCBI): domain Eukaryota; kingdom Metazoa; phylum Arthropoda; class Insecta; order Diptera; family Lauxaniidae; genus Meiosimyza; species Meiosimyza decipiens. The sequence continues at coordinate 75,449,260 of OY804260.1, forward strand.
TTTTTAAAAAATAAATTAATTCCTCTGTTCTAAAATTATCAAATCTTAGGATATAAAGATTCACAAGTGCTGTGGATCAAAAGCAATAAGACGCAAATACTCTGATTTTAAAATAATAAATTTCTGTGTTACTTATATCTTTGACATTATTTAAAATAATAGAACATGGTGATACCAGTGATGGTATTATCGGTACACTTGTACTTTTTTCGGTACATTTGCATGCTGAAAATTCGTAGTTAGTACATTTGACGAGTTTGCAGTACATTTGGTGAATTTCAAGCACATTTTTAGTACATTTTAGGTACATTTGGACAGTTTATAATAATGAACTTTTTTTTAGATAAATGAAAATAATCGCAATGGTCAGATGGCTGTGTGTAGATTTTGTTATTTAATGTGAAATAGATACATCTGATTTTGCAAGCGTTTTTGAGCTGGAAAATTTTTTGAAATATTTTCGTACATTTTAGTAAAATTGGGTTTTCAAGATAAAAAAGTACATGCGGCCTCTAAAAAGCACATTTCAAGTTTCGATTCAGTACATTTACACAAAACCCAAATGTCATCACACGATGGCACTTACATCTTAAGTTATCTGGAATCTAAAGTACAAAAATGGTGAATTTCTTAAAATTTCTAACTTCTTAGTACCAAAAATGCTTTGATGCTTTTATTTGATTTAAAAATTCGATACTTAAAACCTAAGATTCTGAGTTGCAAAGGATCAATGATACAAAGAGACAGATGCTGGGACACTTAATTTCATAATTTTAAGCAAATAAATTGATAGATAAGAATGAGATTCTGACTTGTGGTGAATGTTTTAGACACTGTTAACTCAGAGTAGTATAATTTTTAAACATATAGATCTCCAGATAGGGGAGGGTGGGGCTGGTAAACGTTGATAAAGAAAATATTAAAAGACCTGGGGTAAGTTAAAACATGACAGACATTTTTCAATGCCACTGAAAATTTTATAAAACCGTCGCTTTGTTAATACCTGCCCCATTCCCGATTTGCATAAATAAAATATTTTCTTAAAAACCGCAATGAAAGTATTCGGTACTAATCCATTAAGCATCCATTAAAAAAACTTTAAGTGAAGAAACACGAAAATTTTATACAATAATCAAAGCTTACATACGGAAACAATTTGTAATTTGGCTCAATTTTTTGAATTTTGTTCATAACTTCCTTTTACAATACCGGAGAATGAACATATCAGCCTCCGACAATGCCCAGTGTAGAAAGTCACAAAATGAATGCCTGGGCTAATTGGTATATTCAGAATTTCAGTAATAAAGTTTACATATGTTAAAAACAGCCCCGCGTTTCCCTTCTTCGAAACTGCTTTCAAATCGAAACACCGAAAATAGTTTTGGGAAACATGAACTTTTTTTTTGGAGGCGCGTATCAGTATAATTGTTATATTTTTTGTGTATTAATTGATTAACTGTTTTCATTTAGTTTCCAAAAACTTTGGTAAACTTTTCAATTAACAACCAAATTAATATTAAGTCATGGTATAACCCATATAATTTTCTGAGCATGCTTATTTCTGCATATGTATGTATGTAGTAGATGATCGTATTGTAAGGGTATTAAACGAAACTGATTTTGATTACAATTGAAAGAGACCAAAATAACATAAATTGAGGACTGAGGGAGTGCAGACAAGCGCTTGTAACGCTTGCATGAGCAAATCAGTTCTATTTGTGTTTGTGTGTGTATGCATTTGATAAGTTTATGGTAGAAGTAAACGTCTATAATATACCTACTCACATGCACGCATATTAATGTGTATTAATTTGTGCATATGTGTGTTTGTTTTCCTGTGCGTGAGTGTACGTGTGGACATGTGTGTATTTGGCTTAAAATGGATTTATGTATATGAATGTTTTTCGGCTCCTGCGCGTTTGTGTGTGTGTGCATTTGTTTATTTCTCTGTTTGTCTGCGCCTATTCATATGCAATCAATTATTCATTTCACTTTGAAAACCACTAATTTATGGTTTCCGGTCAATTTGTTTTGAGCAGCCACCGTCAAAAAAATTATAGAGAGTTGTTTTGTGTATGTGTGTGTGTGTGTGTGTGTGTGCGTTTTACTCAACCGGAAATTTGTGACACATCTGAGATGGTAGATCAAAGGGTACTCTAATTTATTTCTTCAATTTGAATCATTTAATGAATAAAGCAAATATTTAGGTTGATTCCGAATTCAAAATTCTTGTTGAAATGAACTTCATTCCTGAAGATAAAAGCGTGAAAGGGTACAAAAATAATTTTTATTTTCATTTGAGCTTACTCGTAAAAATGCTGTATTTTTCAATAAATTAACTGAAATCAATCTATTTCCCACGTAGTTCAATCCTTGCGAATATTTTCCACAGCGGTAAAGAATCGGTACCGCAATACGACATGTGGCAGCGACTAATTTAGTTTATTTACGCAGCCTGCAGTGAAGGTAAGTTTACTCAAAGGGGATACTTTGCGAATTTCACTTAATAAACGAAGCCATTTCTGTGGCTACCTGTCTATTAATTTGCCAATCTTTTGTTGTGATTCTACTGTGTTGTGACTTTTGCTGATATATTGCGAAAAGAGAAACCATTGAATATTAATATCCTTGGAGATTGAAGTCTCACATACATGAATTTTGATGAGATGAGTGGCCAGTATTAGGAATAGCTAGCACACATAGATTTAAATTACGTCAAACAAAAGACATAAAAGTTGAGTGACTCAAAAAAAAAAAAATAAACAAGCGGCAAAAATTCGCAACGTTTCGTGTGAACTTTATGATGTTTCACTATGTTGCCGTTCTATAAAGTTAAATATTTACCTACAGTGACAACCCAACAACAATGCAAACTAGCTAGTTATATGCAATGACAACCCAGTGATAACTTAAATAGTAATAAGAGAGAACATTTTCAAAAACACTGCTGTTTATATTAGCATTCCAAAAGGATATTCTTACAAAAACTCGAAGAAATGCCGCATCCGGTCAGATCATTTCTTTAAATATTATTTTTCTGGACCAAATTAAGATTCTTGTTGCATTCACATAACTTTCTACACAATTTCTTTATTTAAATAAATATTTCCAACGTACTTTTTATTGCTTTTAAATTGTTAGTTCAAAGACCTCAAATTAAATTTAGCTTTCTTGAATGCAATAAATTTGACAAAAGGAAAACTAACCATTTTTCACACTAACACTCAATTCGTAACGCAACATTTTGAGTTGTCAACTAAGTGCTTACATTAAACGCGAGATTTCTCACACCCCTCTTCTGTTTAGTACCCATCCAAGTTGTGCTACCACAATCATCCATAATAGATGACTCTGAATGTTTTGATAAATTGTTAACGTGGCTTGGTAATAAATTGGACAACAGAGCAAAGAAAACAAAAAGGAAAGAGAAAGCAAATCAAAAATGTCTTTGTTAACGCGAATGTGGCACATCGAAACTTTTGGGCCAGGCATTGGAGGCACACACAACGTTGTAAAGTGACGTGACATCAAATGGACGAATGTCAATTTAAAGGCTGCAATAAATTCTATCATTTGTAAGAGCTGTAACTGAAGAGCAGATGAAGAACAATGATGCTTAAATGTCAAAGTGACATGTAAAATGAAATGGAACAAATTGCAAATGCTGAATGGTTATGGAAATGGCATGAAATGCAATTGTGAGAAATAGTTACGAAAGATTTCATACGGAAGCACAATAATGATGATATGCAAAGTGCTAAAAGATATTTAACTCATTTGTTAAGAGATTACACCAAGACTCTTACTTGACAAAGATTTATTTATGTCATGAATTGTCACAATTTCAAATGCTTAGATAAAGCACGGATAGTACAATGGATTTATTTTCAGTCAAAAAAATAAATGCTTTTTACAAAAAATTTATTGTAAAAGCTTCTAAAAACAATTTTTCTAGGAGGGACAAAAATATTCGTCAACATTTTCGATAGGAAATATCACCCAAGAACTGACCGCAAAAAAACATATTGTTAATTTTTAACAAGACTTGCGATCTCTAGTAATTTTTGAACCAAAAAACTGGATTAGGCATCAGTATGCGGTGTTAAGAGCAATGTCACGGCCTTAAAATTATTTCCAGCCGCTTTAGAATTCCAAGGTAACTTTATAAAAGAATAGTACTTTGAGCTAAATTTTTGGGTCATCTGATGAAAATCGTTCTCACGGTATTTCTGTAAATGATATCGGTTATTATAAATTTCATTTGGGTTGATTGGGAACATTCATCTTGCTGACGCTTTTAGAAATGGTATAAACACGTTCCAGTTAGTATTTTTTGATTTGCTTTGAAAATCTTTTTATACCCTGCCTTCACTTAGTCATACTATTTGTAACGCATAAAAAGATGAATAAGAGGCATGGGATGTATATATATTGGTGACCCCCTGAGTCGATTTAGCCATGTTCGTCTACCTGTCTGTGAAAATCACGATATCGGGTAGGTCAAACAAGCCAGTTAAAACATGACTCGTTGAATTGAAAATGGGCTAAATCGGTTCACGGACACACCAATCGCTCATACAAATAAGACATTTAAAACGCTATATTGAGCGAGTTACTTGATGTATTGTAAACAATTTTTAACAAACAAGTACTAAATGGAAGTAACTGCACTGAGAAAACAATATGTTTCAATTTAACAAACGCATATTTCATATAGAGCAATTAAATATTTATTTGAGCCAAACATATTTTATTTGGATCAAATAGTGGTAAGTGTTGGTTGAAGCATTTTATGTTTGATTCAATCAAATATTTAATTGCTCTATATGAAATATGCGTTAGTTATATTTAAACATATTGTTTTCTCAGTGTGGGACAAGTTTTTTGCAAAAACAAAGTTAGCCTATAAAAAGAGAGAGTGTGGCACCTCCCACGTAAGCAAAAAATTTAATACGGTATGCTGAGAGAATTGTTTAAGGTAATGATACCAAATTTCTTCCAAACAATAAGAATGATAGGTGATTTTTTACGTATGGGTGTGGCAGTGTAGATAATGCAAGTTTAGGCCTGGCTGCAGATAACTATTTTACTTTTTTTCTAGAACTTTTTTTCATCTTTTTGCCCAAGTTGTGGGCTACTATTAATACTCCAAACTAAGTTATTAATACCTTATTGCAATAAATGTCGTTGATTATTTGATCATAAAAATACATAAGCATTCACCTTTCGTGATTACTTATAAGGAAAATAAATTAAAATGTAGAACACTAACTCGAATGCAAGCCCATACCTCGAAGTTTCTTGCCCACGCGGTTGCCAACTCAACCTATACTTATGCTCTTTGGTTAAAGACCAACAACAGCAGTAGTTTGACGTGATATTAGTAAGGCATGACAGTGGTTGAAAACGCTTGCAAACGCAGCCAATTACCCAATGCGAAAATGTTGATTAATCTTTAAACGCAATTATTTTTTGAAGGAGAAAGGGTAAATATTAGAAACAAGTACCGACGATCAGCTAGGATATAATCCTCCGTGATTTTATCAGAGCATTAAGAAAACGTTTTCCAAACCGTATCTTTCATTCGCGTAGGCAATTTTTTTTCGCGTTCAACATCACCATATGTATTTTCCCGTTGAGTAGTTCTAGCGTACTGACTAGTCCAACCGGCAATTATGTGCATATGTATTGTATGTACTTAACTGTATACTCTGTTAATAATGGGCTGCAAGTGAAAGCGAACAGCAGTAAAATTAAAAACAACATTTTATTCAATTAAAAGTTGTAAACAATTGAATCAGTTACACGCACACACTCACATATGCACTTAAATGCCCACATAAACATTAAAATAAAATCATGTTGCAGTATTTCATTTTATTTTGCATACACTTACACACACATTTATATACACATGTACTTTAATGAAACTTAACTGGCACAAACGTAAACAAAAGTAATATTGCAATAACTCATCCGTAACAATTAGGGTGTCAATTATTTATGAAATTCTTATTTTTCAACTTTGTGCCACTTGCATTGTAAATCGTGATAGTGAACTTTCGCAATAAGGACAAAAATAATTTGGTCTTTTTTTTTATTGATTGTTGTATAAAAATCCTCACATATTTGACTGCAAATAGCTTTTGTAGTTGAGAGGCCACATATCATATTAAAGGTCCTTGAACAATTTGTCCCGTTTATGATTCTAATAAAAGTAAAAATCGACTATCTTCAATGGTTTCAGAATTATGAGCAATTTCTAATCAATTTCAATCCTATGAATTTAAGTTTAGAAAAATTCCTGTGAATTTATGTTTAGAAAAATTCAAAAGTTCAGATTTTGATCGAATTTTTATCCACAGGTAAAAATTTTGTTTCGATTTTTTACAATATGAAATTTTAAATTTTTCAAATATATTTCATGAAGTATATATGCATGTTTTGGAAACATTTGAGCGTGAAATTTTAGAATGTTATATAAAAAACAACATGTATTAAAATGGCAAAAAACATCACATTGAGATAAATTTAGAAAACATTGAAATGTTATTATGTTTATATTCTTTTAGTTGAATATATGTATTCATACTTATGGTATGAACTCATAACAAAAGGTGCATAAAGTTAAATTAAAAAAATTTTGATAAATATGAGACACCCTAATATATATGTATGTATCTATTATGCAGCTTTTGCGTTTATTTGTTGTCAATTGCTTCTTGTGCCTGTAATGTCATTTTATTAATTAATGGCAAATTGCACTGATATGTTGATGTATATGTACAAGGCGCAGGTGTTTAAGTAGTTTATTAATTTGCTAAGGGTTGCCAGCTCAACGATAATTATAAGACATTTGCTTATTTTTGTAAACGCTTTATTCTATTTGGAGTTGACTGCAGAAAACACATTTGATATCGATTATACATTTGGCACCTATCGAACAGAATCTAAAAATATCTGGAATATTTCACTGTGGGCTTAGTTTAAAAACAAAAAAAAATTCATCTGTCGGGAAAATGTTGGAAGAATTAAAGGCCCTCACTAATGACCGAGCACGATGTATCAGGTCTTTAAGAAAATTTCATTATTATCAAAAACCGGACACATCCGATTAATCTCAAACTTAAGGAATGTGTTGTTCTATGGGATGGTAATTATATCCTAAAATATTTTTCTGTTCCTTAAAAGTGCTGGCTTCTGTAGAGAGGATGACAATTTAAGATTTTTGCTTAACCCTCTATTTCTTATAGCTAATTTGCTTTCTGAACTGTAAAAATCTTAGTCCGAATGCTTTCGATATAGTTTTTAATGGCCCTTGAAATGGTTGCACTCATTTTTCAAAAATTTTAAATTTTGATTCATTGCTATGTCGTTAATATCAAAAAGTTTATGCTTGCTACAAATCTTGATTGGGATAATCTTCAAATTTTTAATAAAGAAAGTCCATATTTTGAAACATTTTTAACCGTTACAAAAATAAATATATAGAAATACTTGTTTCTCTCATTGCAAGAAAATCAATTATTTTCCTAAGGCCTTACACCATTCTTAGCACATAAAAACCCACTCGCATTATAAAGAGCCAGAGTACTAATGTATGAGCAAACATTTTAGCCATAACAAAATAGTTCCATCTCTTAGCACTTTTATTTCCATGCTTTTCGGACTTGTAATATTACAGTGGGCAACTCTACTCTTCATGAGTATATGTTTCGAAAGTGAGTGTGGATCAGTGTGTAAATGATTTTTATTGAATTTAGCTTGAAGTAGCGCGAAAGTTTTGCTGTTAAAAGCAGCACACACGCTAATAATGCCATAGTTATTTGTATTTTGTATGAATACATCATAGTACTCCCAATAATAGCATAAAAGTGCGCCACAAATGTGTGTAATTATATTACAAAAATTTACATGTTAAGTGAAAATTAAGAACAAAGTAATTAAAACGCTAATGGTAAAAAATGTTAGCTCTCGTATGTATGTATATGACATACATAATTAGATACCGCTTTGATGAAATAACACATGTGACACAAATGATGTCACGAAAAGCAAAATAAAGAGTTGCTGTAAACGTTAAGCAGTATGTTTGAAAGTAAAATTCCAATCAAAATAAAATTTACTTGAATTTAATATTCAAGTTTAAAAATTTATACATATGTTCTTAAAAACTTTTTTTCCATTTTCCAAATAAACCAAATTGTGTAATGAACTAAATTTATAACCCTCACACTGACATTTAACACTTAAAGTCCAACAAAGTAGCCTTATCACACAACTTAAGTAGCACACGAAAAAAAAAAATGACTGCCTTCGTCAACATTAAACGTTGTAAATAAATCATTTTCTGATGAAATTGATGTCTGGTGCGTGACTCGTATATAACACTCAGTCCATAACCAAAAACTCAAAAAAAAAAAGTCCAATACCAACCCTACCCAATTCCCAACTCAACACAAGCAACCTCTTATTGCCACAAGGAAAGAAATGCATGTGATTTGTTACACTGCTATTATTTTTCTTGTTACCTCAACATAATCAAGCATGATGAAATTTCATCAATGGTAACACACTCTGGCAGTGGAGTGAACTTAACGCAACGTAACATAAAGTAACGCATCGCATGTCCTTCAAAATATCTAAGCTCAACCACAATGAAAGGACCAGAGATTTTTCACAAAGCTTTGCAAATCAGCATTTTGACCTCAACTCTCATCCTTTGCCAGAGAAGAAAAAAAATTCCTGTAGTAGGGCATTTGGTGTTGCTGCAGTGCCAACGAGTGATAAATGAGTTTATCCATGGGAATACGAACAAACGAACGGACGACAAATGAAGTATGCACAGTGTCTTTGTTCTTGTGTAGTTGTTAGTGTTTCGAATATTGGATGAACGTCTTTGCATATTGACAGCTCGGTAGGAATATATCAATATGAACGTCACAAGAATACTTAAGAAGAAAATATTTGGCTTTATAGCCCTGATATAAATTTGATTTTCGCAGTAACGACCATTAGGCCAATCGCCATGGAATTTTTGTAGTGTCATTTCTGTTTTGATATTTCGTTTCCAGAAATGACGATGGTGTCTCTCCCAACTTATCACCTTGGGCTTTAGTACCCTTAAGTGCTACGGGAATAAATAATGTTTAAAATTGCTAAAAAAGCGATGTTTAAAGTACTGAAAATAACCGCATCCAAAATATGTTGCAAGTAATTGATTTTGTCGAAGCAAGGGCCTTAAAATGTTATCTTAGAAAAACTGTTCAACCAAGTTGTACTGAGGTTGGTAACAGTCTAGTCTCACAAACCATTATATAACATAAATTAAATGGGATTAAACTAATGGGCGAGGCATCATCCTTGTAAGCAACCATTTTGCAAGGCTATGTATTAAACACTATCTTAAGAAATTAAACAATACTTTACATGGAAAGATTTGGTGATACAGCCAAGTGTTATGCAAAATTTACGAATGAAATTATGAAAACAAAAACCTTAAAATTATACACTGAGAATGATATGTAGGTAAATCGACAACGTTTACTGACGCAAATAAATATTAGAAAAAACTGAATCGATTTAGATGTGTGAGCGTGGTACTTTTTGTAGAGCAAAGCTTTAATACTATGTATTCAAAGATCTATTAAAATAAGGTTTATCTGTATTATTTGTATAAAATTACTCTCACGGAAATATTTTGTAACGCTTTGGTGCAAAATATACAATGTCGAATTTAATAATTTTTTTTACAAAACAACATATTTGTGCTGAAAAAAATTATAACATACGTAGTTTTTCTCTTAGAAGTTATATATTTACTTTTTTTCTGAAGAGTAAGTTTTTGCAAAACCTCACACAAAAATTTTTTTAAGTAATGTTTCCTTTTTAACAAATTTTTTAAAAAAACGAACTAAAACTATAAGTTTTAGTTTAAAAAAGCTTCACAAATGTTTAAATATTACGATTGATTTGTTTAAAAATCATTTTCAAGACACCCAAGCTTAAATTTCTCATTGGGTATGCTTGCGAGTACGCTTGAATGTTGCCTTTTTCCTTCACATGCTGCTATGATGACAAATGAGCTCCTTTTTCTATCTATTCTATGAGTAAAATATTCTTCAGAGTTTCGAGTATAAGTCAGTGCTCGACTTTAACGTCATTGGTTCAGAAATGAAAAATACATTCTGAAGTGATCTAAGCCAGGATAAGCATGTATAAAATATTAATCTGCATACATTAGAAACTTTTACAGGATAAACACGAACTCACACAGTTAGAAGCAAAAAAAAGATAAAAGTTAATTTAATAAAATTAATTTTGATGAAACATTTATATGACGGATAGCAATTTCATTTAACCTTAGCAGAGTAGAATTCTATGAGTTTTAAGCACGTGTAATATTTTTTTCTGAATTGAATTTGCGATAAGATTGAATGGTATTGGGAAAGGACAGTTTCTTCAGTTTCTTGCATATTACATAGAGAGGTCTGTGAAGACCTGTAGGAGCTCCATACTCATATTATAAAACGTTATGATGAAAAACGTTAATAACGATTTATAAAATATCATTAAATTCACACATCACGCCCCGTGTTCTTGGACTCACCTGCCCTATTTAAATAAATGCACTTTTCATTCAGCACGCATCCTTAATACATTGGATAACATTTCATTATACGTACGTGTATGCACTTAGCTGCTGATTTTATTTGCTTGTTTTGTTTGAAACTAATTGTTGATTATTTTTGGTTAAAAACTTTATCAAATAAATAATTTAAAAACAAAATCATGTAAATTAATCCACATTTATATAACACTTGCTACAAAGTTTTATGTAATTTGTAGATGATTGTAATAATTAACTATGGAATTAAGTCATTTGCATAGAATTAAAACATTGAAAATTTCATGAATTTTTAAGGGAACATTTGAAATAACTAAATAATTTGTTGTGAAACATTTGCGGATTAAATGCTCAGCTTATGGCTGTTATTTGAAATTTTCCGATTAGAATTTTTTTTTACTGTACACAAACTCATAATGCGTCAGTACAATTTGCGCAAAAAAACCAATCCGTATTCGTGGCACATTTTTCGTACAAAATTTTGCAAAACAAAAAATACTCCCTATGCAATTTATATCTAAACGTTCTCTGCTTCGAAAATTAAATGAATAACAAAGGAAGCGTAAATTTAATAACCACTGGATTTTATGGTTTTTGCACCATTTACCAATAATTACCTGAAGCATCAACTAAAGTAATCAGCAGCAGTATACAAACCCTAAATATGCACAGCACAACCCCTGCCCAACCCCAAGTCAAATAAATATTTCGGCGCGTTGATTAATTAGCCACAATTGAGCAGCATTTTAACGGCAATTGCGTGCATTATAACAGAACATTGATTCATCCCACAAACGCCAGAGATACACCCTCCAACATCTTGAGCTCATGGCATGTTCTTCTCCCCTGCCACTCCGCACACATTCAATGAAAGACTGCCGACACGCAATGTCTTTAATAGCAATAAAGCAATTGCTTCCGTTGCTGTTGCTATTGCTGCTGTTGATGCTGAGCGTTTTCCCGAAAATGCTTATCGCAATTTTATTGTAATGAATGAATGCAATAAATTGCGTTTTTCGCAAATTTATACGTCATGTACCGCAGAATACCGCATCATCATCACAGCATCGTTGTGATTGTTTTGAATTTTGTAGCCGCTGTGTTGCTGTTGCTGGTCCATAACGAGTCTAATAAATTTGGTTTTTGTCAATTTTGTTAAATTTTTGGTTACTGAACTTGAGGTGGCAAAGGTGTGCGTTTGTTCTAACTTAAGGTGACTTCGTATGTTGCTGACGTTTGCTGACAATGTCAGCGTAGTGTTGACAGCATTGTGATATTGTCTTATTTCACACTTCGCGTGACATTGCGCTGACGTTGTTGCTGATGCCATCAAAGGACATTTATCATTTGTCACAAGGACTAAGAAATTGTTGTTGACATTCGTGCAGAACGACAGCAGTGAAGTGGATTGCATAATTATGGAAACTTATCATAGATTATGAAAGTGATGTTGGAGTTTTGAATTTGTTGATTATCTTCGAAAAAGTGGGTTATCATATAATTGCAGCCACTACGTAAAAGTATGACACAAAATTTAATATACTAAATCCATTTTGCATATGACCTTAACCACTCACATTAGAACTAATGTATATTTTCTTCAATCGAATTCCGTGTGATCATAAAATCCGACAACTCTTTTTGCAAGTGATGCCACTTTATATTTTGAAGATATAGTTTTTAACTTTGTTAGTACGAATATGTTATGATTTTTCTTGTCAATTTCCTAACTGATTCGTTTTATCATTGGTTTTTATGACGATAATGACAAGCTGCTGTTATTGCATTTATGTAACTTAATGCAATTAGCTTGCATTAAGTAAATGAACTCGTTTTCGACGTTTAAGCGGCAACTAATTAGATCAGCATACTTGATGAGTTGTCCTAACAAAGGCGATGTTTTCAAGTTAAATAAACGCAGTTGAAATACTTTCGCCAACGTGTTTTGTAAGAGAATAATTAAATTAAATTCTTTACTTACTTTCATGCGAACTAAGGGAGAAAAAACTTTTGCAAACTTTAATCTAAATTCATACTATAAAAACACATAATAAATGCAACGCTTATTAGAACATTGCGAATTTTGTTTATTAATTATACATTGATTAGATCATTATCATTTCAGCTTAGAAATATTACTTATTTAGTCAACCAGATTTTACTTTAAAAAATGGACACACCGAGACTGAGAGTTTTCCATCATATTTTTATAACAAGAAATATTTATCAATATAGTCCAAAATTTCTTTGCTTGTAGTATGTCGAACTGTTTAATTCAGTGCCAAATTGTGAAAAATTATACAAAATGAGATCGTAACATGTTATTCCAAAAGTTATGTATAATATTGAATAATTACATTAATTTTCTCATTGAGTCAGATATGTATATTCCCTATAAATACATTACGAGTTTGGTATAGTTGTTTGCAAATGGTTACCATTTCATGTAAATATACACGTCAATTCATAGAGTTTATTGTCGGCATACAGCACAGTAGGTAGGTTTTTATTGTGCTAAGAAATATTACAGTGCGTAGTATCTTCGACCGAGAGTCCAATTCTTACGGAGAGATGTACAATTTTTGTATTTCTCAAAAAAAATTTTATATATTGAATCTTATCGTCTGAAAATAATAAAGTTTCCTCAAGATGCAAAAATAAATCCCTGGAAAGTTGCTCAAGTTATTTATTTCGGCTTGAGATTATATATCTTTGTTGTTTTGTGGACATAACTTTTGAAATAAAAATAGTTCTTATCTCGTCAGATAATTTTTACTGCTGTTTTATATTAATCATAGCAGACTAATTTATGCATCTGTTTAGTTTGAAATCGATTATTGTTTCCTTTGCAACATGAGAAAGCACGCATACATCTTTCTCCGTATTATAGGATCACATAGTAAAGTCACCATCACACGGACCTTGATCAGAATGTTCCAAAGCACATACAGCTGTATTCAACAAGAAAAGATTAAGTTAATACAAAATAATTTTATATTTTCTAAGATAAATACGATATTTTACTGCAAAAGTGTTTGGAACCAAACTCAAGACAACAAAAATTAATAAGAAAATTTTAGTTTCAAATGTTAAGCCAAAACACAGTATTTTGAAACTGTGTCTTTCTCAGGTTTTCATTGACTTCTAAATCATTTGAACTGTAAGATCGTAACAAAATTATCAAATTAAAACAATTTACAAAATAAATTTTCAATTATATTGTTAAGAGACATGACATATTATGACTTAAAAGCACATCGAATTCTCTTATCGGTCTCAATAAAGTTCGATGCGCTGAAAATTATTTGATGAGGTTAACGGTTTAAATTGGTAAACGCCAAAAGTGCCTTACCAGTGATGGCATTTGGGCTTTGTGAAAATTTACTGAATGGAGAATTGAAATGTACTTTTTGAATGCCAAATGTATTTTTTCGATTTTAATATGAAAAAATTGCTTAAAATATCTAAAATTCAGGCAAATAGTAACTTTTTTACAAAAACATAAAGCAGAGCTCCTACAGGAATCTTTCGCAGTAAATTTACTATCAAAAAAATAGTAAAATTTGTATGATAAGTAGTCGAAATGTACTGGAAATGTTTAATGCCTACACTTTTGCTGTGTAATAATTTGTAGAATACGTAATGCAATACGAAATTAAACATAAAAACTGATTTTTACTTAACATTTGTGCTGTGCGAAGAAGAATTAATATAAGTAACCTTGAAGACCTTGAAAAGGATGCTATTTAAAGAAAGAAGAAGAAACTCACAAATAAAGTCAAGTGCTTTTGAGGCAGCCAAAAACTCAAATCCAAAACGGTTTCTCAAAACATCCTCGACATGACTTCAATCAGTTTTAAGAATGTGTCTGCCTTCAGATTTAAATTCTCGATATATCTTCATTTCATTTACGATATTATTGTGCCAAAGTAAATCAAGAAAGTGAATTTAGTACAATTCTTTCGTGTAATTAAAGGTTACTCATACGTTCCGTTTGCCAAATAACTTTTATCTTAGTGTCACATTATCCACGTTACAAAAGAAAACAAGGCCTTAAATAACTTAAATAACACAACTAAGGAGTTTACATTACATAAAAAGGAAGTAAGTAAGTACGCCAATTTAAACACACCCAAGCATAAGGAAAAATGCACTTTAACTACATTGTTATAAAATTTCAGTCAATAACAAGCATTACATTGTTCCAACGCTGCAAGGACTTGCATTTGAAATGCCTAAATGCTGCTAACATTATGTTTCAACAAAATTGACAAATTTAATAATGAATGTCTTTTCGAGAATGCATTATAAATCAAATAAATTTAAGAAAAGAGAATAAGAATATTTTTCTGACATTTCAATGAATATACACACAAAAGAGATAGCAATTTATAAAAAGTATGTCCTTTTTATTTTAAAGTTTTCTTTTCTTTCTCTGAAGATATCATTTGAATTGCATACGAACAGCACAAAAGTGAGTAAGAGATAGAAAAAGATAAAACTACGGACGGTCAAAGACGTTCATTTTTACTCAGCCGTAGTCAGTCTCAAGGACAATGCGGTGCAAAGCTGATAAAGAAATATAATGAAAGCAATATCTTTATAAAAAAAATTGAAATATAACGCCTTAAGTGCTTTCTATTTGATGTCAAATGCAAAGGCTGAAATGCATTCGACAATGAAAATTTTTAGAAACAGCGACATATCATCTTCAATAAAACGGTCTACAAAATTAACAAAATTTGAAATATTAAGCGGAAAAAATTTAAACTTGGGCTTGCGAAGATAAAATTTGGCACACAAATTCTTGCAGCGTTGGCATCGATAAAATTTGCAAATACAAAGCAATGTGTTGGTTTGAATTAAATGTACCTTAAATACTTACAAACCTAAAGAGCAAAATTTCCTCAATGCATAGAGCTATATATTATGTTCTTTTCAATGGGCAAAGTCGCGTTCATGTACGAATTTTTCTTCACGAGATATAGACGATGAAATCCCATTAAATATTAAAATTATGAGCTCTCCTTGTACCAGAAAGACATCTATAATTACAGGTCTATAGCCAAGTTGACAAACTACCACATAATTTGATTTTATTTAAATTAAAAAGGCTAAGATTTTCTTTATCCGATCTTACTGTCTGGGCGTTTTTATCGGTTAAGTTAACTTTCCGCAAGGCCGTCACCTAGGGCCACACTTGTATTCTAGCCATGCATGGTCTCCGTATTATAATACACATATGAATAGGGTACAAAGAATGCAAAAAAATGTTGTTCGATTTGTTGTCAAAGGTTTGAATTGGCAAAAATAACTCTGTGAAAGCTTGCTCAGTTTGTTTATTTCCGCATAAAATATTGAGTTAATAAGTTTTACGTCGACATAACTTTTGGAATATAAATAGTTCTAATTTTGTGTGTTCACTTCAACTGCTACAGCTCTTCACTACTTGCAGACTTTTTCACATTGTCCTTTAGTAAGAAATCGATTATCGTTCGCTGAGCAGCCACCATATATGAAACGTACGCATTCATGTTTCGCTGAATTATAGGACCACCTAGGAAATTTGCCAAAGCACGGACTTTTAACAGAATGTTTTAAGGCACATATAGCTGAAATCAATAACAATAGGTTAAATCAACACTACACAATTTTATTTTTTCTAAGATACGAACGATTTTTTACTGCAAAAGTGTTTGAAACAAAGCTCAAGGCAACAAAAATTAGTATGAAAATTTTCATTTCAAATATCAAAACCAAAACACAATCCTCGGGAACTGGCTTTGGCTGTAGTTTTTCATTGACTTATAAACCATTTAAGCTGTAAGCTCATAGCAGAGTTATCAAAATAATTTTCAATTATATTCTAAACAAGCGTGACATATTATGCCTTTCAAGCAAATCAAATTGTCACATCGGTTTCAGCATATGAAAATTAAAATACCAGGTTGTACGGTTTGTCATTTTATGCCATGTTACGATTTAATTATATGAGTAAGTAAATACCAGGAATAATAAGCATGCAAAGCGAATTAATTTGAAATTTATTTTTCTCCGCCTAGCAATGGCAGTTTTTTAAAATTTAGCGATTCTATTATTTTTTTGCTGTTAGTTTTAATAGGATTGAAAAATTTACAAGGGAATTTTTTAGTCGTACATTATGAAATATGCAAAGTCACGAAATTTTTTGGATCGTATATTAAGTAGTCACTAAAATTCAGTGTGGCATTTTCAAATTAAAATATATGACAGCATTATAATTATTGCACGAAATATACAAAACAGGATTTTTAGATAATTTTAACTTCTTGAAAAATAATTTAAGCCAAATTTTTAACTCAAGCATTTTCAAAGTCACAGGGCCAAACAATTGCTTTTATCACTGACTTTAGTTTTTTGGAAAAACTTGAGGACAAAAGTGAAATAATATTTTCTACCAAGCAATCAAAACTTAAAGCAAATGGCTGATGGTAATATTTGTGTAGTTGCTGCAAAAAAGTAAGGCCTGTTTTATCCGTTAGCTCCAGTTTGGGCATACCTTTTGCAATATTTCGGCTGATATCTCACCAATGGCAGCTGTAATGTTGTCTTCTAGGACTGCAATTGTGGCTGTATACGAGAGACTTCACAAAATTTTAGTTTATTGGGTACAATCGCATGATCTTGGATGCCAAAGAACTGCTACAAAATGTGAGACTAGTTGCTCACCAAACTCGTTTCTAAATAAGTCTACCGTATCGCGTGCTATGTGGCATGTGGCACCATATTGTTGAAACCACATGTAAGTAAGTCCAAGTCTTCCATTTTGGACAAAAAAAAGTCTGTAATCATCCCATGGTATCCTGCTCCATTGACCGTAACGTTGCGATTTTCATTATTTTTGAACAAATACTGTCCAATGATGCCGTCGGCTCATAAACCCCACCAAATAGTGCATTTTTCAGGATGCATTGGCAGCTCTTGAACTGCCTCTGGCTACTCTTCAGACCGAATTCAGCAATTATGTTTGTTGACGAGTCCATTGAGCAAAATTATTATGACGACCATAAAATGGACATAATTTGCGAAGCAAATTTCTCACAGAGCACGAATATTGATAATAAAACTCAATGATTTGCAAGCGCTGTTCGTTTGTTTCTCTATTTATGGTAAAATGGCAAACCATATTAAACATTCCTGACGTTGACATATGTTAGATATCATACGTGAGGTTTCAAAAAATATACAGTGAAAAAACAAATAGTAAAAGGAATCAGCCGTTAAAAACAATGATGTGAAGACTCGTACATTCAATTGAACAGAAATGGAATTGAATAAGCAACGTATATTTGATGAAAAATTTACCTGTTTTAATGAATATTATTTTCAATATCTACCACTGTATTTGCTTTGCGAAAATTTCCTCAAAGACTATATGACGAAAATGCAACGTCAAAGAAGAGAAAAACATTTAAAATTTTCTTTTAAAAAGAAACGCTTTTATCTCAAGTATCCTTGAAATCATAAAGCATAAATTTGCCAAGATTTATTATTTCATTGTGCTTAATTTGCTGTATAATAATTTGTTGAAAATGTAATGCAATAAGAAATTATACATAAAAACTGATATTTATTTAACATTTGTCAAAGTGCTGAACGAAGAAGAAGAAAATAAAAAAAAAATCACTGTTGACCTTGAAAAGGATGCTATTCAAAGAAAGAAGAAAAAACTCGCAAATTAAGTCAAGTGCTTTTGAGGCGACCAAAAATCCAAGCAGCCGCCAACTAAAAGCCAAAGAAAGAAATCTCTACGAATGTAATTTAAGCTAAAATTGTTTACACAACGTTGCGTGCACCATTTTATGTAGCAAGTGTATGTGTGTATGCGTGCATTGGTATGCCTGTACATAAGTGTGTACATGTGTCAAGGCCAGTGGCAAACTCTCAAGGTAATCGTAAAGCAGCACAAAACAATTACACTTACAATTAACACAAACACTTTCACAATTAGTTGGCTACCAAATGGCAACAACACAGTAACAAAAACATCAACAATAATAACAACAAAAATGCAATAATTATATAAAAAAAAAAATATACAGATAATAAAACAAATCGTTAGACAACAAATAAAGCATCTAACTTATGCGCCAAACACTCTTATACACAGATAAAGTTTAGGCACACGCACGAACACTGGGAGAAAAGTAAAAGTACAGAATTTCGAAAATCCAAAAATAACTTACAAAATTATTCAAAAACCTTACACAAGTCATCAAAACTTTTTTTTATGTCCAAATAAAAAATCGCTAGAAATTTATTGCTATTTTTATATATTTTTTTTGGCATATTTTTCAAATTTTTTTTTTTTGCATGACACAAAAAATACTATTCTACTAAAAATAAAATATTAATATCCTGTATGCATAATAAAAAAAAAAACTCAAACAAAAACTAACCATTCGTCAAAACGACGTTTAAATAGCCTAAATACAAAATCAAAATGCTCACTGACTGCGCACAACTACCTCAAGCAAGCTGTTGGTGACGACTCAGAAGCGTCTAAAAATAAAAAATTTCAACTCTTAAGACCTGAGAGTAGAAATTATAAAAAGCTGTAGAAAATGTTCTGTGTGTACAGATTTTATCATGCACTAGTACACCTGTGTGTTAAGGACTTGCGTGTCCTACATTTTTATATATGAAATTTAATATCATGCCACTGGCGAAAATTAACTGCCACATCGGATTAAGTAGAAAACAACAATAGCAACACCAGGCAGCAACAACTAAAGCATTGGCTATACGCACAACAACAAAAATTGAATATAAACCAAAACACGCTGTCAACGGACTTGGCTGGATCTGAAGAAAAAATTTGTTACGAAAAGAAAACATAGCTGCCTCATTTATTTATAATTATCTAATTACATTTAACTGTTGTTTGGATTGTTGAGCGCTTGCATTAATCTGTGTGTTTGCCTCTGCGTATGCGTGTGCGTGTGCGTGTGCGTGTGTGTTATCAACACGCACTGACACATGTGTAAATATATCTGTTAGTACAATTTTTTTTTTTGTGCTTTATATCAAAGTAGACTTATTTTTATTTATTTGAAATGTTTTTACTCTCAGCTGAGTTAGCTCAACATGCTACAACTTAATAATTAAGTAATTTCACGTAATATCACACAGTCGTATTAACTCCAACAAAAAGTAAATAAAAATGTCATAATTTATATTGATTAAGTTGTGCACTTAGAAGGCTTAAATTTTCAGCGGTATATCTGAAAGTTGAATGATTTATATTTTAATATGAAAAGGCAACAATTGAGACTTAACATGTCTGTTCTATGTCAGACAACGCGATTGACACAAATTTATTTCAAATTCTTCAAGCAACATTTGATTGACATTTATGCTGACAGTTTTTTATTTATTTTATGACTGTCGTCTGTTCAAACACGGAATAAAGAAAATCTTTTTGTGGATGCAGTCAAGTACGAAATTGACATTTTTGGCTTATATAATTATTTCTATGAATATTTGATTTATTTTAAAACTTGTAGAATTTTTCAAACATATCTGAAATACCGAATAGTTTTTAATATTGTTAAGGTTAGCATTTTTTCAATAATACAATTTTTTGTTTTGTTACTACTGCAGCTAAGAGCGTTTGGGTGTTAAAAATCTTGACAAAAGGTGCTTTATACAGTTATCAGGTCATAAAGTTACACAAAAAATGGGCACGTATACTTTAAAGTATTATATATATCTATACATAAATTTTTTTATGGTAGGTTCTTATTTTATGGGAAAAGATTGATATTTATTGTTTGTACAATTTTTCTCTTAGACTTTTAGTTTTTGCGTTTGGGATCATTATAGATCTGAGTCATATCTTCCGACATAAGGCGACTTAAGAAATTTGTAGCTCTTTAAAATTGACATGTAATAAAATGCTCTTACTATTGTAAATTATTTTCAAAGATACAAGTTTTCAAAATCAGTCTTTAATCACAAATCAACATTAATTGTTTTATGTTGCCTTAAGTTTGATCGAACAAAATATTTTTATAATCAATATAAAGGTGCTACTTTGTGTGGACACACACTTTACGATTTTTCACTCATTGTGAAGACCAAAGACAATATTTTCTGCACTATATGATTTTCGATTGTAATACGCCAACTATCTGGTAATATTTTGCTTTTACTTTAATAGCTGCTAAGCCTTCGAAAATCTTAAAAATATCACATTATGATAAAAATTTTCACTGCTTTAATGTTAACAAATTTTTAGAACAAAATTTTGCCGCTGAAATTTAAATTTTTTCTGAAAACCTGAGCCAAACACAATCGACTGGAAATAAATTTCCCATTTTGATTTTTTTTTTGTTCCACTCCGGAGAATAACTTGTAGCAGCCACAACAACAACTGCAATTTAATAACAACCACACAACTACAAGCACAACAATTAAAAGACCATAAATTTTTGCTTTCGATTATGTTGCTTGCCATGTATAGGTTTAGGCTGCAACGATTTAGTTTTCCAATACTATCACACGAAACGATCTGATGTATACACCCAGCGAACATTTTGAGTATTGTTGAAATTTCAATTTTCCAAGCAGTTAACTTAAATCTATCTTACGAAGGCTAGCCGAGGTAGGAGTGGCCGTCCATTGTGATATCACAAGGTGATTGACTATACCCTCTCGTTGAACCAACCAGATTCCATAGTAAAACTAAATAGCTGACCTATACTAATTTGTATAAGGTCATCCAGGTCATCAAATAAAAACGAACCAAGTGTTTTGTGGCGTTTTCTAGCAAGTGCGGGGCACTTCCTCTTCTTCTACATCTCCACATCGCATGTCTGCCGATGATAGAGTGGCCAGTTATGATTGCAATAACGAATAAGACACTATGTTTAGTGCGGGATGTCAGTTTTGACGAGCGCTTAGCATCTCCTTTCGGCCAGATTTGCCTGCTTATATTGAGTTCATGTTTTTTTAGCATTGCATGCCATTACCTTCCTTGTCCTGAGAAAGTAGTCACCTGCCTAGCAAGTTCATCAGCTTTACAATTATTGTCAATGTTCCTATGTTCAGGCGTCCACATGAGGTGAATGTATTCTCATTTAGCTTAGGAAGACTGATTCTAGAGATTTGATAGCAGCCTGACTATCTGAATTAATGTTTATATCCTTTCTGGATACAACATACCTCCTTATACAATAGTGTGGTAACCTCGCAGTAATTCTTATCTTCACTTCCTTAGAGCAAATACCATATACCACCTGGATATTTAACTCGGAGCCATCTGTGTAGACATTAATATGGCTCGTTCTCCCCGGCATTCCTCCCTTCCAGTCATCCCTAGATGGAATGTGAGTTACGTAATCCCTATTGAATGAGAAAACTGGTTCTACTCTCGGATGTTTGCTGGGTAAAGATTCATACTCACATGTAGCAAAGGATTTTTTGTTTTCATTTCTCCTTTCATTTATCCTACACTCTGCAGTTGCTGGTGGTACATTGCACCTGCATGCAGTGACTACACTTCGACTTTTTCAAAAATAAAATCAATGTGAAATAAAAACCAAAACAATGCTGCCAAATTCGAACCAAATGTGATTTATATTTGTTGTAAACACAATTTGAAACCAGGCAGAAAAGAAATAAAAAAAACACATCCAGCAATGGGTTTCCATTCGAAAAATTTAACATTGAAAAAATGGGAGTTTAAAAAGAAAGCATGGACGAGATACTGAACACAATGCGGTTTTAAATGCCGTGTGGAAAGTGATTAATAATGCAATGAAACATTCTCTTTTTCAAGTTCCACCAGTGGTTGAATGAAATTTATTTGTCTATTTATTTACTGGAATGCGTATGACAGATTTCATATCAAATGTCGTAAGCCAAAAATTGGGGTGGAGTGTAAAATCGTAGTCAAATTGCTTTCTATAGGTCTTTTAATGGCCTTTTGAATGGTCGATATTTTAAGTCAATTTTAAATCTGACTCAAGTGACTCAATAATGAACCTCAATTTATCATCACCCTAATTCAGTCAGTTTTTGAAGAAACAAAATAATATTTGTGTTATGATTACCATACAATAGGACAGCACTTGGCGCAAATTTGAGGTTTGTCGGATGAGTTTGATTTTTGGCTTGAGACATTTGACATGAAATCTGTCATACACTTTAATTCTTACAGGGTACTTAATTTTTTTGCTTTGCTTGTAATTGCACTTCTGTTCACTTGTAAATTTTAAGCTTCTGCGATTTTTCAGTTTTGGCTTTAGCCGTAATTGGCTAAAAATTATTTATGGCTGTTAGATCGAAAAATGTCGCACTGTTTGGAGTGCATATTGACAAAATATTTATTTAAAAAAACTACGTCGGTCAAGCCTGATCATGAATTATATAAATTAAATTTGCTAGTTAGCAGGTATGAAAGTTTTTCAGTTTTCGAAGGTTGTACTTTATCTCATTTCATATCAATTGAAAATTACCTTATTTTTAACATTGCAACAATCTTGCTGAAAACTTTCTGTACAGTTTTTAAACTATTGTCTTCACTTTGAATTTAATTCGAATTCTTTTTGATGGTAAAATGATCTTGCGGATTGCGAAAGTTGACTTTTTTTTTATTTTAACCGGACTGCACTGCAGCGTTGACTTTCGCATAAGCTTTCAATACTTAATGGCTTACAACTTCTGACAAATTTTTGCTTCGATGCAACTTTTCACTTAATATATGTACATCTTGTAGGGTGCTTCGAATCATTTCTTTATAGTAAATAACAACAACAACAACAAAAGAATAAATTTTATCTGAATATAAAAAGAAAAAAATAATAAATTTAATTTAAGCTTCTAGTGAACATATTCCGCAGTGCGAAATTTGAATTGTAGAAAAGACTTTTGCTCTCTTCTTAAATCAGCTAAGACGGAGCCGGATACAGAATTCCTCTTCCCAGATTCAAATTTTCTCTACAATTTGTAACCATTTTATACCAGCGCTTCTCTCTTGACCGGTTGTGATAAGAAAAAAAAGCTCAAATAAAACAATCTGACACCAATATAAATTTCAATTTCATTAAAAAATATGTATATATTTTTTTCACTTCAAATCGGCGACTCTTCGCTTGTTTCATTCACTTTTGGCATAAAATTGTATTTGTGATTTAAAAAGTATTTAGCCAAAAAATAGGGAACGATGTTACTATGCTGGAAATTAACCTTTGATAATATGATCACTTTGATAACTTTTCTGAACATACCTTGAGCTCGTCATTTCAGCAAATTTTCTTGTTCTGTGTAAATATAACAAATTAATGGTATATCATTAGTCATCTGGGAATAAGTGAGCCAAACCATTGCTTTTATATTGAAACAAAAGTATCACTTTATTTAATCTCTAATCTCTCTAGATAATCTCTCTATCCAATACCCTGCTTTGAAAATACAATGAGCCATCAATGGGAACTTTTTCAATGATATTATAGCTACAAATAAATATCGTAACAATATGTGATATTTCAAGGGAGAATGCAAAATGATGTTTCCGAATTGGCATTTGAGGCCGTTTAACGATATTCCCTCGTCATCCCCACAACTGAATTCGATGCGGACTTGATTCACAAATTTTGCATACATTTTTTAATATGATTTCAAATTAAATCGTGATAGTCTTAAGCGAGTATAAAATATATATGTAATAAATATTTTAATAGAAAAATTTTATTTATCAAATACCATTTTTCTAATTTTTGGTTTATTTGTTTTATATTAATCGAAATCGCTTAATGGCTTAGTGAACTAAAACTTTATGTAGATTTCTTTTTTTTTTTTTTGTAGTGTAAAATTTACATTTTTTTACATAGCTAAATATTAAATAAAAATGATATACAAACATCCTATGGCATATCAGCTGACAAACTTTCCAATATGCATTTATTTTTTAATATGCAAAATAGTATACGTAGTGAAAATTTGCATAAAAAAATTACAGGACTTTTTATGGTTTTTGTCATAATTTAAATTTTTTATTCAAGATTTGATATTCCAGAAATCACACACAAATAAAGAACTTTGGCAATCCTTCATATCGCTTCCTATGTATTACAAAAACATTATTTTCAATTGAAAAATTACAACCTTATGCCCTGTTGAGCCTGCAGCACATATGTTAAAATAGTAAAATATTTACATATTCTGCCAATTAGAAGACTATGCTACAAATTTTTGGTAATGTAATTAATGTTTAATTAAAATAGGCTCACAAGACTGTGCGTTGTAACTTTCACACTTTTCATAAAGCAGATTTTAACCTTCAGCCAATTTGACTCCTTTGAACTGATAACTATCCCTTTTATCCCTTGTTAAAAGGTAGTCTCATGTGTTGGAATACCTTAAGCGCATTATTTAACATAATTTTAACCTTTTAAACTTTCATGAAATTGATAGTGTGGTTAAAGCTGGTAATACATTAGACTTGTTTTATGGCTCGAAATGTTTGAAGTGTTATGAAAATGATTAATATTTATGCACGTGAAGTATAAACTTTGGTCTTATTCTATTTAAATTTGTTTTATGTACAATGTATCTTACAAATCTCATGAGTTTACGTATATCTCATTGAGCATGAAAGGATTTCATGAGATTTTAATGTTAACCTATGAGATTTTACCCAAAAACCACACGTTTTTTGTACAAAAACAAATATTTTTCTGCTCTGTAGTTCATATGCCGTAAATGGTATTTTGTCACTTTGGAGCAAAAATTGCAACGAGTGACCTTAGATCACATGTATCAAAATTTGACTTAGGTTTTTTTTTTCTTTTACATATAGGACTTTTTTCGTGTAAAAGCTTTCATGGCATATGCGTTGCCCATTGTCACTAGAAACAGTGTTGCCATTTTAAATACCCAACCTAAAAAAGACTATATATAGAAGAAGGTTTCTTATGAGATATTTGGATACATAAGGGTATTTATTTTCCTGATATTGACACCATAACCCTCAGTACATAAAAATATGTGTATGATACCACATTTATATTAAGTATTTCACCCGAGTGCCAATTTTTGAATTCAAAGACTTAGAGGTCGGTCAAGGCTGATGATGCTACATACATGTTTATACCATGATAATGATATGAATGATAATGAATGGAATATCATTATTTTGACTTAAATGAGGAAATTTTTTCATTTTGTTTTATTTTTCTCTTATCAGATTTGAGCTGAGGTTTTCTGTCTTATGTCAGTATTCTGAGATGCTCACATCTTGACCAACTGTGCTACCATTCGTAGAGACTAAGACTTCATTAGTTTTCTATCAAAATGAAAAGATGAGTTTTCGATATCTATTGTTGCCATTTGATAATTCATATAATATACTTTTAGCCCGTGAAAATATAACAATCTGATATCGTTAAACTGCACACGTAACAGCACGAAATGCCGAGATTCAAATCTCCTTGGATGCAAAATAAAAGTTTTTTTCTGAACGAAATAAAATTTCGAATTGGGTAAATGCTTCCGAAGAAGCACTTCTGACGTGCTCCCCTTGGAAACTGCTTTCAGATTTTCCGTTGAGTATACACATATGTGTCTACAAATATACTTACATAATGGTGTATAAGTGTGTTAATTGCTGTGCTTACAGTTGCATTTCTGCTATCAAAATAACGGCAGCAAAAACAATAACAAATACAGCAATCGCATCGCAACCATGAACAGCTGAGTTTTAGCTATCTACGCTGCCATGTGTTATTAAGGTAACATGATTAACCACAAATAAACTTAGCAGTTGGTGGTCTGCTTTTAGGGTTGAGTTTCCTTAAGTTTATGCTAATGTTAAACCATGGAGATTGCCGCTGCTCGTTATTAAAGCGTTGTTATTATTGCTTCTGCTAATTATAGTTTTCATTGTTTATGTTGTAGGTGTAGGTAACGCTATAGCCATTGGACTTACCATGATAATTTTACTGTAAGACCCCGCAGGAAATGCAATTAAGTTACTGCACTATTGAACTTAAGCCTTGGACGCTCAAAATATTACACTATGTGACATTTTCTTAGATAAAATATAAAAAATATATCTCTAGATTGTTTGGAAAATAAACTGGATTCCTACTGGGTAGACGCATACATTATAATATTCCGCATTCATGCAAATAAAATAACACCTTTGCAAAGCCATGAAAGCAGTAGCAAAAGCAGCTGTAAGGCTTTTACTAAGAGTTTTGTTTTGAGTAGCCTATATTGCTCTTGGCCCAAATGTACACTTAGAAAGATTGCAACAATACACACATTAACACTGTACACTGAAAATGTTAGTGAAAAGTTAAGGATGGCCAAGAAATTGCCTACACCAAAAGTGCTTAATTTGCCAATGTTTATTGGGTAGCCAAAATTATAGCGCAAGGACGAAAAATCGCTTCTAAGCTCACCAGTATATTCTTATTTTAGCAAATAATAGAAAAAAGTTATTGAAATTTTTTGTAATTGAAGCAGATAGTTCCTGATTTACCGATACTTTTGAAATCAGAGTCTCAAAATAAGCTGCGTCAAATATATAATTATTGAGGCATAACGTTTGGTTTCTTACGGATTAAATCGTGGAAATGTGGTTTAATTTTTAATTTTGTAATTTTTGTTTTGCATGAGCATTCCAGATATTTTAAGATCAAAAAATTAGTTAATTTGGTTTTATTTCTAGATTAAAATTTCCGTCATTTCTAGTCTTTAAATAAAAAACTACAGACTTATCTGCGTCTTATTTGTTTTTAATAAAAACTTTTATTTTTCAGATCGGCTTATTTTTTTTTTTTTAAAATACTTAGCAATATATGATTGATATATTTCAAAATAAATATTAAAGTCTTTTTTCCATTATGTTTAAAACATAAGTAACTATAAAAAATAGAATTTTTAAGCCAAAAATAACAATAATTTTTTAATATGTATTTTCAAATCAAAAAAAAAAGAATTCATTCTTGATTTTCATATTTTAAAATAAAATATATGGTAAGTGATTTCTTTATATATATAATCATATTTTTGTTAGATGTACATTTAGATCAAATTATATCAGAAACTTTTGATTTTTTTTTTCTAAGAATATGAAAACTTTTTCCCATATCTTTTTAAATGAAAATAAGGCATTAATAATTTTGATAAACTTTTTGTTTTTTGACTAAAAATAACTGATATGTTGAAAATAAAAAATTAGTGTTTTTTTTGTATATCTTATTACAAATTGGCAGGCAAAGTTCGAATATATCTTGCACATCATGCAGCGTTTTTGCATACCCACATGACTTTTAAGTACCACATATTCTATTTATGCCAATCCAATGGGATGAGATTGAAAACAAAATTTCTGACAGTATTTGAGTCATCTGCAATTTCGCAATTGTTGCACGAAAATTTTTTTATAAAAAATTCCAAATGAAAACATCTAAAATCAAGATACTGACCTTCGCAAATTTTAATTTCAACACTTTACTTATAAGAAGCACTGATTGGATCCAGAAACGCCTCTAATGATTTGGCTTTGGCGTTTTTATTTTGTTTCTTTAATGCTCGCAAAACGAGCTGCGATTTTAGAGCCAATAGCTTTCTTCGAAAGAACCCTCACTCATTGCCTACGGGGACAATAAACTTAACACTTAGTGTCAACAACAATTATATTCATACGAAATATACCCGATGCTAAAGCCAAAAGAGATTAAATCCGGAGGCATAAATATGCCGTAGAGTGATTGTGCATCCCAACCAATTTTAATGAAATTTGAACCCTACGAGTGTGTAATACAATGCGACCCAATCAAAAAAAAACCCTCACCCTAATCATCTGTAGTAAACCCGAAAAATTTGTTTATTAATATTTAAGTATTCATCCTTGTATGCATTTCTAAATGTGTGTGTGTGTGTGTGTGAATAAATGTGTGTTTTTTTCTAAGTAAATGGCATTTTCCATAGTACACATCAAATTTAAAGTTGCTATAATTATATCAACTTCATACATATGCTGTATTTTTGTTTTGTGAAACACACACTTATTTTATTTAATTTATTCACATAATCAGATATAAATATTTTGCACCATAAATATTTTTTAATGGAATTCATCTCTTCCTCAAAATGATGACCTCATGCAGTTCGTAACGTGTGTGCATATGTTTGTTGAACTTACTGCTCCTCTTCACTATCAATTATTGCTCTAAAACTGTACGGTGTGAAAGCATAACCCAAACCAGAATAAAATTTGCTCATAAATTCAACCCTGCAATGAAAAAGCTTTGAAGTATGAAAAGAAAATGGCTCTACTCCTAATACTTACCAATGCAAACGTAACGTATGCAAAAATGCCGAAAGACCCTCAATGATTACCAAAATGAATAACGTTAACAATGCCCAAGGCCAGAAAACAATCCAAATTGCTAAAGCACCATAGTAACCAGGTATCACGAGGAAGATGGTCCGCAGTACCATGCGCCATAACACTTCTGATAATTCTGAAAGTATTAAAGCAATACTTTATCCATACAAATTTTGTTATTTTTGATATCTCGACATTCTCTGAAGCTATTTAATTGGATGAATGAAAGCATTTCTTGACAACATTCACAAGGTTTAAGATTTTCATCGACTAAAAAAAGTACGTACTGAATATAATTTGAGTACAGTCGCGAAAAATCTAAGCGATATTACTGATTTCAAGCTATCTATATAGCCATGATGAACGATGTTCAGAGATTAGCCTGCATAGGCATCACGGTAGGACTGAGATCGATACCAAAAGTTGGTACTGAGACGATTTTACAAATCACTTCGTTTATTTTTCTTATTCATAACCTTAGAGCGAAAGTGGTTCTGAGACTAAAAGAAGCTGCGCAATGGAAAAATATCACTGCAGGCCAAGCATCTATTCTGGCATACTATAATCAGCACGATATACTTGGTGCAACAGACTATATAACTAGCCCAACCATAGAATTCCGAAAGAATTTCCATTAATTTCATCCCTGATAGGAACGATTATATGGTATCTAACAATGTTTTATATAAACTTAGCTGAAATACCAATTTGAAAATGAAAAACAGCCAAGCAGTTTAATAGGCATAGAAGGTCAATGAACTCCAAGCATCAAAGAGAATGAGAGGTCTGGGGAGCCGGCGAGGAATGACTCACAACTCTTAAAAATGAAAATTAATATGGCAACTGAGAAAAAATGGTAAACCATATTTTGAGCAATTATTCGACCTTTTAAAAATAGTGTTGCTTGCAAATTTTATATTTGCATAGATTTGTTAAAAAGTAAATTGACTGCCACTCCGCACGCTCCAAAACCCTTACACCCAAGCTACAGTGATAATCTTTACAATGTAAAGGAAACCATTAAGATTAATTTTTGTAGAAAACATTCCATAAAAAAATCAAAACTTGAACATGATATAGAACAATTAAAAATATGATTGAGTCAGACATAAAATGCTTCAACAAACTTACACCACTATTTGATATATAAACAATATGTTTGACTCATATAAAAATATAATCTCACTTTATCAAATATACATTTGTTATTATACATTCACACAAATCGTTTTCACAGTGTACGTCATAACCAATTTTCTAAATACTTTTCTTTTTAAATAACTTACGAGCATGCGCCAGTGATAGAGCCCACAGTCGTAAGTACGATGCTGTATGTGAAATTGTGCTCAGCACATATTCGATGGTGTGAATGGCTTGCAAAATAAAAACTTCACTTATGGGTTCATCATCACCATGACCACCATCTTGGTTGCTAGAAACTGGCGCCGGTGCTGGAGCTGAATTGGGACCTGGTACAACTACGCCGTTTTCATGGATTGTAGTGCTAACACCATTTTGATTGGAAATCTAAAAATAAATCGCAAATTTAAACTTGGCTTGCCAGATGCACTTTTTTAATGAAATTTTACCTGTGTCTGCTGTCCACGCCTTTGAAACATAACATAGAATGGGCGACCAAGCAACATCCATGGTATACAGATCACAGCAACAACAAAAAATATAAGCTCAATCAGATCTTGTGCCTCGAACATGAACTCTTTACAACCCGTCTGTGGCACATCACTCTTAAACAACATCATGTTAATAAATAATACCAAAATAGATGGTGCACAGCCAGGTGATAGAGGTGGCGCTTTTTTTGCCGAATATCTCGCCCATTTGAAAAACATCATGAAGACCATATAGCCAAAGAGCAGTAGCAGGAATAACATTTGTGGTATGAATTCCAGTATAATACTGGAATACTTTTTGAAATGAATGTGATTTACCAATGACATGCAGACGCCAAAAGCCATATGTATAACACCTA
Source organism: Meiosimyza decipiens (assembly GCA_963680825.1). Taxonomy (NCBI): domain Eukaryota; kingdom Metazoa; phylum Arthropoda; class Insecta; order Diptera; family Lauxaniidae; genus Meiosimyza; species Meiosimyza decipiens. Next base: position 75,480,259 of record OY804260.1, read on the forward strand.
TAACAATTGAAAGTTTCATTTTAAAACTGTTTTGCAGGATAATTTTATTTTCTGCCAATTGCCAGATAGGATCGAGACCCAATGGATAAACACCTATCGTAGAGTAATCAGGCGCCATTTGTAGCAACGGATTCTCCAGCACTGTTGAGGTATTATAGCGAACTCGCCATTTAGAGCCAAATAAATTCATCGATTTGGAAAAGACATCATTGTATATAAACCCTGAGTAGATTGAGAAGAGACTCATAAGTAAGATGATATAACGTCCACCGAAAAACAAACTCCAGATTTCGCCTTTACGTTCACTCAACTTCTTCTCCCAGATTGTCATCCAGACACCAATGATTAGCAAAATTGCACCATGGCCAGCATCACCGAACATCAAAGAAAAGAGAAAAGGAAATGTGATGCAAGTGTATAGTCCTGGATTTACTTCACGGTATGTAGACAAGCCGTACGCCTCAATCAGGTTCTGAAAACCACGCGTAAATTTATTTGTGCGCGTATATGTAGGCGGCTGCTCTGTTGTCTCAATTACATTAAAAAACGACGGTATGGCACTCTCCACCTTAGTTGAGCCTTTGGCTAAAGCCTGCTGTACCTTGGGCAAATCACTCTTTGGTACCCAACCTTCACCAATGAGACACTTATTACTGACATCCATATTGAATAGATTCAACGTATGATAGATAGCTTTCATCTTTTTGACCATGATTGACCATTTGGACATATTCTTGGCAGCAGCAAAAAGCACGCGACTGCGATGATCTGCCGTTTGATTAAGCACCATATGTAAATCTTGTATGCGTACACGTACTTCCTTAATCATGTCCTCGCGTTCAGCATGTGAACTTGGACAGGGATAAACGGATGCATGAAAGCCATCACAAACTTTTTTAATGCAATTTTTTAGTTGATCACCTTGAAAGAAGGCAACGAAAACAGTTTTCTTTACAGGTCGCAAAGTTTCAGGATCTATGCTGGCGTCACTCAAATCGCTACGTTTGAGAAAAATATTACCACGTGAAATGCGCCATAACATGCGTTCAAAGGCAAAGAAACGCTCCAGATTAATGACACCTGCTACGAAACCAAGGTGTCCCCGAAGTGCTAAAACGCTTATATCTTCACTGGGGTCTCTATAACGATTGATGTCTAAGTTAATGGCTTCAGTGGGTGAAAAGAAACCTTCGGTATTTTCAAGTACATTTTTCAGTTCGCTCATGCCCAAGTAATTCTGATTCAGATTAACCCCGTTCTGTGAGAGTTCACGTACTTCATTTTCAATTGATTCCAGATGAGCCTCCAAATCGATTATTTCGCGTGGATTTGGCGGACATGGCTCATCTTGAATGCGTATCTCTGGCATATTTATAGCATCTTTTTTGAGTTCATTATCTATATATCGTATGCGACGCTCCAACTCATCGCAACGTCGCACTTCGTTGACGAATTTACGTCGAAATGAATTGATGTTACTATTGAGCTTTGAGGATGTGGAGAAAATTTTTAATAATATCTAACGAACTCTATTTACATTTAGACTTACATCTCGAAACTGCACACAGCCAATTTCACCCAGTTCAGCTACTGATGCATAGGCTGCCTCTGGTTGTATGAATACTTGGCACAAAGCCATTTCTTCACTGCGAAACATGTCACCCATAGCGATTAAGTTCTACTCTCAGTTTCTGGAAAGAGTTAATGGGACGCAGTGACAATTAGTGAGTTGAGCTGAGCCATAATTGAAAATGTATTAATCAAAGATTGATAGTCCTACAGCCGTAAGATGGTGTTGCTGCTATATATTATTAATGTTTCTGTTGAGTTGGAGAGCATCACTTATCAATACCCATTGAAAAAAAAACAGATATGACCACTTCGTAAGCCGTAAATCAGTCTATTTTACCTGCCCTTGATATATATTTGATAGTTCTTATAAATTAATCTATATCAATTGAGTGTAGGCCAAGTTTTTTATTGATGTTTACTTATTAAGCCACTTGACAGTGTGAAAGGGGCCAGTTCTCTCTGTCCACTTTTTCACATAAATACTGATTTCATGAATTAACATTTACTTAATGAACACTGGTGATGAAAAATCAAAGTATCTTATCATTTCGAATAATAATAATTTTGTGACAAGATGTTCATATTCACTTAAAAAAATTTTCCAATGTTCAATTTGCTTTAAATTAAAGAAAATGAATTGCTCAGAATGAAATTTTCTGTAGAGATTAAGGATTTTGCCTTAAAACTAAGGAAAACTAATCCAAAAGTCTTTCTAAATTGTAAATTAATATGTGCCTGATTGAGCATAGACTTAAATTGACATTAGTTTTTGTCTAGCTTTTAACATTTAAAGAGGTTAATAAAAGTTTATAAAGTTAGTTAATTTTCAGTCTTAAAGGAAAAAGCTTTAGGCTTCAAAGGCTTATTAATTTTAAAAGATTTTGTTGAAAACCTTTAAGACTTTGTGATATTAATAGTTCTTTTTTGAGGGACATATTACTAATTTGTTTTTCGTAAATCGATGTAAGTTTTATGGAAAAATGATTTCAAACAACTTAAAATATATATAGTTGGAAAAAAACTAAATTGGGAAAAGCTAACTTATCTCACAGAAGTCAAATTTTCAAAAGAACGATACATGTTCTGTAGTCACAAAATCGGAGATTTTATGTATAAGAACGAAAGTATTTTGAACATACTTTCCTAATACTTTACAGTCTCCTTAGTTTAAAAATCAAATCCTCTTCCAAAGTACCAATAAATAAATTTTTGTTTTTAACAATGTTATCATAGTTGTATTTCACATCAGATACTATATGTTCTTAAGACTTTGTTCTGCTATCTATTTTCTTATTATATAACACACATTATATCTTTTCAATAAAATTATTTTTAACTACCGCTTCTTTTTTTAAAATCAAATTTAAGAACTTGTAAAATTCGCACAAGTCGTCGTTTCGAGATTTGTACTTCACGCGTCGGGAGACAGAAAACGTTTGACCGTCTATTCATGAAGACGACTTTAAATAGAGCTATCAATACGTATTGCTATCTATTGCTATTTCTAATCTAAACAATACAAATTATTATCGCATTCGATTAATAATGCAATTGAATGCAATTCTTGTCACACTTCATATGACCAATTAGAATTTTCTTGTGACCTACGTCACATGTTGGGAACTGATACATGTAGCTAACGAGTGGAAATTTTAAACTTAATCCTTGGTTAGTGGCATTTGAAAGCGTTAGTAAATTTTTTTGTATAAATTTTGATCATGTGAAGACAATCAATGAAATATTATGATAATGACACTGTTTTATTTTTATAACTCAAATTGAGCAAGGCTTTAAAAACAGGTTGTGCGACGATTTGTTTCGATAGAACAGCTGATTAGAGAAAATTTAAAGGACTTGTGACAAGTGTAAACAAAAATAACTTAAAAATAAGATACTTAAGTACCAAAAAATAAATGTTATTTTTTTCCATGGCAGCAGAAACACTCCACTTTTATAGTAAAAGCAGAATTGCAACAGTTTCAGTCATATGACCTACACAATACATCTGTAATTGACTGAGAACAAATTGTATAGTTGACATGGTGTGAACACAGTCCTTTTAAGTTTATTTAAAAAAAAAAAAAACTAAAATGCGTTAATATGAACTATATTTTCAATTCAATTTAAAAGTGCCCAAAAATTAACAGATATTATGCAGAGAAGACACACGCAAAACCCTCATCTTCAATTAGAATGATGATAAATAAAGGTTATTAAATTAATATCTCATTTTATACTATGTGAAATATGTTGCAAATGGTTTTTGCTCTTTCGAATCAAATTTTAAGCTTCATATATATGGAAGTAGATTTTAGCTTAGAACAAAACACAAAAATATTTATCTTCTCAAATAAAAGTTTCAATATTTACGGCAGGATATGCACAAGGAATGAAATGAAATGCACAGGAAATTGAAACAACTGAGTGAAGTCTTATTATAATGAAGCAAATATCATTCTCATTTATAGTATTTAGTATGTTAAGGAGTGGCACTTCAATAATACCTATATACTTACTAATAATAATAAATTCGGCTTTACGCAAAGAGTGTGATCCTCGTTTTACTTTAAACAATTCCTTACTCCGACTTATGGTTTGATATGCTTTTGATTAGAGCAACTTAGGCTACATTAGTGTTGACCATTTCGCATCTCACGAGCATGAGCAATGAAACCACCAATCATTTACCCGCCGAGCAGCAGCTGATGATATGTGTGTTGGTTCGTTTTTCAATCAAACAAATATGCCAGAGACCCAGTGGGAATCAAACGCGGAAAAAAAACAGAGGAATGTGAGGAAAGGAACTGCGTAACGCCAGTTTTGAGAAAAGTACAGGTCAAAAAGATTATTTTTGCGAAAGGCAATTTTATTCGCATATGCTTATTATTGACTTGTAAGCAAAAAAAAATGTAAGACAAAAAAAACTGTACTCTTGTGCATCATTGCGGGTGGGTAGTGGGTAATGGGTAGTGTTTTGTTTACGTTTGAGTTTCTGCACACATTTATAAACATACTAGTACGAAACTCATCCAATAAGCTATGAAACTATAAACAATCCCTAGCTAGCTTTCATCCAATTTAGCCAAAAAAAAAAATTACCATACATTTGTATACTGATTTTTTTAAAGGGACTGTAATTTACCAAATGAAAATTAGTCACAAAGGCACAAAAAGCCATATAAATCGTTCCGAACTAAAATATTCCTTCATCAATAGAGAACTAAGACCTAACTACAATGCAAAATGGTGTCGCGCATTTGTTCTTAATAATTTTTACAATGAAAACAAAAAACCAACTCTTATTTAATATATACTTAGGAGAACGAAACATTTCAGCGTCGAAATTTTTCAATGCCTTTTCAGTACCTATGCGAGAATGTTAGTCGGAAAGCAACGTTTCTGTTCACATCGAGCATTCTGCCAGGGACAGAGAAATCAGCCAACGCAACAACAATTTGTTAAGGAAATACATACATTGTATAATTAGACACACAACCCAGCGCTGCTAGTGTTAGTGAAAGCAGCATATGTTGGAGCTCAGCTCATATCCGAGAGCATCGTCGATTTGATCGGGTCGTGTACATAGCATAGCGAACACGCATACATTGTTAGGTGATAAACGAAGCAAAGTATGGTGGTACTCGTGCCGATACGATAGTTTCATGTTCTACATGTTAGCGGTCGGTTGCGAGTGAACGTGCGTTGCAAGTGTTAAGCAACGCAACGCATATGATTTTACTTGTACCGACACGGCAGCAGGCGATGCTCGTGCCAGCAAAGCAACGCGTGTATTTGTTTTCAACGCGCGTTAGCCAACGCACGTTAAGGCATTTATGGCACCAATTGGCCACATGATTAACGCGCGTTTTTTCAAAATACGTTGCAACGCACGTTGGTTTTAACGCACGGAAGATATGCTTAATCGCACGTTGTAGGCTTAGTCTATATGGGGCATTTTACACCAAATCGCACACAATTTTGCTTTTGCATCTCTGATTTTTTGACCTTTTTTCTTTTGGTACTTGTTCAAAAACTGACGTTTTTTAACGGTTTTATTTAATGTTCATAACTTCACGACTAATCCACCAAATAGAACATTTTATGTGTCAGAATGTTTACTTTTTAAACTCACTTTTCATATAATACATGAAAAAATTTATTTTTTGAACGATATTACTATGATATTTTAGAGTTTCAAAAATAAATCGTCATTTTTAATAATGTATGACTAATCAGAAACTGTTAGTTACTTATTAAACTTTATGTCTAGACTGACAATGTGCAACCGATTGGACTTATTTTTTTTTCTAAATTTCAATGTTAAATTTTTTAGTTATCCATGTTGAGAAATATCCAAATGCGTTACTTTGAATATTTAAAGCATATTTTCTCTATAAAATAAAATAATACTAAATAAAATATATTTCATTTAAATTTATATAATTTTTATATATTTTTTTTTTTTTGTGAATTACGATCTCTTTTTACAATTCTGCATAATAATACTCATTTAATACAATTTATTCACATAACCAAATATAAATATTTTGTGCTACAAATATTTTTTTTTTTTGTTATCATATATTCTTCAAATTTTGACCTCAAACTGCTATTTGCTGAATTTATTCCTCCTCTTCAGTATCAATTATTGCTCTAAAGCTGTACGGTGTGAAAACATAGCCCAAACCAGAATAAAATTTGCTCATAAATTCAACCCTGTAATGAAATAACTTAGATTAGTAGACGAAAATTTTATTTTGTAGCTCTACTGTTGAACTTACCAATGCAAACGCAACGTATGCAAAAAGGCCGAAAGACCCTCAATGAGTACCAAAATGAATATCGTTAACAATGCCCAAGGCCAGAATATAATCCAAATTGATATAACACCATAGTAACCGGGTGCCATGACGAGGGCGCTATGCAGCACCATGCTCCATAATACTTCTGATAATTCTGAAAATATTAAAATTCAATTATATTATTAATGTTTATATATTAAACTCTTCCAAAAATTAAAATTGCAATATTTAACAAAAGTTAGTAAGGGTCTTATCTATGGCCTCACCAAAAAAATAAATATCCCAAATAGCGTTAACAGTAAAAGTTCGCGTTAGTCTGTGTAGCGTTTTAAAGCTAATCTTTGTACTGCAGGTGCCACGCCCTCTTGTCGAACTTTGCTAACTTTTTTTTTAAGAGTTTTTCCAATTCTTCGATAATATTTTTGATAAAGTTGATAGCACTAAGTCATATAGCTCTCAATAAAGCATTTTACATATATTTTATTTGTATGGTTAGCAGGCGTGCCTCCAAACCAATTTAGTTTATTTTAAATCCTTAGAACCTTGTTTGAAGTAGCTTGTGTACCGAATTTCATTTAAATGTATCACTTCGCTTACCCGTTATCGTGACTTACGCAGAGTTCTATGAATTCTAGAGTAAAACCGTCACTGTTAAAGAAGCTTTTTTGATAAATTTTTGAAATAAAAAACTTACTAAGCCTTCTTGCAGCATTGCTAATATTGATTACAATTTTTTTAAATTACTTACGTGCATGCGCCAGTGATAGAGCCCACAGTCGTAAGTACGATGCTGTATGTGAAATTGTACTCAGCACATATTCGATGGTGTGAATGGCTTGCAAAATAAAAACTTCACTTATGGGTTCATCATCACCATGTCCACCACCATGACCACCATCTTGGTTATTAGAAACTGGCGCCGGTGCTGGGGCTGAATTGGGACCTGGTACAACTTTGCCGTTTTCATGGATTGTAGTGCTAACACCATTTTGATTGGAAATCTAAAAATAAATCGCAAATTTAAACTTGGCTTGCCAAAACCACTTTCAGAAAAAACTTTTACCTGTTTCTGGCGTGTGCGCCTTTGGATCATAACATAGAAGGGACGGCCAAGTAACATCCATGGTATACAAATGAGAGCAACAAGAACAAATATAGTCTGCATTTGACTTTGCGCCTCAAACATGAACTCCTTACAACCCTCCTGTGGCACTTCAGACTTAAACAACATCATGTTTATAAAAAGTATCAAAATTGATGGTGCACAGCCAGGCGATAGAGGTGGCGCTTCTTTTGCTGAATATGTTGCCCATTTGAAAAACATCATGAAGACCATATAGCCAAAAAGCAGTAAAAGGAATAGCACTTGTGGTATGAACTCCAATATAATGGCGGAATACCTTTTGAAATGAAAGTAATTTACCAATGACATGCAGACGCCGAAAGTCATATGTACGACACCAATTATAATTGAAAGTTTCATTTTGAAACCGTTTTGGAAGATAATTTTATTATCTGCCAATTGCCAAATGGGATCCAGACCCAGTGGATAAACACCAATAGTAGAGGTATCAGGTGACATTTGTAGAAATGGATTCTCCAGCACTGTTGAGGTATTATAGCGAATGCGCCATTTCGTACCAAAAATATTCATCGATTTGGAAAAGACATCATTGTATATAAACCCTGAGTAGATGGAGAAGAGACCCATAAGCAAGATGATATAACGTCCTCCGAAAAACATTCTCCAAATTTCGCCTTTACGTTCACTCAATTTCTTCTCCCAGATTGTCATCCATGCACCAATGATTAGCAAAATTGCACCATGGCCAGCATCACCAAACATTAGGGCGAAAAGGAAGGGGAATGTTATGCATGTGTACAGTCCCGGATTTGCTTCACGGTATGACGCAAAGCCGTACGCCTCAATTAGGTTTTGGAAACCACGCGTAAATTTATTCGTGCGCGTGTATGAAGGTGGCTGCTCCGTTGTCTCAATTACATTCAAAAACGACGGTATGGTACTCTCCACTTTAGTTGAGCCATCTGCTAAGGCCCGCTGTACCTTGGGTAAATCACTCTTTGGTACCCAACCTTCACCAATGAGACACTTGTTACTAACATCCATGTTGAATAGATTCAACGTATGATAGATGGCTTTCATCTTTTTGACCATGATAGACCATTTGGACATATTCTTGGCAGCAGCAGCTAGCACACGACTGCGATGATCTGCTGTTTGATTAAGCACCATATGTAAATCTTGTATGCGTACACGTACTTCCTTAATCATGTCCTCGCGCTCAGCATGTGCACTTGGACAGGGATAAACTGATGCATGAAAACCTTCACAAACTTTCTTAATGCGATTCTTTAGCTGATCGCCCTGAAAGAAGGCAACGAAAACAGTCTTCTGTATGGGTCGTCCAGTTTCAGGATCTATACTAGCGTCACTCAAATCGCTGCGTTTGAGAAAAATGTTACCACGTGAAATGCGCCACAACATGCGTTCAAAGGCAAAGAAACGCTCCAGATTAATGACACCTGCTACAAAACCAAGCTGTCCACGTTGTGCTAGAACGCCCATATCTTCAATGGGATTTCTATAACGATTGGTATCTAAATTACTGACTTCTGTTTCGGAGAAGAAACCCTCGGTATTCTCAAGTACATTTTTCAATTCGCTCATGCCCAAGTAGTTTTGATTAAGATTGACCCCGTTCTGTGAGAGTTCACGTATTTCATTTTCAATTGATTCGAGATGAGCCTCCAAATCGATAATTTCGCGTGGATTTGGTGGACGTGGCTCATCTTGAATGCGTATCTCTGGCATATTTATAGCATCTTTTTTGAGTTCGCCTTCAATGTAGCGTATGCGACGCTCCAGTTCATCGCAACGTCGCACTTCGTTGACGAATTTACGTTGAAATGAATTGATGTCAGTGTTGAGCTGTGAGGAGATGAAGCAAATTATTAATAATTTTTTAAGAATTCTGATAGGGTCTGTAGACCTACATCTCGAAACTGCACACAGCCAATTTCACCCAACTCAGCTACTGATGCATAGGCTGCCTCTGGTTGTATGAACATTTGGCACAAGGCCATTTTTTCACTGCGGAACATGTCACCCATAGCGATTAGGTTCTGCTCTCAGTTTCTGGAAAGAGTAAATGGAACACAATAAAAATTAATGAGTTGTGGTGAACGATACTACTAGGCATATGATGCAACAGCTTAAAAAGCTTTGTAATAATCAAAGGTTTGTCAACATTTTGTGACAGATAATGAATTTTAACATCAACAATATGTTTGATACCCTACAGCCGGAAAGTAGTGATGTTGATATATTTTATTAATGTTTCTGTTAAGTTATTAAACACAACTTTTCACACTCCATTAAAAAATTCGATGATTTAACTGACATAGACTTTTTTGACATAACTCTATAGTTTTTGACTTATATTATCTATTTATATATATTCAATATTACTTCTATATTATTTGACTGGTTTTATGTTCATCTATATATTTTGACTTCTATCAATGATTTCGATTTTTTTGGACTATTTTCGATTAGAGTTTTATGAACTTTTTCGGTACACTCTATATTCCTTGATACAACCTAACTTTTGCACGACTTGACAGTTAATTTTTTTTTCGATACTTATTGACTTTTCTGGTTTTGTTGATACCACAATATACTATACTAAACTTATCGATGTTTTCTCTTGTTATTCGATGTTACATTTTTCATATTATTTAACGCTTTTTGATATTTTTAGATTTTGTAACTTTGTGGTGAGGCAAAAATGAAATGGAACGTTACATCGTTTGCTCAATAATATTTCAGCTGAACAATAAGAATCACTAGAATTTCGAATTGTTACCCCAATATCAATGCATCCAATTTATTTACTGATAAGATAGCAGCGACAAAAGTGGGTTGACACATGCGTTACTAATGCTAACAATTTGATTACATTGAATTGTTTTCTCTTCTTCTCTCTTTAATTTGTTTGTTTTAAGGTTCTTGCTGTAATTGCGTTTTCATTAAGTCACAGTGCCTCTATTATCTGAAGTGTTGCTTTATTTCCAAATAATTAATCAACTAATCGCATAAATTGTTAAAAATTATTTTATAAGCTACTTGATATAAAAATAACTACGATATAAAAGTGTTTTGCAAATATTTGTTTACCATTAAAATATCAAATGAAATTTAAAAGCTCAATAATAAACAAAATGTTATCAATATATGTAGGTAATGCTTGATATGGGATGAGTTTTATTCAAGTAGCAGTGCAGATTGAATTATGATGTGCGAATATTCTTTAAACCCTTAAAGTTGTGCTATTAAATTATACATAGTATTTACTCTCTCTGTGATACATTGCAGTTTCAAATTTAAATATTTTAATTTTTTACGAAGCTTCCTACATAGCTACAGTCAAACGAAGTATTTTTTGGCATATTGGCTATTGATTATTATCATGATTACGATTTTGTTAATGAAACTCGATAAGATATTTTACAGTAAAATTGAAGCGTTTTCAAGGCTTTCACCTAAATTTGCGTAAAATAATTAATGAAGTAGTAAAACGCTTACCGACAAAAATATCGATAACAATCAAAATGCTATGTGGGAAAGTGTGGCTTAAAATAACCAGATATCTTAGCTCTAAGCAAGATGTAAAGCTATTTTTTCTCTTAATGTTTACGATTGTCATTTATAATTGTTGCTGCCGCTTTATAAATAGAATAGGACTTTACAATAAAAATTCCAAATATTTTTGCTCTAAAATGTCTTTTATTTGGCAAAATTCATTCATGATATTATTGCAAACTCCTAGTGGAAAAATGTCACTGACATAAGACTTTTGGTGATCAGAAAGTGATTATTCAAAGAAAACATTTTATAATATCACATTTTGAGATCTTTTGAACTGAAATTTCTTTTTAAATAAAGAAGTCGCTGTCGCTTAAATGTAAATTTATCAACTTTTGTTCAAATGTTTCTTATGAATTTTATATTAAGCTAATGACAATACAACAAGTAACAAGAAACCGACCATAAATCGGTTTTTGCTTTGAGGTTGGAAAAATCGAAAAAATATGCAAATTATAGAAAAAAGTTGAAACGAACTGTGTTAAAAAAGCTGAGAAATGCTGAAACATGTTGGAAAAGTAAAATAAATAGAAGATGTTGGAAAAGTTGAAAAGACTGAAAAGGTTGAAAAATGTACAAATAGTTGATAAAAGTTGATAGGAGTCGAAAAAGTTTGAAGAAGTCGCAACAAGTTGAATAGGTTGAAAACTTTAAATTCATACCTATATTGAAAATGTCTAAACATGATACATATATAAAATGTTGAAAAAAATTGAATGTGGTTGAAAAACTAGACAAAAGCATGGAAAAGTCGAAAAAATTAAAATAATATGGAAAATATTGGTAAAAGTTGTATGGAGTTGAAAATCCTGAAAAAAGTTGGAAAGGATTGAAAAAGTCAAAAAAACCAAAATTTAAACACGTTGAAGAAGTCGTGTTGAAATGTTGAAAAAAATGGATCAGTTTGATTAAGCTAAAGAAGTTGAAAAAGTGTAAAAGAAAAATGCTAAAAAAGTTTGAAAGTCGTAAAAATATGTAGAAGAGGATTGAAGTGATTTAAAAACTTTCAAAAGCTATTTTAAAAAAATGTAAAATGCCACGTCTAATTTTCCAATTAGGACGTCTTTTGGATCAATAAATTATGTTCGTGATCGGCATCTGCATGAACTATATTATCACAATGGCTTCTGAAATTTTCAAGATATGCCGTAGGAAGTCTTGAAATTTAAGGCCTTGACACACCCACCTGCTGCAATCCTTCCGGAATATGTTGCAAAAATTCTAAGGATTAATTGAAAAATTACAAAAAAAAGTCAAAAAAAAGTTGTTTTATCAAAGATATTTCGAGAAACATTTTTATAGATAAAAACATTAATATCTGAAGAAACTTATAAATATTTGTAAGCAAATAAATTTGGTAATTTTAATGAGTTGCTCTTATGCCTTTGATCTTAGTTTTTTTATCATTTTATGGCATGATTATGGCTGTATATAATTTCAAAAAAAGTTTTTTGCGTAGTTTCTAAGTCATTAAATTTGTTCGCACATCACACACAAAACTACACCACTCAGCAACCCCTAACCGTTTATTTAAAAATAAAAAATGCAAACGTTGTATAGAATGTAGAACTTACTGAAAGTGTGCGTCGATATCAATTCAAACTTGTGACTCCAAAAAGCACGCTAATCTATCTATTCTTTCCGTTAGTTAATTAGTAAGCAAGTACATGTTTTTAATTGTAATTCAAGGCCATACCTATCAATCACCTCAAAAGTAACAACTAACACATGACATAGATTTTTATGGTTTTTGATATGATTTATTGAAAGTTATCAGCTAAAAAAAATAAATGAAAAGTTTCAGAAAAATTAATAAAATCGTATTGGTAAGCCGTATAAATCCAGCATATTGCAATGAATTAACTTAATGACACAATTTAGTTTTATTGCTTTTATCTATTAAATAGCTCAACGAAAGCCACAATAACATGCTTTTAAATGAGATTAACCCTTAGCTATATTTACACAGTATGAAAGGCTTTATCTGATTATAAATCGCTGTTTGATCAAAACATTTCTTAGCACGTGATAGAAAACAAAATTATTTGGTTGAATCATCAAATTGTTATCAATAGCAGACATTTGATTGAATGTGTAGAAGCGAAAAAAAACCAATAAATTTTCGTAATGCCAACAATACAATTAATTGTGTTTCAAAAATTATCAATAAATAAATCAATCAAATTGATTTTTTAAATTTTTAAGTGATATAATTCCAGTGATGTGTGCTGAAATAGCAAGTTAATGATACATCATTTTAAAATTTAATGCATATCAGCGAGGTTTTTCTTTAATTCTTCGCTCATTTTTTCAAATGACCACACAACTCTGAATTACTGAACATACATTCATCACTGATAATTCTTTTCTGTTAATTACGCAGTCATTCATTTATTTATAACAAAGTTTAATGTAATGAGGTAGTCGTTTTTGTGCAGCGCCATCAGTATTTTAATTTATAGTGCCAAACTGTATTAAATCCTTTGTAATTATAAATAAATGTTGGGGAAAACTCCTTATAAAAAAACTTACACAGAACAATAAGTTACGTATTTTTAGCTATATAAATGTAAAAATTGATGGCACCAGTGTGTACATAATCAAGTATAACTTTTAAAATATGGTATTGTTGAAAAGAGATATGTGTTTTGAATGGTGCTTTTTTTGCACCACAAGCTATTTCACTTGCAGAGATAACTAAACCCATTCAAATAAGTTCAAACAAACCCACATATCTGTAGGACTCTATGGGAATCAAAGAAAGTAGAAAACGAACGATACTGACTCCTCAACTGAAAAGAAATTAAGCTGTCAAAACCAAACATTTTATTGACGATTTGATAGCAAACATAGGAAAACATCCACATTTGCAAGCACAAGTCTAAGATCAATGATTCATAACATGGCTACTTGCAGGGATATACCTACATATAGCTGCCAATGTTTGTGGTTTTCTGGCACATATGCAGCATGAACTTAAATTGGAAAAAAAAAGGAAAAAATTTATATGATTAATTGTTTTTCGTGGGTTTTATAGAAAAAATATATATTCACATTATTTCATTGAACCCGTTTTTTCTATGATGCTTCCAACATTGGTATTGATTTCAGTAAATTTGTACCTTTTACCCTACACAAGTGACTTGAAAAGTAATAATATTAAAATATTAATAAGAAAAGTCTTGGAGTAAAGTTATGTTAAGCAATCAAAAGATTTGTAGAATATCAATTTTCAGCTGATTATACTTGATTTTCCGCTAGGAAATGATAAGGCTTTTCAATAATTGAGTATAGATAACATTGACTTAGTGATTTAGATTATTAAGAAACAAACCCCTTAGGCTTAAGTTATAAGCCTTTTTAATCAATTTAATTTAAACAAAGGTAAGATGTTAGAGCACACATACATATGTATGTCTGCTCCAATAACACATATTATGCCACAACTGTCACAGCGATATAAACGGCTCTACGCGTTAATATTTACCTCCAGATTGCGATATCAGATATTTTTCTCAATTTCATGAGCTTTTGTCTGAACTATACGAGTAGTCTAATGGAATACGCATTTTAAACTCTTAGTCCAATACAAAACATCACAAAATATATTTTAACTACCACTTATATGGCAAAACAATTCTAAAAGTTATTACTTGAATAATGTTATAAGCGAAGTCATAGTAAATTTCAATTCAACTTTAAATAAGTTCAAGCAATTTAGAGTGTTTCTAACAATTTGTTTACTCTTCCACAAAACATCATATTACCAGTTTAGAAGTAAACAAAAAGATTTAAAGTTTTGTTCAAAATGATAATACATACATATATAAGTACGTATGTTGAATGTCTTAAGTCTTCTGTGCCCATGATATTTGTAATCAATATTATCGGTTATATTGAAAGATATGACCACCTCGTATATCCGTAAATCAGTCTTTTTACTTGTCCTTGATATACATTTGAATTAATTGAATGTTTACGAAATTTTGTATGATGTATATTGATTTTATTAAGGTTACATTTACTTAATGAACTCTACTGATGGACGTTAAGATATGTTATCATTTAAAATAATACTAATTTTCGTACACGATAGCTAATAAGGAGTTCTTCATATTCACCTAGTACATTTTAAATAAGAAAAATTTGCTGTGAATTAAAAAATTTGATTTTCTGTAGTGATTAAAGTTTTTGCTTAAAAATTTAGAAGAACTACTATAATACAAAAGGTTTGCGAAATTGTAAATTTATATATGACATATTGAAAACAGTTTTGATTTACTGACTTCAGATCTTATCTAACATTAACAGGTTTAGAGATTTATGTCCTAAAAACTAGTTTAGTACTTATATTAAGTCATACTGAAAAATGAATTGTGCTTAAAATTTTTATCTACTATGAAAAGTTTAATAAAAAATATGTTAGTTTTCAGAATTTACATAAGTCTTTCTTTAAGATATTTTGTTTGTCTTTAAACATACATATATTTTAATAAATTTTCTCTAATTAGCTTTGACGTGCAAGTGCAGCTGAATTCGATCACCTCCAAAATTAAGCGAATAACTACCTTAAGATTCCAAAGTAAAGTTGTCAGAATAACTATTTATTGTAGTGTCAAAATTGCCACATTAACAGCCTGAAATTTGTTTTCGAAGCATGAACTTAACTGAAATTTTATAAACCTTTGATTGGATTTCACTTTAATTTTTCAAAATTGAAACTAAATTTGATTTTTCTCAGAATGGGTTGCTATTTTTTTTGTAAAAAATTTTCAAAAAACACATTTTTGAATAAGAACCTTTAATTTAAAAACATCGTTTTTATGTTCGCATAAAATAAAATGTTAACGACTTCGTGGCGCTTTCTATAAAGTTTCTGCTTCAAAATATTCTTTCACGCTGCAAACGACGAAGCACAACGATAAGAGTTTCTGCTGATATGCGCAAAAGTCTTTAAAATTTTAGCTTCATGAGAATAAGAAAAGAAAAATGTATTCAAAATCCATTTTTTTCTAAAGAAAAACCTTAGCTTCCTTTTCAAAGTATTTAAAAAACAAAAATTTTAAATTTATTTTTTTTTTTTTGAGGAAAACTCAATTTTAATTGAAATGTTGGGCTTAACTTAAATTATTTGTTATTAAGTCTGATATTCTGATTAAATTTTTATATAATACTTTCGATGGTTTCTTAAACCAAAAACAGAAAATATATAAGAGAAATAAAGTAACATAAAGGACTTTCCACGAAGAAATTTAATTTGAAAATTTCCAACAAAAAAGTTAGGAAATGCAGCTACATTAGTTGTGGCTTAAAATGCTGCCGTGCTTTATCACTGAAATTTTGTTTTATTTTATGCTTCTTTTAATGCAAAATCTTTTTCTGTGAATTAAAAATTTGAAAAAAAAAGGAAAAATATTTCTCAAGCTCTTTGTACTTTTAATATTAATTGAATTTTAAAATTATTTCGAAGCACAAAAGGGCCAATTTGTAGGTAAAAGTAGTGAAGTCGAACACCAAATTATTACTTATATGAATATTTTTAGATAGAAAAGTAATTTTTTAATATATTTCCTCAGTCCTCTAAGGCTTCTTTAGTTTTCAAAATCAAAAAACTCTACTCAAAACCCAACTTAAGTTAATGATTATTTCTTTCAAACTTAAAATTTTGCTTAATTAGCTTAAGTTTTGCTTATTTCATCACACACAATAAAAATATTCAATATTGTTATCCTTAATTTTAATTACCGCTATTTTAATGAAAAATCCAAATTTTAAAAATTCCAAAATTCGTATAAATTGTCGTTTTGAGAATCGATTTAAAATTTATTTGTACTTCACGCGTCGAAAGTAAGAAAACGTCTGGCGATTTATAATTAAACAATCAATACCCACTTAATTTTGTACCTGCTATTATTTCTAATCTAAACAATACAAATTATTATCGCATTCGATTATTAATACCATTTTTTTTTGTCACACTTTAAAAGACCAATAAAATATTTCTTGTGACTTTTCGTCATATTGATGTCCTAACGAGTGGAAATTTGAAACTTAACCCACGGTTAATGGCATTTGAGTCATGTTTTTTTTCGATTTATATCACTGAGGCATTTATAAAAATTTATTATAAGTTTTGATCATGTGCAAATAATCGATTAAATATCATGATAATGTTGTTTTTTTTTAATCTTTTACTCACATCGTGTAAAACTTTTGTGACGATTTGTTTAGATAAAATATCAGATTAGGGAAAAGCTGAAAATCAAAAGACTTAATATTTAAATACGAAGAAAACCTTTTTTGCATGGTTGCAGAAGCGCAGAATGTTCATTGAAAAAGCTTTTGCAGAAATGCACTGCTTTAATTATATGACCTTGGCAGTTTAAATTCAATGATAACACGCTTATACAAGCAGCATTAGTTGAATGAGTACATCTTGCATTTAAATTTTATGATGTTATTAAAATATTGCCGAATAATGGAAAATATAAGAAATAAAAAGAAAATTATTTATACGATACAAATATTGAGTTTATTTTCAAAAAAAATATATATACTTATCAATTTTATGTTCTTATTCCGTTTCACTTTTGCTTCTATAAAGAAATAACAACTTAAAGTTTTTTCAGGATCTTGAAAGAAAAGAAATTCAGTCAAATTATCAGAACTACAAAAGAGTTTGAATTTAAAAAAAAAAAAAATTAATGTCAAATTCAGGCCATAAGATTTAAAATGGCTATTGGCATTCAAAATTAGACTTAAATTTTACTTCCGCAATAAACCGGAATGAGACATTGGCTATCTACTAATTTTTTAGCTCAATTCAAAAACAGCATACAATACAGAACTAAAGCCAGTCGTACTAGTATCATCCATTGTAAGTGAAACCATCAGTGACCATTGAACCAATGATGGAGAATTTCGAAGCCAGATATGTTTTTTTTTTGCATAAATTTGTTACAAACCCAAAAATTGTCGCAAGGGTCACTCATGATTCCATTAAGCAATGGATAAAGTTAGTCTCAAAAGTCACTGATGATTTCACTTACTAATGGATGAAATAAGTATAGCAAGCTGTAGTCCTGTTTTGTTTTTGTTTTTTGTTTTGTAATTGTTTTGGGTGTTATCACACACTGCACTGTACAGTAAGCTCAGTAAAAAAATTTTAATTATTTTCTGTTTCGATATACAACAAAATAAAACCAAAGGTGTTTGTGTTAAGATCCTTTTGTTGAAATAGTTGCCGAAATAAAGAACGTTAAAGCTGAAAATGACAACTTAGAAAATCGGCAAATATTTACTTATCAACTTATCGTCTTATAAACTTAATTATTAGTCTACTTATTGACACTTTGAATTCAAACATATTATGGAACAACAAAAAAGAGTACTGGCAGTTTAATCATCTTATACAAAAGCGACTAAGGAAAGCTTTTATTTAAACGTTTATTAACTTATCGTTAAAGCAAACTATCGTGTCAAAAAAAATTACCAAGCTAATATCTTTTTAAGCTACTAAATTATGCACATATGCTGTTATGAAATAATCGGTTAGTCAACTTAATATTAATGAACTCATGAATCTTAAGACCTATCAACCGATATGTATCAATACGATTTATCACATTAGAAATTTACCATTTAATCAGCAATTTTATAATTCAACTATGTAACTTATTTAGTAAGCAACTTACCATCAAATCTTATGGGTTTATCAACTCTCAAATTATTTTATGTTGCTAAAAAACTTGACCGCATAAAAAGTTTTCATAGCACTTTAGCTACTTCAAAATAGTAGCATTCACATCCATTAGGTGGCGAGCTTTCATTAGTTAAGTACTTTATATACTTAGCATTTTGAAAAAGGAAGTAATTGACAGTGATCGAAGTGGTCACCTTTGTGACCACTCACATGACACTTTAGCAAAGCAAATGATCACCAGCTATGAAATGAAACCACAAAAAAAAAATAACTCTTATTGATTATTTTGTTATTGACAGCTCCTGATTTGATATCAGAAATATTGAAGGAGTCAAAAAACAGTTGCTGATAATGGGAATATTTCATATATATATAACGCCTTAAATGTTGCATTTTAATAATAAGTAATAAGTAAAAATGGTTAAG
This sequence comes from Meiosimyza decipiens, assembly GCA_963680825.1. Classification (NCBI taxonomy): domain Eukaryota; kingdom Metazoa; phylum Arthropoda; class Insecta; order Diptera; family Lauxaniidae; genus Meiosimyza; species Meiosimyza decipiens. Next base: position 75,499,427 of record OY804260.1, read on the forward strand.
AAAAAAGAAAGAAACTCACATTTCAATAAATAAATTAATATCTTATGCACGATTTCTTACATCATAATTTTAACCTTCCATTTCAATTCGGTATCACAAGTAAACTCATATGTGTGATATGAGATGTAATGGAATTTTTTCATAAAAGAGCTCATATAATTTTACTGGCATCACTTGTACTTGACCTAATTTACACCACTATAATCCGTAGCAAAAATTATGTCTTGCTGAAAAAGAAATAACCAAAATCGAGTATTTTTGGCAAAACCACAAAAGTAACACACTTCATATGTGCCTAAGAAACCGTAGCCAAAATGATGCCATTAAAGCCAAAATGACTTTTATTAGAATGGCTGAGTAAGTTTTGCAAAAAGCGCAGCGGAATGGCGTCGTTTGTGGTAGTGATATCACTAGTACATTTGATGCTTTAAAAGCAGTCGAAAAATTGACGGCATCTTTTGCTAAATTTGTTGCCAACACAGAAGTTTCCAAGGTTTTTCATGAATTTTAAATGAAGTGTTTGTGCTGCGGCTGCCAACATCAATGCCTGCTACTCTTTATCGCCTACAAACCGTTGACGTTTTATGTGCACCTATTGAGCGGAAATGAAATTGAGTTCTACTTTTGAGTATAGCAATAAACATTACAGCATTACAATGGAGCGGTTTTAAGAATTGAAATAACGTTGGCATTATAGTACAGCTATACCATCAAATAAGTTCATGGAATTTTTGCCTTCATTTCAAATTTGATTCAGTAGATCTTATGTAAAAAATTTCATCAGGATAAAATGATAAAATTCAATGGTTTCTTAAACAGTCAGAATAACTTCGAAATGTTATTATTTATTTTATATGTCTAAATATACAACCCGTCTCTAACTCCAGCAGATTCTTTAAAAACTTAAGTATATTGTCTAAGAAACACTTTATACTTGGAGAAAGTTTCAAGCTATATCCGATATAAAAATTCATAATTTAATCAAATATATTATAGCAACGTGGTTTTATTGATTTGATTTACTATTTTTTCCTACCTATAACTTAGTTCACAATTTATTTTAAATTGTAGGAAGAAATTTGCATAAAACAAAAGGAACTGAAAACATTGTGATATAATTTTGGTTTTCAAAAGTCACTTTAAAACTATGTGCTTAATTAAAATGTTGCGGCACAGCGCTACAAATTATGGCACCTTTCGAGTTAATGACTGGAAACGTTTTTCGACCTCAACAAGGGGTCACCAGTGGAAATCACCTAAAGCTAAAGATGTAAATCCAATTTTAGTATTAAATCAAATGGTTCGCTTTATGTATCATTCTTCAGCTAGTTTTTCCACTTAAAATCCTTATAGCGTGCTTTTTTTATACACTTGCACTACAGGAAATAATGTCATTTATGGAGGTTAGCTTAACTAAACCAATTTTTATCGAATCCTTAATAGCTTCAAACTTGATAATTTTGATAAAAATTGAATAAAAATTTTTATGTTTCGACTCTTTAAATTTAAAAAAAAAACTTCAAGTTTTGGTCAGTTTATTGTGAAGTACCGAAATGCCCGAAAATAATTCCAAATATTCATAAAATGAAAAAACAAAAATATGCTGGAAAAAAGATCATACAGATTTTCTTTACGCCAACTATGTATTATCCTTTTTAATTTTAAACTAAATTACAACATTTTAACTTAAATGATTTCAGTTATTTCAAAACATTTCCAAAACTTATCAATAAATTACACTCCAAGGAAAGCCACAAATAAACAACGTTTACAACAAAAAACTAAGTATGCCATTTAATGCGCTTCAAAGTAGCTATGTACAGTGAAAAAATCACTTTTGAGCTTAAATTTTATTTAACATTCAACAAACACGAACAACATTATCGAAAAATAAAAAACAAGAAAGTAGTAGAAAGTAGCCAAACAAAATTTTAATGACCTAATTTCATGTCCAACTTAAATGCGGATGCATTTTCAATGAATTTGGCCTCGCTGTTGCAAAATAATTTAAAAGAAAAAAAACAGCACATTCCCATAAAACTTGCCCAAAAAAAGGCATAAATTGAAAATGAAAATAGTGGCATTAACGCGTTGCAAAGTTCAGCGCAGCGCAGAGGTGATAATAATAATGTTGATAACATGGAAAAATAAATATAACAAAAAAAGTCCAAAGCTGTGGAAGAGTGGAAAACGAAAAATAAAAAGGATTAAAGTGAAATGTTAGAGATATACGGCAAAAGTTTGAGTGGAGCGCACATTAAATTTGTTGAATGAGCATTCACATGCGATGCAATGCAACTTTGCTGCCAATTCAGCTACTCAATGTAAATTGTGTACGAGCAGGTAACAGTGTTGTTACACTTTAGTGTAACTTTATATTTCAACAAAGTATTTATGATATTAAATATTCAACTGCATTTAAGGTCATAGAAAAAATTCAAATTTACATTACGAGACAGGCTCTTGTAATAATAAAATAGTTCAAGATATGGTACAAAACAAATTTAAAAATTTTGATAAAGCTGAAACATTTTGAAAATATTGAAGTCTTGGAGATTCGAAAAATGTTGAAAAGGTTGAAAGATTTTTCAATACTAAAGCCATGTAGAAAATCAAAAAGTGTTAACCTTAGAGTGCTTAGCTTATTCAACTCTCCAAAAAAGCTAACCATTCGTCATTTTGACGAGCACATAGATTTTTTGTTGCTTTTTGTTATAATTTTAATGAAGTAAATGGGTTTTATTTTTACCTGCTTAATACGATTTAATCAAAAATGAAAACATTTACTTAAAATTTTAAAAAATTTAAGAATCTTTTTATAGCCTAAATCTGAGCAATATGTACTTAGCTTAGAAACAGTTTTTTTATTTAACACAGAAAAATTTTTTTATTCGCATGTGTTTATGACATTTCTTCAAATTTAGGTCATTTACTCTCAGAATAAAATAAGAGAATGTTTTTAGTTTTTTAAAAGAAAAACTTTTGGAAGAAAAAACTTACACAAAAGCTATACATTCGTCATACAGACGAGCAAGCTTTCAGTGTCGACAGTATTGTTGTGAGAGTACATTTAGCTAATAGCGATAGTTAGAGCGAGAGAGGCAAATTTTTAACTCTAGTTCGTCAAAATAATGAAGGTTAGCTAGCTGGGGTTAAAAAATTTCTCGAATAAAAATTATAAAATAATTTTCTATTCAATATAAAATAAATTTTTTAGATTTGTAAATAGATTAAATATATCAACAACTTATTGTATATCTTATTAACAACATTGTGAAGGCAAATAAATTCCCTAAAAAATTTCCCATTTTAATACAAACTTCTTAAAATCTTTCGCGCATTGTAGTTTTTGTTACCCAACACTGTACACTAAGTAACACACGTTGCAAGCAGTTACTCGTATGTTGCATTGTGCCAAAGGACAAAAAAAATAGACAGCTTTGCAGACAAACAGACAGACGCGCATTTTAGATAGGCGGGTCGACAGAAATTTTCTCGGAAAACGCATTGCAGCTGAAAATGCAATGGCAAAGTTTTTCTACCTTAACCGCAACGTAGGCGAATTTCAATGACTTGTGGTGCTGAACAACTAACGTTGCAAGTATCGCGTCGGTAGTTGTTCTTTGTTGCCAATTGCTTTCAAATGGGCTAAGCCAACCAAATGATATGATGTGGATGAGGTACCAAAGGCTACATTACAACTTACCTTTAATATTTGGCTTAAAATTCACACAACGACTGTTAAATGTGAAGTGTGTGGCAAGGGTGTTTATCTAAAAACTTGGCCTAAATACTTTTTATGATATTTTCGTATATTTCATTAAAGTGAAAAATTTTTTTTGCGTTTTTTTTAATTACTTCTTGATAATTTTTACACATGTTATTGAAATTGATAAGTTAATGAAATAATGTTCAAAGAATTAAACGTTTATCTACTAAATTTTTATTATAGCAGAAATTTCTTAAAGTTAATAAAACTCATTAAAATTGGCTTAGATAAGAAACGCAAATTTTTCATTATTAAAAATTAAATCTCAAATAAAGTCGCGTGATTATTGGCATAACCGAATTGTAGACATTTTTTTGATTAGTTGCAGCTGCTTCTAAATTTAGCTTTATCTAAATCATCATGTACGTAATAAATATTAAGTTATATTTGTATCACAAGCCACTTATTTAATTGTGCACGAGTTTGAATTTTGTCTTTATCATATCAATGTTTTCTGGATTAATTTGTGTATAACATTTTTAGCTAAGAGCTTTCACCTTTCAAGTGCGTGTCTTATCGGTAGCACTTATGGAAAAGTTTAAGAGCTGCATGGAGATATGTTGATAATTTTTAATTACTTTATTTGCCGAAAGTTTGCTTTTGGTGGTAGTGCACAGTCGATGAATATAATGAACTTCGCAACTTGGGCTACTTATTCGTCATTTTGGCAAATAGATAGCTCTTCTGAAAGTTATTTGCTTAGATTGCCGCTGAAATTTCAACTCAATTGGTAGAGCTTTTATGTATTGTCGAAGCCAACCAGTAGACTTGATTTCCCAGCATCCTTTCTAACTTTAATAAGTATTTTCAATGAAGAAGGCTTGCTATATGGACTCAGCCTGTTATCGTGGTGCACCAACTGCTTAACTCACAGAGCTAATTTAACGCTTAGTAGGTTTTCAAAATTAACTCAATTTAAGAACGATAATCAAAAAATCTATCACTCAAATGCTAGCATTTTATTCCATGAATTATACCACTGTTTATAGCTATGAAGTTAGTAATTTTTCATTTCAAAAATTAATCAGTTGATCATCCCATTGTAAATAAATCTGTGCAGCTATTGATCAAATAAGTAAATTGAATTAAAATATTTTTTCTATTATCGCAAAATATAACAATTCACTGAATAGAATATTCGACTGTCTATATATTGGTTTGATTCATTTTTCATTTGGCAATTGAATTTGATAAATATTTAAACTAAACAACTGACATCAGCAGCAGCCAGCTGCACGTTGTAAGGTTAAAAAAATAATACTAATGGATTTCTGTCATTTTTAATATACGATTATACGTAAAATGCCTTTTCTACTTTCATTTTTGTTGATTAATGCAAAACAAATTGAATTTGCAAATACAATAACTACTGAAATAACTTTATCCTCTTCAATATAAACTTTATGTACCTCAACTTTTAGTTTTTTTGGGTGGAAAAAAAAAAAAAATCTCCAAATATTTGCATTAAAATATATGAAAAATATTCGTTAACAAAGCATGTCAAGGTACCTGGGTATGCAACCGTGTGCAAGAATTCACATACGTTTAGGTAGAGCAAACTGAAACATTCATTTCCTCAACATAACTACTTTCAGCTGACTGGTGGCAAAAATAGTTGACTATCAGTTGATGACAAAGATGATGGTGACGAGAACAACGATGTTGATGGAAACTAACAAAAATATGAATTTACTTTCAGCTGCTCAAAGTGCACATATATATACTAACATATTAAGGTGTTCGTAATATACCAAATTGAAGATTTTTTAGAGAGTGTTGGTTTTTGAATGTAACTTCATCTTAATAGAAAACTTTTCCGCTTGTCGCAGTCTGTAAAGATTTATGTATTATGAAATGCTTGATAAGACTTTTTTCTTCTTAGCTGTATATTCGAAGTCAGTTGACCCTAGAGAAAACTATTAAATTTCGAAAATCACGACAATTTTGACATTTACAATGACAATCGATGTTTTTGTTAAAAATAAAATTGTTTTGATATGAAAGAATTTTAATTAAATGTATGGCGGTATAGTTTTTCATTTCAATAATTTTTTTTATTTTACTCGAAAGCAAGAAGACTTACAAATATGGTTTTTTATTCACTATCCTATGAAATCTTAGGAAAGTAATCATTACACTCTGAAAATAAAATTTTCTTGTGAAAAATCGTATAAGCAATCATTTTTCTTCCCATATTAATTTTTTTTTAATAATTCGCTAAATCGTGCAAAAAATGAAATTACAAAGATTTTTGTGCTAGGCTACTAGTTTTTAATTAAATAAAATTGGCTTGGAATAAAAAAATTTCATGAAGTCCAAAACTTTATTTATGTGTAAAATTTCAGACACCCTAATGCATATGCTACTGTTGCTGCTTGTTCTACATGAGAAGAAATTTTGCAATTTAAACTGATGAAAATGAAAATGAAAAGTTTTGAAAAGTTTCTTTTAGCTTAAAGTTTTTAAGCTTGTATGAAAAAGACTCCGATATTCGCTCATGTAATGCTTTCGAAACAAATCAAATGTCAAAAAACTGATTGAACTTCGTTTTCTACAAAAACTGTTCTTTTTCACAAACCCAGATACAAAAAGTAAGCAATCGCACAAAATAAACAATTTCATAATGTAATTTCACTTCGATTTCAATATCTTTGTTTTATGTATTAAAATTTGTTTCATCGAAAGCTTAATTTAAAATGAAAATATAAAAAAGAATCTTGTAAAATTTGCTCTTCTGTTTAAAGCCTCTGACTCAGTTGACATCATATAAAAAAGAGTCAAAAAAAATGGTTAAAATTTCAGTGTGAATGCTCAAGAATCCAATTCAAAAATGAGAAATGGACAGTTTTTGCTGTCACTGTCAAAACTTAATTTATGACAATGTTTTAATAAATTGATAACTCCTTGAAGTTCATTTCAAAGGCAGCATATCAAAACCTTTTAAAGAAATTGAAAAATTTTGGCCATCGGCCTATGTTCTTATAAACAGCTGCTTTATTTCAATAAAGATCAATCCACGTTCACACGTCATCAGTTTTCTTCATGTGCTAAAAAATTTAAAAGTTCGGTACTTTGTAATATCTTGGGCACTCGTGCATAACAAAACTTCTCACCGTAGCCCACTTTGAAAGTTGTTCTCTGTCATATGAAGACATCACATCATTTTATATCAAAGTCACATGCATATCACATTCATGTCGTTCGCATGTTATCAAATTTCAAATTTCAAATTCCAAATGAAAATGTTGAATTTTCAAAGGAAACCACAGCAGCAGCATAAATATAAGAGCGCACATACATATAAACACACACATAAGACATGCACATTTTATAGATACTCGCGCATACAAAAACATCATCTGCAATACATTCCCACAGCATATGGATAGTAACGTACAGCACGTGGGAAATGACGTAAAGGATTACATTGACATCAGCTCCATTTCGTTTGTCGTAATTTTTCGGTTATGAGAGTGAGTTGAAGATGAAAATGTCAGAATTTAACATGCACGAAACAACCAAAAAAAAAACTATGAGAAATCAAACAAAACAAAAAATCCCAAAAAAAAAACTTTTAAACAATGAGGAACTTTTAAAATGAAATAAATGTTCACCTGCAGGCGTTATTGTCGACAATTTTACTGTTGCGGTTGAGAAACGTCAGAATTCTAATGAAAGTAGTAGTCAGCAAGAATATAATATGCGGAGAGATTTGCACATGCTGTGTATAAAATATTAGTAGTACAAAACAAAATAACATGATTTGGGCGTGACAATCACATACTCAAAATATATGCAAACATTGTAGTTTCTCTATTGCAAACGAAAGTTCTTATTCAGACATAGCTACGCTTTAAACGGTGGGCGTGGTAACAGAATAAATATATTTTTTTTTTTGATGTTTCCCATACTTTTGTCAACTATTTTGAAATGCGCCACATAAATTATACTCTTTTAACTATCCAAAGTCTGTAGTCCAATGTAGTTCTAAGTCTTTTTTGACTCTTCAACATCGATTGTTTGAAAAATAGTTCACTTAACTGAATCTGCATAGGTGTCACCGGTGGCGATGTCAAAACTCCATTTGCTTATTTACTAAGCTTCTGCCTTTCACAATAAATTTGGCTAAGATAAAATCGATTTCATTAAAAACTCTAAGCTTAATAGCTAAGAAAGCTAATACTTGTAGTGGCTATACTCTATTCTGTGTCATCTTAGCTATACATCGCCTCAAAGAGAATGAGATCGGTTTTTTTTTGAATTTCTTTTGTTTTATATACGATATAGCTTAATATTTTGAAAGTTATATCGAAATCTGTGCGATTTGACTGAAACCCTTAATTTCAAATTATATTTTTGTACTAACATTTTCAATTAACTTACTACAGCCCTTATTTTATATACAAAAAATTCTTTTGAATTTCATCAAAAAAAAAACTAAAACAAAGCAACAAAAATAACAGCGTAAGTATTCTTAGCAACAATATTGATGTTACGCTGATGTAGGGGTATTGATAACTGAAAAAAAAACAAAAACACCATTAATGTTAGAAGCACAAAATAAAACAACACAACTCTTCTACCACACCAGATATTGAAAGAAATTCAAGAACATAATGCGAATATGCAAAACCAACTATTGTCACAACGTCACCACAAACAAAATTTTGACGAAAAGTAGAAAAAAGCAAACAACAAAAAGTTTGCTACTATGCTGCGAAAGCAACTTTTAAGAATAAGTAAAAACAACTACAACGAAGATGTTGCTAACAATACCTTTAAGCATAACAAAAATTGTTGTTAGTTTACTACTATGCATGACATGTGTCAGTGTATATAGTTTCCCAATAGGAAAACGCAAGAGAGTTCCAAAATATGCTCTATCTATAGAAGATAGCGATTGAAATGAAAGAAATTTGGACCAAATAATTTGCGTTAACTTAGCTAAAATTTAAATTCAAGCAGTTGAAATCATTAATGACATATGAGTTTTGAGGAATTGTTTCGAATCGAGACTTGAAAGGTACTTTTTAGAAGGCGAATGCATTTTATCTTCAAAGATTTACTAAAAAAATAGTCATTTAATTTGTTTACGCATATTTCTGTAAAGTTTACTACTTACGCATTTTTCAGGAATAATTTCTAAAGCTTAAAAAATTTTCTAAAATTATTATTATAATTTTAATGGAACGATAGAACCTGAAGATCTTTATATATACATAAGTTTGCATTGTTGAATACTGTCCTAAACACTGGTCACCACTGAACTTTTGGTTCATTTTATATTTAATAAAGGGTTCAGCTTAAAGTATGTGCGAAATGATACATACCAATTAACCACTTTGACTTACAAACATTTGCCACGAAAAATGAGTTTGAGACTGGATTCGACAATGAAATCTGAGTCAATTGGGTTTTTTTTTATTTCCATTAGAAAAAATTAGATCTCATAAAAAAAGTGCATGACTAACTGAAACAAACTTGAGTGCATTAAAGTTTCAAAAGATTTTATACAGGCATTATTAAACCTAGTTGAACCGTGTCTCAAAAAAAAACCGAATTCAAAAAACATGTTTTTTTGTGATCCACCCTTTAGCACAAAATTACAATCAAATAGTTCACAAATTTTAAGTTGCAAGGAATGCTATAATTGGTGTCAACTAAGGTAAATCATGAATGTTTCATTTTCCTGTAGGGCCATAATTTTTGCTATACATATGTATGTACATCTGTCCATTCCTTTTTATATATATATGCAGAAGCTGCTGTTTATAATTTTGTAGTTAAAAATATTGTTGGTGAAACATATCGCTCACTTACATCAAGACTGGCATAACTCAAAAAACCTTAAGTGGGAGAAAAACGCATTCAAAATTTTCAATAAGTTACTTTTAATGAAGATACCTTTCAGATTTTATTACACAAAAAAGCGGACATTTCTGCGGCATTTACTCAAAAATATCGCTTTTTGAGTTAAGCCAGTCTTGAAGTAAGTGTGCGATATGATGATGTCGTGTTATTTGTCTGCACAAGCTAAACTTTTTTTCATTTTCTTAACAGTGAATATAGTTTCTCCATAATAAGTTTACTCTTATTAAGCCTTGAGAGATTTTCTGGTAAATATTTACTTAATTTCAAGGTATAATCTTTTCACATAAATATTTACTACACTTTATTATTCAATGTTTAAAAAAACTCAACTAAAATGGTAACGTTTTTAATGAAATAAAAAATTAAATAATTTAAAAATATATTTTATTTAATAATTTTAATGTCGGTATGAAAAATATAATTTTATGGAAATTTTTGATTTAAGATCAACATTTTGTTATCTTAACTAGTACATTAAATCTTACTCATAGAACTGTTGCGATTTTAAGTAATAAGTTAGTTCGGCTACTCCTGTCATTTGGCTGGAAGATGATTATTGGAATTATTTGAAAAAACATCTACGAAAAATTATATAAATTCACATGGCTTTTAAAAAAAAAGATTATAATTTAAAAAATTATCTGGAGTTCAATTTTGGCTACATAATAAAATACAAAAAAAACTTTAATTCAACAAATAAAAATTTTGACACACTGTATAACTATTTATCTCATCATAATAATCCATAAAAATAACCTTGTGATTGTTTTATTTTTAATTAAGTTCATTTAAACTATAATCCTATTATAAATAATGACAAAAACTGCTGCAAAAAATTAATTAACCTCATAACCATTACAAAAGAAAAAAATGAAAAATTAATCAAATTATGTTTTGTTTTCAATATTTTTTATAAAACTCAATCATGTATGCACAAGTTTGATAATAAGTTGCCACTAAAAAAAAAAATTACAATCAATACTCCAGCATGCATTTTATGATGCTTAAAGTTTATCATATTCATAATGATAAAACCCTGTAAAAAAATTGAAAATTTTCAATTATAAAAAAACGTTGCAAAATAAAATGAGTAGAAAATTGATTTAAATGAAACGCATTGAATTGAAATGGAACAACAGCATTTAACTAACGACTATGGATAATATTGCTGCATGTGGCGCCATTGTTGTGAACATGTGACGATGACTTTTTTACCACTGTTATTGTTTTTATTAGTGCTGCTGCTGCTGTCAAAAGCGCTATAGCACTAAATTTTTAATATCAAAAAATGTTAATCAAAAGTTTTATTTTTTTGATGTGTGAACATCAATACAGACGGGAATGACAAAACAAAAACGCTATTGTGGAGTGAATTGGGTTGAAATGTATGCTTACGCTTGCGGAATAGCTAAGACTTTATTCTACTTTATTTTAACGTTTATTGAAAACTTTCAACATGATTCGACGTTAGGAAACGACTTCAGAAGATTTCTCAACTTTTTTTAAAATTAAATGAAATTCAAATTTTGAATATTAAATTGTATGCATTTTTCTACTTTTCAACATTTTTTGACCTTTTATTTTTCGATCCCTTCATTTTACTCACATACTTTTTGTCTGATCTTAAGTTACATTGTTGAGATGCGATCGATTTTGGTGCCTCATTCTGTAATAAAAAAAAAAATACTATTCTACCCCATTACAACGACGGCTGAGGAGGCGTATCACTACCCATTTTTCTTGAAACTTAGTTTTGCCCGTATATTTTATATATGCGTTACGCCTCATTCATCTGAGTCAAATAATTGATAAGATTTTATGAATTCAACTTTGAGGGCGTATTATTATTGATGTTTCTAATTAAAACTTTGCTGAGAACCTTTGAAAGAAATGCATTTAAAAATGACATGAAAGCACTTTTATATGAGACAGGGAAGCGGTTTTCAATTATTTCCTATGCAAGGTGTGGCAACGCCCATTTTTTCATTTCTTTTGACTTAGCATTATTATTGGCAGAGTAATGAGCACTTAAAATCTTTCTATGTGTATTTTTTAAAAATTTATAGCTCTTGAATCAAGAGTCTTGAGTAACTTGATAAAACAAAAACTATGGAAACTACTTTCATCGAATACTAAAAAAAAATGTAAAAGCTAAATGGTGTCCGAATTGTCCGATATGTCCTATGTGTAAAGATTGAGTAGAAAAAGTTTAGATTTTCCATTCAATATAATGCACGATCCGGTGAGCTTTACAATGGCAAAAACTTCTTTAAAAAACGTTGAACTAAAAATCAGCTTATGATCTGCAATTTTTTAACAATATTCATTTGAAATAGTTGAAAAAAAAACTGAAAAATGAACTATTTTCTCAGGAAAAGATTGGACTTAATGTATATGGTCTTTTGTATATGACTTTTTTTTCTTCTCATATACCTACTTCATTTTTTTTGCCATTCATAGAATTTGTTAAAAAGTTACATTTTAAAACAAATAAGGTAAAACCAAATAATGGCTAAACGTGCACCACAATTTTCCATATCTTTATTTATTTTTAGGTTCAACAAGTCTTTAAATTTTATTTTCGTAATTTTTCAATTGAAAGCTTTGAAGTTTTTTGTTATGACTCACCATATAAAATCATTGATCCATCGAGATAAGCGCTCACACACATATGCACTTGCACACATAAGTTAACATAAAATTCTTAAAATACTTGTACTCCACCAAACATACAAACACAACAAGAAAAAACGCTTGCCTTGCACTAAAAAACGATGATACGCCGCAATAAGTACTTTGGTGGTATGCGCTGCTAGTAAACAAACTCATACCAACAATACACACATACCATACACGTTACTGTAACCAAGTGTGAGTGCTTTTGCAGGTCCTTTTTCACATGCTGTCATCAATGGCTTATTCTTTTGAACGATAGAATTTAAATGATTTTAATGGTGGTATTTGAATTTTATTGCCACGCCCACGTATTGTAACTACATATATGTGTATGTATGCTTACTGCATTCTTTTTAAGTGTGAGTGTTGCTACAAGTGTGATCGCTTGGTTGATGCCGATGTACTATGTACGTACTTACGTATGTGTGAGTGAAACTTTATATTTTATTTTATTCGCTCATTGCTTGCTGGGGAACAATCACATGAATACAGAATTTGGTGATAACCATAATAATAATTGTGGATTGCCATACGAGTATTGGCATTTATTTGGAAGTGAATGAGTATTAGGGTGCATCACGAGGAAAAGAGCAAAGAGTGTAAACTCTTATTTAGAGATCTAACCTAGAGAGTATTTTGTTTTCTAAAATAAAGTTCGAATAAATGTTATATTTTAGTGATTTTTGTAGCGTTAATAGAAAAACAAATTTTCATTTTAACTTTGTTATATGATATTTCAACGTTTTATGCAAAAATATTTAAAAATTTTAATGGGATTTGATTACAAAATATAGTGCTCGTAGAGATTTTTCCAAAGTTGAGTTGTATATGACCGATCATGATCAAAAAATAAAGCTTTTATGAAAATTATATCTTCTGTTCACCTTGTGAAACAGCAAAAATTGTCGTTGCTTATTTTGAAAACATTTTTAGCAGATATACAATCCAAACTATTTTTGAAACCTAAGCAGGAAATATAGTGCTCATGAACTTTTCCCAAAAATGTTGTATTTATCATGACAAAACAAAGTCATGATGCAAAAGTATTTTAGCGGCATTTATAGAGTGAATAAAAAAAGTATTTTAACAGAGCAAATAATAAGATGTGACAGTTAAACTTTTTGTTTTTTTTTTTAAGAAAAATGTACACCCTAATGCGCAATGTTGGTGCATGAGTATTTTAGTTTTTCATGCACCATATTGACTTTCATTTTACCATAATATGAATCCCTGAGTATTTACAGTAATGCTGCGTATTACTTTTCTTTTTACAATTGCCTTTATGTTAATGTGAAAATTTTACTCTGACCATAATATTAGCGTTACTATTGGTAAATATTTTACCGTTTTTTCAAATTCAATTGTGGTCAAAGTGCATGTCATATAAATTCTAAATTCATTTTCAATAAAAATCTATGAAGCATTTTAAAACATTCATACAATCAGTAATTTGCTTAGGTTCAAAGTCTAGACATAATTTCTTTAAAAATTCAATTCTTCTAACAAATTCATCATCAACATTTTAACAAAAAAAAGCAACAACAAAAAATAAATTTATGCAAACAGAACAACCAAAACCCGACACAGCTGTCATGAAGCATTAAAGCTTACATTTATTTGCTTGCAAATTTTTAGGATGGTTAGGGTAGCAGCTTTTTAGGCATCGAAAATGACAACACCTCGACTCGCATGTCATTTATTTATAAAAAAAAAACTCAATCCCTTAACAATGCAATAAAAATATTATGTAAAAAACAGAAAATTGGCTTTTACATAAGGTTAGCAGGATAGAACCAAAAGAAAACAGCACAAAAAAAAATCCTTGCTAAAATTTAATAAAATGAAAAGCGTAAAAACATCAAATAAATGATAACAAAAAAACCCAATATATGTCAGTAATATATATAAAAATATATAATATTTGCTGACGCAATATAATAAATACAAAGTGACGCACTCAATGAAAAAAGTTTATTTTGTATATTTTTAGGTGGTTGCTTATATCTACTTTTGTGTGCGAGTAGGTATGGAAAGTGTGCTAAAAGATTATTGAATTTTGATATGAATGTAAATTGCGATATAAAAATAGTGCACATGGGGTATATGAACAAAATTTTTTTATTTAGTAAGATCAGTTTTGAAATCATATAATATGCTTGTAGCAAAAAAAAAAAATTAATTAAGAGTTTTTTAAAAGAGACAAATGTTTAATACTAGCTCATAAGGCCTTCCTCATTTTTCTTGAAATTTATTTTGGTTTTGATAAAAGCATTTTAAGCAAAATCAATAAATTTAGTTACATGGGAGAAATTGTTTCAACTGCATTTTCAATTCTCATGGTCTCATTTAGGTTTTTCTCTACAAACTAAAGTTTCCAGACGGACTATTTCCACTTTGGTTTTATTTTTATCATATTTTTTCTCCCAAACTATCTTAAATCTTTTTTTTAAGAATTCGTTAAAATATTCAGAGAAATATTTTTTATTATAAAAAGTTTTTTATCTATGACTTCATAATCTGTTTGGCTTAAGTCCATCACATAAACAAAACTTATTTATTATGTTTTGAACCAATGTAAAAAACGTTTTACTTCCATTAATTTATTTGAAAATTACTTTTTGATGAGAATATTTATGACGTCTCAAAAAATTTTACAATTAACAAAAAATAATTTATTATCTATCTGAATTGATTGATCAATTTTCAGATCTTTTTGCGTAGTGAAATTTTTACTTATTTATATTTCAGAGATAATCAAAAATAAAAAAATTCTGTTCTCAATGGCCTTATATAATATGGTTTCTTTCATTTCAAACAAAATATTTTCTGGTTTTATTTACGTTTCTCGAAATTCTCTATTTGATTTTTCTTGAATGTCTTGAAAGAGGTGAGTTTTCCTTAATATTTTTTTTGCTGAAAATGCTTCTGTGACTTGTGGAGCACAAGTGAAAAACTTCTATTAATCCTTACTTCAAAGTAAAACTTAACAAAATTTGATACAAATCAACCTATAAAAAAACCACAAAAATTTCAAAAAAAAAAAATCAAGTTAATCGTAGAACTCGCTCAAAATGCAATTCCAATTCACGTTAAATTTTTCATATTTCTCTTGTTGCTAAAAATATAAAATATTTCTTTACTGTTTCACGCTTGAGAGAAATTTTTATTTTCTCAAAAGGGTTCAGCACGCAAATCGAAAAATAACATTAAAAATTAAAAAAAAAAAAAAAATAAACAACCATTACGAGATAACAGTCAGGTAAGGCATTATGAAAAAGTTTTCATAATTTAACGAAAGACTTGCCAGCATTATGCTTCATATCCAAGGTGATAATTGCCTTGTAGGAATTAGTCAATCTGATGACAGGTAAACAGTTATAGAATAGCATATACTACAGAAAAACTTTCAACACGAATTTCGAGCATGAGTGTTGAGTTAAATTTTGTTGAGTACTCATTTTACGAAATAGAGTGGTAAAGCATACATGGGAGTGGCACTTCGCACAGAATCAATAATATTTTATTTATAATAACTGTTTAATTGGATTGGCTTTCCTGAACGGCAAATTCCAATTTTGCATTAATATGAGATGCCAAGCCCAATATGTTATATATTTTAAGTCACTGATTTCGCTTTTAATAATCTCTTTTTATAGCATTTTTTTCGGTATGAGGGCCGCATATATATGATATAAAAAAAGGAAGTGTTTCGAAGTATAGGATGATTTGCTTAAAAGATAATTTTTGGGAAAAGAAATAGGCTTATGAGTTTCGCTCTATATAAAATTGGCAAAATAATATAAATAAATATAGTGTTGTCAATAAAACCGTAAAATAGAATGAAAGTCGCCGAAAGTGTCCGGAATAACTAAAAGTGGAAAATTGCCCCAGAAAAGAAACTTCGAGCAACGATAACTCCTCATCAAAAACTTTCGAGAAGTACTGAAAGAAGTTAATAGAAGTAAAAATATCATTAATTTATCTATTGCAAAAGTCACAAAAGTGGAAAAGTTAGGCCAATTTGTATCAAAAGCTGTTGCAGGCAAGGACAAGCATTTCTTATTAATGATGCGTTTTCAAAATCAAAGTTGTGATACTTTCAAGAATGTTCAAATTAGGACTCATGTATAGATTTTACTTCAAAAACTTTAAACAAATACCATGTTCTAAAAATTGTTGAACGAAATAGAATTTTATACTAAATTAAACATATTTTGTGCAATTCCAACTGGGATTGTATATCTATTTTTATTTCTGTATTCTTTTGATATCAGAACTTAAGTCCTTGCAAATATTTTGCTGCTTTTGATTTTTTTCTTTCGTTTTTATTTTTATTTCTCTCAAAGCCCTCTCCTCGTCTTAAACGGAGAACTTGGTTCTTTGCAAATGTCTTCTAACGCTGTTGATGATTTGAAAGACATAAATAGAAATTCAGCAGCTACTTGAGAGTTTGTGCGCTGTTGCTGCTTATCCGCTGGATTTATGGATATGCCACGTGGTTGGGTATAAAGTTTTGAAAAAAAATATGCGGTAACTGAACAAAAAGCATCAAACTGTTTGTTGACTTTTGGTTTTCATGCTAATATAGCGCATTATATTTTCAACAATTCTCAACTTGGATTTCTTTCACACCCCTTGACTTAAGATTATGCAAGAATTTGAATTTTTGTCAGCATGAGTTAAGCAGTGTTGACAGTACTATATGTCAGTTGAAGGTGTTAAAAGTACTTCTGAATAAAATAAATCTTTTGTTTTCCGAAACAAGACAAGCTTTGGAAAGAACACACAGAAATAAAACCCGGTGTATTTAAAACAATATGGTACCTTCTTAAAAAAATCTAAGATAAGATAATTTAACCTTTTAATCAACTTTTGTAGTACAAGGCAACTTGCAGAACAAAAATGAACACATATATGTCTATTATTATACGAGATTTGTTTTTCAGATGTCTCGGTATTGCCAATACTTAAGGCCCAAGAAAGAAGATAATTTTCTCAAGCTTTTTATAGAAAATATTTGGCAAAAATTAAACAGATATAATAATTTCTTTTGCTACTCGTTCAAATTCAATTAATGTGAAGTTGGAAAATGTGCAAGTTTAAGTTAATACTTTATTTTTCTTAGGCTTATAATTTTTTGTATATTTCTATTAAGAAAATGTATATCTATTGTATTATAAAGCCTTTTTAATTGCATGTTTTTGTAATCATCGCTTCACTTCCTTTGCGTCCAGTCATTTTCTACATTATCTGACTCAACTCAATACATTTACCCCCCCCCCCCCCCCCCCCCCAAAACAGAACAATCTTTGCCATCAATTCATTTTTAAATCATTTATTTTTTCGATACTTTTGACTCGTCCGTTCTAAATGATTTATTTGCTCACTTCAATCTTGAAGTTCTTATTGCATTTACTTAACGTGAAAGAGGAATTTTTTTTATCTCGCAGCACAATACACGCAGATCTGCATCTTTTAAGAAGAAAAATGATTCTTGGCAATCCAATGCAGAAGAAGAATTAATTATTGCCAGATTTTTGCATTTATTTAAAAGTGGCTTCTTTTTGTTTAGCATTGCAAGGGATTTTTTGGTTTTTTAATAAAAACGTAGTTAAAATTTTTTTCAGCAACATTTCATGCATTTTTTCAAGTTCTGTCGATTGTATATATATGGTACGACATATGGAATTATCTGATTCATCATTTTGAAAGATTTTGTAGCGATAAACATTAGGGTATCATTACCAAAAATAAAATTGTTATGTCGCGTAACGTGACATGTAGTAATTGATACTCGTTTGCCAATGCATTCCTTCTGTTAACACATATGAAATGAAAAGCTCAAAACAACCCAATGTAAACTACGTGGAGGTACTTAAAATACATTTTATGCCATTTTCAAATTTTCACTCTGAAGTATTTTGCTGCAAAGTTGTGTGGAAGCTCTCAGTTACGATACTTAGTTGTGGCTAAGTTCTATTTTCAACGTTTTTTATCGGAAGTTTTCATAAAAATTTTGCATAAAGAGTTTTTTTCCAATTTTGTCCATGAACTACTTCTACGTTTTGCCACTTTATTTTAAATTAATTGTTATTACTTTGCTTTCAGTGAAACATCTTTATTGAATATCGAAAATTAGGATATTACTCATTATCTTAAAACTTAACTTTTGTTGCTTATTGCCTAAAATGGTATAATCTAAGATATTTCAGATAATTATTTCATATTTTTTGTTTTCAATTTTGTTTTTTTGAATGTAGATCAATTGAGATATCTAGAATTCGAAGCAATTTCAAATGCTTATCTCTGCTAAGATTTGAAACTACACAACTTTTGGAAAAATCTTTGGTACTAATCTAGCTTCCACAAATTAAATTACATTTTTACTATGCTCCAACAATCATTGACTTTAAATCTATTTAAGTACTTGGTAGCTTATCAATTTTTGTTTTTATTCAACATGTCAAGCAGCCAACAGTTAAAAAAAGTCACTTTTCAGCAATATATTTTTTTTGCTATTGATGCATTGCTCCAGCCATTGCAGCTTAAAAAAAACCAAATGAATTTCTGGTCAATACTTTTTAATTCACACATATACATTCGTACAAATATAACAATATCTCCATCAAGCAACATATGTAAATTTTCATAGCCCGCCTAAAGATGGTTTCTTCTCTACATAATATCACAAGAACAGAAAATACTTCGAAAAAAAAACATAAAACATCCATAAAAATCTATGGCATTTGACATTGCATTTTCAATATATTTGCAGTAAGCAAAATGATTCTTTGTACGCTGCGGAGACGAAAAAAAAATTTAAAAACTCACATCAATAGCTGTTAAGGAACAGTAGTAGATGGTATAAATCGCAAAAAAAAAAGACAAAACTTAAATCTGGACAACAAAGGCTGAAAAAAAAGTAGTTAAAGAAGTAGTAAAAGTAGTTGGTAATGGCTGCAGAAATCTTATAAGGGTGTTTTTTTTAGAGGTATAGAGCTTCGAATTGAAATAAAACACAAGAAAATCGTTTTAATGTCCATCAATTTGGCTTTATTGGAAGGATAATTTTATGCCATTAATGTTTAAATATGATTTCGGGCATGTGGCCGCCGCGGCTGGCTCGAATAAAGCCAATTCTACAGGTCAAATTTTGAACCACTTTTTCGAGCATATGGGGCCGTATGTCGGCAATAACGCCACGAATGTTGGCTTCCAAGTCCCCTAACGTTTCTGGTTTGTTGGCGTAGACGAGCGACTTCACATATTCCCAAAGAAAATAATCCAATGGTGTCAAATCACACGATCTTGGTGGCCAATTGACAGGTCCATTCCGCGAAATTATGCGCTCATCGAATGTTTCCTTCAATAAATCGATTGTGACGTGCGCTGTGTGGCATGTAGCGCCGTCTTGTTGGAACCACAACTCATCCACATTCATGCCATCCAATTCGGGAACAAAATAGTCGGTTATCATGGCTCTGTACCGGTCTCCATTAACGGTAACTGACTCTCCAGCATTATTTCGGAAGAAGTATGGCCCAATGACTCCACCAGCCCATAGAGCACACCAAACAGTCAGTTTTTGTGGATGTAATGGCGTCTCAAGGGTCTCATGTGGATTCTCTTCACTCCAAATGCGGCAATTTTGCTTGTTGACGTAGCCATTCAACCAAAAATGAGCCTCATCACTGAACAAAATTTTGCGATGAAAATCAGCATCGAGATCAATCTCATTTTCGGCCCATACACCAAAATCACGACGCATTGCATGGTCTCGCGGCTTTAATTCTTGCACAAGCTGGATCTTGTAAGGTCGCAAGCCAAGATCTTTGCGCAAAATCTTCCATAAAGTTGATGGACAAAGCTCCAATTGCTGTGCACGGTGGCGAATCGATTCATTCGGGTCCTCTTCAACATTTTGCTCTACAGCGGCAATTGTTTCTTCGGTGCGCACTGTTCGACGTCTCTGCGGATGCGTATTATCACATAGAGTAATCGTAG
The DNA here is from genome assembly GCA_963680825.1 of Meiosimyza decipiens. Taxonomy (NCBI): domain Eukaryota; kingdom Metazoa; phylum Arthropoda; class Insecta; order Diptera; family Lauxaniidae; genus Meiosimyza; species Meiosimyza decipiens. The sequence continues at coordinate 75,519,747 of OY804260.1, forward strand.
TGCGAAAACGATCCATGGTTAACCGAATTAATTGCTCTGATGGACGATTATGTCGACCATAAAATGGACGGAGCTTGCGGTAAACTTCGCGAACTGAACCATTATTTTCGAAATAAATTTGCACGATTTGCAAGCGTTGTTCTTTTGTCAACCTGTTCATGATGAAATGGCAAACCAAACTAAACATAAATGACATTAGAGTTGCTAGATTTGACCATAAAATGCCAGTTTTATCTCTATTCAAAAAACAAACCTCTAAAAAAAACACCCTTTACATTGAAATTTTCAAACATTTTCTTTGTGCTGCTAAAAATTTCTAATAAATCGACATGTCAAAAAGTTTTGCAAATGTTTTGACTTTGAGTTTGTATGTAAATGTATGTGTGCATGTATATATTAGAGTGGTTTTAAAAATGCGCTTTCGATTGTAGTGGCTTTATCTTTATAGGAACTTTGCAGAAATATTTAAAAAACTTGCTGCTATATTTGAGTTTGAACTTCAGCATGGAACTTATTTTGAAAGAATTAAAATTTTTTTTGAGCACATATAAGTCAGGAGAAAAAATTTTAAAAAAATACGCACCGTTGACCGTTTATATGAAATACTGCATGCAACTTATCTATGGTATTTACTGTGCTTAAAAATTGTTTACTTAAATAAAAATCCAAACTCCTTCAAATAACGTACAGTCTGGCGAATAGATATTTATGCGAGTGCAAAAATGACTTTGCAAACGGCTATTCTTTGGGTCGGCGTTAAAAATTTCTACATTTGTACTCGACGTGCAACGACATTCGTTCAACTGTAAATGAAACACTGGCGCGTCGCTTCGTCACTATTGTATAAAGCCTTGCACAGTGTGCAAAACAAAAAAGTTGCTATTCAATAACCCAATGATAAGAAGTTTTAGTTAAAATTTATTTATATCTGAAAAATTTCCATTATTAAAGAAGAGCAACCAGTTAGTATTTCGATATTTATTGTTTTTTGTTACATTTTTCTTTTCTTAGGACTAAATAATCCCTTGAATAATATTTCTTAAAATATCAGAAAGAATTTTTTAATCGCAATAAAAACACTTTGTCATACTGTACATATACTCCACTGCATTATTGCTTTGTAAGTGCGGCAAGGGTCCCCTTCAGCAGCAATCCAACGGAAGCGTATCGACATCTAAGGAAATAGACTTAAGCCATGATTTATAGTTTACGGATTTTCCATTTAACTTTATTGGTTTTTGTAATGCTTGTTGGCAAACCAAAAACAGGAAACCAGCAAAAGAGGCAACTAAAGCACAGCAGTGGCAAATACTAAAAACCCAAGAACTGTTTTTGGTTTTTTTTTTTAAGCTCCGGCTTGAATGTTGCTTTCAGCGTAGGATGCTGCGTTAATTTAACATTGATGCGGTTACCCAGTTGCATTTTGTTCTTTAAAAAATGCAGTTCTTTGCATGTTTGTTTTTTGGATTGCACGGAAATTTTTTGCTGACAGAAAAGGATTTCGAATTTTTTGTTTTGTTTCATTTGTTTTAACAATTTCTCTTCTGATTGTGGGTTTTTCGCTTTATTTAAATTGACTTTAAAATGTTTTCCCACTAACGACCAATGCTTGTTCACAAAAATGTTTGAGCTACGTATTTTGTTAAGCCTTTTGAGTGGATATTTTGTTGCAAGGATTAGAAGAATAATCTTTTGTAAGTTAACGAAACGGAATTTAAGAAAGTTTGAGTAAAAGAAAATATGTTCTATATAAAAAAAAAACAAAAAAATAGCCACAATCAGCTGCTCTTGTTTGCTTTAAGAAAATCATCTGCAAAGAAGAACAAAATAAAAGTTTCAAACTGTGCGCCAAAGTTGATATATTTTATATGGATATAAGGCCCATTTTTTCATAACAACTCGAAAATTATTTCGGAAATTTTGCCTGATTTAATTCTATATATTCTGCTATACCGGGAAAGTAAATTGTTGTTTTAATTTAAATATTTTTTGGATTTATTTTATATTATTTAAATTTTCCTATTATGTACAAAATACAACACCATTCAAATGTTCACCGCAACACTTCCAGCAGGAACCAGTTTCTGCATAGTTTGCGCTGTCACTCCTCTAACTTGATGAATTGTTTTTTCTTTCATGTAGTGTTGCGAGAAAATCTTCAACGGCTTCAAATTTCGATATTACTTGTCCTTGCAATTTTTGCAGTAGTAAACTGACATGGCAATATCTTTCAATATTGACGACAATACAAAGTTCCTCTTTCGTTTTCTTAAAGAAATTCTGGCCAATGACAATACCAGATCATAGTGCACCTCAATCGGTGACGTTTGTGAAAACAACGCTATATTACTTATTCACGTAACCACCGAGTAAGAAATTGCACGGTTTGCTTATGCCGGCTCTAGCGTGCTTAGTTTTCGAAAAGATTTGTTAACTCTTATAACTTTTTGCTGAGCAAAATAAATCAGTGATTCCGTGCTGAAGTGTTATGAACTTTGAAAAAGCCAAAAAAAGAGTTCGTTTAAAAATCTGTCAGTTGCTTAAAGTCATGTCATTGCATGAAAAAAATGCTAATAAATTTTCGACTTTTCGTGGTTAAATTTGGCGGCTCTACTTTGAAAATTATCTTAGGAAATTTTTCCATTACAACCTACATGTCCTTACATTTAACATAAAATATTTAACGCAGAGTGTTCGGAAATCATACGACACATTCTTCAACAAAATTGATTCATCAAATTAATTTTATTATATTCATATTTTATAAATTACATTATTTCTTCACCATCTATATGTACTTAAGACTCTTATTATTAATTTTTAATTTAATTTTTGCTTTGTTTTTAATTATGTACATACCCGTAAAATTCCAATGTAACAACTAAAAGCGTTTCATTTCAATTTAAATTGAAACATGAAACATCAAATATTGACAAAATTTTAGCAACGAAATCACACCAAAACCACCATCACCACCAACCAGTAGATAGTAACAATGTTGCTTGAATACAAATTTCAAGCATTTTCATTTCCGTTTCCGCATAAGAAAAACTGTTCGAGTAATTCCATTGTTGATATAAGAACAACGATCGCAATTCTACAAATAAGTGCAAGTATTTAATTAAAGTATGTGTATGAATGTGTCTGTGTGTGTGTTGTGTAAGTGTAAAGTAAAGGAAATAATGAAGACCAGAACGACATGTTCTTCATTTAAAGTAAAACAATTCGACACATCTCACAAATGCACAAACGAAAATATGATACAATTTTAAGGACACTATGCTGTTAGGAAACTTAAAAGCAGCTTTCCAAGAATCCTTTCTTCAAGCTAAAAGTTTTCGCAAGCTGTATAATCAAACATACGCACACACATATGTTTGTATGTATGTAAGACGTACATTCTTGTGCGGAAAAATCCTTAACATATTGCTACAAATGTATGACCAATACAATCACTTCAAGTGAAATTTATGTTATTTTATTTAAGTTCGATGCCACTGCGGTTGATTTTGGTTAGTTTGTGTTGCTGTTGTTGTTGTAAGCCACAAGTTGGCCTCACATTTTGCACTAACGACCACAATTTTGCCGCAGTAGCAGCAACGGTGGCTGCATGAGTGGCAGCAGCGTCAGCAAACTCGTAACATTGAGTATGCAATTGGCGCCATATGATGCTTGTATTGGTTCTGCTCTGATTGCCAAAACCAATATGTATAATAAAAATACATACAAAAAAAAATATAATAAAAACACCAACGAAACTGACACCAGTATTGCCAACAGTTAAAAGAAAATTGCAAAAATTGAAAAAATCAATACACTTGCAACAAAGCAAACTCTTATAGGTTTTGTGTTCAAAAAAAGATTTTTATTGATGAAACTATGGTTTATATTAGAAGTTTAAGGGTCTTCTTTAACGAAGGACATTAAAATTAAGATGTAATTTATTAAGCAATTGAAAACCAACTATCCGCATATATTTTGTTGAATGATATCTTCGATTGTCAAGTAAAAGCTATCACAGATAATATGAAACCAATTAGGACATTCATTGAGCCAATGAAGTTTTTCATAGACATAATCAGCACCATTTTACAGTGGGGAACATCATTGGTCAAAGGCAAACAATTGTCAAATAAGGACTTCCATAAAAAAAATCATTAAGAAACTTGATTGAATCAATAAGGATATTCACTAAATTAATGGGGGGGGGGGGTTGGGGGGTAAGGCTAATTCGTACGAAGAAAGGCATGTTTTAGTGAATTTTTTGTGACGACTTAGTTAAAATCTCTTTACTAAAACCAATAGTACATTAAAGTATGACATTTGAAGAATATTGTATAAAATTTTCACAAAGAAATATTAAAAAAACACGGCAATGGCAGCAATTATTCGGACGTGTCTCGGGAAAAAGTAGAATTGCGGTGCCCCACATAACTTGGTGCTGGATCATCAGAAATCAATATATCAAAGTTCATTCGTTATATAATAGTTTTCGCCAGGTTTTCGAAATTCTAATTTTTCACTTTTTTGGAACACTTTGAATGGAAAAACGCTATTTTTTGCAAAAAAAAAATCGGATAATTTGTTATAGTAAAATAAAAATTATTAACAAATTTGAAAAAAAACTCTCCAGCGTTACCTCTTAAATTATGTAAAGAAATAGTGTCAAACATTTCAAAAGGATCGGTGTAGTAGTTTTAAAGTTATGAGGGGCACCGACTTCGAAAAGGTGAGTTATGGGGAAAACGCTAAAAACACTAAAAAATCTGGTATAAAACGTTCATTGGCATGGTATAAAAAAAAATACTCGTAACTTCGTCAGTTTTGCTCCAATCGACTTGACACAATATTCTTAAAATATTATGCATTATGCAATTTAAAAAAAAAATTAAAAATGCAAAAAATTAAATTTTAATACCTTACCCCCCACCCCCCTTAATGGATAACTTTATTGCGTCAATGAGAAACTCATTGTAGCAATAAAAAACTTCGTTGAAATATTGAGAAACTTATTGAGCCAATGAGGATAATCATTGAGTTATTAAAGAACTACCTCAAGCCAATGGGAAGTTTTAAAATTTTTAGAATTTTTTTTTTTTTTTCATGGAATGTGTCTTATCAGACCAGTATAAATTTTTGGTAATGTCGAGTGAGTTTTTTGCTATTTGTTTTTTTAGTAAAAAATTTTTAAAACTTTAAGAGTGTTTGGCATCCTATGTCAACACCAAAAATGCTCAAAAAGGTTTGCCATTTTAACGCAAAAAGTCTGACAAATGCAAAAAATGTACAGGCAACATAATCATAGCTGCATTGTTCTTTCTTCAATTAAAGAAAATTATTTTTTAAATAGCGTAAACTTGGTAACTCTTATCAAAAATACAGACACACATAGGTTATGTTCAACATACCAAGAAAATTGAAGAAAAAAAAAAACACCAGCATAAAAGCATACTAAACCTCGTTCCTTTCGAAAAGTTGCTCTGCTGCAGTGCTGCTTCAACTTTCAACCATTCAAATCAATTCTCTTATGTTATTTCAATAATTCTTCTCTACTTCACTCAGTATGGCAAAACTCAACGTAACCATTGATTCTGTCCCAATGGAAAGTTTTGTTTCAACCATTTGCAAGGATGTTACGTACATTTTATACGTTTCGATGCAATGAAATGTAACAAAATGCAATGGTATATAGCAGATTCTACTGTAAATTACAATTTTTTGTGCTTAACGCGAGAATGTGGATGTTGTTCGGAGAAATAAAAAAAAAAGTGGATATTATAATGAAAAAGTTTAGATATATAGCCGCATTTTTCTTTTTCCTTTTCACTAGAAAACTCAGTAAAGTGTTGCCAACTTGTATCCAATTGCACCAATATGACGATAACTTCAACTTCGACAAATCGCATGGAGTTGTAAATGTGCCCAGAGGGCAGTAGTCGACGAGAGCAGATTCAATTACTTTTATTACGTATTCATTGCGCTGATGAAGATATTAATTACGAATCATTGTGGCAAAGTGGTTTCTTTATTTTTTCCATAAAAAGTCTTTCTTTTTTTCCCATTTTATACCAACTTGTTGTAATTGGTGGAGGAAATCTGTAAGCAATTTAATTAATTGGCATATTAATTATGCACTATCGATGATGATTTCTCATGGCTGTTTGATAGTGTTACGCAATGTGATTAGAGATTAATTGCTATGCTTTATTTTGCATTGGTTGAGATAGGTGATAATTAAAGTTGCTGCAGTATAAGCATTTAAAGAAAATACGTATGTTTAAAAAATCATCATTGTATTCATATTTATTTTTTAACTTAAACCAACACTAAGGTCATAGCCCCAATAAATGCAATGCATCGTGTTGATTTGTATGAAAAGGAGATAGATTAGTGGGAAGGGGGGGAAGTTAAGAGTAGTGTCTGTGAATGATTTTTTTTTTTTAATCTGAAGATGTCAGACCGGTCAGGAAAAACATTTGCAGGGAGATTGTTGCACAACGTAATTATGCGGCGAAAAAACTAATTATCACGATAGTGCGATGTTCTATCAAGCACCATCGTGACGCAAAAAGGATGTGCCTGATGAGACGCCCGAGTGCTACAAGAAAATACCCGAACTGAGAGCACCAGCTTGGAAATTTATCTGGTGCATATCCCATTAAAATACTTATAAAATAGGTTTAAACAGCTCACGTTGAGACGATGCTCAAGAGAATCAATAGAAGAAGCAATATATCGCACGTTGTTGAACCCTATCTAGCAGCTCCAAAATAGTTTTAGGAGCCCTGGCCCATAAGTGCGCACTGTACTCCAGTTTAGGTCTAATATAGGTGAAATAGACAGTTCGAAAATCAACAGCAGTGAAGTATTTCTTACAACGTTTTATAAAACCTAGATACTTGAATGTTTCTTTCGACACACCGAACACAAGATCTATCCACCTCAGATCCGATTAAATCGATCCCAGATAGGCAAGATTTATTGATTTCGAGATATTTACCCCAGCCATAGTGAGGGGAAGAGGCGAATAATCCATTCATCTGTGAGACAACAAACAATATTGGGTCTTGTCTGCATTGAAATCGGCCCCATTTGCTAGACCCCACTCGAGATTATTTTTAGGTCGTTTGAAAGTGTGTCATTCACAGAACGTCTCTCTCTTTCAATCTCCACAGAGCTTGGGCGTTTTTAAAAGCCGTATGAATGACAAATGTTGCTGTCATCTGCAAAGGAATGGATTGGGTCGAAATCAGAAGGTCATCGATAAAAACAAGAAAGAGGGACGGAGATAGAACAAATCCATAGGGAGCACTTGCATTGATAGAGTTATTTTTTGAAGAAAAACCGTCTATCACAACACGTATAGAACGGTCACTGCCAAAGCTCATTAACCAACGAGCGGAAGACTTACCGACACCATATGCAATTAGTTTAGAAACGAGAGCGCAGTGCCACACTTGGTCAAATGTTTTAGATATATCGAGAGATATATTAGCCTTGTGTGCAACAAATTAAGTCAGAAAAATAATTTAAAAAAAAAAACTGGTTGCTAAAAATCATAAAAATTTAATTAAATTTTTACTACATCATGTCGAAAGCCTTGTAAGCATTAATTCATTAATTAGTAGAAAAAAGCTTCAAAAGGTGTGTTGCCCCTGTGATATTATTGTTATGTTAAAATACTTAATTACATTACGAAACTTATCAAATAATAAAGTTCTCTAGTATATTACTTTAGAACTATTAAGGCTAAAATAGTTAAAATCAAAGCAATAAAACTTCACAGCCAACACAACTGGGAGTGTTGATTTGCGTGACTGCCATCACATTTAGCGTGCTACATAATTTATTATTTTAATCAAAAATTACTTTAGCTACACAAAAAGGATTCGACTTTAGTGAATGACATAAATAAGCATAACCCAATATTAATAATCTACACCTTAAGTATTACGAAAAAAAAAAAATGAAACAAAAATCACACTGTATTTATTTATGTAGTGTATGTGTGTAGGTACATATGTAGCGATAAGAAATATATAGCACCAGCCCTTGCCAAATTATGACCTTAATCCCTTAATGCATTGTGAATGTTTTTTTAAGCCTCATATTTTGTTACGTGGCTCTTGGAATTTATTACCATATTACTACCACTCATACACTGATAATCCGCCGACTTATGCCGAAATCACACGAAAGTCCCATTTTGTGACCAGTCCCTTTAGTGTATCCGAGCAGGCAATGAACCCAGTCAGCCACCAACCACAAGCGTATCCGTATTGCAATGGCATTAGTGTATTGCAAAAGTTGCTTGATGACTGTAACACGCATATTGAATTTTATGATTCGCCTGTTATTTGGTACACAGGAAATCACTGAAAAACTTCTTATGGGAATTGGGTGTGGGACTGCTGTCCAACGTGCACATATCACCCACATTTATTTATGCTAACCCCAACCAGATATGAAGTCATTTGACATAGTGCTGATACATTTTTTTGTGTGTGTTTATCAGTGATAAAAATACTCGTAGCAAAAAACTCTCAACGTTGCCTGTGGTTTGTTATGAATAGCCGCAGTTATTTTGTGGGTAAGTAGTGCATAGTGCTTCATTCAAACGCCAAATTATTAACTATGCCATGCTAATAAATTTATATGAAATTATTATTTTTATGTTGGCTACAGTCATGCACTTAAAAAATATGATGAATGATTAATTGAAAATGATAATTTGTGAAAAGCTCTGTGATAAATGAACAGAGTTGATAGTTGATAGCTAGAGTGAGTAATTTGATTTCATGTTAATACAAAAATTTTGAGGTGTCTTACGGTTAATGAAGAATTAAATAATTTCTACCGATAAATACATCAGCTGACAACGGTTTGAGCTGTTTTTTGTAAACATATAAAATTTAAAAAAAAATTATTCATAGTAAAATTGAACGACAATGTCATCTTATCATATAAACAGAGTAATAAGTATCTGCCTGTATGTTTGTAAACTTTTTTTTCATAGTATTTTATCCTCAGAAATTCATTGCTGGTAGTCATCGTGAGAGTTCGTGGAAAGGCGTCGTACCACCGTTAATGTCTATTTAAGACACTATAAGTGAATTTATAAAGTAATCCTGATTAAATTTGTTACAGGCGATATATATGCTAACTAACCAATAGTGGGTGAAATAATAGCAGTGGGTGTGGAACTTCCGATTTATTGTACTATTAGAGTGAACTTTATAAAAATTGATGCGCTGATGTTGAATACCATAATCTTTTAAAACATATTGAATACGATGCTATTACATGAGTGGGCGTGGCCCTACCCTTATACATAATATAAAATTTAAAACGTGACTTTCAATGAATTATTACCGCAATTAATACGCAAATTTACTCTAAGAGATCTTGGGGAATCTCTAAGCCAAAGATTTGACAAATACCAATAGAAGGCGTGTCACCTCCCACACAAGTTTTAAGCGATAAATGTTATATTTAGTAAGCTATGACAGAAATTATAGTAAAGTTTTGTATGAGAGAATGAATTTGATCAAGAAAATCTACACTCAAGAGAATTAATACAAAAGTATCGTCACACTAATCTTTTACTTCAGACTTTTAGCTACTTCTTCAACATTTTCCAATGCTTTCATTAATTTCTAATCTTTTTCAATATTTTCGATACAAAAATAACGAAATATCATCAAATTCAGTTGCTATTTCTTCTTTTAACCACACTAAACTACAACCACTTGCATATAGTTCGCTCGAATGGAACATCAGCAATTTTGCACCTGAAAATGACTTTCCGTGCACTGCTTTGTCTGACAAAACAATACGATTTCAATTATAAGCGATGACATCTTTTCAAATGTCACTGTCGTTTTGAAGCCAAAGTTGTCTTTTGCTTAAAGTAAATTTTTTTTGGATACGCAAAACTGTCATCAACAGCTGAATCGCAATATGGTTAGTTAAGCATCAATTTATTTCATGTGTATGGCAGTTTATTAGCGAAATAAAACAATGATATTGCATTCATGTGCTGAAGTGTCATGTATGCAAAAATTGGTTAAAATATTCTCGAATATTTGTACTGCGAAGTTGATGAAAACTGAGTGTTTGGACTTGAAGGAAAATCAATAGTTTATATTGAGTGAGTTTTTTTTTTTAATTTTGTTTGATAAATTTCTTGAATGATATTATTACTTTAAACATCAGCCGGGAGTCTATATTTACTTTCATATGAATTTCATATCGTCGTATAGACATGTACTGAGCATGATCAGAAAATCGGAAAAGTAAAATTATGTTGAAAGCTTAAAAAACAGTATTTCAAAAGTTTTTGAATAATATCAAAAATTTGTCCAAAATATACAATAAATAATGTCAAAAAACTGTTGAGTATGTCGAAAATTGAAACATTACATCGCAATCGAAAAATTATCATTATGAAGATATATATTATAAAATTCCAATAATAACATATAATAAACAGGTAAATTTTTTTTCAAAACTTTTCAATAATTTTCAACATTTCAAACTTTTTGTTAATATTATTGAACTTTTAAAAAATATTCAAGACTTTTCGATACTTTTAACATCTTTTGATTTTCCAACATACTTTAACTCCCACAAATTATTTATTGAACTTATCAACATTTTTCAAAGTTATTGGCGTTTCTCGAATTTTATTGTTTGTTGAAATTTTACTTTTCCAATAAATTTCAATTTTTTTTTACTGGCACTTAAGTATCTTTTACCTGACAACGTTTTCATTATTTTCCGATTTTATCAGCATTTTTCGAAATTTTGAACATTTTGGAATATATATCTTTTTCAAGAATATTTTCAGATTTATTTAACTTTCTTCAGCTACTTGAACATTTTTCAGCTTATATGACATTATTCAATATTTGTTGAATTCTTCGACATTTCCGACATTATTGGAATGACCAATTTTCCGGTTCTTGTGACACTTTTCAACATTTTTCATTTCTAAGAAACATATCTGTTATAAATCAGTATTAGTAATGGGCTTTTATAGACTTTTTTATACTTTTTGATATCATCTGAAAACTTCTGAATCTTTCATTTTGATATTTTTCAAATTTCATCCACTTTTTGGATACTTTATTTCAACTGTTTTGGTAATATTTTCCAAAGCAGTATACGAATATGCACACAATTATGATAAGCAACTTCTTCTGAAAGGTTTTTTGGTTTGAAAATTTTAAAAAGAAAGATTTGTCTATTAAATTTTTAAATTAAATAAATCTTTTGCAAATTAAATAATCTTTTGTATACAGAACTTTTCTGTTTTGCTAAAACGCTCCAATTAATATATGAAGATTATTATAAGCGTCATCTTTTGGCATTTTTTTTTTGTTTGAAAATTCTGGAACAAATTAATCCTTTTTATACTTTTTTCAAATGAATAAAAAAACAATACAAAATAGAACAAATTTTCTGTCTAAAATTCAGCACCTACATAGCTTTTCGTTGGGATGTACTAGTTTTAACTATTTTATTTGTTTCAAAAAAACAAATTTAAAAGAAAAAAATTTATACGAAATATTTAACGCCATATTTTTTCCAATTTCTAAAAATGCCAAATTAAAATATGATTGTACCAGCACATTGGACTATAAATACATACTAAGCTACCTAAGCTTTTGCTATTGACTACCAAAATTGCAAGCAACGTGCATTCATGCAACACAATTGATTGCCTGCTTTCAATTTTAAATCAATCAAATAAAATGAATTGAATATGTGTTGCACTTGCAGTTGTTGAGTATTAAATTGAAAATCGAATCAATGTTGCACGTGAATTTCCTACACACTCTCACACACACACACACACACACGCAGTCGCATGCGGCAGTTGCAGTAGCAACATCATTACAATCGAATTTCATACTGATTGTGGTGTTTTGTTTGCGTGCATTTGTAAGTGTGTGTGCTTGAATGCAACAAGAATAACAAATACTTACATAGAATGAACACAAACACAAATGCACTCTGTACGTGTGTGTGGTAAATGCTTATGTTGCTGCATCGGCACTTTCTCCTATCTAAGGTGTGAACTATGCTGCTGCTGCTGCTGCCAGTTGTCAGTTTGCACTGCCTGATGTATGACAGTCGTTTTTCATGCTTAAACTCAGAGTCATCAAAGTTAAGTAAATGGTAGGGTAGTGGTGCCCATCTGAGAGTGCACTCAGTAACATAGCTATGCATTGACAGAAATGCACACGTCCATTACGAATGTGCAGTGCATTTTTTTTTTTTTTTAAGAAAAGTTTCACAACAGTGGAGGCGTCCCTTTAACAAAATATTTCTTTTTTTACTGAAACTCAATGCTAAGTACTGCTGACATTTAGAGTATTTATTTACTTTTTCTTTTGACAAGCGTTTTTGCTAAAAGTATTAAGTCACTCTATGTAAGAACGACAGAGTATTACATATTCCATCTTAAATTTAAATATAGAAATTTAATTTACATTTTCTACTTTTTGCCACAAAATTATACATAAAACATAATTCTATGAATTTATGATGAGCAAAAGTTTCTAACTATCACACTGTACTGTAGACAAACGTACTGTACAAAACGTCAACTCATACCTGAAAGATGTGTGGCACAACATTTATCTTCTTAGACATGGCAATGTTGCAACGGAGTAGTGCAATGTCAAGATACTACAAAATATAGAGTTCAATGCAAAGTAGCTAAGGGTAGCAGCAAATGATAGCTATACGGAATGAAAGTGCATGAAAAATCTGAAACACGTCTTTAAAGAAAAATCCCTATTTTAGATGTGTGCGAGTGTGTGCTGGTATTTGTGTTAAGTTACAAGATTGCTGCTTGGAATTTCAAATATCGTACAATAGTGGCTAAGAAGTAAGGAAGCGTAGTGCTATGTGGGATTACGTTTTATTTTGGAAACACTTCAAAATTGCATGCATTGCAAGTCACACATGCAGATTATAAGATGAAACATAGAATTTGAAATGAGATTGAATAATACAGAAATGAGAAAGTCTTAGAGTTGTTCTTAGGTTTTATTTTTCTGTCTTTTTATTAAATTGGTTTTAAAATGCTACAAAATATATTAAATGGGTTTTCGTGAGGAGCACAAAAATGATGCAAACATACGCGCATAATGATGAATTACTGTTATTTGCTTTATGATGACATCTTTGTGGTGTTGAATAGTTTGAAGACTATACGCGTAAGCTTTATAGTTCAAGAAACTTCATATGAAGGATTTGACCACACTAGACTATTCTTTGTAGGGCTACGTGATGTCTCTGGTGCACAGGGACAAGCCAGCCACAATTGCAGCCCTGGAAGACACCACTACAGCTGCTATTGGTGAGATACCGGCTGAAATGTTGGAAAACTTACGCCAAAGTTTGTGCATAGGGATGAACCACTTTAGGCATTCCTGCGGGCAATATTTAGATAAAATAATCTTTAAAAAGTAAATGTAAAGAATTGATGTATCGCTTCAAATAAACATTTCATTCAGTATTACAATTTTTTTTTTTTCAATTGCCAAAAACCAGACGCTTAAAAAATCACCCGTAAGTAGTTCTAATCCTGTTCCAAATATTGAAAAGTAATAATATGTGATCAGGTTAGTGATCACTAGCATAATGCTTAGATTGAAAGTACACTGAGTGTATCGAGCTCCAAGGAAGAGAGTGTTACCAAAATTTGCAAATGCAAATCGCTTTGAGGAAGGTTTCCAGGAATTAACAACAAGATCATTTCTTCTATCGATGCAGTTTTTTAGGACATTTTTACTTTGTTTTCAAAAAGTGTCCACTTCCCAAATGTATAATTCCCCATTTCCAAAAAATTTTTGTTAAAAAATCCATCTGAAATTTTTGTTATTCAATTTCACTTAATATCTTGCAAAATGTTGCTTAAAACAAAAACAGCAGAATTTATTCAAAAACACATGCGTAAAACCACAAAAATGTTGCAACAAAATAAATCTTCCACAATTCGATAACACCTTATATCTATAGGGTAGTGTACTATTGCTACATTTGTCCGTAGTACTTGATGTTTCCAGTGTAAGTAGCAACAATATTTTGTATTCCAAACACCTACTTTCTATTTTACTTACATCTTGCAACGTCCTTGCTCTATGTATCTCTCCAAACACATTTTATATCCCCCAAATTCTATCATTCCATCCAGTTGGTTTCAAGCAATGAAAATTCCAAGAAAAATCGTTGTATTTTCAAAATTCATTTGCGAAAGATTGCGAAACATTTTGATAAAGACATTCATTTGTTGCACAGTGGAATTTCTTGCGAATGAGTTGAAAAGTAATTTAATGACTTAAGCCATTTTGTGTAAGTAGCTTTATTTATGAGCAACCATTCGGCAAACAGCTTTGTTGTTCTTTCTGTACTTTCTCTGTATATATTCATCTCTTACCAATTTGGTATGTTCTTCATACTACGTACTTAGTTGCTGCTGAAGGTCGACAATTAATTTAAATCAATTTTTAAGTGGCGGAAATGCTTTGATGTGCTTGTAATGCTTCCAGAGTATTTTGCGTTGTGTAAATTTTATAGGAAATAATTTTTAATATAACGAAATACGTTATCATGAATTTAAAGGAACAACGAAATGTATGTATACATAAAAATGGTTATGGTTTGAATGAAAATTTAAACTTCATATCAATGCTGTTTAAAATATTTACGCTCGGTGAAAAATTTACTGGTATTTTTTATAAAAAATGCTAAATTGAATTTGTGAATAAATAACGGTGATACTTTCAACATTTTCGACTTTTCCAAAATTTTTTAACGCTTTTGACTTTCATCAGATTCATCGACTTATTTATGTACATAACATTTTTCAACTTTTAAGTTTTCTCATATTTTTCGAATTTTATTCACATGTCTAAAAAACTTTATCGAATTATCGATGATCGATGTTTCCAAACAGTATCGAAATATATCAAGAAAGAAATATCAGATATATCGATAATACAAATTCGATATTTTTGCGCAAAAAATTTAAATGCAAAATATGGCGTCCCAACCCCTACCACGCGCATTTAGCATTGAAATTTTGTATATATAATCGTCAGTGTCAACTTGATGCCATCATCAATTGAATAGCCATCAATGTCATGCCAGTGCCTGGAAAACTAACCATTAGAACAACTCGCCATGATCTGCGTATGTCTTTGAAGAAATCTTGCATAATTATGGGAAGCACAACAGCTTCTTGCAGCATGGTCTTGGATTCGTTGAGTCGAGCAACATCAATCCATTTAACTCCCGGAAGCCGTTGCAGTATATCTTTCTCTAGCGTATCCACCAAAAGTGGATAACAATGCCAATTTTTCTCAGATGCACCCTATATCTTCGATCACAGGGTTTTATAGATCCATCCTCGTATATCAACATTGTCAAAATATTTCTTTCTTCAATTATTTGCACTCGCCAGCATATTTTTTAATTTAATATTGATTAAGAAATCATAAAAGTGGCTCACATCCTTCTCAATTCAAAGGCAGCGAAATAAATATTTTTGATTTCGTATTGCTTTTTCGAAACAAAAAAAATTCTTTATACTTTTTGCAAAGTAAAAAATGCATCGATTTTTCATTATTTTCATAAAAGATGGTCATTTTTTCGCTCAAAACAAAAATTATAGTTTTTCTAACAAAAAATACAAAATTTGTGGTTTGAATTTTTTATCAAAGATATACATAAATAATTGTTAATATTTTATGTCCAAAGAAGGTACTCATTTTAAATTTAGTATTTTCACTACAGAAACTGTGTGGCCACTTTATTTTGGCAACATTTCAATTGCAATCATTTTAAGTTTTCCGCAAATTACACGAAATGTTTATTTTGTTTTGATTATTTTTATTGCTGCTACCGCTGTTGCTTTGTGCTGCCATCCCGGATATATAGCTTTGCTGTCTTTTTTGTATACTATTGTCTCTTTCTCTCTCTCTTCATGTTTTCTTTCTGTAACTGCATTTGTCATTTTTGGCTTTTATTGTGGTTTCCTTTTCGTTACAATAACAGCAACACACCACAAAAACTTCCATTCTCAAATGACTGCTACATTTTTCCAGCAACAGAGCAACATAAGCGGATGCATGTCAACATTTATTGTACAATGTTGCTACTGCTGCTGTATCATTGTTGCTCCTATTATTTTTATTATCCTTTATTTTCGTTATAGTTTTTTTAGTTTATTCTGTTTTTTTTTTATTTTAGCCAAAATTTGAATTGTTTTCACAGTTGCAACATTTTTTTTAGTGTTCTAGTGCAAATGTCCTTTTAATTGTCGAAAATTTTGCTGGACATGGCGAAGGAATTGTGAAAGAAAGGGTCAACCAAATAGCGGAAACCTCAAATTACTTTAGTAGTTAGTAACTTGTAACATCTAGCTATCTCTGTATGGCACACACACAAATTGACCTTTATTGAACGTTTAAGTTAAGTTATTGTGGTGTCGTTTAGTGTTGCAGTGAAATGAAGTTGGCTGCAATTTTAATTGCGGAAATCATTTCAAAATTGGCGTTTATTGCAACGATGCTGGAGCTGAAACGTTAATGATTTAAAATTAAATTAAATTGTTTTTTTTTTATTGATTACAGGAAAATAAATGAGAGATTATAAGTTATGGAACTATTTATTTAACTGTGCTATAACTCACTTATTAATTTTTCGCGAGTTTCGTAGCAATCATCAAAGTGACGCGAATGGCTAACGTTGTTTTAATGTGATATTAAGTTCGTCAGCTTGCAATCGCCATATCCATAAATTAACACTTAAAAATGTTGTCTTGAAACGATCCCTGTTTGTATTAGTTAATATGGCTTATCGTCTGGTCAAAAGTTTTTCGTTATCGATTTCTTCGAATTTGGTATTCTCCGCCCTTTTTTTGAATGCTGAAAACTATAACTTTTTTGTTTCATTACGCTTCGGAGAAATTGATTTCCGAAAAGTTTATTCTAACTTTAAATGCAAATGCAAACGCTGGCATAGGTTATAAAAATAAGACTTTAAATTTTTTTGCTTTATTTCATTTACTTGTATTTATCGATTAAATTTAGTTGAATTTCACAGAGATCTACATATCAAAAAAAAAATATAAACTTAAATTCAAATGGTACGTTTTTTGAATTGTGAAATGTGCAAAGTTTATTTGAAAAATTAACATAAATTTGATTTTGTCAGTTCAAAAGTCAATTGACAGCTTATCAGCATCCCCCATGCACTAAAGTATACAGCAACTGCGCTATAAAATATTACCCAGCTCTGCCCCTATTTTAAGCAGTAGCTCTTGTTCTTATTCTTGTCATTTGGAACGGGATTACAATTTAATTTCGATGTCAGACAAAATATTAACAACAACACTAACAACTTAATAAGAACAAAACTTTTAGTTTCTTTTTTCCTGTATCTACGCTCAGTCAATAAATAAAGATAAACTAGAAAGACGAAAACTTTTACGCCCCAACCCTTTGATAAAAAGAACGAAAATAATTTTATTAAAGGAAATAAAAGCAAATTGGAAGAAAATGAAACTTTATAGCAGAAGGGTGGTGGCTAGAAAGAAGAAAAAACTTATATGCGCTCGAATGACTTAAAAGCGTTTGAAATTGCGCGCACAAACGCACGCATTGAAGTTTTGCTACTTCAAATGATGGCGAAGTCATAGGATATGCGTTAAAAATAAGAAAAGAGCTAAAGATCAAGCAGTAAGCTGAATTGAAATAAGTATAAGAAAAAAAAAAACTTTATTTGTTTCAGACACACACACACACACACACATACACACGCACTGAAAGACAGCCTAAACTTTTTTGTAATCCATTAAGCCATTGGGTTAGCAGTAGTAGATAGATAGCAGTGGCAAAGTCAATGCAAGCATTGCGGCCAAACTTTTCTTTAACCAAATTATAAGCGCACAATGCAAAGAAAACAAAAATAAATTCATGCGTACATATATGTCAAAGACAAGTTTGTACAGTGGGTAAGAACATACATACATACATATGTACATTGCTATGAATAAAGTATTGAAGCGCAAATAGAAAAAAGTTAGGGAAAAATCGAAAAATATGCGCATAAGTAAAATAAATAACATTAACAACCAACAACAAATATCTTAAAAAAACAAAAAACTTAAGTTAAAAAAAAAATTTGGCTATTGCATATGCCCTCAACGGAAGCATACGCTGGCTGAACTTGGCTACACTATGCATAATCCTCGTAGGGAAAGTATTTATTAGCAGTCGACAGTAGTCAGAATATGTCTGAGATGTCCAACACTCACGTACATTTTTATCACTTCTGAATATTTTTGTGGTCAAGAAAATTTCTGTTCTAAAGGTTCGAATGTTACTTCCACTCGTTAGGCCTTTTTAAAAATAACTACAAATTTCGGATGCATAATAAGTTCAAAAAAATTATCTTAAAAACTACAGCAGATCTTTCATTTATACTAAATTGACACATTTTTCTATTGGGATGTTTGTAAGTGTTCCTGTTTGTTTAATTGTAAATATGTGTGTGAACAGTTTGTGCAAACAGTGGCATAAGTTTCTTCAAGCAGAAAACAGCATAAGAAATTGAAGTATGTGCAAAATCCATAAAAAGGAAACTTTTGAGCAAACTTTTTCTTCCTTTTGAAACTACACCCTTTTTTTGTATATTTGACGCGTTTGTTTTTTTTTTTTTGCATGAAAGGTTTGGTTGATTAAGCACTATCAGCACAAAAGGACACTTAGGCCTCACATTATTTGTATATTTGTGTGTTTAATTCATTAGTTTGCTTTGTTTCTTATGTTCTTTTATTTGTTATTCAATGAAAAGCTTTTATTTTATATACAATTTAAGTCTACTATCGGGCGCTTTTTGAAATGTCTATGTGAGCAGTGTGCAATGTTATTTAATTTTGCATTTTTATGTTGTTTAAATTTTTATTTTTACTAAAAATATGATTTGAATATTGTACTTATTTTTTAATTTTATTTCTAACAATGGATTTGTAGTTTTTACATTCAATTTGCTGACATTAAATTATGTTGTATTTTGAAAACAATTTCATTGCTTGTCAAAATGACTAGCAAAGGATATAGCAAAATAACATGCAATAACAAGAGCAACAGCAACAAACTATAAAAATGTCAACAACAGAAAATTCATGTAAAACAATAAAGCTTCCTCCACACAACATGACATTTAACAAGCATACTTGTCGGCCACATCAAGTGAAACTGAACAGGAACGATTAACACACACCTCAGCACACACAGACACATGCAGTCACATACTTTAATTTGTACAAACGTACACATGCACAAATTTGTTGATAAGTCATCAAAGTAGTGGTAATAGTATGAGCAGCAATTTTAAATCATAGCTTTTATTTAATTTTTTAAATTCAACATAACAAAACTAAAACTTTATCGCTACACGTGACGTATGAGTGATTTTATTTATTTTGGTTTTAGTACCTTTCCTCTCGGAATCTTCCTTACAAGCATATTTATTTTAAGAACATTATGTTGAAATCTTTCAAAAATTAATTTAATATAACATATCACTGTAGTCGTTATAAGGACGATCAATATAATACTCCACTTTGGTAGCTTTTATCACTTTGTTTGACGAAAATCGTTTCCCACCAAGGAAATTTTAGAGCCCTGGGAAGAACCAGAGCTCAGAGGAACATAAATCTGGCGAATAGAGTAAATGTTGCAACAATGCGTACTCTAATATGATTCGATTTGCGAAGATTTTTCGAATCGCATACTGATGTTTTTCTTACATTTTTTGCGATTAAGGTACCATTGTGTAGACAGCATTTTGAAACCCAAAACTTTACTTAAAATATTGGTAACTATGTCTCTAAGCCTTTTGATCAATTGTTGAATCGGCGATCTTTTAAAGCCACATCTCTTATTTTTGTGACAATTTCTGGTGTTGTTGCAGTTTTCACTTGGATCATTTTCAAGACTTAGATAACCGCTTTTAAAGAAACCAAATCATTGTTCTTGAAGGAGCAGATTCACCTAACACACCTACCGTTTCGATATGAGTTGTGTTTATGTTTTATTCCTGAAATTAATTTAGCCTAATTTTTCTGTTGCAATCATAAAAAGCTTTTATTGACGAACTTATCTAGAAATTGGAATTACTAGAGATAATTTTTTGTGGAAAATATACATTTGGCACTCTCATCTTAAAAAAGAATGCACATCGGTGAATTGAATAATATTAGAATTTTATTAAAAAAAACCGAAATGTGAAAAAGTGAAACTCCGAATGGTACCCAAAGGAACTCTTTTATTAATATAATTCGATATAATTACCTAGTTCATTAATAATTTTAAAAGTAGCACATTTTTTTGATCAATCTTATTCATTTGGAGTAGTAAAAGTTTGGGCTAAGAAGCTTAAAAATGTTGAAAAATCATAGATCTTTAGATTGCATACTAACACGCCAAGATTTTCCTATAGCTCTATTTATTGATCAAATTTCTTAACACTGATTCAACATGTAAACAAAAATAGAAGTTAAGACTTTAATAAAAACATTGCTTTTGTACAAGGCTTGCTCCCTTTCTCTGTTATTTTTCTACATTAAGCTAATTTTGTTATCAGTATATCATGCCTGAGTTAAAATGTTCTGTTTGTACTCACACTCACATCCTGCTGCAAATTTAAGTGCGTTATTTTGATTTTAACTTTCATGAGAATTTATTGTAAGCAGAATAAGTATTGCTTCCGACACAAATTATAACAACAAAGAGTGTTCCCTTTTTGCAGACACGCACACTGCTGTCGCTCGTATTCCAATTGCTTGAGTCTCCGTCCGCCTTGTTGTGATTCTGAAGATTTATGAATAAAACAAATGGTTGACTTTTGCAATCAGGATTGCGTGTCGGTCGCAGACTGCGTGTCCCTCGAAGCATTTAAGTGATCGTCCTGTGCGTGGGTATGATTGCAATTACCCAATAGGAATTTCATAAAGGTTTTTTTTTTTAAATGGTGCATATCATACGCTAGTGTACTAAGGTTTAAAAAAAGAAACTTTTCTTTATATCAGTATATATGTGCGACATTATGATTTTTTATATGTATGTGTATATGTATCCATCCCTTATAGAAATAAATTAACTTTTTTTGTTTTTCTACTGGGTGTGTTTGCTCATGTATGTATATGAATAATTTCGAAAACAACTTTAAGTTGTGAATTGTTTTCCGCTATTATCAACATAACATAAATCTATTCGCCCACATACGCATCCACACTGTCACACACACGCACTTCAACTAGCTAGCGCGCAAAGTTTGAGAAGCACTGTTATGCGGCTAGAGCGAAGTAGAACGCTTTCAAGTGTCCTTATTATGCATTGTGCAATGAATGATAAATGTTTGAAATATAGAATGCCACCGGAAAGTAAGTTAAATTTATAACAATGTTGATAAATGATAAAAGATGGCTGACTTCCGTTTCAAGCTAAAAGCAGCAGAGTCGCCGCGCACGCACAATGACAATCACAGCAAAAGTTTTTGCAAAAGTTGTTGGCATGAACTACTTAAGCAATTAGAAAGTTTTAAAATTTATTTGGTATATCTCTAGTAGGTAGATACTATTTAATTGGCTTGATTTATCAACTTTAAACAGTTAAAATGTTAGTATTTTGATATTTATATGTAAATTATAAATTCTATTTAAAATATGAATGAGTCAATTTTCTAAAATTTAAACTTAAATAGAATCCTTAAGTCTAAGAAATAAGTAAGAATTAATTAAGGACAGAAACCATCCTTTAAACATCACTATTTAATACAGCTATTGACATAAGTTTTATTTTTTCCAGAAGTGCTGCTTTTGCGAAATCAGACTTTATTTGTAAAGCAAAGCAAGAAAATGCGAGAAAAAAAAATCACAAATTCTAAAGAAGGGTAAAGTTTAGACAAGAGTCAGTTAATTAGTCAGCTTTCAAGGTAATTGACAAGTTGAATGTGTTTTCTTAAATGTCATAAATGCAACAATCCAGCAGTTCATAATACAAATAAACATTCCCTTAAAAATATGAACGAGTGAATAAGTCTTTGAATGAGTGAGTTAATTTTGCACTTTATGGTTATGTATATGGATGTATGACGTCTAGCTGTCGCTCTTTACATGAATGTGTATCTATGTGTGTTGACCAAGTTAGTACATCAACTTCAATTAAGCAAATATTTAGTTGAGCAACTTTATTGTTTTTATGCGCTCTTCATTTGTCTGTTTGCTTTGCAGTGCTTCCTTACTGTTCATCTTTTTTCTTTAACTTTTTTTTTGTTTTACTTGTCAGTTGTTGTTGATGATGAAATTCTTGTAATTTCCTTCCGTTGTGAAAAAAAAACATGCACTGAAAGTTACTTAAAACTTTTAACAAAATTAACTTCCTTAGATGAAATGTTTATTTGTCTAGGAGATAGCTTTATGTTTCTAGGGCGGCCATCAACAAAAACTGCACATCTTTTGCAAGCAATAAAATCTTTAAAATTTGACAATGTACACATGCAATCTAAGGCGCATCGCATTTAAGTTAAGAAGTTCTAAAGTACTTTGCATTAAAAACTTAAAAGGAATAATGATAACTCATACGACATGTTGTGTTTAGATTAGCATTTTAATTTAAAACACTTAAAATTTCTATTAATTAGCATTAAAATTTTTTCCAGTGCTGCAAGTTCTTGGACTGTTCATTTATTTTATTGTCCGTTCATCTACGCTGTCAGTCAGCTCAGCTGTCCTTCGTTGACTCCTGTCGTTTTTTTTTTTTTAATTTTAATTTTCTATTTGTGCGTCGTTTGTCCGTTCTTTAACTTTGCTTGGTATGTTTGTGTTGTTGTTTGTTTGCTTGTTTGTTTATTTCCGTTACTGCCACCAAGTGGCTGATGTTGCTACTGTGACTGCTGTTGCGAATTAAATGTACTGCCAACACCAACACAGCACAATGCTATATCCCTTGGCAGCCTGAGTGATTCGCATCCTTTTCTCACTTTTCTTTGTTTTATTTATTTTATTTGTCTTTTTTGTTGAAGTTTTTGTTGTTTCTTGTGCTGCTGTTGTCTCGCTACAGTATTTATATACTTTGTAGTTGTTCGTGTCATTGCGTAGCTACTTGTGCTGCTATTGTATTTTCTTAACCCACATACAGTCAACGAACCTAGCAAGCTTTATAGGTTTCTTTTTTTTCAAATGAAGAACTCGTATGATTGTTGATTGTGGCTTTTTTTACAAGACAATAAAAATGACATAAAATATAAAAATCTAGTATGCCATTAGGGTTTCAATTAATGACGTCTTTTCAATCCGCTATTGAAATTGAAAAAATTATTCAAACTTTTAATATTTTAAGGACTTTTTGTAAATAAAATGCTAGAGGGTTAGAGATGTTATTTAAGCAACGGTCCCTTTTAAATAAAAAAATTTTGAGAAAATATATTAAAACGGAAAGCATAATTTAAAAACATTTGCTCAAGCCAAGTCGCATTACGGCCATTGATAAAATCTGTGATTTTCGTAGCACTATCAAAAGTGAAAAGAAATTAAAAAAAAATTCGCAAATAGATCATATCGGTTTGGAGAAACAACAACATGAAGTTCGAACCAAACCACGATATGTTTAAGTTAATAGATACTCATACGTCACGATAGGCCACACAAAGATAAGTTTAGTAATGTATTGTTATATGTCAAGAGTTTTTACTGGGGCTTACTGAACTTGTTTTGGTAAATCTGTCTTGAATAATTTAATTTTGTGTACATTTTTAGTTAGACATTCCCGTGAATAATTACTGAGCCTATTGTTAACTTTTTTACGTTACTGACAGTCACATTAACAGGCATATGATTCATAGACTTAAGTAGACATTAGGTTCTTTTTGTCCATCAAAAGTATCATATTCGTCTTCATCCTGAACATATCTTTCGCCGCAGGAAAAACTTTCAACTCGCAAGTCTACTGTTTAGCTTTGGTATTTCGGAAAGCTCTTAAAACATCCTGTTAATTAGATGTAAAAGTGACATGCTATTCTTTTTATATGACTCCACAATGATTTCTGACTAGAAGTCTATAGCTAAGGCCAAATTTTTAATGGCATATTTTAGGAAACATAATTGTGTGATCTAAGATCTATGTGAGTTCATTTCATCATAATTTTATATAAAAATCCACAAAACTCCAAAAGAATGGAAACGAAATTTCTTATTAACAAAAGAAGGCTCAAGCCGAATCTCTGAAAATATCCTTAAAAAAAGTTCAAAGACTTAAGATAACAGCTTTGGTTTATATCAACACACCTTAAATTTTAAAGGATAGTCTTGCCATTTACATACAAACATTTAATTTGACATTTTAATTTAATGTAATAAAATCTCCGGCAGTCGTTAGCCATCTAAAAAATGTCTCTCTGAATATATTTTTAAATTCATTTATCCTATGCTTTTGCTAAAATATTTTTGGCACTTGTGGTCAGGTGCTAGGAAATGGCACCACACACCATGTATGTGTGCCCACTGCAGCAGCAAATGGATGTAAGAGTAATGTGGTGCTTTTGTGTTTGCTTAAATAATAACCTCAAGGTGTCAAAGGTTGCTGACCTCAATTGAATGAAATTTAAAAGTTTAAAACGTTAGTTGCTGCACTCTCTGCATGACTGCATATAAAAAAAAAACAATTATTTTTCTATATAAAAGTCAAATCCTTTCAAATCCCTAGGAAAAGTCAGGTGTTAAAAGTGAATTGCCAGCAGTCGTAGCACTCAAGAGTGCTTTTAAGCTTTTGAACATTACATAATTTTTTTTTAAATTTTGATTTACTGAACATCTGATAATTTGTAATTTCTAAGAAATATTACGCTTATCAGCTGATTATTAAAATTAATATATAAAAACATGAATTCATTTCAACACAAGCAGCATAAAATAATTCAACTTAAGCTGTAAAAATCTTCTTTAAACACAGAAACGCTACCAATGACTTTCTGCTCTGGGAGCTATGCGATATAAGAAATAAAATTAAAACCTACTCTGCAAAGAAAGTACATGGAAGTTTTTTCTCACATCATTACCTTAGAAAGAAACGCATGGTTCTTTTGCAGCAGGAGCAATGTTCTTTTACTATCGCAAAGTTAATGCAAGGTAACATAACCCTAACGCAATGCAACATAACATTAGGTATAACTTAATCTTAGTTAAGATAAAGTCATCCCACAAAGTGAAGCAGCAGCAGCCAGATTAGTTGCACACATTGACAGTTTTGGTTTTGGTGCTACTATGTATTTGTAATGTTGGTAGTGCAAACAGCAGACAGTGACCCTAAGGAATTATATGCAAGAGCTTCTCAGGATATTGTAACGTGTGAATATTTCTTAAGAATAAAAAATTTTTTAACTTAAAATTGAAGTAACATAGCAAATTTGAAGCAGTCAAAAGAATATACAATATTGTCTTACTTAATTCTCAATGTATAATTTTTCAAATAAACAAGCTCAGAAAACTACGATTCTAAGCTGGGTAAACCCATTTCCGGGCTGCTCACAGAAGGGTCCATGCGATTTTGATGAAATTTCGTGGAGAGCTAATATATTATGCCTTAGAAACTGCCATGAAAAATTATTAGTTTGTACCTTGCTGATAACCTGAGATATGGCATAGGTATTTAAATACCCAAAAGAAAAATACAGGTTCTAAAATGGCAAAGATTTTTTATATATTTTGTATTCAAGATTTATTGATATTTATTTCATTGGGCTTTAGATGTTTTACTTGTATTGAGACAAACACTATTGCGGTATTCTTTAAAGGAATTGACATGCAACTTCACGCTTTATTTCAAATAACCAAACTCTTTATTCCCATATTCATGTCTTCAATTGTTCTCAAATGTAATTGTAAATACTGAAACTACATTTATATATATATGACCAAAAGCCAACGTAGACTAGTGCTGTTTTTCCTCGTAGCCAACTACATATATACGGAAGCAGATTAGCATATTCCATACGTTGTCAATAAATTTTTAAAGCAATCAATATCTTATAAATTAGTTTCTGCTTCCGAGAAAAAAAATTTATTTGCCAAACCTTATAGTAAAATATTGCCAATTATATTGAAATAAATGCCTCCTTTATATCGCTCTACATATATATACGATAGCAGCAAAATGTTCAGATAATAAAATAAATTCGATATTTGTTTTTCCATATCTGCTATATATTTGCTTAGCAATTTAATGATTTTCCCACATAAAAGACAGCATTTGAATTTCAATTGAGTGAATATCCGTTGCTGTAGTCGTAAATTATTTTGCATGAAATTTAAAGCAAGTGTCATGTTGACATTACGAGACATAAGATACGAAACGGACACTGGGATGCAGAGGAGACAGACATTTAGTAAGAGAATTGAAAGGCAGGCATAGACAGCCAGTGAGATACTTGAAAAGTTACAAGCTGTGCCATTTAGTTAAACTGAAAAGGACATTTAAAACTCAGAGCATAGTTTAAAGGCAACTGTTGCAAATGCGCAATGAAATAAATGCACTACTTTACAGGAATTGAAATTGTGGTCATTACTTTTGTGGAATTTTATTGTTGTTGTTGTTGTTGTTGTTGTTGTTGTGACAATTTGTTATTGCTGTATATTACAAAATTTACAGAGAGGAAGGATAAAATTTACACTTAATTTTATTTTGGTACAAAATGTTTATTGCAATTTTATTGTTTTTCTTTATTGCTATTGACATTGACACCTCAAGGACATTCTGCACGTAACATTGACAGAAACACTTTTACCCCAAATGTCAACATACAGACTTATAGTGTTTTTGAAAATTGCTTTAATTACTCAACTGTTTGTAAGTTTTATATTAAATTTACTTTGAATTTCAATTAAATTAAAGAACTTAATATCAAATTTGTAACATACGACAATGATAAACATAAGGATTGTTGATTATATCGTTCGTATTGTAAGTTTGATAAAAAATGTAAGCACAAAGTTGAATCATTATTTTGTTTAGTAAGAAAGATAAATAAATCATATTAATTAAAGAATATTTGTGATAGCTCACATGCAGTTTCCACAGAATTTCGAAATATTTAACTGCTATGAGTCTCGCTAATTTTACAAGCATTTGCGTACGACGATGAAAAATAGTGATTTCTTTAACTAAAGTTTAGAATGTTCTCTTGAACTTCTTATGAATACCCACTCATAAGATTTTCTTCAAGTTTTTCAGGGCTTTGATATAAGGGGACTGAAGAAGATTTTTTACTTCAATTACTATAATTTTGTTAGATATCGGGGACATCTTACATATTGTGGAACAAAAAATGCATTTTTCATTCTGAAATATTTCATTGACAAACTGAATTATTATGACACACAAATTCAACCAATAAAAAATTGTTTCTCAGCTTTTCCTATGGGTGCATGAGAAAAAATTTAAACGTTTATAAAACAGCCGTATCCATTAAACTTCCGCCTACGTCTCTAATCACCAAAAGATTCATTAACGACAAATGACTTAATTTTCCAATTAAAAATATTAATTGAATTTAAGCTCCACGTAAAGCCCAGTAGCGACGTTTTGGAAAAGAAAAAAATTACAACTTTGTACCTACCCCAACTACGTGTTATCATTAAAGACAAGCCAAATGAATTGTTGAGTTGGCATTGAGTGATTATTTTTTGAGTTGACCTACGGCAAGCCGTTTTCGCCATAACTTCACTTAAGCACTAACTTATTAGTGAAAGTTGTTTCTATGTAATGAGTGCAAACTTTATTTATTTTTGTGAATCAATTTTGTTTGGTTATCTTGTAGATTTTCTGGAGTGCAATACGTAGGCGTTTTGGCATAATGAAGTAGCGTTGAATTTTGAAAAGTCATTTAGGTGAGATAGATTTTAATGTTGTCGGGCATTTGTTGCTGAATTTACGACTAAGGAAATGGTCAATTGTTTAAAAATCTGTAGGGCTAGCTAAGATATGGTGATCAAATGAGAAGAGAAAAGAAGAGAAGAAATCAAATTAAATAAATAAGGAAACTTCATTTTAAGTTTTTCAGAGCTTGTAACTTAATATTTTGCGTTATGCACTATGGGGCAGATCGCATATTCATTTCATCAAGACGTCCCTCATTTAAAAGGACGTTTTTAATACTCCAAAGTTTTACCAGATCAACAATATTATTGGTCATAGATGTAAAGCATTTTAAATCGATTAGCTTTGGTTTCTTGTTTAAATTTAACAAGAAAAAATCTATTGAACAAGCCATCATCTAATCAAGACAAAAAATTTTCTAAGCATTCTAAAGAGGGTCTTACCACACAAACGCAAAAAGCTTAAAATGATACATAAATAATGGACATTAAAATATTTCATTAAAAAACAGAGCAGAACTCTACATTCCAGCTCTTGATTTAGTTTTTTCTTCATCAAGCTCTAACAAAAAATGTTTATTTTCAATTTTAAAAAGTTTAACATAAACCAAGGCAAAAGGTCAACTTAAATTTTTATGAAAAATAATGTGATTTAAAAACTTTTTTCCTCAAATCTCATAATTTCTTATAATTCTTAACTTTATCTATTCATAAACCTGTCACGTCTTGCTTTACGTAACACGACTTATTAATAACCTCAAAATATCAACAACAAGAACAACAATTTGTCCTTTTTTTTTTCTTCAAGCAAAAAGTTTTATCTTTGATGAAGGTAAGCAAGCGGTAGTAGTAGCAGCAGCAGCAGCTGTCTCTCTGTCTCAACTTTAACTGCCCTGGAGATTGACAACAGCAGCACAACTCTTTATCTTGTTAAGTTTTTCTTTTCATTTTGATTCTCCTTCTTTTTTTTCGAAAATCTATTTGCAAGAAATCTTTGCTGTTTTTCCAGTTATCCCTTTGCCAGGAAGTGCAATGTTATTGTTTATTTATCCAGTTATTTTGTTTTTTTTTTCAGTTTTCATTCTTTTTGTTTTATTTTGGGAGCGTTTTCATCAAAGTTTTACCCGTTGGTTTTTTGGCTATATGCCTCACTCACAGTCGGTGAACTTTTCATTGATTTGTATCTTCAATCATGAAAAATTGATGATATAAAAGTTTTGCGCATAAGCAAAATTGTTTTTGATTTTAAATTGACATTTTATTTTATTAATTTGAACATAAAGTTTTCTGTTGAACTTTACGGCCATCCGTCGAAGGAAATTCTGTTGAATCCATTGAGTCCTTTTTCAATTGCAGATTTTCAAATTAATACAGACAGTTGTTATTGTTGTTGCTTGTGATGCTATGCAAATTAATTGAACATTTTTGGCAAAACTTTTAAAAGTCTACGCAATAGCAAAGTTTTTAATTAGCAATTTTTTGGTGTTTCTTGAAGTTAAAAACAAAATGATTTTGAAACTTGCTGGAAAAGCCATATGAAGTAATTTTTTCCATTAATAAAATTAATAAAATTAGATAATTTTTGTGAAGCCACATCAAAGTTTCAGGTTTCTTTAATTACTTTAATTTTAATGAATTTCAAAGAAGTTTCTGCAATTTTTTGAGACAATAACCACAAACATTTGCGTATGGAAATTGTTTTCAAGGTTTCAGTATCTTGCTGAGAGTTTCATTGAGGCTCGCGCATTCATTATTTTTAATTTTTATTTGTTTTTTGTTTAAATTAATACTATGCAAACATAGTTTTTTCTATAAATTTGATTGAATACAGGGTACAAAACCATATTTGAAATCAATTTTCAGTGAAACAAAAACCGTAATATACAAAGCCTGACGTAAGCCAAATGAGATCGCATGATAAAAAGCATGAAATTGATGAGTATTGACAAAGTTTTCAACACTGTCTTCCAAAAAGTTAATGAATCAATTTTTCTATAGGTTTGAAAATATTCGAATGATATCGAAGCCTCTAGAAAAATAGACGATAAATGCCAAAGATTGCTTAAAATATGCCGCATTATTGTCGATAAAAGTTGTAGTCAAAAAAAGCTTTTAAAGCTTCTTTTAAAGGACTGGAATTCTTAATAGGGGCTCATAGGAGTCATTTTGCGCAGGAAGTTTGAAGGCATGTTTTCTTCATTGTAATCTTTGAAGCGACTATGTAAAGTATTTTTCTGACGTCTCTCAAAAAAACCTTACAAAGAATTTAAATAGTGCATTTCCAGACAAGTTTCTTGAGCAGAGTTATTTCAAAGGACTTAGGAGCTTTTGCTGATCTTTGAAAGAATAAAAGAATAATTATATTTCTAATTGATATTGTACGTCTGTCTCGAATATCAAAATAGTCTTGCATACTGCATGATAATTGATGTTACATCGAATTAAAAATAATAAAAATTCACAGTATAAAGACATTGGGTGGTATGTCTTTCAAGTGACTTTTACATCCACAGTATAAAGACACACACTAAACATGCCGCTTCATATCTTTATAAGTATTTGATTATTTAAAGCATAAGAACACATATGAGACATGTCTCCATAATCACTATCACAGTATTACGCCATGCCGCCTCATGTATCGCGTGTGTCTTTATACTACACATAATAAAGTGCTTATAAGAACGTGAAATGAAATATCTCATGTGGATATTTATACTGTTCAGTAAAGTGACACATACGAGATATGTCACCTAATTTATTTATGATCAGCATATTATGAGCCATACAGATGCATATTAAGGACATTTTTACTTTGGCTTTATATCTTGCTCCAACAAGCTTCCAGCGCAGGATAAAAATCATTAAACTGATGATAATCAAGCTCCATAACTTTCTGCAAAATATGAGATATTATCAGAATATTTTGCTACTCCTATATCATTAATTAAATTTTTTTTTGCTTACTGATCTGAAGTTGTTTCTTGTAAAATTTTGCTAATATGCTTAGCGCTCAATTTTTAATTAAAACTTCAATAAAATTATTCCTCTCACATATCTAGCTATTTATAATTAAATTTTCGTTTTGATTTGCAATTTCAAAAAAAATTATATTAAAAAATATCAACAAAATTGAAATTAATTAACGTTGGTTTAATCTTTTCATTTGCTAAGAACAGCTGGAGAGGCCAATAGAGAATAAAAAAACAAATTCAATTAAATTGATAATTAAGAAACAACTGTTCTCTGGCAATGACAACAAATTTGCATATCTTAAATGTTTTTTTTTCGTAATGCCAACAGACAAAAACATTTATGCACCTACGCGTAAATGCAAATACCACGAAAGCAATTAAAAACGTGCGCTTAATTAATTGAAATTTTTCTCATTTCCCCCAAAACGTTAAATCATAAAATGTGCAAAAGGAATGAAAAGCAACACAATAAAAGATACAAATAAAAACAGTGAAAAAGAAAATTTTACAAAGAATGCACGTACACAAAACAAAACAAAAAAAAAGAGGAAAACGAAATTTAAATCCCATATCATATAAAACTGCAATAAAATTTCACTTAGTTTTAATGCTGCTGCTACTGCAATATAACAAGAGATGGCGCTGATGCTGCTACTGACTTCGCAGAGTCTCTTGAGACTGTCTCTTCTACTATCGAAGTTGCACAACACAACAACTGCTACTTCTTTGCATCCACAAAGCAGACTCAGCTGCTCGTTCATATACAGTTCATTAATTATTCATAATAATTGTGGCACGCTGTAATTCCCCTGCCGCCATTGTCATTCTCCTGCTGCTGTGACTACATACAGTCGCAGTCGTGTTGTGC
This sequence comes from Meiosimyza decipiens, assembly GCA_963680825.1. Taxonomy (NCBI): domain Eukaryota; kingdom Metazoa; phylum Arthropoda; class Insecta; order Diptera; family Lauxaniidae; genus Meiosimyza; species Meiosimyza decipiens. The sequence goes on from OY804260.1 coordinate 75,551,542, forward strand.
TTTCTTTTCGCTCTGTGCTGCGCAGTATGTTGCACTTTTGACATTGCATCTTTGGTTACCACATTGCATGCATTTCGCACTTGCACTTGCGAATACCATTTACTTTCCAACTGATTTTTTCTTGTTTCGCTGTTTTGCATTGTTTATCCGTTTCGCCGTTGTTGTCATTTTCGTTAAACAGTTGCAATGTGCGGATCCTTAAAATATTTGCATCAAGGGGAATTTTGTACAGTACAACTTTTTGTAACACATGCGGAAGTTGTAAGTGCGCACAGTGAGAGAGATGATTGCTAGTTGAAGTGTGTTGTGGAGAAAATTGTGAAGTGCAGTTTGATGTATTATAATGAGGCACAGTTTATTTCGGTACCTTAAGATAACGTACGTTATGGTATGATATATTACGATTCGAAATTAAACGGTGCAGTAAAAAAGCGGTGCAAAACGAAACGGTACAGTACATAACAGTACAGAAAATAAAGGTACTGTATTTTTTACGATACACTTTGCTATGGTCATATATGTGACGGTATGCTATGGTTCAGAGCATCAAAGAACGGTACGGTGTGAAAAAGCACACAGATACTGTACAGTACACAAAATATTACTGTACAGTACATTAAGAAATCATATGGGATGTTACAGTACAGCACGATATGATACAATACGTTATGGTATGATATGATATGGCTTGCTACGGTAAGATATAACAAAAATCATGCCAAACTCTGTATTGAAGCAATAAATATAATTCTAATTTATAGAACATTTACTAAGCTGATGTTGAGTGTATCGTAAGGTACCAAAGTCATAAAGGTTATCTTGTCTGCTTACGTCAGAACCAGTCTACTTGGTGAAAAACTTTTGAAAGCCATTCGATTGATGATATTATTGTTGGTTGAGTTCTTAATAGTTTTGGGACCAGTAACGCGTACAAACTCCGTTTGGGCAATAACATTTTTTACAAATTCGTTCTCTTTGAGATATTGCCTTTCCAAAAAAGACCTACAAAAGATGGGAGGCATTTAAAGCACGAAGTGTTTCTGATAAAATTTGAAGCCTTCACGATATTTTGAGGTCAGAATTTTAGTTTTTTCAACATTCCTCTTAATCTCAGAAAAATTATAACACCTAAATGAGACTTCTTGATGATGATAACTTGATGTAGAACCAATTTGTCTTCTTGAACTCTGCAGTTTCTTTGGTGGCAGATCCATTTATGTTACTATTTTGCTTGCTGTAGAGTTCAGTCGCACTCTTTTAATTCTGCTGGAAATTCTTTGTCACTCAATGAAATTACTCATGACTTCCATTGCTTAGAAAGAATCGTAAGCTGTAATGTAAAATATAACAAGCTTTTTGTGTAGCCTGATGCCAGATAGAGTCAATATATGTACAAATATTATAAGTTCACTACATTGCATCAAAGTTATTGCAGCTTTTTTTGTCTAGAATTAATGGCTTGAGGAATATTCAAGTCTCAATTTTTTTAGAATAAATCGAATGACTCCACTGTGCAACGCACATAAGTATGCAGCAAAAAAGTCATCAAAATTAAAAACAAGTACAAGTAGTTAAAAGTTAAAATACAAATAATAAGAACCTTAGCAGAAAATACAGAAAAGTAAAAATTGTAAGCAATGAACCCAACTCGAACATTGAAATGCTGAAGAAGTTCCATTGAAACGTGACTTTTTTACGTACTCATAATTATGCTCTGGGGAAATGCCAATGCAAGGATATGGTACATCGAAAGCAAAAGCGTAGAGAGGGACATATATAGGTAGCCATAGTTCAACAAAAGATACGAAAGTAAGTAATACGATTACGCGCATTTTCTTTGTTCACTGAAAAATTGCATGCAAACTGCATTCGATTAAAATTCTTTTAATGTGATGCTCATTTCTTTTTTAACATTTCCTTTTTTTTTTGTATTCCATATACACATTTTATTGACAATATTCTTTGACACAAGGATGCATGTTCGTACATTTCCTTCTTTCAATATCATTCATTTTTGGAGCATGTGCTGCCTTAGTGAAATTTTTTCAACGACAATGCTCAATAAATTCATTTTCGATACCTTATGATGCATCAATATTCAGTATATATATAAAATTCAAATGAAAAATGGTTTAAAAAAATCAAATTACCAAAAAGTAATTGAATGTTGCAGGATATACATTTTAGTGGAATATTTAAGGCAATTTTTTCTACACCCAATTTGTCGTACTTTTTTTAAATTCGATAATGCTACGCAACGATATCGATACTTTTTTTTATTTTATTAAAAATTCAATTTCAGTTAATTCGGTGTTATTTACATCTGTTTTTTGTTTATGTGTAATCGTTTTTTTTACACTGAGGTAACCCTTTGATAATTTTATTTATATTCGATTACATTTCAATTTGAAATACAATTTAACGCTCAACAGCACAAAGGATGCTATATAGCGAAGTCATCATCCGCACAACTCTTTTGCAGGACTTTATGTATGAGTGAGTGCGGATATATATATGTAATAGTATGACAATTGTATTATGTAAATACCCAATAAAATTGAAATAATGTCTATTGCTTCACAATTTACCTTATTTGTTAACACTTCAACTATAAAGAGTAGCTCGTTTATATGCGAAAATTTTTATCAATAATTGAGCTACGTACCATTGAATCAATTGAGCTGAAAAATGTTAATATATTGAAAAATCAGTTTTATAAAATCTAAAATTTTATATTTTTATCTACACAAAGGTTGTTAGTAAACATAACTGGGCCTTATTTCATAAGTTTAACTTCATAGTGCTTAAGTTTCTATTTTTGAAACCCACAACCCCAAGCACACCCACTATTCATATTCATTCCACTAATTGTTAATTTCTCCAACTATGAATTAAGGCTAAATGATATTAATAACTCATAATTAGTTGAAAGTACTGTAGATTCGTTATGGCTCATTGACATTAAATCGATAAAACTACTCAACTCAACTCAACTGAACTCTTTGGAGTTATATTTATGTATCATCAGTATGCTACCTTTTTGAAATCTATCATATTTCAATACTCTTTCATAATATTTTACAAGCAAATGTATATCATTAGCAAGTCCCATTGAAATAAATCAGCAGAGAAAACTTATTGAAGCATAAATAATGAAAACAGATGCATTGAAAGCAAAATTGTGACAGACAAAGAATACGAAAGTAGCAACAGTAGCAGATATCGTACGTTAGAGTGAACATAAATAATCACTGCTAAAAATAGCAATATGCATAAGGTAATTGTGCCTTATTTTGTTATAGATCAGCGTTATTTCAATAATATTTGAATAAAAGGTTATTTTTATTATTCTTAAGACAATTGGCAGCCGTAAAAGAAACACAAAATAAACCAGTGCCTGCTCGAGTTATGTTCGAACCGTTCAACCGAATAGGGCGCCCTTTTGTGAGAGGCGCATTGTAGTTCACCTTAATTTGTTATTTTATGGTAAAATACTTTATCACTTATGAATCCTTAAATGGAAACCCTTCTGATCAGAATAAGCTAGAGGTGCCAGACAAAGGGAAAGCTTATCAAGAAAAATCTACGAGCTTACAACACACAGCAATATCAATACAGAATAGAAGCAAAATCTTGATATCGATGAAATGGATAAATTTAGGAACAAATAATTTTCGGTTTTGAGAAATCTGCAAATTACAACTTTGACATCGCAGATTCTACTTCTTGGCGGGTGCTTTTCTTTAGAATTTGGTTTTGAAATTTTGTATATTGACAAAAAAGTACAATTTCTGATTTGCATATATCCTACTTGAATGTGGCACTCTCACCTTATGCTGAAATATATACCAAAATAAAATTATTTGAAGCCAACTAATGTTATCAATGACTGTATGAAGTAGCTATATGTATAATAATATCTGTACGTATTGCATTAGAGTGTATAACACTGAACTCATTAAAATCTAAATAATCAAAGAACTCTCTCATGTCATATTTATTTGACCGGAAGATAATGAATATTCACATTTAAGCCAAATATAACACCCTTCCTAGTATATCTGATGTTCAAGAATTCAATCATTTACTGCCGACTTCCATAGCTCGAGTCAAAACAAAACTTAAGTTGTGAAACATTAATATGAGCATACGTATTTGCGTAAATAGTGTAGCTTAAAGGACGCATCTGCATGTGGTATACAAAAATGTTTGTCTCTTTGGGGTTAATTAACTTCAAAATATTAAGAGTGCAAAATTAATAATTTAAATTTTGTATACAAATCTTTTCAAGTATGCTTGTGATAAAGCAAATATTTTTACTGTATATTTTAGAACTTAAGTACAATACAAATATTATTAAAGTGAAAATTGCATAAATTTCATTATAAGTATTAATGATCCAATTTAATATACTTACAGTTCATGCTCATCAGCATTGCAATGCTTAAATTTATTCTTTTTGAAAGTTTTTTAATAAATGAAAGTTTTTTGTGAGCTGCCACTAAAAAATTCAAAACAAAATACCCAACACTTTAACCATAAAATGCTACAAACAGCATACATAAGCCAGGATATTCACCAGGACAATAACATTTATCTGCACACAACATAGATTGTGCTAACAACACGAGCAATTCAAAATTTTCACCAAATTGTTGTGCTTAATTTTGAATTGGATGCAGTAGCAGCAGCAGCAGCATCAACAACACAAATTACTGCAAGAAGGCATACAAACTGACAGCACATGTACGCATATGCAAAATGTCACTTCCTCTTGGCAAGTATGAGATTTTCACAAAATTACTTTGGCAAAATAAATGCAGCACCAACGCCATAACGTCGAAAACAACCAACAATTGGACGAAAGGACGAAGCATGCATTAAAACTCTAAATAAGGATATGAAATACAACCAATTGTATGTTAGCAATGTCCTTGTCTTTGTTCATACATATGTGTAAGTATTCACACATTTATGCATTTGTGTTTATGAGTCTACGAGAATGTTTTTTTTTGTGGATGGTCAGTCCATAAGAAATTACTTTTTCTTTTAAGTTAAATTTTTACTTTAGTTCAGTTTTAAAGAAATTTTTATCAATAATAAAATGGACGAAACATTTAAAAACGGATCAATATTTGAAATAATAAATAATTAATAGCCATAACACAACATATTGGCTTGAGTTTCTTTGATTTTGTTGGACAGGTTGTGAAGAAGAGCAGTGCTGGATATAAATTTTTTTAGTAGATGATGCCACGTCTTTAACAGGAAAGTACGTTCCCACGGCGTTTTATACAGAGACAGATTGAACTCTAAAGAACTGTATTCAAAACTCTTTGTTCTTTTAGTGGGCCTACCACTGCCTCCAGTATAAAAATGCTGCATGACTGAGCTGCTGCCCCAATTTAAATATAATGTGATGTGAAAAGAAATTGATTCCTGAGGAGATATATATGTTTAAAGCAAACACAACCACGCCTCTAATAGGAAATACTAACCAGCAGACCAATTTAGATGAAACTTAGTATGGAGAAAGATTGAACCTTAAAGGAAGGTAATGGAAAATGGAAAATGTACAAAAAGCTTTGAAAAAAAGACGAAAATTTGAATTTGGCATTGAAAACTTCATTAAGATATAACGACATACAATCAGGTCAGGTTCTGCACTTTGTGTTGTTACTATAATGGTCGAATTTCAACCAGCGGCTATACTGTTGTTCAATTAACACCTAAAAGATTCGATTTATGTCTATGAAAATAGCAAAAAATTAAATATATTAGTAACACATTACGCAAATATCCTACTGGTGTCTGCCATCAGGCATTAGAATCTTAGTCTCAAGGTAGCAGCAAATGCGATCGTTCGAACATAAGTCGAGGATACATAGAAGAGATTAGAAGGCTCCGTGGAAATTGGTTTTATGATACCACATGCGTTCTGATGAGATAAGAGACACAAGGAAAATGGATATTGCCACGTGTGGAATAACCCATCGGAGCAAATGTGCTGCAATGTTCTTGTTAACACTCGACCAGTGCAATAATCACCTTAAGAACGACAAGAGCATCAAACAAAAGAAAAGCCACTGTAGCTGCTTTTCATCTGTTACAACATTATTTGTTGTTGCTGTTATTTGGTATCTCAAATGATTGTTTCACTTGCAGCTGTTTGCGCTTTCAGTTTATTGTTGGAATTTTGCATACAAATGTCTAGTAGAACAAACATAAACAAAAATCAAGCAGACAGCAAATTATTCTGTAGACAATAAAAGGGGTAACAGCAATAGCAAAGTGTAGCCAGCAAAAATAATAACAATAATAATAAGAGAACAAGTTGGAATATCAAGCATTTTCTATATATCTGCCTGAATGCATTAACTGAAGAAAGAATTTAAGCTTTTGATAACACTGGATATGGGCAACAAAATTCAAACGTTTTAAACTTAACGAGTAATAGGCTTAGAAGTTTAAGAACTCAAGTAGACAACATATATGTGTCGTTATATAGGCTTACTTTGCAGATTTTTTTGACGCAAAAAAATCACAAAAATAAGTTGAGGGTACTGTGATCATCTCACAATCGTGCATAGAAACGAGGTTGTATCTCCGAACTTTTCCAGTTATAAATCAATCAATTCTGATTTCATTTCTATTAAACAAAAGTTTAACACTCTTTTGTTTTGGATTTTATTAAATTTAAATGAATTTTCAAAATCCTTGTTTTCATAAGCTGTATGCATTCTAAATTTTCATACAGTAAACATTGCAACATTGTTGCTGCAGCCTTGTTGCTGTGCAACATTTTTGTAATCTTTGCCGTACCACGTTCGCTGTTGCTGCTTTGCTAATCGTATAAGAATTAACAGTATTTTTTTATTACCCCATATAAATCACTTACGCTCTGATTCTTCTGGAATTTCAAATATGCGCCGGGATTTCTCACGGTTTCCTTTTTTAAGTTATTTGCTATAAAGTGGTTGCAATGTATAACAAGTTGTTTATAAGGCTCGCAACTTTGAATTAATAAAAGGGAAACTTTATTTTGAAACTAATTATTATGTATGTATGTATGTTTTTAATTGAAATTAGCTTTTTAGCAAATTTCTAACAGTTAGATATTTTTTTTTTATATCCTTACCTTAGTTTTAAAAAATTCAGAGCAAGATAATTTAAAAGAACAATAACTTTTTTTGCGTTCTTCACACTTCAATGGTGAAAATAAATAGCGGCAACTTATCTTGATTGCGGCCCCAATATCACAACTAGTAGCATAAAAGCCAAAAAAAAGTAATAGCTTAAAGTGGAAACCGCAGAGGGGAGAGTGCTCACAGACTAGTTTAGAGAGTTGTAAAAAAAAATCAAAATGACCGTTTGCGAATTTAATGTACAGATCGAGCAATTTATCGCAAGAGCATAAATTGTGAAGGATATTTTTGGAACTTTTTCTGAACAAAAAATGCGCCTTTTTTGTGGTGAGCTATCGAACTGTTTAGCAAAAACTGTTCGAACCAAATTGTTTATTCCGGTAACCTGAAATTCATAACTATGAATTGTTACTCAAAGAAAGTTTCCCCCAAAAATGGATTTCCTGAAATTTGACTTTCTAAAGTGTAGAGCCATCATTATATCGAAGATTAATTTATCCCAATGTTATTTGATTTCTAAATGAAGCAGTTTCCGGCTTAAATACTAAAGGCACTTGGCAGCTCTCTAACAAACAGCAAAACTTCACTTTTCGTTACTAGCTGCCAGGCAATGGTTTCATTAACAAAATAAAATTCAAAATTTTGTATCGCCAAATAACATTTATATATGCTAAAATACTACTTTATACCAAAATATGTAGCGACAAAGGTATTGTACAGACGATAAGCGCTCATAAAAGGTAAGAGCTTGGCACATCCTACAGAATCAAAGGCTTACAATACCGTACCACGAATATTTCTCTGATTAAAACGTTAACTGATATTAAGCCTCACATGGCCTTACGAATTTACGTTGACTTGGCAAAACAAAAGTTAATTTCTTAATTGTTGACCTTTAGAGATTCAGCATCTCAGGAGTGGTCACATCGCCATATATATTTTTTAAATAGCCTCTGTACAGAACGAGTGTTGCACATTGAACCTTTTTACTTTATATGGGTCTCTCATTAATAGTTCACAACACGTACTAAAAAAGATCGAACCATGCATTACATATTTATTTTTGAACTGAAATATTAAGGCATGTTCTATATCTGATTTAGTTCGAAAATTGATTTAATGTCCAAAAATGAAATATAATAAATCTCTGGCTATTCTTAATCCAATGATCCAAGTATGCTATTGAAATTTTTTCAAGTTCGTACTAGATCTGTTATAGTTCAAATAAAATGGTAACAATGCCTTTTTATATGATCTGGATATAAACTTGGAATTTCAATTCCGCTTCAGAATTAAATCCAAAACGTATTCAGAACATATCTGATAATTATCTTAGGTTTTTATTTATCTCAGCTTTGGTTTCAACAATATTTTCATGAAATATGATATGTTACCATTAAAATATTTCCTCAAATCTTCTGGATTTGTTGCTAAGTTTGCGAGGCTTTTTGCAACACCCCTAAAGCACATACTCACTCATAGTGTACGTAACTCATTGCAGTGCTTTACTCATGTGATACTTAAACTGTTTGCGCCATTATAAATGTATATGTGTTCCCTTTCACTGACAGTGAGTGTTTACGTATGCGTATGTGTGTTTGTTGGTTGCTTGATTGTATAAGTGTAAGTATATGTAAGTATATTTGTATAAGTAAGTTGACTCTGAGGATCATCATATAAACTGTATGCAGACGACACTGGCACAAATAAACTTACACAAACACAATGACACACTTTAGAGCACTGGAGCGCTACACGATGGGCGCAGATCAGAAGTATTGCTTAAGATAAAGAAAACTGCTTATACATTTTATATTTTTTGTATTGAGTATTTATTAAAATGAAAAATTTTTGTATTGATATTGCTAAAAGTGTGGGCGTAAAAAAGTTTTATAAAAAAAAATTGGAGAAATAAAATAAAGGCCCCTTCAAGGGGACGACCCTGTTAATCCTTACACACAGACACACATATGACAATGGCACTAAAATAGCGAAAACCACACCCATTCACACATACTTTACATTCTACTACCAGTGAACGACCGCGACATCCTCTGGACCAAACATAGCGACTATCACATATCCGAAGATAAATTTCAAGCCATAAAGAAGACATTAAGTAAACGTAGTTGTTGTACTTCTTTGCTGTCGTTGTACCCCAACCTGCTTACTTAACCTCGTTCTCACTTCAGTATCACGCCTTTGCTTTGTGACATCGCGTTTAATGCGCCATCCAAAAAAAAAAAAAAAAGATTTCCTGTGTTGAGTTATTTTATGAGATTTCTACTTTTAGGTTTTTTTTTTTTTTTTTGCAACACCACAGCGCTATTTGTATTTTTTCATTGAAATTTTTTCCTATATTTTTTGTTTTTTTTTTTAATAGTGTGTTGACCTCTTTTTGTTGCCCTCGAGCTTGATGTCAACTCATGTATATGCGTCTGTGTGGGCAATGAAGGTGTCTTTGGGGTGCGTGTGTGTGTGTGTGTCAGTTTGACTAATTATGAGGTCATTAAAAAAAGTAACTTATGGCAACTGGTCTTATGTGACCAATGTAATGAATAAGGTTTATATACACAACTTATGTTTATTTTGTGACATGGGGTCATCATTTTTAATACATAGACGAACTTGTTTTATTTAATGAATAAGCTGTAAGCTTAAGCATACTGCTCGTTATAGCTTTGGAATCTTGAAAAATCTTGATGAAATTTTTTTTTAAAACTTATATTTTAACTTTACTTAAATTTCTATATATATTTTGTAAAATGGATTGCCTACTTATGTGAAGTAAATGGGGCATCCTTTGCCAAAGCGATAAAATCGGAGCTAACCAAATTTTTCAGTATAATTTTTATGACAAATCAGGCGTCAGCCAAGTCAAACCGTTATGATATTTTAATTCAGTATGGTTTGACATCTCATCATACTTTATTAACTGACATAATAGCCATACGAAAATATTTCGCAGCCCTTTGCGAAGTGCAAACTTTGCATTTTTATTTTATTGAAGTTTTAACGATTGTGAAAAAATACGAAAGATGGCATCAAATATTTTCCAATCTCATTTCTAAGCAATAGTGTGTTTTCGAAAGAAAGCTCCAACAAAACTTTTTTCCAGTAAAATTAAGTAATATTTTCAAGACATTGTTATGTTAACTTTAAGAATTTTATTCCAAAAAGAAATGTTGAGTCTCAATATAAGGACAGTTAAATATCTCTCAATGAGAGCTAACGTGTTTTTCCTATTGCGTTGTAGAAAAAGGTTTGTTCATTCTAGTGAAAACAAAAAATTCACCATATTTAAGTTACTAAATGCAATAAACCATAGAATAAATAAAACTTAAATTAAGTACAAAATAGGTAAAAATGTGGTCCAGGAAATTAGTTAAAAATTTTAGGAATAAATTTTTAATAGCACAAACTCTATTTATTATTTTTAAATGAAAACTTTATGGAAAAAAAACAAGTAGTTATTAACTTGATCATAAAATTAATGTACATTAAAATAAAAATAGACAAAATCGTGTAAACGCACACACTTTGTAACTACAAAGTTCAAACACAACAAGCTAGTGCAACGCAACAAAAGTTTTTATTTAAAAGTTTGTAAAAATGTACGTTAAAATCGTGCAACACCACTACTGGTAATGAAGTGCAGCTGCACCACAAACGTAGCAAGGCGTTTAAGGATGAAGCTTTGCTGGATTATATAGAATGGAATGGAAAATATCGAGCAAAATGTATCAATAACTTGCAAAAAAAAATATTAGCACAAGCTAAGGGGTCCACAAAAGACGACCGCAGCGGGGGAGGGTAGAGGGATCGAAATCTTGACACTCTTCAATTTTTTTGTTCATAAAAATTAACTAAAAACTTTAATAAAGAAACATTGGGAGAGAAGGTAGCATAATCCTTTGTGAACGTCTTTTTGGGGGGCGGGGGAGGTAGCAAATTCAGTCGAAAGTGGACAACGAGGTGTGAGAGTTTTGAAATTCCAGAAATTTTGCGGATGTGTTTTATGGACTATCGCTAATGGAATATAATCAAGGGCTATGTTTATGAAAAAATCAACATTACTACAAATATTTGCTGCAATGCAAAACCACTAGATGCAAAATGCAAAACCACTAGATTTGCAATGTTTCAAAAATAACCATACTCTCTCATCAGCAGCCGTGTTTTTTAAGCTGATACATTATAAAACTAAACCAGTAGTACGCCACATAGAGTTTCTCATCAACACCCGAGTCTGAAGTCAAAACGTTATAAGATCTGCTGTTTCATTATACACCTAATTTTCTCATCAGCAGCCTGACACTTGGAACCTCTTCAGCAAACAACATCGCAATCTATATATTTCAAATTATTGTATTTGGTGCTCAAGTAGATGTATACAAAAATATCTCAAATGCTAAGCAATATGAGCAGAAAACAATTACACTTTCTCATCAGTCAATAAGTGGACATAATTGGAATCATGAAAGAACCATAGTATCGTAAGAAAAAACTCGTCTCCAGTTGCAGCTCTAATGCAGTATGTCCGTGTGCACACACAACCCCAATGTTGAAAGTGTTAAAAAGCATAGCGTTGAATGCTGTTGTTGTTGAAAAATTTATGAAAGATGCGCTATAAAATGTTAAATTAAGATGAATGCGTTAAGCTTCTTTACGCGCTGCACATTCGTGAGCGCATATAAAACTTTAAAATCTAAAACAAAAAAAAATAAGTAAATGCAAAAGAAGAAAAGTAAACAAAAAATGGAAAAGAAAAAAACAAATAAAAAGTAAAGCGAAAAACCTCAAATAGCAAGTTTTATAGTGAATAAGAGGAAACAAAAATATGAAAACTCCCTTTGGAATTTGCTTAAGTAAGCGTAAATTTATATGAAGTGATGAATCATCAGAGTACGAAAAAAGAACGCAGCATAAACTTGGCAATGAACGTAAATGCGATTTGGTATTGTTTTTGCTGCATGTACAGTTATGCACTATAATCAGTATAATTAATTGTATATACTCGTATGTATGTGTGTGTGGAAGTAATTATAGTTATAATTACTTTGACGCAAGTACTTTTAATCCCTCATGAGTTTAAATGCTGAAATAAAACTCTTGGTTTTAATTTCTTTTTTTTTATTTTTACCACAGCTTGAGCTTAGCAGTTATTTGCAAGCCATAATTAAATGTTGTTTAAAATAAGCTCAATGTGAAATGTTACGTTAGTAAAAAGTTTTTGGAAAATGTTGTTAAGAATTGTACATGTTACCGGCCAAACTAGGTATCGTTATACACAAAAATTGGCAATGAAGTCTTAATGCAAAAGCATTGTGGCTAGCGAGACTAAGACGGTAGCAAAGTAAGACAATAAAACTTTTTGTATATGCTTGGCTTCGACCGCTCCTCAGGATTTACATTTTCCAATGTCTCTAACATCGGCTTCGCGGTGGCCTTAGATTGCGGTTCAGTTCATATTCTACCCAACACAGGCTTCGCTATCCACAGCGCTTTTGCATTAAATTTGAATTGCATGCTTTTACACATTAAAATCAACTAGTTAAGCCTAGAAAAAACTAGTTTGTCCTAAAAGCTTGTTTTGCCTGTTACACGAAACGTTTAAAACTAACCCTAATTTTACATTCAGATAACATTTTTCAAGCCTTTTACCAATAAATCTAAAGATATTTTTCCGTGAGGCGCTAAATTTCAATCTACGGCTTTTAAGATAATTGAACCACAAAATGCGGGCAAATCGTGGTTTTTCAATGAATTTTAGGTTATGTTGCATTGAATGGTAATTTTTTTATGAAACCATTAATTGTTTTCGAAAGAACTACTTTGATTCTTCAAAACCCATTTTGAATTTTACTAATATAATTCGAACAACTTATCTCTATTTCAAAATACTAACATTTTTCTTTTAGTAAAGTCATAATGCACTCTGCTTAAACTACAATATAAAACAAACAGCAACATTTTCATAAAGAATTTACATGAATAGAACAACATAGCCATACCCTCCTCTGGGCGACAGCAAAACATGCAGCAATAACAGCAACCAGTACAGTACACCAACATAAATTGTGCAAACAACATACAGTTGCAATAAAAATAAAACAACAATAATAATCACCAACAAAAAGCAACACAAATAAAGCTGGAAACATTTAAAAGCAAAATGTAACATTTAATTGCAAAACAAAAGCCAAACACGAAATATTAACTTAAACACACAGACTTTTGCATGGACAAATACACTCACAAATCTGTAGATGCTACAGTAAACTGCATAAACTTTTACCATACAATGCATTTGCAAACGTTAAATGATAAAATTTAAAAGCACAATGCTGTGATAGTCTACAATTATGCTGCACGTACATTTGTTTAAATCAACAAAGTTTTAGTCAACACAAATTTGTATTTAATAAAATCCATTCAATGAAAAATGATTTTAAATAAAAACTTTAAATTACACAAAAGTCTGCTGTATTTGCACTTGAATTACATTCATTACATCATTACATACTCAACGTTCAAGAAGGTATGACTTTGTTTGGGGAACCACCCAAGCATAGTTTTTCAAACAACATTTAAATAGCTACAGCTCGCAATATCCTTACACAATATGGTCAGAATACTGACTTGTCTTCATAAACTGTGAGGAGTTTAATGAAAAATACAAAGAGACTGAATCCGTTGTCATTGTTAGACATTTTGGCTGTGCTTCCAAAAACCGGTCAACTCAAAACATCGAATTAGTTTGTAAGAGTATTGCTAAGAGTCCAGGAACATCAATTTAGTACTTCGAACAGGAATTGGATATTTCAAGAAGCCCTTTACATCGTATTCTCTTCAGACATTTGCATCTTTATGAATACAAAGTTTAAATGACTCAAGAACTATAACCCACTGATCTCGGTTAGAACAAAACAGGTTCGTTAAATGTATTACGAAATGATTAAAATTGTGTGCTAATTTTTTCGAATTGCATCATCTTTAGCGATGAGTATCGTCAAAATATTCTCATTTAGGGTTCAGAAAATCCACGACTATTGTTGGGAGACAAATGTAGCTACATTGTGTCAATACTAAGTGCAACTTTAGGGCTGGAAACATGACTGGAACATTCTTCTTCAAAAACACGGCTGGTCAGGCTATAGCAATCTTGTGCCCAAATTGCACAATATGGACATGAACGACATGTGGTTTCAACAAGACTGCATAAGTTATTTTCTGGTTGTATAATTTGGCGGATTCTTGATCAGATTTGGACCACCAGATCTTATTCTTTCTTTAAAATTTATTGAAGGCATTAGCCTTGAGCGGTGAAACTTAGCAATCATGAAAATTTTGATAAAAGAGTGTGTATGTGCCAGCAAACCCGTGGAAGCCAATAGCCCCATAATGTCTACTTTATGATTCAATTAAAAATATGCAATTTTTAATTAAAAAATCTGTGTTTTCTACCAAAATTATTTCTTACGTAAGTTTTGAAACACCTTTTCTTAAAGTCTGATAAAAAAAAATCTTCATTTAATTATTAAATTATTTTTTTATAAAAAAAAAGTCGTCAAGAGTGAAGGGCACCTTTGGCTATGAATCAAGAATTCAAAATTACAAAAAAATTTTTATGAGAACTTAATTATTTTTTTTAAAAAAATGGTACCAAATTTTACATATATTTTTTATAGAGAATTTCTAGACGTTCCACCTATTTTTCAGTAATATTTGTTTCAAGATTTTTTGTGCAATTTAAGTACAATTTATTGGACATATCCACAATAAGCACCAAAATCTTTTCAGCTCTGCTGTTATATTTTTATTTTTGTAATTGCAACAAACTTTTTAACCTTCTACCGCATTCAACTGCAGAAGTTTAGTATTGGCATTAAAATTCTAAAGCATTTCAAGTGTAAATACTGTTCTAGCAACAAAATCAGTAGTAGCAGCAGAACGTTTTTTGCAACATAATTTGGTAAGCTAATGCACCGCAAAGACTTTTTAAATACAAAATAGAAATTTGTGTGGAAACACATACATTTATACATATTCACACTTACACTGTATGCAGACGTGCTAAAACACAAAGAATTACGGTTGCATATTTAAAATACTTACACACTTGATATGTTATATATTTTATATATTTTCTAAGCACCCCTGTGCAGCAAAGATAGTGCTATAAAAATGTTTGATGAGTAATAACTTCTCAATTTATATGAAGAGTGAAATTTATGGATTAAATTTAAAAAAGAAATGTGATGACAACAATTATATGTACATATATGAAGCCAGAAACATAAGAAAAAGTTTCTAATAATATTATTTTTGAATAGGAAGCTTGCAAAGTCACCTGCAAAAATTAAAATACCGCCGTAAAAAAATTACCAGATCATTTTGAAGCCTTAATAAAAATGAGAAATAGCTGGTCAATTTGTTCAAACAATAGCCTTTTGAAAAAAAAATCTGCAAACATTTTGTCATAACTTGAGAGTTGCATATCTTGCTATAAACTTAAATTGTCTTATAGCTTTCTATTTAAGTTTTTAATTGCTATATATATTGCTTAAATCAATTTTAGAGTTCCCAACTCAATGCGATTTTTATTAAACTTCTATTGGAATTTCAGAAGCGCATATCTGTGAAACTATATAAAATTGCTGCATAATATGGAATTAGAGCGGATAGGCTCATAAGTACTCTATCTTTATGTGTCCGATTGACATTCTTTCATGGTTAAACAGCATCATATGAAATAAATAAAAAATAACACATTTTTAATGCCGTATACGTAACTTTTATTGATAACTATAAACTTATTCGAAATTATAATCACGCTTTTCTTTGACTTTATGATTTTTTAGGAAAAAAGCGTGCAAGCAATATTGAAGTTATACAAAAACATTTTTAAAATAAAATAAAAAACAGAATTAAAAACTGTCAAGTGGTTCTACCATATGAATGATAACTAAAAATCGCACCATTAAAATCCTTATTCCTTTATGATTTATTGACTGCAAATTTCAACGATTTTGCAATTTTTTATAAAAAACTATTTTTATGTCTCAAACGAATGAAAAAGAACCGCATTGTAACGTTCAAATTGCACAACGCAAGCTTTACTTATCACATTCTTTGTTTCGCTCTTTGATTCAAACACCAATCCGTACAGCATGCACAAATTAAAGAGCGGAACAGAATGGTAACAGTCTGCCCTAGATATAAATGACTTTATTCGCTTTGTTGTGGTTTTGACTCGTGATTGCTACTTGAATCCGTATCAACTGTAGTGATCGTTTCTGTCAATAGATTCGATTTAGGGAAAAAATTTATTTTTAAAGCAAAAAATAGCTCGAAAAATTGTTTTGGACATCATTAAGGGTAGCTCAAGACCCTGGAAAGAACCGTTTTTGACACGAAAATGGGCTGCGCTCTGTCATATCGCTTACAAAGGTTTGCGTTATTGTTTCATTCAATGAGTTTAATGCAGAATGCAGGAAAAAGTTAAAGTTAATAGAACAGCACGAAATCGAACCATACGAAAAAGTTTTCTTTTTATTCTCTTACATAAAACTTGTTTGAAAAGTCGCTGTGCTATGCAACTGCAAAAAGGTTTCGAAAGCAAACTGAATAAATGCATAGTTTTGTCTTCTTTTTTATATCCATATGCATATTTTTATACATTTTTTATAATAAAATATGAAAAAAAGCTTACACTCTTCGAAAGAGCGAACAACAAATTGTATTTTTTTTTTGTGGAATGCAACGCTTTTTGCACACAAACAGAACGAAACAGTTATTAATACAGACACAGACAGTGGCACAAAAAAGTATGAAATGCTCTGGCGTTCATTAATTAAATCGCATTCATCCATTCAGTTTATTCCGCTTCAATAATATTCAATCTGCGCTTTTTGCAACATGTGGTTACACTTGTACTAACAGACATACAGATACAGATATATGGTAGTGATGCAAAGAGTCGTAAATACGCCTACACACATGTGCAAACGGTGCACACACTTACATACATATATGTATAAAATATATCACTGTTCATGTTGGAAAATATAAAGTGTCGGCAACGTTATTTACACTTAACAAAACATTTGAAATTATATCATTGCAGGAATTCAGCTTTTTGTGATTATTACAGCTCTTGTTTATTTACAGTTCAAAAGTTTAATTACAAATTAGCGCAGCATAAATATTGTGATATGCTGATGATAGCAATTTAATGGAAGATTTTATTTCATTAACAATTATAAATTGAAGTCTTAATTTTAAGTGACATGAAAAAATTCTCTGTGATTAAAGTTAACAAATTATTTAACATATCGCTGAAAGACAATGTGGTTATCGTATGAAAGAAAATGTTGACCCATGTACAATACGCTTATTTAAAACGGAAGTCGATTGAAACAGCAATGAACTCTTTGATAGATAGCACAGACAAATCTCTGTCTCAAGAAGTAGTCATATCTGTTATTCTTGCCATTGAATATCATTACGTTATAGATTCTAGCGTTGAAAGCTTGCCTATCCTTGGATAAAGTGTATGTTTTTTCCACAATAGTCCACTTCTAAATTTTTTTCAAAGCCGCATTATCAGACATTGGGTATTCTCAAATCACACACATTGGCTTGGACTAATGAGAACTTATGTTTATGATGTTCTTAAAACACTAACGCAAAATTAGCAATATCCACTTCTGGCCTTGTGATTACTTTGAACTTTAAGTCTCATAAATATCTTACTCGACACTTAAACCAATATTTTCAAGAAACTATTATGCTGATCTTGACTAATCTTGAAAGTCCAAAAATCTCAGTCAGCATAGGTTAAAAGGAATTGAAAATAAAATGCGTTTTAGGGTATGTCTGACCTTTCAAAAATTTATATTTGCAATATTAATCCGATTAAGGATTTGAAATGTCTTCTCCTCTTGCAAGCATTCATTTAAATGCTTTCCAAATATTTTCATTGCAAAGCTCTGTTCTTTTAAATCAAAATCACATCTAATATTTTCAATAGAAATTTTTATTATAAATTTTTATTGAAAAAAACAATTTTAGGACAAGTAAAGTCCAAAAAGCTTATCAGCTACAACTTAAACATACACCTTTTGATAACCAGAAGAAATTTTTTTTATCGCCTATTATAGCCGGATCAATTGACAAACGATTAATACAATTAAGTAGCGCATTAGCTACCTCTTGCGAAGATCTTGTGCAAATCGCAAGTATAATGAAATATGACGTTTTCAGTGTCAGCAAGTTTGTATCCGTCATCACAAAATCACTGATAAAAGCAAACAGTCAAAGAACGTGATACGCGTAGAACATGTAAAAGACTTAATAAAAATGTCGGAAAAGAATCAAAACTTCTTAGTTTCTTGGAAGGCATCAGTTTTTCAATGGATGGCACCACAATAAGCTACATGAAAACTACTGCCAAATATTTGAAAACTACAACAATTGAACCCCTTTCTACGTCTCTAAAATTGTTCCTTTACGCTCCTACCATACGAGGGCGGTAATACTGGGCATCATAAGGTAATTTTTTTCCCCACGTGTAATCTGTCAATAGGCTTTATGTAAATTTTTGGCGCAATCTGAAGCAATGCCATCATCAGCAAGGCCAAATGCGGTGACTACTGAGGAAATGATCAACAAAATTCATGATATTGAATGACGTCGAGTGAAGTTGAGAGAGATTGTCGACATTGTAAGCATTTCATATGAACATGTATTCAACATCTTACATGAACATTTGCATATGAAGAAGCTGAAACACCGGCACACACATAAGCAATTGCAATGGCTAAATTCCATGAATTACGTTACTAATTGTTGCCGAATCCACCTTACAGTCCAGATTTAGCACCAAGTGACTTTTCCTGTTTCCAAACTTAAAAAAATGGCTCGCGGGAAAGAGATTCACATCAAATGATGAAGTAATCGACGAAACAAACTCATATTTTGAGGTGTTCGACAAAACCTACTATTTGAATGGCATAAAAAAGTTAGAATATCATTTGACCAAGTGTATCGAGCTAAAAGGGGACTATGTTGAAAAATAAAACGAAATTTAAAAAATAAAGTGTGTTTTCATTGTCAAACCGGATCATTATCCATCCGCCCTCGTAGTCTAGTGAGTTTATAGCTAAAATTCGAGCAGTTTTTTAAAGTTTTTCTTTTTTGAATTCTGACTTTTCTGTATTTTATATATATGGTTCGATGGTGTGAAAAAAATTGTTTACTGGTCACTGGGGAATTTAGTAATACGCATCAGTAGTTTGTTGGTAAATTTTCGTTTTGAAAAAAGACACGATTACACAAAATTTAGATTTTTCTGAAGCATACGGGCGAAGGAACCTTGCATGTGAAAACCTCCAAAACGGAGGTTTCAATTTTAATTTTTAAGTTTTCAGTTACTTTATGCCAAAAATTAATAATTTTTCGCAGTGTAATTTCATTTTTTCTTTTATTTGTTGTCGCAATCGTTTCTCATTTTTTCGCAGTTGCTTCAAACACTTGTTTTTGTTAGTGTTTGTGTTTCTGCAATTTTAATTGAATTAGGAAGTTATGTACTACCACGGTTAAAGTCGTACAACTGCAACAACATTGGCGCCGTCTATATCAACACAAGCAATTGCAACAAAATGTAACAACATTGGCAATTGCAACAGCAACACAGAACCTTGGCAGCTAAGCGATGCAGGCAGGTACGAAAGTTAATTATTGCAATTTATGTTGCAAATTGTTTTATGTACTGCAAGGCTTATTTTATTAACTAGTTGTTGTTGTTGTATTGTCATGTTAGAACACACCGCCTGGCTTGAAAATTTGTTGAATTTTCGATATTAATTTGGCACACAATGAAACAACAAATTTGTTGTATTTTTAGAAAATAACAATTCGTATGCAGGTAGCTGTTAAAATTTGAAAGGGAATGTAAAAAAAATTACATGCCGTCAGTAGAACCCAGTAGGAAATGTCTCAACGGTGATTGTATTTTACAACTATACTCTACATAAAGTTACGATGAGAGCTATAAAATATTGAAAGCAACATAAATTCTGTTACAAATTTTACCGTTAAATATATATGCCCATAAAAGCAATAATGGCAGTTTTTCAAGTTACAACATTCGAAACTTTCATTTTTATTTAATGAAACACAAAAATCATGCACGAACTAATGATCAGTCCGAACACAGCTCAAAAACATTTCGAGGTTAACCAATGCAAAAATAAAGCAACGCAAAAAAATCTCAATAAAAAAAGGAAAATATTTAAAATCAAAATAAAAGTTCGCCTTACAAATTCAATCAACCACAATCGTAAAATAAAAACAAAATACAAAAACCAAAATCGAAAAAACAAATTTTCATGAAACATCAAAGTTAAGCGGTTTTCCCGGAGTGGGAGTTAGTTGTGCGATATGAAAATGGGCGGCAGCTTGCCTATGGTCAAGTAAGAGCTGATGGCTGCATGACTCAATGGAATGTGTTTGTGGTGCCACAAATGCAATCAATTTAAATTTTTTTTTTTCTTTTTTCTTTTTTCTAAAGGACTTTTAAGTGAACGGCAGTAGCCAGCAGTCAAAGAAAACTTTGCATACTTCAAAAAATTCGAGGCTACTTATTCATAGCCACATGCAACAAGGCAGCGAACATTTAATGTGCAAATTATACGAGAAAAACATTTTTTAATGCCGCTGACCTTGTTACCTGGTGCTGTTTTGTTTTACATTTACAATAGTAGCGGCAAGAGCAATAGCAACAACGTAGTAGCAGTACTACAAGACTTCAACGCTTGCGCTGCATTTTTGCCAACACACATAAACAACACACATACGCACTTTTTAACAGTGGTGTTAGGGTGTGCCTACATTGAATAAGATTGCTGAATTTTTGTCTCTTATCAAAATTTTATAAATAATTTTGTTGATAATTTGTTTTACTAAGGCATCGCAATCGCAGCTACAATTAAATCTTAAAATTTTGTAAAAACTTCATCACAGTAAAGTTTTAATGTCTGCTTAAAGCTAGGGAGCCGTTGGCCAGAATTTTTGTATGGTTTTATCGTGCGGCAGACGTTGTAAGTTTGTAGCAGTACAAATATCTAGAACTAACATATCCGCCAATACGTTGTCTCTTTGAACTTAAACAGTTTTGTTGCGTCTGCCTGTTGTTTTAAGATACATATTTATCATGCTATAAAAACAGATAAACGCAAGAAAGAGAGGTTTTTTTTTCTGCGTTAAGATATGTAAATAAATTTTTCCTATATAAAAATTAACCTGACTTAATCGTTAGTAAATTGTGAGATACCTAAAGATTAAGTCGAAATAAACGAGAAAGATAACATCTGTCATTTATTTTTTGCTGCAGCTAAAAATTTTAATGTTACAAACGTGCATTAGATCATTTCATAGCGTCTGCCTGTTGTTAATTGACAGACTTTTACTGAAAAAAAACCTAAAAAAGAAAGGAGATGATTCCCGAGCTGTTTTTTCGAAGACTGACTTGTTTGATTACTTAAGGCGCATACTATTAAAGAAATTCATGCATATCTATATAAAATATATTCTTATGCATATCGATATATAAATATATTAACCAAAAATTTGATGACCCTAAAACAAACTTATGAAGTTGAAAATAATTGACGATTTGAGCATCAGCAAAAATCGATACACGTCTGCCTCTTGCATTTTCAGCTTCAATGGGTAATACTGATGACAGCAAAATTCTAAGAAAAGAAAATTATCAAAATATTTAATAGATTTTTTTTTACATATTAACAATTTCTATTAAAAATGCAGCGGTGTAAACGTCTGCCTTCAGTGGCAGACGTGATAATATCATCGCAGACATCAGTTGATTTTTCTCACAAATTTTGGGTCTTAAAACTGCATACAGTGTTATTCACAAATCACTCAAAAAACAAAAAAAAAATTCTTAGAACTTATGCAAAATTGCATTTACCATATTTTTTTTTGTTGTTGTCGGAATTTCAATATTTTCATGGTCTCTGATATTTTGGGATGCCGCAAAAAATTTTGCTCTTTTCAGCAAATTTCTCGTGTCAAGCAATGAGGTGCCAAAACTTAGGAAAAAACGGGTGCTCTTCATGCCATAGAAATATGAAAGAAAAATCTAATTAGTACCCTGAGTGGTCCAACCGTATTCACATTTGTGCGACCAGTTCGCAAACAGTGAATGCCACGTTAGCACAATAAGTTTATTCAGCTACTCAATGCTTTTGTGCGTCACTTTTTTTTGGCAACAGCATAAAAAGCAGCATCAGCGTATAGTCATCAGAGTCTCATAAAAAAAAGTATGGCCCACAAACACAAGTTCATGCCACCGACCCACACATATACACCAACACATTGAAATGTGTGGTAAGAGCGTATTGAGCGTAAAACTGCAATTTGTTTGATGGTTTGCTTATTTGCAAACAGGAACATGTGGGTAGGTTAACTTGTAAGTGTCAATATAGCTGTGTGTTTGCTTACATGGCGATATGTGTTAGTGTCTAATGGAATTTTTAGCGTGTCCACTCATACGTTTATGCCTTGAAGCGTAGCAGCTGTTTCAGCAATATTGTTTTTCCATACAATTCACTTTTGTTCTTTTAAAACATTTTTTTTTTTTGTCCAAAGTTTTGTTTAGTGAATTTCTTTTGTGAGCGAGGGCTACAATCAATTACCATTTTTTGCTAAAATATTGATTTTGAAATGAATAAAAAAGTTTTAAAAAAATGCTTACAGTAAAAATGAACACAAGTAATATGCGATTATTTTTTAAAAGTTGTCTTTGCATATGAAGTTTGACTCGCTTATGCTGAACTTGTTTTTTAGGAATGGATCTTTTTGTGCCACTATATTATTTAAATCTTGCCAAAAGTCTTTTTTAAAACGAAACTAAAACCTTAATAGACTATAAAACATTTTTTTATTTAAAAGAAATCTGTGATCTGTTATTAAAAGGATCAG
The DNA here is from genome assembly GCA_963680825.1 of Meiosimyza decipiens. NCBI lineage: Eukaryota > Metazoa > Arthropoda > Insecta > Diptera > Lauxaniidae > Meiosimyza > Meiosimyza decipiens. The sequence goes on from OY804260.1 coordinate 75,574,695, forward strand.
TCGCATTGGCACGTAAGTGTTTTTTTTTTTATTTGGCGGCAAAAAGACAAGCTCTTTGATAATTATCTTCAGCCTGAATATCAAAAGCTCTTATGTCCCAATGCTAGTGCAGAATGAAACCAATTTCATTCCATAAATTTTTATTTAATTCGTTTTGCATGCGCGTCAAAAAGGTACTAAGGCAACTCTGACGATTACCGAGACTAACATTTATATCTGTCATTGATTTAGTAACAGCATGGATTTCAGCAAAAAAAAATCGACTTCTTAAAATACGATAAATTTTTCTTTCAACAAATGTAGGTGACACGTCATACGTAACAAGTAGATCAAAGCTTGCGGTGCTGCGGCATTATAATAAACTTTGATTATTTATGCATTGTGTTCCAATAATTACTAAGTCAACGTTTACACGAGCAAATTCGGTCTGAGAAATTCTTGTCTATTCTCTTTTGTGAATTACTTTTGCGTTTACACACGGAAACTAGAATTTGTTTGTGCAAGAAAATTTCAATGCAATTACTGCGTCTACCCGCCCAACAAACGTAAATTCAAAGCATAATATCAGCTAACGAATAGAACGAAAGGGATTTTGCGTGTACGACAAATTCTGTACACCACCCTTTCGTTTTTCCCTTCTTGCCTACAAACTGGAAAACTTTCTTTCAAGAGTTTCCTCGTGTAAACGCTGTCTAAAAAGAAAAAACCAACCTGTATTGCCTTTCTAAGTGTTTCCAATTATACCGATATGCAAATTTCATTTACTTTTATGTGATGTTTCATGCTTCTAGCAATAAAATATTAATTTATTTCAACATTCATTCAATGGAAATTGTTTATAAGTCAATGAGAAACTTGTGCCACAGTCATTTTCTGTAAATTGTGTTTTGGATTTTTCATATAAAATGAAAATTTTCTTAATAATTTTTGCTACTTTATGCTTTGTTTCAAACACTTTTGCAGTAAAACATCGTATGTACCTTGGAAAATATAATATTATTTAGCATTTAATTAAACTTTTATTATTGATTTCAGCTATATGTGCCTTAAAACATTCTGATTCCGGTCCATGTTTTATCAGCTATCCTATTATGTGGTCCTACAATTCAGATAAAAATGAATGTGTCAATTTTTGGTATGGCAGGTGTGGAGGAAACAAAAATCGATTTTATACTAAAGAACAGTGTGAAAAAATCTGCAAAGAGTAGAAAGCAGTATGGTATATACAACAACTGATATTTGTATATATGCATGCATGTTAAACTTAGCATGTTTTAAAATATAAAACTGGGCAAATTTCTAGAGCGTTATAATTGCATCCTTTTAATTCTACAAATAATATGAAAAACTTATTTCAAAATATAGGATATTTATTTAATAAAACAGGAATTGTACAACTAACCATAAACAATGAGCTTTAACTACTGATCGAAGATACTAGGCGTTTTAGTTACTTTTGGTACATTTGATATTTGCCGGGATCATAATGCTCAATATGTCAATAACGAACTTTATAATCTGACGCGTATTTACATGAAATGACCACCCAAGCCGATTGGCCATGCCTAACCTTGTCGCACATGCTATTTATAGAAAATATAACATATCTGCGTCACTGCTGACATTTTTGATGTACTTCAACTTTATTCATTATATTTACGCTTCGAAATTACAGAGAACTCATTTAAATTACTGTTTCGATCATGGTTCGGGTTGAGGTGCAATAAGTCAAAAAAATATAAAAAATCTTTAAAAAGTTCAATGAAAGAGATTGAAGAAATCTTAAAAGTTGAAAACTGTTGGACAGTGTAAGAAAGGCTGAAACATAAAAAAAAAAGTTTACAAAATGTTGTAAAATATCGAACGAGATTAAAAATGTTGAAAAGTCAAAAAGATATGGAAAAAATTTAAAAAATTTGGAAGAGGTTGATATATAATGAATCAGTTTAAGAAGCTGAAAGTCTTAAAAAAAGTTTAATGAAGTTGAAACTGCTGAAAAGAAGAGGTGGAAAATGTTGAAAAAAGTTCAAATAATCAAAAAATTTTTTAAAAATGGTCAAAAAAATCCAACTTTTTATTAACATGAGTGGTGCCCAGCTTACTGATGCAATTCCAATTAACATCAAACCTTATAGTAACCAAAATTTATTAGAATTACTCCAATGGTACTCTGTACATATCACTGAACGTTTTTTGCCTATGTAAGAGGTGTCACGCCCCCAGGTGCTTTTGCGCCAAATTTAAGTTGTAAGATATCTTATGGCAAGTATACGATTGCAATTCTAATTCTCTTATTATAACGTTTAAAAATTTTGTGGGACATGTCATGCCCTTCAACCTCCCTTTAACTTATTTTCATTTGAGAAACATCAGCGACTTCTTATTATTCGAACGCAAAAATTTCCACTTTTTATACATTTGAGCTAAAAAATATCCATGTCAAATCTCTAATTATAAAAAAAAGTATAAGTAAATTGTATCGGTGATTTTCAAATACTTTTAATTTCTACCACCAACGCTAAACAGCAAAAGAAAATTTCATTTAATAAATTTTAATTTAATTCACTATGCATGCATGACACATATATATAAATCGTAACATAGCAAATTTATTTTACCTTTAAATGATGATCACGCTTCTTAATAATATATGCACCGAACAAACTTAATTTTAAGGTATTTTACTTTTAAAACCATGACCATACATTTGTAATGGCTTAAAAGTCAATGAGAAACTTGCGCCAAAGTCAGTTTCTGAAAAATCTGTGTTGGTGTTTTACATTTAATATGAAAATTTTCTTACTAATTTTTGCTGATTTGAGCTTTGTCTCACACACGTTTGCTGTCAAAAATCGTAATTATTCTAGACAGAAAAAATGCTAAAGTATTAAATTTACCTTTTGTTATTGATTTCAGCTATATGCGCTTTAGAACATTCTGTTCAACGTCCGTGCTTAGCCGACTTTTCCAAGTGGTCTTACAAGTCAGAGGCAAATGAATGCGTACGTTTCTCATACGGTGACTGTAAGGGAAATGATAATCGATTTCAATCCCCTGATCTTTGTGAAAAAAAATGCAGGGAGTAATAAACTGTAGCAGTGAAAGTCATCAGACGACTTAACAATTATTTTCTTTCCAAAAGTTTTTTCCATAAATAATTGTATATATAATATATATACAATACGACTTACGACTATTCGCACTTACGACCAATTTTTTTTTCAATTTTTTTCATAGAAAATGCTTAAAATAGTTTCGGGGAGTCCCAAAAATATGTATATGAGAAAAAATTTAAAAAAAAACAGTAGTATGTACAAGGATTCGATTTATTTCAGTACAAATAATACGTTTGTTTAAGTGAATAATTTTATATCATCCCAAAAATGGCTGGAACTAGTAGTACAGTATGTATGTAATATTTTTCTTTAGTTATTTTTTATGAAACTCGACTTACGACTTAATCGACTTACGACCGATGACTAGGAACCTATCTCGGTCGTAAGTCGGGGACTACCTGTACTTTCAAAATTTATAAATATATGAAAAATGTTGAAAAAGCGGCAAAATATTGGAAAAGTCGCAAAAATGGAATATATAGAAAAAGTTGAAGGGAAAATAGTGAAAAAAGTTAAATAGTCAATAAGTATTTTAAAAAAGTCCAAAAAATTCCATGCTTACAACTTTTTGATATTATGAGAGGTGCCACACCCACTGATGCAATCCCGTCGATTTCCGTTTAACATCAAGGCTAATAGTAACCGCCATGTACACATCAAATTTTCTTAGGATCGCTTCTATAGTACACCAAATACAACATTAAGCGTATTATGATTATGGGAGGTACCCCATAATAATAATTTCAAAGCTAATGTCTCTACTTTTAGCTGTTTTAGGATCACTCCCATGGTACACTATACATACCATTTAACCATTTTTGCCTGTGTCTAAGGTACCACGCCCACATGTTCTATTGCGACCACTTTGAGTTGTGAGATATCTTATATCAAATAGATGTGCTAATAAAATTGCGTTGGTAATTCTCTTATTATATCGTTAATATATATTATGGTATGTGTCACGCCCACGAGTTTTGCTAGTACTATCATTTAAGTTGTTATGATGACTGATTTCAGTGATATCATCCTTAATTTTTTGTTTTCGGTGCCATTTTCGAATAATATATAATTTGAATTTTCAATTTTTAGAAAAGTGCTACGCCTACTTTTAAATTTCCACTTTCTTTCACTAGAATTTAGATATACGTGATCTGCATTCGTGTGTCAAATTTCATTTCCATATCTTGTATAGTTTCAGAGATATAACGATTTATTTAATTATGTCATCACTGATTTAAGTTTGATAACTTAATTTTAAAGAATTTCATTTAATTTGAAAGAAATCGCAAAGTTTTTGCCATAACTACACGGATATGACCTTTATTACCCATTTACTTTAAGTGTTGCGTGAAATACTTTTTTGCCGATGAGTTTGAGCCAGCGCGAACTATTTGGCAACACAATCAATAAGTGCCGGTTTGCGAAAAAACTTTGGCGAACAAATTTAATTTTAAGGTATTTTAGTTTGACACCCATGACCATGCAATTGAAATGGTTTAAAAGTCAATGGGAAACTTGAGATTAAGTCAGTGTGTGTAGTTGTGTTTTGGTTTCTTACATTCAAAATGAAAATAGTATTAAGGATTCTTGTTACATTGAGCTTTGTTTCATACACTTTTGCAGCATATCAACGTAAGAATCAGTCTTAAACAAATTAAATCATTTAGTGTTAATTTAACCATTTGTTATTCATTTCAGCTTACTGTCTTTTACAACATTCTGTTACAGGTATATGTCGTGGCAACATTATTATGTGGTCCTTCGATTCAAATAAAGGGAAATGTGTCCGTTTTGTATATGGTGGATGCGTAGGAAACATTAATCGATTTATGACTAAAGAGGAGTGTGAAGTACTCTGCAAAGATTAGAAAGCAGTATCGATAAAAGCAATTAGATGACATTAGTACTAGTTTCTTTCCAAAAGTAATGTTCATATTCATTTATATATCATACTTATCTAATGCCAAAATATATAAATTGAGCAAACTTCCAGAGAGCTTATTTTGCATTCTTTATATTCTACAAATAATATCAAGAATTGATTTCAAAATATATTTACTTTAGTCAATGGGACCGAAATTTGACATCTCACCAAAAATAATGAGTTTCTATAGTATTTTTGAACGAAGATACTATGCGTTGTTATAACCTTTGGTACAATAGAAACTTAGCAGGATCATAATGTACTGTATGTTAATAGTTATCCTTAAAAGCTGTTGTGTATTAACAGGAAATGACGAACAACTTTGACGTAGAGTATTTATATGAAATATTTACATTTTTCAAGAACTTGAATAGCAACGTATCATTTGCTTTATGTTGTTATTGCATTTGAAGAAAAACTGTCCAAATACTTAGAATAGATGGGCATATTATTAAATCTAAAATTATGGAACGCAGAGACAGTTTTGTGAAACACGCTCATTGCTAGGCTGACATTAATTCATTTTGCCTCAATGTTATTAGTCCTGGATTGCAGTAAATCACTGTGCAAAATAAGAAGACAATCTGTCATCAGCGTGGCGAATTTTTTTCTATTATTATTTTAATACTTTTACAAAGACACTGATTTTTGTAAAAGTTATTAGGACCCGTCGTCAAAGTGCCTTTGATTATCTTTGTGATAAGCCAGCGCTTTAAATTGTTGTATCGAATATCACTTCTGCAGCTTTGTTTGATGAGATTGTCCAAAATTCATCTTGCATTCTCAACTGGGGTGTAATTTATGATGCAAATAGTCATTTCCCGCCGAATCTATTTGTCCTATCCTCGTGAAAAATAAACGTTGAATACTTAACTTCTCAAAAGTTAAGTCACGCGTTTCACCGCTTTTCTCGTAAGTTTATCGTAGTTATGCCAAAAACCAATGAAAATTTTCATCAAAAAGTCATATGCTGCAATGCAATGTAAGGCTTTAGAGACTGCGTTTTGATATCAATTTTATTTCATTTTTGAAAGAAAATATACAAAAATCTGTAAAAAAAAAATTTTTAGATGAAAACTAAGAAAATAAAAATACTTAATTTTCGGAAGCGATGACAAATTTAAATTTTGAAATTGGAGCTGCTCTGAAATCGCTTTATTTGAAAACCAATATGAACATTTTGCTGTAGAGTTGGGAACTTTTCTTCTGCAAAAACGTTAAAAGGTTAATGAAAATGCGTATCATAAAAATATTATCTTTAATTAGCATTAGTTAATTAAAGCATCCCTAGCTTTTAATAAAAAATTTTAAAAAAATCCTGCTAATAGATTATAAAAATGCCACCATTTAAACTTTTAGTAACTCTCTCCGTTTGTGTCACTAAGCGGCCACTTGAGCAACGCATTTAATTTCTGCTTCCCCTTTTTTTTTGTTTCTTTCATTGAAAGAAATTTCCAAATGTTTACCATACGCTTTGGTTGAATCTTTTATTTATATGCAGTGCATTGCATACGAATAAGTTGCAATTTATCAAATCTTCAATGTTTACCATTGCAAGTATTTTCCTATGCAGCCACATGCACACACACACACACACACACAAATCCCTTTGCCAAGCACTCCACTTACAATTTAACGTAAACGAGTGTATGCACATGTGTGCTTGCGTGTCAGTGTTGTAAAAGTGCATCTTACTTGAAGGTTGTGACAGTTGGTAGCGTTGCCAGACTCTTACAGCAACGTTTTGCCATAGGTAGCAAATGTGAAGTCCCTTATGTGCTGCTCTTAGAAGATTTAGTTTTTTGTAATATTTGAAGACTTTGCTTGGAAGTAGTAAGCTACTACGCACTTAGAAAAAAAAACCAATACACATGTGATCATACACAAGGAAAAAATAAAAAAATTAGAAACTTTGAAACCCTGGAGAACTGCAGAAGAACTGTCCAGAATGTAAGATTTGAAAACAGAAAATCACTATTAGGAAATATAATTTTCTTTAACTTCTACATTTTTGATTTCTCAATTTTTATTTTTCTTTTAACTTGACTTTTAGGCTCTGAGCTGAAGTTTTTCATTGATAATGCTAAATTGCCGCTCTTTAATTTTTATTTGTTGAACTAAAAAATAGTTATTGCACTCGATTTCGTTCAGCGACTTTTACTAATTTTTCCAAGTAACATCAGTTAAACTTATTACCGTGTACACACAAACAAAACGACCAATATACTTTGTTTCTTTTTTTGCATTTTGCAAAACTCCTCTAGTAGCTTTTCTTTTCTATTTATGTTTTCCGCTTTGTCATGCGCTTTTTATAAAATGTAGGATTTTCGCAACACTATATGTTGGCAGCATTTCCTGCATCCTGTCAGGTTTTCACGGCTATTCAAAAAAATAAGAAAAAAGTACTTAAAAATTCGAATGAAATAAATATAAATAAAATAAAATGAACCAGAAGATACTCGTAAGTAGTAAATCGTTAGTTATATCCTTACATTTATACATCGTCATCATCATCAACGTCCTGTTAGTCCTGTTTGTGCTCATGACGACTACTCGTATGCACTCAGTGTAGAAGTAGATGAATAGTTTTGAACGATTGCTTACGGTATTGTTTGTATATAGCGTAGTTGAGAAATAATTTTATTTCATTTCATTTTATTTTATTTTTTAAAAGGATTTCTGCAAAGACACACAAACAGCATTGCATTTTTTTCGCTTGCAAAAAATATCGTAGCACATTTGCTGTAATGGGATGCTTTCAGTGCATAAGCTGGAAAATATAGCATTACAGGATAAAAGCGTTTTGCCTTTTCTTTGCCACACATAAGTACATAGAATATTATCTGTCCGTGCATAATAGTGACTTTCTGACACCGTCGGATTTTCTTACGTAAGACTTTATTAAAAGGAGCTTTTGAGATAATGTATATAAATATAAAAGGTTAGTAGTTGCATGTTGTGCATGTAAAGCATAAAAAAATTCTAAAAAAAATACGAATTTTATTTAATTCGTCATTTATTTGCTTGAAATGTAATTCTGAGCTTATTGCATATATAAAGTTTGATAAAGAAAAAGATTTAGCGGAAGGATATAATTTAAGACTTTCATTCACAGTTGTAACATTCAGTAGTAAATGATAACAATGTCACTGGTAGATCATGTTAACCAAAAGCATCAATGAGTATCAGACATTGCGACTACTGAAAAACATCACACTATACACAAATTAACTAACACTAACGTAATGTAGTGTAAAGTATAACACTCCACTCAAATAACTCAACTATTATCAATTAGCAAATATTGTCCAGCACCAAACAGCTGTCTTTACTTAAATAAATTTTTTGCATAACCTCAATTAACTTTTCGTAGCGCTAACAGCTGCTGAACATAAAATCAAGCTAAAACCAATTACACTCGCACACACACAAACGCAGACACGCATATATCACCAATACAAATATCAATAGTAACACCTAAGACGACAAATGCAAATAGCATTCACATGATGCATATCGCATTACCAATTCCATTAAACGAGGCCTGTCAATGCTAACTGCTGTTGTTAACTGTGAGATTTACCAGAGTATTATTTACCAGTTTGCACCAGCAGACAAAAGAAGGCCACAATTTCAATTGGCATTGTGAAAATGTTACAAGGAACGTTGCGTTGGCAATCTTTGTATGTTGACTGACTGTTAGCTCCCAATAATAAGCCGTAAATTAGAAAATTACACATGACATGGCAACTCTAATGAATGGTAAAAATGTAAATGTTGATTGCACATGATGATGCTGACTTTAATTACAAGTCAAAAAATGACTTTGAGTCGATCATGAAAAAATCCTTCAATGTTGACCTACATACTTCATACTTGTGATTTGTCTTGCAGTGTTTTGCTGTAGCAGCATCAATCTGTAGAGAAACTTTTTGTTACATTTAAGTTAATATGGCTTACAAAAACGCTGACGCAAAAAATAATTTTTCACTGAGTATAATTCAATGGAGAGTTGGGATTGAAGCTTCGAAAATTATTCTACAATGAATTCAGAGCCAGACCTGCAGTTTTCAAAGAAAAGGCTACAAAATTTTTAATGGAGCTACAATTTTTTTACATAGATAGATATTTCTTAATGCAAACGCAGGACAATTATTCAATTATTTCCACTCCAGTCGATCACGGTTTAATTTTAAATAAACATGTTAATAACGACACCACTTTGACCTCTAAGAATAAATTAAAAATTGTATTGAAAAGTATTTTTCATTCCATATTTTTCAACATCAAACAGCGGCTATTTTTGTTGAAGTTTTTTTTATAAATTACAAGCGTTTCACTGTCACCATTTTCCAAACAAAAGACGCTGTATTAGAAAACTTTTAAGCAGCAACCTTCAAAAACTTTTCCATTTCATTATCATTATCATAATCATTGCTTGAATTTGTGCAAATAGTCAAATCAATGAAAACTGAAACATAAGCAAAGAACAGTAACAAAGGAAAATAACAAATAAGAATGAGAAAAATTGCGCCCATTAAAAGCGCACAGGTTAAAATGTTGATTGATTGACGTCGTTAAGGGTGTGGGTTTGTCTTCATACTTTTATGGCTGTGTGTTGAAATTAAATATCCACAGCCTCGCTTTATATATGCTTGTATATGTGCGAGTATATTGAGCATTTCCTGTTTCCTTTACCTCATAGTTATTAATTAAAGCCGCATATTGTGAGAGCTTTCAGCAGATTAATTAAGCAAATGGTTAAAGGCATTGAATTAATAAGAATAATTGAAAAGCAGCTGGCGTGAGGAAGTTTCCTATATGAGTTGTTTCTTACCAAAAGGAAATCGATAGAAAACTTAAGGGTTACTAAAGAAATTAACAAAAAAGTTGGCACTTAACTAAGGATATGGAAAATTGGGTTTTTCAACTTTTCAATTCATCAAAGGTGTAACAATTAAGCGCGAAAAGTAAGCGATAAGTAGATTTAAGTAAAGACTGACTTCAATTCTTTAGAAAACTATTTTTATACTGAGATAGCAGCTTACTTCAAATATTTTAATATAAATTAATATTTCGTACAATACGTAATGCCGCTGAGCAAAATTAAAATTGCAAAATATGTGGATCAAAGAACATAGAACAAAGGTGGAAACATTGGGACCAAACTTTTCTAAAGTGGCATAGTTGTCTGGCAAAAAGCCATAGTGTGGGATATGTTGGCTAGCGTTTTCGTTTTTTAGTCAGATATTGAAAATATGCACAAAATTCAGTTCACCATGGTTGTCAGAAGTTCTTCGCAAACGAAGAACATTACAGAAACATGTTAGTGTCTTGAAAGTTTTGAAATTCTTCTATACTATTTGGTCATGGCTGAGAACTCGATTAAGCTTGGCCCATAATTAGTTGTACCTAATAGTGTGTAATGCGAGCTTACATTTTTCCGGAGAGTTTCGAAAATCATTTACCATTCCAATTGCTGTTTTTTTTTTCATCATAGGAAATTTTCAGTATATTTTCCCGAAATGGCGGAAATATTTTTTGGCATATACTAATATAAAAGTTAAGAATGTTTGTTAAATTAACATTTCTGCAAAAATAATTAAGCTATGCAGAAAACAACGATGTTTGAAAGAAAATAACATAGCATGGTTTTGCTGCTTGTTTGCTCAATTATCATACATCTTTTATGATGTGTACTCAATAATACAGCATGTCCTGGAAATGTTTTCCAGCAAAAGCAGCTGATTACAGTTTCAATAACAGCAAAAGCTCTTTTGTATTTTTATTGAGGCAAACACTGAGGTGAATTTTATTTCACGATAGACCACTGAGATGCAAAATATATGGCATAATAAGAGCGACCTACACAGTAAGTGTATAAGAGTTGAGTGGTGAATAAGTTTGCTGTTAAAAGACAAGCTCTGTGTGTTATAAAAGTTGAAGTTCTTCGCATATATTACCCAGCATTTAATTTAATTCCTATTCAGCTTTAGCCATGTAGTAGTGAAGTTCAAATCTATTTGGCAACATTACACTCTGGAAACTTGCTACTCGTTACGTATAACAATTAAAACTTTCTCAGTTTAGTGGTTGTTATATGAAATGTATTGTTTTCTAAAACTGAACTTATAGCAAGTGACTTTTAGATCACTTAGTATCTACAACTCTAATTGAGAAGACCGTTAGTGACCTAAATAAATTTGACACTGAACCCACTATCTCCTTTTTTGTTTATTTGCTTACTTTGTATAATGTTTCAAATTTTTCCGAGTTTGAGATATAACTTAATCTCAGTGTTTTACAACGACATCACTTTTTTGCACACATTATTTTATCAGCCACGCTTGAGACAGGATCTATAATTTTTACTGAAAAAAATAGATCAATATAGTGCACGTTATAGGTATTGAAATTTTGAAAGTTACGGAATAGGATTTGCTTAGAAACGTAACTTACATTTAAGAATATCAGAGTACACACATATGGATCAAAGTAATCTCTGAGAATATTTTTGTTTAAAAAACTTAAAAATACGTAACATATACATTTCAGTTAATGAGTAACCATTCTTGAAAGCGTTTAAACCATCAAAACAAAAATCATTCAAAAAAAGAATTTTAACATAATAAATAAAATGTAAAGGAAATATTGGATATCCTTCGAAAAAGTAAATTTACTTCGCAAAATCGTTCAAAAAAGAACAACTTTTCTGGAAATATTGAAACGATGTTATTGAATATTTCTTTATGCGGAAAGCGAGTTATCTTTTTTTGATAAAGGAAATGAATGGATCGCAAATGAAATCAATGTATCAAAAGTTTTTTGTGTCGATTTCGTCAATGTCGAAAATGACAATTTTCGTTTATCGTAATAACTTTATCTTAATAATTTTGAAAGATGACTTCATGTAAAATTTTTTCCGATTATTTAATTATTTATTTTGGGTGGACCATTTATAATTTTGAATCTGTTTTTGCTGTATATATAAAACAAATACTTTTTTTCTCAATGTGATATTTTTTATTCGAATGTTCAATTCTTCCGGTAAATTATGAAACATTATTCCATCCAAATGACATTGCAGTAGCCCATACGTTGAGCCCAGTTTTTCAGTACATTTTTGACTTCAACCGTGACCGATGGCTGCACCAATTTCATCCTTAAATGCCTCAATCGGGCCAGGCGGGTTAGTGTAACTCTTATCTTTAACGGCTCTCAGCCTATGGTAGTCCAACGGAGTCAAATCGCAGCTGCGCGTTATCCAATGCGCATCACCAAAATGGCTAATAATGCATTTTTCAACTTCTCCACGCATCTTCCTACCACATAAGCAGTGGTTCCAAAAAGTTTGTTCTTATATTTTTGTACAAATCATTTTAAAATTGCAATGAAAGTAACATTTTTCCAGTAATTTCTTTGCCGAATTCTATAAATTTGGTGGCCTAGAACCATCTGTAGCATTGAATTTCTCACCAATTGCCGTCAAAATCCGATTCCCATTCAAGTCAAACGCGAAAGTGGAAATGAAATCGGCGCACGTTGCGGAAATCACCAACTGTACACTAACGGCAAGCATTGAAGTGGTAGCAAAATTAGCAGATCTTCCGAGGCGAAGTTTTGCCAAATTTTCCTGATGTGACTTTCTGAGATATACGCGACATATTTCGTGTCAATTACCTTAAAGGCAAAAACCATTACCTGCGATTTTTATATCCAATTATTTGGTGATTTCGATGACGTTGAGAAGAAAAGACCAATGAATTTGGCCAGCAAAATTAAATATCTTCCACATTATACCACACTATCTGCATGAAAATATTTCTATCCACCATATTCTCCAAACATTACCATTTTTAATTTTTTTTTGCCACCAATGTGGAAAATATGGCTCAAATGATGAGTAACACAGCACTGAAGGAAAGTTTATTATGAGAAAATTTAATGCATACTGAATATACTGAAAAGTGAAAAAAAGTATGCATACCTACGGTAAAATGCATATTAATTTGTTTTAATTATTCTTTAAATGTATAGTCCGCAAATCACCAACCATAAACCAAATTAAATCGTTCAAGCAATTGCTTTACAAAACTACTTTATAAACTAATTTTGATACCACAAAAATATTCGTTTCACGACGTTCGTGTTGATTAGATAGAGAGAAAAAAGGACTAAATATAGTCCAAAGCAATATAATAATTAAGTTATTTTCTAAATAACCATCCGCAACTAATAACACTCGCTGACACCCAAAAATTAAAATGCCGAAACTTCAAAAAACAAAAATTCTATTTTTCACGGTAAACTTCACACGAAACTTGCAATAAATCCACTTTACCGCCATTAATCTTGTAATTTTTCTCTTAAATCATCGAAATTAAGCCCATTTCCGGTGCAGACTGCGCCAACTTTATATTTTACAGTCGTGTCGCGTCGCACGGAGTCATTAAGTCGTTGAGTCGTCGCTGAATGGTAGAGTTGTCTTACATCCACTGCGTTATGCTGCGTTGGTAACGATGAACTTGTGAATTACCTGCACGCGCCTTTTGCGCTAAGTAAAAACAAAAAAAAATATCATTACTAAGAAACTGGAGACTTATTTTTAAAAGGCAAAATGAAAGGAAACAAAGAGTGAAACATAAAAAAAGAACTTTAGTAAATGCACGACAAGACTTGAATTTCCTTTGGACTGCAGGTTGGAAAAGCGCAAGCAGGAAAATAACACAAACGCGTATACATACACTTAACTTAACTTAGTATTTGGTTGCTACGTGTAATGTTACCTCAATGGATAAGAGTGTTTTGAACAATTTTAGGTGCAGCCATGCATGAAAGGTTAATTTTTTAAAAGATAATCTCAATATTCATAAAATAAGATAATCACGTAGGTCATAAACTCTATCGAAGTTGGAATAAATGTTGACGTATGTGCTAACGATTTCATTATTAAAACGTATGAGTAACTTTTAATAAGCACATCATATAATATAATTTCAATATTTTTTAATTCGTATTAAATTTAACTTTGAATTATGAAGCTTCAATGCAGAAAGATGCTGCAACAGAAAGTGGTGACAGCCAATTTCCAAGTTTGAGTATTCTTTTAAGTATCCTATGAATTGAAATTTAAAAAAAAAATTTGGTTTTTTTCACCATATCGAATATGATATGTAGGCAGACTACTAATCACTTCATTTTGGCTATCATGTCGTATGAGCAACATTGATTTTTCCATTAATTGCGATTAGTTTTTTATAAATTTATATTTTTGTATACCGCAACTTTAGAATTTTTCAAAACTCCCTACTGCATTTATATGCAAGTGCAAGGAGTGTATAAATGCCTTTTAGTACTTTTCACGTGCACAAAGCTCCAAACTTTTTATGGCAAAGAGTTTTTATTTTCTTACTAACTTTTGCGTTCATATCTTTGAGATTATTTTTTTTTATTTCAGATTTTTTATCATAACTACCGTACGTAGCTTTTTCTCGTGTTTATTTGAGTTGGCATTCCTATGAAAAATTACGTTGCTATGCTGGCCAACCAACCAAGCAACCAACATCTATCATCGGCAATTTGGCGGATATTAAGGACAAAGAACTTTAGTATTCGAATACAAGCCTAGGTTGTCGTTGCTGGTTTATTGGCCTTTGCTGGCACCGCCTGCTGTTAATCACGTGTGTTATTGCTGAATTTGTCTAGACTCGTCCTTTTACCATTTGCAATATTTTTCTATAATGAAAAATTTTTTTTCCCCTTAAAGCTCATGAATTTTTGGCGCCACAAAATAACGACTCTTAATTACATTTACATTTGTATTGGGCGTATTGGTTTTGGATTTCAATAATCATCGTAATCAAAAATTAATAACAGTCAATATTCGATTTCTTTTTCTATTTTTTTTTTTATGATTTATGTAGCCACAATCATCAAAATTAGTAAATCAATGTGAAAATTACGTGTACATTTTACCAACAATCACATTACTATGACAATAATGACAAATTCAAAGTAATACACAAAAAAAAAACATTAATGTTCTATTAATTTCTGCAAATTCATTGATCAGTAATTTTTACAAAAGAACATGGAAGACTGTGAAGAGAAATGTGAAATTTTCGAGACACAGAAATATAAATTTAATTGGCAAAATGTGCACGGACATAAAATATACCAAAATCTTAGGCAAAAATATGAAAAAATTGAAAGACAGTTTTCGCAAATGCGATATAAGATTTGACTTTTTTTTTAAACTTAAGTTTGAAAAGCGTAAAATGATGTAATCATGAATACTGAATTAATTACATATTTTTCTGATCTTAGTAGCTAAATATAGCATGCGATAGCTAACCAGTTGAGTAACTTAAAGTATGAGATGCGGCCATTTATCAAATTTTGGTGTTTTATTTGTAAGAATGTCTACTGATAGCAATTCAACACAATATGCGTCTAAAACCGCATCGAAACTGATTTATAAACAGAAGTTTAAAAGCTTAACATGACGTATCAAAGTTTCAGAAATAAAACGAAACGTTGTAGAAATGTTTCATTTGAAATGTTGCAAGTGAAATGTTACAAAAGTATTTCTGATATATTTCCAAAGTAATTTATTCACGAAATCTTCCAAATGAAATCATTCTGAAGTGCTTCTGAGAGGTTTTAAACTCAAAGTATCTTTAACATTTCAAATTAAATCTTTCTGGCACATTGTAAACGAAGTCGTTTATGTGTTTTTATTCTAAAGTGTTACTGAAGGATTCCAGAACTAACATTTTTTTATTCATCTTAATGACTATTGTATCAATACAAAAGTAATATACATAATTGCATTTATTTCAAATGAAAGTAAAAAACTCACATTGAAATATTACAGAAAGCTTTACAAAATGAGGATGAAAGCTTTCGGAAACGTCTGAAACTATGTAAGGTTTCATGTGAAAAATTTCTGAAAAGTTTCAGAACGTTACATGCCGATTGGGGTGTGCATTCCATGCAAGATAACTCAAAAAACATATCCTTGGAAAGGACTTAACCGTAACCTGCGGCTACAGTAAATACTAAAGTGCTATAATATATTTTTCTAACAATATATCTCATTTATGATTGGTATCGAAATCATTGCACACAAATTTCAGTACTGTTGCATAGATACTTAAGATCGTTGTTAGAGAAATTATTACTTCAATTTAAGTGGTTGAGTTGCAGATACTCTGATACGGAACTTATGACTGCAACCACTTTAAAAACGTTTTTTATAATAATATCAAAATTTCATTATACTTCGTTTGATATTTCAATAATTCGAAGTTCCTTGTTTCGAAAAACTTGGACAAAATATAAGTTACATATAATGCCACACTTTAATTTTATTACGGTGTAAAAATTAATGCTCGCCAGTGACCTTATTTCATCAACGGCAGCAACTCATATTGAAAATGAATTTTCCAACAATATTTTCTATTAATTTTTTTGTTGTTGTTGTTTATTTTAACTTGTAACAATTTAGTATTTGCTGTCAGCAACATGAATATCATTGGTTTAACCACACCAGCAACATTCTCATGGAAAGTTTTTGGCTAATTTTCAGAACGATTTAGTACTATCAGCATGTGGCTTGAGTAACTTTACTGCATGATACAGACGTGTAGTGCTGCTAGGCATTCAGGAAAACAACGCGAATAGTTTTGCAAATTTGACTTTGGCACTTTGTTAATTTCCCACATTTACTAAATTCTAAATGAAATATTCAGCTAAACTGCATTTTCCCAAAAGCTCAAATAGTTGGATTATAACATTGTGTTTACTTGTGGTGATATATTTTGAAAATTTTAAAAATCTCTATTTACTCGGAATATTGTTTAAATTTTTGGTAATAATAATCGAACTTAAAGCTTTAATTTTCTATGTTTCATTTAAGTTTCAAAGTTCTATTTCTGAGGAATCAATGATTTCATTAATATTGTAAGATTCACAGTAAGTTCAAAACGAATGATTTTTTTATTCATTACTTAGTTATTTTTATCGCTATGTACATTTTTATTTTTTTTATTTTTGTATGTATAATAGTTGTTATTGAACAAAAATTTACATAAACAAGTAAACCTTAAGAGTCGAAAAAAATTTTCAATAAACGTTAACATACATACTTTATATGTTTTCACATTTAAAAGCAATTTGCTAATAACATTTGGCTACATACAGACAATCTCTTTCAAAGAGATTTGTTCACACAAGAAATCCTTGTTGCAACAAGGAGTTAACTAAAATGTTCACTAAATCGAAAGTTTGGTCGTTGCTTAATCTTAATTTATATCGATATTCACAATGATTACTCAATTTTGCATTCTATAATTATAGCTTAAACATAGGAACAAAAAACGTTTGCCTTTGAAATTGTTACAACTCATTTTTTAATTTTTAGAAAAACTTTTTAGTTAACCCCTTGTTGCACCAAATTTTTTCGTAAGTTATTGCCTCGCTTGTTAAAAAAAACATAATTTTTTGTGTTTGTCAATAAAGTTTTATTTTGAAACAACACTGCAATATTTTTACATTTTAAATAACAAAATGGCAACACTGCAATACAGAATCATTGTGCAACCATGTCGATGTTGTTGACGCCGTTTCGGAAACTTTTAATTAGAGTGCGAAATAAACGTAGCGACAGTGAATTGAGTTGATTGAAAACTGGCTATTGCTGTTGCTTTTGTTGTTGCTATTGCGCTTTCAAGCAATTATTATTGTTAAATGTTTAATAGCAAAAATGTTGCTAACGTCATCATCATTGGCGCTTAGAAACGAACACAGGCACACAAAAAAAATTTGTCACCCAGAGAGTAGGTAGCACTATTTAGATCGCTGAAACCGAATATGACCATAAAAAATGATTTCTATTGCCAGTTTTTCTGCCACCACCTCTTTACCACCCCCGGGGGTCGAAATTTAAATTTGCATACATAGTTGAAATGGACGTGCATTTTTACGTTTCTTGGTATGCTTAAACCGAAAATGATAACAAAAAATAAGTTTGGTCCTTCCACCAACTCCTAGCGCTCCATGTCTACCGCCAAAAAGGAGTTGAACTTAAATGATTATATTAAATTGAGATGCATGTGCATTTCTATGTTTTTTGGAATGAAAATAAACAAAACCAGCGGGAACCTTTTTCTTCAGAAAATGTTGCCGTTTTTGGATTTTACATTTTGATATTAAAAACGTAAACTGACAGCGCTGAATTAAATGAAATTTAATTTTGAACGGAAATCAATATAAAAAATTTAAAAAAAAATGATTCGCAAGCATGTGCGAGCAAAACAATGTCAAGCCTTAAGCTTGTTAGAGGATTCAACAAGTTCACGCTGTCCCGTATAAATTTTGAAAAATGAAAATAAAGTTTTTATTTCTTCTGCGATTAAAATCCACATTTCCCAAACACCATTTTGAATTAAAAAGTCTGCCGCCCTCTTGCCAAAAATGCAATCATTTTCTTTAAGAGCAATTAATAGGAGTAAAAGGAGAATGATCATTAATTTTACGCCTTTGGAAAAAAATTTAAGATCTATAAACCAACATTTTCTTTTTTAAACCGACCTCAAGAACGTTAATAAATGCTTTAAACGGCGCAGTATACTTCAGAACTCTAATAAATATATAAAATTTTAGTGTGGAAATCATTTATTACTACGCAATATGATACATATTCTTATGTTTTGCCCTAAAGTATAGAAGACTAAACTAACAATTCATAAATCATAGTCAACCGCAACGTATGCAATGAGTTTTTTCCAGAAAAGTTCACAAACAAATACAAACACAAAAGTGAAATGCACAAAAAAAAACAAACATTTTTTCAGCTAAAAGAAAATTTCCAGATTTTATCACATAACCCGAAGGTAAGCCAAGTTCCACATACACATCCTTAATCTTCGTTATTTTGGCCTTCAACGTAAGCCAATGTGGCTACTCCTTTTTTCTACGACTTTCTACTTTGCATGCCTCAGTAGCAGCTGCAGTTCCTACGCTCAAAACGTGCGCTGTCTTGTGTGTCAAATAGCAGCTGTTTTTTCAACTTGCTGCATAAAAAGTATAAAAATTATTTCTAGAAATATGAGGCAAAATTTTGCATGCATTTTGCTTAAGCTTTCTGTGTTGCTATCAACAAAAAAATTGAATTTTTAATGTGGAAAATTTGCAACCAAAATGTGCGAAAGACGTCGTTGACGTCTTCGTGTTATGTGCGTTGCATGTGATGAATTTCTTAAATTTAGTGATATCATATTATATTGAAGCGTAATAATGGTACCAAATAAAAAATATCGAAAAAACTCATTCAATGTATAAATTAATTGAATATTGAGCTGGGTAATGTCTAACATTTTTTAACACTTTAATTATTACATTGTACTTTTTTCCCCTTTATCTGCACAATCTACTGAAATATTGCTCAGTTTCAAGTCAACGCAGCCCAATTTTATTAACTCACCTTTTACCGTTTTTTGTTTGCTATTTGTTTTTTGAATGCAAGTTTTTTGACAGTTTATGCGTTAGTCGTGACATGTATTACCACAAAAAATGCTCAATAAGGTTTGCCATTTTTTCGTAAAAAGTTACAAACGAACAGCGCTTCCAAGTAATTGAGTTTTACTATCAAAATTCGTTCTCTGTAAGAAATGTGTTCGCAAATGTGTTTATCGAAAAACTTTCTTCAGCGACGTAGCTCATTTTCGGCTCAGTGGGTACGTCAATTAACAGAATTGCCTAATTTGGTCTGAAGAGAAGCCACAGGTGCTCCAAGAGCTACCAATTCACCCTGCAAAATTCACTGTTTGTTGCACTTTGTGGGCTGGCGGCATCATAAAATAATGAAAATCGTTACGTTACAGCCAATGGAGCAAGGTACCGTTGGATGATTACCGATTTGCCTAAAATAGAAGAAATGCACTTGGTTGACATGTGGTTTCAACAAGATGGTGCCACATGCCAGATGGCAAGCGATATCATGGACCTATTGAGAGGCGAGTTTGGTGAGCAACGAATATCACGTTTTGGAGCAGTCCATTGGCCGCTAAGATCATTCGATTTGACCCCACTAGGGAATTTTTTGTGGGGTTACGTGAAGTTTCTTGTGTACAAAGACAAGCCATCCACAACATTACAGCTGCCATTGGTGAGAAACCGGCCAAAATGCTGAAAAAAGCCACGGGCACTGTTCACATGAGATAATCTTTAAAGAGTAAATGGTAGGAATTGATGTATTGCTCCAAATAAATATTTCATTCAGTGTTGCAAATTTTTAGTTTTATTTTCAATTTTTAAAAACGCTTAATAAGATACCCGTTAGTGAGTTAATTATTGTTACTCATACGCCACGTTTAACAGTAGAATCTGGATGTAAAGTACTGTTTTAAACTCCGCTGGCATAGTACAGCACTAATGCGCCTAATCCGCTTAAATTTGCAACATGATCAACACGCAGCTTATCATACAATTCCCGCTATTACTTATTTATACATAATATTACAAAAATTGCTACTATTCGTTAGAAAAAGAGGTTTTGTTTGTAAAATCGTTGCATATTGTAAAAAGCGTTCTTTTTTAAAACATATCAAATTTATACAGCAATACTCGATATATCAACAACTTTCTACGCAAATATACGTTAACAACAATAGCAACATTTCTCAACCATATTGTTAATGCAACAAACAACCACAAGGACGCGCTTTCATGCAACAATAGCACACTGTCAGTGAAGTTGCCACTGCTGCTACCTAACCTGCTGCAAAGTCACACTTAAGTTTTCAACATACATGGCGTGCCGTCTGCCGCATTTGCTTTACTGCTTCAAAATATGCAAATAACAACGACATCGACAGCTTAGTTGCCCTGGCGATGTATTGCTTATGTTACTGATGCCATTTTTGTTGTTGTCGTTGTTGTTGTTTAGTTGCATGTGCTTAAGTTATTGTTTGCACGACATGCACACACGACCCATCACTGTGCTCTGTTGCGTTTCGTCAGCGGCGCGCCTGCTCATAAAACTTTGTTGCCCTTACAGTTTGCGCGTTGCCTGACTATTTCACCGGAAACGGAAACAAATGGTTAAAGTTTGCACAATATAAATTTCCGTATAAAACTTTATTAACAGTTCGAACAGTAGCAGCATAAAAATTCTTATGATATCACTTATTCGTAGCATCAACGATGGAACAAATCTGATGAATGCTATTTTAAGAATTTGGAGCAGTTTGATATTGATGGTGAAGGCGAAGAATATAATACAGGGAAGGTAGCGAATAAAAATATCATAGAAAGAAATTTCACTTATGACAATTAATACAATTTTAAAGTAAAGAGACCGAAAAAAGCACACTAGCCCGCGAAAATAATAGAAATAACAATAAGGGCAAAAAAGACCATAAGGACAATAGAATCAAAAAAGACACTAAAGCAAGAAAGTAAATAAAATCGATTAGAAAATAAAATTTGCTAAGTCAATAGCAACACAAATTATAATGGAGGCAAAGACAGTGATAACAACAAAAGCAGTTTTGGCTCTTAAGGTAATATGACAATTAAGTCAAAAATAACAGAAAAGTCAGTTAAAACAATAAGAGCTAGAAAGACGGCTGAGACAGTAGATACAAAAAATTCAGCTAAGACAATTTGTCAATATTCTTAAGTCTGTCCCACTGTAACACATCCCATAACTTCTGAGCACAGTGGCTTTGATATCATAGCAAGCATTTTCGTGTAGCAACTTTTCTTTTCACCAAAATCTTCACTACTTTTCTACTACATTTCATGTTGGCCAATTGACTTTTTTTGCATCTTATTATAAGCGCATATATCTTCGTCTGTATATGTGAATGTGTATGTTTTAACATATGTGCTCATGCAGCGCATGTTTTCATATGTCTGTGTGCGCTACTATTTGAGCTGCATATAAAATGTCTATTATCTGCGCAAAATGCCCGCAGGTGGTAAACTACGCCATATTTCATTGTTGGATATCATCTAAAGGCGTAACAACGAAGCGTTGCAATAATTTTGCATCTGCTCCACTTGCTGTTGCTACCACTTTGGCTCAAAGTAAAATCTTATGCTACTTGCCTAATGCTTGTAGCATGCAAACAGCAGCTTTACTTGGCTTGCAGCTACAAAGAAAATTAATGTTGGCAAATTATTCACAAAGCGAATTGTGTGAAAATTGCACTTGTACTTTGGGATTTTAACGCTACAAATTGGTGTAAAACTTTAATTGAAAAATCATCTTGTGTGTCAGGATGAAAGCAAGCAATTAAAAAAAAAAGTAAAATACAATTGCTTGATATTAGATGAAAGCAAGTAATTTGAAATATTCCCGGAGATATTATAATTGGGATAGGTGAAATTAAAAATTCATCTCATTTAGTTGATGTAAAAAGTTACGCTGCTTAGAAAGTTGCCTGGAAATATTTTAGAAAATGTTCATTTAAAAAGGCTAAAGATTTCATAATGAATTAAGTTTGAATGTCCTAAAATTTTTAAATTATAAATAGAACTTTTTTTATGCCTGCTACATTACTTTTCTACTTTACGCCATGAATGCCGTCAGTCAGTCTCTAAGCGCATCGAAGTTCTATCACATGATCATCAGTGATAAAAACGCAATACGGTGTTATTTTGACTGACTCATCATTACCATCAGCATGGAGTCTCGTCCGAATTTGAATAGCAATTTTTGAATAATTGTGAAGCAAGCGAGTGAGTATGAGTGAAAAAATGTAGTATGGAATAAATTGAACACCGTGCGCTGATAAAAATATCCTGAACAAGTAAAGAAAACCTCTAAAAACCATTTTGAAAGTGATATCTTTAGCTTACGGGAACACTTGCTCTGCAAAACTTATGAGGTACAAAGGTATTCTTTATATAAGAAAGGAAAAAAGGAATCACTTGAAGATGACCCGCGGTCTGAACGACCAATCGAAGTGACCACTTTCGATCTTATCGAAGTGACATAAAATTGAATACTGGAAAATATTCTACTCAAGATGAATCAGTTGGCATAAAGTATCAGAATATCCGATAAAACTGTTAATGAGATCTTTTGCGATCACCCCAGCATGAAAAGTGTTTGCGAAATATATGCTCCTAAAATGCTCACGTCACAACAAAAACCACAGCTCGTTACGTGTTCGTACGACGTTTTGAGGCTCTACACCAATGACACGGATGGAGTATTGGGCCAGATAGTTCCCGGAGGTCAAACGTGGGTGCAGCATTATGAACCATAGTTCAAAAAAGAATTCGCAACGCCAGAAATGTTTGAGGTGCTTCAGTCGGCAGAAAATATATGGCAACCATTTTTTGTGATACCGAGGAAATCTTACTCATAGACTATAAGGAAAAGGATATTTCCATTTCCGAAATGGGCGAACACAATGCTCAATTCTGAGGGAGTTCATTAAGAAAAGACAAAGGTGAATATTATCCAAAGTTGTACTGCCCCTGCACGACATCGCACCCGTACACAAGTGTCGAATTGCACTTGCTAACTTGCAAGATACGGACTTCGAAGCTCTAAGCCACAAATCCTTGTTCATTTCCAAAAATGAGAAATGAGCTGCGTGGTAAGAAATTTACCAGTAATTGAAAAATAAAGGATGCTATTTTAAAGTATTTTTCTGACGAGCAGAAATCATTCTTGTCATTCAAAAGTTTATTAATAGATCAGCTCAATGTATTAGAATTAAGGGTGAGTAAATTGAAAAAGAAAAAAAATTATCTGCATTTATTTAGTCTATTCCCCTTCATTACGCGAACTTAAGAATGCACATTTGTATGTTGGATAAGAGCAAAAGCAGCGAAAAGGACTTAGTTAGGGCATATCCTATGCTATTATTTATTTCTGCACTGTTGGCCAAATATATTATTTTGACTTGTTGGCTTGTTATGAAATCTTCAATCGCAAAATTATTCTATATGCTCGAATTAGTTCGAAAATGCTGCTTAAACATCAAATGGCTTAAATAATTTTCTAGATTTTTTACGTCAAATTTGTAGCTCATGCAATAATTACGCCTTACAACATATTGCCAGAACATTAAAAGTAGTCAATTCACTAGTCATTACCAGAAGATTTACCGATTTGCAGTCATAAAGTGTGTAATACGCATTTATTACAAATTCACAATTTACTGCACAGCAGCAAAACTTTACTTGTGACCCAATTTGATTTTACTTCAAGCAGCAACAAACGATTGCGACATTAGAAACAGAAGTAAAAGCAATGCAGCAATGGTACTGATAGCAAAAGCAAAAGGATTCGATAATACCGGAAAGAAAATTTTGCATAGGAAGCATCATGGAAGAGCTTCAACATATTTTAACAAAATGCGGCAAGAAGGCAGGCAACAGCAGCAACAGCAGCAGCAAATAAATGTGTTGCAGATAAAAAAATCTGCTGCTGTGCTAACTATTGTCGGTTTGCTCAAAGAGCACAAGAAAGCAATAACAAATATGCGATTACAAATACAAATGCATATGTTAGCAATGGTAGTAAGTCACTGTAAATTGTAGGGCGTGCACTATCAGTAGTGTAGTTGGTTGCGGCGCAGTGCTTAAATAATGTATTTGGCATTTATTGCTGCTGTTGGTTGCTGCAAGGCACAGTGCAGCAACGCATTACGTCTACACAATAAGCAACGTTGAAATGAAATTAGTGTGCTTAATCTACAGATGGAAAGAGGGAGTAAATAGACCATTCTACAATTTTGAATATGAGAATTTCATAGAGATAAAGGTGTTTGAGGATACATTTGTATGCCGGCTTATGCGTAAATAAGCCAATAATTTGTGAGTATGGTGAACTTCAGCATTAAGAGCTGCAAATGAAATTTAAGAAAAAAGAACTAAGTTCCATTATTAAGGACGATTTCTTAGTTAGCGTTTGGTAAAACTAGTTCAGAAATGAAAATACGTGATTATATCAAATTCAGGTCCAACAATAAAGTTGCGCTGACTCTTAAATATTCTTGCTAATAAGAAAATTTCTAAACATTTTTCAGATACATTAAAATTAGAGTTTCAACAATATTTGTTTTCATTTTTTTTAAATTTCCGAAAATTTATTTTTATGAAATTTTGTCAAAGGCCGAAGAAAAAACATTCACAAAAACTTGATTCATTCAAATTTTTGTTTTCACTCCGAAAAACTGTCATTACCACTGAGCAACAATTGAACGGTTTCCAACACCGACACAAATGTACAACAAAATCTTTATACTGTGACTCATATAAATATCGACAACCATTGCCATTGTGTTGCAACTCGTTTCTTGCAATATGTCACACATCAATAGCAGGATCAATTACAATCATTGACAACGTTACTATCGCTGTGATTGCTGCCTACTTGCAACACGCAAGCAACTAAGTGGGACTGCACAGCAATCACACAGTTGTGGTGTAAAATCTGTGGGCTTTCATTCAGAAAAACTCAATATAAATTCACTTTATTGTGGTGATAATGAAAATAGGCGACTGAGTGATTGAGTGAATGACATTGCAGCATATTTTGTTACAACAGCTGTTGTCACCACAAAAGTGCAGCACGCTACAGTGCAAATATTAAGCGTTGATGCAAATTAAAAAAAAAAAAAGGAAGCAATATTTTTATGTAAACAAAAAAATATTGCGTTGCATATTTTCAGGCTGCGTGCCAGACAAAAATGATTAATATCAACGTTCAATCAATTATGGCATGGCAGGTGTAATATTTTGTAGGGTTAATGAACTGTGGGTTCCTTTTTCTACGTAGAAATCATAGAAGTCATTTAAATGCAATTTAAATTTTCTTAAAAATAGCAGCCATTTTTAATTTTTAATTATTTCACATAAAAGGATGATGTCTGTATTTTTCAAGCAGCAGTAATTAAAATCCAATTTTTGTTCGTTGCCTTACTTTGCAATTTTTCCACAGTAATTTTTCTATTTCTTCTTTGCACTGATAAATGTTGATTAATGCTGCCGCTGCAACTGTTGCTTGCTATATGTGCAACATGCTACAGCACTCTTTGCTTTACCACTCGAATGCTGTGTGTTAAGAATTGCTCTCGTTAATTAAAATTTTCAACATTTCAGCATATGAGCGCAAAAATTCAAACTTGACCGCGCCACCTCAACGTGGTTGGTGGCAAAAATTCAAACAAGTTGCTGCTGCTGTTGCTGCTTAAGGGCGAATTCGATTTTTTACTTTTAATTGCAATGTGTGTGGAAACTTGTGGCGTAGCGCAAAGTGAAGTTTAAGATGATTTTTTTTTTAATTTTATAATATGAAGACTTGGGTATGAATTTGCACTTTGAAATTTCAAATATTAGATCAATTAGAATGAGTTTCGGCACAACGATCTTAAGTGATCTTTTGTACTGGGATGAAGTACAGGGATATTAAATTTAATTTCACTAATGCAACTGCTAATTCTATTTTCAAATAATTGTCTAAAGTCGGACGGATTAAGCTATTTTTCGAATGATATAATATTGCACATATGGCATAAGGTGCACAATCGTATAGTATGCACTGTGTTGTTTTATGGACAATGGTTTCAAGCCAAGGTCTACGTTCGAAGTGCCTTTTTTCCTTAGGTGCCAAATGGTGTGAAAAGCCGCAAAGAAATTCTACCAGACTCTAAAGATTTTTTTGCTTTGTAACGAAGCATGCTCATTTCTTTAAAAAAAGATCTACAAGTCTTTCGAGCTGCA
Source organism: Meiosimyza decipiens (assembly GCA_963680825.1). Lineage (NCBI taxonomy): Eukaryota > Metazoa > Arthropoda > Insecta > Diptera > Lauxaniidae > Meiosimyza > Meiosimyza decipiens. The sequence goes on from OY804260.1 coordinate 75,601,485, forward strand.
TTAATCCTTAAGCTTGTCTCTAAATGATAGTGAATCGTGACTATTGACAACTATTCTTGTTTACAAAATGGTTCCGGTCCTATAAGAGGTGTACCAGAAGCATTTTAGCAAGATTTCTTAACCGTAATAGTTCAAGAGTTTGTTCCATCAAAGGAGAGCTTATTATAAAAGAAATGATGCATCTAATTACTATACAGCTTTCATTAAAAACTATCATGACATTTTTTAAAAAATTGAGCATATGATATAGTATATTGAATATTACATGGATCTTGTGTCTATGCAAAACTCAGTCTAAAATCGAATATATAGTTGTAATACCATAATTTTTCCAATTAAATTTTTGAAACTAAAGAATCTCATCTAAAACACCCAAGATTTTTACACAAAAACAATTAGATATCATCTATTACACATTAATTACTTTAATTGAAATTTGCGGCTTCCTCTTCATATCAGCACATCAGTTATAATGTTGCCTTTTACCTTTTGAACACAAACTGCTGTAAATTAATACAAAGGTTGATTATCATCATCAACGTCAAGATTGATTGCTGTTGCTTCATTTTTCTTCTTTTTTTTTTTTTGCTGATATTTAGTCTCGGAACCACAACAAAGCATCTCAATCAAATGAATGCAACACGTTTGCCAAAGCGCGAGATTTCAATCAGCAGCTGAATGAAAACAAAATCAACATATGAGTCAGCTTGTACGTACTTGTATTTTGTGTTACACGGAGAAACTTGAGTGAAAATTTAGTCGAAAACTTTTCAAAATCTTTAAAATAAATAAGATTTGTTAAAAAATTTAGATTTCTTTTCATAGTTCACGCGACGTATGTGTAACATTTAATTTGTATGCAATAGCAATAATTTATCTATTAATTCATTTTAATCGTTATGCAGCTTCAATTCAAATAGATTAAAACAGCCCCTAGACTTTCGGTAAGAATAATTTATGTTTTTGGGATTTTTCGGGACTAAACAAATGTTTGAAACCTTTTTTACCTTTTATAGGCTGAAGGAAACTACAAAAAACTCATAGCTCCAAATCGAATGCAATTTATTGCTGCTCTCATTATGGTGGGCAATTTTCAGTCAGTCTTTTAAAACATTAAGTGAAATAAAAAAAATTTTAGATTTAAACTTTCTTGGCGCGTGTTTTATGCTATTAATGATTACAGATTAATTAAAGAACAGAAAATGGAAAACTATGTACTTTTTCATATTATGTTGTGCTTTAAAATAATTAAATTGATATTTGTTCTTACTTTTTCAGAAAATCAACTAAAGCATTTTGTAAAAAAAGTGATAATTTCACTTTTCATTTTTACAAAATTGCTAAAAATAAGAATTTAAACATTTGCAGCAACTTAAAAATCATGCTGTTTTTGTTAAGAAAATCATTTTGTCTGATTAAGCGCATTTTCATCTATGTATCTGGATTGGTAAGTAAATAAAGCTTTTATACATTACTATCCTCAATGCAATTCAGAAATTATTCGCGAGAAACTTTACATGCTGTTAAAGTACTGATTTGGTGTGTCATATGGCCTAGTAAAATCACCAATCCAAATTTTTTCAAAAATGACTGAAGAGTTGTCGTTACTGTCGATGGTTAGTTGTATAGAACAATAATAAAGATTTTTCTTTATCCTGAACTGGGAAATATTGAAACAAGACGGCACAATGTGCCGCAAAGTTGATATCAAAATCGATTTATTGCGAAAAAAGTTAGGAGAGTCAATTATCTCAAGAAATGCACCTATCAAATGGTCTTCAAGAAGAAGAGACTTAACACTTTTAGATTTCTTTTTGTGAAGTTGTTTTAAGCCAATGACTTGTGTCAATAAATCAGCGACAATTGATGCATTAAAATTGAATATTGAATGCCAAATTCGTCAAACAAAGCCAGATTTTTTGTATAATGTTGTCGTAACTGTTGTTGTTTTTGCCTCAGTAAGAGGTCATTTAAATGATATGCTATATATACTAAAATTGCCTGGATTATACTTCAAAATGAAATGGAGATTAATATTTCAAAAACATTTCACTGTTATTGGATATATGATATGCTGCCGCCAATATTCTCTACTCTTTAAAAATATCACAAAGAATCAGCTCTGGTCTCTGCGTGTCCACTGCAGACTGGATGTGACCAAGCCGATCACTACATTTCATAAGCGGCAATATGAAAAATGTTGGCTTATCATGGCGTATGAGTAACATTTGATATAAATAAATTAAAACAAATTTTATTGATTTTAAATCTTTTACATCCTATTTGTTTTTGGAGTAAGATTCTTTGTTTTTGTTCTTTTTCCTTCTCCTGAAAGCTCATATCAACATCTTGAGCTTAAAAAATTGTTCTTAATAAGTAGTAACAAAATTTGGTTGTTATTTTTTTGGAAAAGTTTAGCAATAATTACATTCATTTTAAGGACATTTTCGAACTTCGAAAATTTATATGAACATTTTTATTTCTCTCATACAAAAACTTTCTCGCTGTGTATCAGCATTTTTTAAACACCTTTCTAAACACACACACACAAAACACACACATGCACAAAATCATTTGCAAATAATCGCAATTGCGTGTTACGAGTAACAGCGCACATCGCAGGATAATAATGCGCTTGAACAATTTGACAAAAACAAATTCATTGCCGCTGCTGTGGTTATTTGAATGCACAAAGAGCAAAAGAAAAAAAGAAGCAAAAAAATTATAATAAACAGTGCAAATTCAAAACAAAACAGCAAACAGCGCTGATTACACCAAGGTTGCCAACTGTCGTTCGTTTTACAAATGCTGTTACGCGTACAACCTCACAGTATTCGAGTGTGCACAGTAACAAAAAAAACAACAACACACACATATGTACGCTTAAGAAAAAGCAATAAAGAGCATAACAGCAATCAACAATCAATACACATGTTAATGTTGTTGTTCGCAAAGGATAATGCGAGCAGATAAGTGTTGCAATTTATGTGCGTTTGTGTATGAAATTGCGAAAAATTTTATTTTATTTTTAAGTGGAATTTTTTTTTATTTTTTGAAAAATTTTTTCAATTTATAACGTCGTAGAAAACTATTAATTAAATAAATCAATATTTTTCAAAATATTTTGCTCAATTTGAAGAACTTTATGCCAATGGCTATTTTTACTTAATATTAATAACTTAGGAGAAAAGATTATGAAGGTGAAACTTTGACCAAAACTAAGGCAAAAGGAAAATATTCTAGAGAAAAATTTTTCATGCAAAAAATTTCTAGTTTTTAATCATAAAACACAAATGGGCAATAAAAATATTGGTTTATGTGTAGAATGTTACAGCAAACTACGAATTGACATTGAAAATTGATTTCAAGATCACTGCTGTTTGACTCACTAAAAATCTTATAACTTTACGCCAATCATTTATCATAATCTTACTTAGTTTATGTGATAATAAGTAACTAAAAGAATCATTTACAGCTCTATTCGCTCACAGTAATTAAATTTAAAGCTTAAGCCATAAAACTTTAATTTGTAGTTGAAAATAACATCGCTATAAAAATAAACCGCATGCTACAGAAAACACTGAGTTGCTTCATTGGTAAATTGCATTTTCAGCAGCAATAAAACAACAAAAACAGTTAAAATGCTTCACAGCAGCCACAGCACTTACAGCTTTCGAAATTTAACTCACTAATTTTGAGGTTTAACTTAAAGTATTTTATTACTTAAAAAAATTACTACGAAAAGCGCATTAAGCAGATGAATAACTGCCGAAGATGCTGTTGTTGTTAGTAAAATGTAACAGAATGTGTTAAAACTTCTGTATAGTGATTACACAAAAGTTGTGTAAAAGTAACTAAGGTAAATACAAAACCACTGCAAAAATAAAATAACTTTTTATGTTTAAGATGATTATGAGGCAATGAAAGATTTTATTTTTAAACTATTGAAAAATTTATTTTATTAAGAAATTGCTGTAATATGGCGGCTCATGAATGCTAAAGATAAACTGTAAGCCAACGTTTTCATAAAAAATACTGCATAACTCATATGATGCTACGCACCCCCCTTTTCACATATATTTATATTTGGACAGAAAAACGATTAAGACCTCTTACATATCTGAGGAAAACAAGAGCTGCTTGAGCGAACTTAGGATCCATTTTGGATATCGCCAGACAAAAGCATCCTGTTTCATAATTCAATTTTCATAATTCAATTTTTTTTCACAATAATACTTTCAATGCTCCTTCAATAGGCTTTTAAAATTTTTATTTATTTTTTTTTATTTTTTATTTTTGTATAAATTTCTTTATTAAATTTTTTAATCCTTTTAAATCCAACAGCTTATGCTGGCTGCAACATTGTTCCATTTTATTGCACTTTTCTTACATTTTTTCAGCTGTATCTTTTGTATTTCAATTTCTTTTTCTGCTTTTTCCAGTACACAGCAGTTTAAGTTACTTTGTCCTTTTTAAAAAATATTTATATAAGCGCTTATGTGCAGCTTAAAATTGAAATTCTCTGTAGCGATATTATTGAATTGTTTGTTGTGGCCAAAGTAGATTTTTATTGTAGCAAAAAATAAAAAAGGAAATTATCTTCAATGGCGTTCGAGTTAAAAGCAAGTAATCCATCTGTCTGTAAAGGAAATGACAAATTTGTTAGCTGCTCCTCAATCGATAGTTTCCACGTACGTAAGAGCAAATTGTTGCATGACACAAAGTTTTTTCAAAAATAAAAACCATAGTGGGATGCTGCATTTGCAATTTTTAATTGTATAAAAAAAAAAATTTTAAGTACATGCAATCAAGCAAAGATCAGATAAAACTTTAAAAATGGAATTTAATTTTTTTAAATTCTTAAAAAAAATTTAGCTACCATGGTTTAACAAAGGTTTCCTACTATGAGAAGTTTTTTATACTTATTCTGAAAATAGACGTTATAAAAAATTAATGTCTCGGAATTTTTCGGCACCTTCAACATTTTTTGCGGTTATCACATTTTTCGACATACACAGTGCGACAATTTCCCACCGAAAAAATTAATGAAAAATGAAATTCCCTTGAATTTGATCCACAAGCTTAATAAGGCTTAAATTATTAGGAAAATTTTTCAAAGTTGTAACAAGCTTTGATTATTCATGTTCTTTGCAGAACTTTTATGTTTAGTACTTTTAGTGCAAAAACAACAAAAAAATTACAAGCACAAAATGCAGTAATTGATTATTTGATCTATATATTTTCGTAACGAAAACTGAAAACGCGATTAGTATAGAAAATATGCTTGAAATAAAAATTAAAAAGCAATTAATTAATTAAGTCGACTCTGCTGGCTTATTAACAAGCTGTAGCGTTTGATTACTTGTAAGCAACTTATTAACATTCTTGTGCACACCGTTTTTAATGAATAAATTAACCGAATATTTCAATTCAATTTTAAAAAATTGTCCTTATCAATTACTAACTACAGTAGCGTCCTTTGCCAATATTTCAAATCATAAACGGCGCATCAACAACAAATCCTTATGTTCAAAATACTTTCCTTCAAATTTTGCACATGTCATCAACATTTCCTACCAGTGATGAAACTTTCCGTACAGGATTTTTTTGTTGAGTTAACTTGCGTTGTGAAAAATATGTGACAGATTTTTAGTACATTTGGCGTATTTTCAGTACATTTTTGGTATATTTGGACTATTTCTTATAATTCCCTTATTTTCTTAATAAATTTTCAAAATTGTTGTTAATTTTAGTTAAATTTAATCAAATTTTGGTCTTCTTGACATAAAATCGAAATGACACTACTGTTCCCTACTCAGTATGCATATACTGTTTAATACAGCGGATGAATATAAGAAATTTCAAATAAAGTAACAGCTTTTCATTTTGTGAATGAGCTATTTTTCACAGAAAATAATTTTTTTCTTAAGCCAGCGTATTTCAATAAGCTGACTTATATTATGTTGACATAGTCATACACAGCAATTTTAAATCTTAAAAAAAAAAATAAAACTTTGTTCCTAACCGTATTCTTTTGCTGAGTTAAATCTCGCTAGTGTTTTTTTTTTATTATGTTTTTAAGATTTTAAGAAAATATTAATAAATTAACTGCAATATCGTAAATTTCTCCTTAAACTGTGTTTTTCTACAATTTATTATAGCAAGTAACTTAAATCATCATTTTCGCCTTGGAAGCAATTATAAGTTACTGCTGCTGCTGCTGGTTGCTGCTTTACAAAATAAGCACACGAGCATGAAAACAGCAGCAGCAGCTACATTTGTGCATTTGCACAGAAAAATACATATACTCACACGCGAGCACTAACTTGCACAAAAACACCCAGCATTGCAACGTAACAGCAAGGATTTACTAGCTACGATAGATGCGCCATTTAAGGACTTTTATTACCCATTTCATAGCATTAATACGAAAAGCGCGCGCTTGTTCACTCACAAGCAAAATGCTATTAAATTTTGCATATGAATGCAAAACTGGAAAAAAAAATATTAAAATACGAGCTAAACTTAAAAAAGTTACAAAAAAAAAACGTTGTATTATTCAACTTAAAATCTTACAAAAATAAACTGCAATTTTTTAAGCGCAAAAAAAATTAAAATTTTACATTTATTCAAAATACAAACAAAAAAATGTGATGCTTTTCAAGTGAATCTTCCATTTTGTTTAAGTTTTTTCTTTTCTCTCACACTGCTTACTAACGCAGGGTTATGCAAGTGCGTTGTTATCACAAGGCGTTAGATCTAGTCGCGGCGAAAAGCGACAACGAAGTACAAGTAGTTAAGTCTCTGTTGCAGTGGTGTTTGCATAACTAAAAGCCCTTAGCATTTATTTATGTGCAAGTTGAATGAATTATAACATTTTAATTTTAAGATATTAAATTATTTAAAATAAATTTTTTACTTAAAATTGTTGTTCTGACTGAACTACAATCAGTGATCATACCACGTCGTTTTTACTGGATTTATAATATTTCGATTGTATGCACATGATTTTTAAAAATCATATCTATGAGGGTGTGTCACAATCAAAAAAGTAAGTTTTATCTTTTTCAACACAAGAAACGATTATTTATTTTTTCTGACTACCTAGCTTGTAATCATCACCTAGACCAAACAGATAGTCGTGAAAATGTTAAACTTGGAGCGCTGGTTGAATAATGCTAACCACTCAATAGCAATTATGCGTAAGAGGCAATATCGACCAAATGTTCACCACGGCTTCGACGGCATTTATCATTTTGTTTGTCTAAGTTAAGGATGACATCCTCTCGCATATTTTCTACTCTATTCCATCAATATGCCTTATCATCACGTCCTCAGTGCTTGAATTGTTGCTCGGTTAATGGACTTTACTGCTCAGATAAATTCAAAGAAAGAGTTCAAGGGTATCAAATCGCATGATATTGGTGGCCAATTGACATCGCTTGTTCATGATTTAATACGTTCCGGGAGGTTCTCGTTCAATAGAGTTATTGTTGCCTTAACTGTGTGGCACATGGTATTGTTTTGTTGGTACTATAAGTTGTTCAAGTTGATATCATCCAATTTGCTGTTGTGCTGCAGCTCTCTGTCACACTTTCACCTACGGAACCTTTTTTTTCAGATGAAAGGTCTCTACGGACCAACACTGATGAATTCAAATCTGCCATTGACCCCATTTCTTAGAATTTGTGCAAGTCTTTCTATTATGTTATATTACATTATCTTAACACGGAAAATTTTTTTGTTATTTAGATTTTAATTGGTATTCTTGAGGTTATATTGTCTTTGATTACGATATGCTGTGCAAGGGTACAAAACAACAAAAGTAGGTGGGGGGTGGGGGGTAGTGAAGGGGCCTTCGCCTCAGGTGCAAAGGTTTTCGAAGGCTGTCAAAACTTAAATTCTTTGTTAGTAGATGGTGTAAAATACCATATCGCTGAGAGCGACAATTGTTTCAGGTACAGTCGGTACTCAGCTAAGTTGGACAAGTAGCCCCGGCGTCTTTAACAGAAATTAAGAGTTTTAAACAAAATGTATTTGAAATATAAAAAATTAAGAAAACACTACTAAGATTATATTTGGGTAGAACTGGATCAGATTGTTTTATCTTAGCAGCAAATATTAAAATTTATTATATTGAAGAGTAAAAATTACAAATAATGTCGATATTTGTTGAAAAAGTCAAAAAATTTTCGATAAATTTAAGAATTCTAAATCAGTCGTAAAAGGCTCAAATATGTAGAAAAAATGAGAAATGTCAATACCTAAAAAAATTTTGAAGATTCGAAAAGTTTTGACAAAAAACACGTTGAAAATGTTGAATAATGTAAAGAAAATCAAAAAAAATGTCAGAGAAATGTTGAAAAACGTTGAAAAAGTTTCAAGAAAGTAAAAAATGTTTGAAAAAGTCGATAAAAAACGGAAAATTAAAAGTCACGGAAAGAGTTGAACAAATTGATCAAATTGGAAAAGTAGACAAGGTTGAAAAACATGAAAAGGAAGGTTGACTTAAATAAAAGTTAAAAAATTTCATTTGATACCTATGTCAAAGATGTCGTGGAGAAAATGATATTCCGCATTCTTAGAGCGTTCATCCCATTGGGCATCAAATGACGTCACATAGCGTATCGTTTCTATTCGTCAAACCTATGACACCCATGTCAAAGTAGTTGTGAAGGAAAATGTAACCTCCGTCTTGGAGTTTGGATCAATATTCTATTGTCATCTGAACCCAAGCAGTGTAGAATATTTCAGCTCAATTTGATAGCAAGAGTGGGCCAGATTTCAATCATTAAATTTGAACCAAAGAGCATATCGAAAATACGAAAACCATTGAAGATTTCAAAAAGGATAACATCTCTCACAGCATTTCTTTTCACAGCATTTCTTTTCACAGCGTTGCCTTTTACAGTGTTACATTTACATTTCCGCCATTTCACTCAGCTATAGAGATTTTCTTGCATAGCTGACAGTAAAAATGTTCACACATCAAAACTTTCATTGGTATAAAGAGAAGGAAAATTTTGCAACAGAAACATAGCAGCTCTATGCATAAAATTAAGCCATAACAAAACTACTAAATAATGCAAAAATTTGTTGCAGTAACCAAAACAATTGCAAGTAAATTTCAATTCAATTGGCCAAAAGTGATTAAATAAATAATTCATTGCATTTTTATGCACAAACAGACGAAGTAGATTAAAAGCAGAACGAAATAAACAAAATTAAAAGTGACCATTAAGAAGTTTGAGAGGGAGTGGAAATTTTAATCAAGCGCAGATGCCAAACAGCTGCTGAAGGGAACAGACAGTATCACATTTCCATAGAGAAATTTTTAATTCAGTTTGATACAAACCAACAAAAAAAAGAGTCCAAAAGAATTTGATAAAGAAAATAGCATGGAACTAAGATAAAAAAAAACTAAGAACTGTAATGAAGGGTGTTGCAAAAAATAAAATTATGTTGCAGTTGCTCAAGTCTGCACAACAACAAGTGTAACAATGTAAAGCTAAATAGAAAAAAACAAAAAAAAATTCATTCAGAATTAGTAATTTTCATTATTTCTGCAGAAATGCAATCAAAACGAAAATGCGGAAAAAATTAGAGAAAGAACAAACAAAAAAAATTGTTAAAACGCAAAAAATGTAGTTAAGGAAAATGCAAAAAGTTTTGCAAGCACAGGATTAGTTTAGTTTATTGTAAGAATTTCTTATTATGTTTGAATTGCAAGATTTACTTTGAAGAAAAAAAATAAAAATCGGTAAAATTGCGATTCAGAGTGAGCTGGACATTAAGGAAAGCGGAAGCTTATAACAAAGTTGCGTACTGTTTTCTATAATTTTATAGTTTTCTTTTTTTTATCGCTCATTTTCTCTTGTTCCACATTGCGTGCGCACTGTAATTAAATCGAAATTTCATTACACGTACTTACTTAGTGCTCTATTTTTTTTGGCGAACTCCCTTTTTCAACACCCAAGATTTAATTATGTAACGTTTCAGTGCATAAAAAGTTGAATTATTACTTATGGCAGCAAAGACATAGATAGAAAGTAGACAACAGGAAAATGTACACAAAAGAACAGATAATGAAGAAAACTGTTTGAACAAGAACACAGCGCAAGACCACATTGCACAAAGTGTAGTTTTCTGTTTTATATTTTAAATTGTAATCAAAAGAAAAGTTTTACAGAAATTTTGTTAGACTTGGATTGGATTACTTAGATCAGATTATATGGCTTTTATGAATTTTTTGATGCAAGTGCTATATGAAAATATCGGCGAACTCAATGAGCGTAATTTCTTTATTTGTGTTTTTGCTTTTTTATGCTCGCCGATATTTGCATATAGCACTTGCAGCTTCAATCGTATTGCCAGAAAAGCTTTCAACGGACCGTTTGTCAAGAAATGTGATATGTCAAAAGAGTTACAAAAGCAATTGCATACAACCATTCTTTATGGAATGCCATTAGGTGTATGAAAAATCTTGCTGACCTAGATTGCCCAAAAAGACTTGGCAATGGTCTTTGGGCTAAAAGCAACGAAGAAAAAGGTCGAGCATTTACTCACCACTTGGATTTCAGCAAAATCCTCCGGGCAACAGCTTTGAAATATCACAACAAATCCAAAAGCAAAGCGAAAAACGGCTAAGACGCCTTATTAATTTAAATGAATATAAGCTGTGGAAAAAAATTCCGTTCAAACGACCACAATTTACGAATATTTTTATGGCAGATTGAGTATTAAATGCACAACTTAAATAGCCCATAACATATTTTGGAATCGAATTTTTGTTCAATTCTGTAGACCCTGAGTCTAAAGAGTTCATAAGTATGAAAAGAAAATACTTAAAACTTTTGCTCATGTAGCAGACTTGGCATCTGCTCAACTATTTTGGAAAGGCTATAATGGTTCAATAAAAAAAAAAATTTGGAAAATAATATAGAGGTAGTAGTTCTTCAAAAACAACGTAATTTCTCGGCTGATAGCATTATTTTCCTTAAGCCATAGCTTCGAATTTTTCAAGAGAGAAGATTTCGATTATTCTTTAATGCTGCTCTATATTTGACTACGTAATTTCTAATAAGCTTTACTAATCTTTTACTTGCCTTAAAGCCTCAAGCTAAGTAGCTATGTAGGCCAATTGCTGTAGTAGTTAAACTCTTCTTCTATTATTGGTATATTTGAATGAATCCATGATATAACATCGTACTAAAATATTAATTTTATTAGATGTAATGCTCGCTTATGATTTATCTTGGATTTTTTCTAGGCCTTGTTACTTGCTAACAGCTTTTGTTCTCTAGCCAAATTTGTTCCCAACAAACTACCATACTTAAGGCGCTATTACGAATTTCTTGGTTACAGTGCCAGTGCAAGAAAAATTCATTTTTTAGTGATTTTCTGACCTAGGTTACACCTTTTCGAGTTTATTAATCGGAGTTTCATCAACACTGTCTTTAAATTTTCGAACCAAGCATAGCCAACCAATTGGCGGAAGAACATTAACTGAAACTTGATGCCGCCAACGCGTTACAGACCATTCAACCGTTTTCTGAAATATAGCTTGCCTTACATTAAATTTCCAATGATAGGCTTGTTGAATGAATGACGATTTTTGAAGTGAAGTTAAAGCCTCAATATATTTTCTTCATTTAAAATGTCTGACATTGAGAACCATAATGCTCTCAAAAAGAAGAAAGGAAGAAAATTGCACACTACTAAAAAATACTTAAAACAGTGCGTGTTTTATAAGCCACCCTATACACAGGATTTCAAAATTAATACCAAAGGCTTAAAATATTTTGAGAGTTCCAAAAACAATAAAACATACTATTACTCGTTATAATTGTAATGAAAAACTTCTTTGAGTTCAAAAAAAATAACCTATTTCATAAATATATTTCATTTTGGCATAAAATTTTAATTGGCTTTCAATAAGCCAAAATTTCAAACTCAACAATAAAGTAAAATGATTTTCTTAATTTGAAATTCTGCATATTAATTTACTTAAAAAGAAAAAAAATTACCCTTAAATCTACAAAGTTTCCATAATAAACTACAAAATGATTCGTTAAGGCAAAATTTTGTTAAATAACTAACGAGAGTAACCGTAATATTTTCATTGTTCGTTGTAACAATTTGTTTAAGTTTATGCGGTAACTAAAAGTTGCAAATGTTTACTTGTAAAAAAAAACGGAGAAAGAAATTGTTGCGCACCAGCAGCGGCAACAATAAAAACAACAACATGAAATTGAAAGGATATAAACTACTTTGAAGAAATATTTTCCTAGCCCGAAATGCAGCAACATAAAAGGAAAACTTTAACAATAGTTTAATTTTGTAGCGGCTCCTTTTCTTTTTTTTTTTCTTTTTTTATGCTTTACGCTGCTGTTGTGAAGAGGTAATTTTTATAAAACTGCCAGCCACGAAAATTCATTACAAGAAAAGTAACAAATTTCACCCGCTTTACTCAGTTAAAATATGTGCAAAAAAACGTTTGCATACTTTTAGGTGTTTATTCTTTTACTTTGCAAGGAAAACTGTGGATAAGAATTAAATTTTTAATTTTGCGTTAGTATTAAATTAAGTTTGAAACAACAACAAGAATATACAATTTTAAAGCACAAAAACAAATATCAGCATGTCCTTAAAACTGCAACAATAAATCACTAAATTTTATTTATCTGAACAGCCATGAGTTAAGCGAATACTTGCAGGCACCGTCTGATTTTTTTCCTAAGTTTTATTGTAAGTTTTTTCGCTTTACAAATGAGCAGCTGCGATTTCGTTTCCTTATTTTGTGTGCCAGGAAATCCTTCTTCGTTACGCTAAAATAAAACGCGACAGTGAATATTTTGCCAACTCAAGAAGAAGAATAATAAACGACAAAAAAATCAAAAGAATTGGAAACTACTGCTTTAGATAAACTGCAAAAGAATTAAAAAAAAAAAAACAAACAGACAGACCTGCACAGTCAGAAAGACAAACAGACATTCAGTTATTCAGACAGGATAACATCTAGACATTTAGCGGAAAAATTTCTTGCGAATTAATGCAATTTTCTCGCATGCGCCAAGGAGGCGTCCTAAAAATAAAAAGCTGTTACATAACATTCCTTCAAGCCTGCAAGCGGAAACCAAGTAGCGGAAATGTAAAATCGAGAATCTCTAATAAGATTTTAGACTGGAAAGTAATCATTTGAAGTTTATATTTTCTCCATATTTTCACACTATTTTATTAAAAAATTTCTAAGGAAACACTTTTTCTTAAAAGTTTTTCGTCGATATGTGGATCAGTTATTTAGTACAGCTTACTACTCTTTACTTTTGACCGCTCGAAGACTACTGAATTTCAATACTAGAAATTTAATTGGCTGTTAAAACTTTTCATTCATTTATTTCTTTTAATGTGAGTTGGTTATTTCCCACCTTATTGAAGTTTGTCACGTGTTTGCGAATCTCGTTACATTATATACATAATTCTCCTTATTTTAACTTAAATTTGAGTATTGTCGATGGCTTAAAATGAAAATATGCATTGACTAGCTAGTCCCGCGACCTTGCCCGCTCACTGCCTTTTGTACAATCTTGCTTACATTTTACGCAGTATTTATTGCGGAGAATCGGGTGCACGAAGAATGTCAATTTAAGTGCATTTCTTGTATGGAAGGCGCCGCACCTCAATACATAACGCCTTTCACATTTTTCGAGTAGCAAGCCACAATCAATATACATCCATGTATCAAGTTTCACAACAGTATCTGTTATGGATGCCAAGATATTGTGATTAAAGTGTTTTTGTTGTAAGGAAGGTTACATGCCACGTTGCTTTTTCGCGTCCTCATTGTTGAGGTTCTCTTGATCCAAATTTTAAAACTTTTGCTACCATAAGTTACCAGATAAAGCGTTTTAATTGTTGGAAAGTCTCACGTCCCGTCGCTAATCCCCGTCCATATTTCATGAGGTGCTTAGCATAACCTATAACCATCCTAACACCAAAATTCAAAACTATTGCTGCCATAAGAACCAAGGTTTCGCGTTTTAAGTGTTTTTATTGCATCAAAGGTGCCACGCCCCCTTATCTAATACCGTCCATATTTTGTAAGGTGCTCGGTATTGAGCATTTGCATTCTATTTATAACAAAATTTTATGGCTCTCGCTATCATAGGTACGAAGACAAAGGGATTTGAAGTATTTTTGTTGCATGGAACATGCCGCGCTCATTCTTTTTATCAAAACAAAATAAAGCCCATGTTACTCAAGAATTGTGTAGATTTCCATTAGAGGAAGAATTTTTAGAATCGGAGCAGTAGCTCTAGAGATAACCTTTTAAATACAAAAATAAATAAACAACAAAAAAACATTTATACAAAAAAAAACAAACAAACTTTACCACTCTGTATTATAGTATAGATCATAAAAAATTAGACCCCAATCCCAGATTCAACAATCCAAAAATAATGAAGTGTCATTGAGTTAATTATTGCTCTTCAAGTGCAGTTTTTTTTTAAATAAATATCTACATAACTCTTTCTAATTAATTCAATTTAAGTTTTCTCACATCTGAATTCTTATTCACCAACTTTATACGTTTTTTGTTAAACCCCATTCTTTTATAACCTGCTTTTATGTCACACTAACAAAATAATAATAGAAAGCGCACAATTAGTCAACAGTTGCCAACGCAAAAAAAAAGTAAAATAAAAGGTATTTAAAAGCGAATAAAACCGGGAATACAGAAAAAAGTGCTAAATATCAAAACGAGCTGAAAAAAGTGGTAACAAAAATAGAAAAAATAAAATGGATAGTAGTTAGAAAAGTGTTGCATTGACGCTGGCAGCAACATTGTTGTTGCTCGTGTTGCTGCTGCTGCCGCTGTTGGAACGTTTACTTAATGTCTTCTTTATTACTTGAAATTTATCATTGAATCCTGGGATTTGGTGTCCTCGTAGGACCCGTTGTCGTTTAGATTAAAAACATGCTACACGTACAAACATGTGGCATGTGTGTGTAAGTGTGACTTAAATATGAATGTGTGTGTGTGTGTGTGTGTCAAGTAAAATAAATAGCTCATGCTTTGTGCAAACACTTAAACATACACAAACTTTGAAAATTGTCAAACACATTTACACACACAGACTTACAATAAAGATAGCGTTCGTTGTGTTTGGTTTTCGAAGAGAGTGAGAAACAAAGAGAAAGCACGAAGCAACTCAGTTGCACAGATTAGTAGCATCAGCGGTAGAAACAATAGCACATATACACACGTGTAAAAAGTATTAATAAAAAATACTATTGAAACAGCAGTTGTCGAAGAAAAAAGGACTTAGTCTAAAAAAGGACTTAGCTTTTGGCAGTTTTTAGTACTTCTTTCAAAAATAAAGAAAAGGAAAACGCAACGCCAATTGAAACTATCACTTAAAGACCTTGGTGATCCTTGGCAGAAATAATTTTCTAAGCCTTTTTGAAAGCAATGTCTCAAAGTGTATTAAGCTATTTTATTAAAACTTTTTCAACAATTTTATCAATAACAATTGAACTGTTTAATGTCTTCAATTGATAAAACGATCATACTTTTAGTTTTAAGACAAAATGAATCGATTTTCTTACCATATTTATTTGTGACCTAACAAACGAAATTATTTTGATGTAAAATGTTTTACTCTAATGTCCATGGTATAAATATCGCAAGACATAAATATAATCTGTCAGAAATTATATGATGTAAGAATTAATTAGCATGAGTGGCAAACATATTATGACATAATTATTGAATGACATAAAAGCCGCATGCTAAAGATGTGACGTGATTTCATGTCGCATAAATGCATGTTTAGCAACTTGTCGTCTTATTTGTGTTATGCGACACTAAACGAAAATGTAAAATTTGTGTCATGCGATACTTTTGTAGATTTGTATGTAATATTTTTCATGTTTTTTTGGCAAATTTTTGTATGGACGAGTACTTTGACGCAATTTTCTATCCATATCTATTGCGTTTTTGTACTATTAAAAAAATTATGACATGCAATTTCTGTAACATGATAATTATAACAACTAAAATTTGTATCACGCTATATTTCGCACAAAACATATGAATTTTATTAGACAGAATTCTCAACAAAAAAAAGTTTATCTTTAACATTCTCATTTTACTAAACTCTACTAATAAATTTCTTGTGAGTGTTGTACACCATCAACAGCAACATGTGAGATTAATGAGTGGGAGGTGAGTTATAGAACTGCATGCATGCAATGCCTTTCGATGTTTTTTATGTGTATGGCGTTTATCTTTTGTAAATGTGAATATTGCCTGCCCAGATGTATGTCTGTATGTTTATGTTAATATCAACATTAGTAAATGTGTGTGTGTGTGTATCCATGTATGTGCGATAACAAGCAATGAATTATTTTATTAAGCTACAGATAACTTTGGATCACAGCTGGGGCTGCATTTGGGCGTAAGATCACAACAATTAAAGTTGCAATGGAATTATCGCAAGATTATAATGCAAACTTTTAACAAATGAACTTTTAACAATGGTGCGTTATATACCTTAAGGCATAACTTGTAACGTAAAAGAAACATTAGCGAAATTAGCTCAAAACTTTAAATGAAATCAATGTGAATGATACAGTGGGTTATCGTTGAGAAATCAGACAACATTTCAGAAAAAACGTACAAACACCGTTCTGAGTTTCCTTTCCACTTAGTTTTTAATTAAAAATTGATTCAAGTTAAAAAGAATGTCCTAATAGGAATGCTTTTTTGAATTTGGTTTTCGTGCCAGTGGTAACTCTGAAATGTTACAGCTGTAACCTATGATTTTTTCAATTATTAAAAGCATTATATAAAAACAACGCGTTGTCGTTGTGAAAACCCATCGAAAATGAAGCAAAATGAAGTGAATGCCGATTTTTCGAAAAAAGTCATCTTCACCGATGAAGCCCATTTCCATCTTAATGGTTTCGTGAATAAACAAAATTGTCAAATTTGGGACTCAGAAAAAGCCCACGCGATACATGAGAAATAAATGCATCCACAACGAGTAACTGTCTGGTGTGTGTTTAAGTCAGGCGGCGTGATTGGGCTTTACTTTATTGAAAATGAGGCCGGAATTGCTGTGATTGTGAACAGCATTCGTTGCAGGATCATGATAATGGAGCTCTTGTGACACGAACTGAATGGCTTGAATCTGGATGACATGTTATTTCAGCAGGACGGCACCATCTGCCACCAGAAAAAACCAGAAAAAAGGCCTGAACTCAAGATCGAGATCCAACACGTCATCGGTGAGATAAAGTCATCGAAAATTTCTTGAAAAGAGCCATGAATTGTTATCAGATCCGCGGTGACCATTTGGCCGATATTTTATTTCATAATTCATCGGAGCAAGTCTTCTTTACAATCTAGTAAAAATAACAGAATTTCATTAAAAAATACGGTTGTTTATTAATATATAAAAAAGAGCACACTTATTAGGACACCCTTTATAAAGCGCTGATGGGAAGGTTGTGCATATCATTAAGTTCGAAAATTTATTTAAAATTAATTTCGTAAAGTAATTAGTCATTTATAAGTATCTTAAGCTTTTTGCAACAAAAAAAAACAAAATAGTAGAGTCAATGAAAACTTAATATTGTACGTGGTATATCATATCTATGTTGTATATAAGCAATTTATCAATTTGAAAATGATATTCAGATCATAGCAGTCATTATTATAATAATTATTGTAATTATAATGATCTCGTGTTGTATGTGCAATACAAAGTCAAATATAACACAATAATTTATTCAATTAAAATATTAATTGAATTTCAAATGAACTTATTGGAGTTACAATTTAACATTGTTTATTAAATGCCAACCAGCACACAACTACATGCAAACAGCACAAATTTATTTTGTGTGTAACTGTAATTATTACAATTTAACTTAATTCAATAATGCAATTTCTTGCATATCAGAAAATATAGGTAATTTGTAGTTGTGCAGCAAATGCAATACCATGCAATATTTTGACTGCCAGCAATTGCCAACTTTGATTATCGCACAATTAAGATTGGATACCTGAAGCAACAGCTTTAATTTAATAGAAAATGTTTAATGCACATACGATTACGAGTTGTATTGATACCCAGCAGTCAAAAGCAGTAGTTAGAAGCACTATTGCAAGGTCTATCTTGGAACGAAGTAGCCTCCGATATTATTTATAAAACAATTTGGCCTTCTAAGGTTCTAAGTGAAAGGGAGAAAAATAGGCCTGTCGTAATAGGGTTTAAATTAACCCATTCATAAAATAGGTTAGAGTAGGCCTGTTTTGTTTGCACCCAAATGGAAAAGTAAAAATGAGAAATGCTACAATGATTTTTGAAAGAAATAACATTTATTAAAGTTCTGTAAAAAATTGATTTGTACATTCCATATTGGTTGAAGGATATTGTAAGTATTTAGTTGTTTTTGAATTCCAAGCAAACTTTAGTTATTGCAAAATACCAGCAACTAATTAAGATATATATAAATCAGCAAATCTTAAACATATACTGAGACTTGATGATAGCTTAGGCCACTACTAGCAGTCCTTCTATTGGAAAAAACATACTCACATCAAGTGT
Organism: Meiosimyza decipiens; assembly: GCA_963680825.1. NCBI lineage: Eukaryota > Metazoa > Arthropoda > Insecta > Diptera > Lauxaniidae > Meiosimyza > Meiosimyza decipiens. Next base: position 75,620,102 of record OY804260.1, read on the forward strand.
AAGAGATATCACATGCATTAAGTGTTTTCAGCGTGCTAACAGACCTACCATTAAAGGCCAGCGTTTTAGCATTGAGAACTTATTTTGAGCATGTCTTAACTAAACGCTCAACTATGCAGCAATTTTTGCTGTTGACACTCCTTATAGCAGTTTCCAGTTTGTCGCTGGTAGAGGTCTTACTCTATTGCCTAATGGGTAATTCAATATTACATTAGTATGTATTATGTTTCCATATGAACTTTGCTAGCATTCTACTAAAGTTATATAAATTTAGAAAATTACACAAATTTAGTTACCTTTATAATTATTGATCGCTGTAGAGCACTGCAAATTGCTGGTAATTGTAATGAAATCAAATTTGTTTTAAATAATTTTGATTTTGCCAATAAGTGGCATGTAAAAGGTTTCATATAATGACATTCAAATATGAATGTTTGTGAATATATTTGTTGAATATTACTTGAGGTTACTTTTTGCATTCATTTTCAGGTAATTAAAATTTGTATTATTGTTGGTTGGAATTATAATAATTGAATTTTGGATTAAATCAAAATTATTTCATTGTGTTCTGCTCATGACTAATTCTATTGTTCCTACAGCTACACAGCTGCCATGATAAAGGTTACGTTTCATAACCTTACAACTCTTCGAAAAGACAAGAAGTTTTGGCTTGGGAATGTGGTTCTTATACTTGTGTTTTGTCGTATACATATCTGTGAAAAACTTTCTAAATGGCCAGATCAAATCTTTTGATCTATAAATATTTAATTTTTAATAAAGTCCATTATTTGATGTAAGCTACCACCAAGGATTTATGGAAGATCTCACAAAAATCTGACTGACAACGAACCAAGGTTAGTGCCGTGCATTTGTTTTAAGAGCAGCATTAAATTTAGATGGTATTTATGTATATAAGATTAAGATATTTATGAATAAAAAGCTGGTTATATCACCTCTCTCCTACCACTTTTTTCTCCTAAAAATTTGAGTAAAAATTGCGTTAAGTAAAAAAATCTTGGAATTGGTTAGCATAACATTTTTTTTATTGAAAATTTTATTTTTTTATGAAAAATTGTTTGTTGTAAAAAGTTCTTAAAATTAATTAATCGCAATCTTTTTCTATCTTTTTTTAATTACGACGTCTTGAAAAAAATTTTATAAAAAAGAACTTACCGTTTCAAAGGTCCTTATACTTAAATTGATATTTACAGAGAATTTAAAGTTTAAGAGAAAAACGTGGGATAAAATGAAACATTTGATTACTTGTCGGTCAATTGTTCAAATTCTGATAAATTTGTCATTGAAACTTAGTGGAAAAAATATATTAAAAACGTTAACTTGTTTTAGGCATCGTCAAAAAAAACTATCAATTCAAAATAAAGCTTTGCAAGAAAAGTTCAAAAATTGTACCCCCTCTGACTCAGTTCTCGAACAGGACAACAATTAACCCGATTTTCAGCCTTATCGGACGACTTTTCTTTTGGCTTGCGACAATTGGTATATTATGTGCCTAAATCAAATTATGTACAACTTATAATATAACGAACACCCTAGAGACGACAGAAGCCTTTTTATTTAAGGCTTGAATTGTTTTTCTCTCAACTTTAAAAAATTTATATTTTTTTGAATTGCTATTTGTTTGAATTCGCTGTTTTTTTAATTTCCTGTCACTATAACTGCTCTTGGTATTTTCTGTTGTTATTGTTGTGCTGGCAACAATGGCTTACTCGCTGTTCACAGTTATTCTTAATACGGTTGTTGCTTCTATTGCGGTATGCTCATATGTGCATGTATGTGTTTCTATGCTGGTGTTAATGTTGTCAGTTTCCATACTTCCGCTTGTTTCAGTTATTTTTTTATTTTATTCTGTTCTAAGTGGAATTTTTATCTTAAAACGACATAATAAATATTTTTCACACAAATCTTTTGTTTTGTCTTCCCCACACTTAACTCATTTTGTTTGTTTCACTTGTGTCGCTTGTCAACATCATTGTAAAATTATAGCTTGTGGCAACATGTAAGTTGCGTATTAGCAACATAAAAATGTTGCTATGCAACTACAACTTTTTTGTGCGGTGCTTAGTTGTTTTGGTACATTTTTTTTATGGTCAGAGTGTTTGGAAATAAATTTTTTGTAAAACTTAAGTTTAGTGAATTAAAATGAAAATAAGTTTTCTGCTTCGAACTCTTTTGATTTTATTTTAGTTGAAAATCAATTCTTAAAATGAAATCTAAGAGCTATATGCCTTCTAAAGCATTTATATTGAATAGAAATAGAATAGAAATTTTGCTCAACTTTGCAAAAAATAACTCGTTTTTTTATATGGTTTGTTTCTTAAAGTAAAGTAAGGCCGTCATATATATTTGTGGGATATTTCAGCTTACTATAATTCAGTGAGTAAAGCATTTTATTTAACAACAATCTAGCATATGTAGTTACCATTCAATTTAATATACTCAAATATTTTCAAAAACCATTAAATACGTTTTGTGTGAAACCAAAATATGCACTAATCCATAAAAGCAATTTTTGATAAAAAATTTATATTCAAATCGATATATCTCAATCTGTTGAAATATTTCAATATCAAATCTCTTTTGTGCACATCAAAATTTTTGGATTAAAAATTAACCTTAAGCAGATAAAATAGATATACTATCATAACCAATATAATCCATATAAACCGCACTTAAAATTTTATGCCCAGCATTTTGCTGCAATTTCCATGCAACAACGATACGCCACAATATTTTAGCATCAATTTGTTGCAAAACTATATATGTTTATGTTATTGTAATTGTTGTTTCAATAGCAATTGGTGCTGTGGTTATTGTAGCTGTCAACCGACATAGCAATATTTCATATCAATAACAAGAAAAGAGAGAGAAAAAGGATTATACATCAAAATGAAATCAAAAAATTGTCAACATATTTCCACAAATCCATAAAATTTATTGCATTTGCTGTCATAGTGCTGTATAAGTGTGCGTGACAGTCAAAAATGCAGGGTTGGAGATAGAGGCAGAGGTATGCCAAAGCAGTATAAAGAAAGCTGACGAATTCAGCAGCAAAACTGAAAATTATTCATTCATTCCTTAAGTCAGTCACTCAGTCAGTCAGTCAGTCATTTATTTCATATCAATATGCAACTTTGTTATGTGTGTGCGTTATAGCTGGCAGCAAAAGAATGTCAGCTGCTTTAAATTACACATACACTATCACAAATGCAAGAATTTTTAACTGTCACAGCCCAGCAAACATTTGGAAGATTATTGAATTTTCTTCATCTGCCAGGTGATGATTTTATATTCCTCCTGAAAAAGTTAAATTGGAGTTAATATTATAAAATATTGTGCATACTTTTAGGCTTTTTTTAACTTCAATATCTTCCAATGCATTATGATTTGATATAACTATATTGATACTTACTTCGTACAAGTGCGCCACCACCACTGTAAGTGTTTGGTTAGAATCTACGCAAAATGCCAGCCTTCTGTTTTCTACAGTTTAGTGAGTAAGTGAGTGAGCTAAGACAGCGAAACGCTTTTATAATCCACGTAGTTTTTGTGGACAAAATGTTTTCAAACGCGTTGATGTCACAAACATTTTTATTTCTTATGTTTAATAAGCGACAGCTCAGCAGTTTCTTGAACAAAGCAAAAGGCGAACTCACTCAAAATTTCCTCTGCAATTAATTCATAGCTTTTTCGTGTTTAAATATATTTACTGGGTACGTATGTAAGCCATGACAGATGTCGATGACTGCCTGTTTATGCAATGCATTAACATTTTGTAAACGAAAGTACACAAGATATAAAGCCAACATGATAGAACTGATTGTTTTTCTTACAATTTTTGATACATCTTTTGACATTATGTCAGATAAAAATATATCAAAATCGTGTGAAAGCAAATCACCCATAAAAACTTAGTTCAATGAAAATTTAAAGTAGGTTTAATGTATATATGCCCCAAAAGTTTTTTTTTCAAAAACATTCAAAATATTTTAAATGACATCCATGATGTATTAAAAATAATCTACAAAATTACACAAAATTGGCGAGTATTCATAAGTCCTTTAAGGCTTTTGCGCGATAAAATTTCCTTAAAAATTTCTTCTGTGGAAGAGAAACTTTTCGAGCAATATTTCATAAAGAAATTCAAAATTTCTAAAAAAATATTTTTTAGTTTGTTTATTACAAATTCCATTATTTAAAAAAACAATGTAACATTTCAATAAAATTCGGTATTTAGTAAAACAAACTAGTTGTGAATTCGTCCACAAAACCAGAAAAAATGTCCTTATAATAAAAATGAAACTTTCCTACACAATTTAATGTCCATGCCATTTCACTTAAAATTAAAGAAAACATAAAATCGGTGCCATATAAGCTTCGCTTACAATTGAAGAACTTGCTTAAAGTTTGTGCACTCATTCGTTTATTCGTTCGTTTGTTGGCTCATTTTGCTTTTAGCCATATTTGATTTGCAATTTTTACATAGCAGCATCTTCTATCGCTATTGCTGCTGCTGTTGCTGTTGCTTTTGCTGGAAAATGCTGTAAGTTACTTTTGGCATGGTAAATCTTGAAATTGCCAATAAATTTGTGTCTCTCTTGCTATGTTCTTCGCTGTTTACTGCATATTTCATGCAACATTTTGTTATATTTTCTAGTTTACATCTGCATTTTTTCCAATTTTTTTTTTATTTTATTTTTGTATTTGGCTTTTTAGCTGCACTTGCTAGTTTCATTGCTATTCGCCTTAGAAAATGGCTTTTTATTGATTGCAGCGTAAATATTTTATGTGTCACTATTTTGTATATATTTTGGAGAGCAGTAAATATGCATGTAAGTGTGGTAAATGTTTGCGACATTTCAATGCTTAAGCAATTGCTGCAAAGCCGCACAAATTTGAAAAATGCTCACTTAGGAAAATATGCTGTTAGCAACTTTACATTCTCATATTTTGCATTTATGACTTGATTCAGGACATAATTTGATTGTAGATATGCAAATTTTTGAATTCGTAAACTAAATTATTTCAGTTATGTGATTTTCAAGCAAATGTAGAAATAGCTATTGGCAAAATTTTAATGTGGGCTTATAAGTCTTTAAATTATTTCTGAAGAAATTATCACCACACAAATCTTGTAACGTTTAAATTTCATTACGCGAAATTTAAAACTCGATAAAAACTCCAATAAACCAAAACATAATGAAATATATGAAAATAATTACTATTTTAAAGTGAAGGAGAAAACTTTGAAAAATAATTTTCCTTGAATTCAACAGAAGTCGCATAAATTGCACATTCGGCGGCTTAATAAGGATTTACAACATAAAACAAGCAACAATACAGAAAGGCACAAGTAAATAAATAAATATTCTACATAGAACCTTGACTCAAATGTATACCATGCCAGCAAACATTCCACTGTTTTCTTTTACCTTCTGCAATTCTGAATTAAACGACCAACTTTTGTTTGCGGAAGCAGCATAAGTATTCGCATAAACAATTTCTGTGCTCAGGAAATTATTATTACCCACTCTCTTAAGACCATCCCAGTTGGAAAGTATATGGTGTATACATTAATTAATTTTGTGGACATGATTTTAAGATATTTTTAGAATAAGTCAGCAGAAAATCCGAATTATATACAAATATTGTATGCCAAAAATCCGAATTATATACGAATATTGTGTGCCAAATTTGCTCAAATACAATTTCATAGGTTTAGGGATGATTTATAAAATATGAAGAATTGCAAAAACAACGTATTTAGGGCTGAAAACATATGGTGCGCTATTCCACCACTTCTTCTGGCATAATCTCAAAAAATGTAAAAAGTAGTGCTATATGAGTTTTGAATGGGCTAGAATTGAAAAATATTCAAATAAATCACTCATTGCCACACCCATTTTTCATTTAAATTTATTGGTAGAGACATAAGCTTTCATACGAGATTTTTAATATTGAGAACGAATATGGAATAAGAAATTGATGGGCGTGTCGAGTTTCAGTGATTTAGACATGGCAAGTTGAAAATATAGCCTTTATTAGATCATTATATGTGACCTAGTCTATGATAAGGGAGACTAGGTGTTCAAAAATTTGATTCGGTTAGATGAAGCGAGTTGTTTACTTTTGACAGCAGTCTTCTCGAAAACTTGTTTTCGCACATAAGCCCGCTTTTCATAGAACAGGTCACATATGTTGGGAACGCCTAAATCGAGTTTAAGAATATGTGTGCTATATGAAAGATAATTTAATGAGCTGTAACATTCGTTCATTAAAAATATAAAGAATTTGACGATGTTTGCGCAAAATAAATATTTGATATTTAAAAATCAGGTACGATAAACCGGGAAAGACAGACCCCATTCCGCTCTGTAACATAAATTATGTATGTTGAGTAAACTTTTATTGGGGTTTGATATATCCGCGGAATAAAAAATTTTATTGCAATTGCAAAGCCACTTCAACAAACTCATCACTGGCAAAGTCTCATAAATTTATTGGCACTGCTCCTTACGAGGATATCTGTGAATGTGAATCAATGACCATAAATATGCAATTTATTTGCTGTAGGATGAGACCTGGTTTCTCACTATGAAATCATATATATTTTCCGACTGAAATATCGAATGAAATCTTATCTTCAGTTATTATATAAATGTTTTAAATAAATTTTCCTATTGGGTCTTAAATAAAAGTCACTCATACTCATTTCCACAATTGCACAAATACAAATAAAAGTCAAAAAAGCATAAAACAAAAATAAACAACAACAAAAAAATTGCACAGTAAAACTTTTGAAATTATACTTACTCACTCAACTCACCCACCTACCTATAACTTTAGCTCTCTTGGACTTATATATTTCGCTACCTACTCCTACTGCTGTCATAAAATATTGTTTATTTATTTCCAATTTAATTGGCTCACTGGCATTGTATTTAAGGAGGAGTAAGAAGCGCAAAATCTAAGCGCAGCGGCAATGAAACGCAGCTATAACGTCAAAAATGCCGGCAAAATACAATGTAACAAAAACCAATATACCCACCTCATATCATACCTACCGCTGAGTGTGTACGATTCGAGGAAGCCAAACTATACGTCGGCATTAATGCAATAATAAAAAAATTAAAGCTTATAAAAGAAATTTCCCAAAGTTAATGGTGCGTATCGGGGAAAATTTCCAATCCATTGATTAAACATTAAAACCTGGTGCACGCGAGAAAAAAGAAGATTTTAAAAGTTCGTAGTTCGGAAAGAAAGATACTTTTGGATATGGTTTTTAGTAGCAAAAGATAAACTTATGGCATCTTTTTATGCTGAATTGAATTGAATTAAAATTTTTTTTTTTCGGTTTCGATCGCTTAAAAGAAATGTATTGTACTCAGCACTAATCATTTTCATACAAAAAAGCAAGTAATGAATTTATGTTCCTCGGGTTCTGTTAAGTTTGTTGAACTTTTTATTGTATTGCTTGCAATAAATTTCAACTGCTGCATTTGAATTATTATTTTTGGTATTATCATTTTAAGATGTATTTGGAATTTCGATATATAAAACATTAATTCAATGTAACTTTAAATGCTTCTTTTACAAAAACTCACACATTTGATTAATGTGCATTATATACCAATTAGAATATAATTGAGCTCATCTAAAATAAATAAATTTTCAAAAATTTTTCCTTCCAAAAAAAACTAAAAATGCTGGAAAACTTATCGTTGTAACTGCAATAAAATAGCGTAAAAGCCATGTGTGCCTTATGTGTCTTTTTTTACTCATCGATAGTTGCAATTTAATTTGCGTAATGGATGCTGCAATGTGGATGCGATGAAAAAAAAAGTATCCAGAACATGACGCTCTTCTCAACTCGTATTTAATGCGACCATCAAAATCGCATTGATTTACGTATTGTTTTGGCATTTGTGTCACAATTGTTAGAAAAAAAGCATCAGAAGTGCGCTAGATCGAACAGTTACAGGTTACTTTGTCGGAACCAATAAGCTTATGAAGAGAAAAATCCGTTTTTTTTTTTGCTAGCAACTATTTAGCTTTGTTCTAGAAGTTATGTAAATAATATTGAAAAAAACATTTTGAGAAACATTAAACTTCTGGTCTAAACTAAATTACGAGAAATCTTCCAACATAATCATTGATTGACAGAGGGTTTCATATCACAAGTGGCATAAGATTTTTGTAAATCAAATTAAAGTTTTATTCCTAAATGAACCAAATCCATTGTTTGGAAATTCTCAATTTATTTTGAGCAAATTTTCTTCTTTTCTTCAAATTTTTTCTTTTTCTTTCATTTGAAAGTTTTTTCATTTCTTTGGGAGTGAAGTTTCTTAAGCAATTTTTCTTTCATGGCAGTGATGCCTATATGGACTCCAATTTTTTTTTTAATTTCGAACTTCAGCAAAATTGTAGAATATCCAAATTAATTTTGAACTCAGTTCTTCAACTCTTCTTGAGGTAGTAACTATGTTGGTTTACGAATGTAGAAGAAAAATTTATTAACTTCAAATAACTTTACAAAAAATTAATGGAAAAATGGTGCAAAAACTAAAAATCACTTAGCAAATTGTTATTTCATTTCATATATTTATAGCAAATAACTTATTTTGGGCGATATATTTTTTTCTGTATTTCTGGCCCAGAAAAATAAAATGACCACAACATAAATAAGTATGTGCATAAAAATAAAATTAAGTTATACATGCATAGGTATGTATACCATGTGCTTCATACCTAAATTATCCCAGCAGGCAATAGAGCAATGCCGGCCTTGGAGAAGTTCTGCTAGCACTGCAGCGATTATATGAAGTCTTTTCAAAATTAGATTTTCATTTAAATAAAAATGTACTCTTAGAAGGCTATTATACTTTCCTACAGCAGACGTGCTATCATTCCTGATATAAGAAGGCAAAAAGGCAGGACTTCATTTAGTTTAAAGCTTTTTATGTATTTCTTATTTTATATCCAGCAGGCAACTGAGCAACGCCTGTCTCGGAGAAAGCGTGCCAGCATTGTTACGATTATTGAAGCCTTCTCAAAAAAAAATGTTCAGTCAAATAAAAATATACTAATAGAAGGCTATTTTGCTTTCCCACAGCAAACGTTATATCAGGCCTGATACTAACAGGCAAAGAAGAAGGGCTCCATGATTTTTTTATTTCATATATTGCATTGTTTTATAATTCGACATTAGTGAGATGACACGGATAAAAAATTCAGAAATCTAAAATTTCAAAATACTTCTGTGAGCGCTGCTACGGCAAGCGGTCATAGAAGACCTTTTTTATCAGGGTATTTCATATAAAAAATAATGCACGTTTGGAAGGAGATAGGTAGGTCTGATACTTCCCAAAGAAGACCTTCTAGAAGCGCTGCAAGCTCCTGCCATTGCCTACTGGGACTTTTCTGCATTGATAGGTGTTGATGTTGTTTGCTCTACTACGAACGTCAGTTTGTTAGTATATGCGTAACATCGTGTTCGATCTAATCGTCAATAATTTAACGAAGATCGTGAAGTCGTGTAAGAATCGTGGCGTAATCATATAAAACTGTTATTGTACAGCTAAACACTTGTTCATCTGCTGTTTCAGAGGTGTTGTTGTTGTAGTACTTTAAGTTTTTGTTGACTTTTCTGTTGCTGTTGTTGTTTTATATTGTGTTGATATTATTTTTTTGTTGTTTTCGTCGGTGTTTATACTTTTTATTAATGTTGTTTAGAGGGCTTTGTCGCTCTGTTCGTTTCTCCGATTCACGAAGGCCTAGGCTTTCTTTTGAAAACTCTCAAATAGAATATGTCTACTGAGTAGTACAAAGGAAGTTAATATGAGCCCAACAAAAAAAAACCTTTCCAACGAGATATCTATTAATGGAAAATTGATGTGATATAGCAATATTCAATGATTACAAATAGTCGGAAATATTGATACGGATTTTGTTTCGTAGTGCGTTATTTATACGATTTATGAAAAGAATCATAGTACTAACATACATAACTATTTATCTTTCAAGCGAGATACATAATGCTAGAAACGAAAACATAATGTATATGCTGTTTTGATTACGCCGAGAAATACGGCACGGGATCATGTTGCCACCTGTTGGACCGATAGTAAAAAACTTGCAGCAATGATTTTTTTATAATAACGAATATCTTTAAATTAGATTTCAACCGATATATATATATATCATTTAGAGTAAAATAAGAATTGAATTTTCTAACAGCCGGAATTATATGCCATATTTTGCAATATTTAAACCTATTCGACTCAATGTGACTATATGCAAAACAAAATCTTAGTTTTAAAAAAAAAATATATCTCATATTTTAAATGATATTTAATTTCATTAAAATCTGAGATATTCGCTGAAGAACATTATTGTCATAAATTTAATCAGTTTTAAGATGTCTGTGAAATCCATTTGATAGATCAAGGTAACTAACATGTTCACGATACATGTGTAGGACATCAATCTTCATTTAAAAAAAAGGCGCATCAACTAATGTGGTTAGTGAACTACGGGCGAATGATCAAAAGAAGATTATTTGCTGCTCTAATTCCGCAAACATTTTTTATGTACTAAGCAGTTTTGTTACAAAATGTAACCATATTCTCCACATATCTAAATTGATATTTATTCTTTGCCACTTCATCGCATGTGTTTGCTGTTTTATCTCGTTTATTAAATTAAAATTAGAAAAGTAACTAACGAAGCACTCAGCCACTCAGTATCAGCAGTAACCACTTTGAGAATAATATTACGAAATGTCATCTACTTAGAGCAGTTGTAGCAACAACCGAAGCACTTAACTCTCAAAATCCTACAGATCACTTTCACATAACAGCACAGCACAGCCAGCCATAGCCAGCTTGCTATCGTGAACGCGCGCCATAGACGTCATTGTCGTCGTCATGGCCAAACAAGCGGAAACGGATGTGGGTGTCGAAAAAAACGCCATATTGCTACTCTGCAATTTTTTTTTACTGCGTACGCTTGCCGTTCGTTACACGAGCAAATAAAATTGCAATTTTGTTTACTCACTTTTGGTGGCGCTGAATGCGTTTCTTTACGCGCCATGAGACGAATGCAATGGAAACGAAAGCACGAAACGGAACAAAAAATGTTGCAGCAGCAGTTGAGTAGGGGGAGTTTTTCCGCTTCATTTCCTTGAGTGTTGTCAGCGGAGTTTTTTTCCCACAATTTTTTTTCTGCTATTTTCTTGTGATTTTGTTGTTGTTCTGCTCATTTTTTTTTCTTTTTTTTTTGCTTGAATAGCGCACAGACTTTGCTGCGTATAAAACGGTGCTGTGGAGATGTCCATGCAGTCTGTATTGTAGTCATTGCAGTAGACAAAATTGCTGGGCGACTACGTAAACGACGACAGAGAATTTGATTTGCATGGCTTAAGCTAAGGCAGTTGTACTGTTGTGGAATAGTAGTCATAGCTTAGCGAAGCAGCCGCTGTCTTTCTTAAATTTGTTTTATAAATTCAATTTTTGTTTTGGATTCTTTTATTTCATTGTATGTCACTTAAGCAAATTAAATAGAAACAAATGGACCTTCATTTGTCGCACTTTGTTATACGACTGTGTCTTTAAGAAGTTGAAGAGAGATTTAAGTAAATATGGAGTAGGTTTCTAATATGGAATAGTAACATCTTTAAGGAACAAAAGTTTCTATATTGTTCAAATACTTTAAGACTTCAGTCCTTATTGAGATTGAGTTGAGCTCAAATATGCAATGTTCTATAAAGGAAGATGTTAGAGACGACTACAATAATGTCTCATCAAAGTAAACTTATGCAAAAAATTTTTATTATGATTTTAGTAATAAAAAGAGCTGATTCAATAATTTTCTAGTCTGAAGAACCTTCACAAAAATGCTAAGCTACTCACAAACTTACTTGGCCCCGTATAGTACAAATAACAATTCGTTTCATCTTCCTCTTTCAAACTGTCAGGAATTGCCACAAGATCAAAATCACAAGAGCTAAGCCCTCAGACTGACAGGCAAGTGACAGCCAAGACAAACAATCTGACATTTGCGACTGATGACTAAAGGATATAGTAGTAGCTGCATATGAAAGGAAAACCTGAAAGAATGGAAGTGCTGCCGCTGCATTTACTTACCCCCATTTTACCACTTTAGAAGTTTCTCAATAATATTAAAAGAATATTTTGCATGCACGTCTGCAATTCCCGAGAAAACGCAACATAAATAGCGAATACGATATTTAAGGAAAAACTCACTTATTTACAAGGCAGCCATCATTCACGAGTAGGATAATGCTGCAGGCGGAGTGAGCACCAGCGAGCTCCTGCAACTAAGCTATGTTTAGCTGCCGATGCTTTTGTTGATGTCGGCTCATTGAAGCATAGCAAATTGCTTATATAAACTGTGGCTGCACGAGGATGGTGTTGGTTGGTAGCAGAAAATGCTACATCAGCAGCAAATGAAGATAAAATTGCATATTTTCAAGCGTTGCAGTATTACAGCTGCGCTGCTGGCTGTTGGTGGGTATGCAGGCGAATGTAAGTAGCGTGACGCAAAGTGAGTTAAGTGAAAATAAATTGGGGAATTTTTCGTTGTAGATTATGAACAGAATGGAAGGCAGTAACAACAACAACAACAACTATTTTGATGACGACAATGATGATGTGGCAACCAACGACGCATCCTGGTTGATTGCAACAAGAAAAAAATGGGTGTTTTTTCCATATTTTCTATTTTACACTAACTATGTACTGCTACTTTGGTTCCCGAGTATCTCTTGTCAGTTGTTGCTTGTTGTCATTGTTGTTGCTGTTACTGAAGTTGTTTTTACTTTTCTTCCCCCAGGCTTTGGACCATCTGCCAAAGCAGACGTGATTGTTGGCTGTTGATGCCGGTTGCATGAGAGCTGTGATGGCACAATTGAAGTGGCAGCATCAGCATTAGCAGTGGCACGTAAGTCGAAACTTATAAATGCAGAAAATTGCATGAATTCCTTTGTTGCGGAAGTAATCTATCCGACTAATGCCGTTATGTATTACCTGAGGGACAATTTTGGCCAAGCGTAGTGCATTGCATTGGTTTTTTGCAAATATGTTATGAATATGAAAATATTCAGCAAGGGGAAGAATGCTGGAATTCGTGAGTTTGTTTATTTTATTACATCAGATTATGAGTTAATGAGCATGTAAATATCAATTTTTAAGTGAAAGTAAAATCGTTTGATTCTAATCTTCCATATATTTAGTCCATTTTTTTGCAAGTATTGGGTAAGATTCTTTTTTTTTTGGTACATTTTTTTTCGAGAATAAATTTTACTTTTTCGAATTTCCAACTTCCAGCTTAAATGCAAATGGTTTATGTCATACGACTAAAAATTTTTTATTTATTTTGTACTTTTCTAGCAAGCCCTTATAATATTTTATGGATTACTTAGCAAATGCTATTGTCATACCCTAGCATGGCAATACTCTAACGACTTAGGTTAAAAGATTTAAACATTATATATTTTATCTTTAAAAATATAGACGCTCACGTGTCCAGAAAGCTTAGCTGTGGCTGCATGCCTTTGTATATGAAACTTATACTATATGGGTTTATTGCTCTTTACGTTACCTTCTGCAGGTGTTGCATAGATAAACATAAAATATATGCAGATTAAACGTTCAATAAACTATATATCTTTCAATAAAATTGTAACATGAAAAATGATTTTCTTATGCAAAGTAGCAGGTTTGCTTAACATGCATTTGACCAAAACAGAATTGAACCACAAAAAGAGTCTAATAAAGATAGTACAATTTTCCTTATATATCTACCAAAAATAAACATTACAACGCCGTTGGCATCTGCTAACTTACAAACAAGCTACACTTAATTAAAATTGTGTAAAAGATGTTAGCTTTTTCGTGAAAATTTACAATGGCAACGATTGAAGAGGGCGTTCTCAACGATAGTGTTGGTTTCTCTTTTTACAATGGTTCATTTTTATTCATAGCACATGCAAGTTGTTACTATTTCTACTGTACATACCATGCTTTGTGTTACCACATTGCTTGAAAGCCAATTAGAGAAAGCAGCAACTCACCTACTATACAGAGACATCGACATAGTCACGCGAAAAGCTCATCGTTTTCATATACAATGGCCCAGTTGAAACCGAATCGAAAAGAGACTAGTGTTTACTACCTAACATTTTTAACATATATAGATATAGTCCTTTTGTATAGTATGAAAAGAAATGAGATAGTAAGCAGTTAGGAAATTTAATTTAATAACTTGTCAATATTCTTATTCGCAAGCTTTCGCTATAAAGCAGCTCGTACGCATTTGGAAAACGGTGTTTCGCTTTCTTTGCCTTCATATCAGTGTGAAAATAATATTTATTTTGTGCTTTTTTTTTTGTACGACTCTTAAGTTTAAAAGGCCAATACAATGTATTTTCCAAAAAATTTTCGAAATCAAAATATCTTTAAATTAAAATCGTTAACAAAAGTTTTACTTAATTGGAACACAGCTGGGCAAACCATGTGCTACCCAATTCAATGAATGTCTGTGTTTCTGTGAGTCTTTGAATACAAATTATGCAATAACTATAGCATACTTGTAAGCGTTTCTGTATAAATGTAATTTTCTTGCTTTTAGCCCCATTAATTTTGAGCGGCAATCATGCCTTCTAATGCTTTTGTGTAGAAAATTAACGTACGATAGCAAAGAGGAAAAGTAACCACCTCCGTTTGCCTGTGCAATCCTTAGTCATTGCAGCTTACTGGGCAACTGAGCATACCAACAAAGAATACACTCAAAAGGTGGCTAACCTGAAATTGCATTTGTCTTGTGTGCTTTACTTAAACACAAAGTTGCTGACCCATAAGTGTGCTTTACAGTTATACATATACAAGTACAAGCAAACTAACTCATACAAACAGACACGCGCAGCTATATTGTACTTTTGTGTATGTATGTATGTAACTCCACTGAAGCGTAAATTCGATGTTAATAGTTGAACGGTTTTTTGATATTTTACAGGAAAGCGGGCAGCTTTCAGTGATTTTGACATTTATTATATAATAGTAGATATCATGCAAGGTCAAGGGGTTTCTTATTTCTGTGTAACTATATTACTCTGTACAGTTTTTCACAATTTAAAGTGAATACTGTATATCTTCAATCTTCAGCAAACTAACTTGAATTTCTGAGGCATAAATTTCTTCTAAGTGTTCAAAATCATGCAATAATCACCCAAGAGAAATCTTGTAGAACTTCTAAAAACCAATCTACACGGATTGAATGCATCGGTCAAAGTTAGCACCATCAATGCGAAAATTTCATTATTAAAAGTAATCAACTAAGCTATTTCGTGTTGGGTTAGCGGAAGCTTAATGCAGTAAAGTGACTGCGTTGTAACGGAAATTGCATCGCTTCTTGTACTCAAAGATGTTCATATTACATCTCTTCTTGTTGTTATTATTGCTGTTGTCGCAGCTATTGTTAACAAAAATGTTTAAGGACATCTATTGTTTCAGTTGAAGGTGTTACCATGTAGGGGAAAGCATTTAAGAGAGTATTGATTTCGTGAATTAAACACTAAATTTGTTGAATGTGGTAACAATGGGTAGTAACTAGCATATACAAGGACTCGGTGCAGGCCTTTTGATTCGCCTCTTTCTGGGTCAGTTTCCAGCGGTTGATATAAATTATTTTTAAAAATCAAGTAAATTTTATCACACGTTCACAACAACATTTTTTCAACAATTTTGTGGCAACGAAGCAATAACACATCATGACCTCTTTTTTCTAGTGAATACAATTTTCAATATTCTGCACATTTTTCCTGAATAGCATATTGATTTTTGCGAAAAATAAAATACCGCGCATGCATAAAAAAAAAACAAATTGTTCAAAATCAAGCCATCATGATTGCCACCATTTCATGCAAAATATTGAAATAAAATTTATTTAAATTCAATTTAAAAGAAAAATAATTTTTGTGGAAACCACCCACCTCATCGAATCGTTCAATTTACACGCAAAACGCGTTTGATGATGATGATTTGAAAATCGCGAATAAATGTAAAAATGCTCCTAAGAGCATAAGGTAAACGAAGCGAAACGGAAAAAGGAAAAACAAATTTTTTGACAAATCTGCTGATAGCTGCTGTCAATTTGCCACAAGGAGGGTCGCTTAGGAGTTGCTAAAAGTTGAAAAAAAAATAAATCAAATATAAATTGAAAAATCTAAAATAAAATCAAAGTAGAAACGTAATGTTAAAAGCAAATGTGAAAAATTTCAGAAAAATTATTAACAAAAAAAAAGAGTTCAAGGTAAACAGTGGGTTGAGTAGATGTGGAGACATGGTATATAGGTTATGTTATGTACTCGGTATTACATTAGCTTAGATTGCATTAAGCAAAATACTTGCTAAAAATTTATGAGCATTTGAGCTGTAGCTGTTCGGCAAGAGTTAGCGCGTCTATTTCATATCCCATTCAAGTCATAGAAAGATATTTCCATTAGGCATCACACTCTCGCAGGACATAGATTAATATTGATAGCGCTGACGAGCGCAATTTACTCAATTCAACTCGAGGCTCGAAGCAATTTCAACAGAAATTGCTATTCGAACTGTGCTCCGAGCGTTCGAACACTCGAACGGAATGAAATGTTCGAACGGATTCATAACAAATCATTGCATACAAACAAAGCGGGTTTACAGATAGGCTTGAGGCATCAGTGAATTATTCATTGATCTCCCCTCAACGCGATCTCATAGCACTTAATCGAATTGAATTTTTAATATTCTTAAACAAATAGTCAAAAGTTTTTAATAAAAAAAGATAAAATAAATCATAATTTTGCTATTAAAATAGACAGAAGTTAAAAGTAAATGTTATTTTCAGTTAAAAGAAAAGAAAAAGCTTTAAAATGTTAATCGCTACAAAACAAATACATAATTCACATCCTCTGCCACACCCTCTTCCGCTCAAAAGCTCAAAAGTAATGCCAACAACATCACACGACAAATAAGCAAATTAACCTCAACTTAAGCGTAAACGATAAGCAAACAAATTGAAAAATGAAATTGGGCGCATCTACAACCACAAACACAACATTCATAAAATGTGATGGTATTTAAAATACTTGCCCCATTTTAATGGCGCAAAAATGACCCCAAGGCCAATTTAAGCAAAGATTAACACAGTTGAATGCATAAAACAAACAGTGAGTGGCAAGCAAAGTTTCAAAAAATATGTAATACAAAAGGGAGAAAGAAGAAAATTTTTATGATTTTTCATTACAGCACAAAAGCGTATTACATAAGTAAGTAAGTAAAAAGCTGAAGCAGAAATGTAGCATAAAGTGTAAATAGCTCTGGGAAAAAATGGCACAAACATTTAAATTAAAAACACGTAACAAAAAAAAAACGAAAGAAATGAGCACAATCAAAAAAAAAAAAAGCATGGAAAAATATCATATGTAAACAAAAATACCAGCATATATCAAAATGAAATTTATTTTTATGTGTACACACACATCTACATTGAATGAAATATCAAAGCGAAAGTTAATAAAAGTTTTGCATAGTGCAAAAATACATGACAAAAACTGCGTGTATTAAAAAAGTTAAAATCAAAAAATGAAAACTTGACCCAACTTCCGGTTTCACAGAAAAGCGGAAATCAGGCGAAAGTGTCAAAAAGTGTGCGTCGCACTCTGTGTGTTCTTATTTGAATTTCTATGTGTGTGTGCGTGTGTATGTGATTTTAAATTACGTGCAAACTTTTTGCAATATATTACGGAGCTATGCAAAATTGGGTAGCAAAAAATGTAAATAGAAAGTAACTCTACGTTAGCATTGCTGTCACAGCCTGGTAATAAAGCGCCTTCACTTTGGCACTGGCTAAGGAGCAAACTACGATGATGACGGCGTCGCATATATTAACAATTGCAAGTGCATAAATTTGTCAAATCCTTGCACATACCAACCAAAAAAGAGGAACTCACAGAGTGAGTGCTCTGTAGGAAAGTTTAAATGATGACCGATTGAAGAATGAAAATATGTATTTTCCTAAACAAAAATATCAGCCAGATCTATAGCATCGATTATATGAGAAATGAACCGAAAATAAGCAACTTTGGGGCACTTGCGCTAACTCTATGATCGCTTAAAAAAATATTAACCAGACAGTGATGTTCAAAATGACGATATCTACGATTTTGAGATCCAACCGATCGAAAAAAAATTCGACCCACCCTAATAAGGACTGTCCCAGAAAAAACTTGTTTTTTTATATTTTGTATTATGCTATACCTGATAATCTTATAGGTCTAAAAAGACACAATATTTGTTCTGTTTAAAGTGACATTTAATATGATGTATAACACTTGAAGATAGCACTTCTAACGACAAAGATATATAGCAAGCAACAAAAAGTCCGCGAACTGATTTTGTTCACATACCTACAAAATCTATAATTAAAATATTCAGTTATTGAAAAAATACTTGGTGCAGCAGAAAAAACTGTCTTTAGGGTTATTTCTAATTATAAGAAGGGTCTACCTGTTTCTTGAAAAAAAAACTCAGGCAGAAAACCAGAATTTTCTAACCCAAAGGTAGCGACGAAGGTGAAGCGCCTTTTTTAAGCAAAATCCCAACACCTCAGTGCGAGATATGGCGGCTCGAGCAGGTACATCAAAATCTACTGTACAAAGGATGAAAGAGAAAAATAAGCTAAAGACATATGAGTTCAAAAAGTACCTGACCGTTCTGATGAAAAGCAGTTAATGGCTCCGATGCGAGCCCAAAAATTGTATGAAAGGTACCTGACTAAATTTGATTACTGTGCTCTGGACGACGAAACTTATTTCAAAGCAGATTTTAAGCAGCTACCTGGGAACGAATATTATGCATCACCGAAGAAGGGCCATGTGTCTAGTAAATGCAAAGAAAAAAAAATTTCGAAAATTTCCGAAGCAATATATGGTTTGGCAGACTATGTGCACCCGTGGTCTCAGAAGCAGATTTTTTGTTATGCAAGACACAACGAATTCCAAAGTTTTTATAGACGAGTGCCTCGAAAAACATCTTCTACCATTTATTGGTGCACATGAGAGTACCGTGATGTTCTGGCCAGATTTAGCAAGCTCTCATTACTCTAAAGCTACGATGGAATGGCATGCAAGTAAAAAGATCAATTTCGTACCAAAAATAGCAAATCCGCCCAACTGAAAGATATTGGGCTCTAATGAAATAAGATTTTCGAAGGAGTGGTAAGACTGCAAAAAATTCACAAGACTTCAGACTTAAGTGGAAAAAATCGTACCATACTGCCGATGAAACGACTGGACAAAATTTAATGAAGGGCCTTACGAAAAAAGTAAGAAATTATTATAGAAAAAAAAAAAATTGTTACTTAGATTTTAGTTATTTATATTCTGAACACTAGCCATTATTAACAAAAAACGAAAAAAGACCAAAAACATTACTGCGTATTTTTTTATAACTAAAAAGCAAAACGTATTTTTTTTCTGGGACAGTCGTTACATTCATAGCTATTAACCTGAAATTGTTGACATTTTAGAAAGATTGGGTAAAAGTTAACATTTAACATAACATTTTTGCTACTGACGATACTACAGGATGCTTTGCTTAGAACTTTTTTTTAGTTTTAAATAAAAAACTTCAAATAGATTTGGATGCCGGAATCTTGATTATGGCCCAAAAAAACAATCTCTGACATTTACTCTTTAGAGATAATTTCTTTCAAATGTTGGTCGCTACTACGCCGTAGGTGTCCCATTCGGAACGTTCAATTTTCGAAGAATATCGCAAATTACGCGAATAATGTTGGCTTACGAGTTTTGAATCGAAGCTGGCTTATCGATGAAGACTTTATACTTCACATAACATCAAAGAAAAAAATGCAGGTGTAATATCACACGACCTATGCGGCGTTGTTGACATCATAATTGCAAAAATCATGTGAATTTTGAATGAATATAAAGTCGAAATTCTAGTTAGTTTAATAAAAATAACTAATAAAAAAAATACCCTCTAAATAAATCACCCTATATAATTTCAATAATACAGGAAATATTAACCCGACATTATTCTATTTGAACAAATCTAGATATACATATCGGAATAAAAACGTAGGGAAAATGACCAAAATAAAAACGGAGATAAGCCACAAACTCATTTTTGAAAAAAAATATATTGCATGACTTTCTTTTTCTTTTTTAAGGCTTTACGAGTAGTCAAAATTCATTGCTCTATGACAAATAACATTCATAACTATTATTCCAAATGGGTCACTAGTGCCAACATTCAACCATATGCATCCAACAATGACTGACACAGCCATACAAAGGGCTAAGAATTACAAAAACAAAACTTTTATAGTCAACCACAATGGCATTCCCGCAAGTGTCCATTCAACACAGTGTTAACCCGACCAAAAGTTTAACCACAGTCTGTCAGCCATTTAAACGGAAGTGGCTTAATGGTGCCACTTCCGTTTGCATTTACAATACGAGTAGATACCAGCAAAAACAAAAAAAATATGGAATTAAAAAAAATCCCAAAAGACAACAAAAATATGAAATGAGTTTAATTTAAGTTTTATGTTGAAGCAAAAGAAACGATGCAGCAGCGCACAAATTAAGTGCAGTTTTCTAGAACTAAAACGGCAACAACAATGCTGAATGCACCACGTTGCAAGCAACGGTATGGCCACATTTTCAACTCATCGTACTGCTAGCTGCACAGTGCACCCGCATAAATGATCGCTGTTGCTACTGCAATTGCTTTTGCTGTCCTGTTGCCTTTCAAAAAGTTCAGATTGCGTCAAAAACTGTCACTTAAAGTCATTTGTTTCCAAAAAAATAAAAAATAAAGTTTGCTGCCGCTTTTGAATGTTGGAATATAAAAGTTGAAGGATATTTTTTTTTTTTCGTTTTCGTTTGCTTGTTACCAAGCAAATCTCTTTTTGTCATCAGCAGTCAGTCGTTTTGTTCCCAAGAGTTTCATTTTCATGCTGTTCCACTTTGTTTGAAGTAACTTTTGACCTCGGTGCAGCTTTTGAACAAAAATTTTGAGCAAAGTGCTAAAGTTAATTGTCAGTATGAGCTATAGCAATTAAATTCACAATTTTTTTGTATCACATAAATTTCGGTACTTATTTTGCTAGTGATGAATTCTGGCATAACAAAAGTAAACTTTAAAATATAAAAGATTAATTTACGAACTATAGTAAAAATTTCAATACAGTATTTGTTGAACTTCAAAAACTTAATTTCCATAAAAAAAAACCGTTTTATTGGACTACGCACGAAGGGAGCCATAAACGTAGTCGTGCTTTAAGTTTTCTCAAGCATATCGGGGCATGCAATTGCTTGTTATAAAATAAGTAAATTTTTAAAATAAACTGAGAAATGTTTTTAAACTTCCTAAGTATTCAATAAATTTTAAAACAATTATTTCAATATGTTCAAACTTATTTTTAAAAACTTAATAATATTTGAGTAAGTGCATCAAGGAATTTGCTATCAATGCTATATCATATGGCCTATGGTAGCCACTCAGTATCACCATTATCGGCATCAATATAATCCTGCGAAAAGTCAGTGCCATTACTATCATCGACATTCCATTCATCTGTTAATGCGGCACAGTGTGACATATTGGCACCTGAATCATTAGCCTCACAACTTATAAAATTTGTAGATGTTTCCATTTCTATGCGCGATTGCTTAGCATCGATTATTTCATATTCAGCAGCAGCAGCAGCAGCAGCGACTGCCGAACGTTTACGTAATAAGCGTTTCAATTCAAGAGCATCTACTGCGTACGGTCCATGCAGCGTACTAAAGCAGGGTGATGTTGATGGTGCAGGTGGTGTCGATGGAGGTGGAATCCAATCGTGTGCATGATATATTTCCGCTTGAATTGTCAACTGCTGTGATGGGACCTCAGGGCTACTAAAAGGTGATGATTCATTGCGTTCATAGAAACTATAATGGATTAAGAGATGAAAAAAAATAATTAAGCTTTCAACTTTAATTTTTATAAATCAAAATGTACCGTTTTTTGAATAAATTTGGCTTTGATACTGGTAACACATCAACGTTGAATGTGAGTGGGCTAATAAGTTAAAATTTTTTTTTAATTTGTATTTTGAATTTTAATGAGTGGGCTGTTTACCTGAGCATCGTTGAATTATGCACTTCGTTCATAGGTAAAAATTCAAAATCATTTTCCTGAAATAAATTTAGGAATTGTATTTAATGGAGAGCTGTTAAAATATCTACAAAATAAAATTACTTAAAAATTATATAGAATTTGTATAATTTTGTTCCAATTGTAATATATATAGAATTCTATTAACATACCAAGAAGTTCAATTTAGCTCTATTTGTTTCTTTTTCTCCAGAAAACAAGACTTTTTTTAAGTCCTAGAATTTGTGAGCATCATATTTTTCGGTGGGATTATTTTTTATAAAACAAATTATTAAAATCGTTTTTTAGTAAAATTTCTTGAAACCTTTATTTTTAATAAACAAAAATTTTATATTTTAATAAAAGTTCGTTTAAATAGGATGAGGAATTACTTATTTGCTAGTATCTAGGGGTTTGTATGATCCCATTAAACATTGGAAGAACCTGCTGATTTATGTGAGGAAGGTATCTGACATCATTTGTATAAAATATAGAAATTTTACTTTAAATTTTTATATGGTATATCAATTGATATAATGAGCCATAACTCAAAAACTATTGAATCGATTTTAAGCTTTTACATCCCAATATTAGGTTAGTTCTTTATCTTTCATATGACATTCATGTATCGATCCATCGGTTGCCACCTTAAAATCATTTTGAGAATTGCTATATGGGGTATTTACGATGGCTACATGAGAGACAATAAATTAAGGAGGCTTTGCAATCTCAATAAACTTGTTATGAAACATGGAATTTCACTCATAACATGCTTATGGTTTAATGGATGAAAACAGGGTCTAGCGATTCCGCAAAATGACGCTTAGAGAATGCATACCTTCATACATTAAATGGGGTTCGCAGCTATTAACGATTTTAAAAAAAGCTACTTCTGCGATTTTCGTTGGATATGCCTCAGAAACTAAGGCTCTCCCAACTTAGCTTGTCATTAACTAATTTCTTCACAATACTTACGCAAGCACTAAAGTGAAGCCCTTAAAGTGAACCTGTGCCTATTTACCTTGAACCCCATCAATTCTTCACGTTCCCGCGTGACCGCTTCATTTTGTGTCATCGATGACCGTAAAGCTGTGATAAGCTGACGCATCTCTTGCAATTCCATGCCGGTTTCATAAAAGCCCAATCCTGCAATTCAATGGAGGAGTTGCATCAAATTAAAAATCATTAGAATTGAGATCACGCGATACGCTGTTGACCTTCAACTTACCGCTCAATGTGCACTGCAGTTCCTTGAATTCTTTCCGTTCGTTTGCTTTGGTTTTGCTTCGTAACTCCATTACATAGATATTAAAAATATAAATTGAATAATTTTAAAATGATAAATTTAAAAACGAAATTTAATAAAATTATTTTTTTAGCTGGGGCAATTTGCAATTTCACTGCAGTTGTAATTTTTTGACATTTCTAATTAAGAACTCAACGGCACTTTCAATTTTCTCATCTTCTTTTCCTTTTTACAATGACTTGCGAGATGAGTGTGGGCAATGCCAATTTTACTATTTATGCTATATGTTGTTAAAAATTTTTTTTTTTTTTTGTTTTGCTTTAAAAATTTAAATAAACATAAAATCAGAGACTTCTCAATGCTTAAGGCGTTTTTCTCTGTTAATAAACGGACCTTCAAGTTTTCAGACACATAGCGCCATCTCTATGCAGAAATAAAACAAAAAAATTTTAACGGTTTGTGCAAATGAATTATAGGTGATTTTATTAGCTTATTTTTGGTTTGTGCAAACGATGCTTATAACTTGACTATAAATAAAATCATCAACTGTTTTTCCGATTTGTCAAACGCACCTAAATTTTATAGCAATGAAAGAGAAACGTTCCAATTTTCATGGAAATTACGAAATATTTTCATTTACCAAATATAAAATTGAAATGTCTGACTTAGCAAATTCTAACCGTGTTTTATTCGCTTTGGTTAAACCTGAAAGTGAATAAAACGCATAAGTTTAACCTTTTCTAATTATGTTACTAACCAGTAGCAGGCATGACAGTGTACTGTCTTAAAATCAAAGCCGTCCTTATGGCCAGCAAACTCACATGGTTGGACGGGGCCTAGCGTTTTAAAGCGCTTCAAGAAAAGCTGTCATATATAATTGATTATCTTAGATTTGTGTCTAGAGCTACGTGCAATGTGTGACATCTTTACTTCAAATTTAGCAAAGACAAAAAATTTCAATCAGTTGAATTAGAAATTGAACTGGTTCGCGCACTTGTATGGGATTTTGGTTTAACCAAAACAAATGTAACACGGCTATTGTTTAAAGTCCCCTTTTCACAAATTCTTATTCGTTTTTGTTTTGAAAGCAACGAATTTAGTGGTTCCCCTAAAAGCGTGTATGTACCATACCCATAACTTCATATCATGAGGCAGTGAAGCAAGTTGCTCGCTTGAAGCATTTTGTCAGAAATGACTTTGTAGCATTTCATCACAACAAGAATGTAGACGCATTTTAAAACCCAATACTTTAAGTTAGGTCAGTTGAAGTTAAAACAGTCGAGACTCACTAAATTTTTTCAGCCAAATATGTTTGTAAACATGAGTCATTTCTTTGGTGTTTAAGTTCATTCAAAAAATTCAATCAAAGACAATTTCAAGCAAAAGTTTTTGTTTCTCCTCCATAAGCGGATATCTCACAATACTTAAAACTTTTGGTAAATTTTTTTATGCTAAGAGTTTGAAAACTAATGATGTGGTGGCAACGCTAGCTATCGGGCTTTGCGTTTTTACTGTTGCTTTATTTATATCCAAAGTTTCCGAACGTGTTTTCTAATTCTGTCGTCTGCTGTCAACCAATTATCTTATGTGACAACTTAAAGCGAAGCGCAATTCAGTTTTTAGGAAAATATATAAGATTCAGCATTTATCATTTAAAAATAATTTTGGCAAAAGAAAATGTACAACCAATGGCAGCTACAGCAGATTGCTGCTATTCAATTAGCTGCTTTACATAACCAACTTGTGACACAAAATTTTGGTCCACAACAAATGCAATTGCCGCCTCCGGGACAATTCAACAACAGTGACGACGACGACGATGACGATGATGAAGATGATGAAAGCGAACGCACTTTATTTTGTGGCAACTTAGATGAACACGTTACAGAGGAGTTGCTTTATGAAATTTTTCTGCAAGTGAGTGGTTGCATTGAATCAAAACAACAAATTCAATGGAATATATTGAATTTGCTCTCCCTCAGGTTGGACCTATCGAATCAGTACGTATACCAAAAGACAATGTTGGGCGTCAACGCAACTTCGGTTTCATTGTATACGTGCATCAATGCTCTGCACCCTATGCTACAAAGTTATTTCAAGGATTGACGCTCTTTCGCAAAACGGTTAACATTAAATTTCAAGGACGCATGCCACAGCATCCAAGCGACGTTGAAGTTTATCGGAATAGACGCAGTGCCAGCACTAATAGCAGTAACAATAGCAGTTTCGATAACAGCTCATTGCGTATCAGCGGAGTTAATACCGCTTATCCACCAGCGTCCAGCTTAAATCCTTTTAAACGCAATGACGTCGCTGAGAGTTTACTAGGAGCACGCATATCCAAACATCCTTCATCACAGATGCGTCCACATCAAAATGCTACGCCTTATCAACGTCGAAGTGGAGGTGCTGATCGAGAACATGATCGTGTCCGCGATCTTCATGGATATAATGCGCAGCATAGAAGAGGTGGTGATCGACGCTCCGAGCAGCGCAAAAATGATCGGCGGTAACAATGGACGAAATATGAGTCTGAACCTAAATGGAGAAAAATGCAGCAGATCTGTTTGTTTCATAACTATTTTTTTTTATCAAACGTGAGAAAAATTGCTTGTTTTATTGTAACAAAATTTGCATTGCGTTGCTCTAAAATATTTTTTACTTATATAAACTCCTCTTATTATGATATTTAGGCTAATTTATATAACACATTTATGAGAATTTTAAAAAATCTGGAAATTATATTAATAATATGCCCGTGTTGCAAAAATTTAAAATAATTAAGTATTCCATGATTTAAAACTAAGCATGATGAAAAAAATCACCCAAGAACAATTCTTTAAAATTTTAACTTTCCACCATAGGCAACTCAAGATTTTTGCGATATAGTTCCTTAGAAATTTCCACCCAAAATCTATACAGGAACTTTTATATATGACCTACAAAAAATGTCTAAATTTTTATTAACATTTGCAGATTATTTGGAGAAAAGTTAAAAGATTTATTTTGAAATTACGCATGTGGTTGGTAATAAACAAAATTAAGAAAGATACAAACTATTGCTTACGAATAACATTTGTAAACGAAATGTGTTTCAAGATACATGAGTTTGAAAACTAAATAAAAAATATGTATCGAACAATCATACAAAATTAATTGGTAAAAATCTAAAAATTGATAATAAAAACCGCGGATAAAGTCTCTCATGTGATAACCAAATCAAATTCGCTTTTTAAACTCGATTCAGCCTGAATTGCTCAAAAAATTGAGTGTGAGATCGAATAATTGTCAGCAAAATTCAAATTTTGGGCTTAGTAAAAATAAAACTGCTTGCCTAGAAATGAACTGTACATCGAAAGTATTTTAAGGCTTCTTTTCAAATTAATATTTAAATGTTATTAAAAAATTGTCCGAAAAATAATTTAATATTCTGAATTTTTGTGCCACGTTTTAAGTTCTATTTATTTTCTTCTCTTATGAAAAATTGGGCTAAATTGAAAAACTGAACATTTATATGATTGATTACGTTCATTGAATGAAGCCATGTACATAATTTTCGGGATGACTTTAATTATTTTAGCTTTTGTTTCCACGGAATTTTCAAAGAAGATTTTTCCTAAATCGCATAACTTTGGAAACAATACAAATCTGCATTTTTTGTGCATGAAAAATTTCAAATTATTTGATGAATTACAGAAAAACTTTTTTCTAAATTTTTCATCAATTTATTTTCATGTGTATGAAATTCTCTTTTTTGTTTGTTTGGCCTACACTGTCCTTTTTACCAATTTTGAACCTCTTTCCAGAAAAAAAAAGAATAAAAACTGCCAGACGAAAATTTTGTGCCATGACCCTGTCAACTTTTCATAAAAACTTAAATTTTTGCATCGTGTTGATATGACAAAAAAAGTGACCAAATCAAGAATTTTTGATAATGGAGGACATGTGCTTAGCTAAGATTCATACACGAAGAAGCTGGGTAATTTTTTTGCGGTCCGCCCTGGATTATAAAATTATGCTTAATTTTGTTAAACCTTTCTTTAAGTTATGAAATGACTGACGGTCTTTCCAACTTTTTTATTCGTACATCATTTGAAGACTAGGACTTGGATCTTTACAGAAAAAATTACCATTTCACATATTTTTGACATTTTTCCATTTAAGGCGAAACTGTAGCAGGGACGGCTACATTTTCGAGGCTTTCCAAGTTCCTCAAAATAATTTATTCCGCGTGCACATTAACCTTTCATTCAAAATTTAACTTTAAACTTATGTGAATTGATGGATAGGAAAGGAGGTTGATCTTTCGATGTCAAGATTACAAAATTACACATTTCAAAAGATTTATGTTTTTAATAATTGTAATTATAATAATAATACTATGGTTAAGGTCGAATAAAAATTGTAAATGATTCTTATATGATTTTTCAGGAAAAATTGATTCAAAATTTATTCAAAAATCAAAAAGTGCCATTGTAAGTTGTATTATTTGAAATTATCTGTAAATAATTCACAATCAAAAATGTTGTAAAAGAAATAATACATTTCCATTATATTAATAAATCTTTCATATATTTAATACACGAATATTATTAATAATATATTGTTAATTATAATAAAATTAGATTTATAATTTATTTATTTTTTATACTAAAAAGTTAAGACATCGTATCGTAAACAAAAAATATTCGTTCTAAGAACTTGCTTGCTAACATTTAGCTACTTAAATTTAAATGTACAACTAAAATTATTTACAAAACTGACGGTGCCAATCCACCAATTCACCACTTACTCAACTTTATCAACGTATGCTCTTTAGTGTCTTCTCAACATTACGATATGTTCGTGGCGGTATCACTTCAAGCAGTAATCGATTATAGTTGGAATGATCGGAGAGTTGACGGAATAAAGATTTCGCATAACTACGCGTTTCTAAACTGCCCTCAAGCAGTAAATTGGCTCCGGTT
The DNA here is from genome assembly GCA_963680825.1 of Meiosimyza decipiens. NCBI lineage: Eukaryota > Metazoa > Arthropoda > Insecta > Diptera > Lauxaniidae > Meiosimyza > Meiosimyza decipiens. The sequence goes on from OY804260.1 coordinate 75,648,556, forward strand.
ACAAAAAATTTATCACGATTCTCACGCGGCATAGTATAAATCTTATCGCAGCCTAAACGCTCCACTAGACGATTTAACAATTTGGCCGCTGTTGTACGTACCAGCGCATTTTGATGTGCCGCACCTTTTGTAGTTAATATATTTAGTACTTTCGTATGCGTCAAATTATCACACATCGATTCGAGTGCTCGCATTGCATCTGCACGCAAAAATCGATTTGTATCAGCGGAACGATGCAATAGAGCACACACAAGATCATCACATTCCTGTTCCAAATATTTACTTTTAATGCCAAATAGTTCGGTCGATGCTTGACATGCGGCACGTGCAACTTGCGAGCGTAAATTACGCACCGCTTTCGTCAGTTGTATACAGACCATATGCATTGCATTATCCAATGTTTCTTGATGATAGCGCATTAGACGCACCATTGACTTGAGGCCAACGATAATCACTTCCCAATTGCTGGAATCTAGTTGATCGAAACTTTTGAGCAACGCTTCGCGTGGACGTTCGAAACCCGTCAGTGTTTGTGGAAAAAGCTCGGCCTGTGTCATTTTGATTGAACGCTTGACAGGCGAAATTCGACGATTACTTTTTAAGAAATGTGAAGTTTTAGATTTTTGCTTGAGTGGCGTATGTTGCGGCTTAATCGGTATGCTGTACTGATCGTGACTCTGATTAAGTTGACTTGACGATTGAGAACTAGTTTCGGTGGTGGTAGATTGGTCCAGTGAATCCTGTTTCGAGGGTGGACGCTCGTATAGTGATTCCATCGATTTGACAATGGAGGTACGACGTGATAGGGACTTTAACTCGGCAATAGTTGGCGAACGTGGTGTAGTTGGTGTTGTCGGCAGCTGGGGTGATCCAAAGGCATTTGTTGCTACACGCTCTAAGTCATCTACAGCCAAAGGAACCTCAGCTCTAGTTGGGGCCGTTTCGCTTATCTCTTCGGTTTCCGGTTGCTTTATAACGACCGCTTTTTCTACCACCTCATCTAGCATTACAAAGCTGGTATTATCTTCTATGGCATCTTCGATTATTAGTGATTTTACGGATTGCGCACGTGACAAGTTTGTTGGCGTACCTTCCAGTTGTGTTCGTATGCTTTCTGTTTTACTTTGAACGCTTACTATGCTACCATGGCGCTGAAAGTTTCTGTCATCATCAATATCTTCTACTATCTCGTTCATTGCCGAATCCACATCTTCCAATTGTAAAACTTCTTCACCAGTTGCCCATTTTGTTGGTGATGCGCTGGTGACTTCATCATTATTGCTTGCGCTATGTACGCTACCAACGAACGTTGTTGTTGGCGTGCTGCATTTGGTATCGTCTGCTACGGACTTAGTTGGTGTTGCTTTAGGCGTATTATTCGCTGCTGTGGCTGGAGTTGGTGGTGTTTTAGGAGTCTTAGTTGAGTTCTCCGTATTTGAACTCTGTTGCGACTGAGCAGTTGCTGTGGACTTTTCCGAATAAGTTGTTGACTTGGCGGACGTTGGTGTAGCTGTTGTAGAAGTAGATTGAGTTTCTTGCGGCATTGGTGGCGTTGATATTATTGTATTTGCTGTTGAAGTGCCGTTTGTTTGTGAGTATTTATTGCTGGAAGAGTAAGAAAAGAAATATATGTTTAAATAAATTTGCCCTGAATTTAATATTTGCGTTTCTATCTATTAAAACAGGTAAAAAGATGTTTTGTCAAAAATAAAGACATAAGCCAAAGCGTACTTTGAAACAAAGAAACTTGCGCTTATACAAACTACAGAAAAGTGGCAATGAATAAAATTTTTGGACAAGAAGTACATATGTATATAACCAACGAGATAGAAAATGGAGACATTAACGAAAAAGGCAATGAGAAAATACTTTAGAAAAATACAAATGATGAAAAATTACCACACGCAGTTATTTGTTCACAGCCTTAAGGGAATATTTTCTAAAAAAGTATAAAGGCGACTGAGAAGAAGGCTGAAAAAAATTCAATATTTTCTGATTTAATCCGATTCGTTTCTGAACAATCGGAAAAAAAATTAATAATATCTATTAAAACAACACGAAATGAATATAAATTTTTGCAATTATGCATATGCTAAAATTCGATTCTATTCAATTTAATTCCGATTTGAAGAGGATAGGAAAAACCAGAACACTTGTACTGAACTGGTTGAAATTGAAGCAAATAGAAAAAGGCACCATACACGATTATTGTCAATTAAAATGAATCGGTGTATTTAAAATGGTTTACTTGGATAGTGAAATGATCAGAATTTTATAAAAAGACTTTATTGCGTTTTATTCGAATTCAAAACCATTAATTATGCAAAAAATGTACTTTTCTCTAGATTTTTCTCATTAAGTTTTAATGACAATCATTAAATTCGTTGACTAATCGCTATTTCTGGATTTTTAAAGAAAAGGATATTAAGGCTGATTTTCAATTAATAGTTCAATTTCTTCCCCTTTTAAAATACATGACAACATACTTTTTGCTTGCTTTATTGCATAATGCACATAATTAGCTATCTAAATTGGCACTCTCTACAGTTTTCGATTTCAAATTTCGGAATTTATATAGCAATGAAAAATTTCACTATACTCTAACTAACGAAAACATAATTTCTGGCAATAATGTTTTGAAAATGGTTAATTTTATGAATATAACTCCTTTATGTGGTAATTTGGTACATAACATTTGTCTAGAAATATTTTCGGTTCGGTCAATACAAAACTAGATGTTTACAAAAAATAATTTAAGCTCACTTTTAATCTAGAATTTCGTATTTCCGCACTTTTGTCTTAATTTCCGTTTATCGTCATCATATTGCAGATACTGGACTATAATATACACAATTAAATGTAAGCATTTTCATATAACATTCAAATATGTATGTAGTACGCATACACCTTTTGCTAACTGTCGCATAGGATACACCACCCATTGATCTAAATATGTCCTAATGGACAGTTTAAAATGTTTACTCACGTGAGCTTTTATAGTTTTTTAAACTGTTTCTCGTTACACTGATACAGATAGCTGCCGTCAACACAAATTAAAATTATAGTTCATTGAACTAAAATAATTTAAAACAGCTAATGTATTTTGCATGAAAAGTAATAATAGTAATGCCGGCAATAGGATTTATGTTTAAAATACTAGGACATTTTTCATGCATTTAAATTCGGTTGAAAGAAAAAGCCGATATACTAATCAATATAATTTATTTGTCAACAACATACTTGAAAATACACCATTATTTATTGATGGGCAGAGAATAGAACCGATAGGTAACTCAAACTTTGAACAAAAAAGACGTCAAATTATTAAACTGATGATGTTGGCAATTTTTTGTAACACTATAAATAGTGGTATTTATTCCATAGACATGTTATAGAACACAGAGCTCTTTAATATTTATTTACTAAAGACCATTTCAATGTAGCTAGTAAGTTGTTGTTTTTTTTTTCATGCAACATGCAAACTTGCGTTTATTGTTAGTATTTTTTTTTTCAAAATGAGTTAATTTGTCAAGAGAAATGGGAGTCATAAACACAAAAATGAAAATTGCTTAACGAGTAGAACAAAAGTTGTAATTGTATTTAAAGATAGCTAATAAATTTTGTTTTAACAAAGGTCATTTAGTTGTAGACCTAGTTGCTAATATTTGCATATTTCAAAATTAATGATATGACTCATCAGATAATTAAATTTTTAGCACCTTTTTATGTGCGTAGGTAATCTACTCAGAACTCATTTTTATAAATTTCCAGTGAACTTCTTTCTCATATGGTAATTCAGTGTTTTCTTTTAGTTTGCGGAAAATATCACTCATTTTAACTGTTAATTGCGCATTTAGGCCAATTGAAAATTCTGCTGGAAATTCAATGACTTGGTCATTTAACTTGTTCAGTTGTTGTGGTGTTGTGTTCAAACTTAACAGCTTATTTTTATTGCAAATTGAGGTCAGCACCATTTTACTGGGCAGCCGTTTTCTGTAATGAATTGATGGCAATTTTTTTATTTTTTCTTAAGAAATTGTTTAGAGCTAAATCAAAAAATTGTTTTCGCTTTAGGGGATGTAGTGATTTCTTAAAAATCAATTTCTAGTTTTAAAATATGTTTGCATACATATATATATCAAACTTTCTTTCGAAGCTAAAACCCCAAGTAACGCCTCCGATTCTTCACTTTTGTTAATTCCGTTCAAAATTATTTCAATAATTATTTGACTCATCCACTGAATCGTAACATCTAATTTACGTCACAAAAATACCATTTCATGGTAAATTTTGTCTTAAAGAAACAAAGTTTATATATTTTACTTCTCTTAGGTTCACTCACAAAATACAAACGTCAATGAAAAGGAAAAGCTTTAAGAATTATTTCAGTTCAATACAGCAGATGTTTGATTTTACTCCACTATATAACTCATTCGTCAATCATCTCGGAAGACTGTTTCAAAACTTTGGTGTTTATGAATATTTTGTTTTAAATAAAAATATTTGCTTTTACGAAAGCAGTAATAGGAATCTTCACACGTAGTCTTGTATGCATAAATGTAGCACTTGAAAGGCTGTGCACGCGGATGCAGCCACTAAAAAGCAGCCACTGGAGTATGTTTTTTTGTATAAAAGTAAATGACCGTAATGATGATGACCGCAAATTTATTTTAAGAGCAATCCTTTAATGGAAATAATGTTATCCCTTTTATAAAACCATTCCACTATAAATAGAAAATCTTTGCTTAACTTGTTTACTAACATAATAATTATAAAAATAGAAATAATAGCAAAGCTAATATATTTCATACTGCTAGTATATCTTCCCACCCTTCCCGCCGGAAAATAAAAATCGGACAAATGTTTGCAGGGAGAGTCAGCAGCGAAAATGTGTCACATTTGCATTTACAGACATGTGCGCATTCACCATGTACAAGTCCAACATGGACGTGAGATGAAAGCAGTGCAGTGAAATTTTAAGTAAACAAAACCAAAGCAAAGAAATTCCCTCGAGTTATAAAGAAAAGCTGCCATGTGTATTGATATGAAGTGGAAATAAATTAACACGATGGCTCTCATGATAAGAGTAAGGAAAACATGCAAACAGCCAACATTTGGTATATTGGGGTTCTGTTTTTTTTTGGTTTTTTTTTTATGCTAAAGTTTAACTGCTGTGATTGTTATTAATGGAATAGGAAATCCAAAACGCAGCGGAGAAAATATTGAGGTGAATTTTTGTAGACTTAAAGAAAGTTATTTTTGTTGAAAACGGCGATAGTTCAGGAAAAAATTCACTGGCTTATGACATTTGCTTACATTAGAGCTGTTTTTTTGTTTCAGATTTCAAAAAAAAAGTTTCGATTTAAACGATTTTTTAATGTGCCACAAGTTCAATTAACAGTTTTCTTTTGACGCTCTATTTACAAAATTCGAGTCATGCTTCCCAAAATCTAGACATAGCAGAGCGAATCGGAGGCTGATTTCAAAGCAGCGTGCATCAAAATCCTTCAGAATTTCACACCAGAGATGGAATTTTCGGTACATTTGTACTTTTTTCGGTATATTTGCGTCCTTTTCAGTGCATTCGGTACATTTGCCGCATTTATAGTACATTAGGCGAATTTTGAGCACAGTTTCGGTACATTTTGACAATTTATAGTAATTACTTTTTATTTTTTTTCAGTAAATTAAAAAATAAAAATAGTCGCAATGCTTAGAATTACAATAACTACCTTTTATAATAATAAAATTCTTAAGTTCAGTTAAGTGACGTCATTTGAATGCACTGAATTAAGAGTTGGAATGTACTTTTTTGGAGATCGAGCGTAGTTTTATCTAAATTCTTCCAAATAAAAATATAATAAAAAAGAAAGAAAAGATAAATCTAGCGAAATCAAAAGTGTACAGGTGTAAAGGAGATTAATTTAAAAGAAATTTTTTGTTTGAAGTACTGGACTACTTGCACTTCAATTTTATTAATATAAGGAAGATCGGTGTCAGCCTAAAAATGTAGAATGCGGTATCTCAATTCAATTTTTTGGAAATTTTATTTGAAATCAGCGTATTTTCATAACTTGAGAGTTATGTTGTGGGACTGTTTTTGTAGGAGTTACTCTATTTTTATATAAGGTTCATTTCGAATAATTTGAATGAATGTAAAATAAGGATAGATCACAACATCAACCTTGGCATAGTATGTTGTGGAAGAGGTCATGCCAGTACATTCGGTACTGAATGAATTTTCAGTACACTTTCGGTATTTTCGAACTATTTCTAATGTTATAATTTTTTTTAGTAAATTTTTTAATTTCAGTAAACTTTTGTTTAGAAAACGTAGCTGAAATATGCCTCAAAAAAATCGAATGACCTGTTTTTTTAGTAAGTTTTATAAAATTTTGTTAACCAAGACAAGTCTCAAGTCTCAATTCACAAAACCCGAATAAGATAGTTGCCCATGAAAAAGGTTAGGTGCTTTAATCGCGTAAGCTCAACCGTTCTCATATATTCAATGTGAAAGCTGTGTTTGACGCCTTGACATGAGAATGGCAAAAGTTTATTTATTAAAATTGCATATATAATCTACAATATTTGCACAACTAAGATATTAAAAATCAACATTTTTAGATTTTCACCTCGAATATCTTGCACACGGTTGAATTCACATTATTAATGTACTTAGCTTTAATTTAAGAAAAATTATCTAACCTATAACATTCAGTTAGATTGAATTACTCTACAACTAGGTGGAAGTCAGATACTAGCGAAAACCCGTTTTTTTGCGACGTTTGACCTTGACTAGCGGTACTGACCGAGGTGATTACGAAACTCTGAGAACAAATTGCGGACTAACGTCTAGATATGCACTCAAAAAAGCACTGAAAAACTAAGCAATCAAGTAAATTTTCGATGAGTTACAATAGCTTAAATACATTAATGATTTTCTTCACTTAAAACGTAATTCTAATAATTTGACAAAAAACTGATTCTAAGATCTTTCTCTTAACTTACATTTCCTTTGCAATCGCCATTGCAATAGTTGGTGTACCATTGTCGGAATGCGGTTTCAGCGGTGAATTTAATAAATTATTATTATTAATGACGATTTCCCCAGGTGGGGGATCTTCTTTCAATTCTGTCCATGAAGTGTGAGCAGGTGTTGCATCAAGTATGCCAATCGATTTTTGTCGTCGATAATGACAACAAATACAACAATAAAAACGTAAAAATCTCGGCACATTCTCAAATGCCGGTCGTGTTGTTTCCCACAGGCCATCCTTGACACGACGCAAGGATGTGTGTGTATTGGACACGACGGTAGCACAATTGTCACAATAAATATTTTGCATTAAGATTTTAGGAACTGTTCGTTAACTTGAAATGTTGAAAATGTTATTTTAAAGTTCTAAACGACTGTTGTTTAATGTTTTTAATTCTAGTTGAAAAAGATATGCTATTTTTACATTTGGTTGAATCAGCATTGTAAGATCTGGAATTTCTTTTTATGTAGACAACACTTTTTATTTTTTTACTCAACAATTTTTATTTTGTTCTATGAAAATTTAACTTTTTTTTATCAGATATGATACAAAAATGAAAACGTCTAATCGCTACGCTTTTACTTTGCAGACTGTTGTATCCTGTTATATTTTGACCATAATATGCCACAGTACGATCTCCTTTGGTATTGCGCGCCATGGCGGTCATTTTTTCTCTCTTCTCACTCGCCTGTCGCTAGCAAATGTTTAACATTTCCAACATGAATGGACAAAAGGACGATGGCGATGGTTGATGGACGATAGCGACAGCCATGCAAACTTCAAAGTTGGTGAGTGAAAACACACAGTAGGAAATGCTTAATATGAACTAGGCAAATTAAAAAAATGTATCACTCTTTACACAACCTGAACGTATTATATTGCAAAAAACTATCACTTGTCGTGAAACAAATTCAGTATATTTGGAGGCGACCCACTCCTTTCGGTTTTAGAAGCAATGTCCCATACATTTATGTATCAATATTTCAAATTCGTGGAGTGCTAAAGTTTTACCGATTTTGAAACATGACAAACATTTTTTATTGGTGACCAAATTACTTGCTGGGTCACAATTTACATGAAACTTGCTATGTGTTGGTACGTATAGTTTGCTAATGTGATAACTACCGGTCGACATTTTCTTATTCATAGTTCTTATATACGAATTGAATGTAAATAAGAAACACTTCTAAGAAACCGGTGACCGTCGGTGGGGTTTCCACTTGACTTCTGTGTTTTTTTCAACTTATTCTCTTTGTGTAAATGAATTTCAGAATTGTGGTAAACAATAAAAATTCCTTTGTTGTGTTTTCCGCCCTGTACAGGGTAAGTTGTAATAAGGAACCGCTAAAATTGTTGTAAGTGATTGAACGGGTTTTAAGTACAAATAAACTGCTTGCCGTGAAGATATTTTGATTTCCAGTGTCTCCCAAACATAAACTAAAACTAAAATAAGTGAAAGCTACAAACGTTTATTATAGAAGGCGAAATGCATAATATTTAATACGGCATCGGACTAGGAATTACTATTTGATTTCATCGGCATAACTTGCTTTTAACCTATACATGGTACGTGTAGTTGTGTAATCAGTTGTGTGATTACTAAAATTTTTTACATAACGTTACAAAAAGGAAACAACTATAAAATATCGACGCAAGTAGTTACGTGAAACAATTATTCTGAGTCCGACGAAGTAATAACATTTTTATATAACGAATCGCAGTGGTAAGTCGCTACCGGTTAGTTTCTACCGAACAAACTATCGCTCGGCATCATAATTTGTGCTAGCGGGCGATCTTTGTTATGGTCTCGATGCTTGATATATGACTCTCCCGCTAGTAATAATATTTGCTGGGTATATTTATATTTGATGTTGTTTACATATGTTTGTATGAACAATTCAAATAACAAAAATGTAATATCAAATCATAATGTGTTGAAATACAATAATTAAGAAAACCCTAAAAGTATGCACGAAAATATTAATTTCAATTTAACTCTTGTGTAATTAACTCATCGCTTGGAAAATGAAGGATTCAACAATCTCTAAATGAGAGAATGTGAGCTAATTTGCTTATGGTGACGGTGGTTGTGTCAGCAACTACTTGATCGATTTATAAATCTAACTTTTTATAATTAGAAAGCATATTAAGCGCTGAGTAATGTAGGCTGTTTTATTTGTATTGAATTGCCAAAAGTAAAAGAAGTTACACTAAGTGAGCTAATGTGGCCACGTTTGGTAGCGCAACTTTAGGCGAAACCAGCATATATTAAGCAAAAATAGTACGGGTTTTGAAAGTTGGGCCTGACATCTCCGATACTAGCAAAACATCATAGTAAGAAGGAAAACATTTGAGCAGACACTTGTTGAAACAAACAAGAAAAAGGCGATGATATTGAAGAAGTTGGCTTGGTAACTCCCAAACGAAGACAATTTTTGAAACTCTTAGCTAAGGAAAACAGTTAAGCAAATTCTACCGTACTATAGCAGTTATTACACAAAAAAAATGCGGAATATAACAAGTAGGCCCGCATCTCTCATAGGTTAAGTAAGTTAGACGGGCTGTCCAGTAAACTAGTTTACGGAGCAGATTTTTTTCTTTTGTAATACGCAAACAGACTCCGATTAGATTATTTAATGAATTTGGAAAATTAATCTCCTGAGGAACTCCCAGCTGTATATGCCTACTCCTACAGAGCGCAGGACAGGTACATGCAATCCCGTGCAAGAATAAATCTAAAAATGTTACCGCCATGTTCAATGTTCTGTCTTTGGGGCACATACCTGAGAAGTGAGCTTAGCAGTCCCACATTTAAGTAAATCAATTAGAATTCTCACTACTGCGATGAAATGTTTCATTAATAGTGTAACATTTTGAAATTTTCACTTTTGTGGGCGGAAGTACGGCAGCATCAGATTGGTAACTTAAAACTCCAAGATGTGTGTAAAAATCAGGGCAGCCAAGTGGTTGCTTTTGACCCGGCCAAGCCTGGAATTGCATGTTAAAGCTGTGGGCCTTGTAGGAATCAAATTCTTTTTTCTATAAAACACTTTTTACATTTTGCCATTTTGGGAAACATTGTTTTTTTTTTTGGGAAGACCGGGAATTCTTTCTTTTGAAGTTGTGAGCCCTGGTAAAAATTGTCTCAATATAGCGTTAAAATCAATCACTGTTTTCCGTAAGCATTCGTAATTATTTTTAGACCTAATATGAGACCTTTGATAAAAAATTTTTCACCGCGTATCCAATTTTCTCCTTAGTATAGCAATAATTTCATGGAGTTTTTTTTTGGAATTAGAAGTGAAGAAAGTTCGGTGCTGCTAATGAAACTTGAAAACTAAATCAAAGTCAAGTTGGTATCCAAAGATATTTACATATTTAGAGAAAAAGCAATCTCTCCAACATAATAAAAAGCAAATAATATTATTTTTTATTATTCGTACTTGCTTAATTTTATATATTTACCAAACCCACTACATATTCAAAACAGCTGCTTTAACTAAACTGACTAACACAATGCATGCAGACAAAGAAAATTGATTTAGTAACTAAAGCACGAACACAACTACATAGTGGAGACTAATTAAAGGTGCATGTCGAGAATATAAATTGCGTGGAGAGTTGTTCTAGAAATTTAAAGAAACCCTTACTTCAAGTCGCTTTATTAGCCTTTGTGTTCATTCGAGAATTTTTTAGGTCAATTTCAGCATTTTTCTACATCAACTTTTTTCTTTCTTCGGTCGGTTGTCGCTTTATGAGTAACAATTTTGACATTTGTTATAATTTAATTTATTTTGCGGTTTTCCTACTATACGTTGCAGTTGGGGTTCAGAACACGCACAACATAAACATATTAAATGTCAACAATTGACCATTGGTCGAACTTATCCGTGGTCAAATATGTAAAATGTAGGTCAACTCAGTATGAACTGCAGCACTCAAGTTGAAGCAGAAAATTTCATGCTGAGGAATTTATGTATTTAATCTATGCCAAACAGTAACTATAAAAAATTTAATGATACATCGTAAAACAATTGCAAACGAAAGAAATTCAAATTTAAAACAGTTTGAACAAACTTAATTATTTTGATGAAAATGTTATTAGATTCAAAATAGACAAATTGCATAAAAATTTGTAGGCATTTCGGTCTATTTTGTGCAATATTTTATATATAAATATGCGATTTCATTACAATTTTTCATACATAAAAAATTGCTGTATTATTTTAAATAGAAAATTTAAAAAGAATTGGGTTTGGATGAAACTTGATGGGTAGATAGTATTTGTCCTGGAGAAAGAGTTAGTTATAATATTTTATTAAAAACAAAAAAAATAAATTTATGACTAGGACAATATTTTACTTAGTGAATTTGTAGTTAGTATTATGATGCATTAAAATATGTATGAAATAACTACCAGCAAAGCGAATCCTAGAGTAGGGCTGCTCAGAATCGGACCACTCTGTATGAAAACATTGTGATCTGTAGTGTATTTTCTTTTCATGGCGTAGGCCCACTTATAAAAATCAATGATAAAATGGACAAGTTTCAGTATTTGAACACTTTGCAAAACCATGTAGAAATCTATTTATTTCGTTCCATGCCAATAAAGTGAACATTTTTGCTAGATAATGACCACAAACACTACTCCAAAGTAGTAAAGAAATGGTTTTGTGCGGAAAACATCGACGTTTTAGATTGACCACCACAGAGCCCTAACTGAAATCCAATAGAGAATCTGTAGAATGAAGTCAAGGTTGAAATCGTAAAGAAAAATTATACAAATATGGACGATCTTTGGTCTGCCGCCATATCCAAAACAAAATGCGCAAAATTGAGGAGAGTGTGGGTCGCACGTTTGAAGCTATCATTAAAAACAGTGGCTACATCACAAGCCATCAATGATTTAAATGTGTCCAGGTTTTTTTTTTAAATTTTGATTATTTTTTTTTTTTTTTTGTTAGTGGATTATAGCTGAAGTTCGTATTATTATTGAATATGAAGGATATATCTTTGCAAAAAATCAAATACTACTTATTTGTTGATAATATTTACGATACTGTAGCATAAGAACGAAAAAATAGAAAAATGTCTCCATGGCTGTATAATTTAAAGTGGTAGTATAACACTCTTTCTTTGTAGATACTACAATGTATGTGCATTAAGGCGTTTCAAGAAAATAAAATTGAACATCTCTAAAAGTAACCTTATGACAAAATGTTGAGTCTCCTAAATAAATTGTTCATTAGATCTACAACAATACAACTGACTCAAGAATCATTACTGCTATTTTGATACCTAAATGTACCACACAACCTTAGCTCGATTCGTTCATCAACCCCCCGACTCACTCATGAACTCTGCTTAAACCTTTTCTCTTTCACGTGCTCTAGTTCTTAATAAACAAACAAAGAAATAATCTAAATTTCACTTTAGCTTGTAAGTCCTGATTGTAGCGCTTCTTCAAACGCTATGTCTTAAATTTGCTTTCCTTTCAACTTTGGATCGATTTTTATTCCTGCTCTGCTTCAGCATCTTGGCAGATCATATAATTGTTTTTGTGTAAAAATTGTATGTTAACAATAAATAAATTGAAAGCGAGCTTCTCAAAATCTTTGTTTTCATTTCAAATTTGTTAAGTTTATTCTCGACTTGAACCACTTTCACGGTTGCATTTAATTTGAGAATTTAATTCTACATTTTTTAAGACCTAAAAGTATGCAATAAAATTTTATTTTTTTTATATATATTTATTTGTTTCGTTCATTTATTGAAGACATATTATCTAACATAAATCTTTTTTTTCTTTTTCAAAACGTGTATTTTTCTATTATACTTTTTATAACATACCAAAAATGAGAAATCAGTCACGAGCTACCTCTTAATGCTAAGTCAATGAGCTACTTTTGCGAATTTAATAGTTTTAGTATAAGCTATCTTTTAGGGGGCAAAATCAACATAAAAAAAAGGTCGATCTCTTATGAAACGGTCTTAGTGCCCATTGTTTCAATTTGACTAGATTTTGCCTAAATTATATGGATAGTAAAAAAAGTTCGATAATAAACTTAGAAAAGATCTATCTAAGCAACTTAGAACCAATATTTAGAACATTGAATTATAAAGTTAAGTTAAAGATTTTGAAAAGCATATTATAATTAAATTAGTTATGATACTCAAGTCATACCTTTAAGATAACTAATTTAACTAGCGATTATCTTATATTTTATTTTAGATTTCAAGAAAACTTTAACAGAAAATTGAAATGGATGAGCTTCTAATGCTAGAACACTTTTCCATTGTCAACATCAATATCAACAAGTGAGTCAAGTTCATTGAACTACAACTACCGGAAGTTCGCAACATATCTGGAACTTCCTCCTTTGTATGGCAATGCTGCCACCACAATGTGGCTAACAAGCATACAAATATCAACTTAAACGATTGTTGTTGAAAACTTTTTAATTTGCTGCAGATAACAGACAAACTTTGACCTAAGTGTACTCACCTTTGTTTGATTAACTTTTCAACGTTAACAAAGCGCCGGCCGCCATTGTTGCCGCCATTTGCAATTTGTGTGGGATTTTGTTGATTTTGCGAATTTGCAGAGTCGTTGCCAATGTCGGTAGAAATGGTATAGGTACCGTCAAGGTTGCCATCAGAGGTGCTGGCATTGTTATTGTGGCTCTTCTCATTATAGCGATTTTCCTGTTGCTTGAAATTCTCTATAAAAAGTTTATTCAATTTAATAAAATTATTTTACTTTTTTTTTATTGTGAAAAAGTTAAACCTTGAGTAGCAAAATTGTTGCGATGATAATGTGACTGCTGATAGAGATACTGTGGCTGTTGTTGTTGGTAAAATTGTTGCTGCGGTTGTTGCACCTTCTTTCTTTGTTGCTGTGGCATCGTATAATTCACTTTTGGGTAAGTGGAATTCATATCGTATTGTTGTTGTTGTAATTGTGCATATGCACCCATGCCGGGATGATATGCTGGAGGCTTATGTACACGTACGTAGGTGGCATTCATGTCCATGCGATCCATGGTAGGAAATCTGGAAAATATAAAAGAAATCTATCAAATTAAGTGGAAACAAAAAATTTTAAATGGGTGTCATACATGTCGAGCATTGTTTAGAAAAAAATGTTTTGAATCAATGTTAGCACATACAGTTTCTGAACAATGTTTATGAAAGTGTTTTGAAAATCACAGAAAAATAACTTTGTCCTCTTCGGCCCTTAGATTTTTGACATAAGCCTATATTTTCATGTCCCTAGAAGAATGTCTCTTGCTTTATCCTCTAAGCTCTTATCTCTCGCCTCTAGTCTCTGGTTTTTATTTGCTAGTACATTGTATCTTTACTTTCTAGCTTCTGGTCTCAAATTCCTATTCTCTAGTCTCCCATATCTATTCTGTAAACCTTAGTTTATATTTTATAGTCTCTAGTCTTTATATCCTATTCTTCAATCACTATACATGATTGAATCTAAATAAAACGAAAGTATTCCCAAAATGTCGATATTTCTTTGAGCCCAATAAGCTTATTTGCCCAGAATTCATATAGTTTCTAACCTTAGGTCTTCTTAGACTTTTTTCTATAGACTAGTGCTTTTAACTTCTGTAAGCTTTTCTCTTGTCATTTGTTTCTTCTTTAGGTTTTATTTTGCGTAACTTTGTCACTTTCTACCAAATATTCATATCCTTACCTTGAATTGACCGCCTGTCTCGTAAACCGTCCACTGATGCCACCATTACCAGCAGCAGCATTCTTCGCTACCACACAACCGGCTGCAACCGCAGCACCATTACCGCTACTGCTTGTGTATGTGCTGTCAGAGCTTCTTCCATCCATGGAGGAATCTGAGCACGATTTGGCGACAATGCGGCGATTGCCATAATTTGAATAATCAACTGTAAGGAAAAGTACATATACCAATCAGAGATGAGAACAAATTACAATTTCAATAAATTTAATGGAAATTGGGCTGATTTCGTCTGTAATTTTCTTGTGCAATTTAAATTTATTTTTATTACAACAAAACCCCAATCAACCCTACTGGAATGTTCTGTATGTTTGACAACAAAAAATTCCTATAACTATTTTTAGTTGTTAGGTAAACAAAATGAAGAAAACATATGTATGTATGTGTGTAGTAGAACAATAATCGATGACAGTCAAAATAAACAACAATGGAATTATTGAGATACATAGATAATTCTAGTAAATATCCCTATACTCTTTGAGAAATGAAACGCTTTGAGGAAAATTAATTATATGAGCTAATTAATTAACTTACCATTAGCTTTCTTAAAAACAGCTCCAAAATGCAGTGGCACACTACTGCCCAGAACATATTGTATATTAGGGGATTGGTTATCATCCTAAATTGGATATAATAAAAAGTTTCTTTCAATATTTCATTAAAACATAAAATCATATATTTTGAATAGTTTGCTTAGAATGTTGAATTTCCTGTCGGAAACTATACTTTCTTCCGCGCTTTCACTTGAATTTTTATAAATTGTGTTTCTTTGTATTATCCTAAGTCGTACATACCCATGCTTTATAATTTGCTGGCACCAAATTAAACATAGGATGCGCCTGAAAGAAATTCACCATGTTTCGATTTATATTTTGATAATCGGTTACAAATGGTAAAACCATTTGTCACATTGGTGAATTCTCTCTGATAATTTTTTTGTTACTTAAAACTTATTTCAAAATAACTTGAAATCTTTTATTTAGATTTATTTATTTTTTATTGCATCCGCTTAATTTTTTGCACAAGTCCTTTACTAAACAAAAGTTCAAATGCTACTGTCTGCATGTCTGCTACTTGCTATATGCATTTGCATGACATCGATGGCATGACGTACAGCGCACCCAACTGACAAAGCAATTCACTTAATGGAGATATACCCTTGCTCTTCCCCACATTCGTTTCCTATTGTTAAGTTTCACAGTACCTAAATGGGAAATTTCAATTGCGCTGTTTGTCTAGTGGAGTGAGTGTATGTGTGTGTACTTTTGGTGAAAAAACACATTGGAGCCTTTTTACATTGTCCTATATAATGGTGTGCATTGCTTTCTCGAATAAAAGAAGCGAGGGGAGCAAAAGCTCGTTGGCGTTTTTTTTTTTGCTAATTTTCGATTGGGACTCACATGTAGCGATTAGCTGATAGTCGGTTTTTTTTTAAACCAATATAATCTGCTGAAATTTGTGCTTTATCTTTCTCTTTCAGCATTCTTATTGAGATTCAAATAACAATTTTTTCTTGGACTAACACAAGATTAAGTTTAGAAAGATTTGCGCGAGACATATATTTATGATATTGCTACTATAGTTATGGCTAAGTTTTATTTGACTTTTTCACTTTAAATATCGTTACATATGACGAAGTACAAGAGATATAATTATTTCATTTGTACTATAATGACAAAAGTTGCAACGTTTTCAAATAAAACGTATCAAATAAAAAGATAGGAAAATTTCAAGATTGTACGAGAGTATTCTAGAGTTTTGTATAAGCGAGCATCAGCTGATATAAAAGCAAACCTGTTTAAATAAGAAATTATTTGTAGATTTAAGCTGTGATTGTCAAGATTGTCTCTGATGTAAAAACGCGAAGTACTTGGTGTCTTTTAGTGACGTACATAGATTTATAAAGACTTTAAGTTATGTGCTTTAAAATGAAACAGTCAATAGCTGCGTTATCGAACAATTGTGCATAAGTCTAGGTTACAGGATTAAGTCAGACATACATAGTACGAAAATTTTGACTCCAAAAAATGTGAACTTGATCAAGATGTGTCAAAACTTTCCAAGTAGGTGTGGCGCCTACTTTAACTGAAAAATCAATCTTTATTTTCTAGAATTTAAGTCAAAGCAACGGTTGAACTTTTCATGGACTGACTGTAAAATCATAACAGCTGTGCATACCGTAATTTTTTAACCCTTTTTATTTTATCTCCTTTAAATTACCATATTGATTTCATGTTTCTTACTAAAATTTTCGTAAGCTATGAGGGCATATCGAAAGGGACTTTAAATACTGATATGCCGAAGGAATGCAACGCCATCCATGATTTGTTTCTTCTTTTATAAAAAAATGGTGTAGGTTTCGCGGTCTTACCTCTATGGCTTTGTTTGTAGCGACTAGGCAAAATACTTAGCTTAGCAAGTTGAAATAGGATAAGTTACAGGTATAAGCATATGATTTATGCTTTTTTGCCTTAAGATCGAAGAACTTGCTATGTGATTTTGCCCTATAGACACATATTGAATATTCTCTATAGTTGTTCAAAAAGTTAGTTTATAAAAAAATCGGTTTTTGAATAATCGGTTTTCATGTTATTCAAAGCAACACTAATTTTAAATCAGAGCTTATACTGGTTGTTTGCTGAGTAATTATCACGTGCAACATTTTAAAATCAATAAACCTGTTAGGGTTTTCTTTTTTTGTATAAAATATGTATTTAAATTTTAATATTTAATGTTGGCTTGTTTTCGTTTTATTGTAGTTTATAATTTTGCTTAGCTTTTTAAGTTGATAAATTGACCACTCCTGGCTGTTCTTAGAACGAACATAAATTTTCTCGATAAAATCATAGTGAATGGTTAATGGAAGTATATATTTTATATCATATAGTCTTAAGCCAACTCAATTTTAAACTCAAAGGACTAATTCTATTTTTTGCTATTAGCCAAAAGGTATGCAATAAAAAATAACACGTATTTTAAACAGCAAAGTTGCGGTCATTTAATAGATCTATAGCGACTTGCATTGCATAGTTTTAGACACCGTACTGTACAGTAGCTTGTCAATTCAGCTTATTAGATTTGAAGTAAAACATTTTTTCGTTTTTTTATAGTCTCTGAGGCAAATAAAAACTCACATTACTCCCCGGCGTATGTACTCCACCATCCATGCGTGGTGTGCGATGTTTCAAACAGCTTTCGTCGGAGTGATTACTAAAAAAAATCAAATAATTTAATTATAACTAAACCAATAGAAACAAATTTTGCATAAATTTATACCTGCCACATGTACTAAGTGTACCGGCGATATTCTGCTCCTGCCCACGATTAGGCAAACAACAAAAACTCTGCTGTGAAATGCTGCGATGTTGCTGAGCGCGTCGCTTCAACGAAGTTGGTGAGACAGAACCTACACCAGCGTTTATCCATTCAATATCAGAATCAAACAGCGCAGCGTCCATCCCAGCAGTAGCAGCACCACCACTGCGTCTTTCGCGTTTTGGTGATGGTACACGCAGTGTATACTGTACCACACCATCTGTAGTGACCAGCGGTAGCTGCTTACGTGATAGACGCATTTTTACAGCTGTCATCAGCGCATTGCCATCATCACGTGTCGCCACTATTTGCTGCACCACTTCGGTTACTGCACGCGGAGATGTCACTTGACCTAATATTGCCAAAACTTCTAATGCGGCTTGGCGTACACGCTTCTTACGATTTAATGCTGCATACGTTGCATTTGTTACACAAGTTGTTGTATCAAAGCAGGTGCTTGGGAAGGTCATCAATGCGTACATTACCATTTGG
Organism: Meiosimyza decipiens; assembly: GCA_963680825.1. NCBI lineage: Eukaryota > Metazoa > Arthropoda > Insecta > Diptera > Lauxaniidae > Meiosimyza > Meiosimyza decipiens. The sequence goes on from OY804260.1 coordinate 75,667,162, forward strand.
AGTGCATTTTCTCGAAACTATGCGAGGTGAGAAAGAAATATTGAATTGAGGTTAGTTGTGATTAATAAGCGAACAGTGGGGTAAAATTGAAAATAATTTAATGAAATAATTTTATTTTGAGTTATTTAACTATCGTAGAGATATCATCGTCAATGACTTATGATTTTTCCAGATTCCGGATGATGATTCCATGATGATCGTTAATGATATCCAGAAATTGATGCTGTCCAAAAAATTAATGAAGGTTTTTTCGATTTCCCATGGTGTCCGGCATATTTGGTGGGCTTTTTTAGTAACCCATGATATTGATGAAAGATTTCATCACATTTTAGCGTTCATTCTTTGGCGACATTTCACTGCATGATTTATTGTATGTTTCTGATACGTCCAAAATATTTTCGTTTAGTTGTGCATTAAATATTTCTGTTTTTTTTTCGACTAAACGTGCTACAGTTTCTTTCACTTTCTAAAAATTGTTTTATAAAATTAAATTTCACTTAAACTTCTTTGTTTCATTTTTTTTGTAAATTCTACTGCATACATATAGGCAAACAAGAAAGTCCTGGCTACTGTTTTAACATTCGAACATACCGTTTGACATTTGATATGCTGTCATAACTCAATTGACGTTGACCAACGTTGAACTGTATGCAAATACTTTAAGGCAAATTAATGCAATTGGCACACTTTTGACTGAAAATTATTAATATGCAACAGTCAGTCAACTAGCGCTGACTTCAAAATTCGATACATGAACCTAAACAAACAGTTGGTTACTAGCGAACTTACCCTTGAGCTCTTTGCATGTAAAAATTCATCCGAAATTAATTTCAGTACAATTGCTGCCGGCGGAAGACGTTGCATGAGCGCCTTGCAAACACGATTTGAACCAGCGCCACCCTGTCGGCAAAGACCGGTCATAATTTGTACAGTTCGATCCTCGAGATTATCCAGTGGTAGTCGAAATATCAAATTCATTAGTAGGCGACGTTTATCTTCAGCAACTTCAGCATTACGTTCAGAAGAGAGTAGCACACGAAGTAGCGAGCCCAAACAGGGTTGGACTTTAGCTAAATTATCAGATGAGCGCAGTGCTTCCTCCAGAAAGCAAATGCCACGAGAGCGAAGGCGCCAATCCTGAAAGGAAAATATACATTTATAATATGTTTTTATTAAAATATGTATTGCAAAAAAATTAAAATAAAATATTAAAAAATTGTTACATTTGCTAAATAAAGTAGATAACAGAAGTTTAATTTTAAGTCAAATGATAAAAGTGTTAATAGCTAAAGGAGAAAAAATATACTTAACGTTGACATTACGTTACGTCACTAAACGTTGTTCTCCTAACAATTTAGAATACGAAAAAAATTTGACTACGGAAGACTCGTACCTTAAAAAGTTCCACCAAAAAATCACCGTCAGCAAATCATCAGGTGTGTAATAGAGGTCTGCCTAGGTGCACTCGAAAAGATCATCGTATAAACTACCGAATGCATAAGCTTCGAGTGCTTGAACTTGTAGAGCATTTTATTTGCAAATGCAGCATTCATCTGTCTTGCTTGTTGCGTCGATTTGTTTTGATTTGATTTGTAGTTTTTATGCACAAGGGCTCGATGGACTCGCAACGTGGCAAGTGGATTGATGGTCATTTCGAGTGCACTCATGCAGAACTCTAGCATGTAAAAGTCAAGTTATATAAAAACATTAATGTTTTTTACTTGCGGCAACCCTAACCGGGGGGCTTGATGGTTCAAAAAACAAAGCTAGGTTGTAATAAAAATTTTTAAAAAATAAAGGGGAATTCACAATTTATAGTGTGCTTGGCTGATCAGCGGCGCCGCTGTGTTTATGTATTTAACGTTTAACTGTCACCCCTGCTTTCTAACTTTTCATTGCATACTTTCAGCAGTTTTGCTGTCAAAATTGTGTAGTAATTGATTTTCTATGTGATAAACTGGCTTACAAAATCAAACTTTTTGTGTGGCTTTTAAATAAATGTTATATTTTAATAATAATGTTGGGTCGCAGAATACAAATAATATTTCATTATTAGCTCTTAGCTTTAAAATTTCGCTAGTGTGAAGATATTGTATCAAGTTGCCCGCGTATTATCCAAAATATGATATGATTGAACTATAAGAGCCAACTATGACTTTTAAAATGGATTCTGAAAGAATAATAATACAAATTTTTGAAGAATATTTCGAATAGATACGACTGTTTTGACTCATTCAACATCATATATCGAGAGTAAAAGATCTTTCTTTTAAATTTGGATTCGCATTTAGCGACTCCGAATTTGTAATTGGTTGTATGATTTATGTGAACGGCAAAAGCATTGTAGGTCAGTGTAATTTATTCGTGCATATGTTTCGCTTTTTTTTTTTGAGTACCTTATACTTATGTATATCTTGCAGAACCATTGTTACATTTGCCTTTGATTAATATGCGGTTATTGACCGCATAACCTTTGTGAAGTTTATGGTGCTCATAGTATTTGGTAAATTACTCAAATAATTTTGGGGTAAGTTAGTCAGATAATACAATTTTTTAAATGGATTTTCATCTCCAAATATGGGATTTTCATTTATTGCAGTTTTCTTACAGAGAGTTAAAGTAAAAGTTAGCTGTATTCACAAATCTTTTTAAGCTTCTAAAAATAAAGTGGTCTAGAAGAGATTGCCATTTATCGGCATAAGCCCATTTTGTCGTTGGAAGTAATCTCTGAGCAACAATTTCTAAAAAACATAATCAACCCTCATGAGACCTTGTGATGTCCTTCTATTGATATTATTTATTAATTTAATCACACCAAAACTAAAATTAAAGCCACGAAACAAAACTCTGTTGCATTATTTTTCAACACCACAATAAGTTCAATTAACCTTGAAGACAAACGTTAACAGCAAAAGAATATACAAACACACAGTCAAAACACCTTCACATAGACATCACAGCACTATCAGGTGAAGACAATCTAAAGAATTTTTACTTGCAAGTGGGAAATTATCGATTAAAACTGTGACTGTTTTTTTTACTTTATTTTTTCACAGGATATACTGAATGCAGTCAACCGCACGTGGTGGCATAAAAAATGATGGCATATCCTGTCGTATAGTTTCAAGCATACATTTAAGGAATGGTCAGTAATTTTTCAATTTACCAATGAAAAAAGTAAACTAAAAAATGTAAATTACAAAAGGGGTGCTACAGTAGTGAAGGCATTATAAAGAAATTAGTGTGTGGGGTCAATATCGTGGCGTGTTTTGCCTTTTCTTAACTTGCTATGATTTAAATTTAAAAGGTTTTAGGCACGTCAATATCATTTTATATTCAGAGTTTTCATTGCATTTGAATTACTAGAATAATTGTTGAATGACATTGAAGTGTAAAATTGCGTGCCAAATTAATTGATTCAAATGAGAAGTGATTATAAATTAAATACATATAAAAATGTTTTAAATAGATAAATACATTTCAATCAAAATTGTAGAGAGAATGACAAGGAAGAAATAACCAACAGACAACATATGGCACATTGTGCGTAGTAAAAAATAGTACTTTGCTCAGCTGAAGGACACGCAACCAATAGCTTAAGTGTTGGAGCGTTTTTTCTTATATAATGTGTATGTAAATATCCAAACTAGTTTTAACACAAGCTAATTACAGCTAAGCCTAAATATGTACAATGAAATCTTAATGCAAAAGCACTGTGACTAGTGAAGCCTAAGACAGCAGTAAAGTAAGACAATAAAACTTATCAATTTGATTTTATGCTTGGCAAGTGGTAAGTGAGAGTAAGTGGGTGGCCCTCGCCAACGGCTGAGGATTTTCATCCTCCAATATGTCCAATACCGGCTTCGCGGTTCAGTCTATAATATGTGCAACATTGGCATTTAGGCATGAAAATCAACTAGTTTGGCCTAGGATAAACTAGTTTGGCCAGTAATATATACAAGTTCAAGCCTTATTTCAACCAACAATTAAAAAATATTTTGAATGACTCATTTAATTTGGAGTGACAAATAGTCCGATAGCCGTATAATTAATTTTTGTTTATTTTTCTGATACTCGGATGATTTTCTTTCTTTAATATATATACAAAAATTTTCTTAATATAAATAGTTAATCGTCCGATCGGACAAATAAGAGTGAATTAAGTCGTTCGACAAGCAGATTAAGCAAAAGTGTTATTAATTACTCTCCCATTTAAATATGTTTTTGCTATTAAAACTAAAACATAATTATCAAATTATAAACATTTTTTGAGCGAAAATCAGCATATTTTGGGCGATGACAGATTTTGATGGATCTTTTATTTAATATGAGCTCAATTTTTCTTGAACGATTTATTAATTTATTTTTATTTCTTGAATAGAAACACACTTGTTGCAAACGATAACACGTATTTTTTACAATTTCTTTATTATTACTTATATTTCCATATAAAATATAGCATATATTTCCGAGTTTGTAAAGAGAAGTAGGGAGTAACTTCTTTTAGTTATCACCCACACTTCTGCTTATTATATGGAAATTTTCTATGTTATGAAAAATGTACGCAATAATAGCGTACTTCCTTTTCACATCAGTGCAAAAACGATATGACCGAATGCATGAATTAAATCAACAAAAAAGAAATCAGAACGTACCACTGACCTGAATTATTTGTCACCAAATTATGAAAAACAAAACAGAAATGAACAGTAAAAATCAACGCTACGCACAATTTATTTATATTTTTCACCCCATCCTTACAGCCTCTTACTTGAAAAAAAGAGCACCTTATTGGTTTTAATATGAAAAGTAGTGCTCTGAAAAAATTTGTAGTTGGTAGCAGTTGTAAAAGTACCTGATTGGAGTGTTACAAATCACAGAATAATTTTGGTTTTCTTTTTATTTTTTGAATTTGGGTTAATGTCATGTAAACACGTCAATTTTCCTCAATGGGCACAAAAATGACATGAAGGTGCAGCAGCACCTTCGACCAGCACAATTTCTCGTTTGTACGCAAAAGCTTTAATTTTTTTTTTGCTGCTTGGCAGTTCGTTTATTAGTTGACATATGGAAGTGAATGCAGTTAACTTTAAATAGCTGCGCTTTACAGTGAAATTGTACTAAAAATACCTCTGGCAATGTCCTTGTTAGTCTTTGTCAATAGACTTTACACCATGAACTTTAAACTTTGTTGAATTATTTATTTTATTTTAGCGCTGGTTAAAAGCTATTTAGTATTCAACAGACTTTTAAATATTGGCTCATTAGCGCCAGATGTTTTTTTTTTAAACGAAAATTTCATTATTCTGTGAGAATTCATAATTATGTTACCACTTAAGTGTATTGTTGTGGCTTTAGCTTTTATTTATTTCTTTTCACAAGGAAAACATTTTGTTTTAGAATAAAAGTATAGAAAAATTGCTGCATTCATCATTGGTTTTCTGGTTTTCTCGGTTTCATTTTTGAGAAAAAAGTGTGACACATAAGGCATTTTTACAAACTTTGACTTTGACAATCACTTTAGATCTCCCTTTGACAACTGCTGTATCGTGTAGTCAACACTTAACAAGGTTTGAGGTAATACATGCAATTAAAATGACTACTCTTTGATTTGAACTTTAATTCTAAAAAATTGGCCATTTATGATTCCATGGTAAAAGAAATGAATACTTTGCCGATTATATACGGGAAATCAAAATTTCAGATTGTAAAATTTTGCTTTCATCCCAAAGGATTGGAACTTAAAATCAATTTTTTCGATTCCATGGCAAAAGTAATGATGCTTTTGTCAACTCAATTTCAGGAGTTAACATTTTTAACAGTCAATCCTTAATGATACGCAATCATTTGTTTGGAAAAATTCTTTAATAAAATCAAGAAATCCGATCGAATCATTTTTAACCATGACAACGCGAGTTCTCATACATCGGTTGAAGCAGCTTAATATTTAATTGGTCAAAACATTGAACTGATGAGTAACCCTCCATACAGTCCTGATTTGGGATTAATGACTTCTTTTTTGTTTGCGATTGTCAAAAATAAACTATGTGGTTAGTTATTTTCGACGCCAGAAATATCTGTTGATACGTTCAAAAAACCATGTTTTAGAGAGACTTCAAAAGTAATGGCAAAGGTGCTACGAAAATAGGTTTGACCGTAAACAAAAGTCTATGGCGTAGAATAGTTTGAGAAATACTAAAACCTTTTGCTTTTCTTTGTGAGTTCGGACACATGAAGTAGTAGTAATAGATATATATAAAAAGCAACCCTTTTAATTAAAGTTTTTATTCTGGGATATGACTAGATTGGGATATAAAGAAGAAATGATTTATAGTTGTGACTTTCGATTTCACTTATGGTTTTTTATCTCTGGTCTAAGAACTTTCACTATTTGACAGGAGAGGAAAAATCGGGAGAGCTTTTGCAAAAAAATCACTCCAATGTACATTTATCATTTCATTATTAATTAAAATATTTTACTAACATAAAGTTGCAAACGTTGAGTTGTTTTTCAATAGCATATATTAAAAAGTTTTGATTTCGATTTAAAGATCTATTTGTAAATTTTACTGATTTTGAAAACTTTTAAAGACAAAAACTAATGTCTTATATAAAAAACAAAGATTTTCCTTAATAAACTATTTTTAGGACAAAAACGAAGTACTAAAAAGGTGAGCATAATTGATTAACTCCCGCATGAGCAAAGTTCTTCAAAAGACATACTTCAACAAATTTCGGAAAGGATCTATCAAAAATCAAAGAGAAGAAAATAATATAAATACGAGAACTGTCAACTGTTACACCTATCTCCGATATAAGTGAAATATTAATAATGCTATAAAAATTATTATAGGGCAATCGATTTCATCACAAATCTTTTTTAACCAAGTCAAAAAGTAGCGAATTTAAATATGTCATGCCTACTTCTCATGTAAGCGAAATTTTAAAAAGTTCACGTAAGTAGCAATAAATTTCGGCACAGATCTCACTAAGTTCAAGAATTCGAATATAAAGATGGGTGTGATAGGTGACTGTCATTCACATCTCTCATATAAGCAAAGTCTCAAGAATGTTTATAAAATGGCGTTGTTCGATATAAGCAAGGCAAATAACCTACCAGTTAAAAGTATCAATATCGATTTCTAAGATCATAAAGAAAAAAACGACGCACTTTCGGTCTCCTAGAGCTTCTCCCCTGAACAAAATAATCCTCCTCCTCCTCTCGTTTGCATTACTTCATTATTTTTAAGTATAATCGCAGAAATTGACTTTCATAAAAGTTGGAAAAGTTTGAACGACTTTGATTTAATAATTTGTATATTTCAATGAGTCACAAATCACTTTCACGCTGAATGTTTCCACATCAAATCAAATTTGTTAAACTTGATGATGATGAATGAATGAATGGCTGACTGACTGATCGAATGAAATTGCATTCACAAATGAAGAAAACAATGGAAGGAAATAAAATTTAGAATAAAACGAAAATGTTAACGAAATAAAAAACATCGCGTGCATGAAAATTATCAAATGTAAATTAAGGAACATGTAAAGCGCTATCGCAACACCTAACACCCTAATGCAACAACAGCAACAGCAACCGTACACTACCGCCCGCACAATTCTACGAGTATATACACATGTACGAGTATGTATGCATGTGTGTGTGTGTGCAGTCTTGCAGCACGCAGTTTTAACGACAACAACTAACAATTATTTGCATTTTTAATTTTTCGTCTTTCACATAAGAAATGTAAAACGTTGAAATTTTGGGGTGGTAAGCGCCACCCATCACTCTGTTGAATTTCCTATGCTACAACTTATTGCGTTGTTGTAATTATAGTTGTTGTTGCTGTAGTTATGTTGTTCTCTTTGTGGTAGGTTATCTGAAACACTCTCTGGCTGATAACGTTTCATTAAGTGCATTTTTAATGATTTTAAATTGTTTTGACCTACTTGAGTGAGTCGTTTTTAATAATTAAATTCATGTTTCTATTTTACGATGTGCATACCCATGGCTATTTTAAATTTGGGTCAATTTAAGTATGGGGCTTTGTATTTGAAATGGACACCTGACTTTTAGTTTTTAGGTCGAACTTTCATGTTTGCTTGATTATTTGTTCTATGTATTAATTTTAATTTGTTTTACTTAACAACTTTAAATACAGTTTTTATATAAACAAAATTATAGTTATTCTTTTAATGTTTAATATGCGTTGAGTTTTGGCTATTATAGATTGTGAACTAATGTTTAAAAATAATACTTAGAGGACAAGTTTAGCATCATTACACTTTAAGAAAAGGAAAAGTAGTTTAAAATACCGAAAAATGTGAAATGAAATGAAAATGTGAAAGTTTCAAATCGCCACCTTAATCTCTATGTATATTATGTATTCAGTAACGTAGCTAGAGGGGGAAAAGGAGGCTGTCATCCTCGGCGCAAAGGCTTGAGGGACGACAAAATGGTCATCGTTATTCAAACAAAAATTTGGTTGGTTTTGAGATATTTTCCGCAAAAACAGTAAGATCTAAAACGTTCTGTACAGCAAAGGATCAAGCAGTCACCGAAAAATAATCCAGTAGTCTTTATTAGATTCATCAGATACATTAAAAGTATGAGATTCATTTAAAATATTAGATATTATTGCACTTTTTCGATACCTTTGTTTGCTATAATATTCTACGATTTTCATGTATGTTCTTTTCGAAGCCATTTGTCACTGTACGGTTTGTATTGACTTTTTCGGTGCAATATGCCAATTTTCAATTTGTTTTTTAAATTTCTCGACATTATTTATAGATTTATCATTGCGTTCCGTGATACTGCTTGGAACTAAAATGAATTTTTTCGGTGCTTGCCAATATTTGTTGTTTAAAGGTTTTGATTAATCTTTATTTTATTTCTGTTACTTTCGACACTATTCAAGCTTAATCAACTTTAACGATGCCTTTTGACACAATACGATACACTTTGGCTTTCTTCGACACTTTCATAACGCTCGGTACAATACGAATTTTACTGATTATATGACACTTTCGCTACTTTTTAAGGAGCTAATTAATCTCTTCTATTTGTTTTTTTATAAAAAATTTTTCGTTATCGTTTGATACTAACCCTCAGCTCATATCAAAATTTCGATATGCTTTTCGATTTTTATGATTTTCGAATTATATTGCCTCTTCGATACTGTTTTGTACCTTTTGATCTTTCGATAATATATAACACCTTTCAACTTTTTTACTTCTATTTCATTCTCTCAACTTTTGTAGATTTTTGTTTTTGTCTAATTTAATACTTTTCGAAACTCTATGACACTTTGGATTTTGTTTCCAATAGGACCTGATACGTTTGAACTTCTATAAAATTTATTGATATTTTAAGATTCTTTACGCAACTTTTTCGATACCTTTGGATTTTCATGAACGTTTTCAAAACCTCAAGATATGTTTCGAATACTTTTTTCTTTAGACTTTCCGACTTTTCGTAAACTTTTTCAATACGGTATCGAAATATTCGATACTATTTGTTGCAGTTCGACTAGCATCCAGTTTCTCCATACAAATTGAAATATTTTTCTTCCTTAATTGATACTCAACGATACAATTTTATTTTTCCATACCTAGCTGCTTAACCATTTTTCAAAATGGTTTTGCACGGCAAAACCATGAGCTCAACGTTCAGACACCACACCGTGAGTGCTTCAATACTTTTTTGTGTTATAACGAATAATTGAAAAAAACCGCTTTCAGCACAATCAAAAACATACCATTATATAGTTAAATGATGCATTTAATTCAAAATTTAAGTTCTTAAGCAACATTTCAGTGGAACATTAATTTTGCAAAAATTACTTAGTTAAAGTTCTTTGATTTAAAGCAATAAATTATACTTCATTCAGCGTCCACACTAAATTCGTCAAATCGTAAACATTTTACAATATAATACCATCATTACTAAGCCATTTTATGGCACGCGATATGTCTCAGCAGCAATGCTGATGGAAAAGAAGAGGGAAAACCAAACAAAACTGGCAACAAAACCCAACATCCTTTACTCTGTTGCCACTTTGAACATGGCATCGACCGGTATTTCCCCAAAAAATTGCACTTGCATAGAAATAAATAATAAAAAAAAAACACCGGCTGACTTCTAAGCCGGCTACAAAAATCACCGCAACTCTACTCGCCAAACTGGGTCAAAATGAAATAATAAAACGTTAACAAAATTGCCACTCTTGTACATTCATCTGACCAAAAAGGAAGTGCGACTACGACGCCATGACGTAGATGAAGTCAGGAAATGAAGTTAATGCCGGTAGTAAAAAAAACTATGAAAAAGTAGAATTTTTGTAGCTACAAAATAATCTGGTTACAGAATACTAACAGTTGAAATAATAATAAAAAAAAGCATAGTACTGGTGCAGGGACATTTTCGTAAAGTGCTGCCGGCACATGCAATGCTGTACTATGTTGTATGAAATGAGATATTTTCGATGTTTTTTAATTTAAGAACCTCTTAAATTGGGTTAAGTGTTTATTCATGAGTGGACTTTTTAAGCGGTTTTTTTTCACTTGTGGCCAATATCAGGTAAACCTGTTTTAATGTAAAGAAAAATTATTATAATTATGCAAGAAATGTACAGTGCGTTTAGTGTAATTAGGTTCTACCCTTTGTTCCTTTCTTAATGTTACACTTTTTTCATGTTTTGCATTCTATGTACTCTGCATTGCTCTGAGTGGTAAATTGTCACGTGAACTCTGTCATAGTTATTATTGTATTAATATTTTTTCTTTTGTTCCTTCAATGTAACAATGCCGGAAGTATTTAGGTCCAAATTGCTTCCATACAATACATATTACAATTCTTTGGCTGTCCATTAAAAAAATATGAACTATTTGCTTCATTTAGGTTTATTTGTTTTCTGCCGAGCAATTAATTATTCGGGTTTGTCATAGTTCAGTTTAGAGAACATTACCCGTATTTAATGCGCCAGAGAAGGGGATGATTCCAAAATAATTGTATACCACAGTAATTAAATGTTATGACTAATGTACATACCTTTTTTTTTGCGAAATTCAGGTAAATATATAACATGTACGCAAAAATTAATAATTGTAGAAACTGTGCCGCACTTAGTCCGTTTCAATGATGAAATGCCAAACAGTACTAAACAAAAAGAGCATGACAGTTTTACACGACTCACGCGTAAAGTGCCTTAAAATTCTTACTGAAAAAAGTAGATCTAAGTAAATCACCCGTTATAACACAAAAAAAGTTTTCAACTTCCTTCCTTCCCGTGTTTAAATTGATTATTTAAAATAAAAACTTAAAAAGGTGGATCAATTTTATCCAAAATCTTGTATTTTTTCAACATTTTTGGGCTTTCAATATTTCTCGACATTTAATCGTCTATACAACTCTTTCTATATCATTCAACTTTTTACAAGTTTTTTTGAATTTTTCGAACTACTTCGACTTTTTCAATATATTTTGCTTTTTTTCTAATATTATCCGACTTGTTCAATAACATTCGGCCTTTTCAACTCTTACAACCCTTAATTTACCCTTCCTTTTAAACTTATATATTATCGGCTTTGTGACCATTTTATTTATTTTTTTAACTACATACAAGGGTTGCCAAGTGACCGGAACTTACCCGGAAATTCATGGCAATGCCGGAGGCCTGGTAGGAATTCAAATTTTCATTTTATGAATTAATTTTTTTTTTATGAAAAATATTTGTTTTGTGTGATGGCTGTCAATTTCTTCTTTTTGACTTGGCAACCCTGCTACATACGTTGAAGTTTTCAACATTTTTCGTTCAACATTTTATGAGTTTGTCAATATATTATACATTTCCGATAGTATTCTGTATTTTGCAACTTTATCAACATTTTTCGTATTATTAAATATTTCTCGACATATTCGGGATATATCGATTTTTTTTTGCTTTCGAGATTTTGCGACTTTGTGACACTGCTTGATATTTTTCTATTTTGGCACATTAAGTTCACTCGCCACATCACTCGTTTTTTCTTGTTATCTTTTAAGCTTAAGCTTAAACATAAAATCATTTGATGGTAGCCCAAAGTTAAACAAATGCAACAGTCAAATGAACAGACAACATTCCAATCACCCATCAATACATTGTTTCATGTTTCTTCGCCATTTGAAATATCAATTAAGTTGAAACACCACTGCTGTGCCAGACAAACGATTTATATTCTATTTATAAAAGAGTCTTATCTTAGTGGCGAGTCAATATGATCAGCCATTATTGCGGCACATGAAATTTTATTAGTTGTCTGCTGTTGGGTTCTTTCAAAGAATGCGCATTATACGTTATATTAAATCACAGGCTTATGAAATGTTTAATGAAAATAACAATGAAAATAATAATAAAAAAATAAATAAAATCAAAAGTAATGATTTTATTACCCTGCTGCATCGTTATTTTACTAACTGCGCGTATCCTAGTGACCTACTTTTGGGTCATATGTAAACTATATGTTATGGTAAGCAAGCGGATACATCATGTGTGCGCTATACCTGTGAATTCATATATTTTGTATGAGTACCTGTAGTTTTATTAATGGACATGCATGGTGTTATTTTATGAGTATGTAAGTGAGTATGCTTCTTATCGCTGCACAACTTTTGTACAGTTTGAAGGTAAGCAATTTTTCACTTTTATTTTCAATGTAAAATTAAACAAAATTATTTGAGCGAAAAATTAGGCCAAAGTTTTTCAGGAAAATATTATTGAAGAGTTACATTACTTATTTAAGTAAATACCTTTTAATTTTGAGTTTCGAAAACAGCTCAAATAAACAAAGCTTTGATACGAATTTTGCTACAAACAAACGTCCGGAAACTAAAAATTTTAATAGGAAACTGAAGATTCAATGGAAAGTTAGTACTTCTTCGTTAGGTACCATAAGATACAACTTGCATTATTGTGGTTCTGAATTTTTGATAAAGAATATACGTCACTTTCGATCAAAACTATACTACATTTATAATTTTATATTTTTTATAAGCCCACTTGTGTTTTTAATATTTTATTTGAGATATTTTCGCGTTTATTTTCCGACAACAAATCAATTTGCTTTTGCTTTTAGAAAAATTATCGTCGTGTTTAATAATAATTATCAATTTTAAATACTCACCCCTGAACGCAGATCCATGAGTACATCATCACTAACCATATCTAGTTCTTCCCATGATTTTGGTGCAGGTGGCGACTGTGATGCTGGTGCTGGCGTTGAAGTCACTTGATGTTCATTCTTTTGTAATGTCGGAACAACCGCATCTTCTTCCATTCTCATACTAGCGCGACGTACACGCACTGGTGAGGGATCACGCTGTAGATTATGCAAAACTTCAATTTCTTTATGTTGTACCTTAGGACTAATGATGCTATCAACAGGACTTATACTGATGCGCTTAAAAGGTGACCGCGATAAAGGTGAGATGCTACTTGTATTTGAGTCTTTGCGTTGCCTAGAGGGCGATGTTGGAGAATTTGTCATTGTTGAGGGAGTAAGCGCTGGACTGCTTGATTTCATTGAAGCTGTAACAAAATTATCTGCAGTTGGTTGTGACTGTTTTAAAGGTTTTGTATTATCATTGGGTATATCAAGACTCAAAGCTTGTGTTCTGGAATCTGGTGGTGACAAAATTTGAAGTGTTTCACTACCACCACCAGCATCTATAGCACTTTGTTGACTGGCGTTGTTGGTATTTTTGTTTGTGTTGTTTGAAGAGGCCGCATCACTATCTGGCGTACGCATCTTGACAATCTCTCCACCGAAAGTGACACGTTTTGGTGTACGCGTTGGCGTTGATGGTGTTACAGTCGCTGAATACGGACTGGAATTACTACGCTGACGCTGTTCGTTGATTTCCTCAACTTCTGAATCACTCAGCAATTGTACGATACCGGCAGAGTCGAAACTACTGCGTGCGCTTACCAAACGTCCGCAGACAATTTCATCTTCCAAACTATTTGGGTAACTGTTGGTTGACTTACGTGGACTCTCCTCTGTGCCAGTGTCAGTATCATCATCTTTGGCCTCAACAATGCGCATTGTCAAGGTATCATCGTTGATTTTGATTTCAGTCTCCATTATGATCTTTTCGCATTTTACTTTTTTCAAATGATCGGTGCATTCTAACATTTGCTCCTCATCCGAGGAACGCCAACAGTTTTCAACCGCATGATAATTTGGCACAAAGCGCCAGGACTTACTGCTCTCAGTAGCAGCAGTTGATTTCCTTGTTGCTGTAGAAGACGCAGATGCTGTGCCGTTTTTGTAACTTTCCACACCGTAGACATTGCAAAGCAGCTCAAACTCTCTATGCTCTCCATCTGAAAGAAAGTCAACAAATTCTTCTTCTCCAATTAAGTCACGCAATTTTGCCAGCACCTTCAACGTTATCTCCTGATGCGACACCTCGACCATCTTTTGTACCAGCAGGTCGATAGTGCTGCGCAGTATAAAACTTCGTTTTGATGTGTGCAATGTCGTTTGAACCAAAGCCGGTAAGGATAGCATAACACCGCATGTTAAACGTCCACCGAAAGGTTCATTTACTATCTTCTGATTTAGCCCGATGTCAAGTATTTGCAGCATAATTGTTTCTGGCATTGCCGTTTCGGCCAGATACACACGCAGACAATCCAAAGCACCTTTCCGTACGGTAGGCGCTGGATGTCCAAGATTCTCAACCAACTGTCCAATGAGTGGATCCATATGAGCATCTGCTTTGGCACCCATTACTACTAGGACATCGACAAGCACTCGTAATGCATGCTGACGCACTTGCCATTCGGGATCGCGTAAACGTTCCAAGAACTCCGCATACATTTTAACCGGACATATGCTATCAGGAATTGTACGCGTACGCAGTATATGTTCCCACAACGGTGTTAACTGCACGGTTGCCGCACTAGTAGTGCCGCTGCTACCACTAGAGGCAGTTGATGAACCGCTACCGTTACCAAATTTACGTTGGACACGAGGTGTTGACGAGACAGCACCACTGCGTTGTGTATTCGCACGTTCTCCTTGCGAATGATAGGGTTGTTGATGCATCATCGTTCGCGTTTTTCGACCGCTACCATTTTGTTGACGTGCATTAGCTTCTTCATAGAAAAGCTCATCTTCGTCTTCATCGGCTGGACTGTTGTTATTGTGATTATTGTCGTTATCATCGCTGTCTTTGCGTTGAAACATGCGACGAAAAAACATGATACCGGTCGTTTTTATTGGGGACGCCGCAGTTGTCACCGTTCGTTGGAGTTTTTATATCGACGTCTCGTAATTGACTACAATCACGCACATTCACTTCCGTTGTCCACAAATGTACTCTATTTGCTTTTTATCCTCTGGTGGACAGTTCGATTTTTTTTTTCGTTGTGACCGTACGCGCGTAAGTTTAACTCGTGACTGATGTTCTTAACAAAATTGTTAAGCTTTTTGTATGTTGGTCCCTTTTAGTTGGTTCTTGCTGTAAGTTGGCAATGCAAGCGCTGAACAAAGCAATTTATGAAAATATGAATGAAATCAAATTTTGTATATGCCAGTGCTGCCAATGACAATAGTTTTATGTATGAAAAGCTTTTATGGCAAGGAAGCTTTTGAGCACGTGCAGGACTTCGAATATTTTACTCTCTTCCTTGATGATTTTCACTCCTTTCACATTGCGCAGGACTTGACTGCGTTTTTTATTTTAATTTCGGGCAGTTGATTGACTAATTGCGGTATTTTTACGACAAACTGTTGCATTCTTGTTTACAAGCTATAGACGCTTTTGGTAGTGATTGAAGGGCGTTACGAAAAAATACGCTAACTTTAATGCTCAAAACAGCTTTCATCTCTTATTCCATTGTCGTCGTCATTGTGTGTAGTTGTTGATTGAATGTTGCAATACCAGTGGAGTATTTATTGCTTTAGTTTACCCTTTGTTGTCAAGGTAGGTAACCTCGGGCAATTTATTTAATATAATTTCTTCAGTCAAGAAAGCATATCAGCTGCGTTAATCAATTATGTTGACAGACTTGTTCAAGTTAATTTCGTTGTTCAGTGTATGCACATCAAATTGATCTATTTCACAAAAATGTCAACCTGTAAGTAAGTGTGATTTTAGATATTTTATTTTCTTTGCAAGGAAAGACGAAAAGATATCAAATGTACGCATACCATGGTGTTTATTTTGAAAATTATGTAGATTTTTTATTTGTGCCGCAATGGGTTTTAAACTCTCACAGAATTTGAGCTTCCGCACAGAAACCTATAAACGAATAGCATTTGTTAGATCTTATTGAAATTGGACAAAAAAATGGACTTATTCTAATGTAGAAAAAAACTACTTTAGGGGCCAAGGTATTAGTTGTATAGGAGTTGCCACACTCTGTTGTCAAATTCAGCTTACATTTTTTGAATGACTGAATGGCCTGTATTAGCATTGAACCTGATTCTTCCAAAAATATAAATTGGATCTAAAACAAAAAGAGTTTCAAGTATTCAGAATCGCTCCAAACACATGATGACTTTGGTATAAGAGTAAGAAAATGGTCAAAATCAATGTTTTTGACCACAATAAAAAAAAAAAAAAATTGAGAAAAATAAAGTATAAATTTACGTGTGTAGCAAAAATATGTTTTTTATTTTTATACCAATAATAAAAATTTATATGATTTTTGAACTAAAGAATAACATAACAATTTCAAAAAAAAATTTATAAAAAATGTTTATTTTGTTTGATTTTATTTAATTTGATTTACTTATATTTTTCGACCATTAAAAGACTTTTAATTTAGGTACCTACTATATTGAGAAAATAAAATACAATCAAAAAAAGATAAGAGACAAATAGTATGGAAATGCTTTTCCTCAAAATGCCTCTATAAGGACAGCTTTACTGTACGTAAAAGTATTTTTCCCCATAGCTTACATTAATTTACTCAGCTAAGCGAATTAT
Source organism: Meiosimyza decipiens (assembly GCA_963680825.1). Classification (NCBI taxonomy): domain Eukaryota; kingdom Metazoa; phylum Arthropoda; class Insecta; order Diptera; family Lauxaniidae; genus Meiosimyza; species Meiosimyza decipiens. The sequence goes on from OY804260.1 coordinate 75,684,149, forward strand.
AAATTTTATGATTAACGTCAAAATAATTGAAATTACTTTGCTCCAGTTAAGTTTTATGAAGTGGTGCTGAGTTCAGCTGTTCGGCTTCAGTTGAAGAGAATATTTGCTCTGTGTTGTGGACTTTGTTTGAGGAAGAGCCTGGTTGGGGGTTGCTAATATTATTTTTGATTTTTTTGGCACGCATGCTTGATTTTTTGTTTTAATTTTCCACAGCTTAAATAATAATTTGGCACAAATATATAAATAGTATTGGTGGCAGTCGCAACCATTTCAATTGTGCCACGTAAGACAAAAGTGTGTTAATGATGTTGTAAATAATTTCCGCAATTGTTGCTTTGCGTAATATTTGGGTTAAATTTTTATTTGTTCTTTGCTCAACGGTTGATTGCTTGCAATTAAATTGAATTAAGCCAGGACTTGTGTATTTTATTTAATAACATTTTTAAGAATTTTACGTTAAAAGTTTGCTAATGAATTTAAATATTGCAAACTTTAGCAATTTTTTTTTATTTTTTTATAATTTTAATAATGTTCATTCATAAAACATTTTCTCAAACGTAGTATGGGGTCTAAGTTCAACTTGAACTTATTAAGAGCTGACAATTAAAACCTTCTAACTTAAGCAGATAACAAATATTTAAACAAAGAAATGATAGAAAAATTTAATGTTTAAGTTATAAAAATTCTTTATTTATAAACTTAAATTTGTCAGTTAGTTGTTTGATTTATTAAATACTTAGCATATTAAAAAAGATTTTTTATGAAAACGTTTTAAATTTTGAAATTTTACATAAACATCTCGGAAACTTATATGTATGGCTAAAAATGAAAAATGATTAATAATTTTATTTTATACATAATGAAGATATATTAAAATTGTAAAAATAGTAAAATTTTAAATTAAAATTATCGTTTACAAAAAAGTTTTAAATGAAATTAAGGTTCAAATAAAGCTATAAAGATTGCAGCTGAAGGAAAAGTGTAATTTATTTACTACATTTATAATAAAACTTATGGCAAGATATAACGTAACATACGGGTATAAGAACTAATACAAATTTCAATAATGTTTCATTAAATTGTTAATCGAATATTTGCATTGAATAACACAAATGAACTAAATTTAATATAGCACACATTTTAGTTGTTTCATTGTTTAAAATTTTCTTATAATAAAGTGAATAATTTGATGATTTCCATTGCAGTGCTAAATACTTAGTACACAAATCACTTTGCAGTGAGATGCTTAGTTTTATTTAGAGCATAAACCTTGATACAAGGCGTTACAGCTTATGTTAAATTGAGTAAAATTGTATAACTTAAGTTGAATAGGTGAAAAGTTTTTATGGTGTAGTAGAGAAAGTATATTCTGCTGCCGTGTGCTGTGGAAGACTTGGAAAAATTTTGTCATGGCAGTTTTGTTTTTTTTTTTCAAATAATTTTTAGTGATGTGTAATGATTTTGTTTTGTCTAACCTATAGAACTAAACTTAATATAAATCTCGTTTTCCTCCTCAGACGTATTCCTCGGATGCCTTTTGTACACTAGCAGGTATTCTCAGTGATGGTAGCACATGTTGTTGCTGTTGCGCATCACACACTGTATCAGGTAGTTCCGCTATATCTTTAAATACACCCATCAGACTTTCAAAATTTGGTCCCCAGTTTAGCAGATAGTCCCAGCCAAGTGTTGTCGTTGAAGGCGAAGCTGCACCATTTGGTTGTCTGTAGATGCCACCCATATGTGTCGACAGATCATCATCACTAGCGACCAGAGTGCTCAATGAACCACGAAATGATGAATCAAAACCATCATAAGAATGCGGTGGCATTGGCGGTGCTTTGCCGACCACAACTTTGGAACCCACTCCATCACCGCTCATTGCGCGCCCAACAACGCTACGCTCAGGCAGTCTATCTTCGGAACCACTCTTGTTCTGTTGGTATTTTGAGTCTCCATTGAGGCTGTTGTTATCATACTCAATCTCAGAGCATGTAAAGCTATCGTTACCACTCTCATCAGTCGAAGTGGAACTGTGTGCATCGACATCATCGCTATGCAATACGCCACCAAGTGATAGATGATGGCCGCCACCAGGCACGCGTGGTGCTTCACTACTCGATGAGACCGCATCAAGTGTGGACACCAAACTGGAGGTACGCGGGCGCACATTTAGACGTTCAATCTCTTCGGCAGTCAGACCCATTGATGCCTGCGCCGGCGATTGTGGTGGTACTCCAGGCTTCTGCCGACTGGCACTGGAACTCTGACCAGAAAGTTGTGACATCACAGGACTATTGAGACTCCGTTCGCTATTGCTATGCAGCGCATCTTTGCCCACACCTCCCGAACTGGAGGTGGTGGCTAGCAGCGCACTTTGCAGCGGCTTCCCGGAGATATCGTGCAGCGTCAATATGCGTGGCTGCTGTGAGCTTAACTCTGAGCTGGGCGAAAGACGCGCTAGCGGCGTACTCTGATGCGGTCGTGGTGTGCTTGATGGTGGCGGTGGTGGCTGACTAGCTTGTTGAGGTACACGCGGCACAAATGGGCCACCAACACCGACACCATGACCTCGTGGTGAATGCCGATGTTGTTGTTGCGCTGCAGCCGACTGATGCTTATGATGTGTATAGGATGCAGCCATTGGCGGTGCCGTGGCCTTGTACTTGCGTGCGCCACCAGCCTCACGGTAGCCCTTGTAATGATAGACGATATCTATGTCAGACGGTGCAATGGAGCTGGCATTTTCCAAATCGTAATGTTCTACATACTCAGATCCCAAATCAACGGAGCTGGGATGATCGTGTGGATGATGTGCTTGATTGGGTGGCGGTATAGGTGGATGATGCTCATCACGTAGTGGTGAATTCTTGCTAACCACCTCACGCTCGATGATGTCGGGTCGTTGTGGACGCTGCTGTTGATGTTCACCACCGGGGCCGATTTCACGTTCTTTATACTTCTTCGATATCAGTTCAGGGCCTACTAAATGATGCCCACCGACACCACGTATAAGATCGCCATTATCGTTGTGGTAACCAACTTGTGTATCATTAGCATGTACACCACCTCGTGTCAGTACATGATCAGCCTGGTTGGCACTCATGCCTGAACCGCCAAGCATGGTGGCGGCACTACTTTGTTTGATCTGAAAACCAGGCACACCACAGCTCAACCCGCCCATTTTCTCTTGTTTGCCGCGGAAACGATAGATGACATAGGAGCCAAGTATTGCTACCAAGAGTATGACAAAGAAAACGATCACCAGTGTGATACCAATGCTGAGTGGATCAGCTACTTGTGCAGCACCAATACCAAGCTCACCATTACAGCCAGGGAAGACTTTGCCTCGAGTCAGCACCTCACTAAAGACTGATCCGGAACCATTGAAGGGTTGAATTTCGTGGTTTATCGTAAAATTGGCAATGCAGCCTTCGTAGATAGGTGAAGCAGGCGTATTATTATCTTGAGGCATGTATTCGCGACGCACGCCACCCACCGAAAGCACTGTAAGGTAGGGATCTAAAAAGTCGTGCACTCCAGCAGCATCTAGCTCTTCGCCGACACGTTGATGATCCAACAGCAGACGCAACACGCGCAGAGAAGCATGCAGCGTAATGTTGTGCCACTTGCCATCATTCAACATCGCTGTTTGCTCTATTGTCATATTCACAGTTGCTGTGCCTTGTTTGGAGTAATAGACAATTTTTCCAGCACGCAGTGCAACAGCGGTAAAATGTTTATTTGTTGCCGCATACAAAATGAGACCTCCTTCTTTGCCGGTGCGGAAAAGCAAACTCAGTGATTTTGGTGGTTCGCCTATTTGTGCTAGCGACGTGATATTGTCTGTAGTCAGCGTAAACCGGCGGCGACGTGCAACATCATATGACCAGACAGTATTACCAGCATATAGATTGTCAAGTAGTTGCATGCGACGATGCTTCTCAGATATTTGGAATTCAATGAAGCCACCTTCTGTGATAGTAATGGGTTCTAGTGAACTATAGCAATCTGGAGAGAGCAGTCCACCGCCGCATTGACACATAGCGGTGTGCCAACGATCCATACAAGTGCCAAAAGTACCACAAAGTGAAAGCCCCGGATCGGCGGGCAAGCTTTGTTGACATGGACCACCGTTGGAGTTACGATTACAGGTGGGCAGCACACCACGTTGTTTTAATGGACTACTCATATTCAATGAGCGTCCATTAATGGAAACGCTATGCACGCAGCCAACAAGATCGTCGCTATGCAACTGCCCAGGACGTTCTAGCACAGGATCCGCTGAAGATAATCCACCGATAAGTAAGGGTTGCTTGTTGAAGTTTAAGGTGCTGCAAGAGAAAATTGCAATTATGGAACTGTATATTGCTTTTGAGTACATTAATACTTACCCTATTGGCCCCACATCGTCTGCATAGCAGGTGGTATCTCCTGGACGACAGTCCTCACAAACATCGCCATTTTCGGTGCATTTGGCAACACTTAGCGACATCACTCGTCCATTGCGTGTTGCAGTCACCTTATGCCATTTACCATCGGCGAGAGTAGTTCGACTATTTGCGCCTACCACAACTGTTGTAATCGCAGTTCTAGCGCCACCAAAGGAAAAGAAAGCCTTGCCCTTTACTACTTCAATTGCCACAAAGTCCGAACGTCCACCTGTTTGTATGCCATAATTGTAGAGCAAAAGGCCATCAGCCTTTGTTGTTGCAAAAATAATTGCAATATCATTAGTAGCGGCATCCAAAGCGGGAAAGGCCATGAAAGAAAGTTCCTGAAAGCCATAAGTAGCGCGTTCACAATGAAGCCCATAGCGACCATTGACGCAGCTGCATTTGTAACCAGGTTTCAAGCCGACACAGACGCCATCATAGAGACATGGGTTGGGACGACAAGAATCTGCAACATGTTCACATTGATTGCCACGATAACCAGGACGACAAAGACAGAAGAAGGTGGCACCATCAGGACTTTGGCGACAAGAGCCTCCATTATTGCACGGATTACCAGAGCAAGCATCACCACGTTCAAGCTGACAAAGTTTACCCTCCTTGTGGACAGGACAGCTACACTGAAAATCGTAGCCGATGCGACGACATTGGGCATTCTCTTTGCATGGATTAGGTGTACAAGGATCCTGACGTTTATCACATTGTTGGCCTGTAAAGCCTTCTGGACATTTGCAACTGTAATCGTAGGTTATGCGTGGTGAAGTAAAAATCAGTGTTTGACTGTCGACAATGTGCAGTTCACTGGTGCTTTGTATATGTAGTTCAGCGTTGCAAACACCACCATTTTCACAGCCACCATTTTTGCTATGAATGCAGGGTGAATAACCAATAATGATACCATCTGCACGCTGCAAGATCTGTGCGATGTGTTCGCGTTTCTTAGATAAACGTTCCTGTATGTAACGTGGCGAGCGGTAGGCGAATTCGCTAGTTTTATAGGCCAAAGTGAGTTCTACAGCAGACTGATTAAAACCTGAGTTGCGGATGTTGTAAAGCAAAAGCTCATCACCATTTTCGGACAGTACCTTGAGGGCATCTACCAACTTGCGGTAGTATTGTGATAAAAATGATGTAGCCGTCATATTCCATACCAGCACATTGACTGAATTGTCCACTGTGGCATTGTCGAAACTCTGAAAGCCTATGGTTACTGTTGAGATAACATCACCATGCTTACCGTCATTACCTGAGACCGTATAAGAATAACCATTAACGGTAGTTTTGGGAGTCGCATGCAAATCGCAAGCGCGTGGTATCAGAAAGATACCCAATGGACTCGATTGTGCATTGGGTACAATGCGACAGCTGTAATCACCGCTGATGTCAGCATCGTTTGGATGTACATCAGCAATCTTCCCAATTGGCACTTCGCCATTGAAGATAGTAAGCAGCACGTGTACCATACGCGGTGCAGACGGACTGTCATTCTGGTCGAGCACATTGATGGTCAGCATATGTTGCGCTCGCTGTCTGGGCTTACCGTTGTCTTCCACCTCAATGATAGCCTCTAAGATGGGTGTCAATTCACGATCGAAGCTACGCGTGGACTTCACAAGACCTGAATGTTTGTCCACAATTACTGCGGACTTGTGTTTGCCACCAATCAACTGATAGGTAAAGGGTCCACCATTGGGCGGCAAGTCTGGATCACTAGCGGCAAGCGTCATTATCGAGGTGCCTGCAGGTTCGTTTTCTGATATGTAACCAATAAGACCATTCGCTTCGAATATAGGACCATTATCGTTAACATCTTGCAGCACGATTTGCACTGTCGCCGTGCCCGTTTGTGGTGGCAACCCAGTATCAATGGCACCTAAAATCAAATCGTATGTAGCAATCTTTTCACGATCCAAGAGCTTTGACGTTTCGATTTCACCAGTTTGTGGATCCACTTTGAAGGCCTGATTTATATTGCCATTTATGATGGAATAGCTAAACTGATTATTCTGTGGGCGCACATCCTTATCTACAGCCTTGACGCTCAATACTTTTGTGCCGACTGTGGCAGACTCCGAAATGCTTGCGGTATATTTTGGTTTCAAAAATTCTGGAGGATCGTTGCCATCTTGTATAGAAATAATAACTTGCGCCTCATCTGTATCGTTACCACGTATGCCACCAAAATTTTTCGCCAACACTGTTAGTACGACGCGGCTTTGTGTCTCGCGATCTAGATGACGCGACACAAAAATGACCCCAGTGACGGTATTTATAGCAAAACCTTTGTCATTGCTTGAGCCAACCAGCAGATAGTAGACTTTGCCATCTTCGCCGGCATCTTTATCCGTTGCTTGTATAGAGCCCACCACAGTGCCGACCTCAGATGATTCAGAGACATCGAAATGGAACACTGGTTGTACAAACTGCGGATAGTATTCATTGATGCCAGTAATGTGTACAATCACCATGGCTGTACTTTGCATATTAGAGTCCGGATTCGCGGCCATCACTTGTAGATTGTAATCCTTACGTTCTTCGTAATCGAAGCTGGTCGTCGAGTTGATGATACCAGTGTTAGCGTTGATTTTGAAGTAGCTCTTGCCAGTACTTCCGGTGATTGAATAACGTATGATGGCATTTTTTGGTGAATCCTTATCAGTGGCATGCAACTTGTAGACAAAGGAATTCGGTGATCTGTTCTCAGCGAAAAAAGCATGGTATTCAGTTTGATTGAATTTCGGCGGATTATCGTTGATATCGGTGAGTATCACAGTAAGCATGGCAACTGCCAGGCGTGGTTTGAAGCCTAAGTCTTCTGCGGTTATATTGAGATGGTACTCTTGTATTGTGTCGTAGTCTAGTGGCTGCAAAATAGTTACGGCACCCGAAATTGCATTTACTGCAAACTCTTTACGTTCATTACCACCTGAGATAGAGTATCGAATCATGCCATTAGGCCCAACATCTCTGTCGTTGGCACTCACTGTCAATATTGTCGAACCAATAGGCTCATTTTCAGGCACAATGACCTGATAGCTTAGAGCTGTAAACTCTGGTGCATAGCGATTATCACCGGTAACGACAATAGTCACTTTGGTCTCATCTGTTTGGGGTGGGACACCACGATCAGTCGCCTTGACGCCAACAACAAACACGCTATTGAGCGGCACTGCCAACGTTTTTGCCAATGAAATCCAGCCATCGTGTTTGTTCAGTGTAAAGTAGCCCGTGGCATTGCCTCCAACCAGCGTATAGTCGATTTCAGCGTTCACGCCATCATCCAGTTCATCCACTGCCTGTACACGTACAATGCGTTGTCCAACCTTAGCATGTTCAGGCATTGGCGAGAGATAAGTGGCTTGCACGAACTTCGGTGGATTATTGTTAGCATCAACCACATTAATGTTAACCAGGCATTCGGAGTACATGGGTGGCTTGCCATTGTCTGTGGCGAGCACGGTCAGCGAGTACATATTCTCTGGTGAGGTTTCATGTTGCGAGTGCTTATATTTGATGGTGCGCTTGCTAAACATTTCGCCAGTTGCCGGATCAATTGTAAACAGATCCGAAGGCTGTTGTAGCGAGTACGAAATTACTGAGTTCGGACCCTGCTTATCACGGTCGGTGGCTATGACTTGTCCTACAAAAGCCACAGCACGTTGTAGCTCAGGAAAGTTGAAACTGTAAAAGCTATGTTCAAATTCCGGTGCATTATCATTCTGATCTTGTATGGTTATAGTAATTGGGGTCTCCGAACGCCAAGCACCATCGAAGACTACAACTTTCAACAGATATTCATCCTGCTGTTCACGATCCAAATGCGCAGCAACGGTCACATTACCGCTAATGGCATCAATTTTAAATTTCTCTCCAGGGTTTTCGGTAAAAACATAAGTGGCATTAGCATTGGCATCCACATCCAAGTCTGAAGAAGTTACTTTGATGACGAAGCTACCTATTTCTGCGTTTTCAGTGACATTAACAGAGAAGAGACGCGTAAAGCGTGGTGGATTATCATTTTTGTCCAACAACTGTATAAATACACTCGCTGAGCCAGTCAATTGCGGCATGCCTTGGTCTACTGCCTCCACTACCAGCTCGTAGGCGCTTGTTTCCTCACGATCCAAACGCATGGTAGTGTAAATTTCGCCCGAATCAGCATCTATTTCAAAGGTGCTTTCATAGTCATTAACTAGACGATATGTGACTTCGCCATTATCACCAGAGTCACGATCGCTGGCCTTCACTTTGACAATAAATTGCGGTGGCGTCTCTTCTTCCATAATTTCCGCATTGTAGATGAGCTTTTCCATTACAGGTGCATTATCGTTAGCATCGGTCACATTGATAGTCAGCAGCATCACACTTCTTAAGCTTGGTCTGTCAGAATCCGCCGCCTCAATCCAAATCTCATACTGGTGCGCCATTTCATAGTCTAGTCCATCTTCGCCAATCGTCACTACACCAGTACCCGGATCAATGCGTATTGCCTCACCGATATTTCCGCCGGCAATAGCAAATCGTATGTTACCAGCAGCACCCTTCTTCGGTGAAGTTGCCAGAATTTTCGAAATCACCTTACCCTCATGTACATCTTCAGACAACATGAACTGCGTATTGGCCATATAAGAGAAGTTGGGAAACAATTGCGTCGGACGCAGCAGCACTGTTAGTTCAGCAACAGAAGTTTTCGGCTCCGCACCATGATCGGTGGCATGTACCATAATGCTATATACCATATCGATTTTATCTTTGTGCTGTGGTGCTAAATCACCTCTTGTCTTGATGACACCTGTACGTTCATTGATTACAAACTTATCAACATCTTTACCAGTGATTGCATAAGTTATGAGAGCATTAGCACCATCATCTAGATCGGTAGCTCGCGCACCAAAAACAAACTCTCCCGTATGTATGTGATCTGGTACGTTGACGTTATAACTGCTGCTCTCAAAAGTGGGCGTATTATCATTGACATCCATTACACTGATGGTTAAATTCACTGCTGATGCGCGTGGCTCTGTGGCAGAGCTATCTTGCGCCATAAGCGTTAAGTAGTAAATCGCTGCTTCTTCTCGGTCTAACACTGTGGCAGTTGTAATCTCTCCTGTGTCTTGCTGTACATAAAATTTTTCCATACCTTCTCCAAGTAGAGTAAAGCGTATTTTGGCATTGAGTCCAGTATCTTTGTCTTTTGCGACTGGTTGCAGTACTTTGGTGCCTATTTTTAGATTTTCCTGCACGCTTGCATGATAGGTTTGTCGAGCAAATTCCGGACTATGATCATTCATATCTTGGACGATGACTCGCACAATACCGGTGCCGGTTAGTGGGGGAGAACCTGAAACAACAAAAAAGAAAAACAGTATTAGCAAGGTCAAAATACATAACAGAGAAAAACATGTCGTAAAAATATTAGCATAAGGTTTAATGTAACACTGAGAATACACCATCGGGCTTTGTCTCTGAATATTATAGAAAACTGACCAGTTGTGAAAATCTCATGACAGTTTTTTTTTTTTTATTTATCTGGTATTTTATAGAAATGCTATGTATTTTATAACAATTACATGCAATTTATAAAAATGTTATGAAATTCATACAAAATTCTAAGTGTTTATAGCATTTCAAAAAAGTTTCATGACATTTTATAAAAAAGTTACATGATATTTTTAAAAAATTTTCTTTTTGTATGAAAGACAATGCCATGACATTTTTTACTCAATCAAGTTACAATTAAAAGTTTATAAAAAAACTTCAGATATAAAAAAGCTTCATGGATCTTTTAACACAAAAATTATCATCTTTTTAGTAATCAGGTTTAATTCTGGTATATTTACGTTACAAAATAATTTTATTATACCAATTACTATCATTCTCACACAGTAAGGGTTACGGGAATAACAGAAAAACTTAAAAAATCGTTTCTAATTTAAGTATTAATTGCAATTTCGCAAAGTACAACAACAAGTTGTAAGTAATCATTTTTATCAACATTTATATACGAAGCGATTTTGCAACCATTGCTGCTGCTGTTATTGCTAATGTTGCTGCCTCAACAAATTTCTATTAAAAAAATATCAAATTGGAAATCTGCACTCGAACAGCTTAACTGTAATTTTTGACAGTCAGTTAATTTTTTTTGTCGTTTTCAGCAACAACTGCAAGTCAGTTGATTTGACAGCGTGGACTGTTAGAAACTGTGTCACAAAGCTAATAAATCACAGCAATTTACTCAAATGTCAGCAGCAGCAGGAGCAGTGGTCGATGTAACATCTTGAAAATGTGCTGCGGCTGCTGAATGCTACAAATCGCAATCGTAAATTCATCAACGCTGCAACATTTGCTGCTGCTGCTCGCTCTCTTTCTTTCTCTCTTCTTTTTTTTTTCACTAATCACTTACAATGGAACTGAAAATTTTTTTCCACATTTCACATGAGAGATATCAAAGTATTTTCATCAAATGACGACCTTCTTTTTCCTCAAAGCGCAAAAATTTTCTGTCAACTCATGGTTGGTTGGTTGAAAGAAAGCATTTTGGTATTAGATTTCTTCCGCCTGCGGCATATTTAAGCTAACAAACAAGCAAGCAACAACATACATATACTGCAAGCTGTTGGTGTAACATTTTGTGCAACATGCACTTAAGTGTGTAGCACACAAATAACAATAACAGCAACAACATTAAAGTACATGTCCTCATAGAGTTCATACATTTATTCGCACGGAAGAAGGAAGCTGAAAATGTGGATGCATTGGCTGAAACAGTGATTCGAACGAGGATATAATTTTAAAATAAAGTTTCAATACTCAAAAGTAAAGAAAAATTTAACAAATCGTAAAAGTTGAGCCTAAATATATGCAATGCAAAACACTTAAAGTTGTCTTTAACTGTTAAAAATTGTTGTGTGAAAATTGAAATTATTTATTTTGCATATTTTTAGGCCATTGGAAAAATATGAACGCATTTGATTTGAGAAAAAGTTAATTTATTTATTGTTTTGTTGAATATTTTTGTTGCTGAGATTGCTGTCATCAAAACTCTTTTTCCACGAAGAAAAATACAAAATACATTTTGAAATATTTTTAACCTTTCTGTCTATTCATTTTCATATACCTCAGTCACTGTACTTCATTGTCTTTTATATATATTTACGATAAATAGTTGTAGTCGAACATATTAAACATATCGCGCACAGCTCATCACACAAAAACGCAAAATGCTGCAAGCCATAAATTTTAATTTAGTTTCATTTTGCTGCCTGCAGCGCTCAGCAAAGCACAGCGCATGGCTGGGCACAGTAAGGCGCTCTATACCTTGTGCTCGAATACAACGAAAACTTCGTTGCATTACGCTTTTTTTTGTGTATTCTTTCCTTTCTATTGGGCATTTCGTGCCGGTCAGATCGAATTCAAATAGTAAACGACGCCAAACGTTGGCGACCGACCGAGAAAAGTCTCAAGTCTCAGATTTTGCTATTCAAAATATTTCCGTCATTCTAATGAGAAGCGTCCACGAAAACACGATCATCTTTTGCTTGTCTGTATGCTGTGCGGTAACAATAAGTTAAGTTGGTTGGGTAGTAGAATGTTTTTTAGTTACTTCAACGAACAGCTGGAGGGAGCGTATTAGTTCACATGATAAGTAGAACTTACTTTGGATCTATGCAAACACGGTGATAGATGATTTTGAATAAAAAACTATTTTAAGTGAAATTTATTTTTATTTGAAATTTAACAGCTGTTGCAAATAAAATGTTTGATGGCTTTAATACTTAAATTCCTGTAAAACTTCAGAGATGATTCGATTTTCGAAAAATATTATCTGTTTCAATCATGAAGGAAGTTAGAAAATGTGCTTCAACATTTATGCCCATTTTTCGTGAAGCTCGAAAGATTTTATTTTGAGCAATTTGTCGCAACACTATTGGGAATGAATGAACGGAAAAGATAAGAAAACTATACTCGTAAGTCGTTTGGACTTATTCAATATTTTTTCACTTTTTCAACTTTTTTCGAATTTTAACAAGATTTTTGGACTTACTCTGCTTTTTCACTTTTCCAACTTTATTTACCTTTTTCAACAACTTTTTAACTTAATCGATTATTACTTTTCGACTTTTTCGATTTATTCAACTATTTCTGACTTTTCGAACATTTTAGAAATTTTTTAGACGTTTTTAATCTGCTTCACTTTTACTGACTTATTCAACTTTTTTTCAAGTTTTTTCGACTTATTCAACTTTTCACAAGTTTTTTTCGAATTTGGAATCATTTTAATTTTATTTCGAATTATTCAATCTATTTCAAATTTATTTTATCTATATTCGACATATATGCAAACTCTCTCCACTTTTCTTAACTTATTTAATTATTTTGTTAATTGCAAAGCAACATCACAACTACGCATTGCACAAATAGCTGCATTGCAGTACGTAGATTTTGGAAATCAATAAATGCGGTCATTCGGTAACTCATTGTTGCACGTGCGCCATAAGAGTCAACATAACGTTAAAATGACCACAAATGGCATTGCTGGAAATTGTGTGATATAATTAGAATGTAAAAGTTCATGTCAACAAAAAAAAAAAAAAAAAAAAAAAAATTGAGTCTTGGAGGTCTTTGATTTTTTGCATTTCAAAAAGATCAATAAAAATTATTGAGCACAAAAAAAGTTTTCCACACAATTTGCTATTGTATTACGCAACGTCCAGCTTAAGTAATCAAAAATTTGCGCTACAAATGCAACATACTTCCTCAGCAATGGCATATCCTCAAATGGTTCGATTACATTTTATTTTTTTTTAAATTAGAATGAAAGAAACTAAAAGAAAAAAATCTGCAGTACGCACAAAAATGCATTGTGTAGCAACATTGTACATTTGTTGCTTGAGCATTTCCTAGCGGTTGCTGCATATTTTCTATTATCATATGCTACACTTCTTGACACACGATCTGTGTGCTAGTTTCAATCGAAAAGTAAGTGATTTTCATTTTATATTTAGTTTTTTATTATTTTTTTTTTTGCAAAAATTCTTTTCATTCCTACCATGCTTGTTAAAACTTTATGGGAGTTCTTGTGAAGCAGCAGTTAGATGAATTTGCTCGCAGAAATCCAAACATAGACATTATCTTAGATTATGACCATAAATATGTTTTAGAAGATTTACTATTAAGCTCACATTTACATACACCTAGCAAAGTTGTAATGTTTGCATGCACTTTTTTAATAGTGATATAAAAGTAACTGAACTTGAACTTTAGTAAAAGAAAAATCTAAACACATTCTTAATGTGAACATTTTAATGTTGAAATTCATGTCCCACATGCTGTGGTGCATACAAATGCTGAGAGGTAGAAAAAAATTGTATTCAAACGTCTTACTGCTTTTAATAACTTTGTCATAAGACTATTTGATGTTCCATAAAAAAGTGCTTAACACATTCTTTTAATGCTTGATGGCTTCCATGACACTGCAAATATTTTTATGGCTCAGTGGATATTGGTTGTTTGTACAAAAAAATCAGCTATATAACTACACAGTTTAAAAAATTTGGGCTAGCTAACTTCTGTTTGCGAATTTACTTATGTAGGCATTTAAAAGCATAACTGCATTTAAGCGTCAAGTTCATGGCAGTAGCAGTGGTAACAGTAGCCGTGGCAATTCTCCCATATGTATGACGCAAATTTCGCTGGTGTGCCACCAGCTTACGCTGAGTGTGCGCAGCATGCTACCAAAGGCATTAATCAGCTGTTTGTTGCTCCCACGACCCAACGCGGTGGATTGAAAACCCCCTCCCTGATACCGTAAACTAGCCGGTGCGGACTGCGTTGGGTGTGATGGCTTCGGGACTCGTAACATATTAAGCAATATACTTAACTTGAAAAATGCATTTCGAACTTTAAAGTTGTTGCTGTTGATGTTTTCAATATATCATTAAATATATACTTTGTAGGAATAATGTTAATTATTATGACAAAATATGCAATCTTTACCGGAAATTTTTAGTCATCTAAATTTTCGACTGAAAGTTTGCAGTTTTTTTTTTATTAAAAAGTTATAAATATCTAAAGTCATGAGTAGTGTTTTACTCGTATAATTTTGCTTATGTCTATTGATTTCACAGACGAAAATCAATGTTCCGAAGTTATCAAATTCACAAATATAAATAAATATTCCATCCCTTGAAAAATTTCTTTAAAAAACTTTTTCGATCTTTCCAACATTTATGTTTAAATCTATGAAAAAATTTGAACTGCAAATTTGCAGATGAAAATTTGTAACTTTACACTGGTGTCACGAACACTCACAAATGGTCAAAAAATTGAAAATTTTGCCATTATTTTATTATTAATTTTGTTGGCAAATGGGCGGTTAAGATCAAATTTAAATAAATAGTAAATTTGTAGCATTTCTCCGTAAAATACGATAAAAATATTTTCGAATTTGTTAGGTTGGGTTTTAACTCTATTCTAGAGCTTTAAAATATTGAAGTAAAAATTTAGGAAAGTATAATTTTATAATTATTTTTACTAACAGCAAGGTTTACATTGCTATTAGTAAAACAAGTGCTTGCAATTTAACGCGTGTCTAGAACCTTGAAATGACTTAGTTAATATTGTATAATTTGCATGGAAAATATACGTCTGGCTTTCAGTGTCTTACCATGCAAATTTTGCGCCACTAAAAATGTTCACTCAATATTTTACCACATCATTTGTTTCATGTCTTGTCTTTACAAATGCTGACTTTTTTGTTGTTACCTACATAAGCTACTTCTAAAAATTACTTGCTGCTTACATGCCGGATATTAGCTAATGTAAATATTTTAAACGGCTTTAAGTTATTGAACTTAAATCATGTTTGAGTTAACACGAATGGAAAGCTTCTTTTTCTTAAAAAAAATTATTTATTTTGTTGCTAATACAGAACTGAGGCTACCTAAATAGTTTATTTTGCTTGATTGCAACTTTTTAAAAAACAAAAGACTTAAGCAACAAACTCTTTGTTGGTAATGTAATTTTTAGCTTTTTTTTTAATTATAAAAATTGACTACCTATTTTGAAAAGCCTTTACATAAGAAATATAAACGTAAAAACATTTCCTTTAATACAAACGCTACATTTATTTCTAACAGCACATTTGATCTTTAAAAATTTTACAGCATAACCGTCAGGACTAACATTTGGGCCAGCAATTTTTCACGCTTCTCTTACAACCAAACAATTTACACCAAGCCCGACATACTAAAACAATGGAACTAACCCTCATAAATCCATCAAGAATTTTGCATATATGGTATATGTATGCAAATCGAAAAAAATAAACTGGCAATTGCCAATATTAAATTAATGTGGTAGTACTAAATTTGCAATGACAGCTATTATTGCTGCTGCTGTTGCTTGTGCAATATTTTCAATTTCGTAAAGAATATACAGAACTAAAAAAATAAAAAAAAAATACTGGCACAACGCAACTTCATAAATTAAATAAAATGCATAAACTTGATTTTTTTTTCTCTAAATATTTCTTTGATTTTTTCATATGAGTTCAAGCCGCATTAAGACTTACTCAACGATTTGCTAACAGTTGCATTCATAATTTCATGCTGCAACTTTGATATTTGCCGCTATTGAATTTATATTTTTTTTTATATTGCATATTTTAACACATATTTAATGTTGGTAATATATCTATTTGATTTTCATCAAATAGATTTATAAACGCTTTAATGCATTGTACTATGCCAGCCGCATATGTTGCCACAAGAAAATGCTGCATTTCGCAATAATTCACATGCAGCAGCTGTTGTTGGTAGCAGCATAAATTGTATATTAACATTTTAAATGCGCTACCAATTGATTTGCCAATAATTCCGTTAATAAATCTTTTCAAAAAGAACAATAAATAAAATAACAATTGCATGAAAAAGTATTTTGCTTAAGAATGTGGTAAGTAATGTGATTTTGACGCAAAAAATAATTTTATTATATTTTATCTGAAGATGAATATTTTGATTAGTTGATCAATTTATTTCTTTGGACATTTCTTTGCTTGGTCTAATGATTCCGCCAGCCCACAAACCACACAAAACAGTGAGTTTTTCAGAGTACATTGGCAGCTTTTGAACTTTAAACCAAATGCAGAAATTCTGTCAGTTGACGTACCCATTGAGCCAAAAATGAACTTAGGCGCTGAAGAAAATTTTTCGATAAAAAATTTGATCTTCATCCAACTTTTCTAAGGCCCATTCACCAAATAAACGACGTTGTGGAAAGTCACCCAGCTTCAGTTCTTGCACCAGCTGTGTGAATGGTTTCACACCGAGGTCTTTACGTTAAGTCTTCCAGTTGGTCGAATAACACAAGCCCAATTGTTAACAACGGCGACGAATTGACACATCGCGATCTTCATTGACACTGGTCAATACAGCAGCTATATTTTCTTCGGTACGTACTCTCCGCATACAGGTTGGAGGATTAACGTCAATTAAAGCGAAACTGCTGCGAAATTTGGTCACAACAGCTTAAATAGCCTGCTCAGTGAGTCGATTATGACGATCATAAAATGGACGAAATTTGCGAAACACATTACTCACAGAACACGAATTTTGATAATAAAATTTAATGATATGTAACCGCTGTTCGTTTGTTAGTCTATTCACGGTGAAATAGCAAACCTTATTGAGCATTTTTTGCCTTGTCACATGTTACGAATTACGCGTGTGGTGTCAAAAAATTAACACTGATAAAACAAATAGCAGAAAAATCACCCGCTACAATACATTATCAAGCGAAACTTCCTTCAATGAAACAACAACATAACAATCAAAGCTTCAGAAATAATTTTACGTCATGTCAAGCATCTTTACACCCCAAAATTCTTACAAAGTAAAACAAAAAAAAAAACATTTCTCCTTAAAACAAAATTAAATTTTATTTTTAATTAACTTCGATACAAAAGTTCCCTAAGGAACAAAAAATTTTTTTTTTAATTTTTGTAAAACTCATTTAAAACATTCAAATATAATATGGAAACAGCTTCCTCCCTCTCCAAGTTCTTGCAACTCATCTTCTCTGTCAAAATCAAAAACAACACACACATAACAAAGCCGAACCCACTTGAGATGCATGAACGCATTTTGTTTGTTGTTGTTGTTGCTGTTTTATGCTGCTCTCACAGCTAATTACAATTAAGCCCAACCCACCGACAGTAAGAACAACAGGCACACAACAACAAAAACAAAACTCAACATATTTAAAAATGTACGTATTATTAATGCGTCACGTGATGAGTACGACACTTCTTGCATACGCGCGCAACAAAATCATTTAGTGGCGGTTAGTGCAGCAACAACAACAACAACAACAATTACATGCAGTAGCTGCAACAGCAATGGCTCTGCGCATTCAAAAATGGTGGAAACATGATAAGTGGAAAATAAAACGGAAAGTAACCAAAATGAAAATTGTATAATTATTGCCTTTGTCGACTTATGTTTGAAATTCTTATTGAGATTTTTGTAAAATTTGTCATTAATTGGTGAAAAGCAATAAAAATTATTATTTGAGCTGCGATTGTTAAGCTTTTCTGTCAAAAAGCCAAACTTAAGTTGATAGTAGCAATTGCAAGTTTGTTGCTTAATTCTTTTGTTTAATGTTGTAACATCAGCTACGAAGAAAACAAAATTTTACACTTTTCCATTTTCAAGGCTTTTGCTTAGCTTTTAAGATATTTTTTCAAAAAATAGACTGACATATTATCCTGCAAGGTCTCCAAAAAGGGAATTGTGTGTTTGATAGTTGAGTAAATCTTAGCTGAAATCATGTTCTTGAATAAAAACTTTAAGATTCTTTCAACTTTGGGGCCAAAAAGTATCTTAACATTACCGTAATTTTGGCGACTATTAACACTGACAGCTCGCCCTCATCGTTCTTCGTGCAAATAAGGTCCAATGATGCCGTAACCATATCAGGCCATATAATGATCTTTGTTTAGGATTGTCTTCTGCTTAGTAGTGGGGATACCACTTGTTGACGTGATCATTTAAATGGAAATTGGCTTCGTTGCTTTTCAATGAAAAGTGCTGGTATTTGGGAAAAGTTTATCAAATAACACAGATCTACAAAAACTAGTTTTGGCCATATCCATATATCAGAATATATAGATAAGAAATATTTTATTCTTCAGCTAAAAAAACTGATGGACCAATAAAAGAAATCAGAACATAGTAATTCTCAGAAACAAAACTCGTAACTTTTTGGATTGAAAATGCGGCTACTGAAAGGACTTCGTTGTTCTAAACACAAAGTAAAATGAAATTTGGTAGTTCATGGGAATAGATTCTAGTTTGAAAAAAGGATATGATTTTAACAAATCGTACAATATACACCATAACTTTCACTTCTAACCTTCAAGAAAATTACAAAAATATTTTCAAAGAAATTCATTTTCCGTTAAATTGCAATTGAAGCAACCAATAAACTTAAGCACGCAGCCATTAAAAGCTCATCGAAGAACAATTACGTTGCCGTTGTTGCTGTTGCTGTTGCTGCTGTTGACAAAAACCAATCAGCCAGCAAATGCTTTATTGCAATAACAACAATTGATGCCAGAAATCGGGGGGGGGGGGAAAGAATGCAGCAAAATAGAGGAAACAACAACTGCATGAAAGTGTGGAATATCGTGCAGAGTGTCGCGTTTACTTTGAATTTATATTGCTGTTGTTGTTGTTTTTATTTTTGCAGTTATTGTTGTTACTATAGCTGTTTGCTATTGTAACTTTTGCTGCCTGTTGGTGGCAATGCTATGTGCAGCAACAAATGCCTATTGTTGGCGGCATCGATGATCGCTTGCAATGATTCTTGTTGCTTACAGCTAAAAAGTAGTAGCGCAACAACAACACGTATTATTGCTTGTAAATTGCTGCTGCTTAGTGGGCAACAAAGATTTCACTGATTTCACTTCCTACCACATCTTGAATTTCACATTCGTCTGCTGATTGCTGTTGTTATTGCTGGTTGCTCTGCTTCTTGTGTTGGTTGGTTGGTTAGCTGGCAGTTGGTTGTTGCCGCTATCGATAGGGTCGTTGTTTTGTTCTTATTGCTGCTGTTGTTCTTATTGTTATTGTTGTCGCTTGCATTGCAAACATCATTCCAATGCGTTGCAATTTCTAGCGTTTAAGTTTGCGTCTGACAAGCGTTTTTTTGAACAGTTTTTTTTTTTTGCTTATCCTTTTTACAATATTTTGTTTTCTATCCTGCGGCTGTTTGCCGCATTTAACTGCAAAATTCCCCAGCAAAAACAGTTCGAACGAGATTTATCACGCATGCGCGCAGCTCCTCGTCTAGTCAGCGCGCTGCCTAGCCTTTTGCAGCTAACAAACGCGCTTTCGTACATGCGAGTAGTATGTGTATGCGTTACACAGTGGAACAAAGAATAAAAATTAAAACGAAAACATTTTCTGGTATTTATTTTAAAAGCTTGCGATCTTGTTCAGAGCTGATAGTAACTCTTTGTGATAACCATTGGTGAGGAAATAAGAAAATATGGGATTGCCAAAGAGTTTGCAATACGATGAGGCTTCATTAAGCTAATGAATAAAGAGCTTTTTCTCTCGAGACGTCTTTGAAGTGAGAAACAAGAAAACAGCGAAGGCCTTTATAATATCATTGCTGATTTGGTGTATAACAAGATCCACTTAACTGGTGCTTAAGAAAATTTCTATCTAAAATTTTTTTTAAGGTTTTTAAAGTCGACAATTTAATTTATTAAAATTTACTTTGCTAAATGGCTTCAAATGTGTAAAAAAATGTATTTTGTGTTTATTATTTCTGAACGCACTACAAATTTTATTTCAATGATTTCAAATTTTTCAACCACCGTTCACATTGCTTGACTTTGTGTGCGTGTCGCCCCAAAACATTGTGTCTCGCAGTGCGATTGATGTTGCTTGGAAATATCTTGCACTTATCAAGAAGTACAATAAGAAAAAAAAATAAAAAAAGCTTAGAAATCACTAAACTTTCTTGTAGTTACACGTATTTTAGAGGTCGTTTTGTTGCTTCTTAACTTTTATTTTATTTTTTTTTTTTTACCATCAACAAGAATCGTGTGCGATCGGTTATCATTTTAACGTACATTGTTACCTTGTGCGTTTGCTTGCTTTTTTTACTTATTAATTTTAAATTTTTTCCAATATTCTCTATAGTTATTTGGAAAAAAAATGCCTAAAGCCAAAATATCTCCGCTACATGTTGCTGCTCATGCTTATTGTGGTTAGTTTTTATATAAACCGTTATTTGAAGCATTTTTTCACAAACTCTATGTAGGTTGAAAAACTGTTGTGAAGAAAAAGTCAATTTTTCACTGTAAAATGCGAATACGTTCATTGCATGCAGGATGAAAACACAAAAGACTTAAGACACAAACTTAGCAAAAATCTTTAAATTTAATTTTTGTTTAAAGAGAACATTTCTTTGCTAGTGAAATAAAATAAAAGCTTTGTTTTAAAAGTTAACCACACATTTGTTGTAAAATATCTTTTTGAATATTTTCTATACAGAATCAAAGCGCAATATGCTAAAGCCAACGCTGTCTTGATGATTATACAATTATCCCAAAAACAAAAACATTCATCATCATCATTAACACTTTGGAGAAAAACCTTTGACACCAATTTAATTAACATTTTAATGACGCAATTTTAATGTAATTGTTGCAGTAAACGTTCGCAATGTGTCGTCGTCGTCGTCTTCGTTTTCATCACCATGGCTTAGTCATGTGCTGTCTTGTGTTGCTTAAAAAAGTTGCAAGTGTTAATGAATTCTTAACAACGCGTCTACACACATGATGGCATCTACTTGCGGCACATTGCTGTTCACACATGGCTGGCTCGCTGGCTGGCTGGCTGGCTGGCTGCATTTTTATGTGACATTTTGCTAATTTGTGCAAAAGTTGCTTAGAAAGTCAGCTGTAGAAAGAAACAATTTTTGTTGCAACTATTTGCGTTAAATTCATGTAATTTATCTTGTTGCTTTTTGGTAAAAAATGCTTTAATTATTTTAAGTATTTTTGTTTTAAATGTAGCGTCAAGGATTTGAATGCTGCGAGTAGTGTGGGATAATCTTAATGAACATAAAACATTGGAATTAAGCAAGTTAAGCTGTTGTGATTAAACAAAATTTATATGTGAGATTGCAGGAAATAGAATAATTTAAAATTTTATTGCTGTTACAAAAGAAATACATAAATTAATTGTTGCTATCTTGTTAAGCTTGTTGCTCAAGACTTTTGTTTTAACTAGAATATTTTTAAAATGAAGTTCAAGGAGTTTTTTAATGATGTCGCCAATAAAAAACAGACACGACCAAATTGTTAGTTGTTTAATTAATTTATTTTTGGATTTTAGTACCTAGCCTGAGCTATAAGGAAGCTTCATCAGGTACTCTTATTCATGTCTTTTTCATTGATTTATTTATTTCAATTTTAAGTTTTCACATGAAAAAATGCTTACAATTATTCTCAGGATACTCCCTGCAGTTTTGTTTGTGTAACAAAAAGTTTTGCCAGCAATAAACAAATCATGTTTTTAGCAAAAAAAAAAAGTGCAAAAAGATGTATATGCAACACTTAAAACGCTTGTCTATTTGTCCACCTACTCACGGCAAGAGCAAAAAATAAAAACAACATTTGATTCTACCTTAGGCAACACATGGGGCAGTAGAAACCATCTCTATAGGACAGTAGTTCGCCTTCAAGTAAAATTTTATAGTTCAGCTCATAGCATGTAATTTAATTTGCTGGGTTTGAATAATCCAAAAAATTGTAGATAAAATCGCTTATAAAGGGATTGGGAAATTTGGTTAATTATTTTCTGTACTTTCTTGAAATTTTGAATACCCGTATTTCAGGATTTTGTATAGAAAATATGAATCTTAAAGGGGATGTTGAAACTATATATCTAAAATAGAAAAATTCTTCGCTTAAACATGCTCTTGATTATACACATATCTGTTTCTGACGTTAATTGATAACGATTCTGAGCTGATTTATCACTATTTTGTAGTAATCAAAGTTTTGCATTATGTTATTAGCATAGAAAATGAGTTCGAAGTCTACAAAAAATTCAATTTCTGCACCAAAAGATCAACTGGAATTTTGGTGGCAACTCTTAAACTCTACAATTATAGTACGACTTGAAATGAGGCGTAGAAGTCACTAAAAAAACTTGTGCCATTCTAAAGTTTCAAAAATTGAATCATTCCTTATGCCAGTTGAATAGTTGGAGAGACTTAACAATCATGTCAGTTGTGGTCTGTAACAGAAGAAAAAGATTTGTAATGGACCAAAGTTCGATGAAGATCTGTAATGCTTTGATATTTCAAAATATTTTAGTCGAAGGAATGCGCCTTAAAGTATTTTTCTTTGCTCCGCATGGAGTTTAATAAACATTTTTATTCATATAAATCAATAACATATTACACACAATGATTGAAAATCGAGAATCGAAAATATTTGGTTATCATAAATTCAATTTCCTATAAGTGATATTTTTTCTATCACTAAAGTTTTTTATCCTTTCTCATTATTTTTGGGGCAAATTTTTTCAAATTTTCGCAACCTAATTTTTTGATTTTTAATTCCTCTTTGCTTTTAAATTTTTTACCCTAAATATATTCAGTCGAATAACTCAAAAAGTTTCAGTGGTACAAAAAATAAATCCAGGTTAATTTACGAAACAAAAAATTTTATATGTTCAACCACAAAACACTGTGCCTGAGAACAGAAGAAGAAAACAACACACTTGAACTAAAACATCGACTGAAGGATGCTAGAAATAAAAAAACACTAAAATTTAACAAAAAATATGATACAGTCGTTGGTCTAAAAAAGTCAAGTGAGAATAAACAAAAATGTGCAACATAAAAATGGCAACAACATCATCTCAGCACTCAGCCAACGTTTGAGCAATAAATGTCCAATTCATGCAGTGCAAATAAATTATAACGCCATCTGTACTTCAGTTTCAACTTAAACTTCAACTCTTGACTTCAAGGCTTCAACTGTAAAGTATAAAAATTTTTCTTTTTTTTTCTTTTGTACGTTTCCACAACCTAAACGACTTTAAGAAGGTTTTTTTTGTATTCATAGTTTTTTGCATATGCACATGTGCCTGTATGCAGTCATTTGTTTGGCAGTCGGTTCACATTTTGTTAAACAATTTTAGTGCCTTCATCATAGACGACCACGACTATGATGATGATGATGCTGTTGTAACTATAAGATGTTGATGTGTTGGACGCTGAACGCACAGCTGTGCAACGTAATATACGCAGTGAGAATTTAGTTGTTAATTTTTAGATTATTGGCTCATATTAAGCGCTGCGTTTCAATTAATCGAGCGGAAAATTCAAGCACTCAAAGATCAATAAAAATTGAAGCATAGTATTAAATCATTAATTTTTATGATGTCTATAAAAAAATTTAAAGTTGTATCTTGAAAAGTTTGAATTATCAACAAAAAAAAACGCTGCTTTCTTTTAACAATCAAATTTTCATAAGCTGAAACGGTTTGAGTGTTAGCCGCAATAATTTGGTGCAATTTTATTTTAAAATTTTCAGTGTATTTTCTACTTTCAGATTAAAGTTAATTTTATGTATTTAGTTGTTAAGCATTTTTACGAGCCCGCTTTATTTTTCTTTTCCAGACTTTTCTCACTTTATTCATAATTTGTTGGTTGTTTTTTTGCAATTTTTTCTTCTCATAAAGTTTGACTTTACCTACACTTTTTGGTTTACTTTGGCAGTTTTTTGTGAGTCATAAAATTGATCGAATTATTTTTATTACTTTAACTTTGAGTGCTGAACTAAACGTATAGTGAGCCAAGAAAAGATACTTTTGTACAATTTCTAACTCTATTACTGCCCCAAGGTTATTGTTCAATTTTTAAGCTAACAAATGAATGCATTTGAATTATTTTATATTAGATGAAAAATATTGATTTATTTACTAACAAAACTAATAATTTTTTAATTTTTATGTTACAAATATTTTAAATTGATTTATTTACTACCAAAACTAATAATTTTTTAATTTTTATGTTACAAATATTTTTAAAGTTTTCCTTTTGTTTAAGATAACAGCAGAAAATAAAACAAAATTAAATTATAAAAGATACATTCTTCAGGAAAAAAATTTAAGCTATAACTAAAATTTGAAGAGTTCGCAAATATCAGATAACATGAGCAGAATTGCTTCGAAACTTCATCAGTTTGAATCAGAGATAGCAACCAGAATAATTGGTTTATCAAGATTTGCATATAAGCACTGTCTCTGAAAAAACTTACGTTTTGTTTTTCACTTCACTTCGCCGCTACCTCTGGGTCAGAAAATTCTGGTTTTTTGTCTGACCCCTTTTTCCGAGAAACAGGTAGAGCTTTTTAATATTAAGAAATAAATAGCCGTAAGGACAGTTCAGCTATAGCAACTATTTTTGGTATAGCTGAATATATCAATTCTGGACTTTGCAGGTATGGGGATAAAACCAATTAGCGAAATTTTTCACGGACAGTCCTCACTATACTTAATGTATTTGGCTTGTATTGATGCGCAAAGACAATAGTTTCAACAAGTGTCTATATGTGGTTAAACTTAAATATCATCAGAGCCATTGATCTGAAACCTTTAACTCTGAGTTTTTTTTTTTCAGAAAACTAAACTTTAATCCTATGCGCACATAAATCAGTCAGCGCTGATTTGCGATCAAAAATTGAATTTATAGGCCTATAATTTTAATTTGAATTAAAGCAATTTGTAACGCTTTCAAAGGTCAAGAAAGTATTTTAAAAGCTGCACCAAGAATGGTCCCGTTTTTAAAAAATTGGTTCTGCTCTTCAAATTTTAAGCAAAAATGTTAAAGCATCTTTATGAAAAAACTACATAGCTTTTGGTCGACATCGTAATACTCGACTGTGGAAATTTGTCTGGAGCAGAATATCTATTTTTATATATTTGTACTCAGAAATTAAGTATGTGAATTTAAGAAAATAAAAACTTTTACAAAATATATTTAGAACAATAAGGAGAAATGCATTTTATTTTACATTTTTGTGAAATTTTTATTTTGAAAAAATTCTTTTCTTTTGTCTACACGTAATATGTGTTCAATTTTCCCAATTTTTCTGTTCTATCCACAATTCTCGTTAAAAGATTTGTGGTTTTGACCTACTATCGCAACGTAGAAATCTTTTTGCATATTTTTAGACTACATTTTTACCAAATTGCGAAAAAGAACAGCGCGCAATTTCAATGCTGTAGTACAATTCAAGTGCAAGCACACATACGCAAACTGCGTGCCTATTTGAAATGGCATTTAATGTTTCTGTGTGTGTATTTCTCTAAAGATTATCTTCTCTTGTGGAGCTTAACAGACCAATGGAAGAAGTATTGTCTTGTATTTTAATTTTTTTTTTTTTGAGAATTTTTGCATAAAAAGACAAAACTTAAGTTTCATGACAAAGAATTGTCTCACATATCCGCTGGCAGCCAATAATATGTAAAAATCTTGTTTTAGAGTTGTTAGTTGCGATCCACTCGCTAGTTACCAGTTGGAAAAAAGGGTCAATTACAAATGCCCAAAAATAGAGTATGACATAGCATAAATTATTTGCAGTTTGTGTGTAGTTATTTTTCTTTTGAATGTTTTATATATTGGCAATATTTTAAGCAAAAATTGAGTTCTTTGCTTAAGTCTTTTGTTTTAGATTCGAGCTATGAATATTATAAGTAAATATTTATTAAAAAAAGTTTTTTTATGTTACATACATAGAATTAACTTACATATATTAGGCAACATTTTTCAACATAAACGCAACACATATTTGTACAAAACCAGCTGACTTCGTCTCACCAATTGGAGAATTTTCACCGATAATAAAAAATATGTGTTCATTCTTTCAACCTCAACACTTTTGGGAATATCATAACTTTGGAAATAAATCCCAGAAATTTTGGCATCAGTAAAAGTCTAAGAATTGGATTCTCTACCACACACACAAATATGAGTAGCTACCACAGCAAGAACACTATTCAAACATATCACCAATACAAAAATATGTACATACATCCGCAAGATTGTCTGTTTCACATGCAAAAATCATGAGCGCAACATTTACAAATTACTGTAATTACCTGCATGTATTTTCTTTAAGGGCAACAAAAGTTAAAAACAACAACAACTACGCCAATGAATGAAACGTCCAAGAAATGACGTAGAAATTCCTATGACATCGCAATGCAAAACAACCTGCTGTTGTTGTTTCAACATTTTTGCATATGTATTTGTGTATGAAAAAGACAGCTGAAAGACATTAAGACAGGCGAGCAGGCAGTTGGACAGACATACAAACATTGAACGCTGTGGTTGGTCACACCTTATTTCATACATATTTATAGTAGATATATGTACGTTTTCTTGCATATGTTGTTCATATGAACTTAAGAATAACAACAACTGAATCACAACCATGCAATCAATTTAAGACTCTGTAGTATCAGTAGAAGTCCTTTTTACGTTGAATAAATTGATGTAATCAGGATGGAGGAAGAAGAGCGTAGCAGCACTCAAAACTAAACTACATTTTTGCACAATATTGCCCAGAAGCTATTTTTGATGATTCTGCTTGCTTAAATGTTGTTGTTGTTGCAGTTTTCGTTGTTGTTGTTATTGCTGTAATATTTATTATATCTAAAAAACTGAATGAAGTTCAATAATGTGAAATTTTCCCATAAATGAATGGCATTACAGGAGACGAAATGTTAATGAGGCGATAAGACGAAAGACTTAAGAATCGAACTTGAATTTCATAATAATAAAGTTTAGCTACTACACCGAAATTCAAATAGAAGACCGTTAAATAAAATTTGCCAACTGTATTATTTTTGCAATATCTATGAGCCCAATGCTAAGGCAGCAGATAATATTTAGTGGTTCATTATTTCAATATTAAGCATCTAAAAGTGATACTTCTTTCGTTTTGGCAAAGATGATCCACATTTAGCACTTCACTTAAGCTAGCACTTACTTCTTTATAAAATAACAATTTTTTTAAATTTCACTCACCGGTATCCATTGCTACCAAAGTCAGCGTATACTCCGCTTGTGCCTCACGATCAAGCGCACGTAGCAATGATATCTCACCAGTAGACGCATTTATGCGAAAGAGATCAGCATCGCCTTCCTTCAAAAAGTAACGCACTTGTGAATTGAACGGTGGAGTATCAGCATCATAGGCCTCCACCGTAATGACATATCCACCATTCGGTGGTATAACATTCTCCATAACATAAGCCACATATGGTGAGTCCAAGAAAGTTGGTGGGTTATCATTAATGTCCGTGATGACAATTGTCAACTCCGCCATATCATAACGTGCTTCATCCCGCGCAGAGGCCGTTGCCAATAGCTTACCACGACCATCACTCGCACCACCACCACCACCCCCACCATCCGCTGCACAATCCTCCGCACGCACAGTTAGCACATAACGTGACTTTCGCTCATAATTCAAATTTTTCGCAACACGCACCACACCCGAATCTTCACTAATGCTAAAATCACGATTTGTATCACCGGCAGCAATTGAAAAGCGCACACGCCCATTTGCGCCCTCATCAATATCTGTTGCAGATACCTGCAGTACCATGGCACCAATGCTCGCATTCTCCGCAACTGCCGCTGAGTATTGACGTGGATCAAAAACAGGACTATTATCATTTTCATCCAGAATTTTCACATGAATTTGCGTGTGTGTTGCTAACGGTGGTTCACCACGATCATGTGCTGTCACATTGAGCACATACCCGGAGCGCAATTCACGATCAAGACGTCCTGCAACGCGCAGCAGACCATCCAATGTGCCAAGTGTAAAAGGTACCGCTGGTGGGTCGCCAGCGATCAGATATTCAATGTAACCATTGCGGCCCTCATCACGATCAATGGCCTTGACAGCCATGATCACAGTATTGGCAGCGATATTTTCCATGACTGCAGTATCATTACCGGTGGTAAAACGCGGTGCTTCATCGTTGACGTCTTTGAGTACAATGCTTACCTAGCGGAGAGTAAGAAGAGCATAAAAATATGAGTTAAAGAGAGCAGAGAGTTGTGTTAGAATTAAATTAATAGATATTTTAATTTAAATTGTGCTGCTGCTGCAGCATAAGGTAGGTGTTGCCAGCCTATTTAAAAATTTTCATAATTTAATTAAAAGTATAATAACGCCCTGACACGCCCATCCGTTAGTATAGTCATGCATACAATAGTTTGTGTTGTTGGTGTATGTGTTTGTTTATCCAACAGCACTCGTGCTGTGGTCGCAACATTTTGAGCGTATAAATTGCGCCAATTAATTTTGTTAACAAACAAACTGTTGCATTGCAGCGTATGCTGTTTACAGCTTCAAGTTGAAAAAAAATATACGAAAACAAAACGACTGCTTTAAACTTGGCTAGTTAAGGAAAATTCTTGGCAATGCACCGCAGGCAATATTTGTTGCCAGCATGTGTTGTTCTTTTGACTTTTTTCCAATAACTCTTTGAACAAAAATTTCATCAGTGCGTATGGGAACTTCGAGAAAATTTATGTTCATATTCTATCATACGATTTCTCTTTTTAACCTTTTCAATGAAATTGGGTTCTGTTTTGAACGATTCACTTAAAATTTTTATGCATTTTTAACTTTTGCATGCTATGTGCAACTGAATTAAGTTCTTTCTTTCTATCTTTATATTAAAATAATAATAATTATAAGATTTACTATTTGATTTGAGGCTTAATAGCTTAGAAGAATAATAGCTGTAGTAGCTAAAATTTATTACTATAACACATTAAAACAAAAAAAAAAACTATTTTTCTGAATATCTTGACTAATTGTAAGAACTTTTTACTCTGTGCGATTTATATTAAAAATTGATAATTTGGCAGAAAAAATTATGATTCTGACTTCCAAGATCTAGAGAATTCTGTTTTTCTCGGTCAGCACAGCTTTCAAAAGTTATAATCAGTTCCAGATGTTTCAGTGTAGGCAATTTAAAGTTTTTCTCTAACTTAAATTGTTGTCCGTGTTATTACAATATACAAATTATATTACTATCACCAATATATCTTTCTTATTGCTTTACCGATTACTAGTATAGATAAGAGAGACCGAAACAAATCCAGCCAAGTGAACTTTAAATTTATCTAAGCGAATGAATTCAATTTAATTACAGCATCTTATCGGGTCAAATAACAGTTATATGGCCAACTAATGCCATCAAAGTCAAGTACATTAAATAAGAAATTTAACGCATTTATTCAATTTCAAGAACTAAGCAACGACAGCAGCAGCGCAAAGTCAACGACAATAAAAGGTAGAAATAAAAAATAAAATGCTGCCAACATTTTTCACTGAAATTTTAAATACTTGGCAATAAAATGCAGATTTGCATGAAGAAAGCCATGAACTGCAGCTACTTTTGCGAGTGGAGTGCGCAAGAGCTGCTCATTTAGAACCTTAATGCGAAATCTAATTGCAGGCGATTTATTAATGTGCAGCTAGCGAGATACTGACAACTTTGCAAAACGTAGACTGGCACAGTGCTACGGTGACACCAAAAAAGTAGACGAAAAGCCAAAAGTAGACAAAACTTGCTAGCAATATGAGCCGAATCGAAATTATGTGATTTTTGTTCATTTCGCCCAAACACTGTGCGTCTCGCATGCAGCGCATCATGAAATGGTGGACCAAATTGTAGCTATGCAAATCTATTGGTTATGGACATTAGGCAAAATTTATTGCTGACAATGATGACAACGTTGAGTGCAACAAAACTTGCGCACAGACGCATCTTGATACAAAATGCAAATACAAAGGCACACACACAACGAGCATGTTGTTGCTGCTGCTGCTGTTGTTGTTGTTGTTGGGATAGAAAAAGGTACCGAGTGAAAATAAATTCGAAATGCTTTTTTCTTTTTATTTTCGCCAATTCAGATTATTAATGAAGTTGTTATGGTGAATGCCAGCAGCAGCAGCAGAAGCCGCAACAACTTGAAAACCATATCTAAACGTGCTGCCAAATTCATGAGATAAAGATAGTCAGGCACAGGCACAGTGAGAGAGACGCACAGACAGAAGCCACAGCGGCGCCGCCTACTTGGAAAAATTTTGAGATTCGAAATGCGCGATCAAGCTAGTGATTCTTAATGATTTTGCATTAAATCTAAATGTAGGAAAATAATTTTTATGCAAAAAAGCTGCATGCAATAACGAACAGACAGATATACAGCAAATTGTTGTCGCAGTTAAATAGTTGCTGCTGCTGTAAGTTAATTCTAAATTTTTCCAAAGATTTCAATCGGATTTTTTTCTTTTACTTTATGTGAATTTTTACGGGGCATGAAAATCAAAATGTATATACATTAATCAAATTAAATTCTTATTCTTAGCCATCCTTACTATTAACATAAAAATGCTAATATGAAAATGGTTTGTAACGCTTTGGCGCAAAGTATACTGACCCGATCCTAATAACTTTTGTGTTAAAGAAAATTGAAATTACAGCAAATGGGAATCGAAATCAAATCATAATCATATTAAGTTCAAAGTAATTTTAAATCAAGGTCAAATTATATCAAATTTTATCGATTTGAAAAATATATATGAAACATTCTGCTTCAAGTTTAATGCAAAAAAAAATGGTACATGGCGGCTTAGGTTTCTCAAGCTTTTTTTATTGCCCCATCGATTTTTGCTCTCAACATCTTATCTTATTAGAATGCAAAATTAATGCCCACTGATAAACAACTACATTAAGTTAAGAATTTTCTTTGACGCATATCTTGTAAAACGTAGATATTCATGCTGCATGCACATTTTCTCAAACCTCTCGCTAAGTATGCTGTGTGAATGCAGGTCTGTTGTCTGTTGCTTTTGGCATCCTTTCTCTTTGACGTCATAGCAACATCTCATTGCTTATGGGTCGTCGGTTGTTGCTGTATGGTAAAAACTGCACCGTTATCGCTTAATTAAAGTCATTCGTCTGCATTTTAAGTTTACAATTCATTTGCGTGTTAATCTTTTTTATTGCGCCATCTATATTATTTGCATTGCTTTCTTTTTAACTGGGCATCATCAAGCATCGAAGTTGTGTTAAGTTGCTTGATATATTACATGCTGAGACTTTAAATGAAACTAGTAAAGGTGTTATCTTCGGCCAGGCCGAAACTCACATACCCTACACTGCATTGAAAGTACTTTTTGAATAAATGTTAAAAAAATGTTGAAGAGGTTGAATAAGTCGAAAATAATGTTAAAAGGTTCAAAAATGTTGAAAAGTGTTGGAAAAAACTGAAAATGTCAAAAGAGTATGGGAAATGTTGAAAAAAATAGAATAGAAATGAAAAACACGAAATATGTCACGCCCACTTCTCCAATTCCGCCCACTTTTGTTTCAATAAATGACAGTCGTGATTGACATGCACAAACCAAATTTTAGCACAATAGCTTGTATAGTTTGCGATATGTGCCGTAATTATTCTTAAAATTTAGGGCGGTGACACACCCACTGGTGCAATCTAGTCAGATTTTGGTCCACAAATAGCCTTCCAAAAACAAACCTCTTACACCAAATTTCAGTATGATTGCTCATTTATTTCGATAGTTATGCCACTAAAGGTATTTTAATTGTATGGGAGGTGCCACGCCCACTGTTGCTATTTCGCCAGCTTTAGATTCATATGTACCTAATACCCAGTAAACCCCTTACATCAAATTTCGTATCAATTGCACCAATAGTTCACTTAAAATAGCACTTACAACTTTACGCTAATGAGGGAGGTGACACGCCCACTGATGCCATCTTGTGATTCATTGAATTTAAAAGCGTATAGTAACCGGCACCTCTACACAAAATTTTATGAAGATTACTCTCATAGCACACTATCTATAGCATTAAACGTATTTTGCTTATATGGGAGGTGCCACACCCACCGGCACCATTGTACCAAAATTTTGCAAGAAGAAACCTTTTAGCGAGTATATCTGCCATATTAAATTTCATAGCGATTGCTTTGTTAGTTCTCTTTTTATAACGTTTGTAAATATTGCAAGCTGTACCACGCCCTTTAACAAAATTTTCCAGAATATTGAATAAACTTGTATTGATGACTACTTTTAGTTGTATCATCCCTAAAATTTTCATGAAAATCGTATGTTCCAATTTGGATATATACGAAATCCAAATTTTCAATTGCTAAAAAGTGGCACGCCCACTTTTACAATTACGCCCACTTCATGCGCAATTCAAGATTTATAAGATCTGTATTTGTGTACCAAATTTCATCACAATATCTTGCACGGTTTACGAGCTATGGCGTTATAAAAGTTAAAATTAAAGGCTGAGCCACGCCCCTTTAAGAGTCTTTGCAAACTTCAAACCTAGCCTAATCTTAATTTTGTTTTCATCTTCACAAAATCACCAAGTTTCATCAAAATCGCAGCAACTTTTTTCAAAATGGACTTGGGTATATTTACATAGAGTATGGGCGGAAGGCGTGGCCGTGAACCGATTTCGCCAATTTTTATATGCTAGCAGCTTGCAAGAAGGTTTGACCTGTGTAGGGTATAAAAACGTTCATTAAGTCTCATTTGCCTGGCATACAACAAAATATTTTTTTAACTATATATTACCATGGTTAAGGTTCGTTTTCTTATAACTTTTTGAAGCAAAGATATATGTTAAAATGTTACTTTTTTAATGAAGTTTTTGTATTGTAAAATAAATTGCATTTTGTCTACTTTAAGATCAATAAATTTTAACTTTATGACAGAGAAAATAAAATCTTTTCATAAAGACTTAGGTCACAAGAAACTACATTAAGGGATAGCAAAAATACATCAACGCTCAATAGCTGACATCAAAGTCAAACAGTGAAAGATAAAATGTACTCAACTTCGTATCCACTAGCGCTTTGTGTAACACTTTACAAGCCGCATAGGTCTTCTTTTAACACAAGAAATTATGTTGCAATGCAATACTGCATACTTTGCAAGATCTTATTTCTTTTACATTAATTGTTAGTTCTTAAAAATAAGAAAAAACTCATAAAAATGGGCGTGCCAAATATTTCCCATAATCCAATTTACGTAAGCAGCCGAAATGCATATGCAAATAGATTCAAGTAAAATAAAGACAACAATAAAAGAATGAAATGGAATAACATACCTGCACAGTGGATGATAGACGCTGTTGCTGTTGTTGCTCCATATATTGTTGCTGACGATGCTGTCGATGATGATGATGTTGCTGTTGATGCTGACGTCGTTGTACATGATGTTGATGCTGACCGATTTGTTGCTGTTGCATTGCATACAATGAGTCTACATCATTGTTGGTGCTACCACCATAGAGTGTTGGAAATTCTTGGGCGCAATCTCTTGCGGTTACAATTAAATTATATGAACTTCTGGTTTCACGATCAAGTTCACGACGTGTTCGTATTGTACCGTTGGCAGCAATTTCAAAATCGTTATTTTCATCACCCGACGTAATGGAGTACTCGATACGACCGTTATCGCCTAGGTTAAATGGTAATAGTTGTGAAAGAATATTGGCATGAACAAAAATGAAAATGGGCGAGGAAAATAAAAATAAAAATAGAAAACAATCACTTAAGTTGGGTGTTGAAAATAAAATACAAAATGGAAAAATACATATTGCCACAGTAAGAAAAAGAAAATAAATAAAAAACCATGTTTTATGGTTATAAATTTCCAGCAGCAGTTGTTGACTGACTTTACACTCAAAGAAATATTTCATATCCCTTACGATAGTAAAGTATGGATAAAAATGTTCATTGGAGCAAGCAGCTAATAAAAAAATGCTTAAAAATTTGATATGGTACAAAAAATTAAAAAAAGCTAAATCAATCATAATTAACACAAATGCTACACTGAGAGAAAATGGCACTGTTAATTCGAAAATACTATTTTTTGATTCAAAGCCGCAAATTTTGAAGTTGAAAATAGTAAAAATAACATTTTTTCTATTTATTTTTAACACAAACAACTTTAAAATAAACTTTTTCAACTTTACTTTAATCGTAAAAAACTTCAAGGTTTTTTGAAATTGTTCTTCTTTATTTAACATTAAACACTTTGAATCATAAACGAAATCATTTTAAATCAGTGTGGATTCATTTTGAATCCAAATCAAAAATATTTCTCTGTAACTTAAAATTTTTCTTCTTTGGCGCTAAACTATAAGCGTCTATAGTTGTATCAAACATAAAATTGTTGATTTTTTTCTCTGAGTGTGAGCAAAGCGTTTAAGTCTTTTGCGATGCAATTTCTTAAGCAGCATTTCTTTTTGTCAGTGTACTTTTGACTTGATTACCAAAAATTTAACATTAGAAAACTTTCTATGCCACAATTATTTATTTTGTTTTTGCATTTTGCTTTTCTTACCAAATTGAAATTTGCGGTAAGTCCTGAATACAAAAACAAAAAAATTGGCAACAATGAGACTCAGCAGCAACGTCATAAAACAACCGTAAAACTTTTGAAAGACTTTGATTATTTTGGGTGAAAATTATGACGCTTTTTAAATTGGAGTTTACCTTACAACAACAACAAAAACAACAACTTTAACAAGAATGAGATAATGCTGCTTCTTTTTTAACAGCATTTATATTTTAAATTATGTTTGCAATCATTGCTGCTGTTGCTGCTTTTACTGAATTGCTGATGCTGTAGCTGTTTCTGTTGCCACATTGAAATGCACCCACTCAGTCAGGATGGGCTGGCAGGCGGCTACCTATGCGACTGCGGTTGCATTTTGCGATATGTTGATTATGATAAATTGCTGTTGATTCAACCAACATCTAGTTGATGTTGATGTTGCTGTTACTGTTGCGCTGTTGATGTTAATCCCGCTTGCCATTATTATAGTGATGCTTAAGTTGTTGTTATTGCTCCACTCCTTTTTAACGTGCTTGTGCTTTTATGAATGTCTTAGGTTAATTTACAACAACAATAACAACAACTGCAGCACCAGCTACAACAACAATAATATTAACAATAGCAATCAAGCTGCAGCAACATAAAAAAGTTTAAAAGAATAAAATCCATCTAAATAGGTGTCAGAAATAAATCGTGAGTTTTTTATTTTCTCCCTCATTTTCATTGTTGCTGTTAGTAAATTTTACCATTACTACTATTTACTACTCTTTTTTTTTTTTTGTTGTACAAACTTTTTTTGTGCATTTTTTATTGTTGCATTGTATACCTAGTCTCACTCGGTCAATAGGTGAAGCACGCGCATTAGGTTGAATATAGAGTCTTGGTGCATAAAACAAAAAAGTACAATAAAAATCCACTTTTGAAAATGTTTCCACCAAAGTTGTGAAGCATGCAAGTCAGTTTTTGTTATATGGTTGGCTAAGAGAGTACCGCAGCTCGTCATCTTTGTGGCCCTATTGTTGGCAACAAAGTAACCAACCAAATATTGTTAGTGCACACAACAAGCCTATAATTAGATAATTACTATTTCACTCAAATGATGATAGAGACCGTCCTCCTCCGGACATGTCAGAAAAATCATTAGTTAAATTTAATTAATGATGTGCGGCGCGACTTTCCTTAATGTTAGTCGTAGTACATAGAGCAGTAGTATTGGGGTGAAAGTTTCAATGGAGAAATCCTTTCATTGCTTTTATATTAAAAAATGCTTAATATTGTTGGGCGTAAAGGTACCTAATACATTGATTAGTGAAAATTAAGTTCTAGAAAGTATTTCAACGACAGTAATGTGAGCATGAACTTGTTAATAAACTTGTAAAGTAGGACCGTAATCATGTTCAGAAAATGAACCGAATAGAACAATTGTTGCAGTTATTTTTTAAGAGATATGAAAAAAGAATTAATCAAAGAGCATTTTTTAAAAAATTAATCAATATCTGAAAAGTTTATCGATAATTGAAAAATCATTCTATTTTGAGACACTACATAGAAGGCTCTACAAATCTATATTATGCTTACTGGTCCGAGAGAAACGTTCTGACATTTTCGGTAGCTGACGCGATGAGTTTTATTTGCTTAAAGTCCCTGTAAAAAAAAGGTCTGGACAGAAAAGGTTGCTGGCAAGATTGGGTAAGGAACCCACAAATGGTTGCGCCAATGAGTTAGCACGGTAAGATAAAGGTAATTTGTATGAAGACAAGCTACTTGATTTAAAAATGAACACCGGGTAATGACAATTCAAAATTAAAGTTCGCACATTGAATTTTGATAATAAAATATTGTATTTAATTATGAGATGATATAAATATTTTCAGTTTTTCTTATATGGGAGGCGTGGCACCACCTAGTTTTTTCACTGAAACCTACTTTTGCACGTATCTTTCATATATTGATACATTGATGAGATATGAAGATTTTTATATTTCTCTTATATGAAGGCATCGCCTATTTTTTCTAAAGCAAACTATGCTAAGAAAGTTTCACAGACCTTAAGAAATATTTTAAAAAAAAATTGAAAATCCAAAATAATGTAACCCCACGTTTAATGTCATGAACAAGCAAAGGCCATTGGGGCAAAGCTCAAAATAATTATGCAGGGTGCTCCGTACGGAAAAAAATCGTTTCCCCAGTTCATTGTGTATAAAAAACTGTATGTTAACAATGTTCAAACACATCAAAGCACAATTTTGGGCACAACGTAGCACAACAAATTTTTAAGCACCAGATTTCCTTAGTAATTCAAACTGATATGCACTATGATATGGCTCTGACGAAATTAGTTCTTTAATTAAAATTAATTAATTTAATAATGAAGACTTAGAAATTTATACATTTGACATAGCGCCAAAAACTCTCAAAAAACATGTGGCAACATATGAAAAAATTTACAAAAAAAAACAGCTTCGCTTACCTGAATCAATATCCGTAGCTGTTACAGTCACAATGGGCGTTCCCACTGAGACATTTTCGAAAATCTCATTTGAGTAACTCATGGGATCAAAGATTGGCGCATTATCATTCAAATCCAGAACATTGCAATACACCGTCAGTGTTGTTGATAAACTTGGTTGTCCATTATCCTGCGCCTGTACGACGAGTATGTAATGTTGTATCTGTTATGAAGTTAAAAAGAGAAAATGAATTAAATAAATAACAAAAAAAGCTAAGCTCTTATAAACAAAATCACAACAAAAAAAAAGAGTTATTGCTTTTTAATGCCTTGACTCACCTCCTCGTAATCCAGACGCGCTGTCAGTGTAAAAACGCCCGTTTGTGGATTCAAACTGAACACATCATTGGCCCAGTCAGATATGACAGCATATGATACTTGTGCATTGCTGCCTACATCTGGATCTGTGGCAGAGATGACACCAACTTGATAACCACGTGGTGCATTTTCTGGTATATCAAAGGAATAAACTTGTTCATCAAAAATCGGTGGATTATCATTGGTATCGGTGACCTGTGGGAATGTTTACAAATTTTATTATTTTCAAATTTTATTATTTTCAAATTTTATTCAAAAGTTTATATATTGCATAGCTGAACGACTAAGCTGGCTATTTGTAGCTATCAGCGGAAAGTTGCCCAAAAAAGGATTACTATTTGTGCAATAAAATTAGTCTGCATATTTAAAGTTTATCAACGTTAAATCAACAGTACGCGTTGTTGTATCTATAAATAAAAATCTAAATTGGTCATAGCCTACATTCCAGAAATACACAGACTAAAAAGCGTGGTGCAAAGCGAAATTATAAAAATAAAATAAATACTAGGAAATTGTGTATAGACAAATTAAAAAAAAATTGCAACAATAAAAAAATGCAGCAGCGTAAAATGCACCTATGCAACATGTGGCCTGCACAACCAACTCCGACACTTCAACTTCAACACTAAATGAATGCAGCCGGTAATAAATTTTCATTGCTTCAGTGTTGCCATTCAAAATTATAGCCGAAAATAATTGAAATGAAACGAAATTAAATTCAATACGACCAACGTGCTAGTAATGGCGTTACAGTTGATTCAGTTAACGTTCAAAATTGTTAGCACAAATCGTTGTGGTTATTGAATTTTTAATCGGTCAGCTTTGACTCTGGATATGTCACAAGGATTCGATTGGAAACACAATATGCAATTGCATTTAAGAAAAAATAATGCATTATGTTTGAAAATTATATGAAAAGAGTTTTACTCGAAAAGTTTTAATTTAAGTTTTGATTCAAAGTTTTTTTACGATTGAAGTAAAGTTGAAAAATGTTATTTCAAATGGTTTTCAAATTCAAAATGAATTTGTTTGCTGTAAAAATAAAGGGAAAATAGGTTAGTTTAACTATTTTCAACTTTAAAAATTCCAAGCTTATGTAAAATATAATTCAGATTTACTAGGCTTTTTTTCAAAATTTAGTACCTATGTTCTAAATGTAGTTTTAAGCTATATAAGTACTTAGTAGTAAAAAATTAAAACATTCACAACGCAGACTATATGCTATGGAAGCTTCTGTATGACAGTGGTCAAGCGAAACTAAAAAGGAGCAGATTTTTACTATAGACAGCCTAAGTTATAAACACTTCAACAGTTTGCTGGTGCTTATGTGTGCAAAATATAACAACAAAAAAAAATTTTAAAATTAAAAAAAGAAAAAAAAAACTTAAAATAAAGCATTAAATAAATAAACAAAAATCAAAATTAAGCAGGGCGTTCGTTTGTTCACTCGCAGCAGCGGTATCGGTAAATGCCAAATGCAAAGAAAAAAAGACGCAATTTCTAAGAATGAAGGTGTACATATGCTTAAGTATGTGTATGTGTGTGTGTGTGCTTTTGTAATCCATATTCTGATCTTATCTCGAAAAACAAAACAAAAAAATTAAAAAACCCTTTTTTTCCAACTTAAGCACAAAATCAAAAGCGACGTTTATGCCTGGCAGCAGACTACACACTAAAACCAACCGTCGTCGTATAGCTGTACAAAGCAAAATGAGGTGACTGCGCGGCGCGCAGGTTGCAAGAGGGTTAAATTAAATAAAATGGAAGGGAATTCAAGTAATCATTGAGGCGTTTTTATTTAACACGTTGTAAAGCATCAAGTTACCAAAAAAAAAAAAACAAAAAAAAAAATCAAATTCCGTCAGCTCACAGGACGTTGTTGTTCACTACACACGATGACGCTGCAAAGGAAGTTTTGCAGTTGATGTACTCCCAAAACAACAAAAAACACGCAGCGGTGTTAAATAAATCACTTCGAATTTTGCTTTTATTTTATGCTTATTTGAATAATGAATTTTTTCTTCTTTTATTTACATAAAATAAAACTCACCTCCACTATGGCTATTGTCTCCGTATGCTGTACACCATCACTAACGCGTATCACCAGTTGATAGCTGTCTTTGGACTCACGATCGAGCGCCTCTTTGAGACGTAGTTTTCCTGTGTCAGGTTCAAGTTGAAATTTTCCATCATCACCATTGACAATAGTGAAGCTGAGCGTTCCCAATGTATCAGGATCAGTTGCGCGTATTGTCGCAATATTATGACCAGCGCCAAGATCTTCACTTACTTGATAGCTTAATGGAGTGTCACGAAAAACAGGTGGACTGTCATTTTTGTCAAGCACGGTAACGCGTACCTAAGAAAATAAATAAAATAAATCAATGAAATGTAATTTTATATTAAGACCCTACTACATTTAAGAATTTTATATATCTACATCAATTGAGGCATAAGTAAATACTTCGAACTTTTGAATAAAATTATGGTTTATTCATTTCTATGATGACATTTCTCAAACCAAAAATGTTTATATCGTTTCGAAAAGGCTTTGTATGCCTCCTGTTTTGGAAAAATGAAAAAATGAAAGTAAAAGTAAAAATGTGTTTAAAGCTTCGAGAATATGCCTTCATTTCAAGAAATGAATCAAAGTCAATGTTAAGCAAAGCTTAAGTACATCCTGCTATTCAACTTAATATTGAAAAATTTAAAGAAAACGGTTCAGTTCAAAATCAGAGAAGCAGAATTTTCAGTGAAAGTATGGCAGCTGTTAGCACAAGTGTTGCTGAAGGACGAAGGACATCAATTCGGCGTCGTTCACAGCAATCTTAACCAACAACTTTCTTCAATACTTTACACAGAGATCTTAGTGTAAAACCCTAAAAAATGCGTGATTTCAGCAGAACTTTGCAACATGCCATACAGCAACGGAGTCAATCGATCTCTTGAAAGAAAAGTTTGATAA
This sequence comes from Meiosimyza decipiens, assembly GCA_963680825.1. Lineage (NCBI taxonomy): Eukaryota > Metazoa > Arthropoda > Insecta > Diptera > Lauxaniidae > Meiosimyza > Meiosimyza decipiens. Next base: position 75,724,900 of record OY804260.1, read on the forward strand.
TCAAATAATTTTTCATCAGTCATTCAGTTGATGGCTTAACACAAATTTAATTGGAAAATGCCTTTGCTTTTATGTTTTGTTATAATGCTAAATAAAAGCATTGATTTGGCAAAATATACAAAAAGTTTTTATAATGCCATATCATTATCACATGATAGATCGCTGCTAATCTGAGAAACTGCACAAAATTGAAAAAAATTCAAGCTAACGATATAGTTTATTATCACAGCCATCAAAAAATAATTTATAACCAATATAATTTTCGAATTCAATTTGTTATATTTTTAATTTTTTATTTTCAAATGCATTAGGGCATGAGAAAAAAAGTCTAATAAAAAAGGGTTATGGAAACCACCCATGGTGTCTGATGGAAAACATTAAACAAATCCAATCAACATTAAAATGACAAGAGAAAACATTTTAATTTATTTTTATTTGTTTTGGTAAACTAAGTATTTTGTTACAGATTTTACTATGCCGATGAAATTTAAGTCGTTATGATTAAATGTTTTTTTATTTTTATTACAAAACGAAGGAGTAGCTGCTATTCACAAAATGACTTTGGAGTTGACAACAATTTGAAACTTTTATGACAATGCCATTAAAAGAAAATTATAATTGAATTTATAGTGGCTGCAGTATGTTTATTGACTGCATTTTATACAACATGTAGAGTAACATACTAAAAGGGTGTGTCTTTGCCTTATTTATGTTGATTTTTAGTTTAAGTTAATATTTTATGGACTGTCATGTTGTCAACTTTAATTTACTGCAAAATGTGAGAGTTATGCGTTTGAAGCTGTCAAACTTTTTTAAGTGAATGTACTGATTATTTATGAAGTATATAAATTTTATTATGGCACACATTGCAATTTTATAGCTTATTGAAGGAATAAAAAAAATACCTTTATTAAGATTATCTATTACCATTTGATTGCGACTAGTAATAACAATATAATAAAATAATAAATTATAAACATAACCATGTATTGCATGATTTACCAATTTCAAGCGCATATCTCTAGTAAAATCATGCGTAAGAAATAAATACATTTTAGTCATAATCACAATAAATCAATAAATCACACTAGCAACAGCAAAAACAAACGAAGAAAAATCCAACCAATTTTAATTCAATTAAACCAAAAAAAGTTATTTACAAGATTTTTTTCTTATCGCTATCAACTGTTAAATCGGCACAAAATTTCAGCGTTAAATCAAGACAGAAGATGATGTTTTCTTAAGCTTTTCACCATCATGCCACACAAACACTGCAAAATAGCGTAGTAAAAGCAACAAGTTTTCTTATTGAAATACTCAGCGCAATGTGACATATAGAAAAAAGCACAAAAAAAAATAAACTTAGGCTGAAAATTGTTATTGAGGTAATAATATAATCATAGCTTGTGTTAAAAAGCTTTAAAAGGAAATGTCTACTTTTTTAGACATACATAATTGCAATTATGTGGCAGCACTATCAGTTGCAGCTACTCACAGCTCATGTTTGTGACAATATAAAATTCATTTTTATATTTTTATTTTTTTTTTTTATATGCATATTTTTCTGGTGTGGTCTTGATTTGATATATTTTTACCTGTAGTGCCCTCTCATAGTACTAAAGGGTGATTTTTTAAGCGTTTTGTTTTTGAAAATTGGAAAAAGAACAGAAAATTTGCAATAGTGAATGAAATATTTATTTGGAGCGATAAATCAATTCTTTTGGTTTTTAAAGATTACTTCTTATAAATGTTGCCCGCGGCTACGCGTGAAGTGGTTCATCCGTAAGCTACAATTTAGGCATACTTTTTCTAGCATTTCTAGTGAGTTTCGTACGCAAAAAAACCATCAGCTAAACCAAGGAAAAGCTTGACAAATACTATGGGGACTCTACACCATCGATTGGAATGATTCACAGGTGGTTTAATGAATTCCGATGCGGTCGTACAAGCACAAGTGACGCCGAACGTTCTGGACACCCAAATGAGGTCACCACACCAAAAATGGTCAGGTGTGGAACATTTTGCGAAATCATTTGGATGTGAAAAAATTATCTTCAAGATAGGTGCCGCGTTTGATCACTCCAGACCATAAACGCAATCGTGTGACTGATTCAAAGGCGTGTTTGCCGATGTTGAACAAAGATAAGAAGGATTTTTTCCATCGATTAGTAACCGTGGACGAAACATAGATCCATCACTAAACACCAGAGACAAAGGAACAGTCGAAACAGTGGACGAAGAAGGCGAAGACGGTGCTATCGGCCGGAAAAATTATGGTGACAGTATTTTGGGATAAACGCGGTATAATCTACATAAATTACCTTCCACCAAAAGAACGATCAATGGCGAATACTATGCTGCCGATTTAGACCTCATCAACGACGCTTTGAACGAGAGAGGTCCCCATTTGGCGAGGAAAAGTGATATTCCATTAAGACAATGCGCGTGTTCACACATGCCCAGCACCCATGGCAAAATTTCATGAATTGAAGTACGAATTGTTTCCTCATCCAGTATATTCTTCAAATTTGGGCCCCCGCGACTACTTCCTGTTTCCAAACCTTAAGATATGGCTCGGCGGAAAGAGATTCACCACCACAGAGGAGCTCATCACCGACACAGTGGCCTATTCTGAGGACCTTCCGAAAACGTATTTTTTTTTTTGCTGTAAAAAACATTCCTTGTTTCATTTTTCACGGAATTATCAAATTGCCCTCGTACCAAGACATAAACATCATGTCAAAATGCGTCAATTCATGCTCTCCATGTTTGGAATCATTTACCAAAGGATGTTAAGCGAACTGGCAGCATTAACGTCGTTAAAAATAATGTGTTTGCCCTTTCGTATCGCTACCTTTTCTTTTCCTTACATTCTATGTAATTTTACCATTCCTTGCTCTTTAAATTTAGTTTAGTTATTTAAATAACTTATTCTTAATTTCAATATGAATTACAAATGTTTTAAGCAGGATGCTAAAAATAACAATATTTGCACCTGAAACGATAGTTCTTATGTGCATAATTAATAATCAAATTGTCAAAAAAAAAAAAAAAAGTGTTCGATAATAATGAGCAATGTATAATTCTATATAAATCTGCCTTAGGCCAAGTGATTATATCTTAAGTAAGAAAGATATGCATTTCTTACAAAAATTTCAAAAGGAAAAGAAATAAAGCTTGAATAAGTTTGTGTCTTAAGTCTTTTGTTTGTACTTAACCGAATTCAACAACTCCATTTCGATTCCTTTATTTTTCTTCAAAAGAAATATTAAAATTGCAAAAGTTTGTGCCGAAGGTCACAAATTCATAAAAAAAATCTGTTTCAATTCTCAAATTTATTTCATTTATCAGCATTTTAATCGCATTTTTGCGTTAATTACAGTAATTTGGTAGTACATAATTCTCAACCGTAGCCATAAATTAACAAAACCAAGTATTAGCCAATATTATTGAAACTAAAAACCAGAGCTAAGCAATCACAATTTTGCATGCTAATCCCACCCTTAAAATGTCCAATTAAGTTGAAAATATCACTGGCTCATTTGTATATTACAGCTGCAATCACGACGGGTATTTAACTTCCTGCAAAAATGCCTTTTCGCTCGAAATGCTCGAAATAAGGTTACACACAGAATTATCAATTGAAAAGAAGCACAGAATGCACACTGTAAAAAAATTACTACATAAAGTAGAAAAAAAGCCTTTAATTTATAATCTTTATGAAATGTTCTCTCAAACTATTATCCTCTTCCTTTAGTAAACATTATACGTCGTATAAAATTGTAACTATTTCATATTACAAAAATATTTTTCTCAGTATATTAAACGATCGAGTTAAGTAAGCAACTGAACTTCATTAATGATCAATAAGAACATCCACAACAACAGCAACATAAAGGACAAGCACTAACTGATCACTGTAAAACGGTTATTTTGCTGTATCGATTTGCAATTTACTCCCTTTTGCTGTTTGTTGTCTGTCTGTCTGTCTGTCGGTGATACGCAGGGCCAATGCAGTTACCAACCAGCAATAAAAGTTAAGCAGCAACAGCAGCAGCGCTTAAGTAAACATGTTTATGCTGCTTCTGCTGTATAACAACAAAATATGATGACCAAAGGGCATAATAAGTAACCAATGAGCTGAACTTGGTAACAAATATTTTATCATTTCAAAAATAAAAAACAGAGACAGAAAAATAAGAAAAAAATCGCAAAATCAGGAAAATGATTTTTAACTCATAATTGGAATTGCAAGAAATTGAAATTGGAAGTTAACGAGTTACGCTCTTTGAGATATGAAAATATTAAATGCTGCTTTGCAGATATAGAATAGTTGTAATATCAAAGAATTTGTAATACTAAAAATCGACTGCTAATTTTAAAAAAAAAATGTTGGATAAAAAAGAAAGTTCTTCAAATAAAAGCTGGTTTGTGTATCGGCTGATCGGTCACTGATGATTCCATTTAGCAATGGATGAAATTAATGTGACCAGCTTCAGTCCTGTTTTTTTCTTTTTTGTTTTCGTTGTTGTAAATTTTTAGTTTTTATCATACACTGTACTGAACAGTTAGCTCACTTAAATAATTTAATTTAAAAAATTCATATAACGTCGAAAACCTTTAAAACGTTGTAAGCTTTGAAAAAGCTAAAAAATTTTTAAAAATTCGAATGATGAAACATTTTATAAAGAAAAATGCAAGGTATAAGTTAATTCCATAATATAGAACTACATGTACTGTTTGTGTGTTATCTCGCAGCCAATTCACTTCATTGTAGATTTTTCTTACACAACCGCCGCCAGTAAGGATGTTTACACACCAAAAATTACATTTAATTTTTCATCGTAAGCCATAATATATGGTTATCACGTAGCTTAACCTTTTTTAGCTTTTGCTTTCAGTAAGTAACCCATAGAAGCATATCATGCAACAAAATCTCCAGACAGTAAGTCGCACAAAACAATGAGCGACAAAAACTTTCTACCATAACTTAAATCTGTAAAAAAGTTGGTTACGAAGAGATAAGTTCATAAAAAAAGTAGACTAAAGCGAAAAAACTTATATCTCGAAGAGATTAAATTTAAAAAAAGAAAAAAACAAGAAATATAGTTGCCTATAGTGAAAAAGAAAAGTGTCTGCATTTCCACATCCAGCATTAATAGCCTCGCACATATGACTCAAACTGCTGCTACTGTAATGACGATCAACTTTTATTGATTACATTAAAAGCTGACCAGTAGCTGTTTATATATTGGCAAACGTTTCTATGATACGTGCAAATGCAGTTCCGTCTTTTGCGCCAGCTGGAATTGTTGACTACTCTTCTGTTGGCGCGACCTGACTTTTATGACGTCTTTGCTTGATCAATAAACACTTTCAATGACCGCATATGTCAATATCACATTAATGTAGTAGAAATGTTTGTTGAAATTGATAAAAATAGTTGCATAAAAGAAATTCAAAACACATAGAGTGCATGGAAAAAAATCAAAGGTTTAATGTTTTACTCAAACATTAACGCTTAAGATTTAGCGCCAAATCTTAAAAAGTTTAAATTAAAAAGAAAAGTTTTATATTTGGATTCTAAGATAATCCACATTGATTTTAAATGATTTTATTTTTGAGTATAAGTAACACACTGCTTACTATAATAAACATATATCTAGCAATTTAAAAGGGAAATTTAAAGTTTTTTACTATTTAAGTTAAGTTGAAAAATGTTTTTTTTTAATACATTTCAAATTCAAAATGAATTTAAAGTTGTTTACATATTATAATGCCACGTCGCAACATACTAGGGACTCGGCATATTGACTTCATACAAATGGTTTGTAACGCTTTGGCGCAAAATATGCTGAGCTTATTTTAGTAATTTAATTTTTAAAGAAACATATTTAAACTAAAGAATGTTATGGCATACTTATTTTTTTTATTTTTTTAAAGTTAAGTATCATTCTTTCCATTCTTTGATATTACGCGAGTGACGTAGATAGTCGAAATTGCATAGATCATATGCTGTCAAAGGATTATTGTGATGGAGATAAATAATGGCTAGTCTTTAGTATATTAGTAAGCTGTGGTATATACATACAAGAAGATGTTTTGTCTCTGTTGCTTTGGTGTTGTATTTGACAGTTTACTCACTGTTGAAAGCCTTCAGTCCTAGGGCAAAGCACTTCGATATCTAGTGGTATTGCTCACATTAAAAGATATTTCTCTATTTAACTTTACTCCAATACACAAATTAATATAAATTCTTTAGCTATTTAATTTTAACTGCATGGCAATAACCTATAAATTATCACACATATAAGTTTCACCTGCCTTTGAGAAATCTGTGTTACAAACCTCAATAGCAATAAACTAAGAAAATCAAAAAAAAAAGAAACAAAAGAGGCCACAATAATTTAGCAATGTGTCAAACAGTCATGACTGTAGCACTTAATTCAAATGCAGCATTTAAAATGCAGTAATGCCAACAATACTTAAGCGGCTAATGCTAAGCAGAACAGCAACAACAAAATGTGACACTTTGCGCGAATGAATTGAATGTTCTCAAAGCGTGTTACACTTGATCACTTTTTTATGTTAGTGCTTCTCCACTGTTGTTGGTGTTGTTGTTGCCATTTGCTGATCCAAAGGGATATCGTTTTTCACAAAGTGCTAGTGGTCTTTGGCAATAAGAGTAACAATGAAAGCAAAAAAACTCTACAACAAAAACATTTCGGCGTTAAAGCAACAAAAATTTTTGCATTTTTATTGCCGATCGCCGCGATCGCAACATGGGGATTAAATAACACGCTTGATTTGTTGTTGCTGTGTGTAAAAAAAAAAAACAAAAAATTGCACAGCACGAAATTTGAGATTGTCTTTGCGTGAAGATGCATTTTTTTTATTTTCATTTTGATTTTGCTACATGTTTTATGTGCGCCACGCAGACAGCCATTTAATGAAAGTTCTTGATTTCGTTGAATTTAATTTATTTCGTTTTTTATTGCAGCTGAAATCATTGATCAATGCGTTGGCAATGAACAATGGATTTCTGCTTTTATTTGTTAAAATGCTAAAAAAATTTGGGTCACGTGTGTGAATTTTCAAAAAAAAAATAAAATGAAATTGTGAGCCTAAATAAATAATAATTTAATTATTTATTTTGTGAAGAAACAAAAGACTTAAGCTACGTACCTGTACAAATTTATGCACAAAAATCATAAAGTTTTCAACATTTTCGCTACAGCTCTATAGCATTTATCATTAAAAATACATTTGCCTGCCAAGAAAATAACAAAAACAGCGAAAAGAAAAGGATGCTCCTACTGATTGCCACTGCTTTTGTGACTAATAACCATGAGCAGCCATTAGAAGAGTTTTTTTTTGTGCCCCAAACCGTTGCAAAATATTTCATTTTTTTTTTGAAAGTAAATGCGTATTTTGTTGTTGTTAAAATTTGTTTCTTCCACAAAAAATCATAAATATTATAACTTGACTGCAGGCCAATTTGAAGAGTTGCGAGCAGCAGCAGCAGCATTTGACTTGAATTGCAGTTAACATGCATATTATTATTGTTGTTATTAATAATAAATGCATACAAACATACATGCATGAATGAATGAATGAATGAGTGAATGCAACAAGCAGCAACACTTGATATGCCAGCAATAACAACTTATAGCTAACAGCTTGCAGCGTGTTGCAAAGCAGTTAAAAAAGCTGCAAAGAAATTCATTAAGTAACGCACTTCTGCTCTTTAAGCTGCGCGCAGCACTGCGGAATTTTAACGATTTTTAAGAGATTACTTAGAGTACAGGGTGTTTGAGAATGAATGCAAGAGGTTGTTAGCTTTAAAAAAAAGCTTACTTAGCACTGAAAAGCCACGATTTCATTGATTTAAAAAATTAAGAAAGCTTAGCAATTAAAGTCCAAGTACTTTGGAACTATTTCGAGATGGATTTTTATCGTATATAGTTTCCAGAAAAAATTTCTTTCGCGAATTTTTCTTTAATTCTATTTACACAAAATAACTGAGCTTTTTTTTGTGAAAATAAGATTTTAACATCACGAAACGTAACTTTTCACGTAGTTAAAAGTTCAAAAAAGGGCCAAAATGAGTCATGATGTTTTAAGCCTATTTTGAAATTTATTTCGAAAATTATGTCAAAAATTAATTCTTCAAGGAACTGGTACCACCTCAAATGTTCTTCAAAATTCATTTTTAATCTTACCACATTGTTGATGTTCTTTTTCTTATATTCGATGCCTTACAAAACTTTGCAGCGCAATTGCATGGAATGGAAACATCAATCAATTCTTTTTGAAACACAATTGAAAAAGCATAATACAAATTCTAATACCTCGAAATAAAATTTGTAAACGCTAAATGAATGAATACCATGAAATTGAAAATGTCGAGTCGGAGTTTCTGTTTTCCGGAATCGCGGTTGGATTAGATGTTTAATCTTTCCACATGGCTCTGCTTAGAATTTCTTCAAGCAGTTGCGAAGGTCTTAAAATATGTGAGCTATTAAAAGTTAATATGCTCCAGTGAACACATAATTCAATAGTTGTCTTTTTGAAAACCATTTTTCAGCCGACTCTGCTCACAATTATTTCAAGCACATGCAAAGGGCAGTGTCCAAAATTTGCGAACTGAAGTTAATTTGCTCCAGTGAATACATAATTCAATAGTTACATTTTTCAACACTTCAACAACTTTGTATTGATTTATGAGAAGAACTCTAATCAAGCCAATCCAAATTACCAATAAAAACCTTTTAAGTCATTTTCGAGGCCGCGGAAGGGTTTCACGGTCGTTATTTGGCATATTAAGCAACTGTGATATTTCTTAAGCAGAATTTAGCTGGTTAAATGTTATTCGTAGTCGACGACCATTTTCGTGTGTTGTTCCTTTCGCACCAACATAAAAAGTATATAAGTAGTTCTTGTCGACTACGAGCGAGCGAATTGAGCATGGTGGATTCTATATAGTCCAATGATGTGTTGCATTGACATTGTATTTTGGGTAGGACATGATTTTTTTTGATGTGTGGGTCAACGTGTGTAAAAATCTCTGTTTTCGGGGTTGAAAGAAACATCCCATTTGCCCACCACAAACAGTTTTTTTGCGATATCTTGAAAGCCGTTCTATTTTTACCTATAACTTTTTATTTTTAATTTTACGGTAAGAAGTATTTTGAACCAGTTTGTAGAAAATTTAATTTCCTATAAAAAATGTCTGAGAAAATTATTTGTGGGACTTACGGTTCTCAAGATATCGCGGAAAAAGTGCTTAGACTTCCTTTTTCAAAATCGCGGCCAAATGGAGAGCTTTCAACGCCGAAAATCAAAATAGATACTTACCATGACCTCTCCAGAACATAAAAAAAAAATCTTCAACTCAAAATGCAACGATTGCACAACATCTTGTAATATCTCAATGTACAAACAATAGCACTTTTAGACTTCTTTCGTGCTGCAATACGTCAAAGAATTGAAAATTGTGTCGGATGGACATAAATTTGGCGATTTCAACGTCAAACTTAATTTTTTTTCGAACTTAGGGCATGCTTTCCAAGTTAAATGGATTAAATGGCGATTTTTTTCAGAAAAAATTTCTGGTTATGTGTCATGTTTAAACCAATGCTACATTTTATTTGCGCAACTATTTTCTGCGCACCCTGTAAATTTTAATGTGCAAAACTTTTTCTTTTCCATACATGTTATTTTTATGTCAAACTTTTTATGGCTTTTTCTTCCTTCATTATATTAGCTCTGGGTAATTTTTAGCTAATTGAATAAGCGTTATTTCACATGCAACCTACATCAGCATTTACGCTCAGCTGTGTTGTTTCTCTAAAATTCTTTTTATTTTATCGCACCAACATTTGTCAGTATTTTATATATAATTTTTTTCCACCATACGTCGGCTTGTGAGTGACAACTTGGTTAACGCCCCAAAGTGATTTTTCATCTTGTTTTGCAAACCATGCAGCAAGTTAACTTAAACCCCTAATTTTGTCAGTATCAGCAAGCACCCTAATTGATTTCCATTTTTTTTTTTATTTCGAATGAAATATTTGTTTGTTTTTTCAGTGCTTGCAAAATATCTGTTGGAACGCAAAGAATGCAACACAGGACCCTACGATTATAAAGAAGTCAAATATAAAAACATTTTTAGTGGGTTTTCATTTTGTTAAGTATTTTTCTGGTGACTATTATGAAAAAAAAAAAGAAAATAAAATTTAGGCAAGTTTGTGTCTTAAGTCTTTTGTTTTAAAATTTTTAATATATTGGAATATGCATTATTTTTCTTTTGCTGCAAAAAATTTCTTAAATTTCGAGAATGCAAATTTTTTATTCTTTGAATTATTATTGATATTCCACTTCTCACCCCCCTCCCCAAATAATCTATAGAGCACAACATTACCAATTTCAATTGCACAACAACCAAATTATGCATTATACACAACAAGTACAAGAACAACATAAATTTATTGCCGCTTACAGATAGACATGCTTAACATATTGGACCAAGTTACATAGCAAATGTACATAAAAAACTTTTTGGTCCAACATAATGCGCCTGTATGCGCTTTTTTAATACCTGTGTGCACCACTTTACAAAAAAAGGCGACTGTTACCAAAATTTGCAACAGCTCAGTAGATAAAAAAAAGTATGATGAAAAAAAAATGTTAGTTTGAGAAAAAATGAAAGCATCTTCCTTCCTTGAATAAAAATTTAAGCTAAAACACAAAACTTCAATGGTGGGAGCAATGCAATGCAGTCCAACACGGCACTCACTGTGTTGCTATTGCACAAATGAAGTGAAGTTACCAAGATAAAAAAAAGTGCATTTAGTAAAAATCACGATATAAGGGCAATCACGATCATAAAAGTGCAGCACAAAAACCTCAAAATAGTAGGCAGGGACGAAAAGATCGCGGGGAGGTCAGTTACTTGTACATTACAGCAGAACTTTTGCTGAGCGCTGCAATAGAATGTTTATTGATTTTATAGTGAAGTTATGAAAGAAAAAAAATCGTTGCTACAAAAAAAGCTGATGGTGGCTTTAAAAAACCCAACGAAAGGTAAAGGCAACTTAACTTGAACCCATTGGAGGTCAAGCCAAGTGCTATTGTATGATGAAGAAAAAAAAAATGAATAGAGCAGTTCAGTAAATAAAAGCAACTAAGAGGCTAAGCCAATGCGCAGCTCAAGTTTTATATTGTTATTGATGTAATGAAATGTTTGTACTCACACACTCAATGCAATTTTGATTGGTAGAAAAAAAAACAATAGCAATAGCTAGCAATTTTAAGTACAATTTCAATGGCTTAATTTTAATGAAAATTGCTGTTCAAAAATTTTCTGAAAGTGTAGCAGCGAAAAACCAAAACAAAGTATTATAAGTAAGCAATTGTTATATAGAAGTATACTAAGACATTTCATTGAGTGTAATGGTTCTCAACCAAAATACAAAAAAAATCTGAATTTCAAAAAAAGTTTAAACAGTAAGGCATTCAAGGAAGATTAATATCTTTGATGGTGTTTGCTCGTAACTTCATTATCAACTTGTTGTAAACAATTTTGGAAAAGATTCTTTACATAGCATAATTTGTGCTAAGAACTTGAATCTGTCATATTCTAATGCTATCAAAATATATTTTTTATAGATCTTAAAAATTTTTTTAACTACAAATTTGGAACTAAAATTTATTATAGTACAATGCTAAGGTTACCTTAAGTGTAAGTGGCACGGAACGCACAAATCAAATGCGATTGATAAGTAACTGATTTTTAAATTGTGGCTTGTGTTGTTTACATTTTTGGTAACACACACAATACAACTACAACAACAATAGTTGAAATTTTATTGCATTGTTTTGGCCTTATTATTTGTTTTCCCCCATTTCTCGTTTTTTATTATGCGCATTTAAAGCTGTTGGTCCGTTTGGTTGGTCATGTTGTTTTCGAGCCATAAATCAATAATTTTTAAGTGACTGCGAAAAGTTGTGCGCAGATTTTGTGAAAAGTCTGAAATGTACAATTTATTTGTGCGCGTTGTTTTTTGTTTCTTATTAGTAGTCAGTTTAAATCTTTTTTTTTTTTAAAGTTGGTTGGCAGCAATAAATTGTGACAACCGCGGAAAATTGCTTTTAACTGTTATAGGTTTCGGTTTTTTTTTTATAGTTTTCGTTAGTACACTTAAAAAATGCAATTCTTGAATTATCAAAAAAAAAATTACTTTAAGCTACACCTAAAAGTATGCAATAAAAGTTTGCAGCTATTGTCAAATTTTACATTACAACACAACTTTGTCAAAAAGAAAAAAATTTCAAATGTTTTTTTTTTCGCAGTGTAATTCTTTGTCTTCAACACAAATTCAAATAATAGTGTTTTAATTATGACCAATGCAATTTTTAAATTGTGATTAAGAATTTTTTATTAAGCTTTTTTGGTACTTTTTATTTTTTAAATTTTATTAGTTTTTTTAAAAAATATAGCCAACGTTTCGTCGCTATTTGGCGACCTCTTCAAGGCGCTGTTTTACAATAATAGAAAACAATTATTAAAATATATCGCAAAAGAAGACAAGAAAAATAAACAATGAATACAAATAAGTTACGTTTCACAATTTTAAATTAATTATACACTTACATTAAAAATTAAAACATCTAAAATTTTTTAGAAACACTTGTTATTGAATTTAAGTATTATGATCAACTAAAACTAAATTGTAATGGCAGCTAACATTTTCGGCATCTTCTTTCTTGTTCAGACAAAACTAACAGAAGACTCATGCTAGAGAGCTTACACATAAAAAAACAGCAAGATAAAGCTATGAACAAGAAAGAATATGCCGAAAATGTTAGCTGCCATTACAATTTAGTTTTAGTTGATCATAATACTTAAATTCAATAACAAGTGTTTTTAAAAAATTTTAGATTTTTTAATTTTTAAAGTAAGTGTATAATTAATTTAAAATTGTGAAACGTAACTTATTTGTGTTCATTGTTTATTTTTCTTGTCTTCTTTTGTGATATATTTTAATAATTGTTTTCTATTATTGTAAAACAGCGCCTTGAAGAGGTCGCCCAATAGCGACGAAACGTTGGCTATATTTTTTTAAAAAACTAATAAAATTTAAAAAATAAAAAGTACCAAAAAAGCTTAATAAAAAATTCTTAATCACAATTTACAAATTCAAATGTTTTTCAGCAGCTTAAGAATACAAATTTGATGTGCCATTAAATTAGTAAGCGTTTCTTCAACTATCCCTTTAACTTTATCTTGCCACGTATTGATTTATCTTGTTTATTTTTTAACATTTCAAATTTACCATCATTAATTACGAAAATAAATAAAATTTTCTAGTTAAAGTTGATTTGCAAAATAAAAGAAAAAACCCTTTACTAAGATATTGCATTAGCTGTGTGAATTTTTTTTTAAGTTTTTACATTTGTTATGGTCATTTGTAATTTTGTTGGCAGCATTCTTTGTTTTTCTTCATAAGCAAACATACATTGACACTTCTGCTTCTTTACCTTTCTATGGTAGAACTTAGCAGCGCATCTGCAAATAAAAATGAATGATGATTATGATATGGCTGATTTTGCAGTAAATTGCATACAGTATGCTGCTGCGCGTTGTATTTATCATTAACTTGCATCATTTATCATAACATGGAAATATACTAATTGTAATTTCTTTTTGGTTTCTTACTTAGAATTTGTTTTGTATGCATGTGATTTAATGGTATTTTAAGATTTGTTAAGAGTAAAATTAGACTTCAGGTTTAAATAGTTTACGCATAAGACTTTCAAATGTGAAATGCAAGATATTTTATATAAATTTTGGTTTTAAAAGAACATCAAATATCTTTGCCAATATCATAGCTTGATTAATATTTACAATTCTTCAGGGAAGTTTAACGCGTCAGTTCAAATGTCTTTCAAAAGCTTTTAAAAATATTTCTAGTCTTGTCTACTTCAGTTTTATAAGAGTTCTTTCTTTGCTACATATCCCATTTCGAAAGATTGTTGCTTCAGATAGTCTGTTGTATCTATCATTATTTTAAAAATGCACTTATTTTACAAAAACTTCAATAGTTAAGATTTGCTTAGGTAAAAATATTGTCTTTAAGGTCGTTTGTTTTTTGTATACAAATCAGGGATTGGACAATTTTTCTGTGGGTATTTCAATCACAGCCATTTATCATTCGGTGAAAAAATAATCCTCGGAATCTAGTTCCTTGCCTATTTCATTAGAGCGCTGATCGACAAGTTACTTGGCTTTTTCTACTTCTTCTTATAATCTCAGCTGAGATAGCAGTATCATTGATAGCCAAATGGCAGGACGAATACAAGGTCACCACCCAAGTGCTTCTTTAACTTCCAAAAAAGATCTGTGACTCAGCTGAAAAGCTAATAGGGCATTTTTAAGTTGTTTTCTACTATGTTTTTCCAAGCCGAAAATTGAGCTTTTAACTAAATCCAAAGGAGACAAACAAAAAACTTTTTAAAATGCTCAACGTATTTTCCGCAAGTCTTAGTAATTGCTTTTCGAAAAACATCTTGCTACTATGGGTTATTTAGTTTTATATTGTCTTCCCTTCCTTACATTTTCATATTCATATCTAAGGCAAAACTAAGAAATCTTTAGCAGATAGAGAAATCCTCAAGAGACAACTACTCATTTGAGCATACTTATGTACAATACGAAAGTAATAATAATAAAATTATTATGTCCTTTTTCGTGTTGACTGAACTTGACAGCAGCAACAGCAAACAACAAATAACCGAATAAAGTGCTGTTGCGGCGCGCGCGTCTGCGCATAACAAATTTAAATGAATTCAACAAAGGACAGAAATTTTTAGCACTTTACTTGTCATATAGCAAACACTTCGTTTGTATTTATTTTTTTTTTTTTTTTTTTATATTTTTTTTGTTCCACTCACTTTTCTATCTATGAAAAATCTGGTTGTTGTTGTCATTTGCCGCCACTCTTATAAATATATGTAAGATGGCGTTGCTCGCTATGGAAAATAAAGAATTTTTTGTTGTTGTTTGCTGGTGATATTGCTGCGGCTGCTGCTGCTGCTAAACATCTTCATTTTTGCAGAAACAGCATGCGCATTCATTGCCACCATTCACACCTTAAAAAGGGATTCGCAAAAATAAAGAAATAAAAAAAAACATAGCAACCTTAAAATCATAAGCAATGTTGCATCAAATGCAACAACAACAACTGTGACAACAACAACCTGAGTATTTTTAAAGTGTCTGCAAAATGCAAACATGGCGGCGACGATGGCAGCGGCTATGTCGCATGGCATGTAGAAAAAGCGAACTTGAAATTCGCTTGAAACTGCACTGCACTGCTTTGCACTAAGCGTCGTTGAATGCTTGAAGTGTCCTTGAACAAAACAAATTGTTGTCGTCATAATTTTTCTCACATGACTGCGATTTTCGCAGAGTAAGGTAAAGTGCGGTTTGCCAATCGTAATATTACACTGAAAAAATAATATGGGCGGACCAATGGGTGTTTTTTTTCATTAGAAAGATCGTACATTTTAATACATTCGACTGTATAGACGTTAAGTTAAACGAAAGAGAAAGGGATAGCGCTATAATCCAACGTTTCCGATCTTTGAAATATTTCAATTAGTAGCAATACTGACCAAAAAGTAGGCAACGTGCGCTTTTTCAAGTAACAACAGCGCCGTTGATCAGCTTTCAAATTTCATCTAATCAGGAAGTTCAGAAAATTTTAAATATTGTGGTTTGAACCCCCGCAGAAGAGTTCCTGTGCGCATGGGTCTAGGCTGGATATAATGAAAACCTAAGACTTGGTTCTCTGTTTCGAAGCTACATTGTGCAAAGAGGAGCATTTTCAATATATCGTCTATGTCGTCAAAAAAAAACTTGGTCTAAGGAATCTAAAGCGACGTTCCTAAAGTCATTCACTTAGAAATTAACAAAGTAATTCTGTTTCTTCTTAATTACTGCAAAGTGTGCCGAAGTCGTGATAAATTATCAGCATTCTGTAAGTAATTACGCCTAAAGAACCTGTTGTAAGGAACCCAAACGGTGGATCTAACAGCTGTAAGTGCATTTATAATTCTTTCTTTTTTTTTTGATGTTTGAATGCCTATAGAGTTCAATGACTTGTTTACTCAACAAAATACTTAGATCTATTAAGTGTAGATTTCAATGCCCTTATTGTTGGCTGACTTTCGATACAGAAAGTCCAGTTCTTTAACCCCTATAAGTCAGCAGTCATTAGTATTTTATCAAAAGCGTAGTTTTTGGCTTGAAAAGTATTTTAATGATGAGGAAGTCTGTGTGAGATATTACCCCATACACATACAATCTAAGGAAAGAAATTCATAAAATGCAATAAACTTTCTTCTTCAAAATTTCTCCACAGTGTATTCTCGCGTATTTTAATTTGCAGAACTAAAGTTATAAACATTTAAATTTTATTATACACTCGTACAGTTCCTGTCCCTATGTCATGCCAAGCCACGCCATGCAATGACAATGAAATACTTTGTTACCACTTAAAAATGAAAAATGCAAAAGACAAAAAGCGAAGAACGAAAAAAAATCACACAGAAAACTTGAAAAATAAAACTTCAAATTAAATGAACTGAACTTTACTTGCAGTTCAGAGTTGTCACTTGTGGCTTGACAACTCTATAAAATCTTCACGCTGTTGGGAGCAGGCATATGCGCTGCTTGCTTGCTACATGGCGAATAGCAGCATACATACATGGGCACTCGTATCCTTGTTGTGCTCGCAGCTCTTAAATTCAGTCTATTTTTAGTGAGTCATAATTTTTACAACTGATTATGAGATGGAAAACACTTTGCGTGGATGCTGACTGATTGTAAGTGAATTATTGTGAGATTTCAACAAATAAGTTGCTATAAATTGTTGCTGTTGCTCCTTTTTCATTTCAATTTAGATATGAGACAACTTTATGGGGGCATATAATGGCATATTTATCTATGCTTTAATTATATTATTTATTACTTACTGCCATTACAGATAGGTGCATGTAAGTGCATTAATGATAGTGATATTGATATTTACCTGCAAAGAGAAGAAAACAAAAAATATGAATAGAGATTTTTAACGAGAAAGTTATTTTATTTTGCTATAGTTTAAGCTAATAAAAGAGTTTAGCTATTGCAGCTATTAGTTTTCGTAGCGATTTAGCTTCAAAATTTAAGGCGAGTAAAAAATAGAGTTTACACAAAGAATTTTTGATTTACAAAGCCCAGTCCCCAACTTAGATTCAAATCGAATAATCAAATATAAAAAAAACATCGTAAAAATCATTAGCTAAAGTAAAAAAACTCATATTAAATGCATTTTTACAATAAATCACGATTTTTCCAATAAAGTTCAACATTGAAGTCATTTTGAAAGAAAAAACAAAAATCATAGAAAACCCGAAAAGTGAACGCGGCATGGCCAGGACAACTTGTAAAAGGAGACAAAGTTAGCGTTGAACAAGAGCAGCGAAAGCATTTGCAAAAGCAAAAAAAAAACCCACCATTCCGAAAACAATATTGCCAACAACATTTGTTTCTGCCATTGAATATTAAACTGGAAAATTTTATGCACCAAGAAAAAACTCTGCAAAAATTAAATTTGCCATGAGCAACAACTGTAGTTAAAACAAATAAATATAGAAAAACAATGAAAAATTTAAAAAAAAATTCCAATAAGGTCTGAATCACATAAAAAATTGTATATTCTTGTTAATATCAATTGCGACATTTGAAAATATTTTTAGCAACATAGAAAATTTCTGGATCACAACCATTTCCGATTAGGCTCAAATTTTGAAGAAGTTGATATACCTTAGGATAAGACTTAGAAAATAATATTACAATTATTTCCGAAGTTCACGAGATACCACGAGTTATATTTTTTGGAAATTTTTTAAATAAAAAACTAAAGTTAATGTCAAACTTTTGCAATGAAAAAATTTGTTTGCCTCTACTTCATTTTAAATCTATTAACCTTTTACAAAGTTCTTCTACACGGCTGTAAAATTTATAAATTTTTTGACAACTAAACAGGCATTTGCATTTCTAAATTATTTCTTTGCATATTAAAAAACAAAAAATTCCCTGAAAATTTTCTTAAATAAAAATTTCAGATTTTCCTCGATTCTGACCCTAAACGGGAAATGTTTTTCCATCAATTGCCATGCTTTTTTTTTTAACCCAACTCATTGTTTTTATTTTGTTTTTATTTAATGAAATGAATTATTAAATTTCGTTTACAATACGTTGTTGGCATGCAATAGCAGCAGCAGCAAGCGGAAACAACATTTTTCGCTTGTAACAACTGTCTTCGCCATTGTTATCGTCGTTGGTTTTGTTGCAGTTGGTAACAATTTTTCTTTTGTTGTTTTATGATTTTTTTTTTCGTTTTTGGCCCAAAGTCAAAGAATTTTCATTTATTTTTTTTTTTTTTTAATAAAAGCGCACGATTATGCGCAGTTGTTGTTTTAATTGCTGCTGGTTAAGTTATTGTTGTAAATAAAAAAAAATACTATGCGGTTGCATTTCTTTATCTCCATTGCTGGAATGTACTCTTTAAGTCAAATTATACCAATGTACAAATGTTTAGAAATATTTTTGTACAACACGCCACTGCGCTGCAGCTGCATTTGTTGCAAGTTTATTGTTGCTGTTGTTTGTTTGTACATTTTTAATTGCATTTGTCTTTTTTTTTAAATTTTGAAGTTGCCAATATTTTTCGTTTTTTTGGATTTTATTGATATTGCACCAGCAACATTATTTTTGTTGTCTTCGATTATATGAATAATTGTTCGTGATGTTATGATAATTTATGTTGTTTCTTTTTTCATTTTTTTTATTGATGGCGAGGGCTGGATAGCTATGTTGCTGCCAATAAAATTATAACAATTTCTTTTTATTGTTTATTGATGCTTTTGCTGGATAAAAATGAAACCTTTAATAATACACCTAATAACCTTTCTCAGTGCGATTTTGTGATGATCACATAGTCATAGTATAAAATGCATAAAAAAAAACATTAAACTTTTAACCAAAGTAGCAAAAAAAGCAACAAATTTTGAAAGTTTTAAAAAATGCAGAAACAAGTCCATCAATAAATCTGTAAACATTTTTCCAGATAAGCATTTAATTTGAAGATTTTCTCAGGCACTATCGTGTTATAAAAATATACACAAAAAAAAGTAATGCAAAAAAAAATTTTATAAAAATCATGATGCAAATAATTTTTATGAACTGCAGCATGTACCAACAATTACAGCAACAGCACAGCTTTTTTAGCACCTCAACCATATGCCAATTGCAAAATCATTGGCGAAAATAATGTCGTGATCGTGGGTGGGTATACGAATTGTAGCAGCAAACACCAAAACGCTGGTATTTGTAGATCTTTATAGTTTTTATAACTTTAGCTGTTGTTGTTATTGTTGTTAGTACTAAGCCGTCATGAATTTTCATGAGAAGCACAACTCCGCAATGCAAAAACAGTTCAATGCTAAAAATTGTAGCTGCAAGTGCGATTTTATGTAATGAGATCTACTCCATTTATCTACGTATAAGCCTAGTAAATAGGCAAAATTTCATTCAAACTAATGAAAGTATTATCTTTGGCCAAGCTGAAATTGACATACCCTACGCTGCACTGCAAGTAAATTTTAGATTCATAAGACTGACGTGCTTATGATTTTGTTCATAGCTAATTTATCAAATTACTTGCACAAGTATCATATCTTTAAAGATTTGGTTTGAATGGGAGGTGCCACGCCCTTTCATAGAAATGAAAATACTTTGGTACGGAGCTTATCCAGTTCGTTCTTAGTGCTTAGTGAAATTTGGTTCCATTACCTCAAATAATTCACTCAGCATAGCGTTTTTAAGTTGTTTTTTATGGAAATGCCACGCCCACTTGTGAAAATTTATATAGTTCTTGTACTGAGCTTTTACTTAACATTCAAACTACTTATGTGCTTATGTGAAATTTGGATTCATTACCTGAAATGATTCTCTTAGCATAACAGTTTTTGCTTGTCATGAGAGTGCCACGCCTTCTTATTGAAATTTGCTAAATTTTTAACTGAAGCTAGACCGAACCATTTTCTATGTATTTGTGGGAATTTTGGTTCTATTACATTCAATAATTATTAGTTTGAAGTATTGAAGTTTTTTGCTTAGATTGAGAGGTGCCACACCCTAATTTTTAAATTTCGCCAACTTTTTGCCCAGAGCTTTTTTAAGTTATTTCTAGTATTTAAAAGAAATTTGCAGTTTACATGCTTTACTTGCATAGGCGGTAGGCGTGTCCATGAACCAAGTTCGTCTATTTTTAATCCCACGAGCTATGTTTGAAGGTGTGGCCTGTGTATCAGACTTAATTCAAATATCGCAGTTGGTTTTCCCAAAATGGTGATATCGTGTGACAGACAGACAAACTGACAGCCAGACAAACAGACAGCCAGACAAACAGACAGACAAACAGGCATATAAACAGACAAACAAACAGACAAACAAACAGACAGATAAACAGACAGACAAATAGACAGACAAACAGACAGACGTACAGACAGAAAAACAAATAGACAATCAGACAGACAAGCAAAAAGACAGACAGACAGGCAAACAGACAGACAGACAAACAAACTGACAAACAGACATACAAACGGACAGACAAACAGCCAAACAATCACACAGACAAGCAGAAAGACAGACAAACAGATAGGCAAACAGACAGACCAGCAGATAGACAAAGAGAACGACAGACAAACAGTCAGACATACAGACAGGCAAACAAAAAAGAAGAAATCGACTCAGGTGGCGACGCTGAAATATATACTCATATATAATTCTATACCTGCCAAACCCTCTTATATGCGTTACAAATAGAACAACAAAGTGTATATACCCTGAGTGTAGGGTATAAAAATAAAATTGCTGACTGAATTTCTGAAGCAAGATAATTAAGATAAAAAACGAAAAAGACTCACTTGAAGCAAAAATAAATCGGAAATGATTTCTACAAAAACTGCATTCATTTAAAAACATCAGAACATCAATAAAAAATATTTCTCAATAAAATTATCATTTTATAGCAGAAAACATGAGTAAATTTAAAATCCATTAAAATATTTAAGGTGTGAATATAAATTGCAGTTTAACCACTTCTACGCTTGAGAGTTCGCTAAAAGAAAATGTATATATAGCTTTAAGGCAATGTCACATAAATTGTGCAAATTATTGCGCAAATTAAATGCAAATCCTTTGCGAATAATTTTGTAAATTTATTTACTACAGCAAGCAAATTAGTGACAAATGAAGTTGTAAGCGTGGGTTCGATAAATTTAAAAATTTATTGGAATGCAAAATGAAAGAGATTTTTTTTTTGTGGAACAACATGAAGAGAAAATTATCGAAGAAACTCAAAAGCATTTGGTAAGCGATTTACACTGGCAGCGATTTTCATTTACCTCGAATTTGTATCGCGTTTTTAAACATTGCTTTCACACTGGCATTTTCGCGATTTTGCTGATATTAGGTTTATGTTTGAAGTCACATGACTCTTTTTATTTGACATTACTTGAATTTTGCTGATATTTGAAAGATTTTTGTTGACATAAGCTAAGTTGTTTTTGTTTGAGACAATATCTGCGTCAAAATTATCCATAAATTGAACTCATTTTAATAAAAAAAAACTACTCTTTAGCACAATAATGCTCATATTACTTTAGGACTTCATTTTATATTTGCTCTATCTTGTTAATTTATATTTTTTTTTCGTTAATTTAACAGCTGTTCGAATTTTAGTTTTTGACATAAATGAGAAAACTGCACAGCCCTGAAACTCCCCGTTCACAATAGTACGTGATTTCGAGCAAAAGCGAGTAGAAAAAATATATTAAAATACTTTCAAAGAAAAAACTGAATTACTTTAACAACCAAAGCGACAGCATTGCCGTCATTGCAAAAACTAAAAAAAAAACGATAGATACATCGATGTCATTTGTTAAGCACTTGGATGACAGACTAAGGTCAAGTGTGTCTTAGTGCGAATGCGTGCATGTGTACTTGTCGTATTCATGGCGTTTTCATTATGAAAATTAATAAATCCATTTTATCCATCAAAGTTTATCACTCTTTCCCCTCACACTTTTTTGTTTTTGTAATGCTCACTCAAGCAGGCAGCAATTACGCATGCGCAGAACAAGCAAACGCAAAACAGACAGACAGACACACAAACTGAGTTGCTGAAATATGAAAGCAGCAACAACAACACGATGCTTAAATGATGATTTAGCTTAACTTGGCTTAGTGTGGGCATTTTGTGGTCGATCTTATAATAAAGTTGAGGACATGCGGGTCTTTTGCACAGAGAATTCATGTGTGTGTGTGCGTGTGTATTTTGTGTTTTTTGTAAAAAAAAAGATGGCTTCAACTCGACATCTGGTTGTGTTACACGCCGGTCGGTCGCAACAAAACAAGTGCAAGACAACACAATATCAAGCATATCGTGTCATTTGGTCATTAGTGTATGAGCATTAATAAAAAATAAATGATGAAGAAGAAAAATGCAACAAACTAAAAAAGTCAACAAGACAGTTAAAGGTGTGCGCTTGTTAATGTCGCAAAAAAAAAAGAAAAAATTTGATGTTGAAATAAAAAAAATATTCTTATACATACATATGTATTAAAGTACTCGTACATATGTAAGAATAATTGCTCATTGCTGATTGGCGAGTGAAGAAGCCATTTTTAGTTTTAGAGATGTGAGCCATAAGGGTGGAAAATCAGCCATATTTTTGCAATAATTCAGTTTTTTTTTTTGTAGTGAAAAAGCAGTTTACGGTTTTTCGACCGTATTTATTAAAAAGATAAATTTATGTTTTTATGAAAAGAATTCGTACTTGCATAAACAAAAATTTCTATAAAAGCGTGCTTAAATTTGAAGCGTTCTTTAATCACTGAAAATATGGTCAAATAGATGATATTCTTTAGAAAAATTTTTTCTGCATTATTGGGCTACATAAAAACTAGTTCTAGGCGAAAATGTTTCGTTCTTTATATCCAAAATTTTTGCTTAGAACTTTCTCAGCAAAAATCTGCAGCAAAGGTATTTAAATTTGCCATTTTAATTCCATATGCAGATAATGTCTTTTTTTGTTTTATTAATAAGTACTGCTTCCGTACTTTAAGCTTAAGCTTGCAGGCATATAAAACGTGCTGCTACACTGAACACTTCCTGTCTCATTGGTTGAAAACTGCAAGCAATCGAGCAACAGCAAAAGCAGTAGTCAGCGGTGTACGTACGTGTTCAACATCGACATTCACATCATAATCATCATTATAATAATAAAATATAATAATATATGATGGATATGGGCGGATGATAAATCTAAGACGATATAAGAAAAATACACACACACACACTTAGATAAGCCTGTGCATATGAACTCCCCAACAACCCAACAACAGTGGAAAATATTAAGTTTAATTTAAGTAAAATTAAAAATATTTTATAAAGTTTAAATAGACTCAGTTAGTACAAATATTATTTATGTCGGTACTGGTAGTCCCCGACTTACGACCGTTCGACTTACGACTATTCGCACTTACGACCAATTTTTTTTTTCAATTTTTTTCACAGAAAATGCTTAAAATAGTTTCGGGGAGTCCCAAAAATATGTATATGAGAAAAAATTTAAAAAAAAACAGTAGTATGTACAAGGATTCGATTTATTTCAGTACAAATAATACGTTTGTTTAAGTGAATAATTTTATATCATCCCAAAAATGGCTGGAACTAGTAGTACAGTATGTATGTAATATTTTTCTTTAGTTATTTTTTATGAAACTCGACTTACGACTTAATCGACTTACGACCGATGACTAGGAACCTATCTCGGTCGTAAGTCGGGGACTACCTGTATATGATAAAAGAAAGTCTGAAATTGAAACTCAGTGGAAATGTTTGCCAAATAACAAATGCTTCTTATATCCACCCAGCAGTAACATGGCCTTAGAGGACCATGAGGGCTTGTAGCAGCACAGACAGCAGTCATATTTCAAATGGTGCCATTACGGTTTTGGTTTAAAATTGCACATTTTACAATTTTTTTCTCCTAAAGTTTAAGTTTAAGGCAAAAATCGCACTGAATAAAAAGTTCATAAGATTTATCAAATTGTATTTAAAAAAACATATTTTCTTCTTTTTCGTCTAAGAGAGAAATTTTCATAAAATATTGCCAGGAGTAAAAGTTTTTAAAATTGAACTCTTACCAAAATATTCTAAATTTTTCTTAAGTGCTGCAGTTCATAAAAATTCCACTGTGTGCCAAAGCTACGCTTAATCTGCACTGCAGCTTCATTATGGTCGCAAGAATAAATAAGTAATACATACTACTGGTTTTACACATTGGGGGACGATGGTAACGATGATCAGAATACGATGACGACGACGACGCATTACTTGCTGCAAGGAAAAACATTTGCTGCGCTTGACTACATACGATTGAAAAAAGAAATCACAACCATACCAGCAACCACAGTGTGCAACATTGTCCGGCAGTCACTTTGCACACAGTCAGTTGTCGTCATCGTCATAGTCATCATCATCATCATCATCGTAGTCGTCGATCATGTACCAAGATTGAATGCAGCTGATATGTTAGCTACTGTTTCTGTTGCTGCTCAATTGAAGGAAGGTAGGAAGCCTAAATAAACCACAAAATGATGAGAAAATGTAAACGTGTGCAGTAGCGCCGCTACAAACTTTACAACTCAATAAAATATCAGGTTTAAGCAATAAAATTAATTAAATTAAATTATATCAAAATTGAGCATAACGAAGGAGAGAGAGAAAAAAAGTATCGCTACAAACTAAAGACTTAGGCGTCAAACTTGTTGATTTTTTTTTCATTAACATAAATAGATGCAAATTTTCCTAATAGCAATTAAATGAGAACTTTACTGTTATGCTTTGAATATTGTGAAGTTTTTATTAAATCTGAAAAAAATATTCTGTTTGACAGCAAATCGCAAAAATTTTCCCATGTCATTAGTTTATTAATTAACTTAATCTGGGAAAAAGCATCTTGACTACAATGTACGTACAACTTGTGAGCTTAATGTGTTTAAAGTTATTGTTGCTGTTTTGTGGCTTGTGCTTGCTGTATAAAAAGCAACAATAAAGAAACAAAGACGCAGAAACCGTTGGAAAGCCGTCAATAGCTAGCAGCGCAGCAATTACAATTATAACAAAAACAAAATTATGACATACACTGTTAAAAATATAGCAGCAATGAATATTTAGAAAGGTTCTATTTCTTAGATTTTTCGTGTTTTTTTGTTCTCCAAACATTTATACTTAAAGTAAAACTTGAAAAATCACAGAAAATTAAAGTTTTTTTTTAAGTGAGGTTTGCATCATATGCGTTTTTTTTTTGCTGCTTTGCCAAAACTCATATTTCGTTGGTTGCAATATCTATTGATTTGATGAACCAATTTTTATGAATTCTTTGGTAATGCGGACTGTATATCTATTTTTCGTAGTTATATAAAATTTGGTTTAAGTTTATCATTTCAATTAAAATATAGTTAAAAACTTTCTGATATGATACAGAGCGTATGATTGACATTCAATTCAATACGCTTAAAATTTATATGCAAAGTAGCCAAGACATTTTTGTGGTGTTACAGATTTATAAGCTTTGATTAAAAAAGTGAGTTTTATGTAAATTCTAGCCGAGAAGGCAGCATTGGTCGCGACTTGTGATATCAGTTTTTTCTTATGCCAATAAATCATTGAAATTATTTTCAATACCAAACAATTAATAGTTTAATTCGAAATGTGAACTAACCAAGTTTAAGTTTAAAACTGACATGTCTTATTTAAAAATAAAGCTTAAAGGATATTAAAACAATTCTCGTAACTTGATTTTACTATGTGAATTGTATATCAATAGATTGATTTACATTCAGGTTTTAAAAATTCAATAAAAAATTTCAAATTCGCTTTAAAGTTCAAGGTTGAAAATCTTTATTTTCATTTAAAGTTATTTTCCTTGCAGAGAAATAATCCTATGGAATAACTTGAAATAAAATCATTTAAGCTTCCCTCAATTTAAAATGTTTTCTGTGTACAAAAAAAATTAAAGATGTTCAATTAACTTTATGAGCAACAGCCTAACAATGTCAGCGAAATTATTAGAAATGAGGCATCAAATAAAAAAATTTACAACAATAACATACTTGTCTAATAAATAGCTAAACGACTCGCAGCAACATCAACGCTTTAACGTCGCAACAGCATTAGAAGTATGCCATCACTTTTTTGTGCAGATCTTAAGTTTACGGTTTGCACACTTAAAAAAGCGGCGAAAAAAAGTTTTTGCTAGTGGGCAGGCGCAATATAAATGCAATTGTTAAAAGACATAAATTAACTAAGGAAATCACATACATGTGTACATACATAATGAATTTTATTCCAAAAAAGGAGATTATCATGACGTATGTGTAACTTTTAATTACTTTGTTTAATGGAAATTTTCTGAAGTTTTACAAACTTGAAACTACAATATCTTGAAATCGATGTTAGTTAGAATGAATATTTTAAAACAAATCACAATATTTTTAAATTAACAACAAGTATCAGTTAGACTAATTTGTGGCCGCTAAAAACGTCACATAATTTCATACCAAATACGACAGATATTTTAAAAACAATTTTTAAAGAAAACAGTATCACCTCTTAGCGTAAGGGTAGACAAGACAAATCAGTTTAAGCACAAAAGCTTTGTCAGTACTTTAAAGATCTCAGTTATCGTAGCTCAAAAACTATCAGCTTCAGTAACATTGTCTAGACAAGTGATGAAGGCGAAAAAAATATTACTAATCTTTATTTTGTCATTAACACTTTAAAGATAAAACAAAAATAATTCTTTCACAAAATAATTTATATTTAGCAGGATTTTTTGTCAATTTCTGTTAATTATGCTGTTCTTATGTATGTTCGACTAATAGGCGGCAATAAACAAATGTTTTGTTTGATATACAGCTTTGCGGCAAAAGAATAACAACTTCACTTTTAACACCGACACATAAATGTTGTATGCAACTAGCTTTACCATCAACGGTAATAGCTATAACTGCAAAAAGTAACAACATTTTGCGGCAAAAAGTAGCGGCATCGGTACATCATAGTAAAAATGTAAGCGTTGCCAACAATGTTGGAGTCATTTTAGTGCTGATGTGTTGTTTGTTGAAAAATTTGCAAATTTCACATTTACAACTGAAATATGAATATAATTAGGGTGGCACGATTTTGAAACACAAAGGATTATACATTCTAACTTTTTGTCTTCTTTTCTTGAGATCGTCCCTGATAATTAAAGTTCGATATTACTTGACAAGCATTTTTGACTTCAATATTGTTAACAAAATATTGCTTTCCAATAATATTAAAATTCATAAGAGATGCTTAACTGGGCCTTTATAAAAAATAGTTTTCTTTTTAACTAAAATTTGAGGAGATAATTTTTTTAAACACCTTTTTACGCACAAGAATTATTACAACCAACGTTGCTGAAAGCAAATATTGCAATGTATCGCAAGTTAAAAAAAAAAAACATTCAGTTGGAGAGACTGACTGCAATTTGTCTTTTAAAAAGTTTTTTTTCTTCTATTTTGCTTTTGTAAACAACGCATATTTACTGGCAAAAGCAAAACATCAAAGCATTTATTGCATTGTGTGAAAGAATTTTTGTTGTTTTAGTCGATGTGCCAGCATAAGTAATTAGTTCTATCAACATTACGGCAAGTTTGTTGCCATATTATTGCTGCTGAGTTGCTTTGAGTGTATGTGCTGCATTCACGCACAATATGTTGCTGTCATAAGTGTTGTGTAAAATTATTATATATAAGGAAATTGTAATTAAAGTCAAAAGCATCTTTGGTAATTTAAAGCAGAAAGCTTTACACACTTTTGCTAGGTACAAAGTTCATAATAGATTTATTCTACAACTTAATTATTTATTGCTAACCGAGCGCTAAAACAAAAAAAAATCCATTTATTCGACTGAGTTAAGGCCAACTTTTGCTGTTAAGGATTTCGCTTAATAAAGTAGCTAAATAATATACGCTTTGGTTTTAAAATTTACTTCTTACATGTGTTACAATTAAAAATTAAATTTTTTAAATTAATTTAAAGGTTTAATTGTAATGAGCTACACTTAAAAATAAAACAAAAGACATCAGCAACAAAACTGCCACCGTAAATTGATAAAAATGCGCATTAATTGCACAAGTTTCACATATTAAACAAAAAAATTTATATATTACATCACAAACGCTATTGGGCAGATTTAATGACTAAACAACAACAACAACATTAATGTGGCTAGCTTCCTTATGTTGCAACTAATTAGTTACGCGCGTCATTTTAACGCCAATTTTTATAACGATTGATTTGCCACCAAAGATATGAACCACCTTCGAAGGTTTTTATGTGTAGAAAAACGTTTAAAAAAGTAGTGAAAAAAATTACATAAAAACATGGTTAACTAGACGTTAACTGATATGAATCAAATATTGCAACTATTTTTGGGTAAAATTTCCAAGAAAAAACTACAGCACTGCCAAAAAAGTTGCATGATCAACAATTTAGATAAAAACAGCTGCGTTTCGCAAATTTCACTACGAAAATCAAAAAACGAAAGTGAAAGGTTAAAAGTGCGAATTAGTTAAATGTGTAGTTAAAAGCAGAAGTTAACGTTAACGTTGCATGATAAGGCTTAATTTTTTTAAAAGGTATTTTTTTTACTTAATTTTAACAT
The DNA here is from genome assembly GCA_963680825.1 of Meiosimyza decipiens. NCBI lineage: Eukaryota > Metazoa > Arthropoda > Insecta > Diptera > Lauxaniidae > Meiosimyza > Meiosimyza decipiens. Next base: position 75,753,778 of record OY804260.1, read on the forward strand.
TTTTATCATGTTTTATGCATTCACAAAAAAGAAACAAAGAAACTGATGTACAACCAAAAAATGCCAAATATGTTTTTTTTTTTTGCTTAAAACAAAGACACTCCTATTACGTGCTAAAAAAAATACTGCAAAAAAGTAGTAACATGGCATGAGAAAAAAAAGTAAGCTGCAAATAACGCGTCAATTTACACTTAAAAGTGGGGTTAAATGTCAGTTGAAGTGTCGCGTAAAACGACAACTAGAAGCACAACGACAACAACAATAACAGCAACAAAATTTCTATGATATATATATGTTTTTTTTTTCAAAAATTTGGTCATGTCAAAGTTTTGATCGTAAATAGTAATTTCATTATCCAATATAGCTATTTTGGCAAGCGACAAACAAGTTTGCTGCCTAAGTCTTTCGTTATAGATTTTGTAGTGAAAAACAAACATTTTTCTTAGGTCTGCTCTAAAAAAAATTATTGTATACAATACAATAAACTTGAGTGAAATTTTAAGACAAAAGATATGACTAAAATTGAATTATGTAAAGGAATTCAAATTTTAATTTGATAAATTTACAAATGACATACATTTTACTCAAGAAAGCGACGTTAGTAAGCTAAACTTAATAATTTTATATAGGTACTATAAAAGCAAGTACTCTCTTAACACTTTTCTACACGACACACAATTTAGCTCAGTTGAATTATTTTTGTCAAAGTCGGACAATACATAATAAACGCACGCAAGATAATGACTTTATAAGCGGCTGTTGAAAAGTCGAGTGTATAGGATTATAGAATAAGATATACGGAGGAGATAGTAATGCATTTTGGTAATATCAACAACCTAGGGTTGCCTTACCAAAGCCGTCCGCACAACCCGCAGAAGTCTCTGAAAGGGGCACCATATTTGGCGGCCATAGGACCAACAACACAGTGCCTCGTCAGCACTCCTACAACAGTTCTTATCTCTCATCTGTTGAATTTTAAAAGAGTTTCTGTCCTTCCTAGATTCAGTTTAGGCCACATGATTCGAGCCGTTTTGCATCCGGCGGTAAGGTTCTACCTTCTCTTCGCTTGGTTTTTGGTTATACCCTCTATCCGATAATATAGTTCCGATAATAAAGGTCCTACCACTTGTTGATTCCCTTTCTATTTTAATCTTATTTTGGCACATTCGTCAGCTTTCTTATTTTCGGGAATACCCTTATGACCGGGCACCCAGCAGAGTTCTATAGTACGCTGTCAGATTGAACGTAGTGACTCCAAACCTAGGTTGACTTGGCGTTCAGTGATCGCTACCTGACTGTCCACACATATGGCTACAAGTTACTTTTATCAGATATGCCTTCGACAAACCATAAATATGAAATGTAAACTGTGCTGCGGGCTGTAGCCAAGTCTAACTGTGAATAAAATTTTATTGAAAACCAAGTACGCTATATTTTTTTTGGCCACAAAACTTTAATTCGAGAACATATAAAGTTCAAAAATTTTCCACCCATACTTTATACCTCTCGCTTTAACAAAGCAATTCTGATCGTTTTTTACGATAGTAAAGATTTGGTGCACCATGAGTTTCTTCCAAGTGACGAAACGGCTGTATTCTATTTTGACGTTTTATGGAACTTGGTATACAAATATTTGGAAAGTTGGCGCTTGTTGCAACCTGCATCTGCTCACAATCCCATTTTGATAAGCGAAACGGCATTTGAATCTACGCTTAAGTTTTTATAGTAGGTATATTATGTATCATAACACTGGTCAACACAATACATTTTAAAAAATACATAAAAAAATAAAGGAAATCAAAATGAATATTAGGAAAAGATATAAAGAATATAAGAGGTTATTTGATTTGCGTTACTGTTCTTGAAATCATTCTTTATTTCAAGGCTTGTATTTATTAAATTTGAAACTAAAACTCCATGAACATATATATACATATATATATATATTCTTAAGTTTTTAACTATAGTAGTCGTATGTATAGTTTGAATCAAATCTGAGAAGGTCATCTCCTGGGAGTTGTTAAAAGATTTCGGAATGTCTCAAAGCAATAAAGAAAGAGAGAGCAAAGAAAGACAAACAAATTTACTTGACGTAAACCATTTATCTATAGGAGCTCCAAATATAATCAGTGAAGCAGACAAAAACAAAATCATGAAATCAGTACAAAAATCGTGTCATGGCTTTATCAATTTTATAACATTAAGCCACTTTAGTTAAACAAATCTAAACATTGCTATAACTAGCAAAACATCAAGCATTTTTACATTACATAATACACTTTGGCTAAATTTTGTCATAATATCTCAATTAATTGCTATTTTTTTTATGTAACTTACAAAAAAGTTATGAAAAACTAATGTTATACTCGCAGCAGTCTTAAATTACATGCATTTGCTATACAGCAGCAAATTTATTTATGTGGGCTTCTCTACAGCTCATTCATTTCCTTAAACTAATTTCATTTAACTTGTCTATCAATTAAAATTTACTGAAATCAATTAGCGCACACCATCATTTAACTCATAACTTTGAGGTGCAGCAATGCTGCTTAGCAGCAAAAAGCTGTCATAAGCAATTTTAAATTATATGAAATGAAACGAAATATTCAAAGCAAATGCTAAAATATTAGCAATTAAAAATATTTTAATATGACTTTTTAATGGATTTAATATGTTCAGCAAGATGACAGTAGTTTACGAGTTATCAAAACCAATTTTCAGCTCAGCAGCATTGCACACAAAAATTTATTGACTTTGACGCATAATAAAATTGAAATTTTATGAAGACATTACGAAAAAAATGCCATGTTTTACTTTTTTTTTTAAAACACTTACCAGCGCTGTTGGGTTACTTTTTTTATTATTGCGACGCATGAGTAACGACTAATTTTAGATCAGTGAGTAAGGCATAGTAACAAATTTATGACTCAATTTCAATTAACTTTTTAATTGTATGTAGCTAATTGATTAAGTACTTTGCAAGCTGTTACGAGGTAATTAATAGCTGTTTGATAGCAATTCTTTTAACGGCTTGCGATCAAAAGTGGCAAGTTGTAAAAATTGCTTTGCTTCCAAATAGGTATGCAAAATTCTTTAATCAACAAAGAAAGAAAGAAAGAAAGACTACCCTGAATAGTTTATCATCAGCAACACTATTTGTAATATTCTTTGCTGTTTTGATGGGCCTTTTGAAGTAAGTGGACCATAGCACAAAAAAACAATTGAAATAAATTTGTTATATACTGAAAATTGTAAAAAAATTTAAATATTTCTCTAAGTACTACAACTTTTAAGTAAACTGCCGTATTATGTAAAATGCTGCCTCAAAAAATATGTCATTCTAAGCAAAAACACTGCAACTATCAATTAAACCTGAAACCCACTTAGAAAAATAAATTGCAAATTTACTGCATTTGACCTTCGAAACCTACAACGCCTACAGTAGTAGCACTAATTAAAAGTAAGCCAAGCATTTTGTATTACACTTTTAAAAAAAAAAAAATTAAATTACAAATAAACCAATTCAACGCTACTAAGTCTTTAACTTTTAAAACAAAACAAAAAAAATCACAGAAAAAAATAAATGTCAAAAATTAATCAAATAAAACGTCGGCGCAAAGTCGCCGTCATCATAGACGTTAAAAATAAATTGAGTTACATAGTACGTAAAATTAAAAATTGCAATACAGAAACAAAAACAAACGAGAGAAACAAAAACAAACTAAACAAAAAAACTAATACAGCTGCGCCTTGAGGTGTTGAAATATTGTACATTGAAAAATTGTGACAAAGTGGCCAATCCTCTAGAAGAACCAACAAGAGCGTAAACAACAAGCACAACGACATCTGCCATAGACTTACGCTGCTCAAGAGTTTACAAAAGTAACTGATATCAACTACGTAGATGGGTAAGAACAACGCCCTTAGCTAAAGTAATCTCTATGATAAATTAAAAATTGCATTGTTTGCAAATGAAGATTTTTGCAACAAAAAGTTTTAAATTAAAAATTAAAAACAAAACTAAGAATGTAGATTTGAAGAAGAAGAAGAAGAAGAATATGATAGATAAGCAGCAGAAAAATAGCAAGCAAATTTTGTTCAGTTCAGTTATATGCCTGTGACACTTAAAACAAAAGACTTAGGCAACGAACTTTTCAAAAGTCAAATTTTGGCTGAATGCAATTTTAACTATTTTTTTTCTTAATTAGTGAAAATATTTATAGTTTAAATTAAAATTGTATGATTCAGCCAAAAAATAAAATGTGATTTTATAAATACAAAAAACTTACTAAATTGTCATAAGTCTGTGTAAGCACTTTTTTATGATATGTAGCTTCAAGTGCAAGATGCGGTTAAGATTTTCATAGTTTCAAGAAAAGTGAGTTTTTTTTTCAAGACAGCTGGTAATTGTCTATTCTTTGTGTTTCTGATTTGAAATCATGTTAGACACTTTCAGTACCCATAAACATTGCACTTTTAGCACAAGTTTTCAAAATACTGTTCGGGAAAGAAATTTATCTTTGTAAAAAAAAATATATAATTTGCTTAAAGGGTCATGTAAATTACACAGTTCAGTTGGGCAACACATTTTTTAAATTTCTTATCACATTAACATCACATACATATGTTCACTTATTTTGTAAAGCACATTGATAAACTAAACTTTAACTCAGTTTATTTTTAATGAAAGAATGAAAAAAGTGCTAAGCAATTAATATAATGGAGAAAGATTTTGATAAAATATGCTCTTAGACGACAAAGTTTTTAATTCATTATCATAGCCGAACAAACACAATTCTACCACCACCGGCTTACAGGCACAACTCTTTTAATTTCCTGGAACGTTCTATATGTGGGAATCATATCAGATCCAAAACTAAATTGGAAAAACAACAATGAACAGAAACCTAAGAAAGCATTAAACACTGCGGCTGGAGCTTCAATACGCAATGTAACCATGGATGAATACAGCATTGCACGGTATTTTTAGATCGGTTACCTGTTAGTAGCAATGGGTAGTCAGAAAAACTTTCCGAAAAGTAAATGGGCTAATTATTTGAGCGCTACGAGGTCGATGTGTCTGCTGTACCATGGATGTCTTCAATGTCAATCTCTTTTACAGCTTCTACCACTTTATATCTGGTTCATGTGACTACAACTGCCAAAAAACACACAGATTCGAGAAAAACTTAAATGTGAGGTTTGCAGAAAGAAATAAGTGGAGATAAGTCAATCACCACTTGAATTTTGATGATTCAAAAGACCCTGAACAATAAATTATTTGGCATTAAGTATTTCTTGATAAAAGAAAGGTAGATTTCTTAAAAAACTAAAAAAAAATATATGTAAAAATTCGCTAAAAACTAAAAATAATAATAATCATTCAAGTTTTCCAACCATATTTTGTATAAAATATGACACATGTTTTTCCAAAAATAACACAAATTATTTTGTTTCATAACTGTCAACAGTTCACAGCTAATCAAGTTTGTTTTCTAAGTCTTTCGTATTTGCACTTATATATGCATCTACTCCTATTTGCGTAACATTTTTCACAAACACCGCATTGATTATTTAATTTCCAGCAAATAGAGCCAACTAAGTTCTGCCAAATGAAAGGTCAATGCAATGACAAATGTGCTTCAATTTAAAGTAACAAAAGCAAACAACCAAATCAACAAAACTTTTCATTTCAATTGCGCAAAACAATTTTCGCTTTCGCTGTACACAGTTGACAGCAGCAGCCACAACTACAACAACAACAACAACTACTACAACAATAAAACGGAAAAAACACTAAAACAGTATCATGTTGAGTATGCAATGTAGACAAACATTGGCAGCTACTGTTTTAGCAGCAACTGAGGAACAGCATTTACAAAAGCAACAAAACTATTGACTATTGTGCACTACATTGAATGCTGGTTGATGCTGCTGATTGCTCAATGATTTTTTCTGTATTGAAAATTGTCATGGAATTCATTGCAGTCACAAAAATGAAAATTTCAATTTCAATTTGGGATGTTTTTTTTTTGATATTTTTGTATGTGAATTTTATTGTGTAAGTTAATTTTTAGCAGTAGCAACAGCAGGAGGTATCAGCTATGATTGCAAAAAATAAAAATATATTGTGCTGCAGTTATTTTCTTGACTGTCATTCAAACCGTCAGTAAGTCACTAAACAGTCAATGACTTCGTCAAGTCAGTAACCGCACGGAAATGAATCCTAACATTAAATAACATTTCGGATATAAAAAAAAAAGATAAAAATATTGGAAAAATATTCAAAGAAATCTTACGTATAAGAAAATTTAGTTTTGAAATCTTTTAGTTTTTTCTTTAGCAAAAGGAAAGTGACTCGCAACTGCTTTTAAGCTCATCTCAACTACAACAAAATTCATTCACTACTTTGACTGCAAAAAAAAAACAATAAGAGAAATGTAACACGTTTGACCCAATTTCTAACAGCAAAATAAACAACAGTTGCTGTATCAACAAAAGAAAGAAAAAAACAATGCAAAAAATCAGTAGCAACAGCAGCACAAACATTAATTTGCAGCATTTGCTGCGCGTTGCATTTTTCACATTTGCCATGAATTCATCAATTTGTGCTGAACAACAGTAACAGGCAACAACATCAATTGATTTGTCTTAGCCGACAACAACAACAACAGCAACAACAAAAGTGGTTAACTACTGCTGTTGTTTGTACAGCGCAGCATTATTGCAACATGCAGCAGTAGCAGCAACACGATTTAAAATGCAGCAAAATAAATTTAAATTAAATAAAATGCAGACAAAACGAAAAAAAAATTGGAAGTAAACAAATCAATGCAATACAGGAAATCATGAAATGAAAAATGAACTCTATCACATTGGGTGCATCATCAAAGGTAAATCATGTTAATTTAATTAACATGACGGTAAGAAATTGACTGCATCCATTCGTAATAAATGTGAATTATGGCATGATGAAATGAAAGGAAAAAGTTTTAAAAATTTTCTAAGTTTTTCTGTATAAAAAAAAAACTTTCGTTTGCATGAGTTCTTTTTTTTCATTAAAATTTTTACATAAAACATGCGAGTGAGTACACGAATATATGCAAGATGTCTCTTACTGCAAATTTTATAATTTTTTCTAAAGTTACGCCAACAAATTGCCGCTTTATTGCAACACAATCAGACAATTTATTATGATGACATGTCGTCGTCGTTGTCGTCGTCATCATCGGCAGCTAAGTATTGGCGGTAAATATAATAAAGTCAACAAAAAGCAACAACCAAAAAAAAACAAATCGTTATTGATTTTCTTATAAATATTTATTATTTGTAAAAAACAAAAAAAAATATACGCAAAAAATATCATGCGGCATGAAAATTTTGTTTAAAGGCAAAGCAACCAACGATTTGTGCTTCGTTTCTTTTACCACAACGCATTTAAAATTGCAATTTGTGCAAATGTCTTTCAATTGAGTCACAATGTACTTTTTGGTTTTGTTTATTTTTATGTTAATATTTCCTGCGGCCTCGCTGAGTTTTATTATAAACTACAGTAATTTTAAAACTTTTGTAATGTGATAGTGTGGCTTTAAGTTTTTTTGGTTATTTTTTGGCCCGAGGTAGTGAACGTTTGATATTTTATTGTATTTGAAACCACAACAATTTTATTTAATGTCCATTCAAATATTGTAAATCAAAGTTTTTTTTTTCGTATTACTTAAAAAGTACAACAGTTTGTAAACTTTTTTGTAACTGATAAATGCTGTGAATATGTCTCTATTCGGATGACTTCAGTTAAACTCTTACCACTTATATACAGATAGTAAACGTGGTTCTGTTTCTGAGTGACTTACGTTGCTGAGTATGAATTGAATAATATACAAAATCGAAAACTTTAGACGCAAGTGCTGAAAATCTTCAGTGCACACTTTTTTATCTTAATTTTATCAGATAAGTTCATATGAATGAGCAGAATTTTATTGCACGCGGCAACATTCAAGTCTTTTTTATATGACAAACTGTTCTAGGGAATACATGGCCAACTTCAACTTCAAAAAAAATTTGTAATTGAGTTGTATGGTATGACATTGAGCTTAACGTAAAGTTGTTAAATTTTAATAAGTGCTCCATAAGTGTGACAGGAAAAATTATTAAAAAGAAAAAGTTCGCATATTAAAATGAAAATTCGCGCACCTTAAAACAATTTTAAATAAATCGTGAAAATTCTACACTTTCGATGTGGGGTTAGCTACATCGTCTTTCAAGTTAATAGAATCTTTTTTTTTTTTGGTAAAAGTTTATTAAATTCGAATAAGTTTTAACTGATAATTATTTTTCCAATAGCTTTTTCAGTCCACATTTTTTGAAGCAGAAAATATTTTGAAAAATGACTTACTCATTTCCATTATGAAATCTTTACAGAGTAATGAAAATGTGATAGTCTGCTAATGAAGTAACTAGTGTTTAAGTTCTTGGATGATCTCTGTATGTATCTCTGATGTAGTCACGATGCCAGGCGATATCTTTGCTGTTCGCTTAAAACGGTCGCTAATGACGATTGGAACAGTGATGAACAGGAAAAATAAACCGGGCAAAAAACAAGTGGAGTATATTTTTAATTTTGTTTTTTGAAAAAATTCCGAAAAAAATATCAACAAAAAGTCACTCAAACCGTCTTCTCAGAAAAAACATAAAATCATGGCAATTTTTTAAAGGAAATTTGACACCATTAATCATGGTGACTTTTTTTGTATATTTTTCGCAAATTTTCAGGTGGTTTTATCAATGTTCTAAAAACATTAAAATCTCGGGCAATTATTAAGCTTTTTAAATTGCCAGAAAAACGCCTTCTGACATTTGCATTTTAGTTTTAGGCGAAGTCTCCTTAATTATTAACTTTAAACTACAATGAAAATAGCAATTCAACAGAAATACCAACAATGCTGTCCTTAGTGCAACGCAACAAAAATAACAAACATTTGGCATGGCGATTTATCAGACGTGCTTTTGCGGTAGGTGAATGCTCACAACCAAGTCAGATTGGGTCAGGTTAAGCCGACAACAGCAACAACAACAACAACAAAATCAGCAACAATAACAGCTGCGTATTAAGCAGCAATGGCGTCAGCAACAAAATAACGAAATACCAAGACATAGCGGCAACAGAAAATTGCTAATTGCAAGTGACAACTTTGTCGCGAGTAATAACGATTGTGTTTGGAAGGTGTTGACATAAAAGCTTAACTGTGTGCGTGTACTTGTATATGTGCAGTTTTTTTTTTGTTAATTTGAATAAGTGCGTGCTGAAATAAAGTTTAAATAAAATAATTAAAGGATTAAGAGAGAGACACATTATTTATAAAAAATAATTATATTATTAGGAACTGAAATTAGTAAAGTTTTTCAGCAAAGTGCAACAGCAAAGTGAAAGTTTTTATTATAGTCAAAAATAGCAAAATGTCATTAAAAAATAAAATATTTTGACATTTGTCAATGACAAATGTTGCGCACTTTACTTATGAAACAATAAAAAAACAAAAACTTTACACTCACATATGCATTGTCTGCACACAACGTGCAGCGTTTAATGTCTGCAATTGCAGGCGGGTGGTTGACTCCTGACTGTTGCCAGCACAAAATTTATATACAACGGTCTTAAAATCATTATTTATTACCATGAATGACATTAAAATCAAACAAGCTGACTTTTGATTTGATTGATTGTTTGGTTAGTTTTTTCAGAGTTTTAATTTTAAATGCAAATCGTAGATTTCACACACACACACACACACACACACACTCGCACACATGTTGTTATAAGACCTTTCAAGGCGCTTGTCTAGTTTCAATTTCCGTATTAAAAGTGAAACTTAAAAATTAAAAGTTACAAATGCTGTAGGCAGCGTTTGGGTTTATTTGTTTATTTAATAAGTTGCCCACATTTACCCGCAGCAAAAATAATACAGACAAAAAACAAGTGGTAGGCTTTTGTTTGTTATATTGGGGGAAACAAAATATTTAAATTAATTTATTTTTTTTTTTATTAATTTTGAGAGGTTTTTCATATTAGCAAAATGAAAACTATAAATTAGTTAACAAATCAAAATAACAAAATAAATACTCACAGAAATATAGACCTTGTTAAAAATTTTGAAGTTGCTTACCTGTAAAAAAAAAGATAAAAAGTAAAAGTCAAATTTATGTTTTATAATTAATTGGTATTAATTTTAATTTATTATGATTATTAAAATTCCTATAGGCCTTTTTAAAAAAATTTTTTAAAAAATTTCTCAACATTTGATCGTTGGCATTCAAGAGCTTTTTTTGATTGGCTAAAATGAAGTTTGTGGGAAGAATGATCGCGTGATGTCTAACTACGCGAAATGACTGTGATTAATAAGCCACGTTAAATTTTACCACGTCTTTTGTAATCATACTCAAATTGATATTCCATTCGAATTCCATTCGATTCCAAAATGGACTCTGGTAGGGAGACTATAGTTTTTTTCCTGTGACTTGAATCAATGAATCTTTTGCCATACCCTATTACTTAAGTGATTTTTGAGTTAGTTTTAGCTGTCCAGAAGGCATGCTATTTTATTAAATCGAAAATTTTTGAACTTAGTGACAGATTTCTTTTAAACGGCGATAGCCAAGCAGCCATTGAGGTATTTGGCTCTATTTCTATCAAGCCCTGCTTGGCCCTAAATTGCAGAAAATCCCTATGCGAAATAGGAGAGATATGTATTCTAACCAAATGTTGGGTTCCTGGACATTTATTGTCAATGAAATCGTGGATGAACACGCAAATCGAGAGCAATCTGGCCATATAATGATGCTTATAGAATACAAAAAATGATCACAGTAGGCAAGCAAACCCTGAGAATCGCTCATTACAGAGCACTAATTTATAGGCAGCACTCTTCAAGTCGAACGAATTTAGCTTTCAGTATCTTTGTGAGTGCACAGCGCTCAAAAGTGTCCAAAATTAATTTTGAAGGTTATAAAAATTTCGAAATAGCTTGAATTATTGCAAAATTTATCTTAGCGGCTTTTTAATGGTTGAATACTTCAAAGATCCAATAAAGTGGATTGCCGATTTTTGAAATGTTCGACAATTCTATTGAAAATGTAACCAATATCTTTTTTGCTGATCACAGTGCCGAAATGCACTTTTTTTCATCAACTACGCAACAAATTATCTAAGCCTGTTTAAGCCACATATAATGGTGCATTCTTTACAACTTCTCGCAGACTGTCACACGTCAGATTACTGTAAAACTTGTGGCTAAAAACACACTTAATAAATTTAAAAGAAAAATCACGGGTGCGCCTGAAAATGCTTTGCTGCTTCTGCTGATTTGACACAAACGCAAACCACGAAGGCAATTAATATGCGCCAGAACAAATTCGTAGAGGAAGAGCCATGGACAGCGGTAACAACAGCAACAGCAACAACAGCAACAACAACAACAAAAACAACAATAAAAGCAGCAGTAGCAGCATCACATTATTCCAGCAGCGTACCAACGACACAGTTATTTCGTAATGTTGCTACCAGTGCTGCTGATGCTGATGCTGCTGCTGCCATTTACTGTTTTATGTCAAAGAGTTGTTTTTTACTTGTCCTTTTCAAATTCAATGCGTTCGATTTGCATTCTTTTATTTTCTCAATTTTATTTTATTTTTTCTGTTTCTAGCTGACTATTAAATTATTTTCCTGCTTTTGTTGCAATTCCTGCTGCTGCTCGCCAATGTTTCTCCGATTTGTTTATCATTTAAATGTACGCGCAGTTGAAAAGATTCTTTACTGCATAGACAACTAACGCACAATGGATTTGTTGTCTGCTCAGTTTACTTTTTTTTTTTCGCATTGGCTTTTTCTTTAAAGCTATAGTTCTTCTTTTATTTTCATTGCATACTTAACGGCGCTGCTTTTCGCACAGTATCAACAGCATCAGCGCTTCACATGTGCGCTGATGATGTGTTACGCAAACAATCAGTGTCATTTTTATCAAAGTCACTTGGGTTTTCTTTTTTTTTTCTTTACCGATTGCTTGCACAGTGTGTGACTTGTTGAGAGACGTAAGAAAAATCTGTACAATTTACTTCAATACATTTTGCGCTAATTTTGTCATTTTTCTTCTTGGAAAAGTTGTTGTAGAACATTGAGCAATTGTGCGTTGAAGTAAATAAAATCAAAAAAAATTAAGCGGAGAATGATTTTTATAAGAATTTAATTAAAAAGCTATGCTTTATGGAAATATAATATACATTTCTCATCCTTGAACATCTTTACTGGGGAGTGCCGAACCCCCATTAATGAGTGTTTTACCTTGTTTCCTCAACGGAAAACAAACATAAAAAAGTTTTTACGCATGACCCTGATCCTTAAGGAGTGTAGAGGGTATTGTGTCAACATTTATGATAAAAAAAAACAGTTTACCAATCGATGGAGAAAGAAAAAAATGTTTGCTGTTTCTTGTAAATCGCTACGAATATCAACGGTAATTTTACCGTTCTGAAGAATTTTGCGGCCGGGGTGGTAGCCTCCTTTCCCTCCTAGTTACTCCATTATATCTTCCAAGTCATTGGCACTATTTCAATTTATCTATTAACTTTTAACGGCATCACTTTGAAAGAGTGTGGCTATTGAAAAACGTAAAAGCAAGTTTACTTAAATAAGATATTTAATGTACTTGGAGATTGGTACCTAGTTCTTTTTTTTTCAAATTTTTTCATTTAATTTTGAAGTTTTTTTTTAATTTTCATCCACATAAAGTTCATGGAAAATTAGCTTGGTTTTAATCTGAGAGGTTTATTTGAATGAACGAAATTCATTTTCTTGGTGAAAAAATAATGGAAAATGAGTTATAAATAAGAGCCTTTAGGCTTGCCTATGAAAATTTCAGCAGAGTTCTTAAGCAGCCACAAATGAATGAAAATATTATTACTAAAGCACTTTAAAACAGAAAATGTACCCATGAAATTTGATCCCTATAGGACATCGAAACTAAGCTATTGCAGCTTAAATCGTAAAAACAAATTACTCATACGTCATGATAAACTAAACTAATAAAGGTAAAGAAGCATGTAACGATATTCAAACAACACCTTAATTGCTATTCCTCAACAAATACAGTTGAAGAGTACCGTACTAACGAGCCATACTTTAAATACAAGATATTTATAAAATAACATATCTGTGCACAAATTTGATGGTTGGCAATAATATTTGACCCAATTTTTTTATATAACAAGTCAAGCGCAGCTATAATTTGATACTAAACTGGTAATTGTTGTTAACACATTCAACACACTCTATATGAAAGTTTAAAAAAACATTTGAATTCCTTTAAGAAGAATTTACGGAAGATAATTTCTAACCATGCGATAACGAGTAATAATTAAGTTAAAAATATGAATACGTTGCCTTAAACAGGATATGCAAAATGTGTTAGTAGTATTAAAGGCCAAGGTGAAAATTAACAGTCAAGTTGATGAAATCTTTGTTGAGTGATTGGCTGTGTTATTGAATAGAAGACGTAGAATATTAAAAAATTTTATGTAGCATAAACTATGAATAGTTCTTTTTTTAATAAAATATTCTTATAATGCTTGTAAACTGCCATTTAAGTTGTCAGGTTGATTACTTTTTTATCTCTGCTTATTATCGTACACCCGCTGTTATGCGATGACTACAGCAAAGTTTTGACTATGAGCTTGAGGTGCTACATTATGTGACATTAATTATAGGCTAATGTTGACTCAAGTTTGCAACGCTGTTGTTGCTGCGCCGCACTTAACTAACAGCATGTGCTGTATATGTACTTCAAATGTTCAAGTTAAGTGTTAAGATTGTTGAGGTCTTTTGAGTCTAAGACGTGCATAATTTGATGTTCTCAAAGTGCATGAATTCGTTATTTTTTTATTGTAGCAAGCAAATTAAGTAGAGAAACTGATTTTATAAAGTACAAAAGTGTCAGTACTATTGCTAACATGAGGCAAAAGACATTATTTTTTGGCTGTTTTATAAAGCGGCCAGTGTTTAAATTTAAAGTTCGCTTGGATTATTTTAGGGTCTTTAAAGTTATGTACATAACGTAGTTCTAAATTATATCGAATGACAATAATCGTTACATTATTGAGAGCACTCGTTTAACAGGTCGTATGAATGACATTTAATTAATTGTTTGTTGAAGCTATAATTAATGCATTTTTCTCTTTCTGTAAGTTTTAAATAACTCAGACAGCATATGGTCAAAGCTTCAGCGTATATTAAAGGTTTCAGTTAAGTAGCAATTGAGTAAAGCGCTGCCCAACTTAATTTTGTTTTTTCACACAAAAGTTGCGATGTATCAAAAAAAAAAACGTTTAAGTTTCTTTATGTCCGCATTTTCTTTAGATTTTTCTCATAGTTTTTCTACACACTTTTAATCCATCTATGGCCTGCTTTTAACAATTGTTTTATTTTCTACTACCATTATCAATAGCTATCTTTCACCATATCGCTATGCGGCATGTTCTGTTTATGTCCATGCTGCTGCAACAACAAAAGCACAACACAAACTTGCATGTCCATCATGTCTAGCATAGCCAACGCTGGCAAGCAGCCTGTCTGTCGCACTACTTGTCCATCTTTCTAATGTTGTCCATAATGTTGTCATTCAACATGTATGACATACGAACAACACCGCACAACTTTTTAGAGTCAAAGTCATCGAAGTCGATGACAACAACAGCAACAACAATAATGCTGCTTTAAGGCACCTTAAAGCCGCTAAACATTTTTAACCCGTTGTTACTCTATTGCTGCGCATGCGTGGCGGCAAGCATATGAATGACAATTTCGCACAGTTAGCCTTGACAGCTTTGTAGACACAGTCCGTTTGTTGTCGACGTCATCGTTGCTCAAAAACACGGTACTATGGGTAAGAGGACAATGGAGTAACTCTTATGCTCGTATGTTACTTTAATGGTCAACGAATTGTTATACTCTTAGCACAGCAAGCAATTTTTTATTTAGTTTTTTGCTCCCTGGGGTATTTTGACAGGGGGTATTTTTTTTTTTTCAAATTTTACGTATATTTGTGTGTGTTTGTATATGTTGTTTGTGATTTGTTATTACCGTTATGCATTGATGCACTTACTGACAATATGGGAAAGCTACAGTGAAAAAAATTTGTTCAGGTTTTTGATGGAGATTCTGGGCCTTAACAAATATTCTGGGTGGAATCAGGAAGATTAATTAGTTAAAAGCACAGAATAAACTTTGATATTACTAAAAATGTATCTTGATATAAAAATATTTTGGAACTTGGAAAATAAATCGCAACTGAGATAAAAAGTCTGAATGTTTTTTTAGTTTAAAAATTGAAGAGCCATTCTAAGGTTGAGGTCACTGAACGTCACGGTAAATTGTTTCAATTATTGAAGTTTTGTACGAAATAATTGCATCAGCAATATTTGTTTAGACACTTTCGAGGAGATATATATATCCGAGTTTGATTTATTAGTCAAGTGATGCTCATACAACACGTGTCAGTTTGCAAAATAATTGAAACGTTAAGGAGGAAAGTTGCATCGGAGTGTGGTAATGTGGCTATATAGTGTGGGTACATTTCGCCGCTCCCATGCCATTTTTCTCCTTTACGTTTCAATTATTTTGTAAACTGACACGTGCTTTATAAGAATATGTGATTTCATAAATGCCCACAGGCGATAGAAGTTAAGGTGATTTTTTCTTTTGTAAAACTTTGATTTTATATATATGGGTCAATCCATCTATAATGGGCATATTACAATATGGGTCATTCCATCTATAATGGGCCTATCATTACCCTCATGTTTTTTAAATAGGCTGAAACTTTTTTCAGTGATTGGTCTATCCTGTTGAAGATATAAAAAAATTAGATAAAATTTTTTTAACCAATATTATTGTTTAAAAAAAAGTTTCGAATTGTGTTAAAAAAAACTCGTAAGTAAAACAAACATGGATAAAATTTTCAGAGATGGTACTCCTATATGTTCTGAACATTTTGAGCTTAAAAACTCTGAAATCGATGATGGAGTATTTGGGAAATTGATGTTTTCTTGGAAAGTAAATTTTTTTATTTTTTACCACATAGAAAGCGTTCAGGCCTTAATTTAATCAGATTTGCAGTTTTTTGCCATCTACTAGTACACAACTACCTAAAAATAATATAAAAGCTAATTTGGATTGTGTTGGTTTGTTTATATTCATCAATGAATTTTTTGTTTTACTTACGAGTTTTTTTTAACACAATTTGAAACTTTTTTTTTAAGCAATAATACTGGTCAAAAAAATGTTATCGATTTTTTTTATATCTTCTATATGATATACCAATCACTGAAAAAAGTTTCAGCCTACTTAAAAAACATGAGGGTAATGATAGGCCCATTATAGATGGAATGATCCATATTGTAATTAAGAGTTTCGTATACGTCATGTTTTGCATTTTCATATTAAAGACACAATCGAGATGCTTAATGTCTGACAGCTTATTTATAAAATAAGACAAAAATAATAAAACCAATGATTTCATAACATTTTCTTATTAGTTTTTTCACAAACAAAGGCAAAGTTTAATCAATTGACTTGGCATATTATAATCGTATATCATTAAAAGAACCGACAAACATATAGCCAAATCATAAGGTTATCAATATTAATAGTTCAAGATCAAATAAGTATTAAAGATATATTTAAATCATTACTGCAAGACTTCAATTTAAACATGATTGCTCTTAGAAAGACTTAAGAAACTGTGCAACCATATGATGTCATCTGGTTAAATCTAGTAAAATCTTTTGTTTTCAAATTGCTATTGCCGCATAACCATAAGATTTTTGAAAGAGAAAATCGTATTTTCAACCTTTTCTTTTATTTTCACAAATCAACCAACAGAGCTACCAGCAACATTTTTACGCAAAAATAAAAAATTCAATATTTTCACTCCCATTACATCTATGCGATTGTGCACCAACTATTCATTCGTAAAATGAAAAGAAAAAAAAAACAATATCAACAACAATATTATGTGTGCATCAACTAACTTCTAAGCGGTTTTCTAAGGCATATGTGCGCATGCGCAACATGCTGGTTGCCTGCATCGACGAACTCTTTTAAAGTATTTGAACGACAGCAACAAAACGTTTGTTGCTTCTCGCATTGAAAAACTTGCGGTTTCTAAAAAAAAAAAAAAAAAACTTCTTTTTTTACTTGCTTTCTTGGCTTTCTATAACATCATTGCTTGCAGCATAGTTATTGAAATTAAAGCAAAAAAAAAACTTTTCTATTGCTGCCATTGCTATGGAATTTTTGCAATAGAGAGAAAATTACAAAATTGTGAAATTGCAATTGTAGTCACAATGTGGCTGCATTTCCAAGCCAGCCACCGCAAAGGCAAAAGCATATCAAATGTGTGCTGCAATAGGCACTGATCAATTTCATATTGAACGTAGTTAAATCGTCATTGTGTGCTAGTTGTAGTCGATAACGCAGTAGGTGGAGTTATGTAATTTCTTCAGCACTTTTATTGATTTGTATTCCGTTTATTGAGCGTAAAGAATTATACTAGATTTTTTATTTAGAGTAATTGCATTTTTTTAATTGAATGCATTATATAAAGTAAAATATTGTATTAGAAGCATAATAAATAGCACGCATTCAAAATCAAATACAATTTTACACGTAAGCATAGAAGAGAACTCATAAAATGCAAATTATTTATAGAAAAATTTCATTTGTTTGGGAGTACAATGTGAGAATTTGCGCTTTTCTTTATTTTAATAGGCCAGTGATGAACTTGAACACTTTTACAGAGCACATTATGATTAACAGTATACTGAAAGTACTAAGTTTTTAAGTTGCATCGGAACTGAGTGATGTGAATATTTATTCAATCTTCTCTAGCAAAAAATTTAATGTCTTTAATTAAAACTTACTCATACATCTTAGCAATATTGAAATAAATCACAATTAAAAATTTTTATAAAGCCCACTTTTAATTAAAAAAAAAGGCTTATAGTCATGACTTAAATTAAGCCCATTAAAAAATGCCTGTGAATAAAGATATTGAAATTGAATTTTTTGCTTAAATGTTGGGTTTGAAATTAATAAATAACATAAATTTTTTTGTTTGTCAAGAATAATTATTGATATCATTTAACTTGAAATTTCAACTTTGTTTAGAACGAATTGCTTAATAAAGTTTTTTTTTTTGTTTGTTACTAAGACAGTTCAAAATAACAACTTCACTAAATTTATGCTGAGTTTTTTTAAGGCAAATAATGAATACAAGAATGTTAAAATTTTAAAGAAAATTTATAATTTAGCTCTTATATTTATCAAACCTATCTCTCTATAATATCAAATTTTAAGCAACGCTAAACAGCCAAAACTTCATATTTAACTAACAATAGCTCAACGCAATTTATTATCCTCTAAAATAAGAATAACTATTGCTCCCGAATTTGTTCACATCCACACATCATATTTTTAAGCGGCCATTGGTCCAATCTTAAATTAATACAAAATAATTTCAATCTAATAAAAAATCTACAGTTCAATAGATCTAGGACACATCGGCTACAAGATATTAAAGTCTTAAATTCACTACTAAACACAACTTTTAATATTTTCATAAGAATCATACGTCATGGCAAAAACAAAATTATAAAGATCAATGAAATATTGTTAAATTTTTATTTAATTTTTACAATTTCGCAATAGTTTTTATCCAAACGATTAAAAATTTGTGGCAACATTAAATATACCCTCATAATGATTACAAATCTATATAATTAACTTACAATAACATAAAGTTTCTGTTTCCTGCCAAAATGTACAAGTAATTTATTAATGACGTACCATTAAGTATTGTTAAAGCAACATACAAACGAATTAACAACATACTCGCAGTTTGTTATGGGAAATTACAAATAAACCACTCCCTGACAAGCTCTGACATACCTCGAAACACCAACTTAAATGATAATAATTATTTCCACCAATTTCTTAGCTGATTTAAAAGATAAATGAAGCAAATAACAACAATCGCAATTTTTTAATTAATAATTTATGACTAAACACAAAACAAATGAAAGCTTTCAAATTACAGCTGCTGCTGTGAAGAAGAAGAAAAAAAGCCAACTTCACAAAATACAAAACCTTTTCGACTATTGTTTTGGCATTTGCAGTCATTGAACTTGATTTTTGTAGTGTGATTTTAAAGAAAAAATTATTTAACAACAAAAAAAAAAGTTACAACATATACATAGCTAAATTTTTTGAACAGTCATATGGGCTTTGACAGCGCTCAACATGCATGAAATTTTGTTTAAATAGAAAATAACAATAGTAATTCGCAGAATTGTGTAGTTCAACGAAAGATTGCTTAAATAGATTATGTACATTTTTCAGAGATTTAAAACTAAGATTTTTTCTTTACACGCAATACTTAGTGTTGTTTGAAGACTTCGAAGTCAATATTTGAATACCGAACATGCTAAGCTTCGATATAGCATTATACACTTTTATTTAAATCAGAATTTTACTTTAAGTGTACGCTAAAAGAATTGCGAGTTTGTTTATTGGCCGCTTAGTAAAATACCATCAAAATACATTAAAACTAAAACTCAGACGTATGAGTAACTTCAAATATTTGCTACTTTTTTTTAAGTTTATTCTGATGTTATTTTTATTGTTTACGGATGCAACTTTGAAACGTAGTTAGTTAACTATTTTGTTGACTTTGAGCAGTTTTA
Organism: Meiosimyza decipiens; assembly: GCA_963680825.1. Lineage (NCBI taxonomy): Eukaryota > Metazoa > Arthropoda > Insecta > Diptera > Lauxaniidae > Meiosimyza > Meiosimyza decipiens. The sequence goes on from OY804260.1 coordinate 75,773,566, forward strand.
TAGCTTATGTAATTTTAAATGGTGGCTGCTTTCTATATTGGGACAAATAAGGAAATAAGTATTAATTTCGATGGTATCTTTTCATTTACTAAGATATTTTATATTGGTATTCGCTTTGCACTGAAGCTATTTATTATGAAAAAAGAAAGACTTCAGAACAACTAAAGTTCCTCGAGCTGACAGCACTTCCTTAATGCCTGCTGATTTTTCATTATATTGATTGACAAACAAGTGACATTACCGCAACAGCTCTATTTCAAGTAATTAAAACTAATTGCTAGTCACAAAGTGTGACAAACAACTATGCCGAATCAACTTTTTTTCTCCAATGCTTTTTGTTTCACGTGCCAATTGCCAGAATTTGATGCTTGTAAAAGTTTTGCCGCTAGTTGAAGTTAAGCATGAAAATTTGCTACAGTTCTTTTTTTCCTGTGCTTAAACAATTTTCGCTTATTTGTTTGGAGCGTTTTGCGTCAGAATGTCGCCTTAATGAAGATATCGTTGCAGTCATTGCATTGCACAACAACGCACAGAACTTGTTCGAGATTATTTTCTTTTGCATTGCTGCTACTAATGCTGTTTTTTTTTTGTTGTTTTTTGGCTGGCAATGCTTGTAAATTTGTGCATTTTATCTGCTTTTGATTTTAAGTTTACTACAAATGCCATGACGCTTGTAACGACTTGATTTTACTTGGTTAGGTTAGTTAGTTGGTTAGCTGGCTGGCAGACTGGCTTTGCGGCAATCAATCAATTTTGCATGTCAACTTAATTATGTTATCACAAGCCTTGATCAAGGAAATGAAATTTTGTGCGCAAATTAAGCTGCTGAATTTGTTAGTAGTAAAAATGAATGGAATATTTTTCCTATTAAATCAAAAAATTTTAAAAATCGTGTATCAATTTTTTGACAGTACTTTAATTTTAATAAAAGTGAACAAATTTATATTCACAGAGTAACTCAATTGTTTTATATGATTGCAAGGGATATGTAAAGCATGGTTTTAAATTTATTCGAAACAAAAGAGTTAAGTAGCGAACTTATTGATCACAGTCAGATAAGGCAAACAACATATCACAGTTTAGTTTGAAATCTTCAAAACCGCATAGGGGGGTTCTACAAATGGTAATTTATAAGCAAGTCGATTTTTTCAATGTGCGCAAAAATGTATTGGTATCAAATTAAGGCAGAGTTCAGATATCATGGTTCAAATATTGTTATTGCTTGAAAGTGTTAAATATTGAACAAAAATTATTTAAGTTTTAATAAACAAAAATACTACAGAAAGTTCTTACGAAAAATTTAGAAACGACTCTCTCTCTCTCGAGACTAAAAAATCCACCCATGAACTTAAACTGCGCTGGAACCAAATTTTAAGAATAAAATAGTTTTTTTTTTTGCAATTGAGAATTACAATGTTGCACTTAACTGAAGGAAGACTCCAAGCCAAATAGATATTAAAGTTTCAAAGTTGAAAAAATCTAACTTAAGCTTCTTCTTACTCTTGAGCAGGTGAGCTAACTTTTGACAAAGATAATGAAGAATATCAAAAGGCTTTGCTTTCACGCTGCCTTCTATGCTCAGATCAGCCATTTGTATGAGTGAAGCACAGGAATGTAATTGCATATCCGCTATTAGTTGTATCGGTGCTGAAATACGATTTTTTTACGAATATTTAACTAAAATTATTCAGCGCATCAACTTGACCATATGAAATCTTTTTTCAATCAAATCAACAGATTTTAGTTACAACCAAATCAAAAAATTTCAAATTAATAATCCGTTTTTTTTTGTAATTAGCATGATACGGATTTATAAAAGCAACATAATATCAACGCACAGTTTAATATGAACAAATCAAGATTTTTTTAGTTAATCTGAAACTGCATCAGAGCTATCAATGCTTGAATTTTTGCTGAATTTTAACTGTTTTGTTATAAAGAATTGTACATACGTCATGTCAAACCTTTTTTTTTAATACATTTTTTAACTTTAAAAACAAATCACTTTTTTAAAGTTTATGTTGCTGCAGAACGGTTTTGAGTTGTGTGTATAGCAACTTATTATGAATCAATATAATAAAAACCAAAAACAAAAACAAAATAAATCTCATTAGCGTTCAATTTTTCTGCTGCTACCACTTAAGTTGTGGTAGCATTTGTAAATAATTGTAGCTTACACATGTATATACACAACCATTTAAATTAAATGGCCCTGAGATGAATCGAGGCGAAAGAAACTCATAACTTAGATTTATAGATATAAATAATCAAACTAAAATGGTGTCAAACGTGTAATTCTTCTTTTCCTCTTTTTAAAAAGTACTCATACGTATGCATAAACTTAAATTAAACTTTTTAAGCTTTACTCATGGAATATATTGCATCTCTTATGTCAAAGAAAAATTACTTAGTGGATTCTTTATCTAAAATTAGTAGAAAACCAAATATAGTGCAGTTGCCATAACAGTTGTATTTTTAAGACATGCAACTACAATCAAGGTATGACAAAGTTGACACAACTAATTTAAATAAATGTCAAACAGTCCGAAACAACAGTACAAGCACAGAAGGCCTAGAGAAACAAAAATTCGTAACAGTTAACGCAGTAACCAAACATTTATTTGATTGCTGTTAAGAGAAACTCGGTCAACCAAAAATAAAAATTCACATTAACTGACATTTGTTTGCATTTATTTCAAATATTCAAGACAACTGCAATTTTTCAATTTAAAAGCTACGAGATTTTTTTAACGAATAAATTTTGGCTGGCAGCTAAGATAAATAAATTGCAGCCGGTAAATCACAATTTTCAAAACAAAATAATTTAAGTAAATAACTATTGCTTACAACGTACAACTGTTAAGTTTGTAACGCTATCAGACATTATTTTCAACGCTGGAGTTTAACAAAAATTTTTAAATCTGCTCAATTTTATACAAAAATCTGCAATCACCAAGCTCTGTTTAGGCACATTTCGATGAAAACTTATAATTTTTAGTTAAAAAATTGATACACCTAAATTTGAACCCAGATAGTTACATTCTGATTGAAGTTTTTTTCTTCAATTTAAACTCAAGTTTAATGCGGAAGTGTGATTTTAAAATATCTCTTCAGTTTTGTTTAACAAAATGCTAATATTTATATATTTCATCAATTTATTATTAAGTCTTAAATGAAAAAAACAACAATAGTTGTTGACAACCTACAACATTGTTGTCAACAATGTCTTCATTTAAATTAACAATGAGACAACAAGCTAAAATACAAAATAAAGAGAAAAAATTAAATTCAAATGTAATTGCTAATCACAAAATGCCAACAAAATATAAGTCAAAATGTTATAATTTTTATTCTTTTTGGTCACCACCACGCAGCTGTGTTTTCTGTTCGATAAAAAGCCTTGAAGTATTAGAAAAAAAAAATGATACGCATTTGCGGCAACTGCAACTATGACGCCTACACGCGGCATGGCGACGGCTGCCACTTGGTTTTTAGCCAATTTAAACTGTTATGCATTGAGAAAAGTTTACGTCTATCGCTACCGCCATTGCCAACGGCAGCGTTAACTTCAATTTTTAATAAGCTGACGTTGTTGTTTGCATATAAGCAGCTAATTTATTTGATTAGAAAAACTTGATGAAAAAAAAGTGCTCAATAAAAAAAAATGGTGTATTTTACATTTTCCGGCCATTGCATATTTTCACTATTGCTATTGAAAATTTGTTGTTAAATTGCTGCAAAAAAAAAACGTTTCACAATTGTAACATTTGTGTCTGTTGCCACCGCGCCATCGTCCATATTGACAACAACGACAATTTATGGCCAAGTGGTGAGAAAAGTGCAATTGAAAATCTAATAAGAAAATTACGCTAATAACAAAAAGTTAGTTGCCTGTATGTTAAAATTTTTAGGGTAACTTATTAATTTCAAGTTTCAGCACAAGCCACCACCATAAAAACGGACATATTTACTGTCTAATTGATGATGTAAACAAACTTTTTTTATTCAAGGCAACATGAAGTATGCACTACTTTTATTCAAACTATGTATCTTATAAAAATCAATTTTCAACTTTACTCAAACGAGCTATTATTTCAAGAACATTATTCAAATAGCATTATGATATGGCACACATTTGTGTTTAGTTATTATCTAAGCTGATTTAGTTATTTCGGCAAAAAAAAAAATCTGCAGCAAACACTAAAAACTTTAATTATTTCTTCAATATTTTAAACTGAAGTTTTCTTTTAACAAACATCTACAAACTATTTGGTTGAGTGTACATTTGTTTGCTTGCAGTGACAACAACAATGTGCAAACAAACGAAAGGAGTTGCTGCTGTTGTTGCAATTGCAGCAATTTGCATGTGCCAAACCATTTTTATATGTTGTTCACACATGTAAATGTAAGCTTCTTATTTCTTCTTTTTTTTTGCTCTTATCAACTCTGTTGTTGTCGCTGCTGTTATTATTATTGTCATGTTTTATTTTATGCTAAAAAAAAATAATCAAAATAAAAAAACTGGGCCAAATATTTGCAGTGAAATTGTAGCGACTTTTCCATAAGTGTGCACTGCGCATATTGGAAAAATGTGAAAAATTGCAACAAAAAAAAAAAAAGGGAAATTGAAACCAGCTGTATTTGTGTGCATGTGAAAAATGAGAAAAAAAAATAATTATTTATTGCAAAATTTTGCAAAATTGATTTAGGTTTGACACGCATAACCTTTTTTGTTCAGGAAGTTTGTTGCCTAAGTCTTTTGTTTAGTAGGAGTCTTTTTTGCTTGTCTTTTGTTTTCCGTTTGTACAACGATTGAAAGCAATGAGAGTTGTTTTTCTGCTTAATTGATATTAAGCTTTGACAAACTATTTTTAGGAGATTATATTTTGATGAAAATTAGAAGTGCTCCTGTATCGGAGCAATGACATAATTTAATTTCTGCTTGAGCAGAATTCTTAGAAATGTGATACACTGAGGCTCGTAAGTAAATAAAAAGAGAAACGATGAGCACTCCTTAATTATTTTGCGAACTTCCTTTATATAACTTGATGAATCATTGCCTTGAAATCTTTTCTTAAGCTAACTTAAGTGGTATGACAAAAATAGGTAGTTTATTAAATAAAATGAGTAGTGAACGCATCTGAACGATTGTGTTGAAAAAAGTTCTTCTTTACTGATTTTTTTGCTATTTGTTTTTTCAGTATACATTTTTTGACAGCTCATGCGTGATTCATAACATGTGTGAACGTCAAAAATGCTCAGTAAGGTTTGCCATTTCACTATGATTAGACGACTAACAAACGAACAGCGCTTGCAAATCATTGAATTTTATTATCAAAATTCGTGTTCTGCGAGAAATTTTTTTTATCGAAAAATTTTCTTCAACGACGAAGCTCATTTTTGACTCAATGGGCACGTCAACAAACAGTGTTGCCGAATTTGGTTTGAAGAGCAGCCAGAGGTAGCTCAAGAGCTACCAATGCACCCTGAAAAATGCACTGTTTGGTGCAGTTTGTGAGCCGGCGGCATTGTCTTTTTAGTAAATTTTTATGTGATATTCGAAAAGAATTAATAACTAAGCTGTGTTTTATGTTATAACTTCTTACGAACCTTCAATTTGGAAAAGAACAGGCATTCACTTGTTGACAAAAAAAATAAAATATTTATTTCTATTAAATGGTCTAGATATCCCAAACAAAATTTTTTTAAAAATTTTACCATTGCAAAAGTTTGATTCTAGTAAAACATTTATTTTTTAACATTTTCAACAAAGCGCAGTGTTAATTTACAAAAGCAGCAATAGCAGCAAACAACAACAAAACAGCCAATCAACTCATTATAAATTGATCAAGCAAAACCAGCAATGATTTAAGTTGGTACAATCAAATTGCAGCAATCTCTTTGCCCTGCCTAAACGATGAGAGGAGCAAAATAAATAAACAATCAACCAACATAATTTTTAATGCTGCAACTAAACCAATGTAGCTGATGTCGCTGTAAGTTACAAAGAAAAATAAAAACTGCAAAAAATAGGTGAGGCTGCGGTGAGCGAAAATTGAACAGCATAAAATAAAAATAAAAACATTGCGCAAAATCTAAACAACAAAAGCTGTGCAATAAACCATTAATTGAAATTAAAAAAAAAAAACCGCAGCGGCAACCGCGACAATTGTTGGTAACATCAGCAAAGCAACAAAATGTTATGAATGCCATATTTTCTGTGCGCAAATAAATGCGCCATTTTCAATTAAGTTAAAATTAGTTCGTCATTAAAATAAAAAGAGAAAAATTATTATAGAAATAAATAAAATTAAATAAATTTCAACAAAAAAAAAATCCCAATTGAACTTTGATGAATTCAATAAAGCTGCAAGCAAAAAAAAATGACACGACTTGCGACAAGCAACATAACAACTTAACAAATTAAAAAAAAAAAGAAGAAAAAAAATGCGCAAACTACAAAAATGAAGTATGTGCTGTTTTACAATTTTTTGTTAAAAAATTCCGATAAAATATGAAAAAGCCATGTACAAAATGACAGCAGCGTTGCAAACTGGTGAAAAATAAACAAACAAAATTTAATGTTAACAATAAAAATTCAAACAAAAACCATTGTTATCTGGCGCTTATTTTTCGCTTTACAACATTGCGCTATTGTTGAGCATTTTTTTTATTTTTGTTAATTAGATATTGGTTTTGAGCAAAATAATTAATTTTTCCACAGTTTTAACATAAAAGCACTAAAAATTGTGCACATTGATTTCAATTAAAATTGCAATAGTTTGCGCAAGTTGCTGCTCAAATACCGAAAATCGTTCAACATTTTCGCAAAGGTTGGTCTCGTCACGTTTTTACTTCATGGCGTTTAATTTGCTTGCTGGTTTTACTTCAACTAAGGTATTTTTTGATGAATGATAGTTTTTGGGGTTCTTAACGAAATTACTTTAAAGAGACTGACTTATTTGAGTGGCGTTAATGCGGACTACTGCTGTAAAATGCAGCAATTTTAAAGTTTACTCAACAAGCTAAAGCAAATAATTTTATATTCTGTTGTTTCTAATTATTAAGATAAGAGCTCAATTAAATTTTACACAAAATATTTTGCTACGAGTAGCAGTGAAGATTGATGTGACTTGAACTCGTCGCTAAAAAATTTAGTTTTTAGTAGGAAGTACAAAAACTAAGTAAATATGATTGAATAATAAGCCAGAAAATGATTTTCATTCCTGTAGACTTATTCAAAATTATTGTCAAAATTTTTTATTTTAAAATATTTGAAACAATGTTATGAGCAGAGTGCAGTTAATATCAGGAAAAGAAAAGATAGTCCCCGATCACCACATTAGCTTTTGTCACAAGCACTGCATGTCGCAGCAACGTCATCGCATTATAAAATCTAAGGCAGAGCCGCTGAAGAGTAAAAAGTATTGCTCAGTAGTATTTCTAAACGTACAAGAAGCGATCGACAAAATTTGCCACCAAAGTTAGTTATTTAAATTATATAAGTTGCCGCCCAAACCACTTTTTTTATAATATTACGGTCTTAGCCACATGAGCGATCATTTTATAACGGATTATTTTTTAAGCATTTGGTTTTTGAAAATTGAAAAAAGAACACAAAATATGCAAAAGATAATGAAATATTGATTTGGAGCGATTCATAAGTTCTTTCCATTTACTTTGTTAAGATTATTTCATGTAAATGTTGCCCGCGGCTACGCCTGAGGTGGTTCATCCGTAAGCTCCAATTATATCATATTTTTTCCAGCATTTCGACCGGTGTCCATGGCTGCAATTGTGGCTTGCTTGTCCTTGTACACGAGAGACTTTACATAGCCCTACACAAAATAGCCTTGTGGGGTCAAATCGCATGATCTTGGCGGCCAATGGTCTGCTTCAAAACGTAACCTCTCAATAGGTCCATGCGTCTATCGCGTGCCGTCTGCCACTGTCTCATTGAAACCACATGTCAACCAAGTTCGATTCTTCCATTTTGGGCAAAAGAACATCGGTAATCTTCACACGGTACCTTCCTCCATTGATTGTAACGTTGCGATTTTCATTGTTTTTGAAAATAAATGGTCCAATGATGCCGCGGTCTTACAAACCGCTCCAAACAGTGCATTTTTCAGGGTGCATTAGCAGCTCTTGAACTGCCTCTGGCTGCTCTTCAAACCAAATTCAGCACATATGTTTGTTGACGTAATCATTGAGCCAAAAATTAGCTTCGTCGCTGAAGAAAATTTTTCCAAATAAACACATTTCTCACAGACCACGGATTTTGATAGCAAATTTCAATGATTTGCTGTTCGTTTGTTAGTGTATTCATAGTGAAATGGCAAACAGTCAAAAAAATTCACACTGAAAATACGAATGCAAGATATGGTTTAAGTATCCAAATAACAAAATCTTTTGCATAAATTTTTTAACGATTGTGTGAAGTCAATATAAATAACTCACTTTGTTTTAAACTAACTAATAACAATATATAGTTTCCTTTCGCTATTAATTTTTTCTACCTTTTTCAACTTTAGGAAAACCTGCCATCTATGTATTTTGGTATTTCATTTTTGAAAAATATATGGTAATGAATAAGAGTCTGCAATAAATAAAAATATCTATCTTAATATCTAAGTTAAAAATTTATTACAGCAAATTAAATATGCAGTTTGAATATGGAAACAGTCAGTAAGCAATTGAATTAAACATATGTTGTTTTAAAAGTCATAATCGCTTATAGGAATGAATTAATGAGAAATAAACGTGAGGTGGTTCTAAGTTTGTGGGAAAACCAAAAACGTTTACGTTATACATTTTTAGGCTATAAATAAAATCAAGATTTCTGTCAAAAATACTTTTGCTAAAAGAAAAATTAAATTTTAATGGATATTGATGATAAACATAATCTTCTGCTACTGTCTGAAACTGCATTTTTTCATATATAAAAAGCTAAAATGAATATTAACAACTTTGAAGTAAAAAACTTCGTATAAAATTAACGCATGACATAACAAAAATACAATGCTCACATAAGTAAATACTTAAGAAATATAGATTTTTAGTAAAGCACTCGAAAGTCGCTTACCACATTGAAGTTGCTAAGGACCACCCTAATGGTTGTCCTTGTAAACATTACATCAACATTTGATTAATAACAAAATCACAACTAAATGACGACTGTGGTGACTGCAACTTTGAATTAAAAATTTATAACTAACAAATTCGTTTGCGTAGGTGAATTTAATTTTTTTCATTTTATACAACAAAATGCACACTAAAACATAACGACACAACAAAGGTAGCAACGAAAAAAAAATGTTGAAATTTATTGTTATATAATAAATTTCGAGTGTGTCTGTCTGTCTGACGAAGCATAGATTTTGCAATGATTGTGCATTTTATGCGAATTAGTAGAAAAGCAAAAAAAAACGATTTTTAGTCGTTTTTTTTCGTTTAAAATGCAAATTTAGTCAAAATGCAGTTGTGAATTATTCGAAAAACAGTAAAAAATACTAAGTTTTTTTCAGATTGATTCGACACTGGCAATTGTGTCGCAAAACGTTTGGAATGAAGTTAAAGTTGGTAGAGATTGTTAGAGTTGTTGTGATTGACACATTTGGTGAAGTTCGTTTGAAAGGCTTCATTTTTATGCGAGATAAATAGTTGAAAAGCTTACGCAATATTTGTTTTTGGAGTATTTGAGATTGCAAATATCAGATATGCAGATTTTATCAAAAGTTTTGAATTGATTTATTTAATTTTTGTGCATGAAAAACAATATACTTACTTTAATTTGGATTTATTTATAAGCATAATGATGTTTTGCTATAATAGCATAGAAAATGTTGAAAAAATTAAAAAGAAACTGCTGTTAAATGTACTTAAAATAAGGCGAACAAATAACATTAAAAAAGTCAAAAAAAAATTCAAAAAAATATTTAAGGTTTTTAAAAAGTTGAGAAATACCGAACAGAAAAATTATACTGAGAGAGTAAATAAAATAAAACTTTGTAAAATGTAGCGAAATTTTGGATTTTTTGGCATAAGGTTTTATTAACATTACAAATGTGCAGCAAGAAGTTCGTTGCTAAAGTCTTTTCTTTCAACGTTATTTCTGGGCGAATATCTTTAAAAGGAATGAAACAATAATATTTATTTGACAAAAAAAGACAATGTGCTACCGTACATTGGAAAATGGAGCCATCTTCCCAAACAAAATGTTTGCATCGATTTCGAGCAACGATTATTTTGTGAAATTAAATGAAATTTTGAATTCTAATCTGCTATTTCTATTTCGAAAACATTTCCTAAGGTCGAAAACGTAACGAAAAATCGTCACAAATTCAGCATAGGGTATAACTTTCAACAAATTAAGATAGAAACATTTTGAAAACACCATTGTGCTGAACATATTTCCTTTTAAATTAAGTTTCGAGAAGGTGAGAGATACGAATTTTTTCTTTCATGTTTTCAAACAATGCATTTCTTTGACAGCTAGCAAGTTTGCAGCTTTAGTCTTTTGTTTTCATATTCGCTCCCCTGGTTTTTTAGCAGCAACAAAACGTAAAAATAAAAAACTATTTTTCTCTGAGTTTATAATAATTGGCACCCATTAAAAATTTATTGTGCCTGCGCACAAGTCACAAGTAACAATGACTGATTTCACACGACTGATTAAGGCGCATGCACGCATCATAGCAAAAACGAATACGCAATGGTGACAGTATTTTCAGTTATAAATAGATTTTTTTTTAGTGGCAGTAATTATTTAGTGGTTTAGGCGCAAAAAAATATAGTTTATGCGTATGTATATATATGATATCGCCATGTGAAATCAATGAGTACTTTAATTGTTTGCAAAAAAATCCGCATTTTAAATATCATATTACATACAACCTACCAAAAAAAGGTCAGAACGGATGATTTTACGAAGTGGCAAATAAGTCGCTCAAAATTTTACAAAAACTATTCGCTAAGAAAAGAAAAACATTCCAAAAAATAGAGGAAAAACATATTGCTCGATGCAGGTTGTAATGCAAAAAAAGAATATATATTCGATAGCTCATTAGCATAAGAGACATCAAAGACTTTTAAGGCTCAATATGACAAAGGCTTCCAAACACTTTTGCACTTATGCCACAATTTTAGATCACTTTTGCCCGTTGGCTTCCAAACTTGAAACACTTATGCCCCTTGGCTTCCAATTTTTTTTTTTTGTAAAAAAATGTAATTTAAATACTGTAATTTAATTAATAACTCAATAATAAACATAATCTCTTATATGTTAATTTTTTATTAATTAAATAAGAAAATAAACACAAAATTATTGATTAACCGTAATTTTTTATTACGGAGTAGTAGATTATTTTTAAAGTACATTTTTAATTATTATTTTTATGTATTATTAGTACAAACATTAATAATTTATGTATAACATATTACATATACCATTAATATTTTATTAATACAAAATTAAATTGTAATTTATATGTGTTGGCAAATATTTATTTTAGTTCAATATGCCTCTTGAAAAGGAACTAACTAATGAAGAGAAAGTTAGAATAAAAACAATGCATGAAGCTGGGGTAAAAATATGTGAAATTGCTGGTGCAACAAATCGACATCACGAATTTTTTAAAAAACCCGCAGAAATATAGCGTAAATAATCGCAAAGGTTCTATACCCAAGGTAGATGAGCGTAACAAACGACACATACGGACTCTAGCAACGAACGAAATGATGAGTTATTTACTTTAATAATTATTTAAATATATACAATTTACAATTATTGAAATAATGTGAAGCGTCTCAGCTGTACAGTTCAGAGCAAACAGGTCATTAGAACTTTGTTTGGAAGCCAAGGGGCATAAGTGCCACTTATGTCCCTTGGCTTCCAACGTAACCGTAACTTACATTTTTAACATAATTTGAAAGCACGTGATGGCGCGGGGAGAGCTTAAAAGTTAATTTTCAGTAAATACACATGTTTTCTACGGTTTTATGAGTACTTTGCGCGGGCCAGCTCAAAATTTTCAAAATGTGCACTTATGCCCCTTGGCTTCTGAGGCCCTCAAATGTCAAAATGAATATCAAAACTGATATCATCAACAATAAATAATTCATAATTAATATCTTAAAGTTTTATAAATTAAAAAAAATCCCAGGTTAACTAAAAAAAGGACAGCGCAGTCAATATCCCTGTAAGAATTTGTACAAATTCCCTAGAAATTTTGCCTGAAGTATTAAATGTTGTTTCTTTAATTAATCATCGCCCAGTAGAAACTAGTCCCATTGCTTTATGTCTTACTTGTGCTATTTTTCTGCAAGCGATGCCTAACTTTCTAAGGCAACCAAATGTCATTTCTGCCGATGCTTTTCTTTCCTGTAGGAAAATCAGTAATAAGCCTACATATTCATCTTTCAAAATTACAGTGGCTTCCTGTCATTTGGCTGTTGTCTTTAATTCTGTTTGATAGTATCTTTAAGTCTGAGTTTTAATGAAACAAAAGACAAGTTTGTTCAAAACGCTCGTTTTGATCTAAAAAACTAAATCGTTTATCCCTTTACTACCAAAATGTCAGCGGTTTGCGTTCAAAAGCGCGTGAAATTTTTTTACTGAGACTTGACTTAATAGCTCTTTTCTTAATCAGAAACTATTTCTTTCCATCGCAACAAATTAAAAAATTCGAATAAATAATTATTACACATAAACTACAATCAAAGAAATTTAAGAAAATATTTTTTTATAATAATAATAATAATTTAGTTTTAATTGGAGTCATTTAATTGTTATTTATTTATAAAATTTTTGTTATCATTTTTATGCATCTTCTATATCAATTTGACATAATTTAAGTTTAATAGCATATTATTCCTTTAAGCATTGCACCATACTGTGCACACCCAAAAAATACTCTAACTCTTCATAAGTCCATTATCTAACAAGCATTATTTTTTTTGAAATCACTAACACTGTTTTCTTTTCTTCTTTTAACAAAACTTTATCAAAATAATAAATTTTCCAATGCATTTAATTTTTATTGCTTCCTTAAGATACAAAGGTAATTTTCCCAGCATTTGCTTTGAGCAACAACAGTAACACTCCTTTTTCGTAAAAGAAAACTTTCTAGCATATGTTATTTATTATTTTCTTTTAATTTCATTTTTCCTTATTGAAAAAAAATATTAGGATCGGAGTGGGGACTAATGCATTAGAATTTAAATGTATTGTTGTTTTCAGTATAAAGAAACATAAGTGTTTAAGTTGAATCAAAAAAATATTAATGGTCAATAGGTTGGATTACCACTGAAGTTTTTAGTGGAATTGAAATTTTATCGCATTGGGGATTTATCGCATTGGGAAGCCTGGACAGAACCATTTTTGGCTCGAAATTGCGAGTCAAAACTACAACAAAGCGAATAAAGTTTTTTGTACGTAGGACAGAACGTTACCATTCCGTTACCATACCGTTCCCGTAAAGTTTGCGTTCTGCGATTTGAACGTTACGATAAGGTGCGGTATTTTTTTCATTCCCTCATCTCTTTTTAACATAACAGTCATAATAGATGTAATCGCTTGATTTTTGTTGGAAAGGTTGTGAAGAGGAATATATGTATCCACGGCTAAACTACTGATTCGATTTTGACGATATTCGGTTCGGGTATTCAAAACTTGTTGCTTTTTTACTGGGAGTGGCACCAATCTGAATTGGGAAAACGCTGTCACGGCTGATCAGCTACACCGATTTCGATGAATTTCAATATGGACATAGACAGATTTTTGGGAAATCATATGCCTTTGATTGGGCAATTCCACGCCTTAAATTGAAAAATACATTTTCCTTGCTCAACTTAATTTTATATGGAGAAAGATCCAACTCCGAAGAATGACATATGTTTTTAATGGGCGAAAAATGCAACAGGAAAATATTTTTTCACAGCTAAACTAAAGCACCAGTTTTGATGAAATTTAGTACAAAAATATAATAAACCTCGAGGAAAGTTATTTACTTTTTAATGGGTGGTACCACACCTCTTAGCACAAAATATGTTTTCTCAGCTATACTAATTTACATATTTTAATGAAATTTAATGTGGCAATAGGCTCAAACTTGAGAAAATATATTTCCTTTGAGTGGGTAGCATCACGCCCTTAAGCCGAAACTGTTTCCATGGATAAATAAGTGGACAGATTTTGATGAAATTTGATATGAAGATGGACTGAGTCATGAGTAGAAAATTTTTATTATTGCAATGCATGAACGGTCAGGGGTTCGAGTCTAAGTATAACATTAACCAAAAACTGGTCTGATGAGGCTATGCATATATGTATAAGAGTATGTATATATGTGGTAATAGCCGAAAAATGTGTCACCAATTACTAGATTAAGTTGTTCCATTTGTTATCTTTGTCATGTTTGTTGAATAAAAAGCATTGATCAATTAAGTTAAAATTTTACGATCATATTGGTCTTTGCTGAATGACTGTAAGTTTAATGTTTAACAAAACTAAACATATTAGAACTTATTACAATCACAATAACGATGCTTTTTAGAATTTCTATTTGACATAGGCCACTTTTAAAATAAAGCGGTCATATATGAAACACTTCGGTTTTTATCACAGACTAAAAAAAAATTTATAGGCTACAGAAAAAACAAAAAACATCGGATTCTTCTAATTAAATAACAACAACAACAAAAGCGCACAGCGTTTACTTCCCTTTTCCTTACCATAATATTTTCACCTTTGTTTGCTTTATTTACTCTCATAAATTTCTTTATTTTTACCTCCTGCATCGTGTGAAAATAAAATAAAATCAACTCAACACACAGTGTAGTTCAGCCATTTGCTGCATTCGCATGCGCATGCGCAACGCTATGCTTATGAATATCAAATATGTTGTACGTGCCATAACTGCAAATTGTTTCATTTTTGAGGTTTGTATTTAAATTAAGGGTTTGCGTGGGTCTTACGCGCTTAATGAAAGTCGTATTTCAGAGAGTTTTGTATTTGTTTTGTAAGGAGGTTTTGACGTGATTTATGCTATTCGCTGTCAATTAACTAAAGGTGGTGCTCAATTGCATTATCGTGGTATTTTAACTGCACTAAATGAAGGTTGAAGTGAGTTTTATGGCTTCGTTGCACTCAGAAGAAAATAAAAAACCTACTACGATAATGTTTGGGAGTAATAAATTAATTTATTTTCTCTTTTTCTCGATAAAGAAAATAGCGGCATGGAAACATATAAAAATTAATAATTATAAATTAAAACCATTTTTTCTATATGAATATAAATTGAGGGGTTACTAAAAAAATTTTCAATTTTATTTTTGTGGCAATTAGCTAAGTACACAGTTTAAAAAAACAAAAATAATTAAAATGCGTCACGTTTTATCGACTGACTGCTAGCTAATGGCAGCAATGTTTGTCTAACACATTTGCTGCAGCAATCTTTGGCTGTAGAGCTAAGTGTTGCAATAACAACGACGAGCGTTAAAACGGCTTGCAACTGTAAAATGCAACGTGCGACTGTGTTTATAGTATCGAAATCTACCAATATCTTTTAGATATATTATCGTTTAAAGCATTTTTTCTTGCGATTGTAACAGCTGTTATTTTGTTAATAAACCAAACTATGCAGTATGTTGCTGTGATTTTGAATCTTTTATAATAAAGTTATAATTTATTTTTATTGCAAAATGTTTTTTTAAAAGACTTTAACAGCACTTACTTTAAAAAATAATAACCCAACATTATGATCTAAAAACGAACCTTGAGATAGCTTAAGCATATTGAAACGATAAAACTCACCTGTAAGTAAAAGTAAATGTTAAAATTTATTAGTTACATTTTGAAAATCACATTGAAATAGTCGACATAAATAAGTTAATTAGAAAAAAATATTTAAGATAAGCAAAAATGAACTGCACTTAAACATACTAAATATCATTATTTAATTAAATAGCTGACGCGACGCCATAATCATGTTATATTTTATGGGATAAGATATGAAATTATATTTATTTAAAAATACCAATTGGCATATTATTTAATGAGTTATATTTTCTATTAAATAACGTAGCAACAATTGTAATAAAAAAAAAATTAATTAAAGCTTACAAGAAATATTTATTTCTTCAATTGCAAAAGGTCTCAAGTAAAGAGCTCAATATTAATTACATCTACTGAGTAATTGCACTCGTAGTTGTGTGCGCGCGCGTATGTGTATGTGTTGAAAAATTAATATTAAAATTTTATGGCTGGCGTCAGACTGACTACTATACAAAATGATGCGTGGGTTTTTTAGTAAAATAACTTAGCTGGCTTTTAAATTAACTTGACTTGACTTGGCTTGACTTAACTTGGCTAAGTCTGACTCTTGAGTTGTTAATAAAACTTGACAGTGTAAAAACGTCAAAGCAAGCATGGCATGGCATTTGCAACTGCAATTAATTTTAACAAATATTATGCGCATAAGAATTATTTTTAAATCAAATGTAATGATAACAAAACTGTGAACAGTAATAGGAACAATAATACACATAAAATATGATTTACTTTAGCCAAAAAAGTGGGTGTGATACTGCCTCTCATAGGAAAAAAAATTAATGAAATGACTTAACTGCTACACCGATTTCGATGAAGTTTCGTACAGAGATAGATTGAACCGTGAGGAAAGGTATTTGTTTTAAAGTAAACGGTACCCCTAAGAGGTAAAATGTTTACACAGCTAAGCTAATGGACAAATTTTTATGAAATTTTATATGAAATGCTTGGGATAGGACGACATGAAAGCTACAATCATTTTATTTTTTGGGAACGATGACATTTAATCACGTAAGTTGGTACTGAGCTGTTGAATGGTTGAATTTCAACCAGTGGGCGAAATCAAGTAGTATTTACTATGCAAGACTTTTGCAAGTTACCTGGTTGCTTTAGATTAGATGCAAGTTTCCAGTTTATTACTTTTCCAACGAGCTATAAATGTCTTAAATGAGTTTTAACCTTAACATTTTTATTATTTTTTTGGAAAAAAACAAATAATTGAAATCGTTAACTTTGACACAATTCAAAAGGATTTTGAAAGAAACGTATTTCTAAATGGTAACTTTCTTATATTTTACGAAACAGCTCCTAACAGAAATAATCATAGAAATTCAGTCAGTATAACTACATAAAGTTTGAGCTGCGCTATTGTATTTTTTTAGTGTACTAATGAATGTGTTTTTAATGTTTATGGTTGTGTTTGGGGGTAAAAAAATTAATTTACATAACCATTTTCATTATTTGATTAAATTCTGAACGAATATGACTGCACATTTAATATCAGCAGCTGTAATAATCGATGTAATATGTATGTAATTTGGGTTGCTTTGAGTGGGTCGCTCCAAGTTTTGAAATCATGTCCACTGTCAATAGTCTAATGCAAAAATTAAGTGATTGTAATTTTTTTTGGAAACTTATACTGTATTTAGTAAGAGAGTTAAATTGTGTTAAATTATTCTAAGCACAAAAAAGGTCTAAATTATGAATCAAAGAATAATAATATTAAAACTAAATTAATGATCAATAGTATCGACTGATATTTGTAGTGGCTGCAATTGCTTATTGAAATTATTTTAAATTTTTTTATTTTATCTTGATCAAGAATGTATAGCATATATTTTTTTGGAGCATCTCACTTTCCAAAAAGGATTAAACGTAAAAAAGTATATCAAATCTAATAACATAGTTATCACTTATATTCACTTAGACTTGCCATTTTTATCGTAGAAAGGTTGGCACCGCAAATGCGTTTTCAAATTGTTGAAATTAACTGAACTGCCTACCGCAGCACTCATTTTCCGAAATCGAAGAATACTCCTAAAGGGTTTTCGAAAACATCGAATGTTATTTCAATGTGTGTAATTTTATCAAATAGTTAATATATGGTGCTATTTATTGAATATATTAAGTTTGTAGTAGAATAGTTAGATATATGAAACTGATTCTTTGGAAATGTATTGTGTAGCGTATTTAAGCGATAATATCGACCAATAAAAGAATTTTTGACAAAAATAAATTATACAAGATACCCACTCGTATAATCAAAATTTAGAAAAAATTTTAAGAGTTCTTGGCCAACATTAAACAAGTTGTTGTTGTTCCTATGTTGTCATGCTTTTCAAATAACAAGCATTCACTACACTTGTATATTTATAAGGTGTTCACACTAGCATCAAAATAGCCTGTTCTTTTTTATAAAGTGCGAAATGAATATTATAAAGTTGTTGGTTGTTGCTAAAGTTGTGCAACTTTGCACGTCCATCTTTTGCATTGCAGACAAATAAACTCCATTTCATTTTGTATGTGATCTCCAAGACACATTTTATCAAACGAAAAACTTTCATAATCATCACTTTGTCTGTTTGCTTACTTTTTGCTTCTTTTTTTTAACTTTGACTTTTTTAACTTGAGTACGAAAAGTTTAGCAGCCTTGAAAACGTGTTCAGAATAACACTGGATTTTGTATAAAAACAAAATTGGTTTTGTAGTGAACCACGCGTGAGGTTTTTCTGTTTAACGATTGATTTTTGTGAGTAGCGAGCCATTGTTTTGGTATTTGTTTCAAAAACTAGATACCAAAATGAAAACTGAACTGTTTTCGATGCCAGTGTGAAAGCTTAGTTACATGGAGAGCTGTAAGTTATTTTTATGATTTAATAAAGTTGAAGTATTGTCGATGATGTTCAATGCGTCGAATATCGAACAAAATATTAAAATTTTTGTGCAAGCTAAAAACATTAAAAAATTCAAAATGTATTGAAAAAGTCAAAAATTTGAAAAAGTTTAAAAGTTAAAGATATTACAAGTGTCAAAAAATTTTTTAAAAATTAAAAGAAGGTTGATATAGTCAAAAAATGTAAAAAAAAAAATCGACAAAAATCTCAAATTTAACAAAAAATGCTTCTTCGCCAATTCACTGATAGTACTTGTAAACAAGATTTGATATAAAAGAAAACAATTTTTTATGCATAAAATTACACCATTATTTATTGTATTGTTAAACACTCACTTAAGTATTAAATTTCAATTGCTTAAATTAAACAAATATTTATAATTTGTTTGCAAAACATCAATTTCTTGGCAAATAAACAACATTTAAAGTCAACATAATCACAACGTGCTGTTGCTTCTGCTGCTGCCGCTTGCAGCAAATGAAAAACAACATTTGTCAAAATATTAATCAAAAACTTTAATTGAGAGTCGTCGACAAAATTGCTGGCAATTTTGGCGCACTTTTAGCAAACAAAGACATATGAACAAATTGCTTACACACAAACTTCTTTGAAAAGCACATACGTATAGAGCACATATTATAAATTCAAAAGACAGACAGACAGACATGTTGTCTCAAATTCAGACATATGTTGAAAATGTCTACATGCAATTGGTAAACACTACATACTTCCTCTTTTTTCATTTAACATTTTCTTCATTTATATTAATTCATAAATGCAAAAATGATTAAATTAAATATTTATCATTTAAAATTGTTTTTACTACACAGCCAGTTGGCCTGTCAACAATATTTCAAACTGAAATTGTTGCTGTTTGTTGTCGATGTTGTTATTGCAATTATCTGCATAGATGGCGTCATGCGAGATAACCGAAACATAAAAATAACAGAGACTGTGAAAAATAAAATAGCATGATGAGAAATGTTAAACATTTAAAAGAAATACTAAAAAAAATCATATAATGGCGTATGAGTTACTTTTAATTTTCATTTAGGTTTTTGATTTATAAGTTGAGTAACCTACTTCCGATACAACATAGACAACATATTATTTGGCAAATTTCTTAAATTATATTTTTTTAATATAAATTTTAAATTTGGTTGATGGCCGCTAAGAAACTGGCCAACTGTTGCACAAAATTTGAACTGACTTTGCACAAATGCACTGCTCTTATGCTGAATTTTTTCAAAGTGTAAACATTAGACACACAGACAACAAACTGCAACTGGTTTTTGTTGTTGTTAATGTGATTTTGACCGCCCAGTTTTGATTTTTGCATTGAAAATTGTTGTTGCTGTTGTTGCTGTTGTTGCTGTGTATATTTCATAACATCATGAATCACCATAAATTGAGTTTGATATTTTTTTTATTTTCGATTTTTTTTTTATTTTCGATTTTTTTTTAGGAAAACCTAACGTATAGGTACTGCTTGAAACAATTTATTGCTATATCATAATTGGTCTCGGCATGCCTTCAAAAATTTTAGTGTTTTTTATATTTTCTAGCTGTCCTTTTGTGCGGCTGCCTGTGTGCTTAGACAATTTGCGATTCGAGTTAAAATGTCAATTTCATAATTTTTATTAAATTTATGACCATGCCAGGATTTGAAAAACGAAAATAAATAGTATTTTTGCTGATTTTTTTTCTTTAGCTAAATTTTCGCGCAGGAAATATAAAAGTGATAGTTGAAATTATATTTATTGGCTTAACTTAATCGCAACATATTCCACGTGTTTGCGGCTACATGTGATAAAAAATAGTGATAATTTTATAAGGTGTAGAATGAGTATCAAATTCAGAAATCCAAACTTCAATTAATTTTTGTACAGTTTTCTTTATCTATATTTTTTCGTGATAACTTTGCAAATTGCAATTTATGCCAAATGTAACCCGAATTTCATTAAATTGCAAAATGTGTCAAAATATTTGCGCATTTTTACATAATTTAATAACAGCTACGACAGTTTTGACATAAAATCAGCAAAACAGAATCAATATTACACTCTAAAAAAAATTCTCAAAAATAAAATTTTAAGTCGGAACGTGTGATATGGTAAGAATTTTTATAGGGTTTGACAATATTTTTTGGCAAATAGATTTTGAAAATTTGAAGTGCTTCAAAAATTATCTAAACGATTTTAAGGACTTAACATTCCGATGGCTGCTAAGCATTTCCTATTACTTTCAAACTTATGTTGTACTTCAAAGGTTTCAAAGGACACAAAGATTTCAAATAATTTTAAGTTCAAAAAGGATTCAAAAATTTTTAATACTCTGCAGATTTTAGAAAGCGCAATGACTTCAAAAATTTCAAAGGATTTAAAAAATTTAAAGTTATAAACAACACAATTTTATCTCTTATTTAATTATTTTCGCACAGTGCATATTTCAATTTAATACGCTTAGCATTCATTAATTTTTACGCAGCTCATTGCTAACGATAGTGTTCTCAAAATACCACTTCATGCTGTATATGCCTCGAACTTTACAAATAAAAAAATTAAGCCGCTGTGTATCCTTAAAAATTTGACAATTCGTTCCGATATGCTTGAGAAAAAAAAATCGAATTGAATCGAAGCAGAACTGAATGCTTAGTGACGCCCTTGAAGACTAACAGCCGACAGAATGATTACGAAAAGAAAAAGCAACAAAATTCAAAGGAATTCAATGGCATAATCCTTGGCAACACAAGTACGTCGGTTATGCTGTACCGCTGCTGTCCACCAATGACAAGCGCAGCATATTAAGCTGCAGCGCGCATGCGCAACTGATTGCATTCACATTCTTTTCATTTTTTATTATTTTTTGGATCGTTTTTTTTTCTTTTTTTGTATTTTGGCTGCCGTTTTCTTATGTGGAGCAACCAAAATAATTTATTACCGCTCAAAAGGATGCGTCGGTCGTTGTTGTCGTTGTCGCTGTCGCTGTCGTTGCATTGCGGTACTTTGTGTAAATGTTGCCTGTTTGTTGTTGCCAATATTTTGATACTCCTACCAATCAACTGCTGTGGTTTTCTGTTTGCGCATTTTTTTGGGGAAAACTGATTTTGATGTTGTGTTTATTTTCATGCTCAGCGCTTAAAGCGATTAACTGATGGAGGTCTAAGGTTTCATTATTTGCTTAATACCACACTGCAGCTGCAGCAACAGCAGTAAGCTACCTTACCGCTGTTGTCTACTGTGTTGTGTTTGAGTAATCAAGAAAAAGTTCACGCATTAATTTCGGAAATGAAAAATTATGAGTTGAATTTTAATTGAATATTGGGGCCATGAGTAATTTTTTTTCTTCACTTTATTACTTAGTCCCTCGTCGGGTTCACACGACCGAAGTGGAAATATTGATAAATGCACATATGCTGAACTATGTGTTCTTTTGTTAAAACAAACTTGATATTCACAATGCAATCATAATAAAATTGTAAAATTTTTTTAAAAATCCATGTACATTGACGTCTATAGATCCTTTGTAGGGTTAAGACTTTTTTAAATTAATTCTATGGCAGAGTTGAGATTTTTATTTTTACCGAGCTTTCGCGTATGGAAAAAAATTTATAAGGAAGTGAACAGGCGTAAAGAAGCGCTACGTAACGCTAGTGTTACGTTTTAGACTTTGATTAATTTTTCCAAAATTTTTCAAGATTTTTAAGGGTTTTTCGACCTCCAACATTTCTTGATCTTCCTCTACCGCAGAGTGGTGGAGGAAAAGCGGTATTGTTCATAACTTAATGCAGTCATTATACCCAGTTTTCAGCAATTTCGAAAAACAGAAAAGTACTGGTACTTTTTGACGTCCATTTATCACACACAAATAACATGATTTTTATTCTTAGAAAATTTTTAAAACAAATGCATAATTATCATTTTTTATGTATTGCACTTCGTAGACGCTTTACCCTACCCGAGGAGCAAAGCGGCAGAAACGAACATTCATTTTGCATCGCAATAATAAACATATTCTCTTGAGAAAATAATGAGCCAAATAACCTAAATAGATTCAATATGCTTAGATAGAACTAATGACCTACATGTTTAATTGTGCGAAAAAAAGTTAGGTATACGACTTTGCCCCGCCTTCCCCTACAATTAGGCTATAGGAAGCAAGTTTTTTAAATGCAATGCAACATATTTAGTTTCCAACTTTTTCCTACACATAATCCATTTGAAAACTTTACATTAATTAAAGATTGCTTGAGTTATAACTTGTGATATTTTTTGCATAGTCCAATGCTCTACTAACACTGTGAAAGGATCTTTGATGGAGATAAAATACATTTTTGTCTCAGAGTTAATTTTAAACTAAGTAATAAAAGAGATATAAAACCCAATAGCATATCTACGAAAGAACATAGCAGCTTTTGCAGATGGTTTAGTTGCCGAAATGTTGATAGCATCAATAAAGATATATCACCACTGTCCTTATTCAAATTTGTGAGGAATAATGCATGATGCAAAAACTACAACGCATAATACTGCTGACAAAACTCCGAAATCATTACAATCAATGTTTTTTTTTTTCAGTATTTACACTTTTTTTCCCCTTAACTAATTTCACGCCAAAAAAATATAGTGCTAGAAAAAACTTGCTATAGTTTGCACTATTTTTACTCTATTTAGTGCAATGACGAGTATATAATTCAATTCAATACTTTTTTGAGTCAAACATATAATGTTTCAAGACTAGAAGCCAAATAAATAAATCGAAAGTAAATCAACAGCATATCAAAAAACTGCAAACAAATCAGATTATAATTAAATTGAATTCAACTTTTTGTTAATAAGCAATCGCATTAAAAATTAACATAATCAGCATTAGCTTACCGACATTAGGTACATTCTCCGAAACCCACTTCAACAACCTCACATTGCAGCTGCCTGGTGCTGCCACTGTCATTAACTGTTCCATTGAAACTGCACTAAAACCTAAATGAATGTCAAAACACAAACACAAGCACAAAATGAGTGAATGAGTGAATGAATGAATGAATGTCGCCAAACGCATTTTGTCAAGCATTTTCAAGAAGTTGACAACACAAGAGCTCATACTACTCATGCGCTTGATATTTATAAGCCAAATGTAATCCAATTAGGCTGCAAGCGGTCATTAGAGCCAATTTGCATAAAAAGTTGAGCGCAAGCAAGCAGCAGTGTGTTTTGCTTTTTGTAAAAAAAAAATAATTTTTTTAGCAATTTTAATAATAATAATATCTTTTTTGTTATGTACGATGTTTATCGTTGCTGCTGTAGTTTTCACAAAAAGAAAATATATATTATAATTTATAACTTTTGCCACTCCTACTGATTGGTTATAATGAAACGATAGAGCAGTTCATGGAAGATGGCGCACAAATTCAAAAAAAAAATCGCTACAGTTTTCAGCTGCATTTTACATAATTTTTCGCTTAAGGGTGCTAAGAAAATATGCAAAGATCATGACGATGATCGAGATGATGAAGCAGCCAAAAGCAGCACTGAAGTTTAAAAAGGGATATTTCATATGTATGTAGGCTTGTTTTGTTATTGTTTAAGCAGTTGCTGTTGCATTATGTAGATCAATTCTTATTGATATGATAAACTAAAGCGCATTTTTCCGTGGGCTGCTTTTGCTGCCTTTTAAAGCAGCTTTTACTGCATTGTAATTAGGAGCATATATAAAGCATATCTGTTATGAACATTTTTATACATAAAAAAGGAAGTGCAAGGTATGAACATAAATAATTTTGTCAAACATTTATAAATTTTTTTTCATTTTTTGGTTTATTATACGAGTACCAAATGCCTTTTAAAAAGTCAATTCTAAAGAGGGAAAAAACAAAATTGGAGCTTAAGTCTTTTGGTTTGTGCTATTTTGTTCACAGTTTTAAAATTATTTCGGATTTTTCAGCTGTAAATTTTAAGTTTAATTAAAATTGTTAAAAAAAAGTCCAAAAATGATATCAAAAGTTTGCTGCTTAGGTCTTTTGTTTAATTAAGATAAATTAAATAAAATTTATAGTTTCTCCGATTTTTTTTCAATTTTTGTAATCAAAATATTGCATAAGAAAAAAAGTAAGCGAAAATTTTAAAATTTCAAAATCAAGCACTAAAAGTTCGGTGCTCGAGTCATTTGTTTTGTTCCTGTCTAGATAAAGCAATATATTTTTATGACCATACTTATTGAAGTGAAGTTTTATGCAAAATAACGGCATTAAAAATGTTTGACATTTTTATATACAAATTTGCAAGAAAAAAATTACCGCAAAATTTCACAAATTTGATAAAAAGAAATTTACCTGCTACGTTCAAAGGCACTGCTTATTGTGTTATATAGTTCGATCTTATGATTTTGTACTTACTATGTACAAACAAACAGAACACATTTTTTATTAAAAGGCATTCTTAACTACATAACTGCTTACGATAAACGCGCATGCGTGCAAACGGTCATGTGATAAATATTAAGGAAACAACATTAAAGAAATTAGTTTACTTGTTGCGTCGTTTTTATGAGGTATTTAGGTAGAATGTTTTGTTGTTCTTGCAAATTGGGGCACAAAAAAAAATTTTAGAGCTTTTTAATTATGTACAGTTAACTGACATCTATAGAAAAATACACCTTTCGAAAATATTGAATTAAGAATTGAGTATTCGAAATTATTATTTCAACATTAGTCAATCAAACCTCTAAAAATGCTCAGTAAATAATTGAAGCAAAACATTTCCGAACAGTGTGCCATCTGAGACCAACGTTGGATTCACATAAAAAAATATCTAAGCTCACATTGATCTGAGAAAGAACAGTATACTGCGATTATTCAACAAAATCTAGCAGGTGTACTGGGCAGTATGGGTTTTATTGTTCAAAAACTACTCAAAAAAAATTTCAAACACAGTTTGGGGATGATATTTTATAATTTTACTATAAGTGCTTTCAAACACAGTTTGGGGATGATATTTTATAATTTTACTATAAGTGCTTTACTTAATCTCTATTATTTAGGAACTCAAGGTCTATATATATACACCTTCCTTACCAAAAGTAATCATCATAGCATATTGTAACAAGTTTGAAAAGATTCCAATGTAGAGGTTGGCAACAAGAGGAGGACAGAGATGAGAAATGGTTTAAATATCAACGAAAAACTAGAAACATATCAGCAAAGTATCAATCCAAATCTACGAATTTGATTTCTCCTTAGGTTTAGTTGAGATTGCGTTTTTTTTCTAAAATTTCATTTCTTCTCTTTCATATTAAAATTCTTTTCTACGCCTCTACAACATTTTGGTTGTGGATTGCCCTTATTTTACTGCTTTATTTTTGTGAACATTTTTTTTTCAATTTTTTTTAAAAAACTTCAAGTTTCACCACAATTAAAAAAATACCTACCTGTCTGTATCTATCCATAACTTTATTTGTGTACGAGTATGCATACATTTTGGGCGTTCATGTGTGCGTAGATATTAACTATGTATGCATGTTTGGCTGGCTTTGTAAGAAGTAACTAATAATGCGATCATTGACTTTTCTGACACCTTTTTTGTTATTGCTTTTGTTGTTTTTGTTGTTGCTGTTGATGTTACCGATGCCATTGAATAATGTTACCATTTTTCTTAATGTTTTTTTTTATATATATTTTCTCTTATTTGCCTTCTTTTATTCTTTACGACCACGTTCACTGAATGACTGAACTGCGGCTTTAATCTTTATCTTAAGGGCTAACGCTGCGTGCCGCAGCTATCTTTGACTATATATCTCCCCACAAAATCTATTTATCTATAGACATTAGTTGAAATTCCTATGCTTATGTCGGTGACTGCGTCACATTTTTCACTCACTCATAAGACAGAGCGTGTTGCTTTTTTTTGTTTTGTTTTGTTACTTTTTTTTGTATTTTTCAAATGATTTTTTTTTTAATTTATTTATTTTTGAATAAAGTGTCTCATTGAGATTTCTAGCGATTTAAAATTTTTTCTTATTTTTTTTTTAAGGCTTTTGTTTACTTTCAGAGATATATTGTAACCACTTGCATAGATCATTTAGCCTGGGAGTGGCAGCTTTACCATATATATAAATCTATATTTTTTTTATGGACTTATGAAACTTGAGAAAACAACGACAGCAACAACAACAAAAATCACAACATTGACAACAATAACCACATATGTGCGCGCGATATGCCTTAAAAACTTAAAATAATTAATGCTAAGTTATTGGAACTGGTTAAATTGAACAGCGTTAAAATAAAGTCATTTTTACAATAAAAAACTGCCGTATGTAGATTTTTATGGTTTTGTATTTAAAATGGAAATTCTCTGCCTTTAAAGTGTGTAATATATTAGAAAGATATTTCAAATTATCCATAATGTTTAGTGTGATAACAAAAACTATAATGTGACGAAAGACTTAAGAGACAAACTTTCTCGAAAGAAGCTTAAGCTTTTGCTTATAATATAATGATATTATAAGCATATCACATATTTATATTTGATAATTGCTAAATTATGTAAGCACATAAAATTATCATTTCATATTTTAAGTTAATTTTTATTGAAAAGTTACTTTTCTAATGAAATAAGTAGTTAAAATTGTAACGTTTCTTTATTATCCTACAAACGGCATTTCCTATAAAATTAAACTAATCAAAAAAAAAAAAGAAATAGAAAGAAATAAACTCTGTGTTATTTACAATAATTTAAATTTTGTTTCTTTCTTTCGTCACGAAATTGACATTTTGCAGTTGGATTAAAATGACAGCAACAATAGCAAAACAACAACGGCAATAGAAATTATGGAAAATTGATTTTACGCTGAACACATGCCAGGCAATTACAAAGAGAAAAAAAAACAGAAACAAAATAAAACCGAAAACAACAATTTCAACCCTTTACCGCTGTCATATAAAGCAAAACATATCGACATGTCCAAAAATCGCTGCTGTTGCTGGAATTTTTTTTTTTTTATTTTTTTTTTTTTTTTGTTGAGTTGAGTGGGCGGCTGTGCTGTCTGCCACATTGAACCCAATTAAATTGAATTTTCAAATTTTTAAATTTCATGCATTGAGCATCAGCAGGCTGTCACATAAAGCACAACATACGCTTACATAGGCACAAGATAGGCACTTCAGGGTGCCCCACAGGAAAACTAAACAAAAATTTTCGCATTTTAATGAATATTATGTTTTTGCATCAAACATCTTTCCATTGCAATCTACCGTAGCAGGTACATTTTTTCGCAGCCAACAAACAAAATGAACATTTTTATGTATTATTTCAAATACATCAGCACTAGTGCTTCAGAATGGTCTTTGGTTGCATCAGAAAAAATTATGAACTCTTGAAAATTTATGTTTACGTCACATTTTTATTGAACAGTGATAACTTGATAGCGAATATGAAATTATCTGATAGGAAAATATGTTTCGAACAAATTTCGTGGGCGGTACGTTTAGCTGATAAAATTACTACTTAAGTGAACAAAAAGTTGTTTTATTGTTAACAGAAAAAAATCTGCGAGATTTCAGATTTAATATATAAACTGACATAAATTTGATTCCTTACAACGGTTTGCAGCCAAACAATATCAACCAACCGGTTTCAAATTCATGTTACCTTAAAATGGCTGTAACTTTGCAAGAAAACATGACAGATCACCACTTGAAAGCTCATTTTAAAGGGCAAAGATGTTATTAAATAATACGTTTGTTAAAAATAAGCTGAAGAACTTTTTTTGAATCCTATAAAGTAGGCAAAACATATCATGATTTTTGTACTTAACCGCAAATATTTCAGAATTCTGATATGATGGTTCATTTCAGACTCACAGCAAAAAATTACTTTGACAAACGACCATCAGCTGCCTAACAACATTCATCAACTATTCATTCACATTCCTTTTTAATAAAATATATGTTTTCCATACAATTTACATGAAAAACTAATGGGCTTCGGCGATACCCTACAAAATTGAGGTAAAGAGCTGAGATTTCGTGAAATTTTTCGTCATGTCATAAACATACTTTTTAAGCAACAGCACCTTAAAAAATTTTGAATCACCCTAAATATGAATATGTGGCTGCTTCATATGCTTTGTTATGGCTCGACATGGGCAAAGTTTTATTACAAAAAATTTTTCACAAATTTGGAGAGGAAAACCATTTAAATAATAAAGCTTTATTTTTAATTTCGATCCACCTTTATATATACATATATAGTTTCAAGCATTGTCACTGTATAATATTGTGGCAGAGATTTTTTTTTTTTTAAACATTTTTAAGCTTTAACCACAACGTGAAAGCTTAATTGTTGCTGCCACAAATATGCAACTCTTAAGCAAAATTGCAATCGCAATGCTTTAACTATTGTTGCTGCTGTTGCTGCAACTTTTCATTTTACTTGGCTGCTGCAGTGGAGGCACAGCAAGCATTTATTTTTATTAATTTGAATTTTCGCAATCACAATTTTCTATCGTTTAATAATAAAGATTTCAATAAGTTTTTTTTTTTTTGCCACAATATTAAGTTGCTTGCAAACAAAATAGCTATCGGTTCAAGTTTGGTTGGAGAAATTTTTAGAGTTTAATAACTGAATTTATGTGGGCAGTTTGTCTTGAGTTTTTATTTTTGTTTTTGCCAACAGCATCATTATTGTCGTGACAGTTAGTTAGTGTTATGAAATTAATAAATTAAATAAATCAAACAGGCAGCAATCTTTAATTAAGTTGAAGATTGAAATTTACTGATAGGCTTGATTTGTAAGGAATTTTGATTGCATTTCTATGATTTGAGGAAATTAAAAGTGTTAATATTTTGATTTTATTTTTATAACAAAAAATTTTAAGATGCGGTAACCTATGAAGTTGTCTGCGAAAAGTTGTTTATATAAAGAGTTTATTAAGATGTTTATTGATTTCAGAAATGTTTAAATGTATTACTTAAGCCACAAACTTGAACTTGACAATATTTTTTTACTGTTTTCTTGTAAGTTTTAAAAGCTTTTCATATGATAATTTTAAATGTTTGAATTTTGATTTAGATTTTTTAAAACTGCACAAAGTTTTAAAAATAGTAATCTCATATTTTGTGCTGTTTACGTTAATTTCAACTATGTAATTTATGAAACTTTTCAAAAAAAGGTAATGCTCAAATAGCAATAACAATATTTTGTATCACAAAATTGACTTTTACTTTCATTGTAATTATTTAAAAGTTAAACACAAAACAATTTGCATAATAGTTAGCGTCAACAAAAGTAACAATGAAAATTTGCCACAAAAAAAAAGTATGGCACCCACGTGTCTACAAAAGGTAGGTCCCTTATTATGATTGCATAATAAAATAATAAAATGCCACGCAAACGCAGCTAACATCTCTATTAAATACAATGTAAGCTACAAAATGAGGAAGAACACTCCTTTGACTGTTAAAGAAAAAAAAATCCAAAAACAGTGAACATCATCTGAATTAATGCTAATAATTTTCCATGCCAAAGATTATTACACTCAAAAACAAGCAGTTTTCTTTTTTAAATTGTTACACTATAAGTTGACTGCACAAGATCAATTTTTAACAAATTATTTGCTCCACTCTACTTATATATAAATCATCAAAAGAAATGCAAAAACAAAATCTGAAACGAAAATTTTAAAATTTAGAAAATAAATCTCATTCCGATCAATTTTGTGACGCACGATTTAACTGGAGCGATAATAAGTTAGGACCAAAATGCAACTGATAATTATATTTTTTATTTTAAATTACTATATGATGAGGGAATAATTTTGTTGGATAAATTTTGGATGAATGCAACATCAAGTGTCTGTGCAATATTTACTCTCTGTGGTACAAAGTGAAATCACTCATGCCTTAATGCTGTGCTATTTTTGCCAGTTTAAAAGTATATACAATTCGAGAAGTGTAGAATATTAACAAAAATATCTTTAAGGTCTCGCAGTTTCAATTGATATATGTTCAACAGTGTTTACTACAGAAAAATATTAAAATCCATTTAAAAAATATAGAAAAATTCAATAAAAGTCAAATATTTCCAAGAAACTCAATAATGGCTTAGAGTGTCAAAAAGTAATCAATACATCAGACCATTAGTATCGAATAAAATTAGCAAAATCATGGAATGTTAAATGATATTGAAAAGTTTACATAAGAAAACATTGATATATGTGAGTTTAAAAAGTATCGAAAATTTTTAAAAAATCGTATAGCATCGAAAAGTATCAAAAAAGCTCCGCAGCTTCAAAGAAGTCGAGATATATCCTTAATTGTTGAATAATATCGATATATGTAGCACAAAAGCAATAAGTGTTTTCAAAAAAAGGTTAAGTTACAAAGCCAAGAAATTAAAACAGAAATAACTATCAGTAAGCATCGAACTAGTTAACACTAAAAAAGTAAATCCACGTACGAAAGTAAAGATTAATGTAAGTCTAATTTTGATTAAAAAAAAATTGATTGAAATCAAAAAGTGTTGATCGTTATAGGATCATAAAAAAATTAATGTCTTTCAATAGAGTCATAGACTATCAAAAAAGTCAATGGAACTCATAAGTATTGATGGGAGTCAAAAAACAACTAAAATTTTTAAAACAAAAAAGTGTATGAAGTTGGAAAAAATCGAAAAATTTTATAATATTCAAGTTAAAAATATTAAATGATCACTAATCAACTGAAGCCAAAAATAGTCTGAAAAATCAAAAATGATCAATAAATTATATTTGAAACTCCGATTTGCTGCTTTGGAGACAAACCAAATGTAGGTCAAATTTGAAACTTTTCCAAATGCAGTGTTTGTGAATAATAACAATGAATGCTATGAATATGCATTTTTAATTCTATAAAATACTGAAGAAATCCACTTAAAAAAACACACAAAAAAAAGTACTTCGATAATAAATTCTAAATAATCCAACAACAATTGCAAGGAAATTTTTTTCTCTAATGCAAAATAGCACAACCTAAAGCTATAATTCAACAACGTCCCTACATCCACCAATTTCTTGTGGGAAGCAACATCGAAACTACACAAAATTGTGCAGTAAAAATATAAAAATAAAAAATAGATTCACAAACATGCGAAAAACAAACAAATGTTGTCCCAGAAAAAGAAAATTCTCCAAATTACAGTCAACATTCTTCATCATCTTTGACTGCTGCTTCGCTTCTATTGCTTTGCCTAAGGCAAGTGTGGAAATGACAGAGGAGGATGCACCCAACCTTTTATTTTTTTCTTTATTTCGTTACCTTCTTGCAGCTAAGGTAATGCATTTTATTGTGATATTGTTGTTGTTGTTGTTGTTGTTGTTTCGAAAACAGTTGTCATTAGGTTATGGATGTTACTTGAATTGCTGCTGCAGCTCTTAAAACATCGACATCGGCACTAATACAATCACCATCTTCATTCTCTCAATACATCGCAAGCAGCGACTGTTAATCATTCGCACAAAGCTATAAAGGTAGTAAAACAAAGCTGCACTTAAGCTTAAGTTAGAAAAATTGCCGTTAGTTTTTCATGCTTATTTCGGGAAAGAGGCTATAAATACAAAAAAAAATATATTCAAAAAATTAAAAAAAAAAAGTTTCATACTTGTGGTTAAAATGTGTGCAGAAAAATTGCATTGAGATGCAGTTGAGAAAATTTTTTGAAGAGTTGAAAGATGAAGACTTTTAACTTAATAAAATTCAAAAAAAAAAAATTCTTCGCCGCATGAAATTTATGAAAACTTCACAAAAAATATTAGTCCTGGAGACAAAAGTCCCAACAACCAAATGAACATTTTGCCAAAATCTTATGTGAAATTCTCATTTAAAAACCAACTCTTGAAAGGAGATATCCTATGTTGAATAGAACAACAATAAATAATTTTAAAAATAAAAAATCCAAATCCTTTTTCCTACCAACCTTTCAATTGCACTGTTCAGCAGAGAAGACTTTGCATGTTTGCAAATGTCTTTTTTTAAAAAGATAATTTTTTTTTTTTCGTTTTTATATTTTTTTGGAAGGTGGAGTTTGCCAAGTAATATTTTTTATTGAAGTTGTTTTGTTTGTATTTCTTGTTTTTGTTGTTATTTTTATTATAACTTTAAAGATAAGTGCATATTTTTATTATTATTACCGTTATTATAGCAAGAAATTGCTGTTGTTTTAGTTTTTTGTTTGTATGTTGTGGTCGTTTACTCTCCTCCGCTGCAGCATTTGTCAAGCCCATTTTTGTCTCTGTCAGCTTTGTGCTATAAAAACGTTTTATCATGCTTTCAATTTGACATAAATTTGTTAAAGTTTTTTGTTTTTGAATCTTTGGTTGAAAACACGTTTGCAGTGTTGAACTTAAAAAGAGAAATGCTTTTTAATGTATTTTCATTCATGCACTTAGGCGCATCAGTGACCTGGGCATTTTGCATATAAAAATATAATTTTTTGGTACCCCACATACAGGATATCTGTGGGGTGCTTTTACAAAAGCATAGAAGGGACCGTGATAGCTATGGAAAAGCATATTTTAAAAGCGACTGAAGTTCACTCTTCCTTAGATGAGTTTTATGTTATCTAAAAATGTTTAAAATTGATGTTATAATAATGTTATGTTTTTTAGCCGTCGTAGTATGTAATTGAAAGTCCTTTTAGGTTTTAAACTTTTCATTACAATTAAAGCATCGTTTTTAGCCACAAATGGACTAAAGTCACTTCTAAAATTAATAAATTAATTTTTTTCCTTAATGAATAGCCTAGATATCTAACAGATTTAAAGTATAGTTGAGAACGTATTGAAAATTTAGAATTTTTTAAATTCATTCTATTGATCTGAGTTTTCCATGATGTACGAGAAACAAAATCATTCAAATATTCGCCGCAAGATCTTTTGCCGAACGCAATCCTTTGACGAATGGTTATATTTTAAGTTACTTTAGAATTAAATGACTATTTGCCTAAACACTAGCTCTTGTGTAGCCCTACAATCTCTCGGTCCATCCAAAATTAGTCCAGTTGTATGGCTCAGCATTGATAAAAATTATCACATTTTCGTCTTTCTCAGAGAAATAAAGGACATTGACCCTACCAGATCACATAAATGCCAATGTTGATGCATCAAGCGCGTAATGCAGCTTCACAGCTGAAGATTTTTTGCAATGAAATTGGAACTGCAACGACTGATGTCAACGTTGGATAGTTTGGGGTCACTGTTTTCGAATCCTCTGTCAGATTTAGCCCAACATGTCAGCGTAAAAAGACATTTACAATACCCCTAGAGCACCACTCTTTATCTCCTTTATGGAGCATTTTTTTGGTTGCCAAGTCAGCGAGATTGACTCGGCCAAGAGTGGAGATTCATGTCAAAGCTGGTAGGAATTCAAAATTTTCGAAATTGCCTGGAATCGAACGATTTTTGTAACATGAACTTCAGAATTTTGTTCAACAAAAGGACAAAAAGGGTCACATTTGTCCAACACCAAGTTTTACCTAGCCTAAGTTTTTACCATTTTGTTAATTAATTTTGCGGACAAAAATATCGAAAAATAGGGTCACCAAATTGTCATAACGAAAAAAAATAGTTTTTTACCTTTGCAGGCCGGGAAACGCTCCTTTCAACTTGGGAATTCTGATCATTTTAGTCAAATTTTGTGCATGAAAAAATTTTCAGATGTTCGCCCTGGAAAATGCTTCTTTTCAACTTGGCAACCCTGAGCATTTTAGTCATATTTTCTGTGTATAAAAATTCTCAGTTATTTGACCCGTATGAAGATTATGAATGTAATCAAAAATATCGAAAATTTTAACGTGTTTTTTGCATGCCTATTTGAATATCAATCTTTTTTTCTATTTTATTAAAGCTCTAGCACCGAATTATACCTCGTTTTTTAATGGCACTGCTGCCGCAAATCCATAATAAAAAGGAGATTTATGGTATGTGAAAATGTTCTGTGCATATATGGCTACCACGAAATGCAACTATAGGCGCAGATAGCCAATACTTATATGCTGATTTTATGTGGGTCTTATTGCAACCTTTTTATTTTTATTTTATGTACAGAGAAAAGCGGCAGCAATTGTAGTTATTTATATTTTTCTCACAAAAAAATTATATACATTTTTTTCCAACTTTATGCCAAATTATAACACTGTGATTTAGTGAGAAAAAAAAATGAGCTCAAAGTCAATAACGCATGGCAACCCAAAATAGAAAACTTTTGCTACTCAAATTAAAAATTTTAAAATGAAGTCAAATAAGATTTACAACGAAGCGTTTTGTAAGAAAATTCAACTCAAAATATTTTAACCGAAAGTTACCTTTTTACTTGAATCAACAGCCATGATAAAAAATTTCATTTAAAATCAAAAAAGTGAAAAAGCGCAAAAAAAAATACACAGAAGCGCAACAAGTTCGTGTCTTAAGTCTTTCGTTATTGAACAGCTATTCCAGCAATCGCTCTTTTCATCGGCATTTTTAACAACAACAAAAGAAGCAGGCAATAAACACAATTTCAGTGCATAATAAGCATAACAACAACAAAACCAGCACCGTACCACAACCAAAACTCATTCATTAGCATCCCCTGCAGCAACTAGCAAGAAAATCCACCCCATTTCAAAACAGACCATTGAAATTCTTTAACTTTACTTAAACCTGAAAATTGAAAACATTTTTTTTATGTGAATTTTTCTATTTTTTATTTTTTTTTTTTTGAAAGATTTTCTATATTAATGCTCAGCTGCTGCTTTAGCTTAAGCAGAATTATGAGCTAAAGCATAACGTACAGATATGCATCTTTTTTGAAGAACACCATATTGTGTTGTTTTTGTAACAAAATAAATTATAGAGAATGCACTTGCGCCAAAAGCTACAAAAAAAAAGAAACAAAAGTAACAGCAATAGCTTCACACAAAAAAAAAGAAAGGAAAAAAATTATCTTAAAGAAACTTAACGCCTTTGCCTGCAAGTGTTAAATAGAGAAAAATGTTGAGTATAAGAGAAGAAAACAATAACCAAAAAAAAAGTTCTGTATGAAAATATGGCTTAAGCTAATTTTTACCAAAAAAAACTTAATCGTTTTTTATAGCACTTGAGTAACATACTGCATGAAACTTAAAAATATTAGTGACTGCATGCATTCAGAAAAGATTTTATTAACTTTAATGGATTCCTAAAACAACACCAATATTTAAAAATATTTTTAATATCTGATGTGATGATGATGATATGAGACCTAGCAAAAGTTCACAGAACTTAATTTTTCAAAAATCCTTTTGCCAACAAGTAAAAACTCTAAAATTTAATTTTTTTTTTTGAATATTTTAAATTTATTTTTGTTTCAAATTTTAACTCCCACTTTTCTTTAGTTTTTTCACTGCAATAGCATATCGAATAACAGCATTGTAATTTATCGCCAGAGGGTGTTAAATGCTGCTGTTAAGCTGCTGCTTCCTTCTTATTCACTGTGCATGACTGCACTCTTAAGCGATTAGAAAAGAAAATTTCGTTTGCTACTTTTTTTTTCATTTCTACTACTATTTTGCATAAACGTGATTATTGCTGTTATTGAATTAAAATTTGCCAGAGTTTTCTATTTCATTTTTTTGTTTTTCTTTATAGACCGTGCTGTAGATAACGCGCGCAAGTGTACTTTTATTATTGCAGCAGCAGCAACAGCAAGTGAATGGCGGAAAATATTCTGCTGTTGCTGCAAACAAAAAAAAAACACATGAGAAAGGATTTGAGTGAAATATATAACTTTAGCTGTTTGCTTGTATTTACTACGATATTTTATTTGCTTTCAATATGAAATTCAAATTTTATGGTTGCCGTTAGTCATGGTAACAATGAAAATGTTTAAAATGCACATAGCTGGCAGCGATGAAGGGGTTTTTCTTTTCTTGTTAGGTCAACACATAAATTTGAAAATTTTGTGAAAAAAATACTACCAACATAAGATATTTTATATACATAGTATGTAAATGAAACTTTTTCTATGTTTACAAAAATTGAGCTTGATATTTTGATTTTCTATTATAATTCCAAAAAAACTTAATTGAAATAACTTTTTTTGCAGTATTTTGCATTAAGGTCATTTTTAAAACCAATTTTAAAATTAGCAAAATACCAAAATTCGCCTTGCTACATTTTAGGCAGCAACAGTTTATTTGCAGCAAAAAAAATTCAACTGCAACCAATCATTTTCTTACTGCATAAGTCAATACTTCAAAATTTCGTGTTATTTCTTAAGGCAAAATAAATATTTGTCTATAATTTAATATTTTTTGCCGATTTTGCACATTTTGTATGAAAACAATGTTTTTCACATAATGAAAATTAAATTTAACTTGAGAGACCTCTTATATATTTTTTTTGTAGTCGTGCCCTTTTCACAAGCAACAAATTTATAGCAATTTATCTTTTGCAGCAACATCACTTTGTACTTTTTACATTTCTGAAGTATTTGATATCATGTCAAGTTGCTATTTATTTAACATTTATTTATTATTAAGTGATGTTTGAGTTTTTGCTGCAAAAAAATTATGTAATTTTGAACTATATGGTACCAAATTAAGTCTTTAAAAAAAATTTTTTTTTGCTACGCGAAATAAACTTTTTGTGTGACTTCCATGGTGGTGCCCAAAATTCAATTTATGGTTGAATAGAAATGTTAATTAATTGAACAATATTTTGATTGAATTTAGAAATGTTAATGATGAAAAGAAGTTAATCTATAAAAAGAAATTTATATATAAAAACTAAACAAACAAAAAACTGTTTTAATTCAGGCAAACCGAACTTCAAGACACTTTCAATTTGCACAATTCAAAACTTTTTTTCATTTGCTCAACCAAAACTCAGTCAATGCGCCCTAAATAAAATAAAGAGAAAACTAGTTAACTCGTTATTTTCGGCCAGGCCAAAGCTAGGTACCAAAACAGACTACATGGAATTTTGTTAAAAATCTCGCAAGCGATAATCAAATGGAAGGGGGTTGAAAACTGCATACTTCAAAGTGTCAGATAATTTGTGTTTTCCTGAGATTAAATTTAGTATATTATTTTAAACACAGAGCATTTAGATATTTATTTGAGTCAAACATATAAATGTTTGAACTAAGATTTGTCACTATAGACTTTGAACTATCAGTTACAAAACTGTCAGTATCTTTGCCGAAAGGTTTTACCTTTATACCCTTTTAAAGTTTTCTTTATATTAAACATCAGCAGTATTTTATTTACTCTTCAAGGACACACTCTACATAAACAATTTGCATTTATAATACATTTTCACAATTCAGTGTCAACGTACGTGGCTGGCTGTTGTTATATGCCATCGCTTATACCACAAAACTTGTGGCTGAGATCGTAATTTTTACTTTACAGCTTTGCATGCTTAAGTGACGTTAAAGCGTAGCAAATGCGCCACGTCCGGCTTAGCTGTCACAACGCTAGACTCTATTTACAACATTGTTTGCGTTGCGTACATTTAAATGCGTAGACTGGATTAGTTGCATGATAAGACAGCAATCAATGGTGCATTTTAAATTTTGCAAAATAAATGAGCAAGATAATTTTTCACGGCTAAATGCAACAGTTTTTATATTGTTCTTCTATAATTTTTTTAGAACAATTTTGAGTAGAACTGAACATTTTGCAGTATTACAACGTCTGAAATAACGACAACTTTAATAAATTAAAGTTTTGAAAGCTTTGGCAACAAAGTATTTCCTTTGAATTCCAATGCTATGGGGCATCCATAAAATTGCTCAAATTATTTTATAAGAGAAATGAAAACAAAGAATAGTCAACAACATTTTTATTGCTGAGCTGCGTACAGAAAATGTGTAATAAAACCATTAACGTAGTATGATATTGTAGGAATGCAGCACCTCGTCATCGTTGCCGGACCAAAAAAAGATGCAACTTAAATTGCATGGCTTAGCAGCAAACAACATTTTGCTGCTTTCAATGGTCCACGCGGTGGGCAGCAGCAGCAACAACAACAACAAACGTGTGCTGCATTCAATAAAACAAACAAAATTCAAAGTAGCAGTAATAAAAATAAAAAATCACAAAAACACTGACAGCATTTACTGCCTAAAAGATCAGCAATTGCTGCAGCAACAACATAAACCTGCAATGCAACAAAGACAACATTTAAGTCAAAGGTTTCAAAGCCACAACTTTAACGCGTATGCTGTACTCGTATGGTATATGCATTTTCTGCAGCAACTTTGTTGCGCGCAACATTCTCATTGCTACGTTTGTTGCAGCCATAACGAAAGTTATATGCTTAAGGTGTTTTTTATTGCAGTTAATGCTAGAAAATATACATTTTATGGAGAAGTTCGCGATTGCGGCATTTATGTTTTTACTGCCATTATTTTTTGATTCTAATTGTAACCGCAAGCTATGTTCTTGCAACTTTGCAACTTTATCCGGAACAAACATTTTTATTATTGCCCCCACACAGTTTCATTGCCAAGAGTCAGCTTTTCTTTTAATTGAATGATATATTGTTCAAACTATTGCGCATAAAAATGGCTCCATTTGCATTTATCAAATATCTATTACTTACTTAAACAAGCAACCTCGGCAGGCAACATTTTACAGTCTAATAAAGTTAATGGCCATAATATATGTTTTTATTAGCATTAAAAAACGAAATCTGTTTTTGTTTATTACTCACTTCGATATGATCTTTTGTCAAGAACATACATTTAAAGAAATTTGTATATACATAAAATCCAAAAACTTTTTATGATCTGGCAGAAAAAATCCACTCACTAAAACTCGCCCACTTTTTGTCTGATGCTAGATCGGACACTTTTAATTATATTTGTGCGCAATTTAGTGTCATACCTTCTTTGTGTAACGTTTCGAATTCTCTGCTTGTATAGGAGATGTCACACCTTCAAGTCAAAATTTATTCAAATTTTTTTCAAAGCCTTTCTTAATCTTTTCTTGTATTAGTGTAGAATTCGCTTGCGCCACTTAATAGCTCCTTCAGTGTAACGTCTATGCCCTCTTTTCAAAATATGGGCATTATTTTCTGCTGCAAAATCTCGTTGCATAACCTTAAATAATTCTCTCTCTTTTTCAAATCATTTTCACTGTTTTTGTGAAATTTGGTTTCATTACCTTAAATAATTCTCTCAGCACACATAGCGTTTTGAAGTGTTTGCTTGTATGGGAGGTGCCACGCCCTTTGTCTACATACATCAACTTTCATAAATATTGCATAAAATTTGAATACACTACATCAAATAACTCGCTCAATATGGCGTTTAAAATGTTTTATATGTAGGAGTGGTAGGCGTGTCCGCCTGCACATTATTAGTCGCAAAAGCCTTGTTTGAAGGTTTAATTGATATTTTCAAAGCTATTTCTATAAGCTTAGAAGTTCTTCTTGAGCTTAATCTAAATGATATCCTAAAAAAAAGTTTAAGGAGGCCCTCGAAAAAGTATAATACACAAGATCCCTTGGACGACTACAAAGAACAGAAAATGGAAAGCACCTTACAAAATATGGAGAGTAATATACAACGGACCGTGGCATCTATCATGCAATAACAATAATTAAATCGTTATATCTGGACACCTATGATAGCAGGAGATTTGAAATTTGGTACTGGGAGGTATATTGCCTATGCTAATCACCTCACGAAATTTGGAAAGGGTTAATTAACGTGGCGTGGCACCTTTCATTTAACGAAAATACTTCAAACACTATATCAGGGCATCTATGACAGCTACAGTTGTGGAACTTGGCACATGGATCTACATTTTTTGTGCCAAGCAACTCTCGAAATGATAATGAGATTGAACATTGGAGCGTTGCTCTACCCATACCACAACAACATTTAAATTGCTATCCTTGATACTTATAACAAGTTGTGAAATTTGGTGCATGGACGCAATAATTTGCAGTAAAGACTGCGCAAAATATAAGCGAGGTTGTACAAAGGCTCGGAAGAGCGAGCAAAGCCGCGGGAAGAGCTACTCATATGCATATATTTCAAAATATAACAAATAAAACCCTACTGTCGAGCTAAATAATTACATAGGACAGATATCGGTCACATGGCCCAAGTCTTAATTATGAAAAGTTTTTGATGTAAAGTGTTTTGAAATTCATGATGGAAAATTCACACATACTTTTGCCAATATATCGGCCAGTATCTCCCCAATGGCAGCTGTAATGTTTTCTTCCAGGGCTGCAATTGTGGCTGGCTTGTCCCTGTACATGAGAGATTTCACGTATCCTCACAAAAAATATTTTACTGGGGCTAAATTGCGTGATCTTGGTGGTCAATGGGCTGCTCCAAAACGTGAGATTAATTGCTCACCAAACTCGCCTCTCAATAGGTTCATGGTCATCGCACGGTACCCGTCTCTATTGACTATAACATTGCGATTTTCATTATTTTTTAAAAAGTACGGTCCAATGATGCCGCCGGCCCACAAACCGCACCAAGCAGTGAGTTTTTCAGGGTACACTGACTGCTCCTGAGACCAAATTCGGCACTTCTGTTTCTTGACGTACCCATTAAGCCAAAAATGAGCTTAGTGGCTGAAGAAAATTTTTTCGATAAAAAATTGGATCTTCACATTTCTCACAGCGCACGAATTTTGATTATAAAATTCAGAGATTTACAAGCGCTGTTTGTTTGTTAGTCTATCCATGGTGAAATGGCAAACCTTACAAAGCATTTGTGGCAGTGACACATGTTACGAATCACGCGTGAGGTTTCAAAAAATTTACATTGAAAAATCAAATAGCAAAATACTCAACCGTTATATCGAATATACCAGTTTTTAGCACAAATGTTCAAGTGTCAAAATATCATTGATGGAAATGACATTTGATGAATTTCTTGCTATTAACATTTAGTTTATAGCCTCTCCAAACTGAGTCACTAAAAATTTTGGAAATGGCATTTAAAGCAATTCTTTATTTGAAGTTTTAAAGATTTTTCTCCTCCTATGAAAAATCAAAAATATGAGTTAGGGCCTTTTTACCCGAGAACGACAATATATAACTTCATTACTTACAACAATAAGAGCAGTGGTGGTGTGTGTGTCAGATGTTTCGTTATATTATTTTATAGAAATTGTTGAATAAGTGGGAAAATATTAAGTAAGC
Source organism: Meiosimyza decipiens (assembly GCA_963680825.1). NCBI lineage: Eukaryota > Metazoa > Arthropoda > Insecta > Diptera > Lauxaniidae > Meiosimyza > Meiosimyza decipiens. The sequence goes on from OY804260.1 coordinate 75,815,452, forward strand.
CGAAAATAATGCTTAGAAGGTTGCAAAATGTTGAGAAGGTTGAAAAATATTGAAAAATGATACAGAATTCAAAAAAACAAAAAATGTTGAACAACTGAAAAATGTTGAAAAAGTCAAAAAAAAAAATTTAAACCAAAAAAATATTTAAGAAGAAATCAAAAATTTCGAAATAAATATTGAAAATATTTAAAAATTAAGAAATTCTCGAAAAAAGTTAGAAAAGTGAGCGCGAGCGTTACTTTTTAGCCGATTCGTTTTGGGTATAAAACAAACTTTTCAATAAAAATTTAAGCGGAGTCAGACTTTCACCTCGGACTCATTTTAATCACCTTCCTTCGAAGTTTAAATGAAAGTACAGATGTAGTTTCGAATGCTATTTAAAGTATCAATCAAAACTTTTAATATCAGGTGTCTATACATATCATTGGCCTAATTAAATTCCCGCATCTAACCTAACCAACGCACACCCGAAATAAACACTGGAACTTATACGCGTTTTGCTGTTTGGACGAAATATTTGAATTAAGCAAAAATATATTTTCAAAACAAAAACAAAATACAAAAATTTGCATATTTTGTCATTTAAATAGAAACATTTTTTCTATCTATTTATCTGCTTCAAGAGGTAGGCAGTCAAACGAAGTGTTAACGGACATTAAGATCTGTGTTTCTTCTATTTTAAATTCTTTTTTATACAATTTCAGTTTTATGCATTTTTTTTTTGGCTCTGGAGCGTCTTAATTAAGGCGTCATTTGCTGTTTACTTTTTTTTTTTTCTTTTTTTGAAGAATTTTTTCACATTTGCAAAATTTGTTGCCACGCAACAAAAAAACTCACAAAAAAAGAGAAGATCACACAACAAGGCGAAGGTGAGGCATTAAAAGGCCGCTTAAAAGGAGACTCCTTTTCTTGGAATGCTGTAGTTGTAGTTGTTTTTGCAACTGCTGTTGTTGTTGTTGTAGTTGTCTTTAGCAACTTACTGCAAATTAAGGCTTTTAGTGATTAATTAAACAGAGTTTTTCAATTACCATTTATTGATATAATAAATCAATTTAAAACAACCACTGCAACAATAAAAAGAAGACATGCAGCATTTTGCTTGGGAGATGACAATAAAAAAAGTTACGAAAAAAAATATTGCAAAACGTAAAACTTTGCAAAAAAAAAAAACTTGAACTTGTAACTTGGAATATGTATTTGCTATGGTTGTTAAATGTTGCTGTTTCTGTAGCGGTTGGCGTTGTTGCTGCATTTAATTGTTGTTTATGCCGCCTAAGTTTGTTGCTTGAGTCTTTTGAAAATAAAATGAAAAGAAAAATGCCTGTGGCTTTGAACAAAATGATTTTTTTGAGAGATTTACAGCGTACTATTTTGGCTGGGTTAAGGTTTTAATTCGAAAGTCTTAAAATAAACAATTTATAGCTAAAACATGCCAAAATTCAGTTCAAAGAAATTTCCCAAAAATTTAAATTTCTAATCAACAATGGATTGATCATTTTTATATTAAAATTTTTCTATGATAACTTATTCTTCAACTCTAAGCATTTCCACATTTAAATGAAAAATTTGTCTTCGTTTCTGCTGCTGCCGCTGCCAACAGCAACACTTTTTAATTGCTTTTAACTGTGCGCTGCCGCTGCTGTTGCTTCATCATTTGCTACAGATTTTCCAACTACTACTTCAACAACTGCCACTGCCATTGAAATTGGACACAAATTGTTGGCTAGCTTAGCTACATTATATTCAGTCTCATTCCGTGTCGTACAAAGCGCGCCAAAGCACACAGCACACCTTTTGCGAATGCTTAATTTTTTATTGAGCAATGGTAGTGGTGATGGTGGTGCAGAAGCAAAACGTTGCGGACGACAACCTAACGCCTGCAATTCAAGATCATCTGGAATTAAAAGCTACCAACAACAACAGCACATCGACGGCAGCAGTCAGTAGTTGAGTGTCTGGTCTAGGTTTTACTTGAGCTGCCTCTTAATTTTTATGCTGCTGTCAAATTTTATTCTTCTCCTTTTCTTTTCTTTTCTTTTTTCAACTTGTTCTTGCTGCCTCTTTCTCTTATTGGTTTAACAGTGTTTTTTCATTTGTTTTTTCTATATCTTTTTCATTTTACTTTTCTTAACTCATTTTAATTTATAACCCAAGCAAACTGCTATCTGCTATGTGGTCTCTCCTTAACTCTTCGCCGTGCTGCATGTTGTTCACTCACTGACTGTTGCGCCTGCGCTTTTGTCTGGGTGTTTGTATGTTTTAAAAGGATATCAGCGCAGAAGATGAATGACTTTCCATTTTAAGTGACATTTTGCTTAAAGAAAAATAAAACTAAAACAAAACAACAAATGCTCTGTACAACAGCAACTCGCAACTAGTGCTAGTTTCGTTCTTAAGTTATTTACAGTATGTTGCTAAATTAGTTGATATAATTTAATTGGTTAGACTTTAGCTCATTCGAATTATTCACTGAGCTATTGCTACTCAATTGAGTTAGAAATACTTTTTTGAAAATTTGTTTCGAAAAGAGCTCACTGCTTTACTTTTCAATTTCTATTACATATTCTTACGAAAGATTTTTTTTTTTGAAAAGTCCTAGCTTGTGGAAAGGGCCATAAGAATTTATGCATGCACCCTATAATTCATTTTCAGGATATACGTTTCGATCATGTGTAAGATGTTAATAATATCAAAAATAGAGCTTAGCTACTCCAGCTATAATCCTTCTTAGCTATTAAGCTTAAAGCCTAAAATCAGTTAAAAGTGCTGTGTGTCGCCAGAAACATATATAGTAATCTCTCATGTACAGCAATTCTTTTTTCATATAGAAGTTTTAAGCTGAAATCTATCGATAGTTGAAAAAAGTATTGTATTTTTTAATAAAATGCCCACTGCACAGTCGGTTTTTCCTTCCAGAATTCCAGACTATTTCGTGAACTAAAAATATAACATGAATCAGACAGTATATTGACCCATCACTTAGTTGAAAAAAGTCCAATGCCCTGGATCGCAACTTGGACATAAATTACATCCAACCTCATTTGTCACCAGGGCTTGGACTATATTATTTATTACGACTTAAACTTTGAACTGTTGCATGAACACATGTGTCGCCCTGACCAAAGTTCGAATGTGGCATCAACTACGACTTGAACCATGATTTCACCCACGGCTTTTAATAGGATTTCGATTATTATTTTATGTTTGGCTAGGCTGAACTCGAAGATAAACTTTGCTTTAGATTAGGATTTCAATTCAAACATTAACTTGGCTATGACTTAGACTTTAACTTCGACTATGAATTCTGTTCCGAATTCAATTATGGCTTCAGTAACAATTTAGAATATGATTTCAACTATAATTTGAACAATTATTATAACCACGACTATGACTTTAACCAAGATTTAGACTATAACATCAACTATTATTTCAAAAATATTGAAAAATGTGACTTGAAATTATTCTGAAATTGTTTTCAGTTCCTTGACAACATACTGTAGTTGTTGTTTGCTCTTTAATAGCTTAACATACATTTAACACGCTGTGTTGCTGCATATCGTAGCACAATTACTGATAAGCTTTGCTTGCAACGCTTGAAAGTGCTTTTTAAGCAGCAGCAAGAAATTTTTTCTTTATCATTTGTGTGTTGACATAAAGTTTTTATTTTCGTACAAAAGTAACTTTTATCATTTCAATTTATTATGTTTTATCCCGAGCAGAGTGGGATTAATGCACTTATCTGCACTCTCAATTTTTTTAAACTATCACCAAGTGTTGAGTGGCAGTATGACTTTAATACTATTGCCATTTAGCATTTAACAAGGGCTCGACTTGTGCATAATTTTGCTCAAAAAGAACATCGAAAACCAAGAGCTTTTACGAATTTTGCTTTCAAAAAACGCAAACATTGTGAAGTCTTTAGAGTGGCGCTCAAGGCAATATTCCCCGATTGCCGCGGTGTAGTGCACTTCTAGAAGGGCATAAGGTAAATCAGGAATGTTATTTGTGCGCCTCGCATAAAGAAATCACTATGCAAGAGTCTGTAGCTAAAAATTTAACGAATATGGCCCATAGGACCTTTTCCTTTGCTCGAAGCTTAAATAACCACTTCGAGAGAGGCGCTTTGTCTCAGTTGTAGCCACATAATCAAATTAAAATAGTTATATGATGCATCAATCAGGGATCGTAAATAACTGTTGTTTTCTATAATTTAAGTCAATAAATCAAACTGAATTAATAGACAAATGTGAATTTGAGTATATAAATAGATTAGTTTCTATTGACGAAAAGTGTAGATATATGACATGATTTTTATTTTTGTGATATTTATTTCATAAATCAAATTAAATCGTCATTTTGGTTTTTTTTTGTGTTCGATGAGAAATAATCGTTATGTTAGATTTCTACTTTTTCGATCAGAAATAGTTGTTACTTTGGATTTGTATCCTTGCGGATCGCTGCTTTGGATTTCTATTCTTTTCGATCAGAAACAATCGTTATTTTGGATTTCTATTCTTATCGACTAGAAATAATCTTTATGTTAGATTTCTATTTTTTCCGATCAAAAATAATCGTTATTTTAGATATATATCCTTTTCGATTAGAAACAATTGTTATTTTGGTTTTCTATTCTTTTCAATCAAAGCAATCGTTGTTTTGGATTTCTATTTTTATCTAACAAAAATAATCGTTATTCTGGATATCTATTCTTTCAGATCAAAAATAATCGTTTTTATGGATTTCTATATGATTATTACTATAAATTATTATATGTTTAGATAAAATATATCTGTCGTTTTCTATTTCTATCAGCGAAGAGCGTTTTCACCCTTTGATGTATTTCTTTTTTTATACAGAAATCAATTTTTAAATATATATTATAAATGACATATTAATGCCAAATAATGAATATTAAATAAATAAAAGTAATAAATAATAATAAAAATTTGTATTCATTTTATTTTTGAATACTTTTTACATAGAATTTCATTGTCGTGTGGAATAAATACCGAATTATGCTCCGTAAATAAACCTTAAAATGTTACACTATGACTCAACTTCAGTTTTGAAAAAAAGTTATGCTGCCTCACTCGTATGTACTCGTATGTGGCAAGTTGCTGTCTTAGAATAAATGATGACTTTTTATGAGTTGCTTCAAGTCATTTCATATATAAAAACAAATAAATTTCAAAATCAATGCTATTAACAAAATAACTGAGCTATTAACATTCATCAGCTCTGACTAAGTGGAATGCAGAGTAAAACGTTTTAGTAAATACCAGAAAACAATAGCAGCGGCGCTGAAAACTCATAAAATACAATTAACAGTTATTAAGACGCAACAACACGACGAGCTAATAAACTTTTATGACCTTCTTTTTTCAGACACAAGAACTGATAAACTTTCTTTATCCGATTTGTTGAAGTATCCACTTTGATCAGTAGTCAATAAAAGTCAAAAGGAGGCGGTTTATGACGTACAAAATACACTTTGAAACAGTAAAACACAAAATGTGCATTCCTTTTTTTCCTCGCAGAACTGAAGCAGTGATGTTGCAGCAACAACAAAAAAAATAAAAAAAAAAAGTAGCAGCAGCAGCATAAATTAAAACAAACATAAAAAATAATTAACTAAATATAAATGTTAAACAATTTTTAAATGCCTACTTTTTATATTTAGAGATTCTTTTTTCGTTGCTTTTATTTATTGCTTTTATGGAGTGTTGAAAAAGGCGCATTAAAAGACCGATAGATAGATTTTATGATTGAAAAAAATTAAAAACGCACTTACTCAATGGTTCATTAGATTGTGGTAATTAAAAAAATTATGCTTTATTGACTCTCAATTAAGCAAGCGATAATAATTTCATTTTATTATCATTCTACTGAATATTCGAATTTATTCAATTTGCTTTGATAAGCTAATTAATATGGGTAGATATACATATATGTGGAATTCAAATTGGTTTGGGAATTGACATTTTGTTCAGCTCAAGCTGATGTTTAAAGTTATGCAACAACTTTTTTTGATTGACTGATAATCTCATCGAAAATTTATAGCAATAAAATCTTTGGAGTATCTTTGTAGTTTTATTGCTTTGAATGTATGAAATTTTTCCCAAATGGAGGCATTCCTTGCAGAAAGTAGTGATGAGATTACTAACCCCAACAACATTTCGCCTTCGTCTTCTAATGTCCTTTTACTACTTATGGAGCATAGCGCCTCTACAAAATCTTTCAACCTACACGATCAGTAGCGAGTGCCTTTAATTCTCTCCAACATTTTCTCGATTCACATAATTCTTGCTCTATGTCAACAATAATAACCACAACAATATAGTCCTTGGTTTGAGGCATAGCAATCTGAATTCTAAATAATCTCTTTTATGGTAGCTGCGAAATCATTATACTGGAAGACCATGACCAATCACCCATTTCTTTTAAATTATTCATGATATCAGAAATTAAGGCAAAAGAAAACAACATAGTCCAAAAAATTAATGACGAATTTTACAGTAGTAAAGAAGTTAAGTCAGCTAGGATACTGGAACGCTGCAAAGACCTCACAATTCGGCCATATCCATCAAACTGTTGTAAAATTTCAGCGCTTTAGGGACGAAAGACAATACATTGAAGAAGTCGACTCTAAGCTGCAATAACAAATAAATTTTGATTTCGGCAGATCACTCGAAAATAGAAATAGTTCCTATTTCCAACGGAATGAAAAATAGAAATACATTCAAACCATTTCAATTTCTCAGAACTAAGGACTTTGAGTTTCAAAGCAATGATTCCTACCCATCTTTGCATAAAGATAAGTTCACTTAAGCTTATTAAGAACTGCAACTGCCAGCTAGACTTATTGTTAGGGAGTCGGTGGCCCAATTTCTATATGATTTTATCGTGCGGCAGCGGATGAAAATCTTTAAGTTCTAAGCAAAATAAATAGTACGAACAATCTCTGAAGTTGTGATGTCTCTACGTTATTAATTGAGAGCCCTTGAAAACTGTGAAAAATTTACCATAAACAATTCTATCGCGTCTGCCTTTAATATTTAAACATATATCTTTAGCCAAAAACAGATTAATACAAGAGGCACACATTTCTGTTGCTGATTTTAAAAAACATTTAATATATTATAAAATTTTATGATGCATACAGACCTAAGTAACTTTAACGGGTGGCAGATTGCAATTAGTATTAAGATTATGTCATAAAAAATGTGAAAAGCAACGTCTGCCACTACATATATTATTGGCGCATTTAAAATTTGCATATCATAAACATTTAAAATTGAGCACTAAATCATTTTATCGCGTCTGCCTTTTGGCAGACTTTGTTGGTTACATTATTTATAAAAAACATAAAAATAAAGAAACTAGACGACTACAGCGCTGCATTTTCGAAGACAGGCGAACGGGACACTCGTACACTTTTAAAGTGGAATAATATTCAAAGTAAAACATTTTTTTCTTTATTCGGTTACTTTAAAGAATAGCTCTTTTGTGGCACTATATTTAGTGGTAAAATTGATACCAGACGTAATACCGGTTTCAAGGTAATTGCAATAAAAAAGCGTTTCGCACGGGACAAAAAATGGAAGTGTTTTTCGTGGCTATCTAAAGAAAAGCATAAGTCAGCGAAACTTGCCAAGATTGCGATTAATTTCAAAATTTCGTTTCAATGAAACATCTTACTTACTTTTTTTACAGAGTATAATGATGTTGCGAACGGGACATTGCGCACGTGACATATTTTTCCATTATGCTTCTCATGGAAATTTTTCATATATTTCTTTGTATTTAAGATTTATATTGTAATTAAAATATAAATTTCATATTAAACATTGTAGAATTCACTTATTACAACAGACTATTTATAATTTTTATATTTTTCTTACTCACCATCTTAAGCAAAATATTTAAGTAGCACAAACTCACCTGAAATAAAAATCATAAAAAGTATATAAGCAAATCTATTTTTATAGAAAAAGTATTTATATTTATATAAAAAAATAGTTTAAAACAATGTACTAATGCATTATAAAAAAACGTTTTGCATAAATCTCATTAACAATCAAAGTTTTGCTGTTCCAATCAATTATACATATCAAATATTTTTGCATAAATAAGCAAATCCTAAAAATTCAATAATTTAACTGTCATAAAATATTAATTTGCTAATGATGCAAATGACGATTGATGCCAAATTAAAATGCCGATACGCTACAAAGTTAACGATTAGACAACAAAACCCAAGAGATCAGCGTTTAAAAATTTTGACGAAAACTTGTTGAGTTTTAATGATCCAAAAAAAGCAAATGACATAAACAACGAACTAAGGCGTATTATTGGCAACAAAATTATATATTTGAAGGTAGAAACAATTATTAAAATTAACTGAACTTTGACATCGATTTTTGTGTCATACGGCAGAAGATGAAATTGGCATTTTTTTTACTGTTCATTTCAACTGATGAAAATTTCTAGTGGAAACATTTTAAAGTTTTTAACTTTTAGCACTTGAACGTAAATAATGGGTGGATATGTGAAGACTGGACTGGCTTTTATTTGAGAGAATGTACTGAACTGATCTTAAAACTGTCATTTATGTTAAAGAAAAATTAATTTCTTCACAGCATTTTCAGACAATTCGATAATAGGTCTATTTAATACATAAACTTTAAATTTTAAGCTATAGTTCAAAAGGCATTGAACATATTTTATTGAAATTTCAACTGTTAATATTGCAGTTTTCCTCAAAAGTTTTCTTAGAAAATTAACAAATTCTGATGATGGAGAGCTGAGCAATATTAATTTTTATGAAACCACAATTGCACTAAAACTCAATTAACAATCAATCATATAACCTGTTAATCTTTTTTAAAAATCACATTAATATATAAATTTAAGATTGTACTTAAAGGTGTGTATAAAAACTAGCTAGTTCTTAACCATTCAGGCCTTCTAATGCTGCTTGGTGTGAACTGACCACCAACGCAATTAACAGCATCAACTCCATACACCCACCACTAATAGAGTCGAATTCAACTTGATGCACAACCAATGCGCTATCACATTTCAAAATCAATAATTTTCCAATGTAACTGATGATAAAAATAGAACTTTATGTATTTTTCTTAGAAAACTTGTTTCTCGGCTTTCTTCTCATTCATTGTCATTGGCAAGCAACACTTATAGCCATCTCTGTGGGAGTAGGTGTAAATTTCCGGCATTTCTCAGGCTCATTTTTATTACCAGTATTAATATCATTTTTTTCTGCTTTCAAGATTTTTCATGTTCATGAGCAACAGCAACAACATCATCAGCAGCAGCAGCTAAGGCAAGAAAGCGCAGATTATACTCTGTTTTTTTGCTGCGCTCTAAAAATGCTGCCTAACTGGCTAAGCCTTTAAATGCTGCTGCGCACAGTGCTTGAGAATGAAGAAAGTTTATAAAAGATCTGCTTTCAACGTTACTTTCATTATTTTCAACCGATTTTTATTCAACATCACAACACTGTGCAGCACAACTTGGATGATGCTGCTGCTGTTGCTATTAAAACTAGTCGCCAAACTTGTCATGTTCAAATGCCAAAACGCCAATTGGCATTTTGTGCGCTATACTTAACAACCATTACAATGAGAACAAAAATTATAGCTACTCGTTCCAATAAAAAAACAAATAAAAAACCACATGAAAATTGCGATTTTGAACAACATTTTTCTAAGGCATAAAACAAGTGTTGTTGCTGCTATTATTATTATTAGTGTTGCTGTAGTGTTAGTTGCTGTTGTCATTGTCGTATTTCTAATGACATTTGTTTGGCGTTTGGGTGCGCGCTTGCGCACTCATGCTTAGTCAAAATCACATTTTACATCCTAACATAAATTTTTGTAAGCCAGCCCATCCCTTGTCATATTTACAAACGTGAAGCAATACCAACAGCAACAGCAACAGCCACAACCTACGCATGCAGGAAGTGTTTTTCATTTTCAAGTGTCGAGGTTTCGCAAGAACATACATATATAGAGATATACACATACATACTTACATAACATTGCACACTTTTTTTATGATTATTGTGCGTGTTATGATTTATACTTAATCCGCAGTCAAACAGACAGACAAAATGACTTTCATGGCATTCTGCATGGCATTCTGCATGGCAGATAAAGTGACAAATTTATGTATTCGCAGTTAGAAGATTTTCTACGACAACTGCAGTGCGAGATGAGTTTTTATTACTTAATAAGCAATTCCTTTTCTATTTTTTTTTTTACTTTTTTATGCGTTAAGGATACCACATTAAAAAAACCTTTTAAGTGCACCAACTGGTTAAGAAATGTGAGATACAAGTTTTTGGACGTAACAAGGGCCGCAATTTTGGCTAATTTTTGTAAAATAGAATCAGCGCTATCCTTAAACTCTGCGGCGCCCAAGGCTAAAAACTTTAAAGTGGCCCTTTATAAAAAAATTTTCAAAAAGTGCGTAATATTAAAAATGTCATACAAGTTATTGATTATTGAGAAAAAAAAACCGTTATTATTCCATGATTTGGTCCATCGAGCTCTGTAGAGATAGTTTAACCCCACCTTAACACATTAAAATAATTTTTATTGGATCCTACTTTAGTAGCAAACGGGGACAAAAATCTACCTGACAAAGCAGTGTTGTCTTTAAAATAGCGTAATACTTTGCCTTTGTAGCGAAATTTCGCTTTTGCAACATCTTGCTGGTGTAAGATATAAAGTCATAATAAAGAGAGTCGTACAAATGTCTTTAATATGCATTTTTAAAGCTCATAATAGGCCTATCAGAAAAACATTAGGTACCATGTCTTGTGTCTGTATTTATAATGTGCATAACAAAACGCACACATGAAGCGGCATGTTTTGTGTTTCTTTATACTTAAGACACAAAAGTCACTTGAAAGACATGTCGTCTCATGTCATTATACTGTTCATAGTTTATCTTTTTAAGACACTTTATTAAGACAAATATGAGAAAAAATGTTTCGCATTTAACGTATAGCATAATGTATCAAAGATAATCGAGCACTAATACAGCGTGTAGGGCTATAGATTATTAGGCTATGGGCGCAACATCGGCTTTCAAAATGTACTTGTCTTTAAAAAGCATTTAAAAGAAGCTTTAAAACCTTTTTTTTACGAGGACGGAGGGTTGCCCCTTGTCTAATGGTGGAACTGAATGGGATATTCCTGGAGAGTTGCCCCTTGTCTAATGGTGGAACTGAATGGGATATTCCTGGTATTTCTAAAATTTTTCTTCGTCCAACCTTTACTGCTTGGTTCAATATTTTTTTAAAGTCTTTTAGAAGGTCAGGATGCAAACCTGGTCGTTTCAAATTTCATTCAATCATCATTATTATGATTTTCATCTTCATAAGTACATTAAACACACCTCTACTTTGATAGAAAACCTCGAGTTTAACTTTAGTAATAATATTTGTTATGTTAAGAAGTTTTGGGCTTCGGCTAAAACAAAAAAGTACCGCTGTACCAAAACTATGCTTGAAGTAGCTTCTACCAAAAGACGCAAGAAGTTTGAGGAAAGAAAGGATTTTGCAAGTATTTCCTGAGATCTTAAGCGAAACAAGTCTTACTCAGCAAAAAGAATTGATTCCTAACTTAAACTTTAAGCAATGACAGAGAGTTTTTTAACGGAGATAACGAAGTGAAAATTTTAGCCCACTTCTAGAGGATATCTACACAATGAGGAAAATATCATAGGATATTTCGAAAAGCATATACTGCCCATATATCCTCATTGACTATAATACGCTTTATTTATTTTACTCCTAACACAAAAGATTACAAATTAAGCGAAAATCATAGTTGAAAAAAAAAAATTCAAACGAATCAAAATAAATCCTTTGCTAAGCAAAAAGAAAAAAGAAAACATGAAATTGAAAAAAACCCACTTTATTTAACAGAACAACACAAAGTATCTCAGTCAAAAACGCAGTGTTGCCAGATTGACACGATAACTAACTCTGCTCTTAACCACATAAGTTGAGGTATGACGAATAGGCAAAATCAGCAGCAGCAATTCATGTGACCAACAGACTAACAACACATGTGCTGCCGGCATACAAATGAGTCCAGCTGTATCAGTACAAATGTATGCTATGCTATGCTACGCTATGCTTGCATGGCTTTTGAGCATAAATCTTATATTGGTGTATGTAAGCACGTGTGTGCATATTTATGTGTTTGTGTGTGTTTGGCTGTAAGAAACCTTAACTGCCAATCAATTTGTTTAAGCGTTATTTTGTTGCTGTTTCAGCTTCACTTTTTTTGTGCGATTTTATTATTTTTATTTTTTCCACATATGATTTTCCTGGTTCATATTTTTTTACAAATTTTTTTTGTTGTTGTTCAAGTTTTGCTTGTGGCCAGGATGATGATGACGAGGACGACGATGATGGGAACTATCGCATAAAAATAGCGGCGGATAGCAGCAGCAGCAGCAGCAGCAGCAGCAGTGATTTGACTGACTGACTGGTGGACGAACTGAATCATTTTACATTTCTTGGTCGATTATTATTTATGATCGGTCATTATTTATTGAGATATTGTTTATAGTCTGAAGCAAAAAAGATGAGAGCAAAACGGACAGGTTGGCACGTAAGCTAGGGGTAGCTGCTGTGGTATAGAAGAAAACGTGGTCAGGAAATGTTGTTAGCAACTAAAACAGTTCTGTAATGTTTAAGTTAAGTGGGAAAAAAGTACATTAAATTGAAAAGAAAATCCGGAATTGAAATTGAAAGCAAAATTTATATTCAAATTGAAATTGAAATTGATGTTGATATTGTTAATGATATTGGAATTGACATTGATATCGATATTGATATCGGTATTGATATCGATATTTATGTTGATATTGAAATTGATATTGAAATTGATATTGATATTGGTGTTGATATTGAAAATGAAATTCAAATTCAAGAAAAAAATTTAAATTCAATCAAAAATTCAAGTAGAACTGTGACTGATTTAAAAAGCAAAATATTAAAAAATCGCACGGAAATTTTTTCTTCAGCGTACAAGAATACTCACTATCAGCCAGCACCGATCGGTTACAATCAAACCGATGACCGTGCAACTGATGCACAAGCAGTTCAATCGTGCGAGTTAAGTCAGTCAGTCAATTTTTGGCGCCCTCGGCGAATCATATGAAATCGCTGCTTGAAACTACATCAACAACAGCAACAAAAGCAATATATATATTGTTGCACATATTTTTTTTGTAAAAATATGCAGCGTCATTGAATGTTTTTTCACGGCATGCAGCAACGTTCAAGAATTTGCATAATTTCAACAACAACAACGCTGTTAAAAAATATGACAGTGAAGGGGACAAATGGGTAGAATGGCCTCTTGCGCAAAAAGGGTGGTAGCGTATGAGTGACCTGTTGTTGCGCAGCAAAAGTAGAAAATTTGTGCAAAATTGCAAAATGTGGCAACATGCAAGTGCAGCACAGAACGCAATCGGCAAATGCGCATTACTCTTCTGCTGCTGCTACATTCTTGAAACTGGCCAACAGGCATGAAGCGCAAAAAATTATAAGACAAGTTTTAGTTGTTGTTGTTGTTATTATTATTGTTGTTTTGTTATTCCAAAATTATTCAAGGGCTTTGCGTTAATTTTCTGTGCGCACTTGCGCATATCTTTTTGTGGAGTACGTGAGTATCATACCTTTGAATATAGATGTATGTATTTTTAGCCTAGACTTATTTATGTCGTTCGTTCTTTATTATATGTAGATTTATACAAAGTTAATTTTAAGGTCGAATTTTGATATTATACAGATTTTTTGTCTTATCTTAGATTAGTATATGTGTAGAATAGCGTTTGATTGCTTATTTAAGGATTGCGCGTTCAAAATGTAACATATCCATTTGAAACGTTATGTTGTTGTTGCTCAATGACACAATATATAATTTTATATATTAGAAAAGCCATTTTCTTTTCCTTAAAAAAAGACATAATTGAATTCATATACCAAGTCATTAAAATGAGACATAGCATTTGTATCAAAACGGCACATTTCCAACAAGTTCCATTAAAAGGAAAAATTTTATTTAATTTACCTTTTCCACCGGGGATACTGCCAGACTGCAAGAGATCATTGTCGTTATTGTATGTAATTCAGAGTATTTTATATAATGAAACTGGCATTCATGGAGCACACTTCCAATAGCACAGTGTCCTGTGAACTTTAAATGAGTTCGCGGAGAAAAAATTCTCTTGAGGGTGATTACTTTTTAAAATTAAGCTCGAATTTTATTATTTTGTTTTATTTAAGAAATTGTTTCATGACATTTCTCTTGTTTTAAAATAATATTATTCTATGAAATGAGACAAGAAAATATTGAGGACTGTTCTGATTCCGTTTCGGATTTGCTTCGACAATGAATGAAATTCGAAGTTTAATTCATATTGTCGGAACTATAAGAACTCAAGTTCGAAGTGCAAATAAAACTCCATCGCAAATTCCAAACACTAGATATCGAACACCTATGGTGTTAGTCAACTTTGTACTTCAATTGATAACTAAATCGGAATTAGAACAGGCCTGATTGAATGCAAGTAATCGCGAGGAAGTGTTTGATCAAACGCCGCCGAAAAGTTACACAATGGCGAATATGATCGAAAAAGTACTTTAATATAAAATATAAATAAATATAAGCTTTCGAAAAGTCCATAAATGTTGAAATAATCGATCAATATCGAAAAATGTTGAAAAGTTAATATCAAGCGATACTTATGGAAAGTGTCTAAAAGAAGCTTAAATGTGGTTTTTTAAAAGAAAAATTAAAAATTTAGAGTTGCTAATAATACATCGGAGTATTAAAGAGTCAGAAAGTATTTGTTCTGATCCTCACACGAGCGGCTCTCTTAATTTGCTTTGATTCAGGTCAACTTACCGTAGTTGAGCTAAAAAGTAGGCTGAAAGGAGATATTTCCATAACAAATTATTGTAAATACTTACTTAAACCCCGATAGATAAAGAGGAAGCGAAGCAAAATAGAAAAAAAGCCAAAGGAAGTATTGGTCAACCTCAAACTTCTTTGTTTTCTTAAGAAATTTTAGAAGAGTTGGAAGAAGAAGACAATGAGCAGAACTCATACTCGTATCTAAGACAGCGCTAGCCAACAACATTTTACTGCATTTTGCGGGACCCAAAACCAAACTGAAGATCCACGTTAAAACCTCTACCTTTTCCTCCCTTCACGACAGTTCTAAGCATATGGTGTGGCAATGGAGATATTTTATTCGTGATATATCACCATTCTGGGAACTTACAAAAAATCAACTTATCCAATATCATTTCACAATTTGCTCATTTTTAAGGTGCATAAAAATAAGATTCGAACTTTAAGTCCACTACACTTGGAAACATTGACTGTCATTACTTCAGGTCTATAAATTGTAACTTTAACATTCTAATTTACGAGTTCAACTAATTTTTAAATAAAAATAAATCTTAAATGTTCAAATTAGCATTTTCTGCTAAATAAAAATGGCTGTAATGAAATGACAGCGCTTTAAAAATTTTGTCTTTTCGCACGCAACTTCCACGCAGTGCAGTGTAGCGCAACATTCCGCATTTGCATGCGTGCGCGCATGCGTGTTGGGCATAGTTGACATGCCTACGCAGACAAGCAGCAGCAACAACAACACCAACAACAGGGCTTGCAAACACATACATGCTATACACAAACACATGCATAAAGACATCACTGAGTGAGTCGCTCAGTCACAGTGAGAAGCAACATTTTTCTTTGCTTCATGCTTCAGTTTTTACAACGTGCATCATGCTGCTGGTGCTGATGCTGCTGCAATGTTGCATATCACAGAACAGAGCAAAAAAATAAAAGTGAAAAAGCACAAAATAAAAAGGATGAAAATGAGAAGATGAAGAAAAACAACCACAACATCTCTGCACAGCAGATCTGCCAATAAAGCAAATTTATTATAATTTTATCCCTGCGGCCCATTAAAACATCTTCAAAGTGAAATGTTGCCTGTTGTTTTTGTTGTTGCTGATGTCTGGCGACTGCTCTGAAATTTTAGTGTTGTTGTTTTTTAATGCTTTGCATGCGATGCTGTGCTGTTTTTGGTTGTTTTTTTTTGCGCCTTTTTAAAAGGGTTTTCATTTTTCAGCTTTTTTTATTTTTCTTCTTTTTGTGGCCCTACTCCCTTTTCTTTTACAACAGCGCACTCTTGGATTTTATAATCAGCATTCATATCAGCAGCAAACATTAAAAGCGCATTAGTGCGCTTTCAGATGTTGATAAGCTTTTTTTGTTTTTGTATTTTTTTATTGTTTTTCAACTTTGTACTTAAATTTTTGCTTATTTGCTGGTTAAGCAGCGCAAAAAATGTTTAAAAAACTTTTTCTTTTACTCAATCGCAACACATCAGGCGGCTTCAGCATATTTTGTAAGTCTAGAAAACTGGTGACAAAAACTAAATATTTAGTTCCTTTATTCAAATGTGATCAGGAACTTTTCCTTTCTTTGAAATCAATATCGATTGTTTTGCCCACAAAATCACCCACTTTTCAAGGGCATATTTTTGTAAGATTTTTTAATGCTCAAGTATTTTCCAAACTTTTTCGTTTCAAAGTTTTGTACCCAGCAATGTTTTTTTTTACTTTCCACAAACTTTATAATGCACTATAATAAATTGTTATTGAGTAAAATAAATCTTATCAAAATGTGCTAATCGTTGTTTTTATTAGAGCTCAATAACATCTTAAATATATTTTATTTAAAAGAAGTTCACAATATCTGCTGAAATAACGAAAAATATTGTTTGAGATAATTTACGAATTTATAATGCATGATAAGTCCACACGAAATGTTAAGGACCGTTGCATGAGGAAAGCGACAAATCAGCCGCAATCCATTTTCTTATCTCTCCGAGTAGAGTACGAGTAATAAGGAAATGCAAATTAATCCGATGAAAACAACAAAGCAAAACAAAAAAAAAACTGAAAAACAATCGACCAAAAAACACTATAACACATACGAGTTTTGCTGTGACAAACAACACAACAAGCAAAAAGGATGCAGTTACGTGCTGTCAAGCAGATAATGCGAAATTTTATTGACATCGTACAACATCAAAAAAGAACACTCAAAGATCGAACAAATAAATGAAGGAACAACGAAAAGCACAAAATAACAGTTGTATGAAAATTCCCTCCAACTCAAGTGCCATGCAAAGTGCAGCATGCAACTTTTGTTGTTATTGTAGCTGATTCGACTGCTGACTGCTCACTGCTGTTGCTTTTGCAGTAAATAACTGTGCCGCACGAATTATGACCAAAAAAAGCGAAATACTTTTATTTATTCTCTCATTTTATTCATTTTTATTGTATACGATTTTACGGATTATCGAAATTAATGCAAAGCAGCGGCAACATCGCAGTAGCAGCAGCCACCGCCGCATCTGCAGCAACAGATGATGCGCTGGAATTTAACTAAATTTGGCAAATTTGGGCAATGAAAATAAATAAAATGTTGGCATAACTGAAAAGAATAAAAGAAATCCAATCTCAATACACCGATTGTTTTACTGTTGCTGCTGCTGTTGTTGATGTTCTTTATATTTTTTGTTTTGTTTGATTTATTTTTTTTTTTTGAATTTTTACTGTCGTATTGTCATTAGCAATTTGTAAGTCATTTGTAAGAAAATATCCAATAATGTGACAGCAAACAATAAAGGGTTAAACATTCAAATGTAATTTTATTGCCATGTCAATTTGCCGTTTGTCGTGAGTGAAACTTTCATGTAAAATTCAAAATTACGGTAGGATAATCTTTTATCCAGAATTATCGTAATATATGTAACATGCATTGTGCTACTTCATTTTTTTTTTTATTTTTAAGAATGATTCATAGGGTTTCTTTAGAAACGATTTATTGTATTACACAGTGTAACACTAGTAAGCGTTTTCAGGCTTGGCTAGGATGGCTTGAAACTACTGCCATAATCAAAACCTTGCTCTGTTTCGCAAAGCTGTTGACACATTTTATCAACTTAAGAAGTTTTCGTGGGTCAGCACATTTTTCAGAAATTGTCCAGTTTGAGTCCAGTTTTGATTGAGTTTTGGTCGAGTTTTTCTGGAGTTTTTCTGGAGTTTTGCTCGAGTTTTTATCCAGTTTCTGTCCATTTGCTGAAAGCGTCTTGCTGGCCATGTCAAAGTTGTAGCCATGGTTTCGATGAACAAACATACACATAAATTGTACCAAAAACTATATCTGGCCAGCATTTTGGTATAAATTTTTTGATTTTTTCAGATATTCGACCATTACTTCCGAATTACTTATTTTTTGGTAAGACATTTACCCAATCCTGTTTTAAAAAGACATCGTTAAGTATTTTTTTCTTAAATAAAATTTCATTTCGAAATAAAATATGGTCAATTAATGAAAGAAGAACAATTTTTCTGTCGAAAAAATATCGTTGCAAAATTTATGTTTAAGGCTTAAGGTTCGCTTACTTCAAAGCTTCAAGCTGAATAGCTAAGAAGGCTAATAGCTGTAGTAGCTAAACTCTATTTTAATTAAAATGATTGAAGAAAATGATTTTAAGCCGTTTAAGAGAACTGGATTATAAAGGTAACTATAGACGGGACGAAGGGGGCGATCCGCGGACACAAACTGATCTGGAGGTGTATTTTTTTATTTGTGTAAACAAAAAAGTTGTTTAACCTTAGTGTTTCAGCAATTTTGATTGAATTTTACAAATAAATATCTTGCAAATTATGGTAAAAAAAAACTGAAGAAGTCGAAATCAAAACACTGACCTGAAACTATAGTTGCGAAATGAAATAATATAAAAAAAAATGTTCAAATAACCTAATTTTCGGATCTGTTAGAAATATTAGATAATTACTATTATTATAATTACTATTGAGCGCCAAACTTGGGCAATATTTATCGCAGTCTGAAGGTTAAACTTACAATCAGGTTTTCGAGTAATTGAGTTGATATTTATATGCGAAATAACACGAGATATAAGGGTTTCCAAAAGAATGTTTTTAGTTTAGTTAATCCATGCAATAGCGCCAAAATATGATTTTAATTTTTTTAAAAATTCAACTTGATTTATTTCGAAGCTTCACTAGGGAGATGAACAGATTACAAAAAAAAATTGTTATTTAGCTGTCAGCTTAACGCAAATATTTTGTTTTATGTAAATAGTATTTTAGTGAAAATTGATGTTGGTGTTTTTTTTTGTTTCATTTTTGCTACCCTAAACCAGTTCTATGCGATGTTGACTTAAGCTGGAAAAAGAGTCATTACCATGGCTGATAAGTCATTTGACGTAACATCATTTGTCATTACATCCAATTACTTGTATACGTGAGCTACTAACTATGAGCAAAGCAAGTTAATTTAAGACACATTTACATTTAAATTAAAATAAGGGTGACCAGCTTACAGAAAAAAAAATGTTTAGTAATTTTGCGAATAAAAATTCAATTAATTTATACAAATTTTTAGTTTTAATAATCAAAACATATTGTAATGAACTTTGCTGAAAGTTTCCATAAAGCATTCTGCGGCATTCCATAACGAACCTAAAAACAAGTTCGCAATAGCATCATCAGCATCAACGCCCCACTCGCAGCATTCAGAATTAAACACATCATTTGTCTTGAGCAAATCATTTCATTTTAATCAATGAGCACCCATCAGAACCATTAAATATCATTTATCTTTGGCAGCCTTTTTTTCTACGCGGTCTTTTTTTCTTGTTTTGCCTTGAATATATTTTCTTAACGTCCTATCCCTCAGGTATCATGCAACAATATGTTACATGCTGTGTGTTGCATATGCATTTTAATACTGCACAGCAAACTATATTGGTGCATTTAAACCTTTTGGAAAGATTTCGAAAAAAATAAAAAGGTCTAATCGAGCTGAAAATTTTTCATAAATCAATTTCAATGTCGTGTGGCATTTTTGCAAATTCAAGCTCAAGATGGCGTTCAGAAAATATTGAAAAAAAAAATTCAAAAATAAATTAAAAATATTTTTTAGATTTAAATGCATAGATTGAATGATTTAGAATATTTCCGAATTTTAAAAATGTTTGCAAAATCTTTAGTTTTTACGTTACTGATAAAAAACGCTTAGGTCAAAATTTTACATTTTATCACTTTTTTTTTCCTAAACTATCAATTTTCAGTCAAAATTGCACTGTAGTATTTAGCAGCAAACTTATTTTAATGCGCACATATTTGCTTTGACGGAAAAGAAAACACAGCTTATGAGTTAGCAGCAAAGCAATAATATTACAAAAGCGGACCCAGCAGAGTGACCCACAGTAGATTTAAAGCCACAAAAATAAGCAGTGTTGCTTGACAACGAGTTGCAACTTCCATCTCGCTAAATTTTTTGTTTTTTTTTTTTTAGTGCTGCACTAATTAAAGCTTCAAGTCCAATAATTAACAAGAAAACAAGTTAGCATATCAATGTCGTCTTCTGCACTTTTGTCTTCAAATTGATTAAATGAAAAATCGTTTGTAATGTTCGCACGACTTTAGTTTTAAACATGAAGTTTATCAACTTCAGTGAAAATTAATGAACGCATTAATCAAAGCTTACGAAAAAAAAGGCAAGATAAAAGAATACAAATTTTCTCAGCTTACTGTAGGCATAATATTTTTGGACCTAATTTATGTAAAGTTTAAATTGTGCTCATTTATTAATTTAACACTTGAGTGACCAAAACAAGCCATAGCAGTTAAAATTACGAAATAATAATTAAAACAAAGAAAAAGCAACAATTAAGCTACGCTGATGAATGCGGTGCAATTAATATAAAAAAAAACAACGTTAAGTTTAATTTTTATACAAAAAACAAATGCTCATTTGATGTAGCTGGAGACCACATCATTGCTGCAAAGCAAACTAAATGCATACAAACTAAGAAGTTTGTTGCTCAAGTCTTTTGTTTAATATTGTAATAAAATTTTAATCTCAATCTATTGCTCAAACTAGCAATTGATACAGAATGTCACATTTGTCATGATTACCGCAGCACTAAAATCGCATTCCAGAGAATTCTAAACTAAAGTTTGCTAACTTATCACTTACATTGTAACACCTACAGTGAAATTTTATTAATACCGAGAGCAACATTTCGAAAGCATCGTCAAGAATTTATTATTATTGCACCAACAACAACGACGTTGCAATCAGCGCCAAGGCTGGTTGGTGTTAAAGTGAAGTGCTGATATTCTCTAATGTTTTGAACCCTTTTCGATGAAGGTGTCAACTTAGTTGAGAGTGCGGCATTAAAATTTTCCTTGCTTCTCGGACAACAGACATTAAAAATTATTGCCGTTGATATTTCACTTGTATACATACATACAAATGATAAGCTAAAAAAATGCATGTGCATTTGTATGTATAAATTAAAGCCATTATGCGTTATGTTGCCTAGATTATGGCAAGCAACGTATCGCCATTGCCATTGCCATAGCAAGTGATTTTTATTCATTTTTTCTGCTATTTGCTGGTAAGTGGCAAATTTATTGTAATGGCTCTACTAGAAATTTGTATATCATATGACAAAGAATTAGATTGTTGTTGTGTTTCTTTAAAGCATTTGCCATTGCTTACAACAGCAGCAGCTGCAATTTATTAAGGAACTTAACTTTTATTGATTTGACTAATAGTAATTTATTTCACTTGCATTATACGTTGTATTTAATATTTTGGTAGAAATTTTACTTAAACCAAAACCAGGCAATTATTATAAATTTTTCAAGTGTATCGAAAATGTGCTGAAAATTCGACAAATGTATTACAAATGCGGCAAATGTACCGAACGCTCTGAAAACTTGACAAATGTTCTGCCGACGATTTTTCAGAACGCAAATGTATTTTAAAAAGTACAAGTGTACCGAAAATGCCATCACTGATCCATATTAACCTAAGCTTTATCAATTTACTATATATACATATGTATCTAGGCTTATACCTCAGCTCCGATGCAAGTCAAACGTATGACCAACAAGTAATTGTATTAATAAGTTAGAAAAATATGTGAAAGTTACTGTAGCTGTTGAATCGATATCTCATTTCCGATACAAGTTAGAATTTCAAGGTTTGAGTAAATTTTGTGGATTACTAAGTGATCTACACTTATTTTAGCGTTTGATTGCTGGCCTGAAAAAACTAAGGCAGCAGCAGTAAAAACAAAATACGGTTAATATGCGTCAAAAAATATATTTGAAAAGTGAGAAGAATTAAATAACTTGAAATGAAATGTATTAAATTTTTTAGAGACTTGCCTCGCCTTCTAAATCAACGCTTCATATGTAAGTGCACTTCTTGGGAAAATAAATAAACATATAAAACTGATTTTTCGATAGACATGACGTATGAGTAACATTTAATTAAATTAAAAATTATCCGAATTTGGATGCAATTTCAGATAATAACTACCGAGTGACTATTAAATAAATTTAATTGGACTACATTTATAAATAATAAAATGAATGGCAAATACACTCATAATATTTCATATTTTTTCCCTCATAACTTTTAATAAACATCAAGACTCTTTTTAGATACTATAAACATATGCACAAATTGCGACAAAATTTTTCTCCAAAGAAGTGGGGCAGCAAGACTTTAAAAACTAAGTATTTAACAAACACAAAAAAAAAAACAGATTTGAATTTGACTGATGTTTAACAAGTTGACTTAGGAAAAAATGTTGCTTAACTAAAGTCTTACATTAAATTAACATAAGTGGAGCTTAACCACGACAAGTCTAAAAATCTTGTGACCAGTTGTTGCCATTTTTGTACTTGCTGTTGTCACGCTGTTTGAACTCAATACAAAAATTTGCCTATTGCTTGCAATTAATAAGACGCCTTCAAATATTATATGCACAAGTCTTTAACAAGTTTTTACATATTGTACAACATTAAATACAACTAATTGGTATTTTTTGACTTAAATATTTTAAATACTTATTCATTTAATTTGAAAGTTTTAAAAGCTTTAAAGTGTATAAAAAAAAATTTACTGCAGGCAAACAAGCAAACAAGCGCCATTTCAAGGTTGTATCTTATGAAAATTAGGTTGATGCTGGTTAAAGAAGTGACACTTGTATTCAGATATGTGATGTGTTATATGTTGTTTTCAAATAGTTGGTTATATAGATTTGACAAAAATTTGGTCAGCATTAATATTAACATGACAGCTTAAGTAAGCACAAAAAAAAAAGTGCATGAAAAGTCAATTTTAAAATGAACGCTACGTATTCTGAAAAAATTTAATTAATAGTAAAATTTTATATTTCACTTTTATAATTAGCCACAACTTTAACACCATCGTCAAATATAATTATTATTGTTTAAAAATCTGACTGATTACAAACATAAGATAGGAATACTCAACAATTTCAATTGATTTATCGTACCCTTAATGTTCAACCTTTAAACAAATTTAAGCTAAAAAAAACAAATAAAAACGTACTCCTTGTGCTCAAAACAGACATCTACATATTTGTTTAATATTTTTTCTATTGCAAACTAAACCCAATTGGCCAAATGTCTATGCAATTAAAATTTCAAAGCTGCAGGCAAGCAAAAGATTTCCTTGCTTTATGGCCACATTTCAATAATCATTTCCAATTTACTTAATCACCGCGAAAGCAACAAAAATCTACTGCCATGCCAAATCCTGTGATTCTAAAAAAAAATTCTAAGTGTTTTTTCAATATTTTTCTATTTTCGTTGTCTGTCAATGACAGCGGCAGCAGCGATAGATAGACGCAAAACGACAACTTGGCCAAAGAAACCTGCTGCGCATGTGCGCCATGCTTCAAACAAGTTATAATTCTGTATGCTGCTGCTGTTGCTTCTTCTTCTTCTTATTATAATAAGAACTTGCCAGTTACACGTTACGAGTTACGCGTGCGCCACAACTGAAGAATGTTTAGATTTTCTAATTTCTTTTCTACGTTTTTTTTTTGTTCTTCTGTATTTTTTTTTATCTTTACTCTCTTAAGTGCATAAATAAAGCAAAAGTTAAATAGAAGCACTCGTAATAGAGAGCAGAGAGTGAAGAAACTACAGAAGAAGCGTGTTATAAGTTGTCTGTTTGCTGCCTGCAACATAATCAATGCGCTTGCGCAGCAGTTTTGTATGGCAAGTTGGAATATTTATGTGTCTAACTGTGTGCATGCCAGCACATAAGTGTGTGCTAGTGTGCGTAAGTTGGCAGCTTTATGCACTCGTGGCTAAATTTTATTGCAAACGATTATACTTTACTACGTAAAGGATATGAAATATAAAAGCATTCAATTAGATATAATTTGTTTGCTATTAAAGAACTTTTAGTTTTGGTATTAAAGAAAAAATATATTTGAAAGAAAAAACAATGAATTAAGAATTAATTTAAGCAAAAAATTATAAAAAAAAATTTATTATTCGAAATAAGTTATGGAAAAGAATTTTTGATAAAAAAAAGCAAATTAATGAGTGAAAATTATAACAAACTTAGCAAAATTGGCATAAAAGCATTTCAAGAAACATTCAAAAAATGCAAACAAATTGACGAGAAAATCATGCGCTACTTCTTTTTAAGTTTCCTATTCAAGAATAATTAAAAACCTTAAAAAAAGTTGAACAAAATTCTTTTCTAAAAACTTAACACATAGCTATAAAAAAACCAATAAAAAAATTCTCTTATGTGAATATAACTTTTTGTTTTTTTTTTTTATTTTCTCCGCTATTCAACACACAATTTTGTCTAAGAAATTAGGCTTGAAATTTGAATATCAAGTTATGAAGTCAAACAAAAGAAATCTGAATCGTTAATACAAACAATGTAGGAAGAAATGTATTTTTCACAAATTCTATTTAACAACTTAACTACATTTCAAATTTAATGCGTGTGTGCATGTATTTACAAGTTCGTGTCTTAAGTCTTTTGTTTAAAATTAAGCTGTATTCTTTTTCAAATGCTTTTCAACATAAACGCACACATGCTCATGCGGCGTATCTTGTTTGCATTGATTTTTATGAGGCATATTACCACAAATCTAAAAGAGAGCACACAAAAATTCAAAAATTGTAAACAATTTAAATGCAACAGAAACTAACAATAACAAAATGAAAGGAAAACAAACAAAGTTCAGGTATTAAGTACAAGCCATGCATGTCTTCATGTATAAGATGTAGGAGAAGATTTGAAAAATAAAAGTCAGAAGATTAATTTTTATGGATACATTTGAGGTTGACATAAGTGGGAAAGAAAGTAGGCTTTTCAATATTTACCAAGAATAACTTCTACAAATTGTTGTTAATTTAAGTTGATAATTTTGAAAAAACATTCAAAATACGAGAAAATTCGGCGAGCAATGTACAAACAGTATTAATGAAGAAAAAAATATCGAATAGTATCTTCAATTATCGTAAACAAATCGAAAAAATATCAATACTTCGTAGAAGTCGATTTAAGTTCAAATAACTGTATCGAACAATTTTAAAAATTAGCGAAAGAGTAGAAAGGTATCAAAAAACCAATCAAAGTATCGCGAAACATCTGCAAGTCATTTGTGGTAGAAAAATATTGAATTTCATCAAAAATCATCGAAAAATATTCGATTAGGATTACTATCGAAAAATTCAAACTGTATCGATTTTTAAGTATTAAAAACCATCAAAGTCCATTAAAGCCGAAGAACCTTATAGAACTCGAAAAGTATCGAAAAACTCGACAAAACAGATATAGAATAAAAAAAATCTTTCAAAGTCGGGAAACAAAAGTTCCGAAAATTATCTAAAACAATCGAGAAGTATCGTAAAACATGAAAATAAGAAATTCTCTTATTTTTCACTATCCCATCAATAATCTTCTTAAGTTACATAGGTATGTATTTCTTCAACTCACCTTAGTACTTGTAGTTCTCGGTACACCTCCCAGTGCAATGGCATACACCTCAATCTCATACATATCCGGTCCAGCTTCGCGGTCTAATTCTTTGGCAGTAGACAAAATACCCAACTTTGTGTCAATATCGAACAAACGATCAACTTGTTTTGGTGCCCAACTAACCGACGACGCACGACCCGAACTGACTGCCGTCACATTTGTGACATAATATTCAATCTCGGCGGAATTGAGACGCGCACTTACAGTCAAAATACTTGTACCGGTCGATTCGTTCTCATATACCGAACCACTTTGTTCTCGCTGATCGAACACGGGACCCGCGGCATGCGATTTTGAACTACCGGTAACAATAATGGTGATATAAGCATCAGTGCTTTTACGTTCACTCTGCACTGCTTCATCAGTAGCCTTCAACGCTAACTGATAACGCACCTCTGGATTTGTTATCGTATTTCGTAACGTTATAGCACCCGTATTACGTTGCAACTTAAATAACTCCATATTTCCACTGACCATTTCGTAGGTCACCAGGCCATTACTGCTAGAATCAGCATCACGTGCTTGCACGTGCATGACCAGAAAGCCACCACGTTGTGCTGCCCCGGAGCTGGCAAGCTGCGCAGACTGAGCGCTTGGCAAAATTGCAGCATTCATTGAAACAAAAATGGGTGCATTATCATTGATATCTTCGACGATGACAGTAACCAATTTCTCAGCAGACAGTTGACGCTCCGGTAGCTGCGCCTGATCGGTGGCCACAACGGTTAAACGAAACGTATCAATAGACTCACGATCGATTTCACGCAGTGTGTGTATGACACCAGTCTGTGTATTGATGCCAAAGTGACGTCCACCAGGCAGTTCAGGTTCCTGCCGTGATATAGCATAGGTTACTTTACCATTTAGCCCGGAATCTGGATCCTCAGTGCTAATGGTTACGATGGGTGTCTTCACAGCAATGCCTTCTTTTATCTGACGCACAATTGCTGTATTGGGGAAGGTTGGCGGATTATCATTCTCATCGACAACATGCACTGTAAACATTATCGTAGTGGAAAGGCGTGGGGTGCCACCATCCGAAGCTGTTATATTCAAATTATAAATATTTGTTTCTTCATAATCCAATGACTTGTGCAGATATAAGCTACCGCTGATAGTATCAATATGAAATGTGTCCTTCCGATTTCCCGCTGTGATGCTGAACGACACCAAACTATTGACGCCCAAATCAGAATCTGTTGCACGGAATTTCATTAGCTCAGTACCAATTGGGCTGGTTTCCAACACCGAGATTTCATTGTCCGTTTGTGCAAATTCTGGCGCAACATCATTTTCATCGAGTACATCGATTGTTATTGTAGTACTGTTGCTTAGTTGTCCTTTGAGCGCAGCATCACGTGCCACTACTGTCAAGCGATAAGAGGCCAATGTCTCGCGATCCAGTTTATGCACCAGCGTTAGCTGACCAGTTGCATCATCCATCGTAAAGCAACCATCTCGGTTACCGTCCGTCAACGCATAGTATACATCCCCGTTAAGTCCCTCATCGGCATCTACAGTATAGACGCGTATTACTTGCGTACCAACACTGGCACCTTCTGATATCTGCACACGATAGGGTGCACGTACAAATTGTGGCGCATTGTCATTAACATCCGTAATAATGATTTTTACCTTGACGCGATCACGCAAACGCGGTGAACCATTATCCGATACCACAGCCTCTAGTTCAATAAAGTTTTCACCGTGCTGCAAGTCAGTCGTACTACTTCCACTGCCAGTCCCAGACACCATAGAACCACGTCGACGCTGCACCAATACCTCACGATCGAACGGTTGCAATGTCTTGATGAAACCATTACGCATGTCAATACTAAAGTATTGCGTCTGCGTGGCCAACATGTAGATCAACTCTGCATTGCGACCCACATCACGATCCGTCGCGGTCAACTTGCCCACAAACGAATCAGCCGGCTCGTTTTCTGCAATACTGAAAGTGAAGCTTGAATTTGTAAATTGTGGTGCATTGTCATTCTCATCGAGCACATGTATGATCACTGGTACCAGCGACGAACGCGACGGCATACCGGCGTCACGACATGCCACGGTCAACGCATAGTAGTCCCGTTCCTCACGATCCAGTGGTGAGCGCACAAACAAATAACCATCCGGAAAGACACCAAATTTGCGCGCAACATTCCCTTCGGTGATTTCGTATGAGATGCGTCCATTTGCGCCCAAATCTGCATCCGATGCAGCCAGCGGAAAGAAGCGCGCATTAACGCGCGTTGACTCTGGCAACGAGGTCTCGTATGAAGTATGATCAAAGACAGGTGTATGATCATTGACATCAGCGATCATTACATCGATGTTGTGTTTGGAGGACAACGGAGGCGTGCCACCATCTGTTGCGGTCAATTCAACATGCAACAACGTGCCCGGCTCAACCACCCCCTGTAAGGGACGCTGCAAGTAGAGCACGCCAGTCGCTTCATTAATACGAAAAAGTTCTAATGGATTAAAGCTGAGCGTGTAGGTGACACGACTATTGATGCCTGCATCGCGATCACGTGCGCGTGACAAGTAAACCTCTTGACCGACAGCGGCATTCTCTGCCAGTTGCAGCAGCTCTGCGCCATCACGATCATGTGAAAAAATTGGTGCATTATCATTAACATCTAAAATCGATATGTTCACAATTGTCTTGCCATATGCAACGAGGCCCTGGCGCGCTACAATCTGCAGTTGATACTGCAGTTGCAGCTCACGATCAATACGCTGTTTTGTAGTAATGCGACCAGTGCCACTATCGATGAAAAAATTCTCTGCCACATCACCGTATACAATGGCGTACTCAATGTTGTTGCTGCTGGTGGTGGGTGGCTTGCCTGCCAAACCAGTTGCAGACGACGAGGACTGCTGCTGCTTCACTTGTACTCGTCCTACTTCGCGTCCTATTGCCGGTTCTTGCTGCTCATGATCTTCCACAATTTGAAATTCATAACCGCTGTAAGAGTCAAATTCGAGCGTTTCCATTTTGCTTTGTTTTATTATCTCAACGATCGAATCATGTTCGGAACGACGATCTCCACGATCGCGCGCAGAGATCCGCAGTTTATAAAGCGCTTTTGGCATTTGGCGTATGTCAACAATAGCGGAGGCGCGTAGCGTTATCGCACCAGACCAGGCATCCACGACAAAGAGACCATCGCCACCTGATTCGAGATTGTAGGTAATTAAGGCATTATCGCCTGCATCACGATCATTAGCTGAAACTTTGAGTAGCACAGTTGCGGCAAGAGTCGATTTTCCGCCAGCTTGTTTTTCTGCAGCAGAAGTAGAAGCAGCAGCACTGCTGCCAGCATCTGATGATTCCTCATCGTTCAGTGCATAGAAGTAGTGCTTCGGATAGAACTCTGGACTATTATCGTTAACATCTTCAACATGCAGGTAAACCGTGGCTGTTGCTGATTGTGGTGGTGCGCCCTGATCACGGGCGACTACAAAAATCTCATAATTTTCTATACGCTCACGATCGAGTGAAGTGCGCGTTGTCAATTGGCCGGTGAGCGCATCGAGTGCAAATTGATTAGGATATTTTTGTTGCACTAGTGCAGGTAGTGTATAGGTAACTGAACCATTAGTGCCTTGATCGTGATCAGCAGCTGTCAACATGGCTATCAGTGTCAATGGTGGAGTGCCTTCATTCAGCGTGACATTAATATGTTGTTGGGAGAATTGTGGTGCTTCATCGTTTTCATCGAGTATGGTCACTTTCAATTGCGTATATGCCCACTTTGGGTTGGGGCCACCATCACGTGCCGAAATACTGAGTTCCACGCTTCCTAGCACCTCACGATCCAATGCTGTTTGCGTGGTAATGAGTCCAGTAGATGAGTCAATAGCGAACCATTGTTGCTCATTTCCCGAAACAAATTCATAAAAGATTTGCGCATTAACGCCGGTATCTTCATCTGTGGCAGTTATGGATGCGACATATGAACCAGGCGGTGCCAGCTCACTCAGCACCGCCGAATACTCAGATTTCTCAAAAACTGGCTCGTGATCGTTAACATCATTGACATGTATGATTAAGTAGGCTGTAGCAGTGCGTGGGGGACTACCCTTGTCAATGGCGACTACAGTGAGGTTATATTTTCCAATTTCCTCGCGGTCCAAGACACCATTGACACGCACGATATCAAAAGAGGGCGTCTTTTCCAAACGAAAATGTGCCATTTCATTGCCGGAAATAATTCTGATCGCTGTATCACCATTGAGGCCCTCATCCATGTCGACGACAGATACTGCAGCAACAACGCTACCATTTACTGCATTTTCATCAACAGTTGCAAAGCTACCCGTAGGTGGAAAATACTGAAAACGTATAACTGGATCATGATCATTGGTATCAACGAGGTTGACAGTAACATAAGTACGTCCATCTTGGCGCGGCGAGCCGTGATCACGTGCGAATACCGTAAAAACACAACTTTTCGGGCAGCTGCCCACCGAACGTGTATACGTCTGACAATTTTGCTGTGGACAGCTCAAGCGCTCAGTGGTCGAAATGACGCCCGTTTCCGGATCAACAGTAAATTGTCGTTCTGTGTCTGCGAGATAATATGTGATCTTGCTGTTATCGCCCAAATCATTATCAGAAGCCATCACCTGTAAGACGGGTGTACCGGGTGGCACTGATTCGTTCAAAGACACAATATAATCGCTGTGGTCGAAAATTGGCGGATTATCATTCACATCAACTATCGTGACGTTGACCTGCAAATAACCATAGTGTGACGGTGAGCCACCATCACGTGCCGAAATATTCAATTGATAAAAACCACGTGTTTCACGGTCTAAATTACCCGTTGTCTCCAAATGTAAATAAGAAACATCACCACTGGGATTTGTGGTGACAGCGAGACGAAATTTATCCTCATGATTGCCATCGATAATGCGATAATCATCGGTCACGCTATTGATCCCAATATCACGATCTGTTGCTGCATCGAGCAGCAGACGCGTACCCGACGCAGCACTTTCAGAAAAAGAAACTGCAATACTTGGTTCGGGAAATTCTGGCGCATTATCATTTACATCCAGCACAGTGATACGCACCTCAATGGGGTAAGTGGGTTGTGACGAGAGCACAACCAAATCATAACGATCTCGGATGCCCTCACGATCCAACACAAGATTTGTCTTAATTTCACCTGTCTGCTGATCGAGCGTAAATTCTCGCGGTGGTTCATTGAAACGGTATGTGAAATCAGCGCGCGTTGGTATAAAACCCACAACGGTGCCACGCGGTTGACCTTCCAATACTTCAAACTGAACACTGGTGTCTACAGCACGTGATTGCATCTGTCCCGATGCAGTACCATCGGCTGCTGAGGAACGTCGCCGTGGAAAGGCTGTGTATTGTGCTGAGTTTGAAATTTGTATGCCACGACTACCAGGACCTGGACCGGGTATATGTAAACTGGAGCTGGCACTTTGGCCCACTTGACATGTTGCCAATTGGATCAATGGTAACAACAGCGTGATGGCAGCAGCAACAGCTGGGACGAGAGGAAGTCGTATCGCATTTTTGTGGAAATATCTCGTTTTTGCTTTTGACAGCGTAAAATGGCGGCGGCGGCGACAGTCTTGAATGGTTCTTGTTGTTGTTTTTGTAATAACGACATTGCTATTGTTGTTGTTGTTGTTGTTGTTGTTGTTGTTGTTGCTGTTGTTGCTGTTGTTTTTATTGTTTGTATTGCTTATGTCGCTATATCGATTTGTCATGCTGCAGTCGTTATATTGGTTTTTGTTGCTGTTCACGTTGCGTTCACGTTGTCCTTCTTCTTTTTCTTTGCGCCTGCAAAACATCGTCATAATGTTGCGGCGTTGCTGACTCTGTTGGTTGCGACTCGTTGCTTAAGTCGTTGTTTTGAAAATTGCGATTGCTTATTTTTCTCGGTGTTGTTGTTGTTGTTTAGCTTTCGTTTTTGTTGTAATATTTGATGTTGCTGTGTAAATTTGTAGCCTAAAGCCATTAGTGTTCTTAATTAGTTGAGGCACAGAAATTCGTTTCATTTTAAAACCGTCCTTCGTAAGCGCGACATTTTTAATTATTTTGTTAATGAATTCTTTGAGAAGAAATAAATAATAAAAAAGAAAGAAATAATTTCCTTTGATGTTTCTTCTTTTTTCTTCAATTTCTTTTGGACACTCGTACTTTAACAATTTAACCGCACTCTTTTTGTTGTGAACACTTCTGTAAACATTTTATTTGCCTTGGGTCCTATTTTAATGTGTTTTTACTACAAAAATATTATTGAACCTGTAACGAAAAAACATAAAAAAGAGAATAATTAAATATGGAAAAAACATTTCTTTAAAAACTGTATTAAAGTACAGAAAAAAACAATAAACATTTACTATCTCGTAAGAGCTATGATTTTCGCAGTTCGTTGAAATTCTCTATGCAGCAAACCTTTTAACGTATTACATATATATGGCATAGTTTATTGTAAGACAAGCTAATGAGTACAAGCACTCGAGGTGAAGTGATGTGTGCACTTAATGATGTTTCCGTGTCACCATAAAGTTTAAAATTTTTACTCTGTAACACTAATCAAATATTTGATAAGATTACAAAATATTTGACTGATAAATTACTAAATAATACAACAAACGTTGGAGATTGATAAAACATACTCACATTCGAGTAGAACAACGCGTGAAATTCATAACAATTCAAGTTATGTGCATTTTGAATGTGTACAGAACACTTTTGTATTTCTCTATCTTTTTTTGAATCCCATATAAAAAGTATAATCATCACTACCTAGACAGGCCGTCACTTTTTAGTTTTTCAGGAATCAATATCAAACCACCTACTTGTGTGAG
The DNA here is from genome assembly GCA_963680825.1 of Meiosimyza decipiens. Classification (NCBI taxonomy): domain Eukaryota; kingdom Metazoa; phylum Arthropoda; class Insecta; order Diptera; family Lauxaniidae; genus Meiosimyza; species Meiosimyza decipiens. Next base: position 75,848,316 of record OY804260.1, read on the forward strand.
AAGTAGTCATTGATCCAACGTATAATTTGAAGATTAGTGGTTTCGGGCTCATTGAAGTGACTGCTGAGCATTGGCAATTCAATTCATTTGCTTGCTCATTCATTGTGACACCACAGTATCCGGGAAGCCAAATGAGATTGTGCCTTGCAACTCGGTTACGATCTTCGAATAGCTGATTGGGTTAACAAAGGCCTTCAGCGAAAGCTTACTGTCACTAGAGACACTTATCCACTTCCCATGCCATCTTTTTTCGATGATCCCAGCAAGTCACATTCAAAATGACAAAGACCTCCGTAAGGAAAACCGTTGCCATCTCTCCTGTTGCTAAAGAATATTTAGTCATCTAGATACCACCCAGAACACCTACTGAAGTGGATGGAATGATGATGTATGTGTCTACGCTCTCCATTAAATTTGAGACTACACGAAGTTTTCATTGCTTTTTTCTGGGTTTGTAAGTTTCGAGGAAGTAAAACGTAACCTGGTATATGGTACTTATAGTCCGAACAAATTAGATTATATCCTTAATTTCTGTTTTACCAAGTAATGCAAAAAAAATAAGAACTTTAAACGAACTTTATTTACTTTTTACTTACTATAAAATTTTTTGTTTTTTTAGAAAATTTATTAAGTCTTTGGATATTCAATGTTGCTCGCGCTTATTTCATCTTAAGTTCTAACATTAAGTCAAAAAGTTTCATCAAACTCTAAGAATAATATGCGATGCGATTCCAGTCGAAAATTCATTTGTTCGGGATTAAATCATAGTTTTTCGAAATTTGTTTGTTTTCTTAGTTTGTTCTGGATGTCTCACAATTTTATATAAAAAAAAAGAAAATTTTCTGATTTTTCGGATATGTTACAATTTTTAAAATAGCTCAAAGAAACTGCTTTAAAATAGCTGAAAACAGTTTTATGAAAGCTTGCTATTCTTCTGTTAAACCAATGTTAATAATATGAAGAACGCAAGCTTTCACTACTTTGTTTTGATATTAATGAAAGAAGTAATTTGCCAAATCTTTCGTTTGCTTGGTTACAAAGAAAAATATTTGTAAAGAAAAACAAAAGACTCGGAGAAGAAACTCACTTTTTTAAGTAGACCAATGTTTGTTGATATAAAACAAAAGACTTAAGATACAAGCCTTAATGAAAAATTAAGACAATATACAGCACTACATAACATGCCATGATTTCACAACATAATATTTCATATAAGTAATTTTCTTTTCATTTAATTTGCTACCTACCTCCAATCTAATATTTGGTATTTTAGCTATGCAGCTCAGTCATGTGTGCTCTTAGTGTTTTTTACTCTACCGTTTGCTCTGACTGTTCTACACAAATTCTAAGAAATTCCAGTGCAAACAAAAAACAGGTTAACAAAATTTTGCTTTAGGTACATAGTTACCTTTTTTATTGCTTTTTAAATTCAGGGAATTTATTTTTAATTTTTTTTGTTATCCTTTTAATATGAAATGCTATGTGTGTTTATGTATTTATATACCTTTTCTCATTCTAGTATGGTTTTTTGTTGCCTTACTTGGTTACTTTTGTTACGTTGGATTTGAGCTGCTGTTTTTGACAAATTTGTGTTATATTTTCTCGTGTTAAATTGTTGCTCACGTCTGATAGCAAGGCTTTCTTTGGCTTCATCAAAACACTTTGGTTATATATTTTAAACACATATGTATAGTATGTATAATTGAAAGGAAATGAAATGAAAAAATTTATATAAATTGCTATTGATTGTCATAAATTGTCCGTAGCTATTGCAATGAAATTTCATTTAATTATTTTAAATTAATTTCCAATTAAAAATAAAAAATTTGGAATGTAAGACTATTAACTGTACCCTATTGCATCGTTAATCACAGCTATGCATATACTTTAAAAATTAATTATTAGAAATGTAAGTGTAAAACTATTTCTCTGACCAACGTCAGTGACCCTTAAAAAAAAAAAAATTCTTCACTTTTTTTTTTGAAACATAGACTATTTTCTCTTATCCAAACTGATCATCAATAACCCATAATTCCCTCCTCTAATATATTTTTTTTAATGATTACCTGCATAAAAATTAACATGGTAACATCAATCAACTTAATTAGGTTTAAGTAGAAGTGATGGCTCAAATGAACAACAGCACACACATGTACCTTTTCTACACACATGACTAAAAAAACTTGGCTAAAAACAATAAAAATGAAGCTAAAAAATTTATGGCATAAATTAATGATGTATTGTAGGCAGCAGCTTAAGTCTCTAACTAAAACCAATATGAAATATGTTAACACTTAAAATGGAAATGAAGAAAATAATAGCATTTAAAAACAAAAAAAAAAGACATAACAACATCGTGAAAGAAATGTTTTAACTTAATATTTCGATGTTAATTTTTGGCCAATGACCGCAACGAATCGTAAATAAACATAATAACAGCAAATAAAGGCAACAGTAACAATTGACTTAAAACTGCTAATATAAGATTAAGATTTTATGGATTTTTATGGACAAAAGGAAACAAAATATTTAAATGAATATGAAGTAAAAAAAAAGTTAATATTCAAAAAAGTCTCTACATACTTACATATATTCATATGTTAAATACAAGTTTTTTTGTGTCTGAATTAATATTTAACTGTTGGACAATTTCACACAAAAAAAAATTTTGAATCCACAAAAAAAAAGTGTGTAATTGGGACATACGCCAGAAGTGAAACTTGACAGCAAGCTGTCATAAAATATGAAGCAAAACAGCAGAGCGAATGATTGTAAAAAGTTAGAAAATTGTCGAATAATATTGAATATCATCGAAAAAGTAATATAGAGTAGAGCCTCGATTATCCGTCAGGCACATGGATGACAGAAAAGACGGATAATAGAAAACACATTAGCTTCAGATCTTATATCCTAAATTCTGAGAGTTTTTTCACTGTCAATATGTTTACAAATACGCAAAAAGTTATCCTTATTAAGGTAGCTTAGCAGCGAGCCGCTTTCAACTTCGGTGCATTCGTTGAGGTTATTGAAGAAAGATTTTTCAAAACAACTAAGTCGGATTCTGGCTAAGACTGGACAGCTGCAAAGGAAGTGCTTATGAGATGCATTGTCGTTTGCCGATTGCTTAGTTTCCAGTGCAGGTCGCGGTGACTCTTGCTATAACGAACCATCTCCTAAATAGGGCAGATTGAACTGGTAAGATTTTACAAGACTTCCAGTACTTTTCTACTTCACATAGCAAGTGCAAGAAAGTTTTCTTCTAAGCCGGGAGGAGTGTGAACGCGCTCCGGAACGGTTTCATAAAGAGAGGAATCACGCCTTACTAGTTCATCAGAGTAATGTCAAGTTAGTGCCGTAGCCTGACTAGCTCCTTCTTGTAAAGTTCGATTTTATGTATGACGAGCTCAACGCTTTGATGGCGGCTTGACTATCGGAGATAATTATTATCTCCTCTGAAATAGTTTTACTCACTGACCTGCAGGCTTTACGTATGACAAAAATTCTGCTTGAAAAAGCTAGCTGAATTAGATATACGGAAAGATTGAGAAATTGCTGAGTCTTTTGAATAAACTCCTGTATCTACTCCACAGTCGTCCATCTTAGACTCATCGGTAAATATACCGCTTTCAAAATTTAAAATTAAGTTGAGAGTGTCTTCATTCCACTGAACTCGCTCCGAAAGTTTTACCTATTATAAGATTTTTTTCAAAATACAAAGTAGAACAGATGTAGCCCGTTGGAGATTTTAAAAGTTCGATTATCAAGCTGTCAAGTACAGAACAATCTTCATATTGCTTCGAGAACCAAGTACGGCTTCGATGAGCCTAATTGCACTGCAAACATCAGCTGCTTTAGTAAAAGAATTAGAAGGTAGCAGGAATAAAAGGACATTTATAGATGCCGTGAGCAATTCAAGATTTACTGCAACTGAAAATCAGAGAATACCAAGATATGTAGCTCGAAACTCAGAAGTTAAAGTATTTTTTTTATGGCGTTTCATTTTGCTTACTTCATGCTAACCTTTGAATTTTTTTATTTGTTAAGTATCGGAAAATTTTTTTTATTTTTAAACGATTATTTTTATTTTATACTTTGATCAAGAATGGATTTTTTTTTTCGTTTTTTCATAAGATTCTATAATTTTTCAGTAAATATTTTTTTTGCAAAAATTTTTTATTTAACATTAACATTTTTCATATGCTGGAATATATTTTAATTCATGTTCTAATATATTACATATTTTTAAACAGCTTTTGATTTGACCAAGTGGTTTTTTGTTAATTATTCAGACTTGATTTGTTGTCCAACAAATTTTTGAATAATAACATTTTTCGTATTGACTATGATGATAGTATTTTAGTTTTACAAATTTATTTTTTGTCTCTGATTTATGGTGTGAGATATGTTGCTACCATATAACAATACATATGCAAATTAAAAAAATTTTTTTATTATTTTTTTAAGACAGAATTATAAAACAAAGCAATCTCTAAACTTGGTAACATGATACTTTAGTAAATTTTAGGAAAAAGACCACATGAGTCAGTCAACATATTTTCATAATTTTTTTTATTTTACTATGCATAATTTCTTAAGTGTGTGCTTTCATGGTAGTGTGTGTGCCAACTTTTAATAGGAAAGTTGGGTTGAATACGTATTAAATTTTATTTTCTCATTTTTTGGCATATTTTTGTAAGATTTTGCTATTTAAGCTGTTTATTTTTTTTTTTTTTTTTGTTTTTGCTGAAATTGATTGATGATATTATACTTTAGGTGCGCGATTTTAAGTTTTTGCAGAATTTCTGGTTATTGGTTTCACATTCGTTCTTTTGGGGCAAAAATGGGAAGTTTTAATTTACAATGACATACGACTAGCTATGTATTTGAGTATGCGTATATACATGAATTCATAAAAAATTAACCGTTAGCTCACGCTTTTTAGCAGTTAATTACGCTAGCTCTCATAAGATTTGAGTTTGATAAAAAAAAAAATGTTTAAACATCATTTCTTTACTTTATGTTTTGATGTTGCGTTTGCGAGTCTATGCCCTAGTTTTATGCAAAAACAATTTGACCGTTTTTGCTGAATTGTTATATTTTGAAGAAAATATTTTTTATTAACATTTGTTATGAAATTTATAAGTAACAAAATCTTCTCATGGACACAAAAATCTTGGCAATATTTTCAAAGAGCACAAAAAAAAAGCCCAAAAAGAAACTTAAAAGCATCAAAAAATCATTACTTGTTAAAGACAAATGATTATGCAAACATTAAAATTTTATCACAAAATTGCACAAGAACTTCAACAAGAAAAAAAAAGCACTAATTAAAATCGCCGCTGAGTGTTGCAACTAAAGCAAGTTCGTTTCTTAAGTCTTTCGTTTTCGGCAATACAGCAGCAAAAAGTGAGAATTAAGTAAAACGCAAAATGGCACAGCTATAAAGTTTAAAAATTCTTTTCCATCTGGTTTTTTAAAAGCCAAATTCCAAATTATTTCTTTTTTATATCGGTTGTCGTTTCGGGTTTTGGGATTTATGGACATAAAAGCATAACCAAAAAAATAATGAATTTTTTATTATGTTCTTTTTGTTTGTTATCGCGCAAGTTTTTAAACAAACAAGCGAAAATTCCACACATAAAAAATATAAGAAACAACGACTCTTTTTCGTTTTTAGTTTATTTGATGTCTTTGCAAGATTTTTGTGACTTTTATTGGTTGCTGTTGCTGCGGAAGCGATTGCATGAAATTAGTTCTTATGTTTCGTCTTGCTACACTAAAAAAAATAAAAGGATTTCTGTAGAAAAAATTTTTTTTTTTGAACGACTTACGGTACTTAAATTGGACACGTTTCGGGGATGTTGTCTAGTAATATATATGGCATTCCACGCCAAACTAAACAATATTTTGTTTTTGCAGCTCTGATTATTTTGAAATTATTTCTTTATTTTTTGACGTTTTTTTAATGTTCAAAACTCCGCGAATAATCAGACAACTGTCAAGTATTTTATTTCTGAATTTTTGTTTTCAACGTGATTTTCAGAAAAGATATCGAAAATTTTTCTTAAAACGATATTGCTATGATATTTTTAAAATGCAAAAATAAATCGTCATTTTTAACAATGTAAAATTTTTTCTATAAATCTGTTATTTATTTATCAAATTTTAAGTTTAGTCTGATAATGTACAAACTATAGGATCTGTTTCTTTCCAAATTTTCAATGACAACTTTTTTAGTTATCTGTGTTGCAAATTTTCCTACATTTTGAGTAACAAAGAAATAATTTGCCTATAATGTTAAATAACTAGAAAAAATAGCAATCCTTTAATTTCTGTGAAACAAAATTTTTTCTCTCAGTGCTCACATTGGCTGCATCCATCATAAAAATTGTGAATGCTCATCAAAGCAAAGATGAAGTAAATAAAAAATTTCAAAACTTTCAAAGTACAAAACGGATGTTTGGAATTTGGCAATAATAACAATAAAAACAAAAGCAACAAAAAGGCAACACGTACTTAAAAAATCTGCACCATTCAATGCAACAAATGCAATAACAATAACAGCAACAAAAACAAACAAAAAACCAGTAAAAAAAGGCCTGCAAAAATTAAAAATGCAGACAGCAACAACAGCAGCCAAAAGCCACAGCACAGCACAACTCATTAAAAGCCTCTATTTATCGCATTGAAATGCGCATGCTTTCAAAATATCTTAAAATGCTTCTGTTTGCCACGGACAGACAACCATCCAGCCAGTCAGACATATGTATTCCTTACATAAGACAAACGTTGGGTACCAACTCTAATGGAAGGTGAAATTTTTGCACGACCAAAAATAATAAAAAGTGTTCAAGCACTACAACAACAAAAACAGCAACAACAACAGCACCAGAACAAAAATCCATTAATGCGTTTTTTTGGGAGGTTTTTTACGTAAGGGTCCTCCACAAACACACACACACACACGTATTGCATAATAAGAAGAAGCAGAACTCAACAACAAGTTTTAAGCTACAAGAGCCTTTGCATGTTTCATACAAATTCATCATATTTTTGTGTAACCTGCATTTTTGGTGTATTTTTTGTTGTTGTATTTATTTTTGCTGCATTTTATTTAAATAAGAGCATAACAAATTATTAATAAAATGTGTAATACAAAATTTTATTGAGAGCAAGGTCAATGGATTTTGCATCAAACCTTTGGAAATTATTTGCATATTTCAAATTGATGGACAAGCTCAGGTCGCAATTTACATCATTTACATACATCAGTCAAAGGGCAGGTCCACTAAACATTATGGCCACAGAAATCTGTTAGGGATTTTTCTCTACAATGTAGTGCTCCAAACAACAGGCTACTCTATCACGAACTTGACTTTGAGAAATGTGTGCAGCATGGTTTTCCATTCTCGCTAAGTGTTAAAGTGGCGAGCCACTAAGAAAATGTAACACGAATATTACGAAAATAGCCGACAGTCGACCACGACAGTAACTGCTAAGATTTTTTTAAGAATAGCTGACAGTCGACTGCGACAGCTATTCGTGAACGGTTGCTTTGGCTTTTGAGCTTTATGAAGCAGACAGCAAAAAGCCGCTATCGATTGCGGCAGCTCTTTGTGAACTGTTGCTTAGACTTCTGAACATTATGCAACAGACATTAATAACTGACTATTGAAATCAAAAGTTTTTCAGCAAATCCAAACGCTGGTATTTATACAATAAACAGCTGTTGGGGTCTGTTCAAGAGAGGATCTGCTCATAAAAGAATATTTGACACGCTATTTTTATGCTTCTTCGGTTCCTAAAATAGAGGTGTCCATTAGTAGAGATTTCACTGTAATGATATTACTTAAATCATATGAGTGCAAGTTCTCATTTTCCAAGAAGATGCACCAATCACGTGCACGTGTTTAGAAAAATAGTTTTTGACTTTGTGATTTTATGAGCACATTTTCTTTAAAAAGTATACAGGTTTCTTATATATAGTTAATTTAACAAAAATATTTATTCATCAACACTTTTTTTGTTGCCTTCAAAATAAGCCTTTCACCGATTGCAATAGAGCTACGCCAGCGTTTGATCAAGACTTTCAGACATTTTTTTCAGGCTACTTGAGGAAAAGTCCTATGTTGAAGACAACATACTTGATTTTATGACTTCAGCCGACTAAGAAAATCTACCTCGAAGTGTTAATTTTAGCTTCGGGAGCGAAAATAAGTCAGATGAGGCCATATCAGGAGAATATTCGACTTAGTTGATGACATTCGTTGGTTAAAACTTTTACACAAAGATGGCTATGAAGCATTGTCGTTGTGCGAAATCCGACGTTTTCGGCGAACATTCTCACATGTCTTTCAATGTATGTAGAGTCCGAGCAAAGTGACATGTTTCATAAAACTGTATAAAATAAACCAAAAAAATCAACTGTAAAGAGTCTACATTTCTTCGCGGACTGCACACGCTAATTCGTTGCTTACATTCAAACAGACAATAAAACACCCGACGTTGCGGCACTAAATGGCTTTCAGCAGCCACACGCTGCATATGTCACGCTCAGTTGACTATGAAAATGCTGGCAATTTTCGCATTTTCCATAAAACACACATGCCCTGAGTTACGTTTTTGTTTTTCTTTTTTGTGGGTTGTGCTCTACTGCGTGTTTTATTACAGTAACAACTAGCAGCAAATGTTTTTTAACGCTTGTTAATTATAATTTGTTAGTTTTGTTGCTCATATTGTTGTTGTATATAAATTTAAGGCAAATATTTTTCATTGTTATTGTTGTTAAATTAATGATCTTAAAGTGTTGAGGTTAATTGCTTCGAACGCTTTTGAATTGTTGCAATTTGCTGTTAAGCGCGTGGCATTTTAAGTAAAGCGTGTTAATTTGCTTTTTATTTAAACTGGGTTTATTGCAGCAAGTTAAGTGTGGTACTTATAAAAATTGGGCCAAAATTTAACAATTTTTTTATTGTTTGGTTTTATTATTTTCTGCTATCTCTTCTAAGGCTTTTCTTTTTTCGAATTTTAGAGTTGATTTTTAGGCGCTAAACCAAACCAACATTTTATTCTACAAAGCAAATCCTTTACGAAAAAAATTCAAACCTTTTTAACTTAAAAGCTTTCAACATTATAACAACTTTAAAAAATCGAACAGGTAGACTAATTAAATGTTACCCTAAACGAAATTGCATGCAAAGTCTCAAAAATATTGGTATTGAGAATGGAAACAAACAGGGCAGATATTGGACACATAAATTTAAACATTTAACAACTAAATTATAGCATAGCTATAAAAGAAATCAGCTTGTTCAGCAGGTAGAAAGCTAGGCATATCAAGGTAGAAAAAATAAAACAGTTTTAGCAGCATTGACTTAAGTTGAATAATATAAGCTGCTTAATTCGTAGTCGGATGCATGAATGGCATGAAAAAATATTCAAAGCAAAAAATTGTCTAAAGATTTTTTTCAGGCTGCCGCCGAAAGTGTCGGGATTTATATTCCTGTTTCACATTTGCGAAATTCTAAAAAATAGCAGTGAATCACTAGCAGGTAGCATAGTGATTTATATGGAAATTGGCCGTGTGCATGTGTATCTGATATTTGCCATATATCAATAAAACAGCTCAAGGTAAAACAACGTATGGATTAAGTGATTTCATAGTGAGATCAAAAAACAAATTGCGCTTATAATAAATTTTTGTCAATCGTATTTTTTACTACCATTCCAAGGATAAGCAGGACCACTTTTTTTTTTTGTTTTTATTTTAATTTTCTTTTTTGTTTTTGTGTTTGCCCCGCCTAGATTATTTGTTTCATCATCATTGTGCTGCTTCATTCTGTTTTTAAATTCGTGATTTATTTCAATTTAAATATAAATTTAATTTCAATTGAAGATTTTTTCATTGAACTTACAGTTATTTAGCAAATTTTACAATTTGGTCAATGCTTTTCATTCAAAAATCATGACCATTGGCCTTGCGGAAGTTATTTCAGTAGAAAGTGCAATGAAGTGCGTTTTTTTTTTAAGAAAACATTTAAAAACCAATTAAAAAAAATGTACTTATTCTAACAAATATATAATATGAATTAATACGTAATTTTCTTAGAATATTCATTTTTGTAATTTTTTTTTTAACAGTTCCTGAGCGTTTTTGCTTGCACTCAATAAGAAATAAAATTTTTGCCGTACTAAATATAACTCCTGCACACCTAAAGAAGTCCACCATTTTTATGTTGCTACAGGAGTCTATGATTTTTTTTTTCGCACAGCAGTTTATATTGAAAATGATTAATTGACAATTTAAATGCTTATCAGCACACGTACTTTGTGCAGCCGGCAGCACTGGGCACCAAAGTGGACAGCCAAGTCAGCAACGATTTTAATGTCACCACAAGAGTAAATTGCAACTGAAAAGATGTTGCTACTTTAATCGGTTTAAGTTTTGCGGCCTTTTGTTAACTATGTTTAATTCTCGTTTTTATTTTTATATTTTTTTGAGCACAACTATTTTTCATTTTTTTGTTGTTTTATTTTTAGTTCATAAACCATTACGTACATTAAAGACGCCACAAAATTTTCAGTTGTTTCCTTTTTTGGCATAAGGCTGAGGCTGTGGCAATACAAGGAAAAGTAGAAAAAAATCGCAGCGAAAATTCCAATGCGCATGCCAGAGCGACATAATTGCGCATATTTGTGTGCAACTCTTTTTTGTGAGAAAATTAATAAAATAGCAGCTGCTGCTATTTTTATTGCACACACATATCAATTATGGTTTAAAAATAAATTGCTAAATCTCAGTTGCAATACAAATCAAATGTGTCAATTTGTAGCGAAAATTATATAAATAAATTTTCAAGTGTATTTTTGTCTGCGTGTTTACGCTTTAAAAGCTCAAAAAATTAACAGCAAAAAACGAACGCGATTCTAATTTCGTACGTAATTAAATGAAATTTTTAAATAACTTTCTCAACAATCAGTTTTATTATGTTGTCAAACTATGCACTAAAAACAAAAGTTTCAAGCCATAAACTTGCTACATAATACACATAGAACTTAATAAAAAGTTTTTCAAGTTAATTTTAATCAATCAAGTGAAAATTATGTTGACATTTATTGATTTTTAATTATATCTTTCTATAATAGTTTTGACGGAAATCTGACTTAAAATTTAATGAAGCATTAATTCTTGAGTTAGAATATTTTTTTTAAATTAAATAGTAATTAAAGATGTGCTCTAAATCTTTTTTACTATGGGTAATAACATTAAGTTTTCTTAATTTTTGAACTTTTGTCTCACGCTCTAAGTGTAACTAAATTTTTGACTCAGTCGATGCCGTACCGATAGCATGATTAATTTTAGTGTTGCTGCCATTAAAATAAAATTCAATTTTCAAAGTTGAAATTGTATATACATTAATTAATCAATAAAAAAAATTAAGAAAAAGTGCTAGAATTTAACCAGAAGGCAAAAATCTACAGCATCCTTCCTAATGCATTTTGATTTTAATTAATTTTAACCAAGTGCTTAAGAATTTTATGCTACAGGGGAAATGAAAAGAACTCGAAATTATTTTGTGTGCTTGGCATTGTTTTTTTAATATGCTATGAAAATGCATTTGGTGGAACGAGTTTATGTTATACTAGCTGTTCCCGCGGCTTTGCCCGCTCACTACCCGTTGTACAATCTTGCAGTCCTTACTGCAGACAATTGGGTGCATGCACCAAATTTGACAACTTCCTATAAGCACAAGGAATGCCAATTTAAGTGTTCTTCTTGTATGGGAGGTGCCGCGCTCCAATATACAATAACGTTCACATTTTGCGAGTAGCTAGGCACAATCAATGTGCATCTATGTATCAAGTTTCACAACTGTAGCTGTTATAGATGCCAAGACATAGTGTTTAAAGTGTTTTTGTTGTAAGAAAGTTCCACACCCCGTTGTTTTTTCGCGTCCACGTTACCTGAGGTTCTTAAAATATACAATATACAACCCATGTTCCAAATTTTAAGACTCTTGCTACCATAAGTTACCAAATATATCGTTTTGTTTTTATCGTAAGGAAGGTGGCACGTCCCGTCCTCTAATTCCGTTGCGAGGTGCTTAGCATAGACTATATGCATCCTGACACGAAGTTCTAAGGCTCTTGCTATCATAGGAGCGAAGATATAGCGTTTTAAGCGATTTCTCACATGGAAAGTCTCACGCTCCGTAGCCTATTCACATCCATAAGCATCCTATAGGCAAGAAACAAAACAACAAATAGCGAACATCGCTATTCTGGTCAGCATGGGAATGCAGATGCACTGTCTCGTCGTTTATGTAAAGTTGAGAAAGGGCCATCCAGAGGTAATCCGGGTAAGAAGTTAACTATTTATGCACCACCCTTCCCCCCAACCCCCTTCTCACCCTTAATAAATTGTAAAAATGTTAATCGAAACTTCTTTTATATACAATTCTATTTTATCAATAAACAATTTATATCTGAGCCATACATGTTTTTCTTGCTTTGGCCGAGGCAAAAACATTGATGACCTCGGTCACATTTTATTTCCCCGCCAATTCCGATTTCAGACAAAAAGTGGCCAATCCCCTCACACTCTTTTTGAGCCGAACAGGAACGATGTACGAGCCTATTCGAATGACTACGGGCGCGAGAAGAATCCTTTCGTTATACCTATGCAAAATTGACAAACGAAGAAATACAGTTTTCTAGAGCTGGCAAAAAATTGATATCCGGCTAGAGCTGAAAGTCAAATTAGTATTTGAATAAGAAATTGTTTTAAGAAGTTGGACTGCAAGAATGAGCAATGAACAATGTCATATCGTTAAAAAACTAACACGTCAGAGTACATTTGAAGGAATAGACATGGATAAAGCTGTCCATTTCAATCAATAATGCAATAAATAAGTACAATGTACTTAATACATGTTGTTGGTGATGGAATAGTTTAGTAAGTGACATGGGTGTATCCCAAACAGAGATTCCGTGGTTCCGCTAAATTTGGAAATATATATAAAAAGAAGTTCGAGTCTGTACTTTTTAAATATGTTTATATAAAGCCATGCCAGATGGCTTGAAATATTCAAACTCACTCCAGAGAAAAATCTGAAGGAGGTTGTCACAAAGAACGAAAATGATTGGTATGAGCAACAGCCAATTTTGATGGTGGCCTCTCGTTTGGCTATGAGCCGTTTTCGGTGTATATTTCAGAACATTAATAAATTTTTTAAAAGATTAAGGTTTTCAAAACTATTCAACAATTTTTGTAATTTAAAGAAGAAGTGTCAATAGCATATTGCGATGTTCTTGATTCAGCGCGCAAAATAAGCATGATTGATTACATCAGCGTAAACCATTCGAAACTTCTTAAATTGTTATTACATTAAAAGCTACAGTACAACTGAAAATGAATTGACACATTCACTACAGTAACAACAACGAATAGTTATATCATACAGCCAAAATGAAAGCAAATAAAAGCAGAGCAAAATAGTTGAGACAGCTCTCGTTTTTAGATGTCAAAATGAAGAAAATGACAAAGGGTACCAGAATTTTGCAGCAAATTTGAGAAGGATTACAATTTTTGTATAAAATACTAACAGCAAACGATCCAATCAACCAGTATAATAACTTGTGTAAAATACTATTTAAGATAATGTCAAGATTTTAAAATAGCTTTTGAGCTTTAAATCATCAAACATTTCTGTAAATAAGGTGTGTTTTTGGTTGCATCACAAGTCAAATTCTAAAAAAAAAGCTGACGATAATTTGAGAACTATATTTTTTAACAATTTTATTATTTGACTCAATAATAAGAAGCATAATATATACATATAATGGAGTATGTAAGTAAAACCCAAACACTTAAGTAAATAATTTTTGATTGCTTTTGATTATTATAGCCAGTAATAATACAAAAGACAAACTTGTTTTAAGCTGATTTGTATTGAAACATTAGCTACGCTACTCAATTAGTTTTATTTATATTCGTCAATAAAACAACATTTCAATAATTTAATAATTTTAATAATTGATAAGATTTAAGCTGACGCTAAAAATTACCATTTTATTGTTATTATTAAATTATTGAAGTTAAAAAAGAAAAACAAAGCATTAACAGCGAGCAAACTCACAAAGGCAATACATATGAGCGCGCTTATTAATTTTTATGAAATATTGTTGATATAAAAAACTAAGCGCTATTATTTAATTTATTCATTAGATTGTTATTAATTAATTATTGAAAGAACAACAACAACTACAGTTATATTGAATATTTTTATGAAATGAAATAAAGCAGCACTCTACTCGGACAGCATGTTGCTACAGATTTGCTACAATTTTTCAGCTGACACTAATGTTGTCAACAACAACAACTACTATTATTGTGCAATAACTTTGACTGCTCGTATTACATTTTAACTGACCATGAACCCACGGCAGTGACAACAGCAAATGATAACTAGAACAACAATAAAAGCACAAGAAATAAATATACGAGTTTTTTAACGACAGCTGAAAGCTACACATAAAAAATTATGTTTTTTGTCACTTTTCTGGTAATTCCTTACTTAATGTTTATTAAATTTTTTTTTATTTTTTGTTTCTGTAGTTTAAGGTGTGGGTGACACAATTTTCTTAAGTCTGATTTTTATTAAAGTCACAATTTTTTTGTCTATGTATTATCAAAGTTAAATTGAGTCACTGACAAAACGATAAACTTAAGCAACAGACTTGTAAACATTTTATTAAATTTATTTTTAACTTTTTGTATTTTTTTGCAATTCACAATTATGAGAATTTATTGGTTTTTTGATAAAATCATTGCATTGTAAATTTACAAATCACTAGGAATTTCAGTAATAAAGTGTTTGACATAGTTTGGAATTAAAGAAATCGAAACAATATCCTTAGTACAAATAGAACAAATTCGATATTGAATAAAAAAACTTTGAATGTAGTCTATTACTTATAGTTTTTTTTATCAAACACGCCGTCCGTAAAAATTCAAATTTAAGAAAATATGCTTCAAAGTTTTCGACAGAAAAACTTTTCTGTACAAAGTAGAAGATCTGTAGCGGTACACACGCTCTATTTCAACCGAAATATGTACATTGAATTGGTCTCTGTAACTTTGTGTGCATGTTCTTAAATGCCTTAAGTATTGATTTTTAGGCAATCAAAAAATAAGATTTCACGGACAACATAATTCGGGATCCCCTTTAAAGCGACATTTAAAAATAAACTTGGTGTCAATGTGGCAAAACAACCCCAAGCCATTATAGAAGAGCCATTTTTCGGAGTATTTTAGACGGAATTCTCTGAGCGTAGGATGTCACACATAGGGCCTACCATCGTTCCCAAGCACGTTGAACTTAGATTAATCGCTCCATAAAATCATATTCTGCATTTGTGCATGAATGAGAGCTGTCATGCCTACCTTTGAAATTCCGTTAACATTATTTTAGTGATTGCTTATGTCACGAAATATTTCCACATCGAGCTTAGTAAAGTTTGAAGGAATAGTTTTCTACGGATATCCAAACAGTTTGATTTGAAACTCAAATTTAAATATCTTTTTCAAAAGGAGTCCAGACAAAATCCATAAGAGTTTATATAAAAAAAAGTTCAACATTCCATGGGAAATATATTAGAAACTGTTAAATATAAAGAAACAAAATTATTTATTCATAAAAGTTTATTGTGTCGCCTTTAAATGGTCAATAAAGTACATTATTTAATCATCAGGAAGCGCTTGCGTTAGAATGTCAGTCGCAAACGGTCAGATATGTTGAAATACTCATGGACTCTGCAACATCGCATATGGTCACAACTTTGCAGTCAAAAAACTAAGGAATATCTTCGACCAGCACCGTATTCACATGATTTAGCCCTTCCAGACTTTTTCTTGTTCCCGAAGCTAAAATTACTACTTCATGGAAGGCGTTCTTTTTGGGCTTAAAAGAAAATTCAATAAAGGAACTGAAGACTTTTTCTCAGTCACCCTTTGAAATAAATTTTGATAAATAAATTATTTTCTTTCGTTTTATTTAACAACTCTGGACACTTTTTATTAAAAAACCGATCATTTTAACAAGAATTTTCTTTGCAGCGCAATAAATTATGCTTTTATTTTTAATATAATTTAAACTTATAAAAAAATCGTGTCCTCACCAATTAAAAATCCGTCGTGAAACCAAAATAATCCATAAATGTTGGCAATCCAAAAAAAAATTGTATACTCCGACGCTTCTGATCAAAGCACTTGTTGCGTTAATAGAAGATTCTTATACTTTACTGCGCATGCGCATGCGCAACACACAAACTGCCACAAGATAAACACAGGAAACGCAGATTTTTCACTTAAATTGATTTTCTATGGATTTTCATTTATTTTCAATTTCTTAAAAAAGAAAATCCAACAACAAACGAACATGAAGCATACAGAAGAGAAAAAATGTGACGAGGCAAAAGAAAATCGACAGCTTAAAAAGAAAATAACAAGGAAATTTTTTGATGACGATGTTGACGACGATGATGATGGCAGTACGTCGCAACACGAAAACGTAAAATAATAAAAAAAATCCACAGCGTAATGGCAACAAAGCTTGTTGTTTGAATTTGAACTAAAGAATTTTACTTTTAGTTTTTTTTTCACTTTTTGTTAGATTTTTTCTGAATTTTTTAATCAAAATCTTTTTAAAATTTCTGTTATTAAGCTATTTTTATATATACGAAAATATGTTTCTTAATATTTCAATATTTTTGATAATTCTCTTGTCAACACTTTAAACTCGTTTGGAAAACATGCTACAGAAAATTCCAAGTTGAAAATATTGGTGTTGCTCTTTTTCACAAAAAATATTATTTTCAGTTTTTTACTATAAAACTTTATTTTTAGGAATTTTTTTCAAAACTTTTTCGTTTTATTATTTCTTCTTTTATTTTGTTTTAAATTAATAAAAATCACTTTAAATTTCTTTTGTTAAAAACTAAAATTATAGAGAACACCGTATCCGCACGACGTATACTCAATGGTGCGCAACTTCGTCGTTGTTGCTCTGCACACAAACGCGGTCAACACAAAACTGGAGAGACGAGATTTTCTGCTGCTGCTGTTTGCTTGCTGGCCACGAAGCTGAAAACAGATTCAACACATCAACAAGAAGTTGTTGCTTGCTGGGTTGTAGCTTAAAGAAGTTGTAGCTGGAGCTGAAGAAGAAGCAGCTACAGCAACAGCAGTACCAGTTGATACGAGTTATGTTGGAAAAGCAGTTTGACCAGGTATTTTTTTCTTAAGTATAAAGACAAAAACAAATATGGCTAACAAATGTAGCAATATTTCTATTGTTGTTGTTGTTGTGTGCGTTTGCCCTCTATGTTATTGTTGTTTTTATAGAGTTGGCCAAGAGAAGTTGATGAAAAAGAATCAAAAACAAAAACAAAATCAGCATTTTGAAAAATTCTTTAACTGAAATATTGATGCAACTTTTATGTTGCGACACTTGTTGCTGGCAGCATAAATTCAAATGAGAGAGCAAGCATTTTCAGCGCTCTCAGTTGATCGTACTCTCTTTTCGCTCACTTAATCTCATGCTTATTTATTTTACCAGTTTCAAATATTTTTCACTTGTTTCTCAACTTAGCTTTTGTTGTGTTTTTCTTATTTTCACTTGTTGTCATGTTTCTTGCGTTCTCTCATATTTTTCTTTATTTTTGTTTTGTTTCTTCTTTCTTTATCTGTTGCTGCTACTCCACAGTATGGCCGCTAGCATAAAAATGTGCTTTAGAGCATTGCCATATTAAAGCATTTTTTATATATTTCTTTTTAAATTAATTCTTGTTTGGAGTTTTTTTTCTCTTCTATTTCTTGATTGCCCGAGATTTTTTATTTTCGTCGGAACAGATCCCCAGCAAGATTTTATTCTTATGTAATTATGTTATTGTGTGGGTGTTAGCCACATGTTACTTCCATTGGTAATTACATGAATTAACATTGTTTGAAGTGCTTCATATCGCCTAGTTGTGATCGATAAATATTTAATTTAATGTAAGATTTTTATTAGCTATCATTAGAAAAATGTCTTAATTTTTAATTCGTTAAGAGAATTTGAAGTTAAAAAATTGAAACAAAGTTATTAACTCTATTTTAATAACCAATTGAAGTCTAGGGTTGATTGTTAGCCAGTAAGTTTACAACAAGTGATACTTACAAACTTATAACAAATTTGTGTTTTATTTAAAATAAAGTTTTTGTTTATCACAATCAATTTATAGCCATTAACATAAAAAGATATCGGGGAGTAAGCCTATACCCTTTTATTTACACCTTTATTGTCAATCGAACTACAGTAAGAGTCGCATGTTCGCATTTTTTACGCAAAGGCCTAGAATGTACATACATACGAGAGCGGATTGATAATGATCCGGTTTAACAATGAAAACACAGTTTATTTTTTAAATTTCGTTTTATTTTTCAACATAGTCCCCTTTTAGTTCGATACACTTGGTCAACCGATATTCTAACTTTTTGATGCCATCCAAATAGTAGGTTTTGTCGAACACCTCAAAATATGAGTTTGTTTCGTTGATTACTTCATCATTTGATATGAATCTTTTTCCCGCGAGCCATTTTTTTAAGTTTGGAAATAGGAAAAAGTCACTCGGTGCTAAATCTGGACTGTAAGGTGGATGCGGCAACAATTCGTAACGTAATTCATGGAATTTAGCCATTGCAATTGTTGATGTGTGATGTGTGTTTTTGATCATTTGTGAGGAATCGCGGAACTCATCTGGCTGATAGCTTCTTCATATGCAAATGTTCATGTAAGATGTTGAATACATGTTCATATGAAATGTTTACAATGTCGACAATCACTCTCATCTTCACTCGACAATATCATGAATTTTGTTGATCATTTCCTCAGTAGTCACCTCATTTGGCCTTCCTGATGATGGCATTGTTTCAGTTCTCGTACGACCACGCTTAAATTCAGCAAACCAATAAATTACGGTTAAATGCGCTGGAGCAGATAAGCCATAATATTTATCAAGCTTTTCCTTTGTTTCCTTCGCGGTTTTTCCACAAAAGAAATAATGTTTAATCAATGAGCGAAAATCGGTTTTATCCATTTACAAAAACTAAAAGTCATATCGCGCCAAAAATTTACATGAAGCTTATTGACAGATTCCACGCGGGGAAAAAAATTACCATATGATGCCCAGTGTTGCCATCTGTTGAAAACCGCATCATTATCAATCCGCCCTCGTATGTAGCCCCAAACTGATAAAAGTTTTTCGTATGCACAATGAACAGAATGGTTCCCTACCCTCCAAAATATCTGCCGTTTCGTCAGGATGAAATTTTTAATGTGAGTTTAATCAGCACAGAAATCCAATGATCAAGTCCTGTTAATATTACAAGTCTAAGGGTCACTTACAAAAATGTGTTAGCTCTCTAAAATATGCAGCTATAGGCCCGGATCTTTTTAGCAGTAATCTACATACAAAATTACTGCTTTGCATACAGCTTGGATTTACAGGTTACGTGCATGCAAAGGAAGTCAAAAGTAACGAATACGTAATTTGCAAAATATGCGCTATATGCCTTATTTGCAAGATATTCAAGGTCAAAGTAGACCAGTGCAAATCATCAACACAAGAAATTAAGTTGTTGGAAAGCGCTTCCACAGAACCCAGATTGTCCGCTGTCTCTAAAAAGTGGAAATGCTCCTATCGCTCATGATTTTCAATAAAAAATAGGTTTAGGAGTGCTTGGCTGAGAGTGGTTGTTGCTCTGTTTGCATTTTGTGTGGAAACATCTTTAACTCTTCCACCAAAAATTGCTGTTACGACCGTTTTGCTGAAACCCGGCTTTCTCGGAGTACTCTAAGTCCGGTACTCCTCTAATTGTTACTTAAATTATGCTGCAGATCAGAAAATTCTCTTTTAAAAGATGCAATGAATATTTTAACGTAGGTAATTTTTGTTCAACTTTTGAGTTTAATTTTATAAAGCATATTTAAGAAATTCAAATATCTTTTAGACAGTAAATTTCGAAAAATGTACAGTATCATATATTTTGAACTGAAATGCCACTCACACAAGCTACATCAAGTTCTCAAAATTGAACTAAAAAAAATCCTTTAAATGCTAATCACATTTTGAATTATTTTAAATATTGTGGTTTATCGTTGCTTAAAGATATATTTGTAGGCATATCGTTGGTATCAAAAATATTTCTGAAGTATGTTTGTTACAAGACTTTGTTCGTTAAGGGACATGTTTACAAACTTTTTTGTCAGACATACTTTATGATAAATTTATGAAATTACTATTATTACGATTAAATTTCAATTTGCAATAGCTAATGTCAACCAAAAGTGCGATATATTTCTTCATTTGAGCATTTTTTCAAGTCAAACCTTATTAAAACTACAAATCAAAAGAATTAATACAGAATCCTATAAAATTGAATTCTCAACTTTAAAGATTTATTGTTTGTATTTTCTTATTTTCTATAGTTTTTATTTTTCTATAGTTGCGGCTTTTTTCGAAGCTTGTAGAATTCATACCCAAAACTTTTAGTGTTCACAAAAATCAATAAAGGTAATAGAAACCCATTTTCAGCGTTTTTTCCTTTTTGAAGAAAATAATAGTGTTTCATTAAAAAAATCTCTAAAAGCTAAATTTCTTCCCAAAAATGATACAATTTATCATTAAGTGTATGCTGCTGAAGCCATGCACAACATCAAACCATATATAATTTTTCTGGACCAATATCAACATAACAAAGAAAAATCATAAAAAGAAAACTCCGATAACTTTCCAACATTAATAATAAAAAATTCCTTTAGATTGTTTTTTTTTTTTTTTTTTTGAGGAACAGGTACCACATTTTTTTTTTTTTTTCTTTGTCTTATGTTATTACTTCCACCGTATGCATTTCTTTCTACATATAACTTGGTCTTATTGCTTTTCTCTAATCGTGATTTTGTTGATGTTGTTGGTAAGTTGCTTGACAATCCCACGTGTAGTGGTGCGAGCGCAAGCATAATAACAACAACAAAATTGAGCAGCAATAATTTTAATTTAAAACCGGTTTTTGACTTTTTCATGCTTACAAAACTCAAAAATTCTGTTTAGAGATTTTTTCTGCCTACTATTGGTGTTGCCATTCTTTAAACAACAAGATTGAACCTTTTTTTATTGGGGTATTTTCTTGTACACCATAGTAACTGCGTTGCAGACTTAACGCAGCAGCAACAGCAAAACAATAGCAACATTGGCAGCAACACATCAACACTTTGTTGTAGCGAGCAACATTTATAATGTTGCCGGCGGCAATTTAGCCAAATTTTTTCTGAACCTCATTTTTTGATATAGCTCGCTCTCTCCTCTCTCTCAAAAAAAAATTGTTTTCTGATTTTAAACATTTTTTTCTTCTTTCAATAAATAAACATGAGTGTGTTATGTTGGCTTTATGATAGCATGGCTTCCATTTATTTTTATTTTCGTAAAGGCAACAACAACAACCAAAACATACACTTGGGAGTAATAAATTGATTTGCTCTGCCTTTGTCGTCATGGATTGTGTTTTGTAGTGTGAGCTTTGTATACAGAGTTTTTGAGCTGTGCAAAAGAGATCGCCAGAAAATTAATGTTTCTCAATTTTATTGCTCATGTTGTGTTTTCCGTTATTGTGAAAACACTGGGTTGTTTGTTTTGGGTTCTCTCTAGATTAGGTGTTAAAAAATTCTAGGAATAAAGTTTTTTCGGAAAATAGTTACATCACATTTGACAAATGAATTTTTGTTAAGAATTTCAAGATATAAAAACTTTTGGAATACAGAGAATTCTGCCCAATACAACATTAACTAAAAATCAGCTGAAGTAAAACATATTATACACTTGAAAATTAGTTTGGGTAGAAATTTATGTTTTAAAAACGATAGAGATTGTAAGATAAGGTACTTAAGTATGCCCATAATGGCGATTTTATAAAATAAAAATCTAAACAAAAAGTATAGAAGACATAAAAAATCTGTTTCTACTGTAGAGCACATATTGCATCAACGACACAATTTCAGTAAGATTTCGTCAAAAATCCACAACCCTACTCTTTCAAAAAATAAAACTTAAAGTGAGCTTAATGATATAAAAAACTCTGAAGACATAAAATAAACTGCGTGATATAATGGGGAACGAATTATGATAGTTTTTGAAACGGTAGGATGGGGCATAAGTAACAGCACTGGTCACCTCTAAGGTTGTAACGGGTTATCCAAATTTCGTTTCAGGAAGTAAAGTTAACAATTATGAAACTCACTTAAAATTCAAAAACCAATTAAGTTGCAATTGTGTTTGAAATACAGTATCATTCAAATGTCCGTAACGAAAACTTTTGCTGAAAATCGCATACATTTTATAGCATGCCTAACACCGACTTCGGCAGATGCAGTAATTCTAACATAAGAGCTAGGATAAGTGGACGGCACTATGGCCAGCACCAGCTTCGCTAGCCAAAGTACTTATACATAAAAGTGTGAAGAATTCGATGTTCAAGCTTAAAAAAATATGAAGGAGGCGTGCACTATACACTTGCTCATAACTACAAGAGTAACATATTTCAAGGTCAAGGCATTGATGAAGAGTGACATTTTCAGAATATATTTGAAGGAGTTTCGAAAATTATATGGATGAGCACGATCTTTCGCGAAGCTTCACAAAGCTCTGACAAATCGCACGATCTTGGAAGCCAGTTGACACCACCTAATTGTTAAATTACGTTGTCGTGTTGAATGATTAGTGACGTCGTTTTGTTGTAACCATATATTGTCCAGATCAAAATATTCAACTGTATTCCAAAACAAAAAACCGGTTATCACACGGCCAAAACTTTGGCGTTGTAGCCTTCATTACTCTCAAGGAAATGACGCTACAAGATCATCATGCGCACTCGGTATTTACTGTTTGGTTACAATGGCTATCCACTGAGAGTGAAATGAGCTTTATGCCTGCTGTTCCAGCGGTGTATCTTCTACGAATTTCAAAGTCACCAGACTCTCGTGAGTTCAACTTTTTGATGAAGATGTAAGTTTTAACAAATTTAACGAGTTGCTTGATAATTAAGCTATCAATATTGTTAAATGGCTAACCTTAAGCTTAACAAATGCTACCTAGAATGACTTATACATGTGACAGCTGCTAAATGAGTGGGTTGCACATTTCGAACCACAACATGACTGGCCTCTTAGAAAATTCGTTAATATAAAACAAATGCCTTAGCGGTAATATTTTAAGGAATATATCTGCTTAATGAACCTGTATTACATTTTTGTTTTTTTTTATCTCTAAGGTATGGACAAATATATTTGCTTCCATACATTTCCTTATAACGCTTTCATAAGCAATCGGGACTTTTGAAAAGTTAAAAGTTTTTGTTTTTACAAAGTACCGCAAAGTACTTACCTTGATTGTGCTTAAACTACGTTGCGCATCATGATTGAGCCAAGGATTTTCAAAACAACTGCAACCAATCCTTACAAATGAGCAAATTGTAACTGAAAAAATTTGCACGTAATACCATACGGATTTCATGATTCAACAAGAGTGAGATTTGTTTCATTCTACCAGTTTTATGGATAAGCAAAACAAAAATATTTTTTTAGCATTTTTTAAAAACAAAATATCTTAAGCATTTTTGAGCGTAAAGTGGTGTTGAAAAAAAAACAAAAATAAAAGCTCCGACGAACCAACCTGTATAAACTTCGAAAACAGCTCCTAAAAACCCAATTTCTTGCCAAGGCGCTGCTGGCCACTCACGAATTCAACCTTAGTGGAGGGATGTGATAAGCAGAGGTTTCATTTTCCACAGTTAACTTAATTTATTAAAGTAAGGGCACTAATAACTTTAATAAATTTATTTCAAAGCTGCAATTAATGTAAATATGTATTATAAAATTTGTTTGTCTTGTTGAATCTTAAGCTATTGGAACAGCTGATTTTCCGGTGATAGCGCGCTAAAATGATATTTGAAGCAGAGCGTTGCCAGATTTTTTTTTAATTGTGACGATTCTATGTCGTCAGGGCTACTACATGTAATGACTTTACGTCATCATGCCTTGATCCATCTGACCATGGAATAAATGTTTCGTTGGGATTTTTTGGGTCAAAAAATGTTATGCCGTATACATATGTAGCAATGTAGCCATGAAAGACTCATATGTAGGACGGAAAATAATATTCAAAAAATGATTTGAATTCGCTTTACAAATTTTGTATTATTCTTAATTTTTGGGAAAAATAAACATCGACACTTATTTATATTAAGAAGATGATAAGTGTAAGCCTACTTAATTCCTATTGTTACTTCTTCATACTCTCTTCAACTCTTGTTAAAACTAATTGTGCGATATAACAAGCTTTTAAAACGAAACATTTTTCAACACGCTCTTTTTACTATTTAATAAGATTTTTAACTAATGTGCTCTTTCACATCCAATATGAGATTAATCAATCAATCTGCAGAGCCATGGCAACAAAACAAAAGCACTGACCATAGCAAAAGACCACGCTTTAATTAAACGACAATAGCTGCAATAAAACCAACAAGAACTTAAACTACACAGCTGTATGAAAAAAAAATTATGATTTAATGGAATTTTATTGTGTCAAATGTGAAATGAATTCGCTTAGTTCGCCTTCAAAATGTTTCAAACGATCTCTTTCAAATTCTTTGTGTTGCTTTCTGTTTTCTCATAATTTTCCATTTTAGTACCCAAAAGTTTTTTATTGCGTTTCAAAAAGAATATGTATAATTATGCACTTCTTCTACCCTACATTCAAAAATCTAAAAACTTACTCTGTCATGTAATTTTTTTTTTCTCATTTGAAAGTAATCAGCTGTTTCGAACTTGAATTTTATATGAATTCAAAAAGTGTTTAATATGATAAATCACTCGATTTCTGAAGCAGCAAAACAAAATCTAATTCACTCGATTTCAAATTCATTGTCACTTCCATTTCACTCGGGTTGTGAAGAATTTTCTAACACATTCTTTCTGAAAGAAAATCAATTAACCCTCTCTCTGTTCCTCTTTGGTAATTACCAAAAATTATTTTCGACGTACTCCCATCGATTAATGAAATATATCGACTGTAGGGTACAACACCTATCTTCAAAAATACCTAAAAACTTGTGAAAGGCTGACTGATTGGCAATCCACCAGTGAGGCAATTGGTCAAAGGGACAGACGTATATCGTCACCGAGGACACTCGCCAGCGTACTATTTAATGAATATATTTTTTTGCGTTCTGCTTTTGGCTTTTATTTACTTTAGTCTTTTACTTTCTTGTGTGTTTACTTTAATTTTATGTTATTCTTTGCTATTTGGCTGTTGTTGTTTTTTAAGACCCCGACGGGTCGCGACGACGGCAATCGTCGTCATTTGCCTCGTCATCGCTTCAGTTTGCTGAGGAATTCCGCGCTCTCTCATTCATATGACGATGTTAAGCGACAACGAAGTTGTTGCTTGCGCGTTTGTTAATATTGATGATGATGACGTAGCAGCAATATTTTTGTTGATATTTTTAATGCTGCATTTTTTATTTTTTCCTTTGTGTTGTGTATGTGTGTGTGAAAATATGAGCGGCATTATCTTTAGTCGATCGGGTCTAACAAAAACAAAGTCAAAGAGTGCACAAAAATGTCAATAATATTTGAGAGCACGTTGGCTGTTGTGCTTAGACAGTGCTGGTAAATGATTTTAATCTTCAAATTACTTTTTGTCAAAACAAAAAATGGAATTTGTGAATGGTAATGATTTATGTGTTAAACCAAAAAACTATTATTTAAAAAGTTATAAGATGAAGAAAACACATTGAATTATGGCCGCAATAAATTTCTTTACACTGTGAAAACAATTTGTTTGAATAGAACATATTTGATACAGAGCAATCAAAAAACATAACAAACATATTATCTATGCATGATATAAGGGACGCTCTAAAACGCATATTTTTATTTGGACTTTTAATCTACATCAGCTTGTAGCTTAAGTCTTTTGTTTTGTTAGTACATTCGATACAATTGTCAAATTTTCAGTACATTTGACGCATTTTCAATAAAAGCACCCAAAAAACGTTTTTTAGTACATTTTAGAAACTTTATGTGAACACTTGGAAATATTATATAATATATGCATTGTTTGCAAAAATATATCAATTTTTTATATATAATTTTTATAATTATGGGAGAAATTTTCGTACATATTTTGAACGATTTTAATTTTATGTTTATGTATAAGTCCTCTTTCTCACAAAAGTATCTTTTGATTATAAAATGTTTGTATGTTAATTTTAAGACCCAAAAAGTAGCCCCCTTTAACACCTACTCCACTGTAAAAAAACAAAATCCTCATATTATAGCCTGCTAGTTTGCAGGCAGTGCAAGCGGACAACAACAAAAAAAAAATTATCAACCTAAGCAAAAGATTTGATTGGCGCTGCGCTATTGAAACACTAGAGCAGACAGACGGCTTTTCTTGTGCGTTTTCTTAGTGAATCTCTTGCCATGCGGCTGCTACTTATTCTGGCTGCTCAAAAACTGTCGTTTAGCTTATGGTGTTTTTTTTTATCCTTGTCACTTACTACTACCAACTATACTCGCCCGTACCTTTAATGAAGGTTCGTTTGTATGTCTGTCTGTTCGTATGTTAGCTGCTGAATGCCTTTCTTGCTTGGTCACATTTTTATCTTTTGAAGAATATTAAGAAAACACGCAATGTCTGCGCAACCAGCGCAAAATAGAAAAAAATAAGTAGCAGAACTATGAGTAAAGGAATGTGAGTTATTTCTTATTGTTGCTGTTGTATTTGTTGCAGAGCGCCTTGAAGGGTTTTTTAAAAGGCATCAAACGAATAAAACAACAAAAGACATGAAACAGGACCTTTTTAAGTTCTATTATAGCATATGGTAAGATGTATTGCAAAAAACTTTTGTATACAAAAAAAAAAAAACACAGGAGCGTTAAAAGGGTCTTTCCATAAACTCAATAAAATTTATAGAGATTTTATTTTTTCAAATATCATCATATTGCCATCGAAACAAAAAAACGTTTGATAATCAGATTATCAAATTTTTAAACTATCAAACTCATAAGCATGGTGTCATTTGATTAAGTCAACTGCCAAGTCATCAGATCTATTGATCAAGAATTTTGTTAATTATTGAATCACCAAATCTTCATATGAAGAGTTTATGAAATCTTTAAAATATTAGAGCCTTGTACGAAGCAATCAAATCGTCGAACTGCTTAGTCATCAAATTAGCAAAAAAATAAACATTGATTTATCAAATCAAATAGCCAAATCAGTAGATATTTAAGAAACTCAATTTTTATACTTATAAAATATATGTTCTTCATGGATTTGTCCCAAAACGATAAAACATATGTGAAAAAATATACTTTTATGATGCGCTTCACTTAAAGTTAAAGCAAAATTTTTGTAGGCTGTTCTTTGCTTGTTATTGCTGTAGTTTTCATAGATGATCATATTGTTGTTGCTGCTGCTGTTGTAACTTTGTACCTATTGTTGTTATTATTGTTGCTTCTTCTATCGACGTCATCATCATTTTCATGATCACCACCAACATCATCATTATTATTATGATCATGATCATAATTGTCCTCATCGCCTTGCGCGTCTACTTGAAGCTAAAAAAATCTGCAACGATTTTTATTTTTTTTATATTCCTACCATTGCAGTTGCAGTTCGCTAAAGTTGAAGGTGGTCGTGGTCATGGTGCCCGTTGGTACCGTGCGCTTTCTGCTGATGCCGCTGCTGATGTTGTTGCTCATGGTGATGCCATTGGAAGGTGGAGGTGGTGCAGCAGTCAGCTTGGTGAAGGTGCTGCTAGTGATTGTCTTTTATTCTTTCAACTGTTTTTGTTCTTTTTGTTGCATATTTTTTTCTTTTTCTTTAGCTTTTGTATCCCTTCGCTAGCCGAGCAAGCAGCTGAAAGACATTTTTGTGCATACAATATTTTTAGGTAAAAATTTCAATTATTAATGTGGATAATAAGAATCGAAGAAGCAATACTGACTTAAGTAAGCAGAAAAAAAGGAGATTCTTCTCCTTCGAAGCAGAATAAGGAGTTAAGTCAAATATTTAGCATGCCTTTGTGTCTATTTTTAATTCAGGCATTTAAGTTAGTTTTTTCTGTTTTATTTATGCATTTTGATTTAATTTCTTAAGTATGGGCTTAATAAATTAAGCAAAGTCTAAAATGTTTTAATTGTATCGTAAGATTTTAGTTCCTGGGCAAACTGATCTCATTTATGTAGCATATTAAACTGACTTTAATTTCACTACTAATATATTGACTATCTTTAAGACTATATCTGAACCGCCCGTGCCTGAGCATATTTGTTCAAGTGTTCAGACTCAATCTCATCGGCATAAAATCTTAAGTTATTGTAAAGTTTCCGGAAATTAATAATACATACTTTTATCGACGCCTCTACCTAGCAAATATATGGAGTAGGTATTATTTTCAAATACATAGAATCTGATGATACCAAATAGTAACAGTTACACAAAAAACAAAACAAAAAAAAACACCCCAACAACAGCACATTAACAAAAACAATATCAACATTCACAAAAACAACAAGAAATCAACTGCAACAACAATAAGAATTGCAACTACAACAACATACGTTTATTCGCACGTCACAAAATTTATGCAACGAAATTATTTTGCATACGTGCGCATTTTGGAAAATGCAACAACAATCATAGCCAGCATTTGGAGAGATATGATGCCAATGAAACGGCAACAAGAAAATAAAACAACAATAACAATAATAAAAACAACAGCTTAAAGCTTATAATAACAACAACAATAAAACAATCGAATGATGCGCGTGCGCAGACATCAGTTTTGTACGTGCGGGTGTAGCTGTTTTTTGCTTTCCTGTTCCCGCATGTTCATTTTTTGCTGCTTTTTATTAATGTTATTTTTGTTGTTGTGCTGTAGTTGTTGTAATGAGGTCAAATGTGCCGTACGTTCGCATATGTTTTCGGTGAATGTCAAGTTTAAGTTGTTGTGCCCTGCTATTGTTTTTTGTTAAGTGCTGCAAGTAATGCACCGTATTGCTGAAAGCAAAACGAAAGACTTAAGCAACGAACTCGTTGGGAAAATTTTAAAGTTGCAGCTATTTGGATGCTTATAGTTTTTATGTAATTATAAAAACATATATATTTTATTATTACCATATTAAACCCTGAGTACTCGTGGAACATTTACTCTTACCATCGTAAACTATACTACTTTTTTTGAATTTGTTCGAACTATTTTGTTCTCTAAGTTATGCTAATTTCAAAAGAAATTCTAAAACATTGGCCAAATGCCCACACACAAACACATAGACTTTGCAACATGTTGCTTCTTATCCCACCAGAGTTGTGCTTTCTCATATGTACCATATAAAAGCTCCTATTTCGCTTGTAATGTGCATGCACGATGCGACAATTCGCACCATCTTTGTTGTTGTCACATATCATGTTTTGACATTGCAACAACAAAAACAACAGCAACCACAAGACAACTTTACTTCTTGTTTAGAAAATTTTTGGTCCACATGATGACATTTTGTTGGACAGCAAAAATCGCGCCTTCTGTGACTGCTGTGAGGAGTCAAAAAACATGAGACCAACGACAAAATTAAAGACAGACAAAATGTAAGAACGACACCACAAATTTGTTCCTTACTTAAATAGCTTTAAGTAGAAATGCACATATGTATGTAAATGTGTGTGTGTGTATAGTAAAATAAATTTTTTGACTTTGCTTTGCTCTGTTGGTGTGCTGCCGGGTGTGTGCGAAGACATTTATTCTAAAATACAGAGCAGCTTTGCACTTTTCACTCATATGCTGTAAATTTGTTTGTGTACATTAGGTTTGGGTGGACAGAATATTAGGATTAGAGAAACATACAGGATTATAGCCAAGCAGACATACAGCCAAATAAAAAAAATAGTTAAACAGCAAAAAAAGTAGTAAAATAAAATTATGTCACTCTCCTGGCTCAACGAAAAAAAAAGGAATAAGAAACTCTTGCACTCATGTCAAAAAGTTTGTCAGATCTATTTTAAATTTTATTTTCCAGCAATTTAATGATTTTTAGTCAATGAGTGTGCTGCACTGAAACTTCAAAGATTATCTATATCAAAGGCGCTCGGGCCAATTACTGATTCTGCTTATCCTCGATTTGCTTATCATTCACTAAGGCTGCTAGTTATTTTCTCAGAAGTTCTGCCAACAGAATACTACCAATCTATCTTGAGTTTAGTATTTACATTTAATTAAACCTTGAATTTTTTGCATTATTCTGTATTTCTTAAAAAAAAATCCTGGGCAAAATATTGAAATACAGGACCGACCCGGAAAATACGCGACGGATGGTCAGCGTGGCTATGTAGCACCGCGAATTTCTTTTTCTCAAAAAACTATGCGTGGGATCTTAAAATGCAAGTCATATATCTATGTTTTTGATCGAGATATCGCATTTTTTCAAGAAAATGATAGGTACATTTGGTATATATGTATTTTAATATTTGGGTTAAACTCATTTTTTGTTTTTTAACTTATACTAATTAATTGCTCTGTGTGTATCTGTGTACAAGCATGTGTTGCTGTTGTTCTTGTTAAATATATTTCCTGTATGTGCGTGTGTGGATTAATATCGTAAACTTAAAATTTTTTGGCGCCCACATAAAAAATGTCGTAGGTGCTTAGTGCAGTTGTTTGCAATACTCCGAATATTTTTTTTTAACAATGCCTTGCAACACTGCTATAGTCATTTCATAGCAGCTGTTGTTGCCATGCGGAAGTTTGGTACATTCTCTAACGGTTACTGTTGTTCTTACATTTTTCAAATATGTTAGAAATGTAGTTGAGTTTGTTATGCAATTCAAAATCATGACATTTCATTGGAACATTAAACTTATTACACAAATCGACGAATTCTTTTAACCTCATTTGATTTTTGTAGACTTTTGGCATCTACTGTGTCAACATGACTACACAGAGCTCTTTATAATGTTTTTGATTGTGAACAAATTTTTCGCACACATAACGGAAGTAATAAAATTATATTTTAACTAAACTGAATATCGGAAAAATCAATCAAAGTTCGGAATAGTATTCAATAATGTATTTTTAGACTTTTAGACAAACCTTCAGATTACTATTGAAAAATTTAGATAAGCCCTCGAACTTCTATTCTTTACGCAGTCATATCTTTCCTTATAAGCATAGTTGAGTATGAGATATCTGCAAACATTCAAATAATGCTATATATTAAAATTTTTCACAATTATTAACTAAAGTTTGCACAGAAAAGATTTGTTGTCAAGTAAATATTTGGCCGGCATAATTCTTCTTCATATTAATTGAATTTTTGTATCACATTATAACCTTTGTCAGCATTATGAATATACTTCATGAACTTCAATACATAATATATTTTCGATAGCGACCCAACTTTTTCGTGCACATAACGTGATCAAAACTGGTTCAGCCCATAAAGGTATTCGTATAATTTACCGAGGTCACTAAAGTTCCTGCAAAAGTCCACTCTAAAAACATGACTATGGAAAAAACCATAACAACATTCCACGAAAAAAGACACACGCAACATCTTATACATGGGAAAGGATTATTTTTAACGGGGACCAAATTATAGCGCAAGTTTCTTTCTGGAATAATAAAGGGTTAAATTATTTAAGGGAAATAATGTATGCGAAATTTGAGTAAAAGACATTTTCAACTTCAACAAATTTTTTCGTGCACATAATCTATTCGTGCACACAACCTCAAGCCCAAGAAAGAAAGTTGTATCATAACTTTTGGTATGAAAAGTTATTATGCACAATATAAATTTTGATATTAAAACTTATTACAGGGTGCATCAAAAATTACTACTTACTACATACATAAATTTTACTTTTTTATTTTTTACGAAACTGTAACTAAACCAATTCATCAATAAATCTAAATAAATTAGTTTTTTAGCACAACCGCACCTGCAATAACAACAACAATAATAATGCATCAACAAAGTGTTAATCCTTATAAAAGATTATCTTATGTTTTCCATTGATTAAGTCTGTGTGGACGTTTAAGGCTTGTAATTTCTCACTCTTGATATTTTTATTAACAATTTTAAGCAAATTTGTTCATTTTTTATAACAAATACTTTGAAGTTGTTCTTGAATTGCTTACAGGGCGTATTAGAAAAGGCCACACTTCTAAGTTCTTTTTTCCTGTTTTTTTTTTGTTGCACAACTATTTGAGTTCCAAACTGTTGTACTTTGTCTCTCTATCATACGTTACCATTAAGGTGTTCTGATATGTGTCACACAACAACTCGCAACAGGAATTAATTTATTAAAGAGCGACGCTTGATTTACACAAGTGTTATGTTGCGCATGCGCGTGAGCGCGCTGTTCGAGTGCAATTCCGTTTCCAATGCCAACAACAAGCGTCATCAGTCTGTTGGTTGGTTAGTTCCCAAAGATTGCATTAGATTACACAAAAAATAAGTAATATCAGTTTGTACAACAACAACAAAATAAAATGCATGACATATAAAGATCTTAAATGCACTGAGAAAAAATAAATGCAATGTTTAATTCATTCACATTTTTAAGTATGTCCAAAAATTTAACATTTCTTCATATAAGAAATTCCTGTGCAGAATATATAAAAATAGATACGATTTTTCTAAGGAAAATGATGCATATATCTTTTTATCTCATTTCTACAAAAGATTTTTTGAGCTGTGTATTTTTAATTCCTTTTTGCTGGACCATCTTTACTATGAGTGAAATTTATTTTTCGTTTTTGGGCGACTTTTCAATTTCGCACCAAAAATTCGATATATAAAAATTTGTCAAGATTTTTTGTTTTAAGAAATTCCAATACGAATATTTTTCTCACTGCATTAACAGCAAAAAAAATATTTGTTGTTTATAATCTGAGCTCATGTTCTGATTTGAATTTCGTGTGAAAGTCAAGACAAATGCAAATTTTCTTAAAGGCGCGCAAGGATTACAACAGGAACGGCAACAACAACAAATGCGAATGTTGCTCCTTTAAACGTTTTAACATGTAAAGGAGTATTAGAGAAATGCAGCGATTCATGTTGCATTTGCGCTTGCATTTATTTATGGCACAGCTATTGGGAAATTTATCAAAGTGAAATATTGAGTGGAGGTTGTAAGTCGCACAAAAGTGGATGATATGCGGCAGCAACAGCAGGCACAGCAATGTAGCCCAACGGAAATTAAATAAAGCATAGCTTCAACAAGCACGTAAAGATAAAAATTTAGCATAACAAGTAATGCATACAAAATTGTTTAATTAAAGCAAATTTAAATTACTGCATGTGAAGTTCCATTACATTTAATTTATTTTTTATCTTATTTTCATTTGATTTACTAGAGATAGGAAACATTTTATTTATACTTACGTTTTAAATGTATTGGTTTTTTATTTGGAATCTCTTAAGAATTTGCTGACTACATTTTTGTTCTATTTTGAATACACTGCAAGCAAGTGGATTAGACCGGTAGCCTTGTGTTAGCGTATCAGTTTGAGTTCATAACTCAAGTCACTGGCAAATAATTTCGAAACAACTTTTATTTGCCGTGAAAAACTCGCTCAACCATTGCCGTTTGGTTAAAACCAATAGATAAAGTTATTAAGTTCATTTTGAATCTTAAAAACATTTTTATTTTCATTTAAAAATATTATCAAAAACCAGAAAAATATCAAATCTTAATCTTTCAGCTCATTATTAGGTTTAAATTTTTGAACCAATAACGGTCTTATGATTTTTAACTATTTGGAATGCAAAATTTAACTTATTTGCGAGTTGAGGTTTAAAGTTTCAACCAAAAACGGCAGTTTTTCACCGTTTTTAAAGGAGTAATAAAACATCAGATCCCCTCTTGACATTGAGCCAATATTTTTGAAAAAAATGTCGGTCAATAAAATTAATTCACATGTTTTATTCTTTATTATTTGTTATTATAAAATGCGGTTATTTAAACTATGCAAAAAAAGAAATTTCCATAAAACGTTTTCAAAATTTAAACTTACAAATCTAAAAAATATTTCAGTTAGTAGATACTACCAAATTATGTTTAATTGAACCCAAAACACCATTTCGAATATATAAATAATATGTTAAAGAAATATTTAATAAATATGTTAATAAATTAATAATTCGATACAAATCAAATACTTTATAGTATTCCAAAACAAAAATAAATTTTTAATTTTCGTTGCCAACATTTAATACTGTTAAGACTTAGCGTCTTAATATTTATTGAGAGCTTTTAAATAAATGCGCCAAAAGCTCCGGTTCGGTCAAGTCCATTTTATATTTCTGTACAATATCTTGTACTTTGAGACGTCGTCGCACATGTGGCGGTTGGAAGCTGTGAAACAGAAAATAATTGTTAGAAGCTATTTTATTTACTTAAACATTATTGTTTGTCGGAAAAATGACTCAAGTGAAAGTATCTAAAATGTCAAATGAAAACTATTTTCAAGGTATTGCGCTTTTGTAATAAAGTAAGGCTTCTTGAATGTTTTCATTTACTCATAATACAACGTTGAAAATTAAAAAACTTAAGTCACTGTTCAACAACTATAAGTCTCTGTATATATCTTGTTGGAGTAGGAAAACCAAACTGCCTTATAAATTCAACATACTTATCATTATCTAAACGCCTGCGCTTTGCCATATTGTGTGCAGTCTGCCTGACCAAATTGCCAACAACACGTCGACTGAGCACCATGCCATCTACTAGCGGTGTTGCAAAACTCATACGACCCTGTGGACCAAGTAATTTAACCCGCAACAGTCCCGACTGTAGTGCGTGCAGAAAAATTACATGACAGTCAGCGGCACGTGGTGGCATTTGTAAGGTAAAGGCTTCCTCGCCAGTGCGTGTATAGGGAATTAAATCATCTGCAAGAATAAGAATTTATTTAAATAAAGCAATACTTCTTTGTGCGAAAAACGAATTTCATTAGCATCACACTTTAATTTTTCATTAACATTGAGATCTTTGATAGTAATACTCATTTAAGTTGCAATTGAATTAAATTCGTTCCCATTGATTATCTGATGTTAAAAGCATTTCAAACCTATTGTAAAATTTAAATGATCCTCAAAAGACTCCAGCCAAACAAGAAATATTTTAGCTGGTGGCTGCGCCAATAAAGTTGGTTTCATAGCATTTGCTTTGCGGCGTGTCGGCGGCACTGGATCTTTTGTTCTTGTATCCAATTCTAATGAAAGATTACGAGGTTTTTGACCAGCTGCTGCACCATTTTTAGAAGAATCGATTGAGATTTCAGAAGCACGTAGCCAAACATTAGAACCTGCAGTCAAACTATCGCCAGAAGAATTAGAAGAACAAAGTGAGGCACAGCTGCCATCGGTTTCAGAGCGTCGATTCCATTCAGTTGGCACCACAAAAGCAATTTCTGAAGAAACATCAGCCCAGTAAAGCACACGTGATTCACCATTAAATTTGAGGTCATGAGATGAAGCCTGAGAGGCGGTACGTGCATTTTTATCCGAGTTTGTAGAGTTCTTTAAAGACCATGATGTACTAACGAAACCGGTCCAGCCAGAATGTTCATCAACGTCGACAGGCCAACCTTATGATTGAAGAACAAAATTAAGTTTATAAATTTAATTTGGAAATTACGAATATTCACCAAGTGTTAGCAACATATTGCCGAAATGAGCATCCAACGAGCGCACGTTCTCTTCCATCATATTACCAATAATATCCTGCGCTGAGTTTTGCCCAGCTTTTACATAAAAAACATGCACTGTATCGTATGTGCGTGCGCTTAATTTGTCCAACACGTTTAGTTCTGTGGCGAAATTCGTACGTTTTGTGTCCAACACAATGAGCGGACGTTGTGGTGGTGTACCCAGTGTTTCAGCAGGACTATTTGGATTGCGTTCTTCAAATGAAAGGAAACCAAAATGTGAGAGAAATAGTCTTGCAGCTTGAAACTCATGACAAACTGGTGGTGGCACACTTTCTTGCGCGTGACTTAAGCTGTCTGCGCTATTATCAGTCTCGGCCCAAGCGATTTTCTCTTGTATACTTTGATTTTCAATCATAGCCTCTAGCTGTCGTATGGTGTCTGCACCAAATTGTTCACGTATCTGTTCCAGTGTGGGTATAGAAAAGTCCGCTAGACAGGGTGTCACTTTATCAACACCATCTGGAAAATATTTCTGATCGAATTCTATACGTTGTGGTGTATCATTCATTGGAATGGGACGTCCCGGATTTGCAGCATGATATTTGGTGCCAGATTTGCTGCGTGGCAAATGACGCAATTGCATAGTCCAAGCATGGCGTCCAAAGGGCCCACGTATGAGCACTGAGAATACAAATAAAAAAACGAGTAATATTTTGGAGGACAAATTAAATCAATACATTTTTTGGGAAAGTAGCCAAATATGGAATACCACTTTTTTCGAACATCAATTCATAAAAATGTAAATGTTTATTATACGTATTAACGATTTATGTATCAGAGCTTACATTTAAAACAATGAAATCTACATATAAAAATTAAAAACCCTTCTACTCTTATGTTAAAAGATTTTCAAGTAGGGGCAAAACAAATTATTCTCACCAAAAGCCAAAAGTGGCGGTTACATCAGACTAACTGTTTACTTTATATCAGCGATGGGCACTTAGTGGCACTTTCCGTCTTCATGGCCCGAACCGTTATTCGACGCACAATCAACCAAAAAACATTTCGCAGAATTTCAACGCTATCGATGCACAGCGTTGACTTGAGTTCAAATTAAAACAAAAGCAACACACCAAGCCATTAGCGACGGTGCCGCATTGTGTCTC
This sequence comes from Meiosimyza decipiens, assembly GCA_963680825.1. Taxonomy (NCBI): domain Eukaryota; kingdom Metazoa; phylum Arthropoda; class Insecta; order Diptera; family Lauxaniidae; genus Meiosimyza; species Meiosimyza decipiens. The sequence continues at coordinate 75,885,297 of OY804260.1, forward strand.
GACGAATGTCGCAATTGTTTTTGTTTGTAGTGCAATTTGGTTTTTTTTTTAGTGCTGTTGGCACATTTTCATTTGGAAATGAAATCAAAAAAAATGTAAAATTTCGTTAATTGTTGATTGATTTTGTTGCGCCCTTTTGCCAGATTTCCATGCCCACCGCTGCTTTGTATGAATAACACAACTAATAATTGACAACTTTTTCCATATCTGTTCACATTCCATATTCTGTTTTTATATGCACTCACATGTAACCGTTGGTTGTGGATCCTGATCATTGCCAAGTGGCTCTTCCAGTAACGCTAAAATTGTCGAATTTTCCGTGACGAAATATTTAAATTTAGATATTGCTTGCTCAGTGGAAATTGTACAGTTGGGACCATCACTTGTAGGTGGCAATGTATTGCAATGTTTCATTAGAGCTACTTCATCTAATAGCGATGAAATTGATTCCGGACCACATTCACTAGGAAAATATCCAACTTGCTCAAGAATGATTGTGAGCAAATTTTCAGCTGCGTCACGTACACGCATCGATGCTGGTTTTAGCTCTTTTTCATCTTTAAATTTTGGTATATCGCCTGATTTGCCAACACTTTTTGTACCTGATATGCCTAATTCAACTACCTCCAGAACAGTTTGAAGACAATCCTTATCCTGTAGCAAATATGGATGTTGCATAAGCCAAGCTGAAGTGCATTGAAACGCTGCCACGATGGTGCTGTGCAAATCCTTACTGTGCGCCGGTGGTGGACGCGAACATTGATAACAAATATAATCGCATATCCATTTGACGGCACGTTTACATTCCAAAGCGTCTGTGGAAATTATCGTAAGATTTTGACTTGGCTCTTCAATTTTGACTAATGAATCTATTTATATTTTTTTTTTTGTTTTTGGATTTGATTTTCGATTTATGTTACATGATTAGATGACGATGTCGTTTTCAATGATTTTATGTAGCATATATTTAAATTACATTAATTTGTGTTCATATTTTATTGTTTTATTAAAGTATTTAATTGATTAAGAGATTAATTCAATTGATTTTTAAATGATAATATTTAATTGAATATTTTTAGTTAGATTACATTTTCATTTTGTTATTTCATTTTGATTTTATTTTGATTATTTGTTTTAGTAATGTGTTTGGTTTTGTATTTTTAAACATTTTGGGTTGGGAAAACAATAAAAAATGTACAAAGAAAAAAAACATAAAAATGTTTTTTTAATAAAACCCATTTTTCCCAAAATATTCAATATTCATACAATTTTGTTAATACATATTTGTTTCACCAATTAATCAAAAAAAAAAGACCACCATAGACAGTATAGTAAATTATAGATACAAAAATAAAAGTTACAAAATTTGCGTGTTTTTTATTTAGTGTAAGTGCGTAGAAATGAAAGTAAGAGAAAAAAAGAAGAAAGAACACAAAATACGTTAGTAATTATAGATCAATATTTATTTACCGGTTGTAAATTTCCTGGCTGCGCAGCATTAAAACCACACAAGGAATAAAGAAGAAAAAGAATGAAGACACGCAAGGGTTAATAGTACAAACAGAATCCCAAAAAAGGTGTAAATTTAGAATATGAACATAGGTATAAAATATGAGAAAAGAACCAAAGTAAAAAGCACGGGTAATGTGCAGCAGTAATGCATAGCAAAATAATACAAATTTAAGCATTTATTTATTTAAAAGTGTGAAATTTTAATTAAGTGTTAATTGTTTTTGAGATGTTTGCGTAGCGGAGAAGGTATAGTACATAAGAACAAAATAATTTAGAAGTGTTTGTTTTTAATGGGAATATGAAAAAATGAACAGTGGTTTGAGGATAATAAGAATGAAGAATAGAAGAAGAAAGCAAGAAAAGAAAACGTATTTCTATTAAAATAACTTTCAAACACTTATAAATCTAATAAAGATAGATCCATTTTATATATTGTAGGTACATTGCAATATAAAATTTGTTCATGATTTTAAATAACATAATATTCTTGTTGAAAATCTTTTTACTCAAGATTCAATAGTATAGGTTTTGCAGTCGCCTTTGGTCTTTATCCGAAATATACGTCACCGGTCAATGGGAAATATTTTTTTTGTATGGCGACGTAAGTTTTTATCCTTTTATGCACTGAAAGTTGAGGACATAGCTATAATAAAAGAACTGTAGATTGAGCTGCTTCTCTTCTTATGTTTTAAAAGCGAGCTTGCTAGGCCAACTTGACTCCATTAGGTATGAAAACCAGCATCTCAGGCCTCGACGCCCAATGACATTGTGTGTAAAAATGAAGTAATGAAAGAATTGAGGGCGACATGGCTATTAGCGCATAAAAGCATTAATTCCTCCTACTGGGACTCAGGACAAAACAAATATAGTTCTCCGAGTTTTATAAACATAAATGTACACGTATCAGCGCAGAAATCAAGTCTTACGAGCCCAAATTTCAAATACATTCCAAAATTATCAGTGCGTGTCTGAAGAATTTTATAAGTCAAAATTTCAATTACCCACTGGCTTAAATTTTAAATTTAATTCATGTAGTAGTTCAAATTTTCAGTACAAATTCAATTTTTATAAACGAGACCAAGTTTCATTTAGAGTTCATATTCCATGTATAAGCTCAAATTTTTAATAAATCTGTTTTAAAAAAATTAAAAATGAACGAATTTTCAAGTTATGAAAACTGAAGTGCACATTAGGATGACAGACATTTATAATATATTCTTAAAATTAAATTAAGTGACCTTCTGTTGATTGGGCTGCGTACAGCCTTTGCTCGAAAGGATAAATTCTTCTGCACAATAAAATATATTTATTTATTGAGTTAATTAATAAAGTTCAAATCATGTTTGGGTAAATAGTAGCGTTACTGAAAGATAACTAATTTTCACCTCAAGATTTTTGTAACAAAAATTTATCTGTATATAAAATGGATCTTTTAGTTAGTAATTTATAGCATACAATATTTATAGTAATATTTACAAACGCAACATGATGCCAAATATGCTAGTTCTTTTTTAAGAAAACAAAATGTTTTCTTATATCCTACTTAACGTACCTGAATCACGTATATGCAGACGTGCCAAGCCTGAAAGTAATTCTAGAGCGGCTAGCGAAACATTCAAATCCGTTTTCCAAGAAGAAATCAAACGATGACAAACTAAATAGGTTGCACGCACAAACAAAGCATGTGCATTATCTGTCGATGAAGCAAATAAAAAAAAGGCATTAGATTTTTCTGTTAAAATTAAAAATGGTAAAAAATGTTCATGCTCTATTTACACAAGGTACGAACGAACCTTGCAAAAATACCCAACTTAACGAAATCAGGCATATGCAAACCTTACTGTCACTTTACTAGTTGCTATACTCAAAAAAAAAATGTACTGAAAATATAATATTAAACCTATATTCAAAATAAACCTTAAGTCTTAAATAGAATTCAAACACAAAACATATTACAGCACAACATAAGTAATGCTAAACTACTCAACACTTAAAGGAACCAAACGTAACAAAAATAACTATAGCAAATGAACTCAAAAGTAAGAAAATTAAATAAAAAAACACAACATAAATAAATTACCATAAACTGAAGCACTTTCAAATTCATGTAGCAACTCCATGGGAAAATCATCGGATATCGTTAAACTGGGAAAATCATGTTGTGACGAATTATCACGTCCCACACCAGCAGCTGTAGCAGCACCGGTGCCACTTAAAGAACCAGCGCCTGCAGCAGCGCCAATTGTTGCATTGCTGTGACCACCTAAACTTGTGTTACCTACGCTGGTAACAGATGCAGAACGTTCTGAACAAGCTGAATAAAAATTTTGATTGAATGTAATGAATAATTAAATGTTACATGCGGATGTAGGAGGAAGTTGAAGGACAGACAATGCAAGATTTTTGTAAGTGTACAGACAGACAGACAGACAGTTAATGGAAAATTTTGTTTAATATGCATGGTCGAAAAAAAAAAATTAAAATAGAGAAAAAGTATAAAAAAAAAACAAATTAAAAAAGCAAAGAAAAATTACATCAAAAGAAAAAAAATCTACAAAAATATATGCTAAAATTAATATATTTGCTGATGGTCTTAGCAGTGTAAGGATGCCCCTTTTTATTTCATACCCGAACTTAGTAAATTGCTATCATGTGGTGGTGCTGGTGATCCAGCGTGTAAGTGATCACTGCCTGCCAGTTCAGTTTCCTCAAATGTCACAGAGTCCTGCACTGTAAGCAATAGACCACCAAGCAACATATGCGTATTTTGTGCATCAGTTTCCACTTGCAAGGCATTCATCAGAATATTTATGAGGCGTGGTTTCAATTGTATAAACGTTATGATACTTCTTGAATAAAAACAAATATTACTAAGTAAGTACACAAATATTTATATGCAATAAATTACCGTTCAGAGGCCCCATTTGTCAAATCACGTATCGGTAATGTTTGAAAATGTAATGGTAATGCGAGTATTGACAGCAAAATATTTATTGATGCACGTCTCAATTCCGTTTTATTGTATGACAGTGCGTGTGATTTTATTTTTAAGTCCTTATCAGGTAAGACAATTTCTAGAGCAGCAATAAAACCCGGCAACAACACCTGTATGCCATCTAAATCCAAACGAAATAAATCAGATGAATTTAATAATATGCTGGCTAGCGTTTCATCACATTCCTTGGCTTCAGTAATTTTCAAGCATTGTTGTAATGCCATATAAAAACGTGCTAAGTACACGGGTAGTATCTCTTCGCCAGTTTTCTTAGCGCAAAATATTTTACAAAGTGTACCAATGGCTTCAGCACGTCCTGATTCATATTTATCAATGGTAAGCGTTGGTGGTAAACTAGTGGGATCAGTTAATGAGTTGGGCTGTGATAGCGAAATGCTGCCTTTGCGATTTTCCATTATCATTGAGGATGGACGTTTGCTCGCTTCAGTTGCTTGCTCTAAAAATTTTAAATATTTTATTAAAATAATTATATTAGTTAATTTTCTATAGAATTTTGGATTTTTCATAGAGAACTCTAACGATTCCAGATCTTACACATAATTTAATTGATTTTTATTTCTCTACATTATTTTTTTCACTTCCTTTAAAAACATTCCCCAAAATCGTGTTTATTCTGATATTTTCAACTAAGGATTTTAACTATAAGTCCACGCTTACTAAGATAACTTTTGTTAGTTACTCCATTTTATAATTTTCATAATTAGTGAATCTTAAACGATTATCTAAAATTATTATGCAATTATTTACTTTTTGTGTTAATTAGCCATGCATCACCACCAATATGTGCTGCTTCAAACAACCATTCGCCAAACAGATGTAAAATGCTATTACATTTAGGACGTGCTACTGCAAGTGGGGGACGTTGATCTAAGCCGATAGAAGGTAAGGCTATAAAGAAAGAATTTAATAATATAAAAAAGGAAGTTTATTTCATTTGTGTATTTTGTTACTAACATGTTAAGCTGCTTGCAGAAGGAGGGCCAGAAGTTGGTGTAAGCGGTGCTTGCGTATTTGATGAACGTCCACCTATAAGTGAAGATTTGCTCAAACCTGGGATAAAAACAAAATAAACCAATTATTTATTATTAAACAAAGTACTGTAATTACATGTTGGGTTAGTTAAGCATTGAAGCTTAACGTGATAAAGCAAAAAATTAAATAGAGGGCGTTGTTAATTGCAACTGATAAGTTGATAAACATGACAGCTAGTTCATAAATAAATGAATTAAAGTTCAAACTAAATGCGGGTTCAGTACAACACTGCAGCGCTTAAATTAAACATCTAAAATTAAGATACAAATGTTTTTTTTTTATTATTTAATATTTTAATATAAAAAATGGATACAACGCCGCAAAAGAACTTAAATGTGACCTGAAAAACAGAAAAAAAATTAAAAAGATAAACGTGCTTTTATTAACAACAATTAAAATTGAATGCAAAAACAAAACACACACCACTCTAGAGAAGAAAAATAAATGTTCTCATGAACTTTTGCGCACCCTTTTGTTGTGTTATCGTAGGAGTAACACTAAAACTTTTTGCCAACCGACGCTGCAATGGTGGAGTTGGTGAATATGGCAATAATTGTGGTGTATGCTGAGCAGCAGCAGCTGCATCAACAGCTGATGCTGAAACCGATGTTTGTGATGATGATGCTAAAGATGTACCAAACGGAATTGAGCCAACAACACCTGCAGATTGACTACCACTGGTGTTAAAACCAACAATACCACTAGCACTACTAGTTGAACTATTGCTTGCACCGCCAGGTGAAGATGCACTCCCATGTACCATATGGGCGTTTAATGTTGAACCAGCTGAGCTACTATGACCATGACTTATGAAATTCTCTCTAAGAAAATGACCAGCACCATGTAAATGTAAATGAGGATGTGGAAAATGATGAACATGATGTTGATGTTGATTTGTGCTACCAGTAGCAGAAGCTGCACTATTGAAAGCGGTACCGCTACTAGCGTTTAGTACGTTACTGCTGCTATGATGAAAAAAATTGTGCGTTGATGAGTAGCTGGCGTTGGCGCCAGTAGCTTCATTTAATGAGAGGCGTATATCAAGTAGATTTGTAATAATCTGTTCGTCACTCTGATGTGGGGATGGTATATAAATTCCTGTTTTTTTCGATAAGGGCAGCGGGGACGATAAATATGATAGGTTAAGTAGAAACGAATAGAAAAGTTCAAAATACAATATGAGATAAGTTATGAGCAAATCATTTAAATATGTATTCTTCTGGCAAGTGCACATTGTAAGTTATATAGCCATTCGAAATAATTGTTTTAAACAAAATATTCCTATTATATAATTATATTAGTATTGAGTCAACTCGACTTACACAACTTTTTTTTTTTGTTTTTTAGCAATACATACATACAAACAAATTATTACACATTCTCTTTTTGAAACACAATTGGAATTGTATGGAGACCTGTATAATAAATTTCAATTTACGATATTTCGGAGAAAAAGAAAGTTATCGATATATTTCAAAGTGTATTTTGAATAAAAAAAGTAGTTTTTTTGAACCCAATTAATGGTTTCATAAAAAAAATACATTTCGATGTAATACAACCTTAAATACATTAAAAAACTGTGGTATTGGCACTTTCACGTTAGAATATCTAGGAAACCAAAACTACCAGAGAAATTCTGACCTCAGATTCGAATTTAAAGGGTCGAAAACCTTCGGAAAGTATATTTGGGTTTCAGATAATGAGGTTAGTCGAACTGTGTTATCGACAAGAAAATGATTTTTACATTTAAAATCATAATAGTAATTTTTTTACTTTAATTATATATTTTCTTTCTAATTGCAATTTTGACTGAACACATTTAGTGCGTCTTTTAATTATATGCACTTACCGAAAGAGATACCTTTTTTAAAAATTTTTGTTTAGTTCAAGACTTTTGTAAATGCAAACATACATACATATATACGAATACCATATATTTATACAAATAATCAGCAGTTTTTAACCGTAATATCATGGCTGGAATATATGCAATTCATTAAATTCTTTTGTACCTAAAAGTAACTCACCTAAAAACGCATCTACTTGACTGGAAATTCCTTTAATAGCTTTCAGGAATATTAACGGCAATACTTGTAAACAAGGATGTTGATATGTTTCAGCACCCTTATCATGTGTTAAAGCCCATTGCACAAAATGTGAAGATTTACTAATTATATGCGGTGAACAGAGCATTGTGGGATTCCCAATTGTACGCAAGAAACGATACCAAGTTTGAGCAACGCAATCATTTGTCATAGTTGCGGGTATAAGTTGTGCATCTTCATCAGCTGGGTAAGCATTAATGTTTAAATATACAATTAGATAACTTATACAATAAATATAATTACATATTTTTAGTTCTGGAAACGCCGGACCATAGGTAAATTCAAGCAATCGAGCTGTCAGCGCCAAGTTAACACGATTCCATTGATCAACTAAAGCAACACGATGTCGCCACATAGCACATGATTCTTGCAATGTTTTCCACAGCGATGGTGAGGGAAAACAACGCACACATGCCAAAAGCCAAACCTCGAAAAGTACAGAAAGTACGCGTTCACATAATTGATCCCCTACATCATCTTTCATAGTTGGTGGCGCTAGCAATATTTCATTTATTGCCAATAAAAAGAGTAGCAATGATTCCCAAGTACTGCGATCTAAAGTTTGAGAAATTTGTGCGGTTTGCTGAAGTGTACGTAGGACACGGTGACAGAGTACAGCTTGACGATTGATTGTGTCGGCACCTATATAAAATAAGACACAGTTTTATTAATGAGCGATATTTGACGAGAAATTATTAATAGAACTAGCGAAAGCACCTACCCAGTGAGCTTTGATATACGAATGGTAAGACTTGAAAATTTATATTAAAACTTATTAAAAATTTAAATTTATTTCTTATGAGCAATTACTTTAAAATTAAAATATTTAATAAATTCATATATCGGTCAATTTTATTCCAGTTCGGGCCGTTGTTACGCAGGCGATTATAATGACAGCGCGATCGCAAACTGCTGTTGCATTCAATGTTATATAGAAAATTGTTGTCTCTCAATTTTTTATTTTACATTAAAATCAACAACAATTTGTGAACATAATCGCCTGCATTGCCACGTTCTTATAATTCTTAGCTTATAATTCTTTCAATTACACCGGATTATAAAAAATTTGTTTTTCTTTTTTGTTTACTCGGATCAGACTATAAATCTCTACTTATGGATTTTGGTGCTATATCTTGGTACTCATAACAGCACTGAGCACCGAGAGAAATTTCAGAGCAGAGCGGCGGCTACGGCTAGTATCACTCTTATCTTAATATGAAATTAAATATTCAAGGATCCTATCTATCAAGTCAATAGTTTCTTTTTTTTTCATTACCGGGAAACAAAAGAGGTGCATAGTCTAGTCTGAGCAACGAAAAAACACAATTAGAGTCCAGTGTTATAATTGAGATTATTTTAAAATTTCGATGTACGGAATGAAAATAACCAATATTATCATATTTTGTAGCAAAAACTTACTTTCACCTTGACGTGGAACAAATAAATTATGAAAGTGACTAATGATTTTGCGACAATACATATTGGCATTCTCACAAATTGGTTTCGGTACGCTAATACGTGATTGCGGATGTAGCGCAGTCATCCATTCGCAGTAAACATTAACACAATCTTTAATAGTTTCATGTTCTGACAGCGGAAGAGAAAGGCCAAAACAAATTACATCCATGCACCAAGTGACCTACGGAAATAACAATACAAGAAGCAAGCTTTATATCATCTTTGAAAACACAACTAAAACTTAACCAACCTCTTCATCCTTGACCAAATGACTTGGTTCAGCGTTTTGTGTTATACCCAAATTGGTGGCCAATTGACGCACTACAGAGACGGCAACTTCACGTCCAGCGGAAGCAGGAAATTTATTGAGAACACTGCAAGATTGTGCACCGCAGCTGTTAGCGGAAATTTGTGCCGATAGTGAAACCCACTCGGAATACATTTTTGTCTTGTTGAAATTGAATTAAATTGAAAAAATTTTCTTTTTTATTTTACAGCAAATTTTTGTATTTTCTGTAGCCAGATGGTTGTTATTGCAATGGAACTCCGCTGATGTAAACAATTCAATAATCGTCATACGTCAACATTTTATTTTCAGTTGTTTCGGGCGAGCCACTGTTTTAAATCACAATTTTTCTTTTCACTCTTCTTTTTTAGAATAGATCATTTATGTTAAAATCTTACGAAATCCATATAATTTGGAGGCTAAGTTTTATATTTTTTATATTATCTTACATTAATATTTTCAGTTTTTTCTTTTTAAAAGAATTAAAAAAATTTCACGTATTTCGATTTGACATGGTTCAATTATCAAAGTCTGATGCGATGCAAAGTGCTTCTTCTTCCACACAAATATTTTCATTCATCAAATGTCAAAATTAGCTGATCGACCAGAATATTTTTAACCTTTGATGGATACATTTTGTTTCTGCGATAAGTTTGAAAGTATACAAGATCCATTTAAGTACAGACGATAAATTTGCTAAACTGCATTCTGAAAAATTCATTCCACGGAAGCGACAGACCTATCTTAAGGCTCTAAACATTGGAACGAGATGCGATAGCGAGAGTAAGACACGTAATAGAGCTTTTTTGAGCTTCCAAATGTCACTAAGGCTAACTTGAAAGCTTCGAAGGGTTCTTAACATATTTCACTTCTGACTTCCGTAGGAGGTTATTTGAAAAATAAAGGAAATATCAAAATCAAAAAATATCGAAAATTCAAAATCTCATAAAAAAGCTCATGCCTCAAAAATCAATTTGAAAACCAAGCATACCATTCGAAAAACAAGATATTTCAATTTATCATGGTAGAGTCTCGAAAAATTTTAACTCTCTGGTTGAAAACTGGGTAGAGACGTAACACTTTTTAAGTTTTTTGATATTCCAGTTCGACACTCATAAAATACAGGTCAATGCGAACGCGCCAGTTTCTCTACGCGATTAAGTGCGGCACCTTCGCTTTCACTGGCCTTTGCTCAATATATACACATATGTATATGGATTCCACTTTGATGAACTGTCAAATTAAGATCGTGGCCGCGTTATCGCGTACCACTTGCACCCCACGCGGCGGTGTGCGGCAAAGTTTAAAGTTCCAATGTCATCAAGTCATACAAAAATAGTTAGAATTGAAGTCTACTTTTTACGTATGTATGTATTAATATAGGAATGTGATATATAAATAGAGTCCCCATAAAGTAAAAGAGTTATCGAAAATTTTGAAAAAAAGAATTTAGGCCCGCAAGCAAAGCCAAGGCGCGCCATATGGCAGATATAGTGATTCATACATAATTCCCTTATATCTACTTTATAATGCAATAAAAATTTTAGACATCCAAATAACTGTTCGTTTCATTAAAAAAAACACAACCTCTTGTTGAGAAGGAAAATTAAACAAATTAAACTCAACGAATAGTGACTTTGCTAAAATATGAATTACATGTTTCACATCAAGTATATTTTTTAAAGGACATCACTTTTTTTGGTAAAGTTAGGCAAATGATTTTAGTTTTTTGCGACATACAAAAATTAAGCAGTTTCTACATCTCACTCAAATGATGTTCGTTACTACTAAAACTAACGCGATTATCTTTATCATGTTTACAACAACTTAAGTTGATTCAGATAAGTGAACGACTTTAGTGATAACATCATTGTGATAAAATTTATAAATCGAAAAAACAAGATTTTATGTATAATTTAAATTTTATTATTTTTCCTCTTTGTTTCTGTAGATTAAATACACCAAAAATAATTCAGCTAATATTCCTATGATATTTTTGTTCTTTATAAATTAATTTATTTATATATTATTATTGGATATACAACAATTTATTGTGGGCTTTACTAATATAATTTCTTTAAAAATGCATTTCCACTTGTAGCAGGCCTCAGGCTACAAAAATAAACAAATGCAAATGAATAACAAAATCCAAATACTCATAATATACGCGATCTTTTTGTGCATATTTTAATTTACAAACATTTTGGAAGAAAATTAATTTTGCTTACACAATGAATATTAATAAATTCTTATATTTCGTAATTTAACCATATTCAGATTGAAAGCGTCTTTTTTTCAATAATAAAACATAATGTCACATATTTCAACTAGAAATTAATTAAATTGGCAACTTAAAATAAAGTTTTATTATGCTAGAATCACTACAAAAAGAAAATCAGAAGAAAAAACACAACAACGATAGCTGCCGACCAATAATATATTGGTGCTACTTTTCTAATCCCTTTTCTTTTCTTCTGCTGGTTTAGGTGCTGCAGCTTCAATGGCCTCTTTAGGTGCACTTGAATCTGGCTCTATTTTGCCGGTAGATTTCTGTTGTTCCATTTCACCTGAGAAGCCAAATTCATTGACACGTTTCAAGTCGACACGATATTGCCAACGTTGATAGAGGAAAACAAAGAAAATAATATCATCACGGAAGCAGCCCAGACGATACATTGTTGGCATTTTGATGACAAATGCAAAAATGTCATCGATAAATGTATTCAAGAATTTATAGGTCATCATACGCCATGGCATATGGGCGACAGATTTCATTTTGTAGTTGATAAACAGTTGCGGCGTCATCATAATGAAACCAAATGTCAGCAGGTAACCGTAAAGCATATTGAGCACAAATGAATACCAACCTTTATGCTCATTATATAACAGCGAGTACACAAAATACCCAACGAGCAGCGGGAAACATGCCCAACCAAGGTATTTGAAGGCAAGTTTGTCATAATCTTTGGTAGAATTCTCTGAATACGAGCCTTTGTCTTTGAAGCTGATACGTGGTAGAATGCCCAGAACCTTTTGATCCGTATTGTAATTGATATCGACAACTTTGTTTATTTTCCAGACTTCAATGCCAAGGCCTACGAAACAGGACATGCGTATCATGAAGTTGGTTTCATTATCTAATACATATAGAAGTACAATAAGCGATTGAAAAACGCCGAAAAATACTGAGCGTACTGAAAGTCCTTCTAATGATTGACGATTATTCCAAAACTGTATGTCATTTTTAAAGGCCAGTAACTCGAAAACGGAGTGAAGTATAGAGATGGCTATGGTGATGCCCAGCAGATATATATTTGTGTCCAGCATGGTTTCCTTTAGCGAGTCTTGATCTTCATCAGATTCCTGTAAATGTTTAATGTAAAAAAATAAATTTTGGTTAGAAATGTGAGACATGGTAACATTTTTTAAAAAAAAATTGTCATAAATTAAAACAAGCTGAGAAAGGTTGAAAACTTAGCGATAAGCGTTTGATTTCCACTTGATAAGAAATTAGTATCAAGTTAAGAAAAATTATGCTGGGCATTTTGTTTTGTTTTATAACTTTTGATTTTTTCAGCATTTCACGCACACAAGTTTATTTCAGGTGATTTATGAATATTTTGGCTCATTTAAAAATGTTGTGGTGAAGAAATCGTGATGATGGAAATATTTTACTGTCCCATAAGGAGATGTGGCATAGTAATTTATATATCCATCGAAATACAAGAAATTCTTATAAAATTTGGGTAATATCACTGAAAGCAACAAAAAGGCTATCAACAAACATCACAGGCAAATTGGCAAAAAGATGATAAGAGAATGAAGATAAAATTTGTACTCACTTGTCAATGATTGAGATTTGCATTTTACTAAGACCAAAAAGTTCAAGAAATAGAAAGAAAGGCTGCAATCTCATGAAAAATAAAAATTTTGCGCATTCGACAAAAAGACCCACTTTTTATTAAATATCATTCGATAAATGTATTTGACAGAGGAAAATTGGGTTTTAGATTGTACAATCTTTTGAACTAAGTCTGACCTCTCAATATTGTAAGAACACAATCCTACTACACTAAATTGTTGGATTAAAGTGAGATCTTAAACAAACCGTGTTACCATTGATTTTTCTTACCTCTGGCGCACCGGAATTCATCAACTCCCCCAGCATATTGCCAGCCCATTTGTTTTTCATCTGCTGAGCTGCATACAACTGCCACTTAAACATACTCAAAGGTTGAAAAGTTATATGCAACTCCAATTCTGGGGTAGTTTCATTGATGGGAAAATATTCACGCTGCAGATTCCAGTAGTCATTGACGAACAGAATAGGTAAATATGTCTTGCCAGCATCAACAAACTGCACAAACTCATCCAATGGCGCTGGAACACTGCCCTGAGCCCAGTTCGTTTGATCTACAACCAAGTTGATAGTAAGATTTGGATGCCAATGGGATACGATAGTATCCTTCAGTACCGCCTGCTCAAGCTCTTGTTCTAAACGTTCACGCTCACCAGCAAGCAGATTGTAATTTCGATTTACACGTATACGTTTGTATTTATTCAGCATTTTTCGTTGATAACCCATGTGGCCATTCTTTGCATAGTGCGGACTATCTGCATCAGGACTCTCGCCAGCACGTGTCACATACGTATGTAAATAAATGGAGCCATTTTGCATTAACTGTGGAGACGCATTCAATTTAATACTATGCCGGTAAGAGCCATCACTATTTGGCCCTGTAATCCAATCACCATAGGTTAAGTCTTCTTGTAGCCAAATGAGATTTGATTTTTGTTGAAAGTTAACGTTATTTGCATTCTCTGAGAGCCAAACATGCAAATCATATAGGGTACCATTTTCAAAATAATTCCAGGCATTCAGTTTTGGACCAACTTCAGCCGGTGTTTTGCCTTGCGTATCGTTGGGTGTAGTGGCGGGACGTCGGAAAAATGAACTGACGAAGTAGATAATGAGAGCGCGTAACATCAGTGACTTGGTCATTGCAAAAAACGATTCCAGTTTGGTTGGTTGCCGTGCCTGTGCGGGATCAACACCGTTGGCATCGGCATCGGCTGCTGGCGCTACCTGCAAGAATAAAATAAATTCTTTTTGTTTAAAAATATGCGAAAAACAGTTGAAATTGTTACAAAGTACGCACTGGCTATTCGTGGCAATTATGTTCCCCAAAACTGTAGGAAATACTGAAGGGAAATTTATGTGAACTAGTGCGATGATGTTCCATAGGAGAAAAAACAAACCTTAACTAGCATAAAGAAAAGATCAAGTCTTAAACTTTGTTAAAATATTGTTAACGATGACTTTTTTATGGTTGTTTCATTAAACTTCGGTTGGGATGATTCTTTCGATGGCATCATTCTTTCGAGAGCATCATGTTATGTTCTCGAACTGAAAGAATTAGGCCTCTTTATGTAGATGTTCTCTGAAGACGAAAGGAGACAGATTGCTGCTATATTGAAGACAGAAATCTAGAGGTTTTTCTGCTGTGACCATATACAATAGTAGTTACTGCATACCCAAACACTGACGTTCCAACCAATTTGTATTTAGCTAACAAGCTCCCAGTGATTTGAGTAACTTGTTCTATTTCGTAATTTGTTGCAATCTATAGAGGCGTGTGCTGAGTATGAATAGATTGTCGAGTAACAAGTAGTTTAGGTTCATCGACCACGATATCCAGTGCCAATGCCAACTTTACTTCTGTCGTTCATGTGGATAGTAACGTACCGGATTATGTTCAATGTTTACATTGGGTAATATAGTCGACTATCATTAGAGGCGATAAATTGAAGAGATTTTGCAATCTCAACAACACTGTTAATTCTCTGGAAACATCAGACAGACCCCAATCGAAATTTCATTCAAAAAATGCATGTGATTTGACTATGGAGTCTGATGTTTCCATGGAATGGGGTCTAATGTTTCCATTAACACAGTTTTTACGACTGCACGTCTCGTAAATTTATCCTCGCTGACATCATCTTGATTTTGTTTTGTCGAAATTATCTCTGCGAGATCAGTTTCGGAAAAATCCTGGTCAATTATTTGTTCAAAACGTTTTCTTCAAATTTTTGCATCAATTTCTGCTATTTGGATTATTGATTTTGTAAACTTGAGTATCAGCGCCAATCCAAATAAGCTCCTAATTTATATTGATTCAATTGGTCTGGCGTGGAAGCACACTACATAATACATAATGGAAATTGATGTTATATGCAAGAGCTTGATGTAAACACAGCGAAGGGAGTTGGACTCAAAAATTCTAACCGCAAACAGTCAATCCGCGAATAGCGAGCGTGTAATTGAGTCCCAATTTTTTAGTTTAGCGATGTGGCTCAGTTTAATTTATTTTAATTATTTGCAACTCACCTCACCACCCCCGGCGGTTTGCTGTGTGTCATTTGGCATTTTTTCCCTAGTTTTACTTATTTTATTAACTAATTACAATCTTAATACTTTGAATAAACTCTACAGCGATTTCATTTTTCACAATATGCAATTTATTTTAATTTCTGTAGTTTTCTCGATTATTAGCTGCTCGACGTGAGAATTTTTTGACAATGAGAATTTTTTTTACAAAATGTCAATGAATTATCGCCACGCACCCGCTCAGCCCTCACGAATTTAGAAAGTCATTCACACTACACGAAAACGACACGCCACACAAATTTAATCCAATATCAAGTTACTTATCAAATTCTTTTGATATCGCCAAGATAAAATTTTGATTAACACGAGTGGAGAAAAAATAAGAACATTAAGAAAAATCTTAATTCACCAGATTAAAATTTTGATAAACTAGAACAGAATAGAAATAAGAAAATTGAGGAAAATCTAAATCACTCTCTGAAGGTGAATTCGAGTCACATGTTTAAAATTCCCAAATGAAGTTGGTGGCGGTAGATTTTCCAGGGCTGCAAGAAAATAGAAAAATGTAGAATATTGAGTTTAGTGAAGATTGGAGTAAGCGATCAATGTGAAATTGCACGATAGATTCCATCCTTACTGCGTTGAACAGAATTGGGACGGGGCAACGATTACTTGCTGTCAAATATTGTAACACACTTGAACGTATGAAATTGAACAGAACTGCAGTGAACCACTGGTAACCCGACGGGTACCAGTCGATTTAGATTTATTTCTATTTTCATCATCGTTTCAATCAGCTTGTGTCAATATATAGTCTTAGATTTGCAATTTCAATGAAAACAAAATGGCAGCTGAATTTTCCGTTAATCGTCGTCCAACGCAATTGTGTTTATTCGAACGATTTTCCAACGAGGTTTTTTTTTGACAGCGAGTAATCGTTGCCGCTTTCCTACCGCGTCTCAAATCTGTTCAACGCATAACGAACGCACAAGCGATGAATACAAAAGTGTCCTTGCCTTTGACCTTAAAACCAATTTCAATGTCTTCTCGTAATCAACTGTGATCTACTTATAATATTTAGACAACGTTTACACGAGCAAACTCTTTAGCCAAATGTTGCCAAGTGTTGCGGGTACGACAGAATTTGTCGTACCCATAAACTCTCTTTCGTTCCATTCGTTGACGCAGTAATTGCTTTGAAATTTTCTTGCACAAAGAAATTCTAGTTTTCGTGTGTAAACGCAAAACAAATTCACAGAAGAGAATAGACAAGAATTTGTCTGACCGAGTTTCCTCTTGTAAACGTTGACTTAGTCGCACAACTCTCAAGTTGTAGCATGAGTAAATTTAACAGCAACGAGTAAATAAGTAACGCGTTGATATTCTCACAAAAGCAACGAGTGTAAACGTCAAATAATTTCCCTTCATGTTATAAATTTCCTTTTCGTTTTGTGATTAGCGTTGAGCTGCACGTTTCTGAAGGTAAGTTCTAATTTATATTAAATTGCAGAAAATGAACGCATTTGGTGCGATTTAAAAATATAAGATTTAAAGTGAAAGTAGTGTCTCACAGAATTCTGGTAAATTTGTCTAACTAATTGTGGAAATTAAGCCTTAATTTGTTGAAACTAATTCGCTATCGAACATAACCTATAAAGTTTGACACACGTCGTCAGCGCTCTGGGTGCTCCGTTTCTACTCAACATATTTCATGTGAAATTCAAGTGTGGTTTTCTCTATTTTATTTTTTGCAGAAACAAAGACAAAATGCAGATTTTTGTTAAAACCCTTACTGGCAAGACCATCACCTTGGAGGTGGAGCCATCTGACACAATTGAAAATGTCAAAGCAAAAATCCAAGACAAAGAAGGTATCCCACCAGATCAACAACGTTTGATTTTCGCTGGCAAACAATTGGAAGATGGACGCACTCTTTCCGACTATAACATTCAGAAGGAATCAACTTTGCACTTGGTGCTTCGTCTGCGTGGTGGTATCATTGAACCATCTTTGCGTATTTTGGCACAAAAATACAATTGCGACAAAATGATCTGCCGCAAATGCTATGCACGTCTTCATCCAAGAGCTACCAATTGCCGCAAGAAGAAGTGTGGACACACCAACAACTTGCGTCCAAAAAAGAAGTTGAAGTAGACTAGAAAATGCTATCAACATGACGATGTGTACAGGAGATGGCCTGGAAACATGCCTTTTTTCTTTTTTTTTATCTATGCGTACAATGTTTTTTTGGAATGCAGTCAACATGTAGAAAATTGAAATTTTCAAGGAAAAACTTAAGTAAAATGTAAAATGAAATTCCAAATAAAATAGTTGTATTAAAAATTGTATGTAAACACAAATATTGGCGCAAAGAAATCAAGTTGTATGTTTGTGTTGTGCAATATGCGCTTAAAGCTTGTGAAAGCTTCTTAGGTAAGTTGTTCGGCTAGACAACAGAGCTTTAAGTAGCTTTTCAGTTTTTAGCAGAGCCTTTAGCCTTCGTTTTTACTGTTAAAATGGCCGCCGCATTGGCCTTACCACTAATTATTGTTTAGAATTTCAAAGTGATTTTTAAATTGTGTTTACTTAAAAAAGTTGAATGAAACATCGGTGTAGAAAGAAAGTAAAATATAGCAAAAAAAGTAATATAAAAATATGACAAAGTTCGAATAATTCGTGCAATTTTTGCATACACATTGCAATTTTAAATAAGGAGTGCATTTTCACCCATTAGCTGGAAAAGTAAGTTTTGAATCAATAATTATTCTATTAAGTTTAAGTTGAGGAGATAAAATCATTATTTTCTGTCCTTTCAAATTACGTACGATAAGATTTGACCTTGTTATATTCATACATAGATTGAGTGGCCATATTTTATATATATTTTGTTCTGGGCACCTGTGTTTTTTAGAATGGTGAATAATTTGGAAATTTGAAGGGCTTTTATTGATAACTCACACATTTTTTGAAAACGATGTTATGCATTCATTTTATGTCTCCATCTTGTGCCCTTTATCTCCTCATGGGGTATAGTTCCACCACAAAACTCTTCCAACGTGCACCATCAGTACTGAGTGCCTTTAATTCTTTGCAAAATTTTTCCGATTCAGGTATTTCCTTTTCCAGCGAACGTTTTCACGATGATTTAGGGTTCCCTGAGGGTAACGCTTCAATGCTTGTAAGCAGATTTCAGTTGGAAATTTTCGTAACATTTGGCCAAATCATTTCAATATTCGCAATTTGATTTGACTGAAAATCGGACCTTGGCGGTATCTGGTTAGCGATTCGACATTGAAAACGGTCCTAGGTCACCAAACAAAAATTGCTTGTGTATACTTTTATATTGTGTAGCAGAGCGCTGTTGGTTAACCAAGTTTCACAGCCGTACTGAAGAACGCTTCACTCAAAGAATTTAATCTTCGTTGTCGTTGACGACAAAGGTATATTTATCGAAACAGTAAAGGGTGAAGTTCAAAATTTATTGCTGGGTGGTGAATGTGATTGACTTCCACTGAAGGCTTATTGGTAGTGGCATATAATTTCCATGTTTGAAATAATTTGATTAAATTTTAAATTATCACTAAAACGTTTCATCGTAATGGATTTTTATCCAACTTAATACATTTAATTGAAATAAAAACTTGCTAAAATTCGGATATTTTCGAGCAAAGGAACTGGATTTGGCAAGACAACACTGGTTGGTTAGCTTCAGCAAAATGCATCACTATCTTTCCTACATCTCATCCTGCTATCCATTATATCACCAATGGTTAAAATTTTTCAATTCCTAATTTTGATTCCAGAAATAGAATCGACACAGGAATCGTTTCTACCATGGAACTGAAATTTTATTATATCTAATTTTGATTTCGGAGATTGAATTGATAAAGAAATTAAAAAAGTCAATTAAAAAATTCAAGTCCTAGGAATAAAAAGGAACTAAAAGAGAAAGAAATAAAGAGGAACTCAATTCCCAAACCAATAGAGAAAGCTCTAAGAGACTGCGGACTCCAAGAAAACTTCTTTGACTGAGTCTCATCCTCCTGGCGTTTCTGACATTTGAACCTAAGTAACGAAGTCAATTAAATCGATGTTATGGAATGAAGTGTTACTTAATTTTGCCTATACCCATTTGCTGATTTTAATTGGAACAAAAACACAAGCAATCGCACCACATCCGTGTAAATTTTTTATGACTTTTTTGTGCTTCAAATAAATTTGACACAATTAAATGTTTTTTTTGCTTGCCACAGAACATTGCATAATTTTGTGCACATAACTCATAAGAGTTTTGTTTTTGGGTTGCTTTTTCTATTATGCTCCTATGTACATATGTAAGTTTGGAAACCTAGTTTAATGAAAAAATAAAGCTTAACTGCTCTTCTCATGTCATATCTGCATTCCTGCATGTTCCTTCAGACACTTTAGCTTCGCTTTGTGCAAACAACGATTTCATGTTCACACCAAGCTTATGGTCACTGCTCGACACCATCTGCGGGCTATACACCACTACCGCATGGCGTATAGCAATGCAATTTATTGAAACCAGTTCTATATTCTTTCTTTTCCTTGGGTGCTATTGTTTTTTAATACGATGTTTTTTCATGTCTTTTTCAGATAAACAGGAAAGGATTTTTCCACATTTTCCTCTGTATTTGTTTTCTATTTTAACTGTTTGCTCGCCTTTTTTGAGAAAAAGCATTGTAAATTCTTAAGGACACACATATTTTGTAGATTGTTTATATTTATATTTTGCCTATGTTTTAGCATGGGGTTAGAAAATAATTGTCACAAAATTTGTGATTCCTAGCTCAAACTTACGCTTACGCAAAATGTGTATTTCAAATTTTGTTGAAATTTTTTATAAAAATCGACTAACTAAAACGTACAAAAAATTTGTCGTAGATGCCAAGTGTTACAGCAAAAATTCAGCTATAACTTAAAACGAACGCACTTACAGATTTCCGCCTATGTTAAAAGTCAACTCAATTCTGTCCCAAATATTCTTAAGCCCAAAATAATCCAAATTAGATCCGTAATTTCAATATAAAATAAAATTTTATTATTTTAATCTTCTTTTTATTTCTTAACATTTCTATTCAATTAAGGTATCACCTGTAACTATTAAGCATTTAAGTCTTGTCTTGTTACGGAAAAATTCCAAATGTTAAAAAGGAAAGTAAGAGCCAATTTAAAACACAAGTCATGATAATTGTATTTTCTATTGTTCGTTTTGTAAAAAAAAAAACATCAAAGAGCGATGTAAGGCGCTTAAGGTTTCAACTTTTTTCCATGTGCCCGCTATGTCTGCTTAACCAACTTAAATCCAATTTTATTGAATTTCTTTAGCCTCACTTTAAATTTTCTGCAGCAAGGAAAAAACTGTTTTTATTTTCAATTTTCCTCGTGCATAAAATCTTTCTGCTGTATAATTGACGAAGGGCAACAATTTGCATTATTTTTATAAGCGTAAAGGGTTGTATTTGCGTGTTACATATTTGTGAGAAAAATCCGTCCTACTGTACACCACTTGGGAAGTTCTTGATTTATATTATATATGTACAGTACTGTGATTTATATTTCATAAAGTGACCTTTGGTTGGATATAACGCTCGGATTTATGAAAAAGCTCAACATTAATTAGGTAACATAATCGAGAGTGTACTGTATGTAGAATGTAGTACATTAGAGTTGTTTTAGCATTTTTTTTTAAATTTTTCGTCTCAAAAAATGTCACAATAAAATAAAAAAAATATTAATTGTGTTTGTTGACCAATTTTATGTATATTTTACTCCAAGCTATTTTTTATGAAAATTACCGTTGGACGAAAAAACAAAGAATTCGTTTTTGGACTACTGCACTTAAACCTCATAACTTGAATTAAAAAATTAAGAAAAAGAAAAGAATCGGCTTCTTTTGGTTTTTTTTTTGTGTAGATGAGTAATCGATTTTCTGATTTGCATCCTTTTACCCTATTTAATTTTTAGTCTACGATTTTGCTGCATTGTTGATATTTTTGCTTACGGCAAAGCTCCTTTTTTTTCGTATATGTTGTGTTTTAAATTCCATTAAATTTGATTTGTTTTTTTTTCGCTTTTTGTGCCTGATTTTATTGTTTTTGCGTTTGTTTCTTTGTGGTTGTTATTTTAGTCAGTTGGATTTAATTTTTGTGTCCAACGTCTTTTTACTGTCCATGTGTCTTGAACAATATGTACCTACGTTGTTATTGCCTTTTCTACCTTGTTTTCTTAACCAACAACTAAAACAGTAACGACAACGGCAACAAAAAGAAAAACGTGGTTGCGGTTTTATTTCCCTTGTTTTAATGTTTGTTATTTATAAAGATTTGCATTTTTCCCATCTTACTAAAATGTTTTTTTTAGTTAGGGACAAAGATACAGAAGAATAAAAGAAGCAAGGGATATGGAGCTCAACGCTGTGAAAGAATGCATTCCTTTCTCTTTGTAACAGGTTTTTGGCCTCTTTTTTTTTTTGCTTTAAATATAAACCACAAAGAATTGGGCCACAAAAGAATATAAAAAATTAAATTAAAAAAAAAAACAATAAATAAATAAAACAAACAGAGAGCTGAACATTAGGGGTGTGCGAATTATTCGAGTATATCCTGACCATTAGAATTATTCGATCGTTTGAATATTTCAAATACATCAAATAATTCAACAGTATCGAAAATTACGAACAATTGGAATAACTCGAATAATTCGAATACTCGAAGTTTTAATATTTCGAATAAATTTCGAATAATTTAAATCGTTCGCATAATTCAAATATTTTAAATAAATGAAACAGTTGAAAGTTCAAGTTCATAGTTTGGATAGTTCAAACCATTCGAATAATTCGTATAACTCTAAGAATTCGAATAGTTTAAATGATTCGAGTTCTAATGGATCAAATTTTTTGATTTATTCATGCTGTTCGTATTATTCATAAGCTCGTAGAGCTCAATTCCAATTCAAATCGAATATTAATTTCGATTGGAATTCAATTCAAATACATACAAATACTATAAATAGCTTGGAAAAACTCTGGAAAAAAGTTTGTAAATTTCGACAAGACGTCGTGGCATCAAGTAAAAACTTCAAAACGCTATGCTGAGAGATCTTTTTAAGGTAATGGAATCGAATTTCACACAAATAGTAGGAATGATTTGGAAAAGCTCTGGACAAGAACTTGACGAATTTCAACAAGTGGGCGTGGCAACCTCTATAGAAACGAAAACTTTATATTGCATTACTGAGAGAATTATTAAAAGTAATGAAACCAAATTTCATACCCATGAAAGAAATGCTACGGTCTAGCATCAGATAAAAGTTGGCGTATTTCGAAATGGCGACAAGCATAAACTCCAAAACGCTACACAGATAGCTATTCAAGTAAATGTTGCCAAGTTCAATGTGGATACGTTTAGTCGCAGTGTTGGGTGTTTAATTTTTGGCGAGGCCAAAGTTTTTTCTATTGTTACTGAAATGTTTATTTTTTTTATCTACACTATTTCCCATTTACAAACAATTTTAAAGGAATTTGCTTAAGGTCTTCTGTACCCAATTGTTCTGTTTTAATTCGTTATGTTCGTTTTGCTTGTTATGCTGTTGGTTTGTTATTAAATTGCTTTGTTTTGTGTTTTGGCCCAAAACAAGTTTTCCAAAAAACTTAACTTGGTCAAGAGTGGATACACTTCTCTTTCGTATATGAGCACTCTTTAAAAATGTAAGCTCTTTTCTTTGACTTTCAAAGTGTGAAAGCCTCTTTATTCTCTTATACTTCAATTCTCTTACTTGAGGGGGTACTTAGTCGAAGTTTAATTTTCTGAAAGCCTTATGTTACGATGAGAATAAAGTAAAGAAGTGGTTTATTACCACATTTTGCATTCTTGCATCAGCAACATCTTAAGTTTTGTGCTGCCCGATCGACGATTTTACTTGAAATTTTTTGCGCTATTTGTATACTTTTATTGAAAAAGTCATAAGGCAACGATTTATTGAAAAATTTTTACCTGAAAACAAAACTTTAATATATCAGGAAATGAATTTCATTAAAACGGATTCTTGATTTTTATAAAAGTTTTCTCTTACTCTTTGAAATACTTTCTTTTAGCATTCTCTATCAGAAAACTCTTTAGATATGTTTCTTTTATTTAAATTTTCTGAAGCCTTAAATCTAGCCAAAACTAACCAACAACAGGCATGTCGTTGCTAAGGAAATTTCAAAAAAGCTGGATACTCTTGGTGAAATAGCAGTAGTAACTGATTGATTTCTTTAACGTCAGAATGCTACGCACATTTCCTGGGACTGTGCCCCGATATCTTTTTTTTGCTATTATTATTTTACATGGCGGGATTACAGGGGCTTAATTAATTTGAGCTATTGCTAAGATTATAATGAAGCTATAATCTGATTTTTCGTCACATAAAATGTAGAGATTGGAGGCATCTTGGATAATTTTTAAAAAAACTTCCTGGGAAAAATGATATTTTGCTGCACAATCTTATTGCACCAAATGAAACTATAGGAATAAGTTAAAATCTTTATCATGTGATATATCATATACCTAAGTATTGTCGTTAAGAATTAAATTAATAATTTAAGTTTTTTTTAATGCACATTTGAAAAAAGACCAATTATTTTCCTACATGCATTGAAAAAAATGCAAAGTTGCAAAAAGCATTAAAAATTACCACAACAAAGCAAAGATGATAAATAAAAAATCCAAAAATCGAACCGACCTAAATACTCATATTTCATCGAATTGAATTACCATAAAAATAAAAATATTTTTTGGCCACATTTTCGCTTATTTTGCATTTCATCGTTGGACAATTTTTCATGAAACACAGCAATGCCTGTTAGGATGGGTTGAAAATCGCCATTTATTGAATTTAAATTGGTCAAAGTGAACATCTTTGCTGGAGGGTATGAGAGAAACTCTCGGAAGAATTGGTAGATTGCATCATGGCATTGCACTCATCACGCTAACGCATTCCATTGACGCACATGAACGCACAGTAACATTTAGTGCCACAGAGAACATACGGAACTTACGTACTCATATGATTTATATATGTACTTGCGTAATAAATATATGCACAATATTACAGGTTCACAGGCAAAACCTAAACTTATTTCGACCATTTAAGTCTTACGTAAAAAATTTTTTAATTTTAGCTAAGTGCAATAATTTTAGTACACAAAAATAGTTGACGTTCAAAAAAGATTAAGAAAAAATAAAAAGTTTCACTACAAAGTAATATTTTAGAAAATAAATCGCTAACAATAAGCGATATCCAAATCATATTTATTTCAAAAAATCATTTTGTCTACCTTTATTTTAAATAAAATCTGTTTTCAGTCCAACTTAATGCCAATTCCTTGCACACTCATGTGAATCCGAGTAAAGTGAAGTGTGAGGAAAAAAACACAAAAATATTAAAAACATTTTAAAAAGCAAGTAAAAATACCATTTATTATAATTTAAAAAGTGAAATTATTTGTGGTGGCTTTTATGGCCATTAAAAAAAAGATGTAATGAATGGCTTTTATTGGTTTTCCAAAGAAGAATTATCAAAACTTTTGTACTGACTGGCTGGTAGACTGTAACATAAATTGAAAATCAGCTGCGATTGTAAATCGGCGAGTCACCACCCAACTTCTTACCCATGAAAAAAAAAAAACAACAACAAAAATTCCACATGCATGCTAAGACCACCAATACCACAAAGTTTAGCCTTAAATTCTATATCACTATATGTGTGTGCCTGTGTGTGTGCTTATGTGCATATTTTCTATTATTTTGTGCTGAATCGTGTTCCTTCCGGTTTGGCACGTCAGGATAACAGGAGCAGAAAAAAGGTCCAAGTCGTGAAAAAAAAAGAAATAACGCATTAAAAATCTTATTTTTTTTTTTGGTTGTTATTTTCTGTATTGATTTTTTGGCATCATTTATAATGTGCTTAATACGCCGGCAGTAGGGGGAATTGATGCAGAAAGGAAAAAAAAAAAACTGCGAAAAAGTTTTATACATAAAAACGATGAAAAAAAAGCTGAACAGAAAACGACAGGCAGAATTTATGAATTATACATTTCTTAATGGTTTATTATGATAGGCCGTTCGTCTTTTGCTACTGCGATTTATTATGGGAGAAATTCCTGTTATTCGCATGTTCGCATAAAAATGCACACAAAAAAATGTTGAAATGGATACTGAAATAAAGTAGTAAAAATGTGAATATCAATAAAAAAAATATTTTAGGGAAATTACGGAAAAAATCAAAGAATTTTCAGAATAAAGAACATACATACTGTATTTCGGTGAATATTAGACGATCGAAATGGTAAACTTGCTGCTACCAGTGATAAAGACGATGACAGTTCAGATGAAAAATCTACATCAGCTACGTTGAATTATCTCTACAAAGTATGTAGGGGGAAAACAAGTATCAAGTTTCTTGAAGTAACAAAAATATATGGTCTAGAAACAATTTTTTAGAGTTGGAGAAAGAACAGCAAGTCTTGATTGCTCGTATATTAAGCGATGAATCAACTAAATTTCAAATCTTATTAATTACAACCTGTCGATGCCAGATATTATAGCCACACAAGGTTTACAGAGCACATACATTTTGAATTAGCGTTAACTCCTGAGCTGATTTAGTAATTTCCGTCTGTTTGTATTTACGTTCAAAGCAATTTGATGAAATTTGGTGGCATCTTCAATTATTATATCTGCGATTAAAAATAACTGAAATGGTTCACGAACACACCTACCCAAAATAAAGTTCTTAAGACGCTTTACTTTAGTATAGTGTTATCAACTAAGCATAGAAAATTCGCTTTCTTAAAGGTTGAAGGCCAAAATTTCCATAAGCGAATATACCTCACAAATATTATTCTGGTCCTAACAGTCACAACTTATCTGGAAAATATACGATAATTATTTTACCCAACAGATATAAGAAATTATTATGTGGCCGTAGGAGTTTCCACTTCTTTCGTCTCTTGAACCATTTAATCACAGTATACCAAAACACGGATTCTCTAATCAAACTGTTGTGGAAAGAAGTGCTGCCTGTGAGCCTACCACTTGCATCAGTTGGGCAAGCTTACTTTGCCAATGTGTTGCCTAAACAGCACAATTTACTTAAGAGGCTCGCTGTTGAAAGTTGCCTGATTTAGGTTACCATACCAGAACTAATCGACCTGATAACATTTATGAAAGTGTAATGGATAGTTTTTGGGTTGAAATCCTCAGGTTTTACTATTTTTACTTCGAAATAAAGATTCCGAATAAAAACGACTGAAGAAACTCGTGAACTCATCTTATCAAATATCTATTCACAATTTCGTTGCTATACAAATTACTCTGAACTTCTATTATTTTATCATATCTAAAACAAAAAAGTGCCTTGCTTAAACTGATGCGTTCAATATATTGAGTATACTCTAAGCTTCGATACAGAAAAAAAAAATATTTAATTCTAAAAGTGCTTTAACAAATCGAAAAATGTAGCATAGCATTAAGCGTAATATCCAAGCAAAATATTGGCAATTTCCAACGAATATATTCGAAGCATAGCAAATACATAAATAAAATGGAATTATGTTTAGCCATAAGAAAATAGAAATAATGCAGATAGAATTATCGTAGTTTTTGCAAAGGCGTATGAAAAAAATACAATACGGTAAATGCAAGAAATTGGTTAGAAGAGATATTTCATTACGAATTAGAGCGCTTTCAGGCAAAAATCAATTCAATTCAACTCAATGCAGCGAAAAGAAATTCAACTAAAACTCTGTTACAATTGATTTGGTAAGATAGAGATGCGTACAAATGCATTTATGTGTGGTCTATTTACGTATGTGTGTGTGTGTGTGTGTGTATGTGTATGTATAATGCTTAGCACATACAAACAAAAAACGCTTATATAGATGTGCGTATTCGCAGTAGGCAATTGAGCAAGGGCTCTGTAGCAATGAACATACCAAAATTACTGCATGTGTAAGCGCTTACACAAAATGACACTTATTATTTTGCACCACCCTGTACAGTTGCTTCATGTGCGATCTTTAACACATCCTTTCAAGAGAAGGCGTGCTTCCAAGGCCTTAATTAGAAGCGAAAAATCTGCTCTCAATTTAAGTTTAATTATTCATTCGCTTTTAGAATAAATTATTTTATGAAAATTTAATGATAGAAACGAAATTGCTAACCATTTGAATAGAACACAATGTACATAAGATATTGAAACATATCGTTATATCGTCGATATATTCACATATCGATTTTTAATAAAAAGTCATGAAAATACATCTATTGCGTTGAACAGAATTGGGACTGGTCGGGAAAGCGGCAACGCAGAACAGAACTGCGGCGTACCACTGGTAACCTGCCGACCGGTACCCGTCGATTTAGATTTAATTCTATTTTTATCGTCGGCGGTGGACGTTCATTGTATCATTTCCAATCAGCTTGTGTCAATATTTTTGCTTACGCTTCAAATGTCAATGAAAACAAAATGGCAGCTGAATTTTCCGTCCGACGCAATTGTGTTTATTCGAACGATTTTCCAACGAGGCTTTTTTTTGACAGCAAGTAATCGCTATCGCTTTCCCGACCCCGTCCTAATTCTGTTCAACGCATATTCTGTATTTTTTTTAAAATCTTCAGAGCAGGTTTTATGTGGTTCTTTCTATTTGAAAACTGACCCGATGACCTACTTTTCTTCCTTCTACATAGGATGGCCTACTTTTTCTACCATTTCATGCAAACAAGAAATTGAATTTCAAGTTAATGTGAGAACGCCTGCTCCTTCCCAAGAAAGATCTTCTTTTTTACTTCTTAATCCTGCTTTTGCTTTCTGGGCTAATGTCTCTTATACGTGTGTATGTATTTGTCAGTTTGACACACATATTCTGAATTGAATTTCTGTTATTTGATATTTGTTCCTCATCATTTGTTTCTTTCTTTTTGCTTTTGGTTATGGTTTCGAGCAGCATTTCTCATCTTTCTTCGTACCACAAAATAAATGCAGAATTTCGCAGCAAAAAATTTGTTATAAATTAATGAAGCTGAAATTGGATATTATGTTGGCAATGAAAATATAAGAGATCATCGATCTACCTACCACTTCTTTTCCATTTACGTTCATTACCGTGTGACTTAAATTGAACTTTAAATTACTAATCAGTAACCAAAAAATAAAACCCTTAATTACAAACTTTTAGTACTCCAGTCTTTCGAGGTTTGGTGACATTTTGCGCCATGTGAAATATTGCCTAAAAATCTAGAGTTATTTAAAATTACATCCATTTAATGCGCTACCTAGTTGAACTTTTAAAATGAATTAAGTGCTTATCATTGCATCAGGTTGAGTAGAAATGTTTAATTAAAGTATATAAATATGAATTATTAAAAAAGCTCTTGATTACCCACAACTAGCAAAATCCCGCAACGACACAAAGCCAGCAGGTAACTTTTTCATTAAGATAAAAAATAAATGAGAAAAAAAGTGGAGCACAAGCGCGACAACATTTTTGGGGACTTTATTAAAACACTTTTGCATAGTAACTTCAAGGTGACAATATGTTGTTGTAAGTCCTTACCTTTCCCAGAACAAAAAAAAAAGCATAAAGGTTGCTCTTTATTGAAGCAGGTGATAAGCAAACTGAAAAGGTTGAAAAAAAAGAAAAATTTGGGGTCACTCAATGCAACAAAAGTCGACCGACATAAGACTTAAGCCTCAACGGCATTTTCTTACACCAAAGCCGTGTGAAAATATTTAAAAAAAAAAAAAATTATTAAAAATTACAATTAAAACAAAGTAGCAATAAAAGAGACTAGAAAAAAAGGTGATCTAAAAGAAAATATGATAAAAAAGGGTTGGTAAAAATAAACAAATGTTCAACGAAAAAAGTATGAAATAAATAAAAAAATGAAGAAAACGAATCTGCACAAACGTTTCGCAAATATTCAACGAAAAATTAATTAAATATTCAACCCCTGTGCACTTTAAGCTCTTCCTACCGTCGACCACTACTGCTATTAGCACTTGACCGAACTTTTATAACAAAAAATGTATAATCTTTTTTGATATACTTATGAAAAAATTGAAATGGCAACCCTATGCTCTCAGTTATAAAATCGCAACCAAAGAACAGTTGAGCTGGAAAACATCTTTGAAGTGACCGCGCACGTTTCTTTCTTTATTTTGCTTTTTTTTTTGCAAAGAGCGCGCACAAAAATAACAATAATATTAAAACAAAATAATATGAGATAGATGAATAATACAGGATTTGTTTTTTAAGTAACCGGGTTATTAATAAACTGGGTAGTCGATATTTTCACAACATTTTCATAAACACAGTACAATAGATAGTTTAGGAACTTAGTCAAACAAATCTCGGATGAAATATATCTTTAAGCACCAAAACTTTTACCTAGTGCCTGAATTTGTGAATATTTTCCGCTCTTAAAACTCTTAACTGTTGCCAAATTCAATTTTAAGATTTCAGTATGTATATTGTATTGTCTACTGTATATCATTTAAAATATCTCTTGAAGCACTGTAATTTTTACTAACAGGATGATTCAGTAAGTTGTAAATAAGAGTACTCAAAGCCCAAAATATGACCAATAGCTGTAGGCATAAAATATTAGCAAAATTTGGAATGTCCATCTTTTATAATTCTAAAAGACATTTCAAACGATGTACAACACAATGGTTCCTTAAAATTTTTTAATATGAACTTTCCCACAGTTACGGCTTTAGTTATATTTATAAGTGCAATATAATTGAATATTGTGAAATACCATAAAGATTATGTTTTTTAAATTAAAATCCACTACATAATCATTACGAATTGATTTGTTTTATTTGATGAAAAATTTCAGTTTTTTAAGATTTTTATTCTATTAAATGCAAAATGAGAATCATTTCGACTTTTATTTTTTAGATCAAAAGATCGGCAATTATTGATATTGAATCCTTTTCATTAAAAATAGCCATTATATTTGATTTTTATTTTTTAAATTAAAATAATCCTCAAAAAATTTGAGTCGCTGCTTTTCGATATTTTTTAATATTTAACGACTCTCTGAATGCTTTTCGATGCTGTCGTACTTTTATAAGTAGAAATATTTTCGACACATCGTTTCTTATTATGTACATAGTACTGCGTCTCCCTCTTCATCTGTCATTTTGATATTATGCATTTTTCTAAATTTCAATGAATAAAAAAACAAAAATTCTATCGATAGTCTCGACTTTTTCAGTGTTTCCGATACTCTTCGATAGTATTAAGCAAACAATTTCGCAATGAAAAAGATGGATATACAAGTGAAGTTCAAATTAATTGGTTCTGTTCGTAACCGACTTTCATAGCTTTTTCGATGTTTATCGATACTATACGACTTCCATAGCTTTTTGTATAGTTTCTCGATTCATTTGATACTACTGTAATGTGGAGTGCAAACAAAGGTATAAATATTTTCTACCATGTAGTTCTTAATCGCCTGTCACTCTGGAAGTATAGTAAAGTGATACATTCTGACACTTAAGAAGTTTTTCTGATATCAACGATTTTTCAAATTTAATCGATATTTTTGGATTTTTTATTTTTTTATCGTTAGTTTTAAACAAACTGTTTTCGAAATTCATATCAGTCGGTACTGTTCGCAACCGGTTTTTTCCAGCTTAATTATGTAGAATTAGGTTTTTCAAATTAAAAATCTTTTTATATTTTTGAATGCTTTTTGGTTTCGCCATAACTTGGCCTTTTCCAGCACAATATTTTTTTTTGGCAAAAGATGAAAGAACAAAGAACCAAGTTATAAAAATCTGCACGAATTCTTTATAGATTTATATCTCTGCGCCTGTGTGTGTGTGTGTGTGCGTTAGTGTTACTGATTGTTTATTTGTTTGTCCGTGTGTGCGTGTATGCACGCGTTTGTTGTTCAAAGAGCCGGACAACCGTTTCCGTTATCCAAACTCACACCAAGAGAAAGTGGAAAACAGCTAGAAAATGAATCGGTGAGTGTTCGTGAAAAGGCGCGCGTTTTCTTTGCATAACAGATGCGACCAGAATAATTAAATGAAAATGACCCAAGTCCATGGGTGGGTTAAGTGTGCATCAAAGATGAAGATACGCTGTACAGCTGAGAGATGAAAAGTATGAAGTTTTACTGGAAAAAGTTTTGCTGTGACAGTTTATTAAAAATTTACTACCTTTAAAAGCTTTAGCTTAAGTGCTATGTTTTTAAAGTACAAAAAACAAATCCATTTTAGTTGTTAAATATTTAAAAATTTACTGGAAAGTTTTGTTTCATTTTAAGCAAAATACAGCATGTGCAATTAGTCAATAATTTATATAACAGATTTCACAAAACGTCAAATGAAAATATACAGATACATAAATCTTGCTTGCAGCAGCTGAGCTTTTTAAAATTAATTTTATAAAAGTAATCAGTTTTGTTTTATTTTTTTTTACTTAACTCAATAACCATGCATGACGCACTTAGCAAATTATATACCACATCCAGAAAATCATATGTTAAACATTTCCCATCAACATAATTTTTTCACATTATGCATGACAAACAAAGCAGCCATGCAAATTCAACGCAAGACCACAAAGTAATTCCTTTCATTTTCATCTTCTGATTCAGAATTTACATTTTGATTCTCATAAAATAATCATTACTTAAATTACAAACTTTCCAGCACTTTGCAGCACAAATTATGGAGCAGCGCAGGTTTTTCATCCACTTTTTATCTTTTCTAAGACCAAACGCCACAAACCGATTCCTTGCATTTCATCTTCATCATCTTTTTGGCTTTTGGTGCGCGGTAGCAGCTGCTGCAAATGATGATGATGATGACGTTGTAGACTTTGTGACTAAATTCAGCTTTAGAAAACTGGTTGTATAGTAACTTCATACTTAATTCTTCATTAAGCTTCCCTGCCGCAGCGATGTGGCGCGTTCTTCTTACATTTGATATCACTGATGTAACAAACAACATCACTGTTTTTAGTTTGGCTCTAATCTTTCTTAACTTTTTTTTCATCTTATGCCATACCACTTCGACTTTCAGATTTAGTTTGCGCTCATCTTAAGTTTGCACAGTGGAGTTAATATCGGAGAAATAATATGGCTTTGTTTATGCCGCAAGAAGAAAGGTATTCACACAAAGCTCATCACATTTTAAAAAAGAAACTCTGTCAAGAACTGAAAAACTCAACGATATTGATAGGCTTCGCAAAATACTACCAAAAATGCATGTGTCTCCGGACTGCTTGCTAGACACATATTTTTTCAAAGAAGTGAATGATCTGGCGTCATCGATAATTCCCACTCACTCAACGG
This sequence comes from Meiosimyza decipiens, assembly GCA_963680825.1. Lineage (NCBI taxonomy): Eukaryota > Metazoa > Arthropoda > Insecta > Diptera > Lauxaniidae > Meiosimyza > Meiosimyza decipiens. The sequence goes on from OY804260.1 coordinate 75,918,472, forward strand.
CAGAAAAACTATTCTCCAACATAGAGTTGGAGAATTTATCTTAGTTCAGTTATAGAACTGAACTAAGATCAATCTCCTACTTCGAGAGTAATCAATCGACAGTGCCAACACTTGGACGAGGTCGGTAAAAAGAGTCCTTGAAAACTGTAATTAAAAAGATCTCAACTGCTCGTTGCAATGGCTCGACCTTATGTAGAAGTTTAATTTTAGTTAATAATTATCAGCACATTGCAATAAACCCTCCGCTTTCCAAAATGATGGCAAGCGTAATAAACTTCCACCTGGTGAATTATCTGGAGCCCAACAAATTGCATAGTTGTCACCAATACAGATTCCGTAGATCATGCTCTGCTGGAGATCTAATGGCATGTCTTACCAAGAAGTGAAACCAATGCGTAACCCTTTCCAGAATGGAAATTATGATTGTTGTTCTAGATATCGCAAAGTCGTTTGATCGAGTGTGGTACCTTTCGTGCCTTGTTAACAAAACTAATTACATATTTCATCAATAATTTCCTCCGCCATTAGAATATGAGCTCCTGTAGTGGTATCTTTATCCGTGTTGTAAATTATAAGAAATTAGAGGTATGAAGTATGAAGCACAAATTTGGAGAGTGTCATGACCCTCCAAGGCTAAATGATCAAAATAATACTGCAGCTCAGTTAGTATTTCGAAATGAATGGAAATTTTTTAAAAGTGGTTCTTTGAAAGAAGTGCTGGTGAACAACGATATTTGGATATTGGTTGTATGAAATATTTTGTATGCTTCGCTCCATTCAAGTATTGACATTATATACCTTCGATTCTACCATTTAAAATCATCTTCAAACCACTGTGCTTTTCATATGGCGGAAATTCGTCTTTCCGCCATGCAGCAGATTTCTTATCTACGCTCAAAATTGTTACCACAACCGTTTGACTTGCAGCTACATAAAGATGAAGTTGATTGGTTGGTTGGTTAGTCGCTTTTAACTGAACGCATAGATGGATGATTGTTTGGTAGATAGAACTGTGAAGACGCCCCCTCTCTGTATGCTGGTTGTCAACAGATAATAATAGGGTTGTTGTTGTTGTTACTGTTGCAATCTGTAAACTGCAATCACACATGAAGTAACGCGAAAGAAAATCAAAAAAAGTGAAACTAAAATTTTGTAAGCTGAAGCAGAAAAGCAACAAAAACAGAAGCGAAATAACGTCACATGAACAAAAATTATATAATCACACTTATATAGCAGTCAACAATGGCAACAAGAACAACAACAACAGCAACCAGTTTAAGTAAAAACAACAGCAACAGCAGCAGGAGTAGAAATTGCTGTTGCTCCTGTTAACTGTCTTTACTGTTGCAAGTTTGGTTGTTACGAGTAGTTCCTTATTTTTGTATTTTTTTTGTGATGTTGTTGCTCTTAAATTTAGTTGCTATTGTGACCAAATCAAGAAGTTGTTTGCCAGTGTTGTTACTGTTGTTGTTTTTCGTACGGACTTAGAAAGTTGTGTATGCCTTCCTGTGTGCGTTCTTTTCTTACGAGTTTTCTAGTGGTTCATTCAACCTAGCAGTTATTACAACAGCAATAATAACAAACTTGGCTTGTAAACTTCTTGTTTTGGCCAAGCTTTTTAGATTTACTTTGTTTTTATTGTAGTTTTTGTAGTTGTTTCTGTTGTTTACCAGGTGACAGTGAATGACTTTCTTATTTAGTGATGGAAAGTCATGTGGGGAATATGAAACTTTCTGCAGTTTAAAGGAATTTTATAAGAACTTGGCTTTATTTTAAGTTACTTTGAGCATTGTCTTTGGGAAGTTTAAAATTTTTTTAATTATTTATGAGAAATTTTTGAGTGAAGGAAAATTTGTTTAAAACATTTTTGCTTTGTGGGCCCATATTTGTAGTTTATTTAAAACTAATTTTCACGGTGCTAGTTTTTTTTAAATGCCCAACTATCCGGCGATTTTCCTGCATCAAAACTTTGCATTTTCTTTACTATATTTTTTAAAAAAGATTCCTGCCAATTATACTGTATGACTACGTGACTCTGAATTTCGAATGGTCGATTATTTTGCAGGCATTAATGGTACAATAGCGTAGCATGTTGTTAAAATTACAATGTTGCTACATTTTTAATGATACACAATTTTTTTGTTTCCAAAATAATACCATATTGCAATGCTTTTTACCTGAAGGCGTGCATAAAAAGCGCAACAAAATTGTAGCGACCCATTAAAAAGAAATTTAAATGAAACAATTTGCATTTTTGTCGTATAAATTAATGTGTAAAAAAAAGGTCAGCAAAAAGTAAAGCATAAAAATAAATTCCCACGCTCTTGAATTTTCAATTCGTCAAAGCGCTGCCACGGTCGTTGTCATTGTGCTGATACACCAACGACACGCTGTCACTGATGATACAGCATGGAGTATCATCATCAATGTTATGGGATTATGCTGACCGCCTCTGTTAGCGGTATGCACTGTTTTCCCTCCGCTATGTAGAGCGGTTGTCATTTGACTATCGTTTGGTTGATTTGACAGCCAGTCAGTCATGCAGTCGATTCGACGGACTGTTTAGTTGTCTGCTTGTGTTAACGCGTTCTATCTTTTGCATTGCATTGCAATTTTCATTTGGATAACACATTTGAATGCACACCGCGGCCGTCACCAAATGCAGCGAACCGCAACAAAATGTTGAACGATGTAATTGTTTTGCTGGTTTTTTAATTTGTTATTGTGTTGAAGTTTCTAAGGGTGTACACACAAATTATAATGTGCAGAATAATTGTACCTACATAAACAGAATAAAGTGTTTTTTTTTAAGAAAACAATTTTTACAAATTGTTTCAAAATTTAGTTCGCGGATAGAAATTTCGAGAATTCGTGATATTTCTTTGAACTGCAAGAACTAATTGGTGAGCGAAAATAGTCTACAATACCACTAAATTACACCAAAAAGGAGCTAGTTTCTTACAGACTTAATTTTATGTATTTTGGGGCGTAGATTCCAAATCCATTTTTTTTCTTGAGAATCGTTTTCGAGATGTCCCCAAAAACGCCGTTTTAATAAGGTTCAAAAAACCAATATTGTTCTTCAAAACACATTTAGATTAGTCCTGATAACTTGTTTTCATTTTTGAGAAATCATATGTTGAAATTAAGTAGTATCGCTATATAAAAAGAGATATCCGATAAGAAGAGTAGTTCTTTCGGACCCAATTAATGATTTTATTAAAAAAAAATTCCTTTCGAACTTACCTTAGGTTAGGTAGGAGTGACAGTCAGTTACGAAACCGACTCACTTAGACCAAATGTGATCCATTGTAATACCACAGAATGTTTGAACCAACCAGATTTCGTAATAAAACTTAATAGCTGACCTATATAAACAAAACAAGTGTTTTGTGGCGTTATTCTGCAAGTGCGGGGCAGGAGCGGAGAAAATGTTTTATGCTATCCTCCTCCACAACTTTTACAGAAGTCAACAGATCTAATCTCCTAATCTGTGCAGTATTCCCCTGCCTAGCAAGTTCATCAGCCTTTAGCAATTACCAACAATGTTTCTCTGCCCAGGCACACATATATGGTGAATGATAAAATGCTGGGCTATCCGATTTAGAGACGAGTCGCATTGTTGGTCCACTAGTCAGTTTAGGAAGACTGATTTTAGAGATTTGATATCAGCCTGACTATCTGAATAAATGTTTATATCCTTTTTGGATACGGTATTCATCCTCAGCCAAGATGCCACCTCTTCTATCGCTATAGCGTCTAACTGAAAAAAACTACCTTAGTCTGGTAACCTCGTAGCAATTCTTATCTTCAGTTCCTAAGAGTAAATACCACCTGGTTCTTAAGCTTGGAGCCATCCGCGTAGAAATTAATATGGCCCCTTCTCTCATGGAGTCCTCCCTTCCCGTCATCCCTAGAATATAAGTTACTTTATCTTTCTTGAATGAGATTACTGGAACAGTATAGTCCAAATTGGAGGGTACATAACTCAAGCTATAAAGATAGTTGAGTATCCTGTTCTACTCTCGGACTAGCAAATAGATAGCCTGAGTTTAATGGCTACCATCCGTTTACCTGACAGGTCCAGAGGAACGAAATGAAAGAGGACCTACAAAATGGCAGTCAGTGTGGTCCTCAGAGCTGATACACATGGAAGCAGCTCTTTGAATTCTCTGCAATTGTTTGTAATAGGTGACCTTGGCTAAGACAGGCCACATCACCTTTTGAAGTAATAACTTCAAAAATCTTGAAAATATCTGATTTTTCTGAAATATCTCGATAATCAGTGATTCGCACTCTTAGGTTAGAACATTTCGAAACCCGAAGCCATAAGCAAAGTTCTGACCTTGGATTCGTATTGAAAAACCGTTGGTAAAATATATTCTGGTTTTTGGTTAAAAATTTGTCGGTCTGTGTAATTTGACCTTACATGATTTCATTCAACAGATATGGTTACCAGTAAAATAATTTTCATTGAAAATGCTCCAGGTATCGTTTAAAAGAAATCTTTTTTCTTATATTCCTTATGGATAAGATATTATTGAAAGGAACAAAGTAATCGATTTAAATCAAATCACATTAATGGTATCATTATCTCTGCCATCTTCCAACTATTTCATATCATGTGATCTCGTACAAATCTTGTAGCTAATTTTAAAATAGTTAACTCATATATAGTATCGGAAAAAAACATAGACCTTTGATCTACAAAGAAGAATTGCTCCATTTTCTCCAAACATTTGTAATGCTGTACTTTCGATTTACTTGACCTTCTACTTGCTCCTATGATACACTACCCCTTTACTATGGCATATTGCTTTAGTTTGATATGTATTTTTATGCTATTGATTTTCTATTTTGCGATTTAATTAAAGTTTTTGCTTTTATTCTAACACTGTAACACTTAATCCGGCGCTAATTTGTGCTTTCATTACTTGCATTGTAAGCAACAAAAAACTCTCATTGAAAACGAACAAAGCATATCTGTTGGATGTTAAGCTGCCAATCTTCTAGATACTCGTACTATGCATCATTGTTGTTTTGCTTTATTTGTATGAGAAAATTAATGAAATGGATGTAGTGCTGTACTTTTATTTATTTATTTCTATTTTTTTACTAAGCTACAGCATTAATTTTTCTTGTTTTTACGCTACTTTTTCTTGGCCGTTTTTATCACATTTTGCTTTTGTTATTTTTTATAAGTAATTTCTATCTCCTTGTTTATGGTAAATTTTTTTTAGTTTATTTTTAAGCTTTTCTTTTATTTCGCGCCCGTTTTCAATTACTTAATGAATGCATTAAAATAATCACTTTACAGCTATGGGTTGCAGGCTACAACGATTGTAGTAAATTTACTGCACTTCTTAAATGGTGCTAAATAGAAAACTGAAAGTTTCGCTGTAAAATGTTTTATTGAAGATTGTTACTTATATTTACTACCCTTTGAATAAAAATTGTAGTAGTAATTGCTATTTGCAAATAAATCGATAGCATACATTTTTCGGTTTAAGGATTAGAAGTTAAAAATTATGTGATATTTTTTGGGCGTCTACTACTTTTCTAATAATTCCTGCTACTTTTTGTTATCATTACGTCAACGTGATTTCATCAATTAACCATTTTTTTTTTAAATTGCCAACATTATTTACTCAACACTACTTTTTTGCAAAACTTCACTTGGCATATTGTTGTTAATTAATTTTCCTCCTTTTTTTTCTTGCCTTTTTTTCCGGAAAATCAATCTTTTAGCCTCAGTAATTTATTATTTGAAAAAAAAGGCAAGTAAAAATACCCGTATTTTTTATTTGCGCCGAATTTACTGCGATTTTGCTCGTAAATTGCAGAATTTATTATTGTTGCATTAATCAGCGTAAAGAAAAAATTTATTACCACTGTCACCATGTTCTGTTGCTCGTCGTCGTCCTTTACGAAAGTAAAATCTGACGTTCATTTTGATTTTCAGTTCAATTTGCGGAATTAATGCAGTATCAACAAGAAAAGGTCGCCGCCACGTATGCTGTGAAATGACAAAATTAATTTAAATTAAAGTGCAAGGGATTTGCTTAAAGATTTTCAGGAGTTTTTTTTTTAAATATTATGGCTGAGATTATTTTAATGGTTCAGTTGTGCCAAAAATAAGTAAAGAAAAGTTCATATCTGGTTTTTTATCTGATATGAGTTGAAAAATGTTGATTAAATCTAAAAATGAAGAATATCGAAAAATGTTGAAAATATCGAAAAATGTTGGAACAGTCCAAATATGTTGAAATAGTCGAATAAAATTCGAAAAATTTTTGAAGAAGTTCAAAAATCAAATAAAGTCGACAAATGTTGGAATGGTAGAGAAATGTTGAACAAACTGAAAAACGATAAAGGTATTGCATACTGATATTGAAGAAGTCAAAAGTTGGCAAAGTCGAAAAATGTTGAAGAAACCCCGAAATATTGAAAAAATCGAAGCGTGATGAAGTCGAAAAATGTATGTTCTGATTCAGAAGAAGCAGAAAAATGTTGAAGATGTCGAAATATGTTGATAAAGTCGAAAATGTGTTGTAGAAGCAGATAAATGTTGAAGAAGTCGGAAAATGTTGTCAGTTGTCGAGAAATTTTAAATAAGAAGAAGAATGTTGAAGTAGTCGAAAGATGTTGATAATGTCGAAAATATGTTGAAAATGTCGAGAAATGTTGCATAGTTGAATAAATGTTGGCAAAGTCGAAAAATGTTGAAGAAACTGCAAATCATTGAAGAAATCCTAAAACATGGAAAAAGTCATAAAATGTATGAATAATTAAAATGTGGATAAATTCGAAGATATATTGAAGAAGTAAAATAGTGTTGAAGAAGTCGAAAAATGTTGATATAAGTCGAGAAGTGTTGAATAAGTCTAGATATCTTGATACCGTCGAGAAATGTTGAACAAACTGAAAAAAGTTTGAAGGAACTACAAAATATTGAAGAATTCGAAAAATATTGATCTATTCGAAAAATTGATGAATTGGAAAAATGTTGAAGAAGCAGTAAACTGTTAATAAGGTAAAAAAATGTTGTAGGAGTTGAAAAATGTTGAGAGTCAAAAAATGTTCAAAGTTTGAAAAATGTTGATAAGGTGAAAAAAGTTGATAAAGTCGAAAAATGTTGACAAAGTCAAAAAACGTTGAAGTAGAATAATGCTGAAAAGTGGAGAAATGTTGAAATAGTCGAAAATTGCTGTAAGTCAAAAAAGGTTGATAGAGTCGAAAAATGCTGAAAGGTTCGAGAAATGCTAAAAAATGTTAACAAAGTCGAAATATTCTATGTAAGTTGAGAAATGTTGCAAAAGTCGAAAAATGTTCATAAAGTCGATTAATGTTCAAGAAGTCGAAAAAAATTTAAAAAAATGCGAAAAATTTTGGAAAATGTTGCTAAAGTCGAAAAATGTTAAGAGAGCCAGAAAATGTTGAAAAAGCCTAAAAATGTTGAGAAAGCCAAAAAATGTTGAGAAAGTCAAAAAACGAAGTTTTTTAGATAAAATGTTTTACGAATTAAATCTAAAGTTTTTGACAAAATATAATTGCTAAAGCCACAATGCCTCCTGCAAAAGTAAATTTAAAAAATTTAAATATCAGAAACATAAATATGTGTGTTCATCTATAAATTGTTAGACAATACGTTATTTTAAGTGCGCGAAAGTATATATGTTCACAATATCTGGCGAATTTACTTTCAGTGAAAGGAATCAGCGCAATTAATTTATAAATATTTTCTACACAATTCCGCAATGAAGCCAATTGCTACAAAATACAAACAAATGCGGCAAGCACCGCACAGTTGTTTCACATCTTAGCTTCAAGTGGTTCGCTTTCAAAACTTGTAATTATCTGCTATTGCTTTTTTAAATCTTACAAATATTTTATTCGGTCGATAGCATTCCAGATCAAATTTATGCCACTGTTTTTTTATAAGCTACCTTATAACATAGTTTTCAAGTTTCACCGTTCGAAACATTTAATAGCTTTTACAAACTTTTAATTACTTTTTAATCATGCCCTCACAAAACTGTAGCTACGCATTCAAACTGTTACTGCTTTTACGTTCAAGCCTACAAATGGTGAACTCAAACGGTTCGGTCAAGCCTACAATTTGTAACTGTAATAAATTCTCTGATTGTTTTATCAATTTAAGTTAATGCGCATAACAATGATTGATCATCTTCGAGCAGACGTGCCGCAGCCCTATTAGTAGGTATCTATCACTTGGGTTATGCTTCGAGAGCACTACATAGAATTAAATTTCTACCGCATATTAATAGCACAACAAAATTCACCTGTTGTGGTTTGTTCTTTATATTCAACTGCAATATCAACTTCCCATTTCAGCCTTAAGCAAAGCATCCATTTCGAACTGCAGCCGCATAAAACGAAGTGGCAACTACCACTATCATCAAGTTGGTCATAAGAATTTACTCAAAAAACATAAAAAGAAGAACCAGTTTTAGTGTCAGCCTTTTTCTACTCACTATATCCATAATAAATTGAACGCAAGTCAGGCGTTTTTTATTTGCTGAAGCAGCCTATAAAAACTCAATTGACGACGGTCGTGGTCTTGAAAAAAATTGTCGTAAGAAGAAAAGCAAAATCTCTTATACGCTGCGCTGCTTGCGGCTTGATGCGGCATTTTTCTTGCTCGTCTTACGAGTACATCATGCCCTTACAATTCTTTTTGCTGTTGTTGTTACTTTTTTTACAGCTTCTTTTCTGCAGGCGCACGCAATTGACTTACAAATCAACCTCATGTGCGGCATTGAGTCTGTCAGACAACTTTTTATATTTTTCGTCTGACGGATGAACTTACCGTCTGTTTGTTTGTCTGTCTGTCTTATTATTATATCGGCATCCCTAGAGATATTCGTACATTCTTCGCTGTATGTAGGAAAAAAAAGAAGGAAAATTGATTGAATAGGGAAAAAATATTTGCACGTATTGAATTGTTTCCAATGGAAATTTACTTATAGCAATTGTGTATAAGCCAAAACAAAGTGTGGCTATTGCATTATATTTGAGATTGCAATTTAATATGCATAAAATCAATTTACTTATAAGCTATATATAAATTGTTTTTCGAATTCATTGTATATTTAGTGAAGGCTATAGGCAGGACTTAGGCTATAGCCGAAGAAGACTACAGTGACATATTTCTGAGAGCGGTAAACTGAAATTATATTGGATTTAATTGACTTTTTTTATGGCTGCACAATTAAAAACGACCACCGTAATCATCGTTAAGGCATAATCTTAAAAACTAATATGCAAAATCAAGTTAGATTTACCCAGGTATACAGCGAAGAGCGGGCTTAAGCCATCGAAAGTCCAAATATAATTTCTGGATTTATTATCATATGGGCTCATAAGAGTAGTAGTAGAAAGCAGTGAGCCAATGTAGTTGTAATCTCATCATCCGTACATCATGAAGTAATAAACCAATTGAATGTGTGTGCGAAAAAAAAGAGCTTTTTGTCGAACAATTTTTCGTACAGATGATGAGTGCGCAAAAAAATAAAACGAAAATAAATAATTTATCTATATGTTTAAGCAAGATCCGCAATGAAGCTGTCATTGAGTAGAATTTTCAATTTCACTTACAAAAGTTATCACAGTGCGAGTAAGCATATTTTATTTTTCGTGAAATGTTTTGAAAAAAATAAAAGGACAACACAAACGCAACACCAAAATATATAAACAAATACTCATCTTGCACTTTAAACTTGACAATCAGCTGTTCTCGACACTCCTTCGTTGCGTTTTAACGCACCATAAAAAGCCAAAAAAAAATCGTTCAGAAAAAAATAAAACTCTTTTCTTCTAGCACTCGCACTCGCATCCCATGTGCTTAGTACCTAATGATGTACGGCTGATGTGATCAGAGCTACGTTTCTACCACTACTCTTATGCGCACACAGTACGGCTGACGAGATCAGCAGCGGACCTTAGCAGCTACATGCTGTCTATTCTACACACTGACCTCTTGCAATTTTCAAATAGTAAAAATAATACCGATAAGGCTTAATGTGACTTGATTGCGAGCGAGAGCGGAGCCTGTTGTCTACCATCTTGTTTGGTTCAGCACAACGAGATCTATAAGACTTAAATCTAGTATTTACTTTATTTAACTTTTTTCAAATAGCTTTTCGTCGATAACTAAAGAATACAAGTTTTAGTACCAAGAACTATTTTACAATGTGACACATGCACCCTGAAACACTCAAAACCTTGATACTTTCCTATTTTTATACCCTACACCGTGGGTATATTCACTTTGTCATTCCGTTTGTAATGCATAAAAGGGGACGTGGTAGGTATGGAAAAGTATATATATTCTTGATCAGCATCAAGAAATTAAAATCGGCTCACGGCCACGCCTACCATCCATACTCAATGTAAATATACTATAGTCCATTTTGAAAAAATTTGTTGCGATTTTGATGAAACTTAGTGATTTGATGAACATGTGAACAAAATTTAGATTGGGCTAGGTTTCTAATTCGCAAAGGCTCTTAAAAAGGCGTGGCACAGCCCTAAATTTTAACTTTAATGTCGCCAGAACTCGTTAAACGAGCAAGATATTGTGATGAAATTAAGTACTCGGTTACAAATCATAAATATCTTGAATTGTGCTTAAAGTGGGCGGAATTGGAAAAGTGAGCGTGGCTGTTTCTTCAACATTTTGATTTCGTATAGCTACGATTATAAATAAAATCCAACATAAAATTAAGGAAATCAAAAAGGATATATTTTGATATTAACAACATAATTCAGTTCATTGGCTAACTTTCTTAGCGCTTTGGCTCGCATCTCTTTATGGAAATTTGAAGTTTTTTGCTTTTAATGACGTTAAATTGGTTGTCCACTGATTTTTATGTGAATTTTTGAAAAATAGTCCATTTATTAAAATTTCTGTTCTTGAGCCTCAATATCTCGTAAATTTATGCTCATCGGACAATACTCTAATATTGCTTTCTAAGTCCTCAAGGTGTACTCCCGCAAAATTTGAGCTTAATCGGAGCAGGTTGCGTCCCGGTTCTTGATAAAAAAATTTGGAATGTCCTTACATTTTCTAAATATCTATTCATATCTTTGTTACACTCCTCTGACACAAATGAAATAGCTTCTGAAAAAACTAACTATCTACGCCCTTTCATGCAACACATATCTTAATCAAATGAGCAAAAAAAACGAAAACAAAATGCTGATTACAATTCAGAAAGCAAAAAGAGGAAGAAAAAAACAATTTACTGTTGAACAAGTGAAACAAAAGAACAGCTCAAGTGTAAGGAAATCGGAAACGGAAGAGGACACGCATTGAAATACATACATAGCGTAGATGGTGATGATGATTGTGACGTTGACGGCGTGACCAAGAACGATGTCTACAATGACGAAGACCAGCTAACAGGAAATGCCACACACTATGTGATGTGTGCCACAGCAACATCGATAGCATGCCAACTAAAGCTCACAACATGTCGTCGTTGGCTTGACCACAACTTGAAGTGACATTGCTGACATAACGATGTTGCAGCAAGTAAGCAACACTTTTAAATGCGTGGCGCAACAACAAGAAACGTTATGTTAAGCTGATGCTATACTTTGTAGGGTGTTTTTCCTTTTAAGTAACAGTCTTTCATACTTTTTTGATGCTTGAAATCTTAGAAAAAAAAAACTTTATTTTCTATAAAATATTGCTTGCTTTGATGTTGTCTTCAATTCAATTTCTATGAAAATATTTCCAAGCAGCAAAAAAGTCTCATATCAGCTTAATTATGTCATGCACCATATGTATAAATTTTTTTTCCTTTTCTATATAATGAAAGCTGCTTTGTCGTTGTATATTACAATTGAGTTAAAACAAAGCAACAATAAAAACAACAAAGCAGTAATTAACATTAGTTAAACAAAGACAAACTGCAGTAAAAAAGGATACTGCAACCACCAGTCAGTAGTACGTATTGTACACTTTGCTAGAACAAAAGCAAGGAGGTTTTTTTTTGTATCGCATTGTTGTCAAAGTTGCTGTCAAACAATTCAGTCAAAAGCTCAGCAGCAGGTTGACAAATTTACTTATTTTTTGTTTTTCCTTTTTTTTTGCAACACAAGAAAAAAAACGAGAAACAACAAAAATTGTCGTTGTTTACCATTTCTATTGTTGTTGCAATAATTGCTGAAAATAATTGCCAGCAATTTGTTCTGTTGTGTTGTTGAATTTTTTTGTTTTTGTTATTTTCAACAATGTAGAAAATTTCTGCAACTTTTGTTGTTTGCTATTTTTGTTTTTCGAAAAAAAGTCGAAAAAGTTGAATTCAAAGCAACAACAAGAACAAAAATTGCACTGTATTATGAGTCACAATTTGTGACAGCTTTGACAGCTGTCAGTTTAGTATATGTATGCATGCGTATGTGTATGTGCATTTACAATGAAATTATGCTGGCCATGCATTGCAGACTTTGCTTTGCATGACATGGTGCAAGAAATGCAATTGAAATCCTTTTTAATGTTTTCGCTTTATGTTTTTTTTTTTTGTTGCTGTTGAGTGCATGTTTCTTATTTACTCTTTTGTGTACATTTTGTCCTGCAATTTTATTATCCTGACATGAATTTTGATTACAAATTGAATGTCAATTAAAATGACTGCATGTCACTTGCTGTAGATTTGGAAATTTCAAAAGAAAAAAAAAATTGAAGTTATGTGTTCGACTTGCACTCTGAACTTCTGAATGTTGTTCGTGCATGATAACAATGAACTTCTGTGGGTTAATATTTACTCTTCTTAAGCGTGCAAAAAATGTGTTTTTATAAATGAACTAGCTGATGCGGAAGACGTTCTTCTGCTCTGTCTTTGTATAAGAAAGACAGTTCAAACTTAACGACTATACATTAATTTTTGAAAATAAATCACTGGATTTGATTACTAGACGATAAAAAAAAAATTGCTTTTTTTCATGTGAGAGGCGTGACAACGGTCTTTGCTTCAGTCAAACTAACTTTTGACCGTATCTTTTATGTATGTACCAAGTCTTATTCATCTGCTTCAAACATTTGTTGAGATATCCTGATATGATATCAAAAGTGTCTATGTCAATTTTTTGAAACTTTCCATGTGTTTTCAAAATCAGTGCTTAATTTTTCAAATGACTGTTAGTTTATAAGACAATTTTCTGTTTTCTTTTGATTTCAATTTAAAAGTGACGAAGTCCAATTGTATTTATGTACATATCACACTAGTTAGAGGTCCGCTTAAGTAACCAAATATCAGCACTTTCATATAAAAATTGCTCAAAGCAATAAGCAATGCATTTTTCTACATAGTTGAAGTTCACACATTTTTGCTATAAAACTTCATCTGCCCTTATGGTAAACTTGCCTAAGTCCATTGGGAAAATTAGTAAAACGTAAATTAACCCTAGGAGGTTCAACCAGGTTTGTACAGACCTTTGATTTGAAAAATGATTTACTTTTGATGAATTGACGTTGTTTTATATACAATGATTTCCTTATGAAATATCCATACCCGGTTATCTCATATTTTTTGACTCCAACATTGCAATTTCTACGGTTATTGCAACAGGCTTTGTTTTTATTAGTTGCGTTAAACGAGGCCGCACTGTACTTTCAAATAAAAATAATAAATCAAAGTTTAATTGTAGTTTTTTGAGTACATTTTTTTTAACTAAAGTAAAACTAATAAAATAAATGTTTTTTCTAATCCAAATTTCTTTATTGCATCAACCTTTCCATTTCGCAACTAAAACTCAAACTGATTCTTTAAGCTTCCTAACAAGACTTCCAAATCACCTAAATCTTAAAAGCAAAGGAAAACAAATTTTCCATCCTAAGCGCTGTATATAAAATAGACAAGTGTACAATTCTTTGTAAGTACTTAACACTCAATATCAACATTACCATGGCCACTAATGGGACGGCCAGTAAACTGTGAAAAATTTAAATGGATAACTAAACTGAAATTTTTTATTAAAATAGCAGCGGTTAAAAATTCCATCGAATGAAACTTTATGAAAATTTGTTATTTTTCCAAAAACTTAAGGTCTGCAACATTCTGAGCGTTTTAAACGTCGTTTCATAGCGAAAAAGTTGGGTATTGGCATATAGCATCGAAACGTATCGTCGTAAAATTCGATAAAATTGAAAAAATTAGACCTGAGAATGTCCACTTATCATTAAGTTCTTGATATTTTAATATCTCAGCATTGTTCTTTGTTATCAGTAGAACAAAAATTTTTTTACCAGAATCGGATTAGTAGCTTACGGACTATAACTAAGCAAATTTTATATTTTATTTTATAATTATTTATTTTGCTTTGGTGGCACTCTCTGTGATCCTTGAAGCTTTTATAACACTGCCCTAACTTTTTGAGTGTCAAAATCGGCATAATGACTTAAGTCTTTGTACATGTTAAGCTGTCACCAAGACATCGTTTAGTATCTGAAGCCATTGCGTAGTCATTTGATATGTTCCCAATTCCATCATTTTCTTTTCAATATGTCCAAAAATGTTCAATATAGTACCCGTAAAGAAGTTTTACATCAAATAGAAACCTAAATATTATTCGTGTAATATAAAAACGTAATGTTACCATAAATTAATCAATTAATGATGTTCAACTAAATTAAAAAAAAAAAAAACAAAAATATTTCCAAGTGTAAGCAACTAACCCTTAGCCCATAAAAAAGAAAATGATATATTTGGTTTCATTTTATGGTTTGTTGTTTTTTGTGCTTTTTTTTGCTCTGGTTTAAAATCGTGTCTGGTCTTTGTGCATTTTTGGCTTTACTGTCATTTTTACTTTGTGGCAACTTTCATGTCACATCTACGAGAATACAAGTACAAATATGGTGGCGGCTGCTCCAACAACTGCCATCATTCTGCTGCTGCCATCTTATGGCAACATTCTATGCTGTTAGCCAAATATTGGGCCAAAGAATCGGAGCAATTTGAAATGCAAAAAATGTCCTCACAGTAAAGAGATAGACGGACGAACATACAGACAGACAAATACTGTCAAGTTTTTATAGCTTGACTTCGTTATTTTGACACTCTACTAACGAATCGAAGTTTTTTAGTAGCTGGTATCTCTGTTTGGCCTCTCTAGATATGTCACATACATTCCTACGTACATTTATTCATTAGGGTGCTTATTTTGAAGATTTTTATAGAGTTCTTAAAATGTTTGTTTGCCTATGCCCGTTAAACACTATTAGTATCAGATGAAACACCCTGTTTGTTAACTATTTGAATACAAATTGACTTCTATTTCATTCGGACATAACCATTAGTCGCGTTCATAAGAAGCGACACTGCAATAATGTTAAAACCAAACTTAAAAAATTTTATCGCATTATTATTTTTTTCAGACCCCCTTGTGTTTCCCATCTATCAGGCGAATTTATAAAAATTTCCGTTACTCAAAGGTTAGAATTAATTTTCACCAATCAAGAGACAGCACAAAAATAATATGTTACCACTCCAAAACAATCTCGAGATAAGTTATGACACTTTTAACTTTTTTTTCGTGATACACCCTAATCTATACAAACACAGTTGGCGTTGGTGTTCCAATTTTCTTTTTCTTTTCAATACAGAAAAAAAGGACACATATTCCAAAGAATTTAGAAAAAAAACCATTCATTGTTTTTGTATGCCATGCACATTGCTTTGAATATTTAAAATTTAAGTGGATTTTGAGACAGAAGTGAAAAACTTTCCATGTGGTGGCGCTACTCCATTGGGAATGAGGGAAAGAGGCTTTGTTAAATGCCAAGTTGAAAACTTTGAACTCAGCAGCAAAAGAATCAACTATTGATTGGTTTGGTTCCACAACTGTACGCTATGGTTGAATTCATCGACAGGAGTTGTTTCACAGCAACTTCTTTCTTGATATTTTGTTTTGTTATTTTTGGCTATGGCACAAGTTTTGTATAGCACAGTGCACAGTGATTTGATTTTAATTTTAACAGGGGAGAAAAAATTGTGATAAATTATCAGATAAAGAAATAAGAGCTAATAAGCAGAACTACTCCATATTGACAAATGGGACCGACATTTGGCATTGCCGGCTTTAACAAAAGAGGTCAAATGTGAAGTTGAGTTGGTCTGTCCTGTTAGATTCCTTTTTTTTTTACTAAGTTAGAGAAAAGTTGGATTGCATGTTTGAACTCTTTAAGCTTATTAACTTGAAACAATATCCTTATATCCTTTTTTCAAATAGTGTCCTTTCTTGCTGAAATTAAAAAGTTTATGGGTTCCAATCAATTGTCCTTTTTCAAATCACAGTGCATTGAAAAATTTTCGTTAGCTTTTTGAAGTGGGGTCCTTTAACTTTTTTTTTAAACAAAAAGTTTGAAATTTTACTAAAAACGCTTATGCAAAACTGACATTTCTCTCTCTGTCTTTACATGAACATATGTATTCGTAGATTAACATAACTATGTGTGTATGTGTGTCCATTCAAGTGTGTGATTGTATATGCCATTATGTGTATGTATGTGACTATTTTGGGTGACAGTTGGTCAAAATTAACAAGTTGCTTTAAAG
Source organism: Meiosimyza decipiens (assembly GCA_963680825.1). NCBI lineage: Eukaryota > Metazoa > Arthropoda > Insecta > Diptera > Lauxaniidae > Meiosimyza > Meiosimyza decipiens. The sequence goes on from OY804260.1 coordinate 75,935,055, forward strand.
ATGGCTTCGTTAAAATGGCAAAAGAAAGAAAAGAAAAAACTCCAAAAAAGATGTTGCCAAATGGAACCAAAAGTTTTTTGTTTTTGGCATCAATTTTATTTTTTTTTGTCAAATAAGGGAACCTCTTAAAAATCGTTGCTATAAAATTGATTGAGTAATTTGTTTGATCGGACTAACTTTGAATATAAATGTTGCTTAATTTTAAGTTTTTGTCATGAAGGTTGACATTTTTCGAAGTCGTTTTTTTTTTCATTTTGGGAATTTCAGCAAGTTGCTGTCATTTATTTTTATTTTTTTTGCATTGTTTATTTAATTTGACATTAAAACTTTGAAATTAATTTGTCGTTGTATATTGGGTGACTTTGTTTTAAGTGAGGGCTATTTGGTTTAGTATGACAATATTCAATAGTTGCAAAATTTTGCTATAATAGGCATTTTTCAAATAAGGTCATTACCTATACTTATAGTGGAAATGTTCGCTAGAGCTCTTCAAACTTAAACCGGGGAAAATACTGCAGAGATTTGACGGCACTCGCTACAGAGCGTGCACGTTGGAAAAGTTTTGTGGAAGCCCTATGCTGCTTGAGGAGATAAAGGATATGAGAAAGAATATTTGTTACATGAACTATTTATACTTTGAAGCGCTTGACCGCTTCCCAAATATGAATTCACCACTACATAGCGAAACAATTCAAGCCCTAGGTAGTTCTAAATTTTTATTAAATCGAATAAACGCATTTGAAAATATTGTCATTCCAACAGACTTTTATTTAAGTAACATAATTTTAAAATAACTGCTATTTTTCTCCCGTGAAAACCAATTAACAATGTATTTATGTCTATACAACCTGTTCTAATTAAACTTTAAATTTAATTCGATGTTAGCAAAATTCCAACAAAATTTAATTAAAAGAGCAAAAAATCGAAAAAAATTTCTATAAAAATTTATAACATCAACATAATTGAACAAAATAACTGCACAAAATTGTGCACGAACCGAAATATTCTGCACGAAAATTGTGTTCGAGTGTATGACAATTTAATTGTGGCAAAGATATAAAAACGATGTTGAGACATGAATGAAAATGATGCTGACGATGATGTCGGTGATTACCAAGATTTAATTAATTTTGCCATGATTAAGATTGCAACAACAACGAAAACTACAATAACAATGAAATTTGTAATGTTAATGGCAAGAATTACAACATCATCATCATCATCAACACAACAACTGCAAGCAGATCCTGAGAATTTTTTGGTAATGATAATATTAACGTACACAGACAGACAGACAGATAACATCTTTATTTGCTTCAATTTTAATAAATTTTGGGCATCATAAATTTTGATAGTTTCATTAGATGAGAATATCAAAATTGACGAATGACAAGTGAAATTCTTACACAAAATAAATTTAATTACTTATGGTAATTGCATGTACAAAAGATAATGCGTAGTATTAAACAAAATGGCGACGAAAAGTGCTTGCTTCATGGTAGAGCATTGAAGTAGGTGGTGAAAAAAAACTTTGACAAACTTATCTGGCCCTAAAGTTCACGAAAACTGCTCGGGGTTACCAGATAACTAAGTGCGCTACTCAGACATTCACAAATATCCTGGGCTAGGGTATTGTAAAGATATATAACGCAGGAGCGACCCCGCATAGAACATTTTTGAAACACTTTGAACATTTATCCGTCGTGTGAAGTGTGTGGATACGAGACTTCTGCAAGGCCTATGATTGGTCCACAATCAAGTTTGTGTCTTTCTTCTAATCAACGAAAATAATTAGAAATGAAGATAATAACTCCTTGAAAGGCAAGCACAATAAACTAAGACTAAACAGCAGAAGAAAATATAGAGCTGCGAACTGACTAACGACGAACATATAGCATTAACAATCAGAAGGCTATGAAGACCCCGAAACTCATAGAGGTAAACTTCAGACATTCCAGGAGTGCCTCATAATCATAATCTCGTTCTTGAACTTGTAAATCGGTTTGAAGTTATTGGCATACATCACTTGCCGCAGAAAAAAGTCCGGTGTAGTTAGTGATATCATTTTCCACTCGGCATGTAACATTTCAGAAACTTACCGAAATAGGATGTAATGTAGCAGAAATGTTTTATATCAAATATTTCAAACGGAAAGTTTTACAGAAGAAGGGTTGTTTCACATGCTATCACTCTGAAGTTTAAATAAATTTTTTTTTAATTTTTCCCTTTAACTTACAAGTTCTCTGTAACGTTCCAGAATTGTATCAAATGAATTTAAAAAACGAATATTGACACATTGCATATAGCTTTCTGAAATGAAAATGAAAGATTTCTGAAACGTAACTGAAACTTTGTAAAATTTCATGTGAAAGGTTTATGAAATGTTACATGCCGAGTGGGATGATTAATACTTTAACTATAGTGCGCTTATGGCTAATGAAATCATTTCGACATCCGAAAATTGTATCGTGTTGTTAAACTTTCTCTCTTCCGGGGATATATACCCTGCACAATTGAAATGCGTTTTTTGTTGAATACTGCTCCATATTCACAAATTTTATCACTTAACTAAGCCAGCTATCAAAAAACTGATGTTTATTTTTGACAGTACAAAAATGTTGCAAGTTATAAATTGCAAACTCCCTCTACATAACATAAATAAACTTGTGATTTAATTTCAATTTTCTGATACCAATCAATGCATAAAACCTAAAAAAAAACATTCGTTATTCCAAATTTTGCAAACACCTTTGCAATTTTGAAGTTTTATTGCTCAACTGTTTCTTGAATCAAATTACAATGAATTAAATTCTTAATCAAATAATGTTTAAAGACAATAACAACAAAAAGCAATTGACAGCAGCAACATCTTTAAATAACAACAATAAAATAAGAGCATCACCAATGTTGCTGCTAAATGAAGACAAGAGTTCGTTACAACTTGACATTTCATTGATTTCTGGTTGAATGTCATCAATCTGCAAGACACAAAGTTAATTTGTAAACATAATTTTGTGTAAGGATGTTCTTGTACGAGTTGATTTTAAGAAGCTTTCAACTTTATTGCAATGCAGGGACCTCAGTAGGAAACAGAATAATGATTCTTGAAAATTATTGGCTTCTCTGTGTCTTTTGTCACAAGAATTTTTTATTTCACTATTGATTACTTCTGGAAAAGATTAAATTGTTAGATGGTCAAGAATGGCGAGGTATTTCGAAGAAATCTCCATTATTTAAATTGAAAAATCTCAAATCTCACAAATCTTAATGCGTTTTTCGAAAAAGTATTAACAGTACTGAAGGATTTCTGAAAATAAGCTAATGTGAATGAAAATATAAAAGATTTCGCATAGCTGAGTTAAAATACGTGGCTATATGGAAAAATTGAACAAAACGATATAAAATATGGCGAAAAAAGGACGAAACTATGCCGTAAAAAAGTGAGAAAGTCAAGAAAAGGCTTGAAAATGAAATGTGAGCAATGACACCACGATCGCTGATAAAAACTTTTGCAAATGCATCAAGATTGCCAAATATCCTCAAAGGATATCACTTTTCCAAACTGAAACAATTACATACTTTGTGCATGATGTTTCAAGTTCATAGGCACCATAAAACGAAATTTAAGGAAAGAGTTGAGGTTTTAAAAAGAACAACCCATACGATTTTAAAAAACTGTAAAATACATAAGATTTTTACTTAAAACTTACTAGCCATAAACAAGCTCGATGTACATTAGCTACCACAAGCAATTCAAATCATTTTTAATAAAAAAAGATATATCTGAAAAATTTTATTTATAACTAGAATTTCTGAAGCAGCAACTACTTAGAGTGCACATTGCCATTTGTTGTGCTGCACAGCACCATGCTGTCAAAATTGTCAACAGTGTAGCTAAGTGTAAAGTGCATTCTGTGGTGCAGCTTCTGATGGAAGGTATGAATCAAAATTTGAAATAACTTGGTAATGTTTCTTTTTTTTCTCGAAAATAATTGCAACTATTTATTTATTATTGAATTACTCAACTTGTGGTAAATATAGGAACTTAAGTCTTAAATATATTGAACATTTTTTTGAGTGCGAAATTAAATGTTCGAAATTTTAGCTATTAACTTCAATACTTTTGGAACTAAAAGGCATTGTATTTAACTGTATTAAGTTTTTCTCGAGCTTATTCCAAAGTATGCCAATGCAAAATTAGAGTGAAATCAGAATAACGTGTCTCCTTTTTCTCATCTGCTTTAAAGTTTCAGTCATTGCAGTCCTTAGTGAAAATCTTACGTAAAACAAACACCCAATTAACAACATTTTGTAGGACTTCAACATCGTAGCGAAATTTTTCATTAACCTTCAGCAAAGTTCCTAGCCACAACCATATTGTTGCTATCCGCCTGACTCTGACCGCACAATTTATAATGAGCTGAAATGTGGGATGCACACTAACACATTAATCCTTTTTAACAAAATGTACATTTGTATGTATGTATACTAAGTAATAGAAACAGCAGCAGTAATATCAATACTAACGCTAAATGGTGTGTTGAAGTTGCAAAAAATGAAACATTTTGTCATTTTCGACTTAGTGAAGCTCGTAAACTTTTCCAATTATAAACTTCTTAAATTGGTTCCGTAGGATGCGTATATTGTATGTGGTATACCGAAGAGTAAAAACCAAGAGTTTTTCATTTTGTTAAATGTTCGTCTTTACGCTTTTTTCAACCACAAATACAAATAAAAGTATGAAAATTAAATTGATATAAGGTAAAGTGTACTAATTTCGTTAGTAAGTAAAAATGTTTGTGGTATTTATTTGATGGCCTTGGCTTTTCAGTAACTGAGTATTGGTAGATGTATTCGATGTTGTCATCGAAAACATCTGCCAATACTTAAAAAAATCTGCAACTTGACTGCCTACGTAAAAGTAGATTTTTTTTTTGTTTAGAGCACTTTCGTTAAAGTAAACGGCCGAAACGTGTTAGGATGAACCAGTTTAGCCAGGGCAAATTTTAGTCTGTTAGGATAATCGGCCGTGACTCAAGGTTTGCATCCTCAAATATGTCCAGCTTCGGCTTTGCGGTGGTCTTCGGTCGCGGTTCACTGTAGTATATCCAACGCTGGTGTGTTAACGAAGCCCATGTTGAACATAGTATAGTGAATCACGGCCGAAGGCTACCACAATCTGAGCCCCGACCGAAGGCCGCCCATTTAGAAAATCGGGAAGGAGGCCGTGAAAGTAAATAGTGACCCTAGTTTATTCTAGGCTGAACTAGTTCATTCTAATCCGCTTTAGTTGAAATAGTTTGGCATAGGAAAAACTAATCTAAGCTCAAAACTGGATTGGTCGGTAACATATATATAGATATGAGAAAACAATATTAACTGCCGCAATAGTAGGCTCTTACCTTTAGTTTTGCTGTATCACAACAAAAAAACCACTCTTGTTAACTCTAAAATAAATCAAGACTTAAAAGTTAAGTCTCGTAAGTCATTAAAGAAACTTTTTAAGGGAAACTTTTTTTCGGTAATCATCTATCCATCCATTTTTTTGCGGCATTACTCATTGTGCTGAGCTGTCATTTTTAACTTTTTCAAATATAATTTAACAGCAAAATCAAAGCATTCGTAAATGGCTGAAAATGAACGAGCAACAACAAATTGTGTAGAATAAAGGATGCCCCAAAAAAGCTCTGCACATTTATTTTCATTTAAACACAACGTAATTTATATATTATGTCTTAGAGAAGACCTACACAGATAGAAAATAAGATAATGCACAATTTCGAGTTGCTGAAATTTAATTTAAATTTTAAGAGTAACGAAAATTTCTAGGAATGACTAAGAATTTGCAAATATGTATATTCTAAGCAGCCTTATAAAAAAATATGAATAACAAATAAATCTGCTGGAATTGCGATTAAGGAGTCAATTACGACTTAAGTTTTTATTAAAACTTAAAACTACCCTTAAAATAAGTTCCTATTTTAATATTTTCAAAATCGATTAAATTGGTTTGAAAAGGATTAGTTAGGAATTTTGGAAATTTTGCAAAAAACCGGTTGAAAGAAAAGTCTATGGGAAAAGTTCAGTAAAATGCCTCCAAGGTAAGAAATTAGGCTACAGATCTCTATTTAGAGAAAAAAGAGCTGACGTTGAGGTCTTTTTTCATACAAACTTAAAGTTGCTGAATTTTGAGAAAAAATTTGTAACTTGCGAAGAAAGGAAAAAAAAATAAAAATAGTTTCTGTATGGCAGAGCTCAGAAAACCCTGTTTGGAAAACGTAATGTCAGCCGAGTACTCTTCTGCTCCGTACGCCACTTTTGACCTTTTAACTTAAGACGTGTTCTATTATTTTTGAAACATTATCTTTCCAATGCTGTTGTCGCAATACATCTACCTCTCTTAGTTTCTGAGATATGCAGTGTCCACTTTGCTCCATAAGCCACATTCTATAATTTTTTTATTTATCATTTGCTACAAAATCAAATTTTAGTTTATGGAGCAAATTTTATATGAAAAAAAAAAAAAAAACTGTTTTGTAATTAATTTGCTCCATATACTTCACAATTCCATATATAGATTTAGTAAAAAACTAACCAGTTATTATTTGCTCCATTGCAATAGTTCTCAAATGCAAGTTCGTTTGAAAAATAAGTTTGTCTTTGATTTGTATTGTATGGAGCAAATGGTCGAGTATGACATATCTGATAAAATTTCATGTATCTCTAAAAGTGCTTTGGTCCCATTTTTGAAATTTAGCACAGAGCTACCAATTTAGCACAGAGCTGTCAACATACTGTGTGATTTAAATTTCGATGGTACGTTTTCGGACCAATTTTCTTCTTTTGAGGCTTTTTCGATTTTTTCGGAATGCACATTCAGGCGTATAGAGCAAAAGAGAATTCAGGCGACGATATATTAAAGACTTGAAAAAAAAATTTTTTTATAATTTCAAATTTCCGAAAACTCAATCTGCCCTTTCACATATGCCACTTTTATTTAATCAACTATCTCTAAAAGCAATCAGCTTTCTCTTAAATAATTTACTCTTTGATATCTTGACTGTTAAAAATCATTTTTTATTACACTGAAGCATTTTTCTAAAAACAGATTTCATACTTGTTATTTTGTGTGAGGAAATTCAGAAATAATTCCTCTCTATCTTCGGTTGCTGTCTTTTTTTGAACTGCCAAAATGTATAGGATTAGATGTTAGATTTTATTTAACTTTAAAAGCATCAGCAATATCGAAGAGGTAAAAGCAAAAAGGAAATGGTAAAAGCAAAAAAAAAAAACAAAACCACAGCAAACAATTTGAGAAAAAGTAATTTATGAAAACTACAAACCAGCACACAGGATATGTCTGCGGCGATGCTGCGGTAGCAATTTGGTGTCATAGACGGGTGAATCGTTATCTCACTTTTATATGGCATAGTGAAGATTTTATGAAATTCAAGAAATTATTTGGTTTAAAGTTCAAAACTAAAATTTGTCTGTAATAATTTGAAATGGTAAGTTGGTGTTGGTTTGGCTCGTTTTCGTTTACAGAAAGTTATAAAAACGAGAGTAAATAGTTAAGAGGTCTTTGCTATAGTTGCATTTTTGGTAATAAACTAATGAAAATTCATTTAATTAAGATATTTTTGTGCTGTTCTGTGGTTAGTTTTGCACAAAGATGTTGGCGTTTCTGTTTGACAAACTCGAAGAGAAGTCACTTTTATTCAAATGAATGCGAAACACACTTTAGGTAGCATCAAAGTTTGCAGCGATAATAACAAAAATAGCTACAGTTACAACAATAACAACAACGACAGAAGAAATAGTAATACAAAAACAACAATAAAAATTCAAGTGCCCATATTAGGATCGAACCTTCTTTTTATCAAAATCGCCTTCTGGAGGGACAATTTCTGCAGAACTAACTCTCGCTCGGCATCAGAATATGAGCTTATGGGCGATCGAAACCATCGTCTCGCTAATTAAAATATGACTCTTTTAAAAGTTTTTTAAGGACAAGTAGCAAGACGACATATTATATTTTTTAATTCTTTATGGGGACTTATCAGACCATTTGGCATATGAAGTTTGTACACAAGTTCACCCATTTGTTATCTTTTAAAAAACTCGAAAAAGTATCCTTCTAAGATCATTAAAAGAGACCTTGAAAAAAATCAAAAAAGAGTTGCGTTAAAAGTGTGTGTAAATATGTAACTAACTTTATTTTATTATCAAATTTCATTTTTATTTGCATTTTGTTGTCCGGTCTCGAACTCATGTTCCAACTATCCATAGTCCTCCACGTTACCAAATAAGCTCTCTGTGTTATATTATACGTTAAAAGCGAATCATTTTTTTCTCACTATTGTCTTGGTAAAGCGCCTTAAAAAGACAAAAAATGAAATTAATGCGCCGTCGTAAAAAAATAATAATATGAGGCAGGTGGCATGTCCCGTATGTGTCTTTATTTTTATCTCTACAGTATAAAGTCATATACGAGACATGAGGTGGTATAGTTCATACTGTAAAGACACATACGAGACATGAATCTTCATGTCTCTAATATGCTCTTATACTGTACATAACGAAGCGCATATAAAGATATTGGTTGGTATATGCTCATAAAGACATAATGCATGTCGTTTGTGGCTATGCACTGCAGGCATAAACGTTTCTTTAAAGACATACCACCTCATGTCTTTATAAGCATTTTATTATCTACGGTATAAAAATACACACGAGCCATTCCAGCTAACGTCTTTATAATCAGCCTATGATCATCTTTAAGACATTTTAAAGTCCCCATTTATTTTGATATCTTGGTCTAAAAAGATATTATAATTTCAAAATATCGCTACAAAGGCAAAGAATATATTTAATTACTATACCAAGCTATTTTAAAGCCATCCTGGTTTGCAAGCTGGATTTTTGTCTTGATAATTTCCCTGTTTGGTACAATGATCTTAATATAATAAACTATTTACAATTGGAAAACTTACAGATTTAAGTGTTTCTTTTTTCCATTGAGCTCTTAAAGTGTCAATAAAATAATTTATAAGTTAAACATAAAATACAACCTACTGTTCATAATGACCCTGTTTGTTGACAACATTGCCAATGGCTTAATAACTTAATTTCCTTCATTGTTTTCCTCAATTATTTTATCCTGTTATTTATTTAATCATAAAGTCAAGGATAACGATGGTTGTATATCGTATTCACAAAAGCCTTGCGTTGAGCTGCAGCATAAAAATGCAATTCCCTGCTTCTGTTTCCGCTCCTGCGTCATTGTTTACTTTTGCGCTGCACTCATAATTCAATATGACCTCATGCCACATGCAACATGACGCATAGCATCGCGCGATTGTGTGACTTTGATGGTTTTTCATATTTTCATTTCTGTTGAGCTCTTTGCTATGCGCTGCAATTGACGCAATGCGTCCATATTTCTTATTGAATGAAATGTGCGCTGCGATGTATTTGTTATGTTGCTGCACTGTTACTCAGAATGTCCTTGTTGGTTGCTATATGCAATGGATTCTTGCGCCCGATTTTATAAAAATTGAAACCAAATTATTAAAGATTTCTTTTTTCCATTCAACTATCTGATGATAGATAGATAACACACTCTTAATTTGATAAAATATCATGCATGAAACTCACACATTGAAAAGAATATGTTACTATAACTACGTTAAATCATTTTGTAAAGAAATTTACTACGCTATTTGATTGGTTTGAATGCAATGATAAAGAACACTAATGAATCAATGAAAGAAATTTACAACGAGCAATGCGTTTTCTATGAAAAGCGTGTAATTATGCTTTGATCCCAAAAAAATATGCAATGATTTCTCAAAATCAATTTTTTTTAAGTGCTTGTCCTAAGCCCACTAACGTTGATTATTTCCATTAAAAAGTATCAACAATGCCAACAACACATAATTCAGCTCTTAACTTGCTGCAATTTCATGCATTTTTGATTAATGTCAGTGGCACCATAAAAGCAGATGATGATTAACAATTTATGGAAGCTTTGAACTGCCCATGCAAGCAGCAATTTCTACGGATCAAAAGTTAGCAATGTAAAGAAACTCAAACACCAATACAAAATGTAACTCATTTTACGAGTAAATTCAAAATCCCTAACCAAGTTCATATATCCAAAATACATCGTTGCTGCTCGTTTTAGTAAACTCGATGAACCAACCTAAGCGAGTAACGAATAATAACAACAACAGCAAAATTAACATTAACAGCAACAACCATAACGCCATGTACTTTAGTATACGCCAAGCTTGCGTAGACTCCTATGCAATGTTATTCCTAGGGGCAAATTGTTTCATCAATGGCGTGAATGAACATTTACATTGAGAGAAATATAAACGAAAATGTTTAAGAATTCAAAATTAGGTCGGTCTTAATAATATGCACCAAAAACGTCTGCCTTTGAAAAAGACGCGCTGGAAACGTCTGCCTTATATACTTTTATATTTTTTATAAATAAACAACCAATCAGCCAGGAGACAGATGCTGTAAAACTATTTAGCCCCCAATATAATATTGAGAAATTGGTATTTTTACAATTTTTAAATGCAGAAACAACCAAGTGGCAGAGGTTGTTTTTTCGTATCATATGGCAAAAGCTTTATAATTATCACAATCTGCCAGACGACAAAGTCACTTATTAATTGCGGGCTCTTTAAAAATTTAAAAAAAAGATGCAATAAAAATCGTGTCTGCCTTTAATTTTAAAAATTGTGTCTACTGAAAAACAAATAAATTCACTAGGCAGACATTTTTTTTTGCTGCATTTAAGATTATTTAAATATTTGTTATTTTGAAACTGACATTTGCTATCAACACAAATCGAATTCTGTATTAAGACAACGGGCGTCAAATTGGTGGGGACAGCTGTCCGATTCTGTTGAAGTTCATTAGGGACTGAGGCAAAATTATACTGTGTCGCTAATCTTATTTTTACTGGCGATTGCCGTGGGAAAATCTGAGAGAATTGTTATCCAATGAAGATTGCTAGAAATACTATATCTTTCGGACCATGCGGATGATATTTTTTTCTGGCAAGTACCATAAATGAGCTGGACGCGCTTTGCCAATCACTGCAGATGAATGTCGGTCGGTCGGTCGATCAAAGAATCAACGGCAAAACGACAAAAGAAAGCCAACAGGATGCTCCATACAGCGCATTATGCTGTAGCAAACAGAAATAGAAGAGGTCGAACAGTTTAACTACCCTAAAATTTTGGAAGTATCAGATGGTGGTACAGACCTAGACGTGAAAAGTAAAATAAGTAAAGCTCTCGCTGCCTTTACGATACTCTCTTCAGTTTGGAAATCTAGTCAAATAATCCAACGTGGAATCGATGCTGTTGTATACCTGTCGAACCTGGAAAATCTCGGAACACATCACGAGAAAATCAGAAGCTGATATATTCCGAAGATGCGATGATTGAATTCAACCAAGAATTGTAGCATAAACAAGTCAAAAGCTGTTGGATGTTGTGATGAGGTAGCGTAATAACATCGCGAAGCAGCTCTTAGAATTGAATCCTCGTGATCGGCTAGTTGGAAGACCAAGAACAATGTGGAGATTAACAGTCTAAGCAGATGCAGCTACCCAGTAGAAAACGAGGTCAAAACTGAAATATCTAGCTGCAGATCTGGTAGAATTGAAAACATTTCTTGCTGCCCTATTCTCTACTCAGGGTTAGAAGAAACAATGATGGGGTTTTTTGACCATGCCATGCCAACATTATTTATATTATAATTTCTTTAAATAAAAAGGTATCTTTCTCTCAGTGTAGCATACAATTACACTTCCATACAAAATATGAATATGTATGTGTTTGTGTGCCTTAGTTAATATTAACTGTGAAACTTTGCAGTATAGGGATGTTAGTTGCTTGATACTGGAATATTAAAATAGACTTCATTTAACAATATCTCAAGCGTTGTCCACTTGCTACAGCAGAGTAGAAGCATGAGCTCATAGTAGTCGTATATTTGTCTATTCCCAGTAGAGTTTATCCATCAGTCACTCTGCAGTATGTTAAAGTTGCCACAGTTTCTTAAACTTTATTTCATAATAATGAGCTGCTATTAAGTAGCTCTATTGGGGCAGTTTCAAAATTCACATTGTGATGCTGTTTTGCTTGAGAGGATTTCAAGTTGAAAGATTTTTAGCCTTAGCCTTAGAAATAAAAGAAAGATCTCAATAAATATTTTTATAAAAAATTTAAAGAAAAACAGCCACTTTTAAAAAAGATGGCAACTCTAAGCTACTAACAGCAACCGTTGTAAAATTGTTTCCATTGCATTTAACTCTTTGTTGGCAACATGAATTTGAAGAGAAAATTGGTTTTCGGCAAACGGCTGCAGGCTGCTTTTCTGCATCAAAACTCAGCCACGCAGCACTGGGCTTAGGACGCATTTTTGTTGTATGCATTTTGTTGCAACCTCATAGATTCCTCTATGAAATTATAGTGTCAAAAATACACTGGACCCAGGCACAGCAGCAAGCAGCAATGAACACAGCAAAAACAATGCCTTTGCATTGTTGACCCATGTCTCGCTACCCTCCCTGAAGTCACTGGAGCTTTTGGCTTTTGTTTGCTCAGAATTTGTTTATGGCACAAAATGTTTATAAATGGATGATGCTGCGGTGGAAGGATAAATGCAAAAATTTTCCATTTGTCTAGAAATTTACTATTTTTTTGTGATGTTGTGTTTTTGTTGTTGTAGGGAAATATTGCGGTAAGGTTATTGTTTCTTGCGTGATGAAAGCAAAGTAGGATGAATGTAAAATGTTAACTAAGAGCTATGAAGGGGCTAGCCAAAAATTTATTTAAAAACTGTAGAACAAAGTATAAGAAAGGGGTGCTCTGATGAACTAAAATAAGGAAAATTATGTTGTTTTTTTTTTGTGTTAGGTATTAAATTTTTTTTAAAAGTTAAGTTCGCCAAAATCTAAATTTAAATTAAAAGACTAAAGACACAAAAACTTTTCTCACTTTTTGCTGCTAAAACTGGTAACGCTGGTAAAGCAATCTTATAGATTCTGAAATGCTCAATGCCAGAACTCTGAAATATTTAATCCATAAACGGAGAAGCAATTTTTGTTCACGATCCAATTTCAACAATTTGAGTGCAAATTACACTGGTCTGCAAATTTCAACTTGCGGTCTTATAATGAAAAGTGCCTATTACTTATAGTTTTTGAGAAAATGTGTTGCAGTCCCCAAAAAACTCATTTTTGGCTATTTTTGGATAGCCGTGTCACTTTGAGTCTCAACTATCTCAAATTGAAGTTTGTCATTTCCACTTTCGACCCAAATAAATTAATATTTAATCACATCTGACTTTAAAGCCCTGTGCGCCTTTAAGCGTAATCGTGTCAGTGGCCGTTATTCTGAGTGAGGGAGAACAGGCAATTTATCCGTTTTCAGTCAAGGATACAATTTATGTTGAATTCCAGGACGCTCCTAAGCATTCCTCTAAAAACATCCCTAATGTTGTTTAATGTACTCTTACGTTTTTTGTGATGGTTACAATCTTTGAAGAGATCCTAGGCGGAAACTGAATCGGAAATAGTTTCTATGGCCTTTAACGAGTAATTCCAAGATGGATTGGTGTACATTGTATCCATAATAAACAACCATTCAATTGTAATCCTCAATATTTATATGCAACAGACCATTCATCAATTAAAAAAACCTGTTTTGGGGTTTCTAGTCCCATTTTCTTAAGAACTATACATGATGCTTAATTTTTGAGCCCAGATTCGGTGTCAGCGTGCGAAAGTTTATCAAAAACGCTTCCATTAGCACAATCCTTGTATACCAGCGTAATCATTGCTCTTGAAGTTTTTAATGCTGAGACCAAAATTGGCCGAGTATCAAATCTCTGAGGTATCGCTTCCTATAACTGCAAGTAAAAAAAAAAAAAAACATGCTGCATCTTATACCGGCAATAGAATTCTTCTATAACAATCAGAGTTTTAAAATCATGAATCTTCAATGAAACATTATTTTTCATAACAAGCTAAGCTAAACTGCAACGCTTAGCCTAATTATCGTCATAATATCCATGCACACTTGGCGCATATCCTATTAGCGCAAATTTCATCAACGGTTTTTGGGTAGCATGACTATGATATTCTAAACGTACAAAATCATAACATTTTTTTACTAAACTTTTGCACTTTCTTCGTCTTCACTGCAAATGTCGCTGTCTCTTCCTTCATCCAACTGTCACCATTATTACACTGTCAAAGTTATTACTGCTGTTTTGTGTCCTTGCACTGTAAAGCGCGCATAAAAAGGACATACGCTCTAATGACGTTAATTTTGCACCACAAAAGTCAGTAAAAGTAAAATGAGAGCAGCCAGCGAGCGAAGAAGAGAATCAGAAAAAAAGGACATAAAAAATCCTTAATCATGCACGGCTGGTGCGCGCAACATGCGGACCAGTAAAACTTTTTAACAGCAGCTTAAAAGTTCTGCACAAAAGCTAAACTACGACAGAAACAAAAAAAAGAAAAGTTAAATTACATCACTTTAGAGCGGCGTGAAAAGTCCGGTAAAATTTTGGTACGCGGCCAACATGAGTGTATGCTGGCTGCACTGTCTGTGTACAGCGTGTGTTTGTTCGTATGTATGCATGTGTGTCAAGCGGTTGGTTCCACTTATCTGCCATGAGTTGATAAAAAGGATTACAGCATTTTTTTATTATGGTGTTTTAAATATATTTAAAAGTTTATTTTAGGAAAATTTGATAAAAGCAGTTCAGTGGTTTCATTTTTGAATATTTAAATATTTAATTTCTAAATTATTCTGTAAGTTTTAAATTAAATATTTTAATACATTGAAATGATTACCCAAATTTTCAATTACAATAATAAATATAATAAAAAAATAAAAAACAATATTATTTTATGTTTACAGAGCTTGATATAGAACATGTAAATATCTGACGGCAACATAGTGAAGCAAGAAATCATAGCTTTAGTTTAGATATTTATAAATGCTAAAAATAATTTCGTAGAATATTTTTCTTCTGCTCTTAGTTTAGTTGATCAAAGTTTTTCTCATATCTATTAACATTTTCCAGATTCCTTCTACGATCACAGATTGTTAAACCGAAAAATAGTTAAAATGTGTGTAGTGAAGTGTACTGTGATCATCTTCCAAACCATCTGCGCACTGTGATAAAGTTCATAACTTAGTGCTATAGAACTTTTCGAACGGAAATCAACTTAAAATATTTCGCTTAAAATATTTCGGAGAGGAATCGCACATTGGGACAGTAGGGTAAGTCAAACCACTAATATCTTCTTAAACAAATTATGTAGAAACTAAAAAACATTCCATATTACGTCATATTAATTTAAGCAAATAAAAATCCAAGCCCCCCTTCCATCCCCCTTCCCTCCTTTTACAATGGAGGAACAAATGTAGGGAATCTCAAATTAAACGTTGAACATCACATCCTGCAAATAAAAATATGGGTCGAGTGACGATAAAAAAGCTTTTGACCTACAGTTTTTACCAACTTACTCTAAGTCCCAATTTCCATTTCATTTTGCCAGCGCAATGGTTGCAATACCATTATCGTAAAGTAAAAGTATTTGTATCTTTTAACTTTTAAACCTTGAGCAAATTAATAATTTTTATACTCATTTGCTCAGATCCCTTAAGTGTTGAAAAGAAAAGAGGCTTTCTTGCTTGCTGTGGTTACTTTGAAAAATTGTTAAAAAATAGTTAGCGTTGCTGCCCTGCTTACATTTTAAAACGTTGTAGCAAATTTATCAATGGTTATCATATTAAAATATAAAGGATATCAAAAAGGATGAACATTTAATTAAAATGGATTATTGCCTATTCTTCATGTCCTTCTAAATCTATTTTAATGTTACGGCTTAAATCTTAAAATTTGAAATATTTTGCTTTAGATGAGGTTAGCTTATTTTGGGATTTGGAATTTTGGGTTACTCTGGGATTTTTGTGTGAATTCACATGAATTTTTTAAATGCAGAACTTTAACCATATTGCAGAAGTTTGTGTTTCGGTTGTTGCTAAAAAAATTTTCGATATAATTAAGGTTTTTCGTATCGCCAACATTCCGTTTTTAGTTCCTCTCCTCTAACACCTAATTCGTGGTACATCAGGAAGACCTCGGATATCTAAATTTTGATAGTTACTATATCAGTTCAAATAACTTGAATTACCCAATGGGCAGGAATAGAGCGCTGTTGGCAACGATGCCTTAATATTGAATTACGAGATGTTTTCAGGTATATCTGCTCAAACGCGCTGTTACTGAATGAATCCTTTAAGCTACGCACTAGTTGCAGCATATTTCAGACGTAAAATTGTGTTATTGAACATTTCAAATACTATCATATGTTCCAACAGTCAGTGTATCAAATTAAAGTGGAAGTAATAAACTGCAGGAAATCTCTAAGCTGTATACGTGAGCATAATATCAGGCTACGCTGGGCGTTAGCACATTGAGGGCAATGAAACAAGGTGACAAACTTAAGCAGATAAGACCAGAGTTGTCAGAATTCTATTCAGAACAAGATAATAAAATAAGATATCTAAACACTGGGAAGTGGCTCTATTAAAAACTAGATTGCAGAACAAGAGACCTAACTAATCATCGTCAAGCTTCTCAAATTGTTGTGTCCAACTTTGCTCCACAGGAGCCTAAAAATCTTTGACGGTTCAACGAAAAGATGATTTGCATTTTACAAAAAGTTCTGACGGGATGCTGCTCAAAAGAGCACTCTAACTGGAAAGCTCAATTTACCGCAATGATATTATTGTATAAACTGTAAGTGGATTGAAGAATTGGAATCGTACAGCATGCTTAGAGTTTTGGGCATGTTTGCAGATGCACAATTAGATGAACTTTGTGAATTTACTCAAAAGTCTGGCTGATAAATCATTTCAGCAAAAAGAGGTGATAAGGTGAATAGCCACACTTTTGGAAATCACAATGAGCTTCTTACTTAATACTCTTTTCAACCTAAGTACTAAGTTTAAATACCTTTAGCACTAGAAATTTTACTGCAGATGTTTTCAATTTTTTATCAATTCCAAAAGTGATAATCATTGAAATTTTCAATAAAAGAAACTTTTGTTGAAATTTTTTATTAAAAAATATTCTTGCGTTACCACATTGAACTTTATCTTTCATCACCGATTTTAAAGAAGACACTTTGAACTACAAAAAACACTTGATGTAGAAAAATAAACCTTTTTTCCCCTGCTTTGGCATATTAATGACCAAAATTGTTAAAATTAATATTATTTGGTATGTCCTGGTTTAACCTGGTTAACTTTAATGGAACCAAAAGATGGTTTATTTCCTCTTAAAATTGCACAGAAATTAAAACACCTACTGAAAATTCTTCTTCTTTCAATAACTGATATTGCTAGCACTTACCAGCCAACATTTCAAGCATAATTTTGCTGCAGATTTTTATTATGGAAGCAGCTGATCAAATTTAGATTTATTTGTTTTGCGCATCACAAGCAAATGGATTTTGTATGTTGACAGATGGAAACATAAAAAAACATTGCAATACGAAATACAATAGCAACCACAGAATAAACAATAACAAAAGCGACACCAAAGGAAAGCAACAAAATGTCATTTTATCGCACCTGGAGTGCGCTGATATTATAAAGTGTGACAGGAAGTATAGAAAACGTGAGCAGCTTGATGGCAGGAAACGGAAGTATTAAAATACTAGTGCCGCTTAGGCTTTTATATACTTGTTGTACATAACTGCAAGTGTCATATGTACACATATGAAAATTTAATTCAATGTAAAATTTCAATTTAAATGCAAAATAAAAGAAAGAAATAAACAAAATCTGCCAATTTTGACAACACATTAAATTCAGCAAAATGGAAAAAAAATGAAAAAAAAGAGCCAACAAACTGCAAAAAAATGAAGCTGTCAAAATTGACAAGTAAACCTTTTAGCCTTGAGTCGAAACTTTGTTTATAAGCGCATAAAAATTTTTCGTCGTTGCGTTGTGTTGCCTACATTAAGGCGCGTACATATAGTACACCCGCTGTGGCGCATAATTTATCTTTCATGCTGATACGGCTGCTTAATATGCGATATGTGTTTTCAGGAAAAGCGCAAAAAAAACATGAAATATAAAAAACAAAGAAAAAAAAAACAAAGAAACAGCCAAAAAAGTATCACAACAATGAAAAAAACTCACAACAAATGAAAAGGACAACGAAATATAGCAGAAAAATCCATCATTTTGCATGTTGTCTCAAATAAATAAATACATCATGCAAAAGCACCAGCTAAAGAAACCTTTTTTCAAAATTAAAGCAATTTTTTTGTTGTGTTTTTTTTTTGGGTTCTGTTAACCCTCAGCGAAAAAAAAGTGAATTTTTGGCCCACATGTAACCTCAAGCAATATTACAATATCCTTTTTGTAGTTGCTGCTGTTATTTGTCCTTACTACAATTTTTATTGTATTTTTTTTTATTTTATTTTTATGAATCTTTTTTTTTATTATTTTTTTTTTCTGCCGAAAAAATTCGATTCGATTTGATTTTCTGCGCAGCTTTCCATTTTTTACAACATTAATCCCAACGAGATTTTATTCCAATCAGCGTAACAGTTCACGTGACTCACACTCAGATCATAGCACCTGAGCGCATACACTGTCAAGGGAATTTGTTTACCCAGCGGGAACAATGGATAGTATGTCCAGAAGTAATCATTTTTTTGTATGGCTACCAGTTTATTGAGTGTAACTGAAAGTAAACTTTGATTAATCTGTCAGTGCTTCGATTAATCTGTCAATTCGTTAGACTAAGAAACGAATCAGCGGGAGGTAATATAATATCTACAATAAATTTAGTAGGATTACGGATGAAAAAAGTGGAGTGGAATAATTTTTTCACAAAAATGAGGTCGAAAATTTAAAAAATATTTAAAATGAATATCATAAATTGTAGAAAATATGCCGAAACTATTTATGAGTTGGAGGAGGCTTCTAGGTTTCACAGTTGACCTGGAGTTGTTCTTTAAAATTGTTTACAATATTAAAGGCAAGGACATTGCTGTGTTATCCCTTCGAAAGATTGTTACTTTTGCCTAAAACATTTATTACTATATAACTTAGCTCTCTAGATATTGGCATGAGAAAATTATAAAAAAGCGCCCGCACATTTATTGTCGGTTTGCATGGAATAGCGGGCAATAATAGCTCTTGACTTTTAAAATTTGCTACAAATGTTTTTAGATTAAGAAATCAAAAATTTGTGAATATGAAAAAAAAATCGGTGTACGGACACGCCTACCTTCCAGTGGGATGTGGTTGAAGCATTGTTTTTGAATTGGGTAGGAAATTCTATTAATTTGAAAATGCTGATTTCCAAAATGTTACAAATTTTGCTATTTTTTATATTGTTTTCAAGTTATTACGGAAAAACGGTTTATCTCTTGCGTTTTTGAAAAGCATTCGATTATATATTTTACCCACGTGAACCCAAGGTTGAAGAAATAATCTCTACGTGATTCCTTCCCTTTTGGGGATCTCCTTTCTGTACATAAGCACCTGCACTAACACTATAAGCTTTTATAATTAATACAAAATGTGAAGGAAAAAATTCATAAGAAAGTTGATAAAAACTGCAGCTGGAACATTGAATTACTGTCTCACATGAAATATAAAACAATTTCAAAATCAGTTGATTTAAATTTTTCAAAAAGCTTAAATTACTTTGATGTGTTATTTTCTACTGGGAAGCCACACCGAACTTTATGCCACGTGAAATTTCATTGTTGAAACGTAAAGTAACTTTGCATGTTGCTGCGACTATAAAACCGAATACTTGCCTCTTTTCGTTGCCATTGCTGTTTTCGTTTTGCTTATTTAGACTGAAAGCATCCCATTTTGTTTTTGGATGAAAATACCTTGCGATCGCATTACATGTGAAAGTCAAGCCGAAAAAAGTTCAATGAGAAAGTATGAGCTCCTAAAATAAAATGTATTAATTTAATAAAAATAAAACGATATCAGCTAACACGCAAAAAAAGCTTTTGCACAAATTTTGAGGCATGACTCAAAACTGTCTATTAACTTAAAAATTTATAAACTTTAAGGTAATGAGACATAGACTTGAGAAAGATTTTATGTGCTTTCCCAATCAATATCTTGTAAAAATCTACTACTTTATATGAACTGACCTCTTTATCTACTTTCATCTCAAGTGTAACTAGACTCAAAATCAAAAATTTACAAAATACTTACAAATCATAAATCAGCTTAAATACTTTGTACGTACGTATCAGATTTTTTCTCGAAATTAAATTTTACTAAAAATTCTTTGTAAGAATGATATTCTCTCTTAAAGAAATATAAATTAATGTTTAATTTAAGAAAGATCTATGTTACAAGTCCACAAAATTTTACTGAATCTGATTATGTACTCCTTTTGTGGAAAATTTTGCGTTGTACAATTGAATTTAGTTGAAGCCAAGGGTAAGGATGAACAAAAATTCAGCTGTTTGTCAAACGAAATAAAAAAAAAATCAGTTTTTGCCAATTTTTTACAATTTTGTTTACAACTGCATTACATACGGAAATCTTTTACTTGTGGCAATATTTGCGAAAAACAATAACATTAAAAAATTAAAAAAGTCAGATTAAAGAATAAACTTCCCATGCCATGTACGTTAGAGTACTGCAAGTTATTGCTAAGTCGAAAGGATATCAATGCAATAAAACAAAGAACAAGGAAAATTTACAAACTAAAGCTCAAAACGTCGTCTGTGTGTGAGCAAGAACAAATTTCATGTAGGTTCTTGTAATTTGCTGGTGGCCATAAAGTGTGCAAGTCGCATTAATACAGTGGAGCAAAGCGAAAAAATATCGATTTAATCTTTTTTACTTAAATATATTAGATTAAAATAAATATTGGAATGGAAAGCAGCAGTCAAATATTTCAGGCTTACGCTAATTCATTTCACTTTTGCTATTGGTCTCAATTTAAAGTTTCGAAAATGTACTTACATTGTGGAAGTAGTGAAGATTTCCTACTCAAATAAAATTGACACGCTCTTTAATGACTTCACTATAAGTTATTTCACTACATATATAGAAAGGTTCATAATAAACTATATAGTAAAGTTCACCGGGTCACGGATTTAGTTCATAAAGCATGTAATAAAGCTGTAAAAAGTAAACTTGCAACCCTGTTCGAGAAAGAAAAAGTGAAATTTCCCATAGCTGTCAATATTAAACAGAAACTTTTGCATTCAGCTAATTTTGACAGCTGCAGTATGCTAATTTTGACAAGTGCAGTATGAAAAAAGAGGGCGTTTATGACATCTCTGGAACCATATTAATGCAATCTTGCTTATACACATAAGCCAAGTACAATAACAATTGAGAGAGTACATCATGTTCAATCGCACATTTGCTCGCGTTTGTCATGCAGAAGTGATAGAGCAGTGAAAAATCCTGACAGGTAGAAACATTTTTGATACTCACACGCGAAGTTAGCGCGCTCATTGAGTAGAAATAGACCACCAAAAAAATAAGTCCCCATCATCGAAAGTACTCATAAATGATTGTACTTGTACTAATTACTTTCAGTACATTTCGCTTCTTTCAAGAGTGTGATGGTCTTTTAGTGTATTCAGAGAATTTCAAGCGCATTTCTGAAATGAATATTTTATAAACAACTTGCCCTGCCCTCTCCGGTAGGTGGAGAGATGAGTCTGTCTTTTCTGTATAAGAAAATCTTGACTGAAGAGGCCGTTGCCGCTATTAAATGTTATTGAACATTGGTAATGACCAGGGCAACAAAATATTTTATTTAAATTAAAAACATTTGCACAATTTTTTCCGAAAATCAATATTTTCCAGTTTCAATTCTCGGACAAATATTTCGTCTACGTCTACGAGACATTGCAATGATTCTATCTCTTTTTTCTAATGTAATTGCAAGTTCCTTTTCAAAGACAGTAACTCAAATTGATATTTTCTCAAAGGCCATAGCCGCCACAACCTATGAAAACTCGCTAAAATTCCTGAATCTATATAGCTGTTTATTTTGCTAGACACATCATAAATATTATATGTTCTTTGGACACTCTCGATGAAATATAAACAAAATGTGTTAACAAAGCTCGAAAGACAAGACAATTACCGAATCGCGATCATTTCTCTGACAATCTCAAAGCAAAACATAGAAATAGGGTGAATAACTCACTGATGTTTTGGAAACATTTCAATCCATCCGGTTTGGGGAAACCACGCGAAAACCACAATTACTCAGAAAAATCAATTGTGTTGTCGATCACAGTCAACTTCAAAGTAATTGTATACATTCCAAAAACCGATGATTCCAGCGAGTACGACGTACCCTTAGCACCACCTAAAAGAAATCAAAGAAAAATACATCTCTATTTTTTTTCGTAAATAGTATCGTCAATATTTTTCCTGCTTTTCGTCGATATTTACATAAATATTTCGTAGGTGAATTGGGCGCGTTGAGAGTATCAGACATAGAGAAGCCTGAAAGTTTTAACCTCACATTTGCTGGGCTTTGTTCGTATTCATACGCCCGAATTGAACTTGAGGTTTGCTTACATTCCTTGTACTTAACGAAAACCTCATTATTTGTATAAAATGTCAAGAACAACTCACTTCCACTGTATGCTCAGCATACGACGCTACTTCAAAGCAAATCCAAGCAATACCAAAAAAAAGTGAACTTTTTTATTATGCTTAAGAGTAAGTTAAACACAACAGCAGAAGCAGTTGATGTCGGTACCTACAAACCGAAAGACCAAACCGAATGACTTTTTCAAGATATCTAATACAAAGAACAGTCGAACAAACTAAGCCAACTACTTCTTCTGCTTCGTTGATTTATACGATTCGGTCAGATGTATTACATTAACAAGAAGAATTCTCCATCTTTTCAAAAAGCCATCGTTCAATGGCAGTAAAAAAATAAAATACTGAGAGTATATGATACTTGAGAATGTTGTTGCTGGGTATTTTATTGTATGGATTGAGTAGAAGCTGTTGAGATTTGTTGCTTCCAACACACGATTGTTGGCTTTCAAATTGGTTGAGCAAATACGTACACGCGCAAATACCCGCCAACTCATGCATTCGTCTTGTAACGCAAAAACTCATCAACATCTCTGTTTGCTGTTTTGGCAAAAATTACCAACCTTCACCGCAACCAGCAGATATCCCGCATTTATACGATTTGTGGGAATTTTTCAATTTAATTTCGAGCGTAAAATAAAAGGAAAAACTCTGTAATGTGAGATTTTCGTGCAAGCCAAAGTAAAAATGGTTTGGTTCATTGTTTTTTTGTTCTCGCAGTTTGCAGCTCTCAGCTCAGATTATTGGAATTTCGTCAACATGAAATGTTGCTGATGGTGATGCTGATGCGGATGCTGATGATGCTTCAACGCGAGCACACGTCCTTGGAGCGTCCTTTTTAGCGTAAGCTAAAACCAAAACCAAATCATCCATCAGAAAGGTTCACAACAAATCAGTTGTGTATGTGAGTGGTAGTGATGTGAATGTGTATGTGCGAAGGCACTCAAGTGTGTCACACATAACGTGGCTGATAAAAGCAGATCTTTAGTATGCTGGTGGCGGCATTAACAGCAGGCGTAGGTCCATAAACTCTTTACACGGTGCTAAGTTTACTAAATGTCTCATTTAATTGAATTTGTGAAAATTTTATCCCAAATTTAAATAAATTGAATTTTGTTAATAGTTAAGTTTAGCATGATGGTATCCCTGGCTTAAAGTTTTTTGTTCCCTTGTATTGCATATTTCGAAACGTAATTTTGAGCTGATCCACTTTTGCAGAAAATATTTCTTTTCATCACGCCACATATATCTATACATAAAAGCGATACAAAAACAGTTCCATACCTGAGTAAAGCTATTTATTTTTAGTGGGTGGTGCTGCGCCTTTACCTGAGAAATAATCACTGCTAAAGTAATTGACCGATTTTGATGAATTTTGCTATGTAGTAAGATTGAGCACTAACAAAAGTTATTAAAACCTGTCTTAGTCTTGGAAATGTTCATTCGAAAACTTTTTCAATTCGGAGTGAGCCAACGTGGGACCTGTCTTGATTCATGCTATCTCTATACCCTCGGTGCGACGGTTGTTTAATACCATTTGGTGAACTTTTGCGATGTTGTCTTCAGTAGTTGCAATTTTTGACCACCCCAAACATTCATCGTCAGCCAAGCTGTTACGGCCACGTTTAAAAGTGGCTGCCAAAAGTTTCACGGTGCTAAACAATAGCACAGAGCCCAAATCGTCTTTAATTTGTGTAGGCATATTCCTTTTTAAAAACAAAAAATTAATGACAGCTCGATCCAAAAGAATTGGTGTGAAGACTTTTCTATCAGTGTAATATCGTTGTCTTGTATTGTTGCCTATAAATTATTTGTATGGGGTTTTTCTAAATATTTTTTTATTTTTTTTTGTGTTTCTTTTTATTTGTTTAGTTTTTTGTGGCTTTTATTTTTTTTTTGCATTCAGCCTGTAGGGTTTCTTCAAAGAAATAAAGGATAATCTCAAATTTTATGTTGCCTTGTTGTTGTTTTCATTTTTATTGTTATCGAAACATGTAAGTATGGGTATATGTATGTTTTTAAAGACATGCCACGACATGACGCAGACAAATTGAAAGCTTTGAAAAATTATGTTGTTAGGGTTTCTACTCAATCTTTTAGCTTCTAACAGCACACTTTCACTCTTATCCCATTTATTTTTTTCTCAGATTGAACTAGCGATGTCAATATTGAAAGAAAAAAGTATCGATGTATTTTTAAAATTTTTTAATTTATATATTATGATGATGTGTATGTCATGGCATACATGACGTATGAGTGATATAAATTTCTTATGTGCCTTCAAATAATTTTATTTAAAATCAAAATATCTTCAATTTTTTTTTATTAAGATTTAGTTTTCTTAAAGTTTAATTTAAGTTTATTTGAAGTATTCTATGGTTTTTGTTTTGAAAGCGAACAAACATATATTTCAATAAAATTGCTCTAGTTGTGAAAGCTTTCAGTATTTTAATAAGTTGTTTTTATGTTAAAATTCAACCGTCCAAAAATTCTTCTAGCCAAGCCATACAAAACAAGTTCACCTTGACGTATGAGTAACGAGTTATTAAAAATTATGGTAAAATTTTAAACTGTTCCTTTACTACTCATTTGAGCATATCAATTTCGATGTATATTACTTCGCTAAAAGTCATGTCATTCCGCGGTACATTTAGTGTTCTACAATTATTCCACATTTGACAATTGGCCGCATACGTATTCATGGGTTTTAATGACTTTAAATGCAATAAGTATTGCAATCCTTAGTACAATTTAACCTAATATTATTTAAATGAATAATTTTTAATATCAATTAAAATTCTAATTATTAGATACTAAAACATTTGATATATTTAAGCATCACTACTCGCTTTATCACCATACATTTTCTCCTGCATCAGCAAAGATAATGTCGCGGAAGACGTTAGAAATTGGATATTTACTTCTGTTGCAAAAATTCATCCATTATATGTATGCTTTTCACATACACACACTCTTTCAAAAACCAAAACAGAAAAATCGCTTGCAATTTTTTTCCACTCTTTGGTGTAACAACGTAGTTGTAATGTTTTCCTGTTTATCCTCGTTGGGTGTGTGTCTGTCGTCGTATGAACAAAAGGAATTTTTTAATGTTACAAAAATTTAAATGAAAATTCTTATGATGAATGAATATTTACGCAGTACAGCGCATATTCCATTTTTCTAGTGAATTTATTTTAAAGTTTTTTTTTATCGTATTTTGCATTTCACTTTAGCGCAATTCCTGCTAAACATCCTTTTATTGCTTGCATTTATTTGAACTTCCTAACCTTTCGCATTTACTACTTTTTCTATAAGTATATATTTTATGGTTTTTCTCAGTAAAGTTATTTTAATTCCATTTCATGTATTTTATATTGTGTTTTCTTATATTTCTTGCGTACTGACAAGCTCTCAATATTGCCACCGCGTAGCATTGATTGATGTGTCTAGACTTTGCATCCTTTGGTGTGATTTAATGTCCTCTTTGCTTGCAGTGTTTGCTTAGCATTCTTTTTATATTTAGCAGACTTAACATTAAATTTTCTCGACTACAGTGTACTTCATAAAATTCAAACAATTCCTGCTTACTTCTTTAAGAACTATGAAGGACATACTAAAATTATGTCTAGGTGAAAAAATTGGCTTTTAATTCTTCAATCTTCAATCACTGCTTATATGTTTTCGATTAACTTAATGTTTACATAAAAACCTATGAAATTGCTATGCTATAGATTAGCATATCATAAAAAATTTAACTAGAGCATTTTAATAGAAATTAATCCAAAAAGCAAAAGAAGTGAAAATTATTTCAATCAAAATTAATTTTAAATATGGAACGCACGCACGCACTTTAATATTTATAACCTAATTTGCATATTTAAGCGGCAAGCTTGCCATCTAAACTGCATATTAAATAATTGAAAAGTTTTTCATAGCTTACAACATTATACGCAAATTGAGCACTAAATGCATAGTCAATCAAAGTTTCAATATTTTTAAATTATTTCGAAGTGTTTTGCCATTTAATTTGAGCAATTGTACGTTGTATTCAGCTGATATTTTTTCTTAGCAGTATGGGTTAATCGTTTGAATAAAAATCGTAGAAATCCATTGACTTGACATTTGCTTTTCTGGCATGACACAGTGGGCACTCTTTATAAAAGGTGTAATAATAAATATCAGAATTCAAGAGACAGTTGCAATTAATGAACTTTGGTACTCTGGTCGTCCGTCAACACAAAACATCGAAGCATTTCATTGGAGTGTTGTTGAGAGTCCAAAATCATCAATTTGGGACTGCGATCAAGAATTGTTCATTTCGGGATGCTTTCTACAGCGTATGTTCACGTAAGATTTGCATCTTCATGCTTGCAAAGTTCAATTATCTCAATAAATAAAAGCCTGGTTGACCACGTACAGCGATGAATGTTCGTTGAATGAATTATGCATCAAAAGCAAGTGGATGCTGATTTTCCGAACAACATCATCTCCGGCGATGAGATTCATTTTCATCTTAATCGTAACGTTAAAAGCCAAAATTAAAAAACAAATGCATTCACAACATGTCACTGTTTGCTATGGATTTCGGGAGCATCACCGAACAATTATTTTTTGAAAACGCTGCCGACAACAACAGCTGATGGTGCTCGATATACATGTGAGTTCATGATCATGCACTTAATGTCGTTTTAATTATATTTTTAATATGCAAGTTCTTAAAACTTTGTTATGAAAAATTTTTGAACTGTTCGACCTCTTCTCCAAAAAAAAAAAAAAAAATTAAAATCAGATTTGTTTTTATGGCTACCTGTACTTTATCTTCTGAAGGCTAAACAGCAAAACTGCATACTCGAGTTTGGTGAGTAATTAATCTCACGTTTTGGAGCAGTCCATTGGCCGCCAAAAGTATGCAATTCAACCCCACTAGACTACTTTTTTTGAGGCGACGTGAAATCTCTCGAGTACAAGGATAAGCCAGCCACAATTGCAGCCCTGCAAGACAACATTACAGCTGCCATTGGTTAAATACCGGCCGAAATGCTAGAAAAAGTGTGCCAAAATTGTAGCTTACGAATGAACCACCTCAGGCCTAGCCGCGACCATCATTCACATGAAATAATCTTTAAAAACAAAATGAAAGCAATTAATGTATCGCTTCAAATAAATATTTCTATCACTTAACGCTTAAGAAATCACCCATTATAAAGGCTATCTGACTAATAAAGGCTGTTGAGTTAATGATGCTGAAACAGATGTTAAGGCAGATTTCAAATACACTCCAGAAACTAGCAGATATTGAGCAAAATTTAAAGGAATGAATATCTGAATATCCCCAGAACAGTATATGGTTTATAAAAATTGATAAATAAAACCTTATAAAATTTTGTGCATTCAGATCACAGAAATGCCCCATTGTACGTCGTTAACATAGAAAGCTAAGGCGCATTACTTACGTTGTTGATTGCGTTGAAAATGTTTTAATGCGCTTATTGTTGCTGTTGTTGTTGCTATTGCTATTGCTGAAGTTGTGCAGGTACTGTTGCAAAACGTCTTCAAACTGTCAAACAGAAATGCAATCGATGACTTGCATTCAAAATGTGCAGCAGGAACTTCCGTTCACGGCTTTTTGCTTTCAGTTCAACTAAACCAAAAAAATTGACTGTAAACGTATGCGTTTAAATATTTATTAGTATAAAGGTGTATATGTTAAAGCAATGACTTTCAAGTTGTTCCATTAAACAGAAATTTTGTGCGCGTACGCCGCAGTTTGAATTAAAGAAAATATTTTATCTCTAGTGGTGCAAGACGTTTAAAAAAATCATGAATTTCTTTATGGTTAAACTACCAAAGATTTCTTAAATGAATTTTAATTAAGCGCAATTTTTTGTTTTTTATAAATACAATAGCAGTAAGTAAAACGAGCCATGACGTTGCATCCTTTCAACACCATTGCCATTTGAAAGAGCGATGATACCCCAGTTATAGCAAATGACGCAGCAAAGCATTGCATGCGCCTCCAGGATAACAACGCAGCAAGAGATTTTTGCTTTTCATATTTCTTCCTGAAATTTAATTAAATGCATTAAACGAAAGTTAAAATGGCGCAAGATAAATGAAACAAATATTAAAATAATAAATTAAATACACAAGCGCACGTAGGGAAGGAATTCTGCAGTAATTTCATTTTGTATTTTCATTTCTTTTCGTTTTTTTTTTATGAATTCATTTGTGTGCTGTATCTCTGTTTTTTTTTGTTGTATTTTTACTGAGCAGCGATACGTTTTATGTTGAGTTTTTCATTGTGTGCGTAATTGTGCCTCGGATGATGCATCATTACCTGGCATATTCTGATGTTGCAATAACAATGCAACGTTCATTATTTGCACATTTTTAACAAACTACCAGTCAGCCAGTTGGTTGTGTTATGCTGCTGTTGTGGTGCATATCCTTTGCAACATCATCTTTTGAATGCTGTTGCACCACGCTGCGGCGGCGCTGCTATTGTGTAATGTGAAACATTTGGTGTTCGGTATTTTAACAGAAAATTTTATTATTTCGTAATTACAAAATGAAAATGTTGTTTTTAGCAAAGAATTTTTTGTGGTTTTTGTGTTTTGGATTGTTAATGATTTTACAATTTGCAACTTCAAGAATTTTGATGTAATAAAAGCTGGAGAGTTTCTTTAGCTGCCACATAATATACCCAATAACAAAATGATATTAAAAATCTCAGTAAAAAAATCAGATCGATTTCAAAACTATGGTTAAATATTAAATCGGTAGAAATCTGGATTTCATTACTCAAAATTAAACACAATCAACATTTTTTTAGATCTCTCTTAAGTTGTGTTCAATAAAAAATTTCAAATAACAAATTCAATTCCAATTCACACCCATTCCTGAGATTGTGATTTCTCAAATGGAAAAAATTCGCCACATTTTAGTAGCAATTCTACAATTTTTTTTACACCTTAATATCGCCTGTTACTCCTTTGCTTTTGTGGCATGAGCTTCTTTTTCACAATTATTGTTTACTTGTTGTCTTTGGTGTGTCCTTTGTGTGTGCATATCCTGTAATGCTCTATCAGCCAATTGCACTTTGCTCATTGCCTTATACACCCAGCACAGACAAACACACTGTGTTGACACGCCCCACTCCTTGCTGTTGCTGTTAGTGAAATAGAAAATTCTCAGTTACACGTCACTGCGTTATCGACGCTGTAGTTGCACAGTGCTTTGAAAAGTAAACAAATTTAAATTTTAATGTAAAGCAATAAAATCTACACATTACAGTTGAATAAAAATATTATGTTTTTTAAAAATATATTTTTAATAATTACAGTTTCATAAAATTTTTTACAATTCTTTAAAAATAACAAAGCACTGTGCCACAACGTGTTTGCTGCAATCGACACTGCTTCACCCAAAGGCACTTGATGACAAGTTGCCTGATTTTCGTTTCTTCTTCTTCGTTGTTGTCTTCTTCTTAAGCTTATTGCCGCTTTAACACTGTGGCAATTTCTTAAATTTTCAATTTCATTGATATCATTTTTTTAGTTTTTGTTATTGTTGTTGTTTTTTGTTGAATGCACAATGAAAAGCAATACTAAAAAATACAAAAAATAGGAAATAAATTGAATAAAAACACTGAAGACAAAAAAAAAAAACCTAAAAGTTTTTGTCCTTAAAAATTGTCATCGAAAAATAAGGAAAATCGTTTTTGAAAATTTCATTTCAACAGGATGCACTCGCTTCAAAGCATTTGACTGTTGTGTTACATACTGTTTTTGCTGTTTTTTTTTTTGTTGTTGCTACTGCAGGCATCTTGAAAAGCTGCAATTTTCAAGTGAGAGTTCAGGAGAGTTGGTGGCAACCAAATGCTCCGCTATCTACTATTTTTCTCAACGATGCTACGCGGCAGTGCGGAAACGTAATAGAAAAATATTGTTTCAATTCGATTGAAAGAAAATTGGCTATGTCAGTGTGGTTGTGTTGGTGTGTGTTTTCGTGCATCTGAATGTGTGTGTGCGTTTGCCACGAGTCTTCTGTTTGTGGTTTGTCTTCACGCTGCTAAGAAAAAAAAAAGAAAAAAAAGGAAGATGGCGACTTAAGCAAGAAAATGCTGTCTTCATCAGCTTGACATTGGCATTTTCGACGTAATCTTGCTGTCTCTTTTTATTTGTGCTGGCTTCTTTTTTTGCTATTGCTGCTGCTTGTGAATTAGCTGCACTAAACCCGGAGGTGACATTTAACAAAACCAAAGCAATAACAACAACAACAACAACAAAAAACAACAACAAAAAAACAACAACAACAACAACAACAATGACAATGACAAGACTTACAATCTTAAGATTCGTGAAGAATATCTTTGTTTGTGTTGCAATAATTTTTACAAAACTAAAATGTTATTAATATTTGAATGAGGGTTGCCAGGTTATTAAGTTTATTAAAATTAAACATAAAAACTTAAATTTTTCAAGGATTTTTAAGAAAATTATTTTGAATTTTTTTTTTTTGTAATTGAAATATTTTGTCTTTATTGCTCAACCAGTTTTTTCGCAAACCAACTGGGCTTTGTTTCTGTTGAATTTGCTTTAATTATTTTATATTTTTATTTATTTAAAATAAATGTTTTTTTTTGACTCATTTATATTGAAACCTATGGAACCGCTGTCAGCAAGATCAGCTGATATGCAAACGAAATTATGTTAGACGTCATATTAGCACTGCAAACACCGAAGCAATATCAATAAGAAATTGAAAAATATACGGGAACAACATCGTGGCAGTTGAAGGTGTCTTTGCTCGGATCCATGGAACATGTAAGTCTGACACTATATTGATGCACACCATATAACGAGTGTTTGGGTTAAACGCTCAACCAGTGTTGTTTTGTGTTTGTGATGCTGCTTCAGTCGAATGCTAAGGATATGGTGGCGTCGCGCGGTTTTGAGTCGCGGGCTTCATTTGATTTCTGTCTCAGCTAAGATTCTAAAAGTATGCAATGAATATGAGCTCTAATTTGCCTTATTTTTTTTTTTGTTATATTTTCCATTTTTTTTTTAATCTATATCGATGTTTAGATGTATGTTATCTGTTTGGTTATTGTGTTTTTTCAAATGAAATAATTTTTCAGCTGCAATTTTTAGTTATTTTGAGATCATTCTTTGTTACATTGCCATTTTCAAAAAAAAAAAAATTTATTATAAATTATTTATTTTAACCCTTTTGTTTGATTACTAGCCATTCAAATGTTATGTTTTTTTTTGCTATGCAGAAATCGGTTAAAATATTTTAGAAAAATCGAAAAAGAAACTTGGGCTACTCTTTCTCTTTAAAAAATTACGTTTCTTCATACTCTTACGTCTTGCTGAGTTGCTGCGTTTAAATTTTTGTTTTGTTGGATGTTGTATAAACATTTTTGCTTTTTAATTTTATTGGAAATTTTGTTTTTTCCCTTTTTTTATAGCTTCTTTGAAAATTTTTTTTCGTATTTTTTTTTATGTAGTTATCATGTGATTTGAGCAAATTTAAAGAAATATGTTCGTAATTTTTTGTCTCATTACTTTCTGTAGCATGCTGCAGCATGCAGTAGCATTCTAAAGAAACTGACAATTTTTTATAGTGCAGCCAACAGCAAAAACATTCTTTTTTCTTTTACTTTCAACACAAAAATTTTTGCTGCTAAAGTGTATTATAAGTGAATTATGAGCTGGGCTTGCTTGCTACAAAATCAAATTAAGTACTCGTGGCTTGTTGCAGTTGGAATGTATGCATTTTCCTAGTACAGAGAAAGTGCATGGGTTTGTTTGAAAGAAGAGAAACAGTTGCCTGAAGCACTTTAATCTATTCCATGCTAAGGCGCCGCAAAATCAAAGAAAGAGTGTGCTCTTCGTTGTGTTCATGATAATTTTTTCACCAGTTCTTGGAACTTAAAAGAATGATGACTCCGTATCAAGGAAAACAAATATAAACAAAAAATACCACATTTTATAAAAACCGAACCAAAAATATTTTGGAATACCGCTATTAAGCAGTATCTTATCTTTTAGTCGATAATAATGTTGGTGGGGTGCTGAGGATTCCATGAGTTTTACATTTGATATTCACTCCGTGCTTAGAAGATCAAAAGTTTTAAGTTCCTTTTGTGAAAACCATCCAAAAATATTTTGTAATACAGCTATTGAGCGATAGACAAAATAGAAAGATAGACAACTACTTTTAGTCGACAATAATATTGGAGGGGTGCTGAGGATTCCATGAGTCTTATATTTGGCAAAGCTGCTTGTTTTGCTTGTAGATTTACTTTTTCGTTTCTTATGATTTCGTAATGCCCAGATACCCATAGAAAGAATACTGAATTCTCATCACTTAGTGTAGTAGACATTCTAACGCTGTTTTTGACTTCATGAAATTTGATCTGAGGACTCCAACTATCTACATTAAAAAATAATTTTTTTTTGATATGAAAACTTTCATTAAAACAATCTCTCGTTGTATAAATCACATTAATTTTGTTCTGAAAAATGCTTCAATCTGTCGCTTATTTGAATCATTGGGATTTGTTGTAGTCCTCTAGATGTTAGCATGAAAAGAGTTCCGGAGTATTTTGACGGTAACTATTGATATCAGAAATATGTTTCGGTTTGTGTATAAGTCATGCAAATTTATTTAGAAATGCCATGATATAAGATGAGTACTGACATAAGAAGTCAGTTAGGTTACTAAAACCATCCGGATCAATAATTTCACTGGTAAGAAATCGAGACTAAATATCGAGCGAGATTTGTTCGAAATTTTTAGATGTCCATTCTTCTTTAGAATTTAAACTTTCATAAATGAAGGATGTATTGCATCCAGAACACTTCTATAATAGGTGGGTTTGGTCAATAATATACTCCGCATTACTTTTCCAAGAAATCAATCAATTTGAACACTATGTTATTAATTTTTTATTTCGAAAAATGTCACAGCTATAGAGCAAAAATTTAAAATTTTTAAGGTTAAAAAACTACAAAGTTAAAAAAATCTACAAATTAAGACATTGCGCTTAAGTTGCAAGTGATTTATTTGCTAACTAGCAAAGTTTATATGAAACTACAAAAATTTGCTCCACTAACAAGATATGGCATTGGACAAAAATTTTTTAAAGACTTACGCTAAAAGTAATGGCTGAGAGAAATTGAAATTTCACCTGCTGTGGAAATAAATTATCACATTGGCACTAAATGTCCAACGCAGTAAAACTAAAAATCGACAAAACAGCAAATGAAAGAACAGCGAAAAGAAACAAAGAAATTGAAGCAGAAAAATGCGCCATAATGAAAGCCACACCACAGCGAGAAAAGTACAGACATGGCGACACCAACGCGCACCACACTGTAGTGTCACACACAGGGCAAATGAACCGAAGAAAGAGAAGGAGAAAGAGAAAATATCACTTCATGCCATAAGGAAGTCGAAGAAGCCATTACATTAAATTAAGTAAAAACGGAAATTGCTTTGATAATTTTTTTTTTTGCGAAAATTTATTTTGCTTTTTGGTCCTAAGAGCCAAGTTCTTGTTAGCGGACTCAAAGGACCAATATTCTTTTACACGCGCGCGTTCTGCTGCTGTAGTTTAGCATTGCATAATAATTTTGCTATTTTAATATTTGTCCAGAGCAGCAAAGGTGCAAAGCATAAAATCCAAAAGAACTAGCATGGTAACTGGCTGAATTTCTTGTTAACGATTGGACATAAACTAAAGGACTTTGCGGGGTCACAAGTCTAAGTAGTTTGAACAGTAAAAAGAAAGTATCTGGTAAAAAGACACTGCCATTATCAATGGTGTAGCGCTTGGGCTTGAAAAGGGTGTTACGCATTATGGTGGCAAATGACAGTTTCCGCAATTAAAGCGAGTGAACGAATGAATATTGCAAGCGATAACGCGCTGCGAATGAAGCTAAATTACAATTTTCACCATTGCGGATGGGGTGCGCTATCTCTGTAGTGTCGTTCGTTGAAGCCGTTGATGTTGGTTTTTTGTTGCCGCAACGTCAACAATGTTGTATTTTTGCACTTGATTGTGCAATCGTCTTGTAAATCGAATGTCAATTTTCGCGTCATTTCACGACACACTTGCAGTCCTGCTCCTATTGATTTGAGTTTCCCCTC
This sequence comes from Meiosimyza decipiens, assembly GCA_963680825.1. Lineage (NCBI taxonomy): Eukaryota > Metazoa > Arthropoda > Insecta > Diptera > Lauxaniidae > Meiosimyza > Meiosimyza decipiens. Next base: position 75,969,899 of record OY804260.1, read on the forward strand.
GTTTGTGCCGTTTCTGTACTCAATGACTGTTGTCGTTACACTTTGGATATTGCGTTGGTACTGGTCGTAGCACCATTGCCAATTTCACATTTGCTGTTCCAATTTTGATTTTTAGTTGCTCTCGTTGTCAGCTTTTTCCTTCTTTTGCTCTTGCTTTCCTTGGTTCTGCTTTTGATGGCTAGGAAATTGCTGTAACTGTATAGTTGCTTTCTTTTAGTTTCAGTACTTTGTGTATTTGTGATATTTGTATTTATGTATGTCCTTGTTATGGGTTTTTGGTCTGCCGAGTGTGCTTCTGTGTGTCGCTTTGCGGTAGTGGTTTGTCGATTTTATACTTTTGGCTTTGATTGCGCTGTACTATTTCCGCTGCTGCTGCTGCTTCTGCGGTCGTTTTTCCGATTTTCCATTATAACGATTTCAAGAAAATGAATTGATTCTGTGGTAAAGCTACGGCTGAAAGGTAAATTAAGCAGAATTACGTGATTCCTCTTGAATGGCTTATGTGGGTGCTAGTCGCACAGTGGTTGTCATTCGTTATTTTTTGCAGAAGTTTGTATGAGAGTTAGTTGAATGTATCATGTGCATCCGCTTACGCTATTTAAGGCTTATTATCGGTAGTAGGATCTTTTCATGGCTTTGTCTTTTGAAAATTAATTAATAAACAGTTGTGGTCATTTAAATAGCACAATTTCGCCAAAAGATCTAGACATATATTTTTCATAAGGAAATCATCATAAAAAAGAATAACTCAATTTGCAACGCATTCCGTAACTACTAAAATTTAAAATATTTCATAGGATTTAAAATCATTTATGAACTTAAGATTGCCTCTGATACGACTAGGACACGCAATAAATCTGTTGAAAAAAAGAAACTTCTAATATGAGCTTCGGCGTTCCATTCTTTCAAGAAGCTTTTGGCACCTCTCTTTTGCGATGGAGTACTAAGCCTCCTGTCCACAATTCATTAACATTCTTCAAATTTTGGTTTTAGAATTCCATTGAATTTAGGTAAGGAACCTGCGCTGGCCAATCCAAAATATTTATCTTTTCCTTCCTGAGCCTTTGTTAGGAGATTGGGTCCAACGTAGTCGGATGAAATCAAAAGCCAACGGCGAATAAGTATTTACTATTTTCATACATTTGGGATGAGAAAGTCAACTTATTTGCTTAAAATTTCTACAGAGAGCCTTGATTTATTCACTCTCGCAAACAATACTTGAACTTTGTGGTTGATAGTATCAACACCTTTTAGTCTTTAGCTTGAGAAAATGAGGTTTTTATTACTAGAGTTAAAAATACTTTTTTGAGTGATAGAGTCGAAAATACCTATAAAGTAGTTTATGTTATTTACTTCGTTTTCAACCAGTCAATAGCGCATATAACCAACTTTTTAATGATTAAAAAGAATGTTCGGTTTTGAACCGCATACCTGAAAAGCATTAATCTTTCAGCAAAAACAATTACAAAATTCTTTTAGGTGCAGTTCGAAATTTTCCTTAGAATAAATTACAAATTGTTGCCAAGAAATTGTTACCTTAGCAGACCTTAACTACTGTACTATGGGCAACTGTAGCAAATGTCATTTAAAATGACTTCAACTTCACTGAACTGCACCATCATCATTAAAAGCAGCAACAGCAAAGAACGTCAATGTAGGCTAAAGAAGTCCGACTCCACCACTATAAGGATTGAATTTTCTTTGCTCTGGGTGCAGACACAGCTTAAAAATTGCCAGAAACTTACGATGCAACTATTACAAAAATAATATTACATTGTAGTATTGTCGTATTTATGCCCATTTTCAGTCCTCCAAAGGCTTACATTACAATGTATGCAAATGAATGATATCTGGACTTCTTTAGTTTACCTTAACGTTCTTTGCAAATATTACACGTAGAGCGATATACAACACTTCGCTCGTACTGTGCAGTGTATAGTGTATACGGACAAACAAATAGGGACAAGGGTGCTGTTTTGTGGTTCCATGTCGATTATAGCGTTTGCGGACCATTTTTTTTTTATTTTGGTTAGTTGTTGCTATTGCTATTACGACGACCATTACAAGCGAAAATGGCATCACATTAATGGCATTTTACCGCACCACTCACGGAAGTAGCACAAGAAAACAACAGTGGAGCAGCAATATTACGTAGATATGCTGCTGTAGAAGCTAAGAGACGTGAATTTGGCCAAACGTACTGGCAAAATGGTTGCACAGCGAGCGGTATGAAATATTTTGAATCTACCGGGTGTGCTGTCATTATTATTGGGAAGTAAATAAAGGACGCCTGCTGTGCGATACAAATGTGAACGCCTTGTTACAGGATGGAGACGACAACGACAACGATGACGAAGGACAGTTCTTATTTTGTTGAGGCCAAGGATGAGTATTTGTTAGTGAGCATATCGAGCGTTTATGGTCAACAGAGAACAATACAACGCCCAAGCAATATTAGTATGTAGCTGCTGGTCAGTCCACAAAACAGTGAACGTTAGTATGTTACATATAAATTGATTTTACGGTAAGGTGAGGAAATGTATGATGTTTTTTTAGAAAGGCTGATAATTTTTAAGATTCAGTTAGGTGAGGTGGTATAAGCTGATTCAGGTGAAATAAGGTAGAGTGAAGTGAGATGGATGAGGTGAAATGAGACGATGTCATGACCTATATGTTCAATTATCATTAAAGAACTTTAGTGAAAATATGTTATACAAAAAAGGGAATGAAGATCAAAAATAAAAATATTTAAAAGAATTTGGTAAAAGTAAAAGTTTGCGAAGACTTCATCGCAGTTCATTCCCGAAATGTAATGTAAGGTAAGGTCAGGTTAGGTTAGGTAAAGTAAGGGAAGGTAAGGTAGGCGATGTAGATAAAGTAGGTAAGGAATGGTAAGGTAAGGTTAGGTTAGGTTAGGTTAGGTTAGGTTAGGTGAGGTAGGTAAGGTACGGTAAGGTACGGTAAGGTAAGGTAAGGTATGGTAAGGTAAGGTATGATATGGTAAGGTATGGTAAGGTAAGGTAAGGTAAGGTAAGGTAAGGTAAGGTAAGATAAGTTAAGGTAGGTAGGATAAGATAAGAAAAAGTAATGTAATGCTTTCAATTTTTAAGGAACTTTTTCAAGTCTTATGAATTAACCCCTGTGTGTGCATTCTTTGAAACAGCCACAGTGGACACTGAACACATTAAGTTTTAGTCAATTAACTGAATATTTAATTATAAATAAACGATGATAAAATTTAATGTACTTAACTTCTTTTTACTTTCCTTTTTTCCACACAGCATTAAGGTATGCATTGTTATAATGCTCTTATTTTCGTTACCAGTAAAGGCTGTAATCTCTTGCATTATGCATAAATGTGCGTTAATGATGCTCACAACCAACTGATGCTCACATTACTTGGCTCATTCTCATATTTTGCCAGTATTTCGAAATCATCTCATAAGCCTTGCTCCAATGGTTAACTATTTTCTTCTGTCGTTCGTGTTTGTCTTTTGGTCGATGGTCGTATGCCAGCTGGAGTTGAGTGCGTTATTTAATAAATTTGGTACTGTTGTCATTTTAAATTCGTCTGAAGTTACAGACTGTTTAAATTTGTAAATTATTGAAAGTAAATAAAGGAAAATTCATGTAACCTGAAAACTGAATATTGTTGTAATTCAGTAAGACTGTGGTACTGCTGCTGTTGCAAAGCTTGCAAAGATTATTAAAAAAATTACGAGTACTTAAAATACCGTATCAAAGTGTTGATAATTATCCTTTTTCAGAAAATGTTTCAATAAATATTATATTAATAATAATACTCTTGTAAAAAGTACTATGCTATCAATAAAATTGAAATCAATGTTCGAAGATACTTAAGCCTCCAGGGCACTTTCACATAATCGAAAAAAAAATATAAATAACATCAGCTCTTTGAGTTGCTTTATCCTGTGTAAATATTTTGTGCTGGTTTCAGTCTTGACGCAAAATGTTTTTCTTTGCTTTTGCTGCCAGGTATTAGCTGCTTTTACCTTTCATTTCTTGGCTTTTTATATTAAGTTGCCTTAGATTTATTTTTCACACAAATCAATAACTCGTTTTATTTAAAATAAAATCTTGTTGCTACAATACAGGCAAAATAAGGCCAAAATTTTTTAAAGTGTACAAATAGCATTTAAGAAATGTATTTTACTTTAAAAAGTAGCAATCAGTTACAGTTTCTTAAATTAGGGTCTTATGAGGACCTAAGCTGCGTGTCATAAAAAGATAATTCTATATATAAAACCATATACTACCATTGAGTTTTATCTCGAATCTTCTTTCCATTAAAAGTTCAACTATTCTTAAAATAAAATGAAACATTCTGAATCTTAAATTGCAACAATTTCGCTATAATAATCGCTGAACAAAAAATTCAATGAATTGGAAACAAAAGTAAAAAAGTGACAGCAAAAACAACAGCAGTTACAACAAAAATGCAATAAATAACTACTAAAAAATAACAATAGCAACAACATTAACAAAATCATTACAACAATAAAGTTCAGCCAGCCATTGACGATTGAATGCGCTGCAAGCAACTTTTTGTATACCGCACTCAGACATGGTTCAATGGTGCTGAAGCAGCAGCAGCAGCAGTGCAGCAACAACAGTTGTTATCGTATATCGTTAACCCCCTCAAAGGGGGTATACAATACGGAACCCTGTGCTATCAGTGGTATTTTTTGCTGTTCTAGCGGTAGAGTGCGTTTTGCTCAAGTGACTGCTCTGCTGTGGCATAAATTGAAGCCCAACAGACAGCCAGCAGTATATGCGTTTTACAGCAAAACACTGCATTTCGTCAATAAAAATAATCGAAAAAAAGTCATAGTTTTGATAAACTACTAACATGTTTGCCTCCATCTATGGATATTTTTTATTTTTTTTTTATTTTTTGCACAATTGACGTTTTGCGCGCCGGAAATTGTGCACTTTGGTTGTGTGCACACATTTGCCAAAGTGCATTTCTCTAAAATGCATTGAACTTGCTAATATAACACGTATGAATGCTTCAGAGGGCATTGCCATCTGATTGCAAAATATATGATAACTTTCTGATTTGATTTTGAATTTCATATGGATTTTATTTTAGTGTTTGGTTATTAAAATTTTAATTAAAAATATGCAAATATGCTACTCAAATATGTTCAGTCAGCATAAAATAAACAGATTTTTAGCTGATAGTAAAATGATAAAGTTTTGAGCTCTCAAAACGAGAGACCCACTCTAAAAAATATTAAGCAATTTTGTGCAATTTGATGCATAGGATTACGTTTGATGCTTTGATTTTTGAATTTAATTCTTTTGGTTTCAGAAATCTTGCATTTTTAGTTGGCTAAAACTTTTAAAGGTATTTATTATCTTTGTCCTTGCCAAAAAAGTGTACCCTTCACAATATTAACAGCACATTCCAGAAAAAAAGGAATTGTAAATTTGGAAATTTAATTTTTGACCTAAACGCTTTGAAGTCATAAAATTGAAAATGGTAAAAATAATATGTTTCCCCTTTATTTTTAGCACAAAGAACTTTAAATTCATTTTGAATTTGTATTGAAAATAACATTTTTTAATTTCATTTCAATCGTAAAAAACTTTAAATTTCATTTGAAGCTCCAAAGTTTTTTAAATTACATTTTTTTTTGTTTGAATTAGAACTTTTTGAATCAAACATGAATGATCTTTGAAATAATATCAATTTTATTTGAAATCAAATCCAAATTTTCGAATTTTTAGCGCGGAATTGTAAGCACTTATGGTGGAGTCAGATATAAGATATTTTTTTTTGCTGCGATAAGAAATACGCGTTTAAGCCAAAATTTTTTCTCAAAAGCAACACTTCACTTGGAAGCTGTTTCAACAAAATTGAATATGGCAAGATTTGCTTCAGGTTTTTGCTTGAATTAAAGCTGTAAGCTAAATAGCTAAGAAGGCTCATAGCTGCAATAGCTTAACAGCTAAGAAGGCTCATAGCTGCAATAGCTAAACACAATTGTTAGAATTTTAATAATTGATGTCATGATGTCATTACGATAGTTGTTTGCTAGAAGCATTCAAAAAATGTTAGTGAAATTCAAGGGTTTTATCTTAAAGAACAATTTCTTGAGAGGCTCTACGCCCTCTTTGTAAAATGTGCCCACTTCGTGTCCGTAGCAAGGTCAAAGCATTTCTTCTGCTTGTTGGATACTTGGATTCATTACTTTAAGTATTCTACAGTAAAGCGTTTTTAAGTTTTTTCTTATAGAGGAGGTGCCACGCCTTTTTTTTCATTTTTGACTGCTTGTTTTCTATTGTTTGTTAAATCATTTCTGGTATTTTTGTGGAATTCAGGTGAATTGTATGGAAATTCTTCGTCAATATGGCCTTTTTGAAATAGTTGTTTGCATAGGAGCTGCCACGCCTTTTTGCTAAAATGTGTCTCTTTTTTGTTTGGTGGTCGCAGGAGCTATTTGTTATTTTGAAGTTAAATTTACATATGACTTTCAAAGTAGAAAGTATTGAAATTTATGCTTCTACGAGACATAGCACGCTCTCTTGTCGAAGTGCACCCAGTTTTTGTATGATGCTTCGCCAACATATTTCTTTTATCCGTGCAAAACCCTGTTCCGATATTTTTCATAATCCTCTAAATATCTAAAGCGTTTTAAATTTTTTTTTGTATTGAAGGTGTCACGACCTCAAGTTTAAATTCGTTCGTCAAGAGATTGTTACAGCCTCTCGTAGCAGGTCGGTTGCATTACCATAACTACATAGCTCCCTCAATAAAGCATTATAATTGTGTTGTTTGTATATGTGGTAGGCGTGACTGGAAGCCGATTTTTGTCATTTTTAATCTCACTAGTAAAGGTGTAGCTTATGTAGATAATTTCGATAAATTATATGGCTTGGCATTCCCGTAATCGCGATTTCCTCAGGAATACATGCGTTAATGGCTTAGACTAACAGAAGTATACATTCCTCTTAATTCTAGAAAATAATAAGAAATAAATACTTTTCATTTAAATTGGTGAAAATTTTGCAAAAAGTACAAATTATACTCCATTTCTTAAAATGTTACCAATATGGCTTAATTTAATTGGTTGTCGCTACTTATGAAAAAATCAATAAAATCCAATTTTCTGAAACAAATTAGTAGTAGAAAGTTCACACCTCCCCAGAGACTTAAGCAGCTAATGTATTACCAACTAAGAAAAGAAAAAAAAGCACCCACAACAACAAATGACTTTGAATCAGCAACAAAAGAATCAAAAAAATGTTAAAGATTCGTTGTGGTGCCAACCACCAAGAAAAAAAATGAAGCTTTCAAATGGATGTGCCAATATAGCACTACATACAACAAAAAGAAATCAACAAAAAAAAAAAACATAAAAATTTCAACAACCAAAATAAAAACGAAAAAAAGGAAATTTCTGTGTTGTTGGCATCAATGGTACCATCATGTCAAGATTTTTTGTTGTTGTTATCGTTGTTGTTGCCATAGTCGGAGTGACGATGTCGCATCACTGTGTGCCTGTTGTGTGCCAAGAAAGTCATCAATCTTTTTCAGCACAAAAAAAAATTCCATATACAGTAAGACAGGACAACGTGACTACGCTGTGAGTGAGAAAGAGACATATAATGGCAGTAAAGGAAAGACGTTAAATCTGTAAAAAGCGCTTATTACAAATGCTAACGCAAACACACTAGCGTTTGTTGTAGATTTGCTGCTGGTCTTGTAAATGTGTACACTCATATAACCTGCACGACTTCATATGTACATATTACTATAAGGATGTGTGTGTGTTTTATCATTCATTTGTTGATTTTATAACAATTTTTCATGTTACAAATTTGTAAACTAAAACTGAAAAATGAAAAAAATTTTTTTTTTGTTAAAAAGCACTAATGCCACTTCTTTTATTTTTTCTTAACTGTGAACATGAGAGCGAAATGAAATTCTTTTTTTATTTGATAAATAGCACTGGTAGGAAACAAATTTTAAGATGTCCAAAATGAATTCACGTTTTTTATAAGTTCTCTGAGTGGATACAGTGCAATTCGAAGAAATATTTTTTTTTGATTTTCGTTATTGTCAATTTCTTTCAAATTATGAAGTTCATATATTTTTTGAGCCTTAAAATCATGATTCGACATACATAAAAGTTAGTGAAAATTACTATTTTTATGCTCAAAGAAAAAATATAAAGAAAGTATGAGCGCCCTCTATAAAGAGAGTTCAGATTTGAGGTATCGTTTTAAATTCAAAATAAAATAAAAAAATCCTGTGAATTCTTTATTTATTTCTATTGAAAATTAAAGTTCATTGGCTGCAATTAGTAATGAAAATGTAGGTCGTTCAAGTGATCTCTACTGCTATATCGACCAGCTCCCAATCTTTTACGAATATTTTAAATAATTACTAAACTCCTCTTTCAAAAGATCAGCTGATGTTTTCACAGTTCTGTTGACACCAATCTTCCAATTGATCTTCAAACTGTTTCATGTTTTTTTAGCCATTATTTAAATGTGGGGATTTTGCAATGGAGCTTATTTTCATAGTAGCTTTGATAATGCTGTGACAAATTTTTGCATGTTGTCATTTAGCAGATATGTTGAAATCAAGAAATTTGTTTTTGTAGCACCATAATGTTCACATTTGAAGTGCATCTTTGCCTCGTATTTTTCCATTGATTTTTCTGGCGCAAAATAGCTTTGAATAGATATTGCATGATGAAATATGTTGTGTAATTAAAAAAAAAAAAAACAATTTTCCCTTTTCAAAGGATTCCTAAGTAAAAAGTCTTATAAGACAAAATAGTCCAAAATCAGAATAATGTCATAACGGTATAACACAATTGTTCTAAAATGCAAATTTTGTATATGTGCTTGTGTAAGTGCGCATTTATGTATACAACAATCTGTTTATGTGCTTGTATGTATGTATATGTCAAGGTGTTGGCTATCTTCAAAAACCAAAATGAAACGACAAATAAAAAAGTTGTTATGAAAAATTTTTGCGGATTTAGCATTTTATAAATAATGTGTACTTAGACATTGTTGTTGTTCTCTTGTTTTTCGCTAGTGTTGTATTTCTTTTTACATAGCTTTAAGACGCCATAGGTGTTGCATAAATAAAAAATAAAACAAAAAAATTTTACAGCATTCGCTAAACTTAATTTAAGATTACACAGCAGGGTTGCCAACTTTTGGAAGGTTAGTATCAGAAAAAGTAAAATTGAAAGATGCCAACAACAAATGAAAAGTACCAAAGAAAAAAGCGAAATTTGCACTCATGATGATTTATGTGTGTTAATAACTTCATTCTACACGAAATAGTCCCAGCAAATATTTGAAAGGATTTTTAACTTTTTCACATTTACGGGGATGAGTTTATAAAACCTTTAGAAGAGCTTAACTCTTCTATTAAGAAAACTTCAACGAGAACACGCTTCAAGAACAATTAATGACAAGAAATATAAAAATGATTGATTTTAAAACATCTCTGCTATTATTGGGTGACTCTTTTACAGGATTACTTGATTGCACCATGCAGTCGAAGAATTTGTAAATTGTGTGATTGGCATTTATGTTTTGTTTTTATTTCGCATTGATCAATGCATTATGATTCGGTAAGAGTTTATCATTATTTACATTATATATATACGACCTCGTTTCAATTAAGACATGTGGCTAAAAGCCAAGAATGGTTTTCATGTTGACAGGCTGGTTCTCTTTTTTCGTATTATGTAGGTTTATTGTCTATCATAATCTTGAATGATGTAATATGCACACGCGTGGTCACATTTATCATCTTGGCGATCCAAATGTGATTCTTTCGTTATTAAAAATGTTTGCTGGGGTAAAAACTTAAAAAAAGTAGCAACAAATTCACGTTCTACACACACACAACAAAAGAAAATGTTAAATAAAACATTTTTCACACCTAATTTGTTGTCTTCGTTATTGCTGTTGCTGTATTTTGGCAACATCAGTTACGTAAAAACGGGCAGTAATGCGTAGGTTACATAATACATCATTGTATTGTACACTTTTGTTGCTTCTCATTATGTATATGTATGTGTCATTGTGTATGTTGTGTTGCTAAAAAATGATAAATTATTTTTCATATGAATTTATGTTAAGACGTAAGCAGAGCTGCGAATTATTGCTTTGGTAATCAAAATTTTCAAATATTTCGGTTCTTAGGAATTGTAGTTTTTAATGAAATTTTTAGAACATTTTTTCGATTCTTTTCAGTAATAAGAATTTGCTATTGAAATTTTTGAACAACATTTCATGGAATTAATATTTAGAAATATTTTTTATAATTCCATAGAAGAAACCAATTCCATTCCAAGGAGTTGGCTATCAGAATCAATTTTTACAATATCCTGGCAAGAGTAATTGATTTCTTTGTCGTTTCTATCCCAAGTAACGAAATTCTGTAAAAATTCAAAAGAAATTTACTTTTCAGCACTTTAAAATGCGTACTTTTGCACCATTTTACGGTGAAAGGTCGAAAATTAAATTCGAAAAATCTACAAGAAATTTTCTTACAGCAATCGTTGGGGAAAGTTTGAAATTTAACATTTCAATATAGCTTTATATGGCCTATATTGTGGAGAGTTTTTCGTAATTTTATTTTATCACAAATGGATGCGAAATCTGAAAATGCACCATTTTCCACACTGATTGTTGCAGAATAAATTGTTGATATTTTTTTCCTCGAACTATATTAACTTTTAGTAACTTTTTCTGTTCGAAAATTCCAAGTAATAAATGGGCGTCACCACATCTCTGTATGGCGCAGTTAGATAAGTGCATAAGTTGCTTACGGTTTGTGGAAGCTTCTTAGCATAGCTTAATTTGGAAAAAATGGAAGATGCCACGCCGCACCCCCCTCATAAAAAAAATTCATATTCATTACTTCTGATCGACTAATTGGCGCAGACAAACGAGCCGTGGTATCTTTGTGCATAAATGATACGGAATAAATTGGGCTCCCATGTTTGAAAAACCCGATAGTGTAGAAATCGTCTCTTATTTAAATCCAGGATTTTATTTGCAAAATTCGATGTTCCGACTTTAAGTTTAAATTTTCTCTATCCGATGTTCAATTTCAAATAATTTTCCTTCATTTAAATAACCAGCATTTTTCCGCGCTTGATCATTGACGTGACAGTTTTTAGATCCCATTGCTTATCCTTTAATCATGCCAACGACCTCTTCTGTACAAACTTTTTAAATTTTTGCTTAAAACTTATACAAAAATGAAAAACCAAATTGTGGCTGGTGGCATAGTAGAATGAATTGCAAAAGCTGGCACAGTTTGTGGTTAAAAACCAACATCTTAAGCGCTGGTCTTACTTATAGTACCTAAATGTTGTTGTTGTTATCTTAAACGTTTTTGCTTTGTACCAACTAGTACTGTTGCAAGTACACGTACACTATCTTCTACACTTCGGGCTTTAGTTTTTTTCTTTCTTTATTTGATCCTGCTGTCACTCTCATTCACTGTCTTACTACTTAAAGGATTAACAAGCATTTTCACAAGGATTTTGTTATGTCAATCGAAACGGTAGTTGGATGCACCAAAAGTACATAGTAGCAACTATCAAATAAGATTAAAAATAACAATTTGTTGCTTGGTAAGAAAAATGTGCGGAAACTTGATGTAAGGTATCGATACTTTAAGTTATTTAAGGAATTTTTTGACTTTATTACGATTTTTCAAAGAAAATTTACTTCAATGATGAGAACCATATTCATCTCAGCGGATATACTTATAAACTTAAGTATGTGGGTTCAACATGATGTCTGTGACGAAAAATGCAACAGTAATCCTCCTGTTAGCTACATAATGGACTGTATCTAATACTCATAAGATGTTCATTTATCAAATATTTTCATTAGAACTATCATAGTGCTTCAAATTCTCTAACCGCCAAAATCAATATGCAACTTATAAAGAAACAAATTATGAAGATCAAAGGAATGAAGTATTGTATCGAGCAAGGACAAAAGATTTTATAATAACAACAACTTCAAATACATACATATATTGGCTTGTGCAAAGTCAGTGTCCTTTTCTCAGCTAAGGCAAAGCAGCTTCCAATATGTGTTGCTGGTAACTTTCTTGTGGTTTCTTTTATGTCTACTCATTTCTATAGAATCCTTTTACGCAACCTATACTAAGACTTTCAAAGCTTTCTTCACTTTAATCAGTCTGTCCAAAGTCAATTTGTTTCATCTCTTTTACTATCTACAGTTTGGTCTATTTCTTACCTATCGTACATTTAACCCTTTGCATTGCATTACATAGCAAAGCGCATGGCATCGCAGAGCTGCCATGTAATGCTTCATTGACTTAAAAGCAATTAACCTAGAAAAATCTGTAAAAACGATTTGAAGCCTGTCGAGGACAACGACCAGGAGGACAAGAAGACAACAACGTAGTAAAGCAGCAGAGAAGCACTGATTATGTTTAGCAAGTTGACAAAGTCTAAGAAGCAGCTTTTTGCATTATTGCTGGCATGGTTTGAATTGTTTAAGGCAGAGAGGATTGAAGTGACTTTAGTTTTGCCCTTAAGGTAGTTGGCATCTTCTTCGTAAATCAAAAACTTTTAATGTTAATTGGTTTTTAGTAGTGGATAGGTGGGGGGTTGAGCTTAAATTTCTTGATCCTTTGAGCGCAGCATAAATGGAATTTTTAGCATATAACTAACGTAAATAACTTGGGGGAAAAGTGGGTGGATATGAAGAAAAAGCATTTTTAAGTTAGGATACAAGACAGTGGTGTGCTAGGGACTAAAAACTAAGAAAAATTGCATTATACTTTGCAGCAAAAATTTAAAGTTTATGAGAAAAAACTTTACCAAAAACGACTGTTGTAAAAATAGTAGCTTTTTTTCTAAAAAATATCGTCAACATTTTTTAATTATTTAAAATTGCAATATCACTACTACACCCTGTATGTGAAATAGTTGCTATTATTGTTAATTTATTGTTATTGTAGTGTTGGCTTTTGTTGCTACAATTCTATTGCTTTGTTGCTTATTGCCAATCAAATTTAAGCCAAAAAACTAGCTAACCAAAGAATCAGCCAGCCATAAAACAAAATAAAATAACAACAACAAGGACAACAGGAAGTTAAACTATCTCCAAGGACCAAGTATGTGTAACCACTCAACCAACTAAGAAGGAACTAATCAAGCTTTACAAACATCAGAATGGATAAATGGTTGAATGAATGAATGAATGCAAATGGGATAGGTGGCAAAACAGGATATAACCCTTTCAGCTTACGCATTCAGCTATCCCACCCCACCCACTCTGCTCTCGTTTGCAAAGCCTTAACCGAAAAAGGATTCTCTTCAGCATATTTTCAGAGTTTTAATTATGATTTTATGGATATTTTAAGTAGTTTCCCAAGTATAAAATTAACTGCCTTTGCATTTCATATCCTGAGCTAAAGTTTTAAATCCTTTTGCCGTTGGTTGGTTGTTCGAATGTTTGAATTTTGACTTTTGAATTGAAAAGTTTTATTTGTGTTTGAAGCAAAGTTTTGTATTGAGCTTTTTTTTATTTTTGTAAATTAATTGTATCTATATATAATTGCATTTAGAGTGAAAGCGATGGCTTTATAGCAAGTGAAATAGCAATAGATTTAACAGAAAGGGATTATTTGTTACAATTTGCTAATGCAAATTTATTGACTCAACGAGTTGTTGTCGTTTTTGTTGTTATTGTTGTTGCTATTTTTGTATTGCAATTAAAAGCTTTTAATAGTTGGCAGCAAAAACAACAAAAACAACAACAGCTACAATAACAACAATGTAAGCTTAGTGCAGAATTAATATTGGCATGACTTAAGTAGTTGTGCTGCAGAGCTTTTGTAGCTTTTAATAAGGGTCACAAAGTTAAATGCTTTTAAGTTTAAGTTGCTTTTAATATTTAATATATCGCCTAGAAAGTAAATTGTTCCTCTTAATGAAAACTTTTAAATAAATAAAGCTTAAATAGGGTATTATATGCCGCATAGCCTTAAGTGTAATCTAAATAAACGAATAAGAAATGTCATTTGATTAATTCTCGTGGTTTATGTATACAACTAAGTACAGCGGGTTTGAGTTTAACAAAAAAAATATTATTTTTAAAAATTTGTTAGATCTTAAGATTGAGTTTATGAAAATCATAAGTCCGTGATATTATTATAAAAATTTTGTCTCACATTTTTTATAGTCAAAAGCGCATGCTGAAATATTCTTAAATAATCATAAATTGTTTTCAGAAACATTAAATACAGACTCAAAATTAGCTCAAATATTTTTTGAAACGGAATGCCGCAGAAACTAGAGAGAATTTACAATAAAACCAACAAAGCTCTAGCCTTTTTGAAAAATGTTTTTTTTTATACGTTTTATATTCAGAAAATGATCGTCTTTAGTGAAAAAAAGATGCGGTTATATTCTCAAAGCCTTGGGATGATCATTCCAATAATTATTTTCTGAGAAATCCTCTTTATTTACATTAATATAAAATGGCTTGAGCGGCCATATGTTTGAGTTCATCTGCAATGTAATCAAAGGCGCCCTTTCTTTGTTTCAGACACGAAACCTCTAGAGCTAGATATAAAAAAAGTCATAGAAGAGCGTTTTAAACCATGCCAATTACTGATTAGTTTAAAGTTATCTCAAAACTTTGACATCGGAGCTAAAATCTATCGTCAAATTCAAGTTCTGTGACCCCAAACTTATCAAACTTACATACACTAGCACTCACCGATATTCATGTAAATCTACATTTATTTTTACTATTTTCCCCTTCAAATCACAAGCAATAAGTTTAGCGTGGAAAGTTATTTTCTAAAATCTCTTTTTTTTTAATTTTGCTGCTTTAATTTCTTAAATTTAAGCTACTTATGCAACGTACGATCAAAGATCTTAGCGTTTTATAGTAGCTGAAACACCTAAGTTTGAGACTAATGTATTTATGTTTAAAATATCGGCATTTGCCGTTCATTTGCATTTCCGAGCATCTCATAAATAACTTTTCCGGTAGGCTTGTTAATGATCCTTTCTATTGCATACATGAATGGACTTTCAAAAAGCACGAAGTCTTTAATGCTTTACCCTATCCAGTTTGTGTACCAGCAACTGAACTTCGTTCTCTCCTAAAAACGTCATTTTGAGTTTGCCAATAAAACCCTTGCTCTTTTTCAAGTACCAATAGTGTGGGAGTTTTTACTCTCCTTATTTTGTACCTTTTTTTTAACGACCATAAAGTAAATTGCTGCCATGTAGCAAAATTGTTGATATGCGAAAAAGTATAATATTTTGCATTTTAAATAAAATATTAATGCAAACATGCAGGAATATTGTGAACGCAGCATTAAAATATTTTTTTATATTAAATTTTAACCTACATTACCCACAAGCAGCTTTTATTCTTTATTATTTTTAACTGTTTGTTATATAAAAAAATGTATGGTTTAAGTTAATGAAAATATTATCACACAATTTTTTATCACTACTGAAGTTTTATTGCCTGGAAATTGTTGTCATATCGATGTCATAACGTGAGTATGAAAATTAAAAAAAAAAGGATTAAAATAAAAGTAGGTAAAAATTGCTTACATTTAATTTACCTCATTTTTTTATAGGTAGTAAGGTATTTATTGCAATAACAGTGTGACATAGTTACGATATGAAACAAAAGATAATGCTGTCCTGTTGAATTACTTAGCTACAAAAATCATTTTTGATATAAAAAAAAATTCCATAAGGAACTACACTAAAATAATTTATACTTAAAATATTAAAAAAATTAATCTATTTTAAAACTTTTAATTTTAAAAACTTATTCTATATGATGAAGTATTTCCTTTTACCCTACAAAATGTTTTAACCATAGCTGTTGATTTTAATTCAATGCACAATTTTATTATGCTGTCAATTGTTTTTTCATTAGTAAAATTAAATTTTTTAACATTTCGACTGAAACAGCAATTCTTATCAATTTTTAAAATTTTATTATGCAAAATATATCCTTTGTTTTTTGTGTAGACTTCAAAGAAATGATTGCAAACAACAAATTTCTCTTTTCGACTACATAAAGACCAGAAGGTATCAACATCAACCCATTATAATATTTGCAACACCTTTCAACTAAAAACTTTGCCACTCAATTTGACTTATAGCAAACCATTAAATTTAGTTTTATAAAAATCAAAAGAAAAGTCCTAAAAAGAAATAAATAACAGCAACATCAGTTAGAGGAAAAGTATCACATTCGCTTATGAAAAAAAAAGTAAATTTTTTCAGAACCTCATTTTTCATGTTGATAACAAGTCAGTCAGCAGGCGAAATATTTTCTTGATTGAACGAACTCACACATCATCAGTATTAGAGACATTTTAGAGTAGGCCTTCCAGGCGCGAATATCAAAAGTAGGAAGTTCTACAAAATGATGAAGTGACTCATTAAGCGGGTGATAAGTTAACATATCAAAGTAAAAGAGTAAAAAAAAATAGTTCGCCGAATAACTTTTCTGTTCATTATGTCCTGCCGGAGAGTAGTGCCCCCAGAAAACTTCACCATCTTGCATGGATGGGTGAAAGACGAAGGAAAAAAAAAGTTAAATGTGCCGAACGCCAAATATATTTATTTTCAATCACGCTGTAAAACTGCAAAGATCTACTTCACGTCATGGCTAAATGGTATCATCAGTGACCTCTGAGGCAATGAATGAGTATTTCTAAGCTAAATATGCTTCAAATTTTGTAAAGATTTGGTTGAAACAAAACAACAAAAATCGGCTTAAGCTAATAATGTTAGTTTCATTCATTGCTAAATTGAATCATCAGTGACCTTTGTGAATTAGAATTTATAAGCCTTTTTTGTTATAGATTTGTTGAGAACCTTATAAAAAAGTGTAGGAAAGCAAGCCCAAAAGTTAATTGTAAAAAATGAATTATAAAACAAAGACACACACAAAAAATACATTGTTTTCGCTTTTTGCCACAAATTCATTCTCATGCATCACCACAAAAGGTCACTGTTGATAGCGTTTAGCAATAAATGAAACTAGTATCACTAGCTTAAGCTATTTTTTTGTTGTTTTGTTTTTGGATTTTTTTGGTATTACAACACACTTTACTAAACAATAAACTCAGTAATATAATTAGAAATTTTTAAACTTTTTCCAATTAAGGGACATCCTCATACATCCATCCATAACTGACAGTCAAATTTGCACACGCAACATACACAACACACACTTAAATATGATGAATAACATGCAAAAGAAACGACAAACAGTCGCACTTAAAGAATGAAAATGTGAAATTAAAATGGAAAACCTTTTCGCTACATGGCATCTTGACAGCTAAGTTAAATGTGTGGAAAAACCAAGACATGTGCAAATGACCGACCTTACGTGCCGAAAAGTAGGCAACATAAAACAAAGCAAAAAGGAAATCTTTTGCATACTTAACAACAATAAAACTAACAACAAAGTGAATTTCCTTTAAAGGACACACAAAATCAGCGTAAACTTTGACATTTGCTCACTTCAATAAACATGCGGCATGTGGTAGGCAGCATTAAGATGCTGTAGCAACAATCAGCCAGCGGGCAAAGAAAGTTATACCAATGCATGTATTTGATGTGTTTGTTTGTGATTTAAATTTTAATAAGAAAAACTGATATATAATTGCGAGGAAAACATTTATTTTCAAAGGATATTATTATTATACCCAACACAAAGAGTTTAAGCATTTTGTCCTTATTGATATTTATACATAGCTATGTGGGATGTGGCTGGTTTGGGAATATATGGGGTCATGGGTCGAGATAAGTCAAAGTGGAAAGAGCTTTAAGGCATCCGATGGTGTTGTTTTTTTTTTTCTGATCGTTGATGATGATTGCTTTCATATGGCGCATACTTTATGTTGCAGAGCCCGCAAAAATACCTTTATATCAATAGGCGTTCTCTTACTTTCATGTTTGGCGTGAAAAAATATAAAGATCTCATCATTTCTTCAGTTTTAGTTGGCTTAGAATGCTAATCAATTTCTTACGGAATATTTTCTGAAGAAGGAAATGTTGAAACACAAAAATAATTGAAAATTGTGTCCTTTGATGCTTTGAAGTTAAAAAATTTATATATTTTGAACAGTTTTTTCGCCAAATCTTAATGTACTTAATTTAGTATTTTTGGGTTTTATTAATTGAGAAATTTTTTTGGTTGGCAATATATTTTATTTGCTATTCTTTTTATTAATTGCTTACGGCGAATTTTCGAGCATTGGGCTTTTGTGTACTTCAAGGAAAAAAGAGCTTAAATTTAATATCTAACTATACAACAATTACTTAACTTATAGGACAATAACAAAGACTCATTATGTTCACTTAATGAATATACCTGAGTAGATAACGTTGTCACTTATATTTAATGAAACAGCAGCAGTGGCATTAGTGCCAATGGCAAATAATAGGCACAGAAAACCCCTGCACTAAAGTGCGCTCCCAGAAAATGTTGCTTAAATGATCATATATTAATCACTGTGAGGATGATTTATATTGCAGACTAGAGCGAATTCTCAAGTCAAGCAATATATAATTTGTGCTAAATGATTACAAAACTACATTTAACATTACATGAAAACATAGAACCAGTCGGTTAAATAGATTTGATTGGCTCGAATATATTATGGTTATACTATTTTAATCAATATTTTTTTTGAGCCATCCATCAAGTGTGAACAAATATTTGCAATCTAAAACTTTCTAGAACACCTAAGATTTGATGCATGGTCATGGCCACTTCTTTTAAGAAGCAAACTCTGCCATTTAATTAAATAAAATTCCTCATTTGTTTACCATATCTAAAGAAAAAATTATTATTTACTATGACTATGACTTTAAAACACAAAGCTAATTTTGTGCAACCCTGTATAACAAGTTATATCAATTCATAATGCATTGAAATATATAAAATTTAGGCAATGTTCTGCATTAATTTGAATGTAGCACTTCAGGAAGACATATACGAAAATGTTCGAAATGTTGGCTGGGCTGCAGCATTAAAACATACGCACACACATACATATAAAGTCAGCAATGCATGTACGATGACAACGACGACGCGTCGTTGCTAAGCATAGCGGAAATGCTTAATTAAGATAAATGCTCGACTGCAATTAGAATCTCAGATTTAAATACGTTTTATGTGTTTGTCAGCATTTGGGAGTATATGTGTGTGCATATAGTTGTAGAGGTGTAACTATATTAGAATATTTGTGTGTTAATTTCCCTGAGCAGCAGCCTTGGTTTGCGGTAGTCGTCGTTGTCACTTAAGTCGTTAAAAGCAGCATATATATATTAACACTGACACAAACACCCAAATTTGCATCTACACACACATAGACATTAATGTTGTACAACAGAGTTATGCGAAGTGTAGGTGGTCGTGACCCCATGAGTGTTTAGTTTTAATAAAAAATGTTTTATTATTTTCTTAAGCAAAAAACAAACATTTAGTTTTTTGGCTAAAAAAGGTTCCACTAAAAACCTTTTAAGAAAATGCGTAATGCAATGTAATAGGATGCCATTACTACTGCAGAGTCCTGATAACTAGCAAAACTTTCGAAAATAAGTAGAGAAATTATAAATTTATAAGGATCGTAAAGTAAAAAAGATGTACTTCATTTTGGTTGGACGTGTTTTGCTGAACATTTTAAAAAGCAGATTTTTCAATTTTTCTTTTAAGTCAATTGCAGCTTCAAAAAGTTTGAGAGTCACTGCATTATACAGTAAATGCCTGCATAAACTATTAAGTTCACCACACCTGCATCTAATGTTTTTCTAACAAGCAGGCGTATGATAGGGTGGGTTTTCCAACTAACAAAAGTGTGGTAAGTTTCTGGTTGCAACGTAAGGAAGAGATTTGCTGCAACTAACAAAATGTTGCAATCTGTCTGCAGCTGTAAGCAAAATTGTAGTATTTGTCAACAAAGCGACACTTCAAAAATGTCAAAGTTTTTCCAATTTTTTTTCTGGTAGCTAACCAAAATTTGTGGTCTTTAATGGGAAGTGTGTGATTGATTTTTAATTAAACGCTTTTAAAAAATTGTTAAGATAAGTAAATATCCGCTTACCGCACTCCAGTAAAGAAATTTTAGATTCTTGTTGGTCTGATCTCATGTTTTTCATATTAAAAATAGCACTTACATTTTGCATAGTTTATTTTACAATTTATTGCAAGAGTTAATTGCTGCAAAGGAGGATTGAAACATTGCTATAAATATGAGGCTTTTAGTAGCAATATTTCCAATGATTGGGTTCCAATTTTTGTCTATATATTTTTGAAGCTAGAAGTCTGTATTTGAAACTCAGTTCTTTGAACTTTTTGTGCAATATGCCGTGCCAGTTTGCTTGAATTCGGAACTTTTTCTAATATGAATGAAGAAATATTTTTGCAAATCAAATTGAACCGAATTCAAAAATTATCGTATCGTTCTCGTAGTGGCGCCAAGGTTATCGTCTCGACTTATTCTCGAACGAAAAATTTTTAATCTGTATCGTTATCGTTTCCTTATCTCCGATAATTTTCGGTTATTCTCGTTCACATTTTTTATGCCCGTTGTACAACCACGTCTACAGGAGAAATTGGGTCCATGTACGAAATTTAACAACTTGGCATAAGTTCCAAGAGTAGCAACTTAAGAGTTTTTGTTGAAGGAGAGGAGCTATGAGCCAATAGCCAACCCTTTTTACATTTAGCTAGTAGCTTAGCACAAACAATATTCATTTACATATCAGGTTTCACAACTGTAGCTGCAATAGATGCCAAGATATGGCATTTTAATCCTTGCGCCGAATTGCAAAACGCCTGCTTTCATAGGTGGCAAGATATTGCGTTTTAAGTATTTTTGTATTATGGAAGTTTTGGCTGAATTTCTTTCTCGGCGATAATTTAGTGCCCTTCGTACGATAAACATTACATTATTGCTGAGAACGAGATATCGGCCAAACCTTTCTTGTTCTCGTCCTCGGTCGTACGAGAAATAATTTTTTGATATCACCTCGTTATGTATAATCGTGATATTGCTCATAATAAAAAAAAACATTAAATTCATATAAATTTTATAAATTCATAAAAGTTTTTCCAAAATAAGATAAAATTTTATATTTAATAGCTATACATTTTAAATTGTCAAGCCAAATTAAAGTTGCAATGACAATACGATACAAAATGTTTAGTTCATGAAAAATCCTGTATAACAGTGCGTATGAGCAACATTTTTTGTATGCGGAATATGAAACAGCAGTTTGTGCTTGCACTTGGAATTTTCGTAAATGTATTAAATTCATAGTCAGAATGTTCCTTTTGGAGGTTGAACGTACTTTATTTTCTAAAAATTGGCAAAGAAAATCTTCAGCAATTTAACAAAAAATTTTTAGCAATTTAACAAAAAATTTTTGTTCACTTTATTTCATTTTACAGGCATTTAAAGTTAAGATTTAGGATTTGTAATGTAAATTGAAACATTGAGAAGTAGAGCGAGAAAATTTGAACATTCCGTTATATTTCTTTCTTAAATATTCCACTGTATACACTCACTTTAGATGCTTGGTGAACAAAAATGAATGAAATTTTCAGAGATGATACTCCTGAATGTTCTGAAAATTTTGACCTTAAAAAGGCTGAAATCAATTCAAATTTTATTCCCTCGCTTTCATTCTCAATGTTTCAATTTACATTGCAAATCATAAATCTGAACTTTAAATGCTTGTAAAATCAAATAGTGTGAAAAAACATGGATACAATGTTCAGTGATGATATTCCTGTATATTCTAAAAATTTTGAACCATAACAAAGCTGAAATCGGTGATGGAGTATTTGGGAAATTGATGTTTTTTGAAAAAGTCAATTTTTTATCTTTTACCACATAGAAACCGTTCAGATTTGTAGTTTCTTTGCCATCTACTAGTACAAATCTACCTAAAAATAATATAAAAGCTAATTTGGGTTGTGTTGGTTTGTTTATATTCATCAATGAATTTTTTTGTTTTACTTGCGAGTTTCAATGCTTAAAAAATCAAATAGGGTGAAAAAACATGGATCAAATTTTCAGACATGGTACTCCTATATGTTCTGAAAATTTTGAGCCTAAAAACTCTGAAATCGATGATGGAGTATTTGGGAAATTGATGTTTTCTTGGAAAGTCAATTTTTTTATTTTTTACCACATAGAAACCGTTCAGGCTCTCATTTATTCAGATTTGCAAATTTTATCTATTTTTTTATATCTTCTACATGATAGACCAATCACTGAAAAAAGTTTCAGCCTATTTAAAAAACATGAGGGTAATGATAGGCCCATTATAGATGGAATGACCCATAAAGAAATTAGTTTTTTCATTTTTAATCGATGTAATGTTCTGTTATTTTGGCTTAAGTGTAATATATTAAAAATACATTAAAAAATGGTATAATAAAAACTTATTTAAGCAGAAAATAAAAATAAAAAATTTATATTAGTAAACTCTAAATAAAATTAAATTAAAACTAGCAAACATATTCATATAAAAATTTTGTGTTACCTCTTTAAAGTCTCTCCAAGGAGAAATCGCAAAAAATATTTGTTAAAATTTGAATTTCAAATTTTATAGTAAAATATTCTCACATATTGTTGTTGTTTTTGTAATGGCTTTTGTTTGTTGTTGTTAGCTTTATTGCTGTAGTGTGATGTTGTTGTTAATTATTTATTGTACCAAAATAAAAACTACAATAACAATTATACGACCAAAACTGCCGGTAACATGAACGAAACTAATTTTTGTTTGTAAAATATTTAATGAAAAATATAAAATAATATATTTGTTACCGGCCAAACTAGTTTTTAGGATAAACTAGTTTTTTCTAGGCCAAACTAATTCATCCAAAACGTGTTGGGATAAACCAGCTTAGCCTAGGATTTTCTTGAAATTTTACAATGTAAGGTGGGAGGCCTTCGGCCGCGGCTCATGGTTGACTTACTCATATATGTCCATACTATACATACCGAAACCGCGAAGCCGGTGTTGTATATATTGGAGGACGTAGACCCTTAGACGCAGTCAACAGACATACTTATCAAAACTGATTCATCCTAACACGTGTCGGATGAACTAGTTTGGCCTAGAAAAAACTAGTTTATCCTAAAAACAAGTTTGGCCGGTAACATGTATATAGTTTAATAAATAATTTAATGTACCGTTTTTTGTTTTTTCAATACAAATAAACAATTTAACTTTCGCTCTTGCTGCAGCTGTTAAGGCAGCCACTTTTGTTGCTGCTACCGATTGCTTGTGTTGCTACATTTAGTTGCAATTTTCTGTAAAAAAGTAAACATTTACTCTCGATTAGGTTTGTGTAACATATATACAATATTTTTATAACAATTCCGTTCGTTGTCAATGTCAAATGAGGGTCTGTCAGTAGCAGCAACACCAAAATTAACATCATCCGGCGATAGCAGCGGTGACAGCAACATCATCATCATCATCTGCAGCAGTAGTAGTTGTAGTAAAGGTACGGCGGAAAATTGCGTTTAGCTACAGTCTCTAGTAAATGTCTCCCGAAGGATACTCATAATAATAAAAAGTGATGTTGTTGTCGCCGTTATTATTGTTAGCAATTTTTGTGTTGCTTAGTTATGCATGGCGTTAACTTTAGTTACCGCTTGGGAGGATATGTTAGTCAGCTAAGTTGGCAATAAAGGTGATGCTGTTGCTGTTGCCGTTGCTGCCGTCACGAATGTGTGCTTACATTACTGTGTGCTAGATGGTCAGAAAGGGGCTTTTTAGTGTGTGTGTGTGTCAAACTAGGCGTTGAATTTGTAGTTGAAAGCTGGTGATTTGAGTACCATGCCACATATTGAAACTATAATAATTTCAGCTCACGTGCAAATTTGTACGCTTGGTAGCTTTGACATAAAGGTGGAGAGATAATAAAATTTCACTGATGGTTTTGCATATATGGCATATTTTACAGGTTTTATTTTTTATTAAATTTTCATCATTTATGAGTGTCTTAAAAATATGAGTCATACATTTTTTTTCGCATAAGAAGAAACTATGCTTACTGGAAGTGTAAAAAAAAGAATCAAAAAATCTTAAGAGCGCAACCAATTTTTGTTGGATTACTTTTATTTCCACTTGAACGCATTTAAAGAATTGCAGTCTTCAATTCGATTTTTAATGTGAACTTACAACCAAGAAGCAGTCAAGCGTAAATCAATGCAGCATTAATCAAAATTAGATATCAAAAGTGTGCGCACACAAAAAATAAAAACCACAACAAAATTGAAAAAAAAAAAGAAGGAAGTTTGCTTAAAGCACAATAACTGATGAACTTAATATATGAGGGTAAGCAATATATAAGAAAACAGAAACAATGAATCAATAATCATGTACAAAAATTGTATAATTTTATACATTTAATTTAAGTTTTACGATTGCAATACATACTATAAATACACATTTTTTGTGTTGGAGAATTATGGCTCCATTTATTTTGCACAATAATTCACAAACCTTATTAAGTTTGCTTCCTAAGCAAACGTGTATAACAAATAACACTGGTTCAAAAAAGAGCAATATAGGAAAAGTGGGCGTGCCACTATAGCAACATTTAAAAAAATTTAATCGAAAAAATGCTCAGAAAACTCTGATGGTAGTTTAGAATGCTCTACGAATACGTTACAAAAATACACACTTTTTGTGTTAAAGAATAATAGCTTTAGTTATTGTTCGCAATAATTCATAAGTCTTAGCAAATAAACAATGAAAGTAGGCACTATAGCAACGTTTAAAAGTTTGCTTTAAACATATTTCGAAAGAAGCTCATTAGATTCTGATAGTAGTTTAGAAGTAGTAAGCCTTTAGCAATTCGAGGTTGATCCTAAGACTTGTAAAAAATACACTAAAAATTTATATTTATATGTACCAAATGTGGGCTATTGTACAATGTTCTTAAGAAACCAATACTTTCAAAACCATGCTCCTAATGGGTCACTCACGCTGCTCTTAGCGAAAAATTAAAAAAAAATATAAATCTACTAAAAATATTATATCATGAACTTCGACTTTGACAAAACAATTCTGGAAAAACTTTTCTCAGAATTTCCATTTTCAGTAAAAAAATAACGCATACCTCAACTCGAAGTCAGCTACACAGCTGCTTCATGCTCAAACAATGAAATCGATACTAAATACAAATCCACAGTGAACATTGGAGTTGCTGTTACCCAGGACTTAGAGCAAATGGCAAAGGAAAACCCATCGTAATCTCATAAGGAAATACCTTAGCGGCTTAAAAGAAACGACCAAGGCAACAACAACAACGACGACGACGACAACTGCACTGCATCCATCGACTACGAAGACTACGTACAAGTGAAGTAGAAAGAGGAGAATGGAGAAAGAGAAAACAAGTTGACATTTCACTTAAGCATTAAACCACAAAAAGCTGCAAACAGACGATAAGCGCACACCCAAAGCAAAACAGTGAAGGGAGAGATGAACTTGCATAGGCTTTTGTATGAGTAGCATTCAATAAGAGTGGGTGGTCACTGGGTGTACCACTGCCAATTATGAGCATTGAAATGTTACCGGAATGATGACGCACAATTAAGTGAACAGCAGCAGTGAATGGTAGTGTGAGTGAACTTAAAAATATTACAAAGGCATTCTCAGAATGTTCTAACTGTCGGTAAGGTGACAAAACATTAGGTGACATTATATTGGATTGAGAACAAATCTAAAAGGACATCGAAATTATTAAATTCAACGTAGCGAATATAATTTGAAATGAATGCAATAATGATGATAATAAAGTGGAGCCGCAAATGGCTATGATGAAAATAAAGGCAATTATTGTTTTTGGTGGTATACTATACCGTTGAGCAATTATTTTTGAAAAGCCACTTTAGAGTAAAAACAAATTCGCTCAAAATTGCGACTGAGGTCTATATGAATTTTTAAGAAAATTTACAAAAAATTTTTTGTTGAAAAAAAATTGAATAAAAATAAAAATCAGGATCTTTCAGAAAACTCTGCTCAAAATTAATGAAAAATTAAAAAAAATGAATGTAAAAATTTTTAAAAATTTATTGTTTCCGTAGTGCCAGAGGTAAACACTCGTCGTATTGCACGTTGTTCGATGTTCGTTGCTGCACGTACGCGGTTCAACGGAGGTGTAAACGAAAAATTTGGTAATGTTCCAAAAACGAATAATCAAAGAATCGAAATCAAAATGAGCTGTTTGATTTTTTGCCTCGTTGTTTTGACATATTTCCAACGAACAACGAACAACGTGCAAACAAATGGTCGAAACATTTAAATTTAACTTTAATTTTTTTGACTACCGCTGATTTACACCTCCTACCTCCACCATTTTCTTGTCAATCGAGTAAATACTTCATTTTCTTACAGGTTTTCAAGCTGCTACGAATCTTTAGTCATTTTTTTTTTTTTTGACAATTTTATGTTAATTTTCTTAAAGTCTGTGACATATGGCATGCATACATAAATTCTTTTTTTTTACTTTCTTAAATGATATTGCTACGCAAATTCAATGAAGCACAAAAATGTTGTCTTTTCATGCATCAAATAACGTTGAACCTAAAGCACTTTATACGGTTCAATACTTAAGGAGAATTTCTCTTAACAAGTTATGCAGTGCTTTGAACCCAAAACTAACCGTCACTACACCACTACCAGAAGCATTTACGCATGTTTGATGTTATCGCTGTTGTTGTTGGCCCCCTACACTATGACATGTCATCAAAAACGCATTAAATATTTCGCATTTTACGAGTAATACTGTTTTTATCAAAAATGTCGTCCACCTGTTAGGTGCAAAAGGTTATAACAGCGACAAGACACTAAAGTATATGGTTGAATGGCATTGTGAAAATAAGTGAAAAGTTTAGATATAGAGCATATACGCGTGTGTATGTATAATATATTAAAGTTAAGTGCTGTGCAGTGGCGTTGCCAAAAAGAAATTGTGAGGGGATGTATGCCCCATTAGCTGAATTATATTAATTAAATCTGTGTAAGTATAAAAAGTCGAAGGCCGAAGAAGCCTTTTTGGTTAGCATGACAATATGTTAGCTCGATTTTTTTTGTAAGAAAAGTTGTAAAGAGGGATAGTGGCGAATGTAGCACAAGACAATGCCACGCCTTCTTAAAGAAACTATGTTAGCACGGCTAAACTAAGGTACCAATTTTGATGAAACTTAGTGTGGAGATAGATTGAAGCTTGAGAAATGTATTTTCTGTATTCTTTGAGTGGGCGTAGGAACGCAAATAAAGGAGAAAAAACGTTGTCATGGCCGAGTAGCAACACCGAGTTTGATTACTTTGGAATGAAGTTTGGCTGACTTCTGTGTGAAAAATTTTTTTTAGTGGGTGGTGCCACGCCCACAATACGAAAATTCGTTTTTCACTGTTTAACTGACAGACCGATTTTGATGAAATTTGGTATGGAAATACATTGCACCCTGATGAAAGCCATTTGGGCTTAAGTGGGCTGTGCAACGCTTCAAACGGAAATCTACATAAACATATGTTTCTGCAGCCAAACTTTTGGCTCAATTTTGATGAAATTTTGTTTTGAGTTAGATTATACACTGAAGAAGGGATGGAGATGTATATAATTATAATTGTCTTCTGCAAGAATTTTTCTCACTCACGTGTATCCCGCTTTAAGCCGAAAATATCTAATTTCTTTGCCAAAAACCCAAGCTACATCACTGGTGCTGTGAAAAAATACATAAACACATAAAACCAAAAAAAAAAAGCTTTAATACAACGGAAGTAAAAAAGAGCAGCCAGTGAAAATATGTGCAGGTAAATAACAGGAAACTCATTGATTTCGGTTAGGACGGTAGCAACAACAAAATGTAAGAGGTCACAGAAAAAAGTATTGGTGCTTCCGCAATGCTGCTTTACTTTAACTTCTACCGCTACTCAGTCTAATATGCTATGTACACGTGTCCCATAGGGCATATCAAGATTTTCAACGGAGACCTGCGGTAAAAATAAAAAAAAACACTAAAGGAATTTCTAAGTTCCTTGAAAGGAAAATTTTAAAACAAAGTGAATTTTAAAGGCATAACAAGACTTGATGATTTGTTATAGAATTCACGATTATTTTTTAACTACCTTTGAAAAATGTCGATGATCCGCACTTATTTTGAGTCGGTTTTGTATGTAAAACTTAGAAACTTTTCCAGCAAAAGATGCTGAATAGCCTTTGGTATTTAAGTAAAACAACAAAAAAGGTCAAAAATAGATAAATTTTAACAAGAGGGTCTGGTATATTCCTTACAAGCGAACCATTCAAAGCGTTATACTAAGAAGCTATGACATCAAATTTCATATATATATATAAGATATACAGTTTTATGACAGTTTTATATGTTTTTCGAATTTCAAACAGGTTCTTGCATAGTTTCTTAGTCCAATTATCTAAGATAAAAACTTTATCCATCACCCCAGACCCCTTACATATATCTCAAATTCCTAGTTCCTCTGATATGCATAGTTTTTCCACTTAGTTAAAGTAATTCCCAATGCAACGCTTTGAAGCGATAAGTATTTGTTTTATCCGCAAATTATTAATTCATCAATGAAACTCAACACGCCTTGAGGTATATAACTAAACAAATCATATAACAACTCAATAGTATAATAAAAGCAGCTTAAAATGACTTACTTAAGTTCATTGCTTTTAATTGTTATTATTTTTGGAACTGTGGTGGCTATTGAAAACGAAAATATTACGGTAACTATAGGCATAGATCTTATGGAAGAAAGCTGTCAAAGATTGGGGAATTAAACATTTTCATAAATTCACGCTATTTTTCTCCGTTACTAAGAGGAATCATCACCGATTTTTAAATAGATAAATAACATTTTCGAATTAGGATAAATTTCTTTTTAGGAAAGATCTTTTGAAAAGCCAAGCAAAGCAATAATTGGTTTTTCTGTTGCGTGTATGTTTGTATTTCTGTAACTCAGTTGATATAACATTTTTCTTGCAAGCGCTTCATTTTGACTCGCCATTAAGGCTTTCAACGAAGCGCCTGAAAGAAAAGTGAGTTACAAAAACAGAGACATACAACGGATAAAAAAATTTTGTGTTATCATTGTTTCACTTTACGCTTTGTTTCTTAACAGATCTATTCAAAATAAGAGACACATCAGTGTAAGAAAGTCCTACTTATCTGCTTAAATGTTGCTGATGATTCCGTTTAGCAACGAATGAAACAGCTTTTGTAACAAAAAATTTTTCCGACATTTTTCATAAAAGCTTCCAGATCTTTTACCAAAAAACTGCGGCGAAGCAATTCCACCATGGGACCAGTTTAGTGAAGGCATCTTTGATGTAGAAGTTGAGGGACATAAATTGAATGTATTCTGTATTCAAGATCCAGATCGTGGTCCCGCATGGACACTTATTCAGCGCCGCATGAATGGCGCTGTAAGTTTCAATCGGACTTGGAATGATTATGAATCAGGCTTTGGTAGTCTGGATGGTGAATTTTGGCTTGCATTGAAATCTATATACACATTAACTAATGCGACCAGAAATGAACTTTGGATTAAATTGGACGATTTTGAAAATAAAACAAAATCTGCCAAATATAACAATTTTGCAATCAGTGGTGCAGAGCGCAAATATACCATAAGCTTGGGTAAATATTCTGGTAAGGCAGGCGATTCGTTGAAGAAACATAATGGCAAACCATTCAGCACCATCGATCGTGACAATGAGGAGTATGATCGAAACTGTGCAAAAGATTGGGGTGGCGGCTGGTGGTTTACAACGTGTTTTGATGGGTAAAACTGTGCTTTATTTTAAAAATTATATGATGATATACTTACGTATGTATGTACCATAGAAAACTGGATTACATACAAATTTCTTCACTGATCTACATGCTAACAATTACTTTAAGCGAAAAAAAGTAGTTTTAATTGCTGAATTTCTTCTTATATATGTAGCTTCCTAAATGGCATATATAAACAATACGAGGACAGGCATAGTCCTGGTATTACTTGGAAAACATGGCGTGAATGGCAATACTCATACAAATATGTGCATATGGCGATACGACCATTCTATTATTCCTTACAACGAGATGAGCTATGACATTAATCTACAGTAATTTTTATGTAACTCGTTTCGTCGCCTAAGAATATGCAAGAACATTTAATTTAGGCATTTATGTAGTCAATCAAAGTATACTTGTTGAAAGTACTCGTATGTAAAAAATAAATCAAAGTTTTTTGAAGTGAATGTAATTTATTATAATAAATATTGTTTTGAAAAAAGGGGCTTGTAGCAAATACTAATAGCTCCATTGCTAAGAACAGATCAAAATCTATTTAAAATGTTTTTGTATTATTTTTGTAGCCTTTTCCTTGCGATTACAAGCGAGCTGAACACATCGGATTTTATCCAAAGAAAGCATAGCGCGAGCAGACTCTATCCCCAATTTAATTGAGATTTAAAAAGAAAAGAAGTCACTAAAACCAAAAAAAAATCTGCCATTGGTGTCAAGATATAGAAGTTTAGGCATTTAAGTTGTATGGAAAGCGGCCCACTATGTTGTCAAACAACGCCAACATTGTTCATGCGACTGAAAATGCTAACAATATCCGTAGTGATTTTTTGTCATATGTTTTGAGCTTTCTAGATGAAGCCAGTGAAATATGCAATGAAAAACTGTAGCAGAGCAAAATTTTCTACTATCAGTGGTATTGAATTCAACGGAGCAAATAGGAGGATTTGTTTGCCATTCGCATATTTGCTCTAGATTAATGCGTAAGGTGGCGATATGATTCGTACAGGAGTGGTTTTTTGAGTCAAATTTTTTTTTAATGAAAACTAGTATATAAGGACATCTTTCTCTTTTCAAAAGGCATAGGAGAAAGGAAAATTTAACTGTACCATTAATTAAAGGCATATCAATAATATAAAAAAAAATCAAATAGGTCTTTTCGTATGCAGCTCCCATGTTGTTTGGAGATATCATTTGCGTATTATTTCCTTCCATTGCAAACTAAAGTCACGCAACAGAAACTCAATAATCCAGCTAGATTGAGTTTTTTTGAGAGTTATCGGTGGTAAAAATTCTTTTACAGTCTTCATACAAACTGACCAGAACTCAAAAAAGTCCAATGTGAAGTCGAATTACTTAAGGTTTTTTTTTAGAATTGCGATATTTCCGCTTTCAAAAGCGTTTCCAGCAAGCATATAAGTAACGCTATAATGCTTATCGGCAGTCTTTAGTAGATTATTATGCGCAATGTGTGTCCAATTCACCTCCATTTAGTCACAGTCTTATGTGAGTTTTCTATTTCCTAGGTACTTAATTTTGAAATTCAGTACTATGAAATTTTACACTGACATTAAAAAACAAAATGTTATATTAGGTCTTTTCATGTTTTGAAAACTATTAATTTACTTCGTAAAGCATTGCCATACATTGATGAAGAAAATATTGCGATATATCGAAAATTTCAATGGATTTAATTCAGGTTAGAGAGAATCAAAAACATTTAATAAGTGTCGAATTAGAAAAACAAATTATTGATGAAATTATCAAATCTAACTCGTAGGCTCACTTCATAGATAGTCATTGGCTTTTAACTCTCTATGACATGGCTTTTAACCCTTTGTGGCATTAACTGCATGTGACAAATTCCTCAATTCATCTTTTGAAAGTTTTCAATACACCTCAAACACAATCTTTCATTAGTCAGGTTTAGGTGTAAATGAAACTGAACTCAAGTACTACTTTTAAAAGGTATCACTTCTAAGTACCAAACACTTTAAAGCGCTAGATATGTCTGAAATAACATCGCATTGTTCCATGCTCTGATATTAAATAAAGGGTCATGAAAACTACTGCAACTCTTTATTAATTTCTGTAACGATGGTGGATTATGGAATTTGCTCTAAAGAATTAAAGTTAAGATTTGGTGTAAGGCTACTAGACCATTGCAGCATTTTTATACAAAACGTTATAGCTAAAGAAAAAGTTAAGAACCTGGCTGAGGAAATATGTTGTATCCAGTAGTGATATTTATATAAACTCCAATAGTTAAGTTGCTATCTTCCTAATTAGTAGCTCTGTTATGCCACAATCTCTCTTAATGAGTGGTCTTAACGTCTATCGTTTCAATATGAAATCTGTAGTACCACTATAGAGTTTAGTTAAATGTCCTGCGGTATCAGAATGAATCAACATCTGGTCAAAGTAAGTTGGTACATAAATTAACAGCCACTATTACGTTACCTAATAATTGCAAAACGGCTGGCTTGAAATATTATTTACTATGTAAATTTTATCAAAAAGGCTTAAAAATTATCTTTAGATTATTTTGAAATAAAAACCTATAACATTTTCATCAACTTTTTTCTTTGGCAGGTAATGCGGTTTGGAATTCATCAAATGCTCTAAAAATAAACAAAACTAATAGAAATAAATTATACATACCTGGAAAAACTAACATCGTCATCATGGAAATTCAAATGCACGTAAGTCTAATTAATTTTTATTGACATAAAGATTTTCAATCTTAAGTGACTGCCTCCTACTTACACATACTTTCCTAGAGGAAAACTTAAATAAGCTTTAAATTGTCAAGCAAAACCATTGACGAACATTCTCAAGGAATTTTCATATCCAACACACCGAGTTGTTTCAATTGAGACCATTGAGAAATAAAAGTTTTAGTGACCAATACCTCAAGAATGCATATTGGATCAAAGGATATTCTGAATATGTATGGAGTTTGTGAACCTGAAGAATGCGGATTTTTTCCAATAACTAAGTTTTGCTTTAAATTAAATTTTTTAACTTTACTTTTCCGATACATGCAAAGTGTCCTCCGCTATTCCGCGTTCTTTTTTTCCCGTTGGGATGCGTTAATGCATGTGAGCACACACACTAACATTCATTTACGAGAAAAAAAAAAAAACAACCATTTACAAACATACTACAATCTAGAATTAGAATTCCACAGACATCCGCTTTAACTATGAAGAGCAGATCCCCCCTAGCCTTCGCTATAACCTTGAGAAAGTAAAACAACTGAATTCAAATTGTACCACGCCCACTTAAGGCCAAACAGTGCTTAACAAACATTTACATAATTTGAATTCAATTCGTTTTTGTTTGAATTTCATGATGACGACGACGACAACGACAGCAACAACAATAACTAGTAAAGGTGTTATCTTCGGCCAGGCCGAAACTCACAAACCCTACACTGCACCGAAAGTACTTTTTCAATAAATGTTAAAAAAATGTTTGTAGAGGTTGAATAAGTCGAAAATAATGTAAAAAGGTTCAAAAATGTTGGAAAGTGTTGGAAAAAACTGAAAATGTTGAAAAAATATGAAAACCATTAAGGAAAGTTGAGAGAAATTGAATAAGTCGAAATATATGAAAAATGCTGAAAAATTGATGAAAAAGTCGAAAGAATAAAGAAAATATCGAATGAAATTGACGGAGAAATGAAAAGATTGAAAATGTCAAAAGAATATGGGAAATGTTGAAAAAAATAGAATAGAAATGAAAAACCACTAAATTTGCACGCCCACTTCTCCAATTCCGCCCACTTTTGGTTAAATAGTAAACAAACCAAATTTTAGCACAATAGCTTGTATAGTTTGCGATATTTGCCGTAATTATTCCTAAAATTTAGGGCGGTGCCACACCCAATGATGCAACCCAGTCTGATTTTGATCCAGAAATAGCTTTTTAAAAACAAACCTCTTACACCAAATTTCAGTCTGATTGCTCATATATTTCGATAGATATGCCACTTAAGGTATTTAATTGTATGGGAAGTGCCACGCCCACTGTTGCTATTTCGCCTGCTTTTGATTCATATGTACCTAATACCCATTAAACAACTTACATCAAATTTCAGATCAATTGCACCAATAGTTCACTTAAAATAGCACTTACAACTTTATGTTAATGAGGGAGGTGGCACGCCCACAGATCTTGTCAAGTTTTATTTAATTCCGAAGCTTATAGTAACCGACACCTCTACACAAAATTTTATGAAGATTTCTCTCATAGCACACTATCTATAGCATTAAACGGATTTCGCTTATGTGGGAATTGCCACACCCACCGGCACAATTGTGCCAAAATTTTGCGAGAAGACACCTTTTAGCAAGTTCATCCGCTTTATAAAATTTCATATTGATTGCGTTGTTAGTATTGTAGGCTGTGCCACGTCCTTCAACGAAATTTTCCATAATATTGACGAAACTGGTATTGATGACAACTTTCAGTGGTATCATCCCTAAAATTGTTATGAAAATCGTATGTGCCAATTTGGAGATATACGAAATCTAAATTTTCAATTGCTAAAAAGTGCCACGCCCATTTTTACAATTCCGGCCACTTAATGCGCAATTCAAAATTTATAAGATGTGTATTCGTGAACCAAATTTCATCACAATATCTTGCACGGTTTACGAGCAATGGCGTTATAAAAGTCAAAGTTTAGAGCTGTGCCACGCCCCTTTAAGAGCCTTTGCAAACTTAAGACCTAGCCTAACCTTAATTTTGTTCTCATATTCACCAAATCACCAATTTTGATCAAAATCGCAGCAACTTTTTTTCAAAATGGACTTGGGTATATTTACATAGAGTATGGGCGGAAGGCGTGGCTGTGAACCGATTTCGCCCATTTTTATATGCTAGCAGCTTGCAAGAAGATGTGAGCTGTGTGCCAGATTTCATTGAATTAGCTGGCTTAGTTTTCCCTTAAACTTGATTTCAACAGACAGACAGACAGACAGACAGACAGACAGACAGACAGACAGACAGACAGACAGACGGACAGACAGACAGACAGACAGACAGACAGACAGACAGACAGACAGACAGACGGACACAGCTATATCGACTCAGGTGGTGACGCTGATCAAGAATATGTATACTTTTCCATACCTGCCACGCCTCCTTCTATTCGTTACAAACGGAATGACAAAGTGAATATACCCTCTGTGTAGGGTATAAAAATAGCAGTGACTACAATGACAATAATAGAAACAACAACAATGAAAGCAACAAAAATAACATAAAGCTACATACGTTTACACAAATATAAAATGCAACAACAATCAGTGTTGCAACAACAACAGTAGCAAGAATAACGTCGTCGTCGTCAGTGCTGTCAATGTCCTTGTGACATGGTTGACTTTTTGTCTATGTTGAAATTTTCGGAAAAAAAGGGTGTTTCCGCTGTGGTAATAAAAATTAACTGATTTTAAATATTTTGAAAAATGATTTTCAAATGGTTTTACACAGCAATATAACAAATGGAACGTTTGAACGGCTGAAGTTAGACCCGATATATTGGACTATTTTCTAAACTTGCTTAATCGAAGAGCTTGTTAAGAACTATAAAACTTTATAAAAACTTGATGAAATTGTCGTAGTAAAATTTTTTAAACTGAAAAATTTCATTGCGGAAAAAAATATCTAAATTTTAGGTGAAACAAACACCCTTTACAACAATATGGAAAATTGTCAAAAATTAAAGCAACTACTCCCATACTTGAATTTCCCAAAATCTTGAAATAACAAATTTATTTCATATAAATTTTTCTTTTGCTTTCTTTGCAAACAACTTTTACTTGATTTTTTTCTTCTTGTTATCCAACAGGCATTTTGAATACGAAATCAAAGAGAATTCGTTAGTTGAAAAGTGCCTGCGTATGTGTGGCT
Source organism: Meiosimyza decipiens (assembly GCA_963680825.1). Classification (NCBI taxonomy): domain Eukaryota; kingdom Metazoa; phylum Arthropoda; class Insecta; order Diptera; family Lauxaniidae; genus Meiosimyza; species Meiosimyza decipiens. The sequence continues at coordinate 76,005,717 of OY804260.1, forward strand.
ATGTGCCTGTATGTGTTACTGCGTGACTGTGACATTGTTATTTATTTGACGCATGGTTAATACGACGACGACGACAACGACAACGACAACGACAATAACAAGGCTCTTGTTGGTTAAATTTGGCATTTTAGTTTGGTACAATGGATTTTTTTGGCTGTAACTTTACTTTGCTGCCTTAGCCAATTTACATTTATTTTTTTGTTATATTTTCATCTACTTCTTTCTTTATAATTTTCCTTCATATTATTATGTCGCTCTTTCATTCATCTGTTCTTATTACAATGACGCAGCTAATTTGTAACAATTGAAATTCATGCACTGCCATGCCCCAGTTAACTTTGTGCCCAAACTACGTCCATTTACAGCAACAATTCCAAATGTGTAACCATCAACCCCCAACTCTTTTTGCTGCTCCTGTTTGCATTAACATAACTTTCTTACATTAATTTGCCCACGGCTCATGTGACTAATTGTGTGTGTGTTGGTGTGGTGTATGTGGAATGGTATGTTGTTTGTATGTGAGCGAAGTGCGTGCCTGCATTTTGGCTTTGACTTTGAAAGGACTTATAAATTTAATGTTGTCAATTTAATGCGTTGGATAATGAAAATTGCTTACAGTTGTGTAAATAATTAATCCACATAAATAATTGGACAACAATTAACGACACTGGTAGAAATTTGGTTTTTTTAGAATTTCAAAAATTGAGCGTTACTTTTTTAAGGGCACTAAGTTGAAGTTTCATTAATAAAACAGCTAACATGTGCCATGTTGAAAGCATCAGGTTATATACCAGGCGGGAATGTGGTGACAAGACAAAATATTACAAAGGTTACGTGGCAGGGTATGACATACCCGCGTACAAAATTGACTCTTATACTCATTTACCAAATAGACAGCATTAAAGTGAGAAAATATTTTACTGTAATAGGCAATATGATAGTTTAATTTATAGCAAACCCCTGTAGCAGCTTAATAATTTTTATATTATAATCGAAGAAAAACAATTTGCACTAAAAAGTACAGTACGTTACCTTCAAAGGGACAATTAGTCTCTCACATTTTCGGTCATTTACACCGATGTATGGATCACGAATCTTGCCAAAACCAATAACACTGTTACAGACTGTAAGCGATTTTCTTGAACCGCCTTGGAATTTTAAAAAAAATCTAATTTCTATAGGAGCAATTTGAGTCCTTTATTGAAGTAAATAATTTAAAAAAAATTAATTTCATTGGTCGTCATTATAGTCGGCATTAGACTACGAAAAAATGGTCAATGACACTGTACAACATGCAGTCAAAAACACGGATCATAAGTATATCAACTGATTTTATTTAGATTGATCAAAATTGGCTTGGAATTTTTATGAGTACGAAAGATTACCTTCAATTGAACGCTTAGGCAACGGTGCTTTGAATTTTTGAAAGTAAAAAAAAAATCGGTCTTTGCTCTACCATTTTTTCCAATCTAAGAAAAAATAACAGTGATCCGAGCCAATAAATGAAATATTATACGAATCAAAAACGTTGTGAAGAGCCAAATTTTCTTTTGACCCTAAATGTGCGAAAATCCGAAAATTGTTGAAAAATTTACAAAAAACTCGGTTCTAATTGAGAAAAGCTGAAAAATTTGAAAAGGCTCAGCAACTAAAAAGAAGTTGAAAAGTTTTGAAAAATTTGAGAAAGTCAAAATATGTTAAAAATGGCTAAAATTTCAAAAAAAAACTTAGAAATTCTAGAATATTTGAAAAGTGATGAAAATGTTAATAAGGCGTCACGTGTCTTATGTTATAGCGTTACTTACAATATTTTAATATTAATGTTATATGGTTACATTTCCATCAATATACTGCTGTACAGATTTTCATTCATATCAATCAGTAAAGTTATTAAAACATCAAAAATAGCAGAGTTTGTAACATGAAAGATTTTTCGGACTCGCAGCAGATTTCGCAGAACTTAAGCCGTTTTTTCTTGTGAGTGAACGAGTTGTTTTGAAATATTTAGATTGCATGAAAATGCTCCGCCTTTTTTCTTGCATACACTCTAGAAATTTTTCGTAAGTAGCGCGCTACTTTGTGCACTTTAAGCGCGCTACTTACTACTTTTTCTACCACTTTTTGTTTTACTTCCTTACGTTTTTATTTATATTTATTATTTAATGCTACTTTAAGTTTGTTAGAAAAATAAAATTTTTTTTTTAAGTTTTTTTAATTTCTCCAACTAGTGGCATTTTACTGTACCTGTTGTTATACTGCACGCGTCTTGCTGCTGCTGCTGTAGCTGCTGGCGGCATTTTAGCAAAAGTTTTGCATTTTTCCTAAATGAGGAAAACTATTAGCGTGCGAAAATAGTTTTTCCTTTGGTGTTGAGTGCGCTTAGCTCTTCTATTGCTGTTGTTACTGATTTTTTTTTGTGTTCTTATTTTGCATAGTGAAAGAAAATGCTGTACACAATATTTGCTAAGTTCTTTGTTTTCTGCTGGCGGCGAGCTGCATGTTGAGTTTTTATCTCGTTATTTAATACCAACGCTCATTAAAAAGCTTTTTATATATAGTTTTTTTTTCGTTGCTTAGAGTTTTCTTGCAAATTTAAATAAAAGGTTAACATATTTCAAAAAAAAAGCACAATTTTTAAACGATTTAGCTAGCGTGAAGAAGCTAAATGTATTTTCTTTGCTTAAGATATTTAGTGTGCAAAATTAAATTACAAAAATAAATTGTATTCACTGTATGCGCCTGAAAGTAGGCAACAAAAGCAGATAAAGCGCTTAATATATTGAAGTTGTTGTAGTGGCTTGCAGTTTTCTTGAAAGTTTCATTTTTATGGTTAGAAAACTTTATTTTCGTAGAAATTGTTCTTTGATATGAATGAAACTGAAAAGTGTATGTTCCAAAAATTATTAAAATTTTCATTTATGTACTCATTTAGTAGCGCTCTGTACTGCAGACAAAAAAAAATTAATATTGTTAAAACATTTTTCGTACATTTTGTGAAAACAATTTTGTTCGTTATCCTTGCGCCTACACGAATCGGAAATTTATTTTTTTTTGTATCAAACATAAAACGTTAACAAAAAGCGAAAAATAAATTCCCTTACAAAAAACTAAAAATGTTTAACTCAGAATAATGAACTGAAAAGACATTACAAAGACACATTCGCTGGTATTGGCCGTGTCCTGCCGGAGAACAAAGTTGAAATAAATTGTGTGTGAAATTAGGATTTTCCTAGTTTTTCCGTTTTACCTATTTTGTTTGTCCTTTTTATCTTCTTCTCATTTTGATTTGCATTTGCTGTTGGTTCAGCGTAGGGAAGGAGTACAAACGAAAAACTTTACATTTGAATTTTAAATTCATTTTTGTTAACGAAAGTGGTTTTCAGTGAAATTTGCGCGCGTTAAGGCTGAGTTGCAGAAGTTTAGCTGCTGGCATGTTAAATGAGCAAAATTGTGGCACTGGATATTGTGATGGCCTAGTATCTAATAGAAATTAGGTTGCCTACAAAAAATTAAAGCTAAAAGTCGTGTGCTGCATAACAATTACTTGGCGCAAAAGCGTTATAAGATTTGTGACTCTAAAGTTGATGTTACTGTCAAAAAAAATTAAAATTTTTGCAGCAGCTTCGTAAAATGATTTTAGATTTTGCAACGCAGAATAGTGATTATCTTAAATTCAATTTCCTTTAGCAAGGTTTAGATTTAACAACAGAAGATCTATAAGAAATCGTAACTTTCAATCAGATTGCCGTAGGCTTAAAAATTTACATATTATGGACACGATATGGAATTTCCGGCATGTAAGCGTTAAATACCTGAAAACGCTGTTCTAAAGTAGAAATTTTGACAAAGCTTAAGCAGTTTATGACCTGTGGGTCTATTTCACCTGCATTCCAGATGCAAAGCACATATAGACATAAGGTGGAAAGTTATTGCAAACCTAAACATTTCGAGTGAGCCATAAGGAAAGTCACCAAGGGACTATTGCTGTGTTTGAAGTTTTAAGCAAACCCAAAATTTCTTAAAAAACTAGAATTTATATTGCTATAGGCTAAAACTGCACGACTACAACTACAAAAAAAAGCAATAATATATTATTTAGCACACTTGATTGTATAATCTTGCAGCGCTGATCCCGAAAACCATTCAACAGCAATGCCTACAAAAATCTTACCCAGCAAATCCGCAAAAATTTAGCTTATGGTCAATCAGCTTTAAATGCATAAATATTTAACCAATCCTTTCCACACTTAATGAAAAATGTTTAGCCACTGCAGCTATAAGCCTTCATAGCTATTTGGCTTGAAGCTTTAAATTTAGTAAAAAACTTATTAAAAAATAAATAATGAAAATGAAATATGCTTCTTATAAGACACTTTTGTATTATAGAGCATAGTAAACGCATTACATACCAAATCGGCCTTTTTTTTCGATTACTCCCTTGTTTTTTTTTTAAATTCCATATGTTCTTAAGAGTGATAGGAAACGCATGCATGAAATTTTTTGTAATTTTTGTGACCGTGCATTTTAGAGATGAGTTTTTTTTTCATAAGCACCAATCGGGTCGTTTCTTTCTTAAATTCATGTTTTAAAATGCTTTCTGAGAAATAAAAACTTAATGAAAAATTTTAGCCTTCATCGTTTACTTTTAGCTTACTTTAAAAAAAACTTGATCTCCGAAATGCATTCCTCTTCGTTTATTTTAAAAAAATTTTTAGAAAATTTTTAATAAACATAAGAAATTTTGAGACTGCTCTGATCGCTGGCAAATGTTTCTGCATTCGCTGCAATATCTTGCCCTCGTGACATCAAAAAGAGGTCACTTGCATTACTTTTCTATAAATGGAGAGTACGCAGCTTCCTCATATAACGCGAGAGCTCTGTTGATCGAAGACCGATTAAACGAGGTCTTACTGTAATTAAAAAAAAAATATGAATTTCATAAGCAGTTTAGCGCTTTTTTTCTTCCAAAATGTAGGAATTTCGGAGTTTGTCTTTAGGATTAAGAAATGATGCATTTTTTGAGTTTTCATTTATTTTGAAAAATATGATCTATACAAAAAGTAGGTACTTATCTACCCGATTGTTTTTTGTATAAAGTGTGATCCATTTCCATTTCCACCCTTACGTTGGATCTTGAAACCATTTAATAGGTTATATCATTCTGCTGCTAAAACAGGTAAAATATATTCTTTCATTATATAAAATGTTGGTGAAACAGAATTTTAATATTTCTGTTAAGAAAAAAAGGTTTATCTAGAATTGCCAATCAAATAAGCAGAATATAAATCTGAGAAAAAATTGTAAAGAATTTCACTGCACATGTTCGACCAAGAGCTAAAATAAATATTTGTTTCAATATCAACTAAAGAAATAGAACTTAAATTGAAAATACTATTAAAAATAAGAAATAAATTTCTTTTATCAGCACTACGAAAATACTTTTAATTGACCTACATCTCAAACTTTTCGCCACAATATGCCATTGCATATTTCAAGTCTTTTTCTCGAACCTTTCGAACGAATTCCATTACCTTTTGCATTTTGTTTTTGCACTGCTGCCACTTTATTTTTATCACAACTCGTCGTAGTTGTCGAAACTTTTTCTTATCTCCCTTTGGAGTAACCTACATGTCTATTAAATATGCATGCACCAATTGCAATTGCAGCAGTGAAAAATCATGACTGCTTTTTTTATTCCTTCTTATTGCCTTACTATATACTACCATTTTCATTATATATACTACCAATTTAAGTGCCAAGTTGCAAGCACACAAAAGTGGTAAACGTATGAGAGTTGGTAGATTTCTAAAGGGAAATTAAGCAAATGTTGCAGAGAGGGGTATATGGTGGCACACTAAACACATCCTTACAATAAGGTACTTAAATGCAGCCTAAAAAAATTCTCTGTTTTTTTTTTTGTTGTAACAAACTTAAATCGTTGTAGTTCGTCCTTTGAATTACCGCTTCATATGCATACTTAAACTCATGTTGCTGATTGCAGTTTTATTTGAATTTTCATACATAAAATATTTATTTTCTTATTTGCTATCGCTGTCACAGCTTCTTTTCTCACTCTTTCATTTCACGTTGCCTACCTTTTACTGAAATTCTGGTATGAGCATGATATTTCAAATTGCTTTTTCGAAAATTAATTTGATACTTCAATTGAAAATTGGTATTTCATGTGTGTGGTATTGTAACAATTTCGTTGTAAACTTCTTTGTGGTAGTGCAATTGCTTTGAACTCTTTTGTGTGTGTGTACTATATTTATTATGTGTAGTGCGCTTTTAGGCTTTTATACTTGTGGAATTTATGAGTTGATTTTCATGAGTTTGATGAAATTTTAAATTTTAATTTGAATAGCAGTTGAAAGCAGGATTTTGGCATATAATGAATCGAGTTTTGAAATGTTGGTTTTTAGAGGATTCTACAGTTGAGTGTGCAATTTCAAGTCCATATTGTGTTTGATAAAAAAAGTTAACAAATTTTTTGTTTGCACGAAGTAAGTAAAGAGTTTGCTATTCTAATTAGAAAATATTTTTTCGTTCCTTTTTTCTCTTTTTTTTTATGCTCGAACCAATCATTCTTTGCAACTATTGTTCTCTTTACCTTGGCATTAAAGCAAATAAAATGCCGGCTATGTTTTTGGCAACTCGATGTACTTTACCCCTTTTACAATATCCATATGATGATTATTTTTTTTTTGGTGCTGCTTTTTATCAACAATTGTTGTTGTTCAATGTTGCCGTCTCCCAACGTTGCCAATATAAGCGATAAGCCAAACGACAATGTTATACTGTGTAGTTCCATAAATACAAACATTCAAAATGTACACAACGTAATAACTTCAAAATAATCACATGCCAAATAAGCAAATTACAACGAAACACAAAGTGTTACACGGAAAAAATTAATGTAAATAATTAAATAAATCTTTGTTCGAAATCAAAGTATAAAACATTGAAGATCAGAATATTTGCTCAGCTCGGCCTTAATGTGCCCATATTATTTTCAGGCTGTATATGCTATATTTGGATATAATAGTCTTAAAGGACCTATGCATCCTTAAAATTAAGTGCTCAAAAATTAGATATTTCATTCATATTTTGTCCACATGATATAAAGCAATATCACTGATGTTAATCATTTCATATCAAGAAAGTGGCTTTTTGACCCTTTTTAAAAGTAATAAGAGGTTTATAAAGAAGCTTGTTTAACTTTTATTTCAAATTAATTTTTCATCAAATTATAATTATAAATACTTTTAAAGATAATTTCTCACCGTGTTATGCTTAGTATAATATAAAGAGCACAAAATTTAGCACAGAACAAAGGATATATATAAATGAGGATATATGTACGTTGTAGATATGCAATATCCGAAAACAGAAAAAAGGAACACACGTTCATTGTTGGTTTTTGTTATTTCCGATGTTGTTGTTGTAGTATTTTTGACCTTGTTTTCGCAAAGTTTTACGTAAGACACACAAAAATATTGTTTTTTGAAAACAACAGATATTAAAAAAAGACAATACAATCAAGAAAGTAAACTGCAAAGGACCAAAATGATGACATGCAATAGAAACAGGATTTAAAGAAAACGGATTGCCAGCAATGATGCAAACAAAGACAACAACAACAACACTTTAACAGACGACAGCAAACAAGCCGAGCAAGAAGCAACAATAATCAACAACTTGGCCAAGGATATAAGTGCAAAACATGACTATCCAACGTTTTATGTGCTGTTTAATGTTTATGCAGTGCTGTCGGATTACTTTTTTTTTTTCTTTTTTAAGACATTTATATTATTGTTTTTTTTGTGTGCTAAGAAGAATTTTTGCAGTACGCAGTATTATGTGAGTCTGTTATTGCATAAAAAAAGATCAGAACAATGTTGACACACTTTTGCAAGCTCAAATTAAAGTTGTTATTTTGAAATGAAGTTGCATTCAATTTTTAATTTACTTGAGAGAAACGCTTACTATTTTTTTACATATATATTAATCTGTTTATTTAAGAGCAGATTTCTGCCACAGCAATGCAGTTATAGCATGCAAACATTTTACTTACAGCAAAAGAAGCATTTTCTCTATTGTTATATTGAGTTTCAAGGACATTACTTACTTGATGTGAGTTTGCATTAAGCAATCTACCAAAAATCAGAGAAGCACTGACCATGCACATTACATGCTGTAACATTAGTGTGTGTGTGTTTGTTGTGCATCTTAACCTTTGTGCAAATAAATGCTTTTTTAGCAACATACGTACATACTTCCGTTTCCATTTAGTTTTTGCAAAATTCATTTTGCACACACAAAGTCATTCAGTAAACAATTTGCTGCAGTTGAGTTTGTGCAGTTTATAGTTTTGTTTATAAGTTACCGGAATTGTTTATCTCCTCAGTTTTTGGTTTATAAAATTTTATAGGCACAAGCAGGCAGATAATACACAATCTGCATATCTTTGAGTAAGAAAACAAAAAAAGTCAAAAGGAAACGAAAAACTTAGAAAATATTTTAAATTGCTCGCAGCATTTTTCGGTAGCAAATTACTTTTTCTGCTTTGAACTTTACTTTGCGAGTTAAACGTTTTTCGTTTTTTTTTTTGAAACGTTCGCTCATTTAATGTTTTTCTCATATCCTTTCTACGGTTTGTTTAAAGTCTAAAAATGCATTTTTTTACATGGTTAAGTTTTTCTTTCATCTAGCATTTAATTATTGCTTTTGTTGTTTCAACATATGTTTTTTCATCTAACATCCTTTCATTTCATATAAGGATATTCGATTAATTGTGTGACGTATTAAGAAATTAATGGAACAAATTAAAATTATGATAAATAATATCATTATTTTAATGAGCTTACTTTTCAGTAGAGTATGTGATAACACCTAAAAATTACACGAAACTTAATTAGTTTATCAAAAAATGGCAGAAGTTAGTCATTCTAGTTCGATTCTTTGCTAAATAGAATCATCAGTGACCTTTCAGTCGATGAATAGGAATTTTTAAGCCTGATATGTTTCTCTTTTTGTTTTGATTTATTCAACCACCAAACAAAGTGTAAATCTAAGCAAATGCAAAACTCTTTTTTCTGTTGCGTGTCTCTGTGAAACTTATCAGGCTTAGAAATTCTCACTCAAAAGTTACTGATGATTCCATTTTGTAATGAATGAAACTAGTATCACTAGTCTTAGCAAAGGTTTTTTATTTTGTTTTATGTTCTTGTGATTTTTGTGGTGTTATCACACACCGTACTGAACAGTCAGATAATTATAAATTATTTTCTGTTCTAATACACAAAAAAAATTAATAAAAGATGTTCTGAGCCTTCTCATGTAATAAATCGTGTAAATATCTTCAATTTAAAATGCTAGTAAGCCATGTTTTTAGAAATTTTAGGTTCAGATATCTCGAATACTCGAATTGAGAGATTTGAACATCGGATTCCGATTCAACATATCACAAATATTCGGAAAAATATTTTCTGGCTTAAAATCTTGTCGGCCTGTGTAATTGACATTGCCTGAAAATTTATTTAATATTACGAGTAAAACTAATTACATTTCAGCTATAAAGTTGATATTTTCTTGACTTATTGCAATAAATAAATAGCAATCATTCTTTGACCATAATTTTTTTAAACATCCTTAATACGCCTTCAATATTTCATTTCAACTTCAATGTTCAAGTTCTGCAATTAAGATTTCCTTTATTTAGCTCTTATTCAGCGCCTTTATTTTGAACTTCATTAGCCGGGTTAATTAGGATTGCTCGCTTAACTGTTGCCAACTTTTGTAGTATCTATCGTAATTTGCACGTTCTCTTTTAGCTTATTTTCTTTCTTGCCTTTTCTCTCTCTATTTCTAACTATCTCAAGTCAGCCACGCCCGCATCCTTACTGATTGTCTTAGCATAAAGGCGTGTGAGTCTATGAAGCGGAAGTAAGAATGTTGATGAGTGCACGTGATGAATAGTTAAAATGCTGCAGCTGAACTGCAAATGAAAGCGTTGGCGTGGAGTAGTTAGTTGAGTGGGAGTACTTAAGCAAATAATGCGTAGCATTAGAACAAGATTTTTTTTTACAGAATTTAGTAATTTGAATTCGTTGTTGGCACCATGAGTGTAAAAAATCCTTCGATTGAGCCAGCAAAAAAAAAATTATTCCATGCAACTCAATTACTCTACTGCGCAAATGTTATTTATTTTTGCTGCATTCATTGTAATATTTGTACATTTGCTGCACGTCATGCTATTATACAATGTCACGTCATACTATTGTATGCAAAAAACGTCATAATTTATACAATGACCACGCCCATTTGGATATGAAACATTTTTATTGTTGGTTTCAACTAATATTTATTGAAGCAACCATTAAAAAATGTACACAAAACTGCTAACTTAAATAAATAAAAATAAAAATTAAAAACCCTATGCTTAAAAAAATAAAGATTTAGTAGAATGCAAATAAAGGATATACCTGCAGCGTGCTAAATATAAGTGAATGTTTGTATTTATTATACCATGCACGTTCGCGAGAATATGTTGCAACATTTTAGCAGTAAAAATGTACAAAAAAATTCTATGAAACAACTTGCATGAAACATGCAAAAATTGCAGCGGAAAAATATTTCTCAGCTGAAAAAAAATATTTTTAAAACTCCACAATTCAAAGAAAAAATTAATGTAACAAATTAAAGAGCACACAAAAACATGACCATTTTTAATATTTACCTGGTAGAAATATGTTGTTGGATTTCAACAGCCAAGACATTGCATGAAGGTTCCAAGTTCTTACGTACGTTTTAAGCAAAGAATATTGAGACAGTGACTTTGAGCAACGAACTACTCTTAAGTGTGAAGTGTAGCACTAAGTGGTAAAATATTGTTCCACTATAAGTCATTTAAAGTATGTAGGTTTGTAATAGAGAAAAATCGATATTTTTGAAGTTAATCAATTGCGCACATAGGATACTTAATGTTTACTTCCCACATGGGTTTGTAAAACACAACAAACGTATATGATATCCAACAGGTTTTATAATGTTTGCTGTTGAGTTATACTTAAAATTGTTGCTTTCATAGAAAGCAGCGCTTAATCACAAAAAGTTAGTGTAGTGCCAGAAGTGAGAAAACTGCTAGGAAAATTCATTAAATTTGCTAATTTATTTCAATATTTTATGTGTTATATAGACTGAGAATTTAACTTAAAGTTATTTGATCCGCTTAATTTAATTTTCTTGTCATTTACAACACGTACTATGTAGCTAACTAATGAATTACAGCTTTTTAGCGTGCTGTCATAACTCTTACAATATGCAATTGCACTCAGAAAGGATGTTAAATGAGTAGCAAAATCAAATTTGGTGCAGTTAAGTTACACACACACACACACACAAATGCAATCAGTATGATATGCATGGGTAGATTATTACACTGCAAGAAATTAAATTAGAACATACATTCATTACATTGTTATTTGCGTTTTCAACTTAAATCTTTTGAGGTGCGATCAACTTTAATAGCGGCTATGAAAGAAAGTTCACAGTAGAGTGATTTTATAAGAATGTAACGCTATAAAATCCAATGTTTTTTAAACTTAGTTATCATGTATACGATATTTTGCGTTTCTTCAATGAAATTCATCCACCTTTGTGTTTTTAACAGTAGTTAAAATTTAACACAAAGCTTTGATTCAGATGATAATACAACAACCATATCCAATATTAATGCAAACTCAATATGGTGCATGCCGCTAGATGGTAGCTAACATTTACTTTAAAATCTCCTTAACATGGTTATCAAATGAAAAAGCTGGAGAAGTGGATTACCATGAGCTACGTGATGTCTTTAAAATCCGGTGTGGCAACTGCCTCACCACAGGAGTTGGCAACCTCTTGAGTCGGAAGTGTCAAAAATTACAATTTACAAAATTTCAAAGTTTTTAAAGAGCCACAAAATTGATTTCAACGAGTGCACAAACATAGAAACATCCGACGACGGCGTCATTCGAGAGCTTGCGACGGACTGACGACAGTGACGGAGAGAGGTGCATCGAGAAGCAAATAAAATTGGCTCAGAGTTAGAAATAGTGCCTAATCTTCATTGATCGACTCAGAACGATTTTTAAATGTTTTTTTGTAAAATAAATAATATATGCGTTTGGAACTAAAGAGCCGCAGCTTCACATCGAAAGAGCCGCATGTGACTCGCGAGCCGCACGATTCTGACCCCTGCCTTAAGATGACAGTTTAACTTTTTCTTAACAATTCCAAATGAAGCCTCTTTTTATCGACTTATTTAAACTCAATTTTGCTGAACTAAGTACTGGCAACTTATTCGACCTCTTCATTTTTTGAACCTATTCAATTTGGTAACGCTTTTCCAAACCTTTAGAGTTCTTTCAACTTCTTTTGACTTAAAAAGCCTTTACAAAAAGGTTTAATTTCATTCAATTTCTTTGAAATTTATTCAAACCTTTTTAAATTTTAGCAACTTATTCAATTTTGTTAATTTTTCCAACTTATTTGTAGTTTTTTTTTAATGTTTTTTTTTGAATTATTCAACCATTGTCAGTCTTTTTCAACTTTTTTTGCGCATTTAATTCTTAAAATTTTATTCAATTTTCAACTTGTTTCGACTCGTTCAACAATGTTATTAACTATTCACTCTTTAACTTTTTTTAAGATATTCAATCTTTAGTTGTTTTCAACCCTTTTCAAACTTTTTCAACATTATTTCCATTTTTGTTCGACTTATCAACCGTTTCACAATATTTTCAACCTTATTCAACTTATTCTTGAATACACACACTGCCATTTCTCTTAACTCTTTCGACTTATTTAATCAACTTCTGAATAAATGTGTTTATCTCAGAATAGTTTTCTAATTTCAAATTCACTGACATAATCAACGTATTCTAGCATTTCATACAGCGATGATATAAATAACGAACAGCCAACAGACGATGCAAATTTTCTGTAATTTTGTTGCATTTGTGAAAATTTCATTAATTAAACGGCAATTTACATTCATTCAACTAATAGCATCCGTCAAATTGCAATTCCGTGGTGTTAACAATTTGTTGGCTGTTTACTAGTTAATGCAGCTTAATTTCTCTAGTGGAATTATGCTGGCACAAATTTATATTAATAAAAATAAAACTCGCCCAAGATATTTTTGCGTAATTAAAAACCAAGAAAAAATCGTCTGACTTAAAACCAAAAATTTCTTTAAAGACCAAAATGAAAAAGTACTAAAAATACTAAGAAAGAGATATTTCAAATTTTTTTTAGAACAATGTTCAAAACAAATATACCGGCATGAGTTTTGACAAAGAATTGTGACAATTTGTTGATTAGATCCATTTATTTGACTTGAGTTGTACATTGTAGGCTTGTGCAAAATATATCGATTATAGATATTCATCGATACATCGAAAATCGATTTTATTTTTCGACTATCGACTATCGAATTTTGATATTTTTGTTTAACGATAGCTCCGTATCCAATTGAAAATACACTCGTGTGCTCCTAGCCCATCAAGGTAATTATCTAACGAAAGTTGCTTGTGGGCAACCTTGGGTCATAGTGGTAACGAAAAATTCGGTAGATGAGGGAAGGGGAAAATGAGTCGGGAATATTTTAGAGTAGTTTACAAGGTATTGTGGAAAGAGGAGAAAGAATGAATTCGATATTTTGAAATATATTATTGAGTAGGAAAACGATAAAGCTCATGAAGAACTGAAAAATGAAAACATCTACAATCAAATTGGTCAAAATACGGTGTTTGGAATCTCACCACAAATGAGCATGGTGTACGATTTCATGCTGTATGTTATTGAAGGTACCCTTCCATCATATGGGCTGGGATATTTTCGGACATAAAACTTTTATAACTGAAAATCTTCCGAATCATTACAATTTTTAACTGTGTTACGGCAACTGGTTGACGCTAGTAATTCTTCTAATAGCTTTAAAGGAAATGCGGATCTTGGAAACTGGTATTGTGATTATGAATTGAAAAAGATAGGGAAATGGTTTTACAACAGCAAATATGAAATTAATCACTGCTTGAAATGTTTACGATGGTTTGACAACAAGTCAGTTCAATTGATAGATTCATACAAAAGTAGATTAACTAGTTGAATTTTGCTAGTATGGGAGCGCAAAACAAAAACAATATGTGAAATCTTCCAGGCCTAAAATTTGATGCTTCCTATAATAAAAATATTAGAGGTGTGGATCTTTCAGGTAAGCTATAAGAACTGTACAAAGCTAGCCACCTTTTAAAAGAGTGGTATGTTAGAATAATTTAATGATTTCTGCGCATATCTGTTTTAAATGCCTGGCATATTTTTTGGAAGCATTTGGAATTGTTTGAGCCAAAAGGAAACCATATCCCTCTTAGTAGATTTCAACTTGAAATCTCTAATACAGTTTTACTATTTTCGCCTTATAAAAAGTGGGCGTCCTTTAACAACAGCAGAGAGCCAATCCCTGACTTCGGGCTCTAGTACTCCAAAAATGTCTTTCCCATAGTGGATGAACAAAACTTTAAGAATAGGGATTTTTGTTGCAGCTTTTTTTGACAAAGCCTAGACAGATTGTCGAGTTTTTCTTTTTCAAGTTTTGGACTGTCATTTTTGATCCAAAAGGAGAAGTTTTAATTTGATATTGATATTTGGTTTTGTCAATAAAAGATAAATATTTTAAAAAATTTGACTGAACAGCGTTTAAATGGTCGAGTAATGCGGATCCGGATTTTTTTACTTTACTTAGATTTACTGACCGCCATAGGAGCAAACGTTTATTTTTTACAGGGTACTCTATTGTATGTTGAACTAACAAATTTTCAATAAGTCCAGAAGGATATATTATGTTTATTAGTTGAAAACTAATAATTATTTTTGCGGACAATACCGCGAAGTCTCAATTTAAAATTTTGGTAAAAAAGTTAATTTAATAAAAAACAAAAACCGCCTTAAATGACTTCGCTTTATATTAGAAAAAACCGTAGCTATTTAAAATAAAATAAAAACGTCTAAGCTTCTGTCATCGTTTATGTGTTTTAATAATCTCAATTTTTTTATTGTAAAGCTGTGCGAATTTTCGATTGCATCTAAAGCAACAGCTGATTTGGTCGGTCTCTGAAATTTTATATGTGCTATATGTTCGTTGAACCTTCCAGAAGGATATGTTGAGGCAAAGCACTGTGTTTGTTGAAAATCTTTTGCCTGCATCAAATAAAAAATATTTAAATTTATTTAAAACAATTTCACACGGTATCCTGAGTGATCTCAGCTTCTGCCTTTTTTTTTGATTTTCTATTAGTTCCACCTTATCAAAAAAAAACCCAGATCCAACATTTGTTTGAGCAATGATATGCGCTGACAAATGCTTATTTTGCACAGATGCACAACAACAAAGTGAAATGAGGACACGCACACACGCAAAGATTTTAATTTACAAGCCACTGAAAATCCCAACAGGAAATAAGTGATGAAAAAATTGAAAATTGAATTGAAATTTTTGGAAATTCTTTAATACTTTGCCAGTGTGATTGATTTCTTTTTTCAGAAAGTTTGCGCTTAGTCTGTAAACAATTTTTTTGAAGAGGTTGGAAAATAGTAACAGTCAAGAAATTTTGGGCTTAAAATTAATATTATGGCCAAGCACATCAGAGGAATTGTTGATCAGCGGCCTAAAAAATAAATTCCTACGAAACATCTCTTCTCAAAAGCTTATGAAATCTTCAGCGAATTTCTTTAAGAAGACTCGCAAATCGTTTTGGGAGAAAGCTCTTCGAAAAAAATGAATGCTATGAATTGTGGTATGAAAAATTTTAGCTGCAAGAATAAGAAAAACTATTAAATGAATCAAAAATAAGCACGTCAAGATATACTCGCTATAGTTAAATAAAACAAAAGTTGTATTCTCTACGTAAGTTCATTTAGTAGACAACTACTTACCAACGTAATTCATATATTTCCTACTGGGATAAATAGCTATGCGCATAATCATTATATAAATCGCAAATTCTTGAAATTAGTGAGGCAGGACATTTGGACATAAAGCAAACGGAGTTTTGGTTGTTGTATGCGCGTGTGTGTATGTATGAATCTATGCATGTGGTCACTCTGTTAGCATTAATATGCTGCTGTGTGTGTATTTAATAAAATGCTTTTGTGCGTTAGTTGTTTAAAGGTATCGGTGTGTGTTTGTGTAAATATTGTATGTCTGTGTAAATACAGTATACTGTGTGTGTATGCGTATGCGTGTTGATAATGACTTTGCTATTAATTTATGAGCTTTAATTTAGGCTGTTTTTTTCTTGTGATGAGATAAAATTAAGTAAAAATTAAAAAAAATGCTGCAGAAGATCTCAAATAGGTATATAGAATTTATATCATTTGCTATAAAAGAAAAAAGACTGTACACCAAATGTTTTTATTGATTAAATAAGGAAAAATTTCAGCGTTAGCAGCATATTTCATTGAATGACGCCATAATCGTTATCTTCTTTGATACGGATGATAAGGTCAGTATAAAGAAAAATCGCAGAAATTAATTAAATTTTGCAATGTAATTTCACACAAATTTGTGTTTTAATTTATGTTAAAAATTATTTTACCTCTTAAGTTTTTGATTGCTTTGGCTACTTGTCGCTTAAGCTAATTGATTAAAGTTATTGGCAAATCTTGATACATCATTTCAGATAAGTCAAAATATATTTTCCTCTTTGACTAAAAAAAAACAACACATAAACTTTCCTGCACTCAATCAAATTTATTTTAATTAAATCGTTATTGTGCAAATATTTCTTGTGCACAAATCATAACTGTTGCCTCAGAAGAAATTAATAATAAATTATGAATTTCCTTGCATGCGCATAACTTTTTGGGCTTAATACAATACAAATGTTTTATTGTTATGTCTTAACTATAGTCCTTCAACTTTTATTGTCACAAAAACTTTATTTTATTGTATCCACTTTCCTTTATGTTCTTTCTACTTTCTACTGTTGTTTCTTTTTTAGAGAAATTATGCCCATGAGCTGATAAAAACACACATTTATTATTCATAAACTTGTTCAACTGCATGGAAAATTAGCTGAATCCTGCCATCATTACCTTCTGTAGTTTTCACATACTTACGCTTTTGTTTTTGGTATTCGTCCTTTATAGCGCTATTTTCTTGAAGTTTTTTCTTTCTTTGTTGTCTGCGCAACTATGATTTATTCTGGCATGTTGTGAAAAACAAAAGAGCATAAGAATGAAAGGATATAATGTGAAACGTTCAAAACTATGCCATATGCAGAATATTTTAAAGTAGAGATATGCGTCGCACTAGCGTAATTTGTGTTAAAGTAAAAACTATGTCTAACAATAGTTTCTTGTTATGTTCATGAAATTAAGGCACAAATTATACTTATCTACGTATATACACAAACATATAATTATTTATACTGCTATATGTTTTGGTAAGAATTTTGTTTAATATTTTAATATGCTGGCATAAAGTCCTTGTTATTTGCATTGAACTAAAGTGTTCGAATTGGCTGCATACAAGTTCACAGCTCAGAGTTCAATTGTTCCTTTTATTGACATTAATTAATTGCATATTTCCAGGCGTGTCTGTGTAAAGTTCATTAGTATTCCTTTTTGTATCTAACACTTGTGGTTTCTTCGATACTCTTGAAGAAAATTGAATGGTCTAACCACAGAAATTGTGTACTGAATTATTCTGTGGTTTTTTTGAATACATGTTTGCAAGTGTTTGAAGCACTTCTTGCTGCATATTTTTTCAAGCTTCGACTGAAATTTCATTTTATATTAATTTTTTGATTTTTTTGCATCCAAAATTTAACAAAGCAGTTTTGGTCATTTCTTTTGAAAAATCGAATTCTTAAATGACATTTGTAGAACCAGAGTAAAGATTCGATTTTGTCGGCCTTTGATATCATAGTAAGTTTCGAGCTGTTGAAAGTCAGTGGAATAGTTTTCGTTTACAAGAACAGTGTGTTTCAAGTTATAACCACAAGTCCAAAATTGTACTTTTTTGAATGAAAAAATTAATACTATCTATAAGTATAGTTTTATACATTCAGCATGGTAAAAAGTTACTATGAAAAATCATTGAAATGTAAGTATTTGAGAGAAAAAAATTACATAGCCTCATATATTGTTTGGCACGCATGAAGCTCTTGTAATTTCTTCCACATTCACCATTTTTTTAACAACCGAAAATAATATATCACAAATTTAAGAGGATGTAAACATAATTAAACGGTTAATTAGCGTCACCCACTTATTATTTGTTTGCAGATTGTCAATTTTGCTCGAATGCTGACAATATACAGGCCTGATAATTTTTTTTCAGTTTAATAAAATCCTCAGTTCTTACCGAGGCGAGGCGAGGTTTCGGCGAGTCGAGGCGAGGTGAGGCGAGGTATGTGATTTCAAGACTGTAATAGACCGGTTCTATATATTGGCTAACTGATGTGCATGCTAGTTGGAAGCCTGGTCATAACTCGTCGGATAGGGTGGGATCTTGTTAGGCAATTATAATTGAGTTCTATATAAAAACCAATTTACATAAAAAATATACTCATGCACATGTATACTATATTTTTTGATTTGTGGTTTGCGACAGCAGAGTTCATTGACCTATAAAAACTTAGAGCGAAAAATGAAAATGGCAGAAATTATCGAGCAAAACAAAAGAAGCAAAAAAAATAGTACAAAAAAATAACTGACCAAAATCTACACAAACTGAAGCAACTAGATGTTGTTGTTGCTTCGTCAGATCTCCCTGTCCCAACCATAGCATAGATCCAAATATTCTCTCCTGCCCAACCATAACAACAACTAACGCTCCAAAATCAAATTCACAAATTCAAAAAAAAACTTACTCTTTATTCATTGCTCACGTAAAATTCAATAGGAACAATAAAAAAAATGGAACATGTCATTTCAGAAGCTTCACAAAGAAATGCAATGAAATGCAAGGCCAAGTCAAGTTAACCCTTGCATGTCAAACTAATTGATATGATTAGGAAATTTGAATTGAAACATAATTATCAAATTCTTATCAATATGCAATGATTATTTTCTTACATTTTAGATATAGAATATAGTATTTTAGCTTAGCAAAATTTAGATTATGAATATGATTTTTAAATTAATTTTAAGTGAATGCATTTTATGATATGTGTATATGCATAGTATTGAATTTTAGGTAGAATTCATTGTTTAAGATTTAAAATTTAGCCAAATAAAACTACAAATTAAATCAAGCAAAAAAAATATGAAAATAATAGAAAAAGAAATGACTTACACATTGCGTAGTCGAACCTTGTTAGTACTAACAGGTTGACGCATGTTGTTGTTGTTGTTTATAACGTTCTTGTTCTAAATTGGTGTGTATGTAATACGAGTATGCTGTGTAGTTTTATGTAGTTTTTGTTTTACATGTTTTTAAGCTAAATTTTAAGCAATTACTATTTTAATTCATAGACTAATTGAAGTTTATTATACGTTAGTTTTTTGATTTAGCAAAACCTTAACTATAGTTTTCTTTCTTTTTCAACTTTTAAGCAAATTTACAACATTAATTTAGATCAATTCTAGAAAGTAATGATTTAAAATTTTTCAGTGATCTATCACTATGTACATGTATACAGATGTGTATATATCACCTTAGTTATACATATTTGTATGTACTTTTTCTTCTTTCCTCGCTTTTGATCTAATTTATGTAATAAACACTGCACTTTTATAATATATATATCTTGAAAATTAGATTTTTTAAAACGCAGAGAAAACCAATATTAGATTTTAACAGCAAATTTCAGAATGCGGCTGAAAATTATACAAATGTATATAAAAAACTACGATATGCCGACAAGCACTGCCCACGCGCTTTAACCAGAAACGGTATACTGAGGTTATGGTGTTGGAGACAATGTAAAGGTGGAATGCAGCAAGCATCTACGCTTTTTTTCCGCGTCTTCAACCGGGTGACTCCAAAACTGCTTATTTGTTTCTTAAAATTTCTTATGGAGATAAGTATTGCAGTTCTTTTGCTTAAAAATTTTCTTCCAGATTCTAAATAATTTCAAGTAAAATAAGTCGCTTTTAGTAAATAAATATACGAATTTAAACATCAACTGTAAAAATACAGTGATGTCAGGAAAATTTTATGATTTGATTTAAAAAAATAGAAATTTTGACTTACTTCAGCGATTATCTTGTTGATTGCTCCAATGATAAAAAGGAAATGGCCGAGTAAAGGGAAGTTGGTCGACTAGTTAGTACTTATGTACTAAGTAATGTATTAAGCGTTCATTAAACAAACCTTCAATTATTTTTACATGGCAACTTATTAAGGTGAACCTTGTTTTGTTATTTAGAATTTAGCAGAAAACATTAAAGTTGCCATCACAAGACCTCGTCCTAGAACGAGGCGAGACGAGACTCAAATTTATAAATCGAGGCGAGACCGAGAACAACTAGAACCTCGCCTCGCCTCGGGTGAAGCAAAATTGGAGTAATATGTGTCCTCGTGTTCCCGCTGATAAACAACATAATTTATCGGTACTCAATTCCATAATATGAAGTTAATCAGCGTGTTTGATTTGAAATTAATTTGACCTTATTCTTTTTCAAAAATTATATACAAAACAACATACAAGTTTACATTACAGGCTAAAGAACCTCAGTTTTTAAATAAGTGAAAGAGTTCGGAAGGCAGCAGACAGCTAAAGATAATATGTTTATCAGACATCGTGAAAAAATCAAATATTCCAATGTAAGATAACACAATGCCTTTGGGTCAGTACTTAGAGAGCTAAAAAGTGTCAACCGTTGTTTGATTGCCAATGCCCACGATCATACATACGTGTGAACACAATGCGCACGTGGCTACAGAGGACGTACTCATATGCATGTGACTGCGCTCAGAAGGATATGTTACGTATGTTGCTCACTGGTTACAATCTCATAGTGCACCCATGATATTAAAAATCGAACGATGAGGTGGTTCAAGCGCACGGTTGCTCCTATTTACATATGTATACTAACTACATAGTACTAATTGCTTAATCAATTGAGGCTTTGAGTTGATGTGAGGTTTTTCAAAAATTTTTCGCGTCTGCACTTTTGCTAAAGATAAGCGATTTTTAAATATTAAATTAATCAGTGATGTAGGATATTTTATGTGAATAATCTAAGAATATAAATTTAACTTTCTTAGTCAGAGAAAACTTAGTTATAAATAAGACGAGACATAAATTTAGTAGCAATTTTTGGCCACATTTTTGTTCGACATTTGTACAAGACTAGCTGTAGAAAAATATCAAGTAAAAAATTATAGCATCAAATTTTAAAAAATCGGTTTGAGAGGATCGTAATCACGCGATCGCTGCTGCCAACAGCTATTATTCAAGTGCGTGTCGAGTTTGTTCACTGCAGCAAAGTACACAACCAAATCAATTGAACACAGAGAAGCTTAAATTTTGTAAAACGTTATGGAGATATATTTTCTTTTGAAAAATGTTGATACGTTCAGATCGAGAACCAGTAAAATGATGTCAAAAGCACTTTAAATAAAAAACACTTTTTCGACAAATTTGCATCAAACATAAATTTCTAAAATTTATTGAATAATTTTTATATAATTCATCATGATATTATTGACACTAATCTTAAATAAATTTTTCCTTTTTTTCCAGTTTTTGAGATCCAGTTTTTGAGATGTTTTTAATGGGTCAAAGATGTTGCAGATTGTATTGGATGCAATCCCATATTGCTATATTGTAAGTCATAGCTCATTATCTATATTGAATGAAGAACAATTTTTAGTTTTAATAAAATTTTTACGCTTTTTTAATTGAAATTAAATTCAAAAAATTTATGTTCAAAGATATCATAACATTACCGGCCAAAATAATTTTTTGTCTGTGAAAAATTTCACAAATTTTGACTGAAATTTTACGAATCACTTGCATTAAGTTATTGGCCCCAAAGCAATATAGATTTCACAGAAAAAACCTCATTGAATTCGCTGTCCAATTAAAATATAAAAATGTTACCACCCTTGTGGTAACTTAATGCTACTTAACATATCGGCATCCGTTTCGTGCGCAACAAAACCGCAACACATTCGAATGTATCCACAAATTGCAAGTCAAATTTTAACATAAAAAATTAATTAAACTCACTCAACGTGCACAGCACTAAAGAGTTTTTTTTGTTGTGTATGCCGTACAAGTGTATACGTGCAAAAGTAGCAGTAAATTGGTAAGTGTGTATGTACGTGTGAATTTTGAGTGTAATTTCAAGTTTCCGTAGTACTTGCAACGCCAATGCTGCTGTAGCTGCTACTTAAAAACTTTTACATTAAAAACTTGAAACGCATACAAAAGCAAACGTACACGATACGTTTATGTGTGCAAAAAAAAAAAAGCACAAGCACAGACGTGCATAAAAATTTTTATTCATTTTGATTACACATTTCAAAAAAAAAAAAAAAAAACATACAGGAATCAAATGCATTGGTATTGGGCCTTCCATAAGCAAATTTCAGTTTTGTCGGACCGAATTTACATACTAAATTTCTGTTTTAAATCTAAAAAACTATCAAGTTATTTATAAAATATTCCTTAGCAGCTTAATTTTTAGCACATACACGTATAACATCTTACCAATACACTAAAAAGCAATTGTATCGCTTACGAGACGTGGCACGAAAATGATACGAAAAACTTTTTCAATATTTTCAAAAAAAAAAAAAAACTTAAAATAAAGTTAAGCAAGCAAGCAAGAAGATTTCACATTTTAGTAACAGCGAATGTGCAGGCAATTGCAATGGGGCAGCACACATACACGAAGACATATAAAAGTTTGATTCGTGCAGTAGCAGTAGCAACAAAAATTAAAGCTCACTCAGCAACTTCTTAAGATGAAAGACAAACTCAAGTAAAACAACACAAAACAGTACAGAAAAGAAAGAGAAAAATTGTTGAAACAAAAGATTAATCCTTTTGTTCAGTGTACAAATGTGAAACTGTGCACGAAAGCTAAAAGTTTTCGCCAGGCTTATACCTGTGCTAGTTTAAAGTTTGCTATTTTTTTCATTCTTTTTGCTATGCCTTAAAGTATGCAATGAAAACATGCTGTGAAAAATTGTTTATTGTTATAACATGCTGGGTCGTCTTAGTCCTGTTTTTTTTTTTAATTTTATTTTAAGACGGGTGCTCCAAAGCTATGAAATGTTATTATAGTAGCTCTTTAAATGACATCAGAGCTGATTTATGATTACAAGTTGGGTTTTACTCTGCATACGACTTTCAGTATGCGGTTAACAAGGAAGCTTCAACTGCAAAGAGCTTATATTTGCATCGAACATAAGTGACAAATCTGAGCTAATTGCTATGGCAATAGAGTCGAATAGTTAATTCAAAACTAAGTTTACTAAAATATTAAAAAAATTTCATGAATAACTTTTGATGTTTTTGATTTGTAAATTATTTTTAATTACATGCAAAATATAACAAGAGCTAAGTTTTCAAAGGACTCCGAACAATTTATAGCTGTACATTTAATTAAAGTTGGCATTTCTATTGGAATTAAACATCAAAACGTTTTGCCAATTTCTGACGAATTTTAAGCAAACAATTTTTTTTTTGAATCCAAAAATTTCAATACAAAAAGCGAAATAGTTCCCAGTATTTAATTCATTTAATTTTCTATAAAAAAATTGTTAATTTTCAATTGAAATTCAAAAATTTACCGCATGCATAATATTTAATGCAATTAAGCGCATAACCTAACAAAATTTTGCATACACATTTTGTTTAATTAAAACATTGTACATTTTTCGCCTAATTTTGTCCTTTTCTGTCCACTCAAATGAGTACGTAACTAACAGAAACAGGATAACGACGGAAACGAGAAAACTTCGCACAAAATGTAAATCAGATGCATTTTGTATCAGCGCTGAGGGGGGCGTGAAGAGTAAAAGTACAACAAAATTTATAAATCATAATTTCTGCAACAATGCGCAACACCAGCACCAAGAGCAACAGCAGTACAGCCGTGCAACATTCTATTGTATAGCAGTGTAGTAAAAGTGCAAAAGTGTAGTGTAAATAGTTATAGTAGTTGTAATAGGCCAGCAACCCACTCACTTACTAACTCATTTGTGCATTAAAATACTCATACACACACACACAGGCACATAGGCACACACACACACACATACTCACGTAGAATATGCAAAAGTGCTGAGCGCTGCATTGGCAGCAGAAGCTGCTTAACTGGCTGGCAGGCAGAAACAAGTAAGCAATTTTTAATGAGATATGAAATGCAGCTGCACACTGCATAATTGCTAAAGGACATGCTACGACAGGGCAGTGTTTCATAGCGCAAAGCTCTTGAGAGAGAGAGATACTGTGTATTAGATGGAAGAAGCTGCCACGTTATGTCATATGATGTTGCTGGTGCTCCTGCTGCAGGATGTGCTAACGTAGGGCGCTAAAATAGACTATTGTAATTAAAAACATTTTTTTTTTTTTGGTTTTTTTTTTTGCAATTTGCATTTTTGATGATGTCAGCAGCAAAAATTTAATGTTGCCATGAATTTATCTGGAGCAAAATTTGACAGCGTCTTTTATTTAAATGGCATATGTTATGAAATGAACAGCATTGCACTTCTTTAATTAAATAAAACAGTAAAAGTTTTGTGCGTAAAACTTGTCTTGTCTGTGGATTTATTTTAGCATGCACTTTATGTGTAAACATGTCGTATGAGTGACATTAATATAATTTTGTAGCTGACGTGTTAGATTTGTCACAGTGCAGTTTTTGTCGCAAAAGATAAAAATTTGATATATTTCAGTGCTTATTACTTTTTATAACCTTTGAAAATTTCATTCAAACAGTTGTCAACTTTCAGCGAACACAGCTAAAAAATATGACTTATAGTCTTGGGTAAAATTAAAAAATAGTACAAATACTGTTCTTCCAACATAGAGGCGCGTAAGTTGTCGATTGAAAAATATTTCAAATAAGTACTTGCATAGGCTGAACATTTATATATATAACTTAACGTTACACAAAAATATTGTTTTTGCGAACACGTATTTATTCAACTATTAGTCCTATGTTCAAAAATTCAACATGAAAATAGTGCAACTTCGTGTGCTAAATTGCCACTGTGGGTATAATTTGATGGCATGAATATAATTTTTGTTCGTTTATTTGAAACCGTTGCACAAAATCAAACAACGTATAATGCTTTCAGTTTTAGTAGAGAAAAAACAGTATAAATTTAACATTCAAAAGCCTTCCAAACGTTGAAATGTGACTGAATTTTTATATAATCTTAAGTTTCACTGAGCCTAACCGACTATTTTGTGTTTAAAATGTTGCCTTCATCTCTCAACTAACATCAGAAAGAACACTTGTTACGTATATGAGCTTATTGCTTTTTTTTAGAAATATATATTACTAGAGCTTATGACGACCGATATGAAAAAGTTGCAACTGGTGGCAGCAAGTGGCTTTCAGTGTGAGTGAGTTCAGAAATAATCAGGCCATTTGTTTGGTATGAATAATAATTTAAAACACTAGAGCTCGTCCACCGGTTGAAGTTCAAACATTAATCATTTAATATTTGTTCATTAGTTCAGCTGTGAATATATATTTTGTTTTTAGAGGCGTGTCACATCCATTTAAAAACAAATATCTTTCCTCAAACTTCAATCTATCTCCACACCATTCGCCTTAAAAATTGGTTAATTAATATAGCAGTGAAAACATATATATTGGTAAAGGGCGAGGCACCGCCTATTCAAAACAATTCCCGTTGTCAGGCTTCAATTCATCTCTATACCAAATTTTCTCAAAATTGGGCCAATAGTAGAACTTTAAAAGTATTTTTTTTAGGCGTGGCACCGCCCATTTAAGTAAAACTATTTGTTCTCAGGAATTTGTCTATTTCCATAACAACTTTCAGCAAAATCCGTATTGCGGCTTAACCCTTACCTCGTTTTTTTCCATAAGCGTGTTGTGCCACGCCCACTTAAAGAATGTTTTAATATTTCCTAATACCCTTCCTTAGGGTAAATTCTACCTCTAAACCAAATTTTATAAACATCGCGTAATTAGCTTAGTCTAAAAAGCTTATTTTATTGTTAGAGCCGTGGTACCGCCCAACATTGCACGAAAAGCTGCATTCTGCACTGCCTCTCTTCGCAAGTTTTCCGAAAAACAAAAATCATGCGATATTATGCCAGTTAAAAAGGAATGTCACCGTTTTCTTGTAAAACCATTTTTCTTTGGAAAGCCCTTTTCAGCACAATTTTCATATGGTAAAAATCAAATCAAAGGGAAAGATAACAATAAGTCCCTTCTGTAAAGACGCAAAAAAATTATTTAATTTATTTTGGTTGCTCTGAAACTATAACCAAATATATAACAATCATAAATATTTCTTCAATTGAAAAAAAAAATATGTCTTGAAACATGTAAAAACAAAATTATTTTGAAGTATTAGTAATGTCCAGCATTAAAGCTTTTTCAAATAAGTTGGTCTCTCTTTAGCGTTATTATTCATTATTGCTCATTTACCAAAGTTCAACCTTAACTTCAACAGGCTTGAAGTTCTTACCTTAATGAACAAATTTTATGCCGTTGCCAGCCAACAACAACAGTAACAAAAACAGAAACAACAAACAATTTAACACAACCAATATTGTAGCTTAGCCATAACAGCAGCAGGTTATGTGCTCCTATAACATTGCAATACACTTCATTATACTGAATTCATGCTATTCATTTACATTTTAGTCCCAGGTTAATTTTGACAAATGACTTTGATTCCCTTGATGTATCGAAGTAATTTAGCAAAATTAATGCCCTAATTAATCAGCGCATTCTAAATATGCGCCGTGCCGCGCCGCCTACAATTTTATCCAAACCAATTTAAGCATCGCCTTCATCAGCGATTCGACTCGACTCGACTCAACTCGAATCAACTCAACTACACTTGACCGAACTCATCGATATTGAAAATTGCTTTTTTCCGTTTTGCTTTATTCGTACAATGGCAATTCGTGCTAAGCATTGAGCTATGATGTACAGTGGAATTTTTCAAGAAATTCCTAAATTTCTTAGTTTTTTTTTAGAGATGTAAAATTTACATAAAGGAGTCAACATGTCGTATGAGTGATATTTATATATTTTTATTAATAAAATGTTAATAATATTGTAATAGCTCTGCTTGTTTTCGAGTTCAAGACTTAAAATTTCAAGTGCTTGAAAGAAATTCTTTTATTTTGACAAAAATTTCAATCTTCAGCTCTTTAAGCCACTGTGACTATCGTTTCATTTCGATTGGATTGGAATTTGTTGAGAGCCATTGATGATTAGAGTAAGAGTCGGTTCTGTTTTTTTTTGTTCGCTTTGCTTATTTTTTCTACTGATTTTCGAGCATGACTGTCAGGTAGGTGCGAGTAGCATTATACATCAGTGGGAATTGGCAGTGGCAAGCAACAGCAGGAGCAGATAATGAGACTCGCATTGAAGGATGCGTGCCAAGTAGGCTAACAACTGAAAGTTGTGAATGGTGATGGTTGAATGAAGTTTGATTTTTTTTTTGTTGTTCTTGTTGTTGTTTCGGAGCGAGTGCGCCATTGTCTGGAACCATATTTTGCTTGATTGTTACAAGGTATGAGAAAACATGGGGTACACGCACAATGAGGCAATCAGCAGCAATGTAAATTATTTGAATTATATTTAGCTGTGACTTTGGCTGCATAAGTCTCAAACTCACAATATTTTTTGGTTGCTTTTGGTGCAAAAGGGACGGCGACATAAATTGAATGTATTTACGTGACTTGAAGTAAAATTATTTATGCTGTGGTTTGGCGAAGTGGACACTAACGACAGATAGAACTAGCAATAAATATGAATGCATAAATTTTGCAGAATTTAATGTATTAAACTTTTGTGAATTTAAGCAGTATGTACATATTGTTCGTGTTATTCTTTTGATTATATTATTAACACTAATAAGTACAAATGTAAAACGAATATTTATTATGTATTTAATAAATAATATTTCATTAAGATCATTTGTAGAAAATTAGAAATTTTAAAGAATATAATGTTGTTCAACATGGCGTATGAGTAATATTTTAAATAACCAACAGCTCGTACAAGTGACATAATGTTTTAACTCAACGTTTTTATCACGGTTGGAATTCAAAATTGTTCTGACTTTAATTTGCTTAGATTAATTAAGATGCATGATGATTTCTTAAAATGATAACAGGTCTTACCTATGTAAATAAAAGCTTACAATATAATAACTTCATTCTAGGACAGCAGTATTTAACTGAGTAGCAACAAATAATGCTGCCATAAATTGTTAACCAGCTTGGCAGAAAACAAATACACGCACAATTTTCAGAAACTACAAGCTCTAGAATAACCTGCTGCACTGAGGCAGTAAACAAAAACTGTACTTCAAGATGTCTTTTATACTCCATAAGATTTTCATATTTTCATTTCTGATTTTTGCCACACATTTTTAGAGACATGTTGTCGTTATTATGGAAATTTCCTGTGGTTGTTGCATTTCTTGTGAACACAATGCTGTGTTACTTTCACATTTGCGTTTCATGCATTTTTCTCTCTCTGCTGCTACAAGTCCTTTGAGACTTAACAGATTGCTACCATTGCAAGTTACCAAAAGAATACAGCAAATGCTATGATACTAAGAAAAGCTTCAATAAGATGATGCAGCAGCTGTAGCAGCAGCAGCAGCAGACAATGAAAAAAGCAGCCATACATAGAATTTAGTTGGTTAGTGACAATGTTGCTGCAGCAACAGCAACTACATCAGCTCTGTAAGTTAACGAGCCGGAAGCTCTTAAGCAATTTTCTTTCCCATTTAAATGCAAACAGAAAAATCCTTTTTGTTTTGTGTTTTTTCTGTAAAGTTTTTGTCTCCAAACAAAAAGAGACAGACCAAATGTTTTTTTCCTGTTTTTCAATTTTTGCTGACGTTGAGTTTTAAGGGACTTGGGCTCTTGCATTTATATTTACACAGCAAAAATGGGAGATTTTGCCAACCGTAATTCTAAAGTCAATTTTGATATGAAATTAATTTGTTTTTATAAAATTCTGCGCATTTCTGAAACTAAAAATTTACATCTCCGTTGCTTTTGTCTCTCTTTCCATTTATTCATGTGGTATAAAACACTTTTTAGGTTAGGTTTTCTTCATATGCATTATGTGTGTCTTTCATAAAACTTTAACATGCTTTTTGCATATGCACAGTAAGAAATTAGGTTGCATATCATAGTCATATAAATGACTTCTTAAATACTTTCGATAGTGTTGACTTTCCAATTAAATTATTTTCCATAACGATATACATAAATATTCATATTATTTTGAAGATATATCATATATCCATCCTCCTTTTTTGTTTTTCTTGTTCTTGAAGAAAATGAAAGCAAAAATAACAGCTTCAATTAAAGCCTAGCAACAATATGCCCATGGTGGCACAGTGGTGCTATAGCGACTAAAATTACAGCAAAACTAGAAACAAGAAATTTTTATTTATAACCTGCGAATATGCATGTTACAATCACTGTGTACTTTTTATTTCTTTTTTTTTTCTAAAATTCGTTGTAAGTAATATCCACGTTCTACAATTTTTTGCTGAGCTAGACATTTTCGCGCCTCCAACGCTACTGCAAGCATAAAACAAAAAATAAAAAAAAGTGCGCGCGTAATAAACGGAGGCTTTTTAGTAGGCGGCTACATGAAACAACAACAACGAGTGTAACAAACTGTGTAGCGCAAAGGCAAAAAAGTAAATAATAATAATAAAAAAAAAATTCTAGCAACATCGGCAGCAGCGCAGCAACATTGATTGGTTGCGGTTGTGAACAATTTAGATCAAGGATATCGATATGACACTTCATGTTTGCCGCCATTTTGTCATTTTAGCATTTATGCCAATTTTGTGGCAACGTATAACGAGCATAACAGCAATGACAACAACAGCAGTAGCAGCAACAACAACAGTCGCAGCAGCAACAACATGATGTTGAAGCATTAGAAACAAGTGAAGGCACTCTGTTTGTGCTGGTGAAGCCTACTTGGTTGGCGCGAAATTAAATTATTGCGCGCAAAATGTAAATGGCTTATAAGGGTTTACAGTGGGACTGTAATAATGAATTAAAATATCTGCAAAATTTTTTTTTTTGGAAAGTTAAAAGATTTTACATAGGAGAAAAGATCTCATAAGATTAAACGAAAGATTCAAAAATTCTAAGTTGCTATTAAGAGAGCTGACTTTGTTTTTCTTAAATTATACAATAATTGCTAAAAAAATTCTAAGACCAATATTTATCCAAAGTAAAAGCTGAAAATTTTATTAATGAATTTGTTTTACTATTGTACAACATGACGTATGAGTAATATTTAATTTTTTTGCAAAAAATATCTTAAGTTGTTGAACAAAGTAATCCATTTTGTGTATAGCTTACAGCGGCCATAAACCATTATGTATATTTGTATTGAAGATAACCAAATCTCTCAAATATCCTATACAAACGATTAATTAAAGTAATCGGAGCTTAAATATCTGATTCAGAACTTCTGCAAGCATTAAGCAATAACTGCAAAACAAACCAAATTATTTTTTGTGGGTACGTGATTTACTCGTACTTGCATATTTATTGCTTAGTATCTTTTATATATGATGATATGAGGAAATGTAATCCGATTGCGGGATGGAGGAGTTGTATGTTGGTTTCATTGTCAGAAGTGAAAATTGCTGAAAATTATCAATTTTTTAAGAAAATTTTAAAGTTATTTAGCTTTTTTATCAACTTTCACCAATGTTTTGATAATATGTGAGTTACATATTTGACTTTGCACAAATGTATTAATGTGTTAAGCAGAGGCGTACCGTGCATACCGGGCGTCCGGGGCAAAACTCATTTGCCGCCCCTACCGAAAAAAATTGCGTTGTTTATCAACAACAATTTCATGTACTTCACACAAAAAATATTTGTTTTAGGTCCATTTTCAAATTTTTTTTGCATGAATCAATGGAGAAGTTTCGAAATGGAAATACCTATTTTTGTTAAGTTTTTGTAAAAAAAAAATATTTTCTATCTAAATTAAATTTGGGACCTCACTAAGTCCTGGATAAGTTAGTTTCCCAACATTTTTTTGAAAAATCCGGCTATAAGTCCATTTTTGTTATAATTTACTTTTATGGCTGTCTAAAGTTTGAAGACTGATTTCGCATGTAATTTTAAAATAAAACTCGTGTGTGAGAAAAGTTTTAAATTTTCAAAATGAATTCAAATTAACACTTTTGGGACAAATGCGCTTCACCAACACTACCAATAAAATCTTGAATTACTCTTTTCAAAGGTACATGACAAGAGTAATAAAAGCGTTTACTAAATGCATAATAACGAAAACCGCAAAAGGTTTTACCGCAGTCGCAAGAAAAATCCGTAAATCTATTAGGAAGACTATGAAAGTGCTTGAAAATAAGTTTGCCAGTCCCACTGTCTTACGGAATATATACTGAGCAAAGATATACATTTTTTAACGAATAGATCGTGCGTCACCCTGCCTTAAGTTATGCATTTAAGTTCGCGCATCGTATCATACCACAAAATTAATGGCATAATTAAGCAATAAAAATTTTGCAATATCCTTTGATGGTAGACAGGCGCTTCAAAGAGCACAGCTACTGATAACCAATGATATATTGATTGTTATGGGTAGGTAAGTTGTTTTGATGTTGCTATGTGCGAAAGAGAGTATCAAATTTCATACCAAATTGCTTTAGTAAAATATATTTTATCTTAATAAGATATGCCTGAACAGGTAAAATTTATTTTGCCATTTAAATATTTGCTTTATATTGTAAAGTGAAATTTAAGTATTTCATAATTTTGACATAAAAATATAATTAGAAAGTCTTTAATGAAAGAGATAAATCATTGAATTGACATCGTTTAGCTGTTACATTTAGTTGGATTAGCGTAAATAATTAACATATTACTTACATGAAAACGGATATTGTGATTAGTGGAAACGAAATTAAATAAAAAATAGCATAGAGGATTATCCTTTTATATTTGATCTTAAAAGCTTAAAAGAACTCAATATTTCAATGCTTTGATTTTTACTCCCTTTTTCACTACATTTTTTTCATGTCTGCTTTACTACAATATATTAATGCAATTTTTTTTGTGCGAAATATGCTTTATATTTTTTTTATTTTACACACTTTTTACAATTATTTTTATTTCCAGTTATCCCTTAAGATGTTTAATCCCAAGTGTGTCATTTTGTGACATACCATAAGTTGAAACAAATTAGTACGCGTTAGGCCTTTTTTTGTATTATAAATTTTAAATGTGCACAGTTTTTAAATGATATTTGCAACTTTTACAGGAAAACGTACACTTGCAATTGGCAAATTTTGCTTTTAACAGTGGAGCAAAATAAAATATTAGTTGACTTTTTTTGCAGATTTCTGTATAAAATAGAACTACTTTTAAAAAAAATTAAATAAAAACGTATTTGTGCTTGGTTTGTTTAATTGCACTATAAAAATTTGGTTTATGCTTTTCATTCATGTTTTAGCAAGTGGCAACAAACATATATACTGACATACGCATACTTATAAATTCAGATGGCGCGTATGTGTGAGTTCTAGTATTTCAACTGTGTGCATTCTGTAGTGGTACTTAAAATTATTTTAAAATGTTATTTTATCACTGTTCTCTTCAGCGTTTGTTTCGTGAATTGTGCTGGCGGAAAAATAAAATTATTTTTCTTAGCAGCTCATGAAAATTCTATAAGACCGTTCTTCGAAATTACTTTTTACTTTCATATCATAAAAATGTTTGGAATTGAGAAAGTTGCCTTCCTACACAATAAATTATTTTCAATTGATTTTTACGCTTTTTCGTTGAAGTTTTGCATTTAAATTGGCGTTTAACTTTAGGATCATTTTTTTTTTAAGAGAAAAGCAGGAATGGACTCAGAGCAGTACAGAAATTTAGCTTGCAATAAATAAATAACTGCAATATATGAATCAGTTTATTAATTTTCTATCAATTGGGAAATCACTTTTTTAACTTCGCTGAAAATCCTTGTTTTTTAATATCTATTCATTTGAATTTTGTAAGTTAAAATTAGCTAAGTTATTCCGAAAAAACTTTTTACAAATCGTCGATATTTCCTTAATAAATGTCAGATTTTCATAATTTTTTTTTTAAAACATTCACAATTTAAGATTATTTAACTCAAAGCTTTGAAATAATTAATCACTGCAAACTGTTTAATTCAGGAGACTAATAGCTACTTTATTGCAGGTCTCTTGCGACCACCAATAATAGCAATCGGTATTACATTCACGTATAAAATAATTTTTAATATTTTCATAATATTGAATATGATGCGTTGTTTTGTGTAGATAGTTACACAAATCCGTTAATATCGTAGGAAGATATTGTTCAGATAGGGTTGTTATAACTCTGTAGTAACTTTTCCACCAAAAGTATTCACCATATGCTGTTGTATTTTTCTCCAAATATATTAAATATTTTGCTAATTCTGCAACATTTGTGAAATCTTGTGCATTGATATATGAATGGGGTGGTGCAAAATGACTATAATTTGCACCACCAAAAACGATAGGAACAACTGTTCTGCTTAGAGCGCGAAAAAGTTTTTCGGTCACATAATCCTTGCATTGTGAGTTTTCAAAACTTAAATAAAATTTATATTTCTTGTCCAAAGTTGCATCACATTCTTTGGAGTTATATAGACAGCTACAAGAAAAAATCATTTTTTTTTTGCATTAAATTAATTTCATAAAATTGAATATAAATACTAACCCAGTGCTGCCATTTAAACATCTGCCAAAGATATCAACATCAATATGATTTTTCAATTGCATTACAAGTTCGTCACGCCTTGAAGATGCCTTACACTTTGAAACAAACCATGCAACCGATTTGGTTTTTCTATTTATTAGCTGTTGTAATTCCGCATTCAGCATAAACTTTTCTAAATTTGGTTTTCTCCATTTAGGGTTTTCCGCTGGTGCAATCAAACTATTTGTTTCCATATCACGTACACAACCAAAGGGCCATATTACATCTGAATCAAGACGATATGTCATCGTTATATTGTAAAAATTATTTGCATAACTTAGATTCCGGCCAGTGTAGACTGGTGGCTCATGACATGCAAAAATGTATTTTTGCCTGACGTTGCGCACAGTGGGATTTTCCCACCATGCTGTCCCTGAATTGAAGAGTATGGCATCGTATTTGTCAACCGTTAGCAGCAAATTAATATCATAGGTAAAAATGCACTTCTTATCAGCACCGCCACCACTGATGAGTTTACCAACAGTTTTATCTAAGTCCAATGTTTCATACATGTAATATGGTTTGCTTGAAACAGCGTTCGGTTTATTAAAAATACCCAAAAAACAATAGCTGTCTGAATAACAGTGTAGCTTAAAAATATGTTTTTTTCAATAGCCAAATATTTTGAATATTTCGATCATTGTGATTGGCAGTGTATAGTTAAAATTGTCCAAAATTTTTGATAAACCCATCGCCGCTTCAAACATACCGTGATCAAATTGTTTCCATACATAAGGTGGCTTCCATATGAGTACAAATTTTATTTTTGTTGCATTAGCGCTGCTTGTCTGCTTCCGATAACTATTTGTATTAATTCCCAAATACAGCATGAACACTAATGCAGCAAGACAGCAAAATATAAAGTTTCGCTTAGGCAGCACTGTGCTATTTTGAGATTTACATAAAAGATGTGAAACTTTTGATGATTTCATTTCTGTAAGCAAAAAGAAATATATATATATAAATTTATTTAAAAAAAATATTTTTCGAAACGATGCCATTTTGGTATTACGAAACTCAATAGAAAGAATTGCTTCATTGGGATTTGAATCCTTTTTAACACAAACAAAATGCGTTTCTATCAATCAAAATTATAGAACAGCCAGCGATTGTTTTGCCATTCACAGTCGACAAACATTCTACTAGTCGGTAAACACATTATCGAATAGAATCGCTAATCAAAAAAGAGCGTTTATCTATTGCAAATCGACATCCGCAATAGGGGCCTATATTGAAATTTGTAATTGGAGTGCTTAGTCAAGTCAATAATGTCAAAAGCTTAAACATTTTTTATGTATCAATGGGCTTTTACAAAACTTAAAATAAATATTATTGGAGATATCTAGAGAATTTCCTGATGGTTGAAATTTTTGTACTGCAAGAATGTTTTATGAGATCATTGGTGGAAAATACCGCTGCATTCTATTGAAAGCTTAAAGGAATGCCTTCGTTACCGAATCTTATTTTAGATATAAGGGAATCAAAAGTTATCTAATTTACATATTTATAATTCGGTAGAAATTGAATCGGTTTTCAAAATACGATCGTCGGTTGCTTCATTTTGAATAAGCTGTGATTCTTAGTGATAAAATTTAGATCCAAATTTATAGTTTTCGCAATACGACGGATTACTTAAGGTAAAGTTACGTTGTAGTGCGCAAAAAGTCTTTGAATTGGAAAAAAAAAAATTAAAATATCGTAACTTCTTTGTTACCGAAAATCGCTGAAACTGTAGTATATATTTAAAATTTCTTAAATGAAAATGGTTTGTAACACTTTGGCATAAAATATACTGAACCGATTTTTATAACTTCTTTTTGTAAACAACATATTTGTACTAAATAAGATAATTGCATACTTATTTTTTATTTTTTAAAGTTAAACATCCTTTTTTTTGACTAAGTTTTTGTAAATCTTACACAAAAATTTTCTTTTGATTTTTCGCTTTATGCTTATGCTACAGCTCTAGTTTTTTATTGTTTTTTTTTTTGTTTTCATATGTACCATTTGAATTTTTTTTTCAGTTCAAAAAACAAACTCTCTTTAAATTGTTTGTTTTGTTTTTTTTTAAATAGAGATTATAGAATGAGCTGCTAATGTAGTAATTTCATTATAAAAAAAAACAAAAGGACGTGCTCGTAGGAAAACTCGGGTTCTACTAGTAAACTTATATGGATGAAGTCAAACCTTAAGCGAACAAAGACAGCTAGGTAGCGAAAAAAGGTATTACGGAAAACCCATAGGAAAAGAACAAACTGCACAGTTCCAACAAGTGAAATGAAATGAAATCAGGTTGGTAGAGGGTAGAAATTTGATGCGAAGATGTTCAAGCTAAACAATAAAGAAAGTATTAAAAAAACTAAAGTAAATATCAAAACAATTAGAAATCAATGCTAAAATTGAGTTTTAAATGGATTAGCACAGCTTTACATTAATATTTGAGACACCCTGCAAGTTTTTATGTCGTCATATTGTGTCTTTGCGTTTGTGTTTTTCTCATTAACATCTTAATGTTTGCAGCTTTTATTACATACAACATTGTTGCTCTAGTTATTATATAATAATACTGACTGTTGTTATTGTTGTCCTTGTTTACTTTTACTTGTGCTATGGACCAAAGCTGATGCGATGCCTTCAGTCTGTTTTGTCTCATTTTCCTTTGCCTCTTCCTGATAAAGAGCGCTAATGCAGCCACATTAATTACTGCAGTACAGTGCATGCAACATGAAATTTTCTTGTCATACTAGACATTGTTGCCGTCTTTGTTTTAGTGTATACTTGTTATCCATTCATGTTGTTGTCGCTTTGCTGTTTGTTACGAATTTGTGTTACAGTGTTGCTACATTCATTTCATAATTTCATTATGTCCAACGCAAGCGTAAGGGAAAAACGACAGAAAGAGAGTAAAGTAGAAAGAAGGAGTTAATTATGATTAAGCTTTTGGAAGATGTTATTAAATTTGTCATAATTAGATGACGGCATGTTCGACCAAGTCGCTTAGTTGTTGGAACTGATGAAAAAAATTAGACGCTATTTACCTTCACGTAATAAGTAGATTAAAAATATTGCTTTTTTCTTTGTAATAAATTTAGTTAATGCCTGCTAATATTAGGAGTGCGTTAATTTTCCAGAGGTCATTTCTTTTTCGAGTTTTTTGTGAGCTTATACTGAAAATTCTTTGCCTAAAAAAATGTTTTAAATTGAAAATTCGAGCTTTTAGCGCTTTGAAAAGCGACCAATTGTTCGAAAACAATTTTTTGAGAAAACAGCTACAGCTGCAGAGACTAGAAAATTATATAAGCTCTGCTACCTTATGCAAAAATTTAAAGCTCACGCAGCTTGAGGTCAACAGAACCCACACACGTGTGTCTAAATGCATTAGCAACATAGATAATTGCATCCTTATATGTAGCACTTACAATAATAATTGCAACAACATTACAGTAATATCACTGGTAGAAATCTACAATAATGCGTTCGTTGCGAAAATTTGGTTAATTTGATTGGATTACATGCGTGCAATTAAAATTACGCTTCATAACGGCTGATTTTTTTAGCTCTTGGTTTTTGAAAATTGAATAAAAGGACAAAAAAGTTGCAATAGTGAATGAAATATTTGATTCAAGCTATACATCAATTCCTTGCATTTACTTTTTAAAGATTATTTCGCCGGCAGGTACACCTGAGATGATTCATCCGTAAGCTCCAATTTCGGCATACTTTTTCTAGCATTTCGGCCGGTACCTCACCAATAGTAGCTGTAATGTTGTCACACATGTGACATGTGGCACCGTCTTGTTGTAACCACATGTCAACCGAGTTTAGTTCTTCCATTTTGGGCAAAAAAAGTCGGTAATCATCGCACGGTACCTTGCTCCATTGACTGTAACATTGGGAGTTTCATTATTTTTGAAAAAGTTCGGTCCAATGATGCCGCCGGCTCACGAACCGCTCCAAACAGTGAATTTTCAATGTGCCTTGGTAGCTCTTAAACTGCTTCTGGCTGCTCTTCAGACCAAATTCGGCAATTCTGTTTGTTGACGTACCCATTGAGCCATAAATGAGGGTACGATTGGGGACATGTGACACTTCTGTGAAACACTTTTATCTAGATCGTCATGTGACATACTCGTATCATGAAACAGAGGCAGGATAAGTAAGATCTTTATTGAATATTCATTTGTAAAACAGATTTTTATGCACTGGACTCTACATAATTTCACAACTGACTATGGATGTAAGAAAATATTCAAAGAATACAATCGTGGTGCATCTAGATTGAAGCACAATATCTCAGAAACTAATAGGTAGTGAACTGTGTTGGGCTTCCAAGAGAGTCAAACTCATGAAAAGTTGTTCGTGTAAGAAGTACTTCGAAGCAGTTGGTCTGGCTTCTTGGCCATTTGTAAAAGTGCATAAATAGCAACGCACGTGTCTTTATGTTTCGTAGAAATGGCCTGTACTAATTACTTTCCACTTTGATTTCAGATTATTGACTTTTCTGAACTCAGCGTTCGAAAAAGTCCGTTAGCGAGCTTTCTTTTGCTTGGATTCACAGCTCCACGCGAGCATAAAGCTTTTTCGAAAAGAGTTCAAAGTTTTTGCTGGCGAGCTGAAACTAATTTGAGATCTCGACTTGCGAGCCAAGTGCCAAAAAAAGAGCGGTTGCAAAAGAATTTTTGCAGCTTGTCTTAGTTTTCAGCTTCAGGCAGAGCTATGAGCTTTCCTTTGGTTTTCGAGCCGTTTGAAAGGAGCGCTTGCGAGCTTTTCCGATATTTTTTATCAAAATAAGTTCTGCTTGTGTGCCTTATTATTCTTGAAACTGCAGTTTTAGTTTCTTAAAACGCTGTCGTAAGTAGATAGGGGTTCCTCGATTGCTTTGCAGAGTATGGAAGACTGCAATTTAAATAAAATAATTCATACGGTGGAAGGGTTTGCTTTTTAAAGATCTGGTTAAAATTTTAGGAACACCATCATATCCGGAAAATAATCGAAAATAATTTACTTAGTAAATTTCAAATTTTAACAAACAAATACATGGCTTATGAAATTTCTCCCATAATCTACCTATACCAGGGACGATGTATGTATCCACGAGACTATGTAAGAGGCCGATCTTTTCCAAAACTAATTTGAGAATCCTCTTAAGTATTGTTGTATAGTTTTCGTCCAACAACTTCCTTGCTTGCGTTCCGACTAACGATAATTTTCTTGATAAAAAAACAAACAAAATTATCGCTCAAAGCACATGAAAATGACACGTAAACGGACACACATTCGTTCCTAAATTTGCGCCGACAATGAATTATCTTTAACGATGAAAAACACCTTGCAAACGCGATTGATCATTAAACAAAGCTTCTCCTGAAGCTTTGGTTTCACATGGCTAAAAAAAATCAAGTCATGAAATTGAACTTTGCGGCGGAATGGGAAAAAATACGAGAATTACAGTTCGCATTCATTCTCTCTTCTCATCTTTGTTTCTTTTTCCCTATAGTTCAACGAAATCCTTAGTCAATTATCAATGTTAAAATATAAAGAACAAAGTAAAAAATACTTACTGCGTGAGAAATCAATCTCTGAAGATAAATTTCCAAATTTCATTTAAATTAAAAAAAAAACACAATAAATCTTTTTCCTTGTGAAACTTCAGAAGAGAATAAATTATTTGTTTTTTGATTTTATTCAAAAATTTATAACAATTCTGACTTTGTTTATAAGCTGAGTATGTAAGTCGCAAAGTGTCTTCATGCATTTTTCATATTTTTGCAATTTCTAAGGATATTCGCTATAAATGTGCGCATACTGAATGACGTTGAGCTGCGCTGCGCTTCGCTCTACTACACATACACGTTTTGACTAAAAGTAATGCTTAGATAAATGTGGCAAAATATAAAAAAAAGAAATAATAATGATAAGAATAAAACTGCAAGGATTTCTCAAAGTAAACTAAACTAATCCGGCAAGGATCAACATTGGTTAACAGCAGCGAGCGTAGCGTTGAAGCTAAAAACTGAAGTTGACTTCTAATGCTGCTGCAGGAAATGTTGATAGTGACATTTGAAAAGCGCAAGATCTGTGTGTGTTGTTACTGATAACGTGCAATTGAAGGAAAGAGATGATGACATATTAAAAGCATCAAGCAGAAGTTGAACGCAGCAGCGCTGGCAGTCACTGGGTGGCAACGATTGCTACTTCCGCCATTGCTGCTGCTCTTGCAATGCCTTGATTTCGCTTGCTGTGAATCGTGAATGACAAGATATATAGAGGATGTTGAAAAATCAGCAGTAAATGAAAGAAAATTTTGGAGGACAGCGAAAGCTTCAACACAAAAATAATTTAATATTCGGGAAGGTAGCGTCAGTAAACGTGAACAATTTTTTCATTAAAATTTACCTTTCTAGTTTAGCAAGTAGCAAATCAAATTTTTCGGTTGCTATTTTATTATTGACATAGTTTTATTATTTGCTTGTCAAACATATGAAAGGTTTTAATAGCAGACATTCGTTGGTATTTCAATTAACATCATAAAATCAATCTAAAATTTAATTTTTAATAAATAAATATGAGAAAAATGCCGAATTAAACATTTGTAAATCCATATTCTGATGAATTGTGATAAATTATGATGATAAGTTATACGTATACAACAAAATATCAATCAGTAGTCACAGATTTAAGTAAAATATTGCCCAAATATAACAGCAACAACAACAATGTCACGGACAACAACAATTTCTAGCAATGCTATCTCATAAACTTCCTTTTGCACTTGTGACCCAAATATCCTGGTAAAGTGCAACAATAACAATCAAAGTAGCTTCCATCAATCATAAATACACATACTAACGAGCGCACACACATCTACAGATGCATACTACATATACTAGCGACACACGTACATACAAACGCAAACACATAAACAATGTCTCATAAAATTATAATGTAACGAAATTTGATAGTTGTTGTTGTTGTTGCTCTAAGTATGTGTGCGTGTGTTTGTGTATAATGCCAATGAAATGCTTGAAAACAATTCGTATTCAGTCAAAAGCATATACACAATGACAAAAACACACACACACACAAGCGCATAAATAAAGCAAAACAATACAATTAATCATCAAAAACAAACGAAGTCGAAGTTGCACAGCAGAAGATATTCAATGCACAAACAATATCTGCTGCATACATGTGAACACACACGCACACAGCCATTTAAACATAAATACTTACATGTATGCATGCTTACACAAAATTCATGTAGTTATTTTGTGCGTATGTATTTGTGCGCTTTATTCATTCAATGCATGCAGTTGACGTTGTCGACATGCAGATAAATCTATTGAATATTTCGACAAAATGTATTTCGTGGTTACATTACAGAGGCAAATCCGAACAGCAAAACAATAACAAAAACAACAGAACTTACAACAACAAAAAAAATGAAAACATTTGAAATCAACAACGCACAATGGAAATTTATTAGCAGAGCAAAATAGTAAAATAGTACCTGTAAAATAATAAATATTGGACAAAATGCATCAGCGAAGATTAAGCTTTTTACAAAAATTAAGCTTATTGTCCTAAAACGTGCAATAACTTAAAGAGCTACTCAAATGCTTTCGCAAAAAAGTTGTGGCATTTGAAAGAAACCACATCTTTGGCGGGTTGCTTAGAGAAGACTTACCATCTCAGAATAATTTTTAAAAACTTTTGAAATTAATTTATAATTTTCATTAAAAACAAAATAAGAAGATATACAAATAAAAAAAAAAAACACTAAAAAACTTAGAAGAAAACTCCGACTCAACACAGGATTTTCAACTACATGCTCAAATAATGACTGTGTGACACATATTGTGATCTTGCCGCCTCATCAGGTTTTTACTATTTCGCAAACAATCAACGATCAGACTCAAAAAACTAATGTTGAGGACTAAGTATACATGATAACTGAATATTTTTTCCAAAATATCGAAGATATTGTGGTGGTCATAGCAAAGCGGCGCAGTTTGTCAATCATTGGGTGCAACGTTTGCTACTATTCGAGAAAAGTTTTCAGTTCACATTACTTTACGTTTTTTTTTCATCAATTGGCCGCTTGGATTATGCAAGTTTACGCAGTTTTGTAGGCTTATGCCAAAAGTCGTGTCAGTATTGATAAATTTGAATCATTGAATGAAACACTTAAAAATAAAAATTTGTTAAATAATGCGGTACAAAATGTGCTCAAAATATATCAGAAGTGACCTCGAAAGGATCAACAGTTGCAAAATGTTTAGAGCTTTGTTTTGCTTTTTGTCAAATAATGTTTGTTTCCAATTCATTAGAGAGAGCCTACATAAAGCGTTTCCTTCGAGAGTGATCCTTTGCGATGACTTTAATTTTTTTCTACAAATGTTCTGAGACAAGCTTCATTGTAGGCTATACGGATAGTCAGATCTATCCGAATTAGTCAAAAAAACTTGCTATGTTAGGGAAAAATGCGCAAAATTTCTAGTTTGAGTAACTGCAATGCAAGTACTACAAAAACAAGAGATAGTTTGGTTTGTAACAATAACTCACTTCTGAAAACATTATTAATTTGAAATATACAAAAAAATTACGCATTTATTTCGTGAACTCTTTCATCCCACTGTGCGTCCAAAAATCATGCAAATATAAACAAAAAAGTCATTGCTATTGCTGAACAAATGGATATGCAATGACCAAGTTAAAAATTCATAAATATTGATAAAAACTTTTCCATTCTATAGATATGTATAGTATTTAAGAAAATGAAACTACAATTCTCAAGCGAAACTACTAAAAATATATATTTTTCTCTTTTAAATACCCAACTGCATTGATTACTTTTGTGTGGATTATAACTTGATTGCTTTCACTTACATTTGATATCTTAAGTTAACGAGTATATTTTTGTTGACGCACATTTTTTCTTGCATTCTATGTTATGCAACTCAATGTTTTTACTCTGCCTAAGGATACGAAATTTGAATAATATAAAAAAATTCAAACTAAAATGTAGGAAATGAAAATATCAAATGCAGTTGTTTTGATGCTGTATTAAAGATATGTATTATATAGTATTCCAAAAAATCAAAAAAAGGTTGAAAATTATTAGAGATAACATAACAGGGCGTATTTGCAACCTTTAATTAAACACAAAAATTGGTTGACTTTCTAAAGAGTTAAATAATTTGCAAATTTGTAATAATTTTGATTGAAATTTAAGTAAATTACATTTAGATATACACGAAATGCCAAATGCAACCTTAAATTAAACAAAATCAACAACAACCAAGTGTTTAAGTATAACTTCTTAACTCAATAAATTACACTTACTTTTTTATGGCAACTACGAGCATATGGTTCAAAAAATATTTTAGCTTAAAAATATTTTAAGCGCACACAAATACTGGTGGATAGTAGAAACAGCACTAAGGATCCCTGGCAAAAATGCGCATTAAAAAAAAGAAAACGAAGAATTTTGTTCTCTTCACGACCGCTGGTAATAAAAGCAAATGATAGCTCAGGGAATATATAAAAGCATTGCGTCCAAATAGTGCGAATGTTAAGCTCTTGCAAAAACGCGCAAAATAAAAGTGAAAAAAAGCACAATGCTCATATCCTGCAGCAACTCTACTTAATACCTGCTTTTGCTTACTACCTTGAATTTTTTTTTTTTCGGCAGGATTATTTTGCATGCATGCGTTTGGGGAATTTTCACTAAGGAATTTACAACAGTAGCAGCAATCTTTAGCACAAAAAAGGTATGTGCACAATTCAGTAGGTAGGATAGCAGATAAAAGGTCCTGCGTTCTTAGTGCAGGAATTTTGATCTTGAAACAAATGAAAATTGTACAATTCCCTGGCGGTAATTTCATGCTGTAATAAATTTTTCACTTTAAATTGCCATACAGAAATGTTTAATTTAATTTTAGCTTAAATTGTCTTAATAGCTTTTTTCTTTGACTCAATAAAAAGATTAAATAAAATATTCTGGCAAATTCGCTTAGTTGCGCAGAGACTTGAAACTATGCAAAGATTTTTTTACCTGACTTAACTTTAATAATTCTTTTAAGCCCAAGACGTAGACTTATGAAAATTCGTTGCACTTATTTATATGATAAAGTTTTCAAATGGAAAATTTCCAATTCCACCAAGAAAACAAAATAATTTCTTGACGCTAAACTTAAATCCCCACAAATGATTATTTGCCGTTGTACACTGATTTCAACTGAACTTTCTTCCATTCTTAATTTCCAGACCACTTAAATGTACATTTTAGCAATTGTCATGTTTTCTTAAGTATTTTCTCTCTTTCTATCTCTCGCTTGCTCTTTGAATTTTCTTACTATTTCCCATCTATCTTTAGTTAATCTTTTCCTGTGTTGAACTTTTTTTCTTGCTACACTTTTAATTGTAGAACAAAGAACAAAGAAAATCACATAATTAGCAAAGTTACATTAACAAGCAGAACGTTTTAATGAGCACATACTCACACACACACACACATGTATGAAAATGTACATAAATTGACACATAAACGAATGCGTAGTTGAATAAGACGCCCGTACTGTTACC
This sequence comes from Meiosimyza decipiens, assembly GCA_963680825.1. Taxonomy (NCBI): domain Eukaryota; kingdom Metazoa; phylum Arthropoda; class Insecta; order Diptera; family Lauxaniidae; genus Meiosimyza; species Meiosimyza decipiens. Next base: position 76,050,302 of record OY804260.1, read on the forward strand.
AGCAGCAGCGTAGAAAACTAACAGCGTCCAGTTATTTGCTGTAATGCTGCAGTTGCAAAAAAGTCACGTGCTTAAAATCTAATCCAACCCACACAATGAACGAATGACACGTAGCGGCATTAACGTTTTACTTTACTTCTGAGTGTAATTGTGTTCGTTTGACGTTGTATGTGTGTTGAATTTATTTAATAAATGTATGTGTATTAGTTGATGTGAATGAATTAGAAAAGGTGAGTAGATAAAAAAACTTTAAAAGTTTTATGATATATACGTAATCAATGCGATTTCAGGAATTTCATCCGATATTAGTTTGATTTCTTATCGATTTTTATGCATTTCATAGTATGTCCTATCCTATGTCCTATTTAGTTTATTAGCTGAAAAAGTTTTCATTATTAGTTTTGAAATACAAAAATCTATGACTACTGCAAAAATCTTTTAATTTCGAATGTGTGAAATACTAATGAATGTCATTGATCAAACAGCTCTATTTAAAAAAAATTATAATATAAGCAGCTTGTACTGCTGTAGTCTTTTATATGACGCATATTCATGGTTTGTTTCTGAATAATAAAAACTTGAACTGATCATAATGCACTCAGTAAAAAATGGCATTGTAGCCTTGAAATTTTTATTTTTTTATATAAAATGGCAAATTTTCCGGTTGAAATGGTGAAATAATCTTTTTTGACATTGGTTTCAACCCAAACAACTTTAAATATATTTTGAATTTGAGCAATATTGAAAATAACATTTTTCAACTTTACTTCAATCGTAGCAAACTTTTAATTGCATTTTGAAGCAGTAAAGTATTTGAAATTTCTTTTTTCAAACATTTTGTGAAATATAAATTAACATATATAAAATATTTCGTCAATTGTCTACTTCCGTCGGCATTTTTGATTTTAATCAGCTTCATACATGGATTTATTCGACCCTTTTCAGTGTCATTCAAAAATTTTCGCTTCCTTGCGACTTAATCCATATTTTTCTCTAATAGTTTGATATTCAAATTGCTTAAGCTTTTTCGATACTTTTTGTAAATATTATTTTGTTGTTATTTTTCAACTCTTCTTGGTACTTTTTGATGCTGCATACCAATTTGCATAATGAAATTGAGTTCATGCCGCGAGTGCTAACACTCATCGGGTGTTTTTTCTTTTTTTAACAACACCCCAATGCACTTATTAATCGGTGTTGGAAGGTTTATATACAAGTTAACTGACCACATCAATAAAAAATTTATTAAATTCAGCATTTTGTATGCTTAATCTGCACCAGCATTGGAATGAGCCCCTTTGCATTCACTTGTAATAAAACAGCAAAAACAACATATACAAAAAAATATTATAAAAGAAAAAAATCTTGAATAAAACCAACAGAAACAGCATATATGCCAATGCAAAATTTGATTAGAGTTTTGTAGTTGCAAATATGCAGCAAACTAGCCGTCAGATGAATGCCATATTTGGTTTACAAAAAAATCTCTGCAAGGCAAATTCGCTGCACATTTGCTAATGCCAAATTTTCGCTAAATTCAGCAACTTTCGCTGCAGCGTTTATTGGGTTTCTACTTGAAGCAAAAACCATTTTTTTTTAAGAATTGAAAAAATTTCCAATGTTCACGCTGGTCAAGCAACAGTAGCAGTTAACCGCACCGGAAATCAAAAGTGCGTAAGCCTTTCCTCTTCAAATGAGAAATGAAAAGGTAAGAGTGTGTGCGTGCATATGCATAAACTGTATTAAATGTTCTTCATATTGATTGTGTGTGTATGTAAACTTTGTAGGTTAGCTTTAGCCTTGAAACATTATTGCTATTACTACGTGTATATGTGCTTATACACATTTATGTTTGTAGGTATTTGTGAGATTTATTTGAATATCAATACGCTGCACACGTTTTTGTTATAAATATATTTTATTTTCACTTTGCGTAATAAAATGCACATATTTGCAAATGTACATGTTTATTTTTCAAGGATTTTTTTGCACCAGAATGCTGAGGTTTATCAGTTATACTTTTTAAAATATTTTATATGAAGAATTCAATGAAACTCTAAAGCAAAATGAGCAAAAATAAATCCGAATCACACGGAGTTCTTGAGTCAAACTTAAAATGAAAATATATCCAATGGAGACTTCCAATTATATGCTTACATCTGTTTGTTTTTCAATTTCTTATAATAATTTTACCAACCTCCTTTTTAGCAAAACTCCTTTGAAAAAAATTACTTAAAAATTTCAGAAAAAACACTTATTTTTTTAAACTTAATACCAATAAAATCTTTAAATAAAATGAACAATTTTTTATCTTACATAAACTGCTTACCTACGCCAAGTGCACATACCATTGACAATTTCGACATATTAAGCCAATTTCTATAAATAACAAATCACATGTACAATTAAATTAAATGTAATACAAACATATTTTTTATTGTTATATTTTCACCACAACAATGCACAGAGTAAAACTCTAAGCTGATTACTTTGCCCGCATTACTTTTTGCCCGTACTTGAGTATTTTTCCTCCAAAAAAATGTAACTGCTCGAGCAGCCGCAATTAGGTACGGCATTTAGTAATGGTATTATATGTATGCAGTGTTTATATAACCGCTACTATACCACCAACATCATAGCATCACCCTCTTTATGTTACCTTACCTTGCTGATTGTACAAAATATTAAATTCGTTTTATGTCATCAGCTGAATAAACATTAGGAATTTTTCTAAATGGTTGGTGTATTTTGTTAAATGTACTTACACATATGTCTAAATATATATACATATATATATATATATGTTGTTTGTATATATATTTATTTTTTGTCCACTGTAAGCTTTTGGTTGAATTTATTTTATTTATATTTTAACATTTTATTTTGTTTTTTCTTTAGATATTTTTATTTGTTTTGTACGTGTTTTCATAATAAGAGTTGTTATTTTTGTATATGTATGTATGCAGGTAAATGTTGTTATGTGTGTGTGTGTTTTTGCTGTATTTATGTCTGTGCATGTTAAGGTATTCAGTTATTGTTTAGTTGCGAGACGCGAAATGGTAATGGAAATAACACGCGTTGACAGTTATGATGAATGACTGCAGCGTGTGCCAAACTTTTGCTCAAACCGAAATTGATCAGAAAAGAATGTTAAGGATTTGTTTATGCAAAAATTTCCGTTATAAGTAATTACTTGGATGATGAAGAATGACTGCAAAAATACAATTTTATTTGAATTTAATTTTAATTTGCGGTTAAAAAACATACAAATCGTTTCAAATCAGCCTTATCGATGTTATGAAATGTTAATATGATTTTATCTACAACTTCCATACAATTGCCATCCATTTAAGGCACACATTTTTATATCATATTAAGTTTTTTACCCATTGATTTCAGAACCGCTGCCATGATTTATTGCATACGACTGGCCAAATAACAATTTTGCCAGTACAAGCACAACGTTTTCGCGATACATTCACAACCATGTTGTGCAAATAGTAAAAGTAATAGAATTGTGACATTTTCGTTTTTGGATTTTTTTTGTTATTTTTTTTTTCCTTTGATGTACACTTTGTTTGATTTTTTTTTTTTTGGGAAAGGCAATAAGCGCGCTCTCAACAAAAAGTATAACAAAAACTCTTTTTCTGATTAAATGAATACATGTACACAGCCAGCATGAAAAAAAAACAAAGCAGTAACACGCAGTATGAAATTTTATTTTTGGATAAAATGTATAAAAAAAACAAAAACGAAAAATAACACGAAAATAAAAAGGGGTGACTGAATACAGCGCAAAAATAAGTGAAACTTAAAAAAAAGACAGAGTTTTGATATTTTACTTTAAAAACAAATGCATGTGTGGCGTTTTTTGTATGGTTCGGGGAAATCCTTTATTATAAAATGAATAAAATTAAACTAGCAGTGAATAAAGAGGCGGAAAAAAGCTGCGTATGCATTGACTAAAATTGACTACAAATACGGTTTAACTAAATGTGACACGCAAGCAAATCAAAGCATACTCTTAGGCGTTCTAAGACAATCAAATTTTTGGATTTTATTTTATATGTTTGTTATTGATATTGATATTTATGTTGAAATTTATATTTCTATTGATATTTATATTTATATTGAAATAAGATATCAACTTGTGTACACAGCAGTGAGAAATAAATCATTTGAAATGCTATTATTTCTTTTTTTTTTCGACAGCAACACTGGAAAAGACACATATACATTGCAATGATAATGAAAGTATTGAAAAAGTTAAGAATGTGGCATATTACGCAAGAAAATTTTAACTAAAGGAATTGAATTCGAGTGCAAAACAAATTATTTTTTTCAACAACTCTACATTGCTGGTTCGAATACGGCGTCAGTTTTACTACACAACTCAGAAAAGTGAGTTTCAAATAATTTTTCTTTTTTATAATAATGAAATTGATCTGAGCCTCAGTTATATTGTAAATTTTCGGAAGTTTTATCTAAGCTGTTTGATAAAAAAAAGTTTATTTCATCAGTATAGAAAACTCAAACAAATTTTATGCATATGTCCAGAGCTGCTCCCAAAACCATAGTGCTATAAACACACTTATGTAGATTTTTCTATTCAAACAATTATTTCTGTTTTTTCACTTAAATCCTCCACTTGTATACCGTGTGGAATCTTTCACTCTCCAACGCCCACACAATAAAAATCCTCTAGAGTCTGCTATGATATCAGCATGAGTTGATTATACTCGTACCAAGAAAGGTTTAGAAAAAAGTCAAATAGAAAGCAAAAATAAAAACAGATACGGGTTAATGAGCTTAAAACTAAGCAAATCTGCTTAAATGAACAACTGAATGCAGTTACAAGAATATTAAAAAAAAGATACGTTAGAAGAAATGTAGCATGTTACAATAATAAAGGCTCAAATACAGAGTTAAAAAAGCACTGCAATATTTTTTAATTTTTAATTGCTGTGCAAAGAAAACTTTCGTAGCATGATCAACTAAAGCTGCTACGAAACCTGACTTCTCGGTGCTGCTGTGCAGACAGAAAACTTAGATGTTGTCACATTTCCACAGAGACTTCCTTGCATATTAGAGTGTACATTATTTCCTAATTTTTTTTTGCGAGATACTTACGATATTCAAATATTTTTATAAAAACAAAAAGAATTAAATAAAACTTTCAGGCTATTTAAGCCTACTAAGTTTCGAATGAGCGAGCCTAAAATGCATTTTTTTTTTGATCAAACATAATATGTTTTTTTAAACAAAAACATTGATATATCAAGCTCCTTTGTAAAAGTACGGACAGTCTAGTGTATATGGCCTTACTGTCATAAGCAAAACATAAGACGTGCACGTTTCATTGCAGCATAGCTTTGCTTGAATGCTTGTGTTAAAGGATAAGCGAAAAGCAAGAAAACATTTTACTTTTGAGTCTCACCAAGTTGTTAGGCGGCGTAAAGCCAAAAAAATGCCAAGACATAGAGTTGTTGCAGCAGTACTTGCTGCATTTTAAATGTAAAATAATTGGCAGTATTTTTGACTATTACCTTGCAACCTGAATGTGCGTCATTATATTGCATATATGCCCGACAGTTACACTGAAAAAATGTGGCATTAATATGGACAAAATGTATTTAAAGCAATAATGTGTGCATAAAAATGTTTGATTTCCTCCTTTTTGCTTCGAAATTTTTTTAAACTGTTGATATTTTGAAAGAGTGCTTTCGATAATTATCAAATTATTATAATTCTTGAAAAAACTATTTCAATTCAAAATTTTATGGCAAGCCTTTTTAATTATTGGGTAAATAATTTTTCGATTTTGACCAAACTTCGAAACTTTTTCATATAATTTTGTTTTATATGATTTGATTTAATTTTATTTTATGTAACTTTATTTTAAATTATTTAATTTTATTTTATTTTATTTTAACTAATTTTTTCCCAAACTATTAAAGAAAACTCAAATTTAAACATAAACAAAAGCAAAATTTGAAAAAAAACGTAACTAAAAAAAATAATAACTCCCTAAAAGCAAAAACGAATACAAACACCAGAACTATAATAAAACATCAGCGATGGTTATCACAAATGTTATAAAAACAACATTAACAACAATAACAACAAAAAAAAAACAACAACAACAACAACGTCTAAAAAAAACTGAAAAATTTGTACCAACATTGTAACGGAAATATAAAAATTTATTTTTTATTGAACTTTCTTTAAGTGTATTTTTGCCCATTCATAAAAACCACGTACGTTAAAGGAAGAGAGCTTCCTTTAACAACAACTACTGCTTCCATATGCATGTATGTGAGTAAGTTTTAGCTAATAGAAAGCAATACCTGTGAGACTGGCTGCTGACGCGAAAAATAGCAAATGCTGCACATGCAGCTGTTGCTATTATTACTGCAGCTGCTGTTGGTTGCATTAGCTGACTAAGTGGGTCGCAAAGATTTCATGGGAACTCATGCTGCTTTACAGATACATACACATATACAAACAGAATGCAGCTGTGAAAGAAACGACGCACGTAAGAAAACTTAAAAATTTCAACACTGCAAAGTTTAGCCTACTGTGTGTGTATGTGTGCATAACTTGAGTGATGCATTTTGTTAAGAAAACTATTAAACTATATGCATACGTATATTGGAATTTAATGTCATTTCTTTTATATGACAAGCGAATGTATTAAATTTTTACTAAACTATATTTATGCAGGCCGCTTTAAAGAAAAATATTGTAATTTCAAAGCAACGCCAAAGTCTTTTAAAAAACCAATAAAGAAATGCAGAAACATCCTTTCGCGCTGCTTTGAACTTTATGCATGATAAATAGTTTGCTGACGTTGCAATATTTGCTCATAAATTCAGCAACTGCATGCGACTTTGAAAGATATTTTAAAGATTTTCGCACAGCAGCGCTTAAAATGCATGGAAACGAAAGAAAAATTCGGAAAAAAAATATGAATCTTAATTCAAGAAATGAAAAAATTAAAATTCTAAAAGATTTAGAAAACTCACAAAATTTTTCACAAAAGATAGAAATTTCGTGAAAAGGACGCAGCTTAGGCAAAGCTTTTTTTTGAAAAATAAAAATATGAAATGAAAACAGCGATGCATGCAAATCTGTGCATTCATGCATTTCCAAATATATTTTTTGTCATTTTTTTTTTCTTCGTGTGGTCTCTGCTGCAAATAAAATTTGTGCATAAATCTTTTATAAAAAATCATTTTTTTTGTTGCAGGGAACATTTTTTGCTTAGCTAATATATTATGAATCAAAAGTGGGTGTAACCGCTTTAAAAATAATAAAAAAAAATCCAAAATGGAGTTGTAGACAAAAAATGTTTAGTGCTTTTAATATTTTTTGTTGCATTACAATTTATGCTGCGCTGCAACAAAGCGTGCTTATGTGCGAAAAATACTGCTTCACAGCCATGTTGTTTGTCGTGTTGGTCACCCATTTTAAAAAGTTTATATGTTTTTTCACATCGCATCTATTGGAATGTTTCAGTATTTTTTGTTTCATAAAAAACAATGCAAGAAGTTTTTGCAAAAAATAAACAATTTTTAACATTGACATAAATAGCAGTTGCGTGTAAGGTATGACCTTTGTTTCAAAGAAAAAGTTATGTTGCTTAAAAACATTTCTTAAAAAAGTTGCATTTCACTGATGCAGTGAAATTGCAAACTTCGTAAATGCAAAGGCTGTGGAAACCAAATGCATTCATGTGTTTTGAAAAATTCACACCACTTAATCATTCAGTCATTTCAAGAACACTTTAACAAACTAACGTTCCACTTCACTAAAAGTGGCTTAATAATAAATTCCTCAAATCACTGTACCGCATTCGCAATGTCATCAAATCAAAATTATCACAACAAACCACAGCGACAGCAGTTACTGAAGCGTCATTGTAGTTTCTAATTTGTGCGGCTTTTGCTGCTTGCTGTCTGTTGCTTACATTATGATTTCTCATTCAAGTGCTGTCAAATGTCAATTTCAAAAATAATTTACTAACATTTTGGGCGGTGGCAGTATATTTGTTGTTGTTAGTGTTGAATATAACAGCGTTAATTTGATTTTATCACTGATGGATAGCGACGGAAATGCAGCATAAGCGCAAATATTGCAAATGCAAACAGCAACGTAATGTGAAGGTGTCAAAGTGTCAAGTTGCTGCCACCGCCCATGCCATCGACATAGAGCCACTTTGAAAATGTTAGCGATCAGCAAAGGGTACTGGTTGCAACCGGTCATTTTATTGGTTTAGTGATAACCGATATTGAGTTTATTAATTGATAAATAAACAATTTTATTGACTTAGTGTCAGTAGTGTTGCACGTGTCTTGTGTTGCTAATGTGCTTTGGTGTTGCTAATGTGCTTTGATATTGCGCGCTTGTGTTGATGCGGTCAATGGTGATGATTTTGTTTATGCACGTTTTCAGTGTTTTGCATTTCTCTAATTAGCGTCGAATGTTAAATAGTCGTTTCATAAATATTTCAGTGGATTAAAAGTATCTAAAACTGCACGGCATATGGAGCGCGAATTTCGAAACATTTTATTGCGAGTTATTGCTGACCACAAAATTTATGTATATAATTTAACACTTTCGGGCGATTTTTCGTTAAAGAATTTTTAATTTTTAAAAATGCAATTTAAAAACAAGTGAAATAATGAAAAATTTATTTTCTATTCCCAACAAAAAGTCCTTAACTTCCTTTTCTCTCTACTCTATTTCATTCAAGGCTATAGAGCATTTGTAAAATTACTGTATATTTTTAGCATTAAAACGAGAAAGATATTTTGAAAATTTACCAGTCAACATACGAAACGTCACTTAAACATTTAATGAGGGCATTTTACATTTATTACATACAGCCAGCAGGCAACAAACAAAAACACCCGACAACTGCCCTTCATGCCACTTCAATATACTGGAATTTGAAGGCACCGTTAAAATTTTTAAGCAACATTTAGATGCCGCAACATAAAGCTGCTGCTGCTGCTGTTGTTGTTGCTGCTTCTGTATGTGGTATAAAGTGTAACAACATACAGCATACGAGTTGTATGAACACCAACAGCAGCAGTAACTGGAGTAGGAGTTACATAAAAAAAGGTGGAAGATATGGCAAGCATGTTAAACACGTTATAAACTAACACACAATACTCTGAGTCTGTGAGTACTCAGTTGTATTAAAACACGCGCGCGACGATGACGTCAAAAAAAGTTGGCATACCATATTATTACATTTTAGCATCCACTCACACCCAATGCACCGACTTTAATGTTGCTTCAAAGCCAACACCCTCATTTGACTTGCACGCAAATTACATTCCAAGGGTAATGAAAAATTTAACATGGCTTTCAAAAAAAAAAAAAAAAAATAGAAAACTTAACTGATGAACAGACGCAAAAATTTTGTTTTAACTCGTCCATAAAGTTGTGATGGCGATTTTTACTTAAATGTGTAGATTATACAAGAAAAGAATTGAAATTTGGAGTTAAAACTTCAATTAAAACTAAACTTTTGAAAAAGAGAATAGACACAGAAGGCTTAAAAATTATCCATGCGAATTTTTAAAAATTTTTTATATCAGTGATATGTACCATACCTTCCTTCAGTCATTGTCGTTTCAAAAATATAATTCGTTAGAAGATTCAAGTAAATTTAAATAGGTGACCCAGGTGCAATTCTCATGAACTTAAAATTGAATTTGTGGCCAGGTTTGTTTTCAGAAGATTTATACATCCCTATGAACCATTTTTTGCCGCTGCTATATCCGCGTAATGATTTTCTTCGAAAACACAATGGAATGCCATGTCATTTGTCAAAAACGGCACAGATGTTGATGAGTTATGAGTCATCATTTTGTTATGTGTATCTTCAGACATGTAATTCCATCACATTATGTCGTGTTTCATTTATGCGTTTCAAATATGTTCGAATAACTACAACTAATTGCAAATAGAGAAGTCTCACTTAAAAATGAAAACAATAACTATTGAAATTTTGCTAAATACACTATGATATTTCATAAAATAATTCATTTTATTATTTGGTCAATTAGACTGAGTGATTTTTGGTACAGAAAAAAGCCCAAAAATTACCTTAACCTGTTTCAATATGGTTCGGCAAAGTAACACAGCCAATGATGCTTGGTATGAAATACCCCAAAAGTTTTAAGCTATGATCTATCTCTCTCATTTCTATAATATTAAGGAAAAAAAAACATTTTTTATAATGACATTCAAAAAAAAAAATAAAAATGTAACGTTATAGAAAACCAAAAAATTCTATCATTTATAAAATAAGTATTTTTCTGAATATTTTGTTCAATTTTAAGAGCTTTTTACTCAGTGTGACTTTTACTCAAAATTGATAGTTGGAAAATAAATGATAAAGATTGAATTTTTGACCAAAATTGTTTTCATCAATAACGCAAAAGCCAAAAGACAACGCCAAAAAAAATGTCTTTGCAAAAAAAAAAAAAATAAACAGCAAAATATAAAAATCTATTGGTCTCGATTTGATCTTGAAAATTTGTTTTAAGGTCACAGTTTTTTTTGATGGACTAGAAATTTTTTAGCTTTTGCTTAAAACACTTATCGCTATCTTACTTGGTTTTCGAGATATTGGCCTGGCGAAATTAAAATGCGACACTCTGCATATTGAAGAGAGTGTAACTCCTTAAAATGTTCGCAGTTTCTGCAGTATAAATTTGCATGTTACATGTAGATGGATCGATTACAGTCAGCGCAAGTATATTACGTTTTCCTATCTTAAATCTGAGCACACTCTTCTTTGGAAGTTTCTTCAATGTTTCCACATATTCTTTTGCGTAATTTGGTTGCAACGCGGACAATGTAGTGGAGTGTGACATAGCCCAACTATGTTCGTATTGGCGCAAATATTGCGTTTGCCCTTTTTGAAGTGAGTGGCGTCACTTGTATTTTTTGCATTCCGTTTTTTCCTTTTGTTTTTGTTTTAAATAGTTAGTAATAAAAGAACGATTGTCAACGAACACGCGCCTAATTATTTCATAATTAAGGATAGTGATTATTCTCATAAAATTTGGAATAAACGCATTTAACGCCGCCAGCAAGGCAACAGTTCGTAACACGCTAACACATTGACGACAGGTTAAGGAAATTTCAGTGAAATAAGTGTCAGACTTAAAGCTCAGTTTTTAAACTCAGCGTTTCTTAGAGAAATTTTTTTGTAAATTTCACATTCAGTTTAGAGCCGGTTCTTTAATAGTATTGAAAAAAGTATTGTTTCATTTGAGTTCAATTCAATTTTTTTTGGCGATTTTTCGTTTAATTTTATTTTTTTTTGGTGGTTCTGCATTAACCCAGGAGTGTTATTTAATTTTAATTATTTTTCTATTACAATTCCCCCAAAAACTACGAGTACGAACTTTGGCGCAACCAAAATGTTAGTATTAATCGATTATTAATTGGCCAGAAACAAGAGAAACAACGAATAAATGAAAATATTGGTCATTATTTTATTGAACGGTTTAGATTTTGCCCGATTTTCAATTTGGGCGAATGTCATTTTGGGCAATGTTTCGCAGTGGAGCAAAGTTTTTGTGTTTAACGCTTAAATTTTCTGTGTGTAAAAGATTCAAAACTGTTTACTTTTACACATAAAATTGCTCCTTTTTTTCAATTGTTATGACTACTGTTTTTGTTTATATTTAAAATAATATATGTCGTTGTTGTTGCTATTTTTGTTGTATTTGATTTTGCTGATGTTGTTGTTGTTGTTGTTGTACGCATAGGGTAGCACACCCAGTGAAAGTTTTCGGTTGCTGTTTTCGTTTTTCTCGCTTATCCCTTTAGTACACCTACGTTATATGCTCGTGCTCTTTTTTTGTTGCTCACACATATGAATGTATGTATGCGTTTGTAATTACGTCTGCTTACATGTATGTATGCATGTGCGTATGTGCCTGTGTTCTTATATTACAGCAAAGTTTTAGTTGTAGTGCTGCTCTGTTTACTGTTACCGCCGTTGGTGTGGTAAAAGGAAAAAAAAAATAAATGAAGTAAACTCACACTCAAATATTTAAATATTTATAGCTTTTGTTGGTATGTGCAATTGTAAATGTATGCATACATGTGTATTGTTTTAATAAACATTAAAATTGTAAAGCAGTGTACACGAATATAAAGTGCACAATTTTATTATTAAGTTTAGAATGTGCAATTTTATTGTGCAATATATACAGCTCAATGTCACCTCTATTTTTGTAAGTCAAATTTAGTGTGCAAAATTGCGTTATCATTGTGTGCGTATGCAGAGTAATCAAAGTATAAAGGGTGTTTTATGGGTTGTTATACCTTTTGAAATGCAACTAAAAATGTTTTGTATCCAAAAAGTGACAGAGAAACTTTTTTTTTTTTCTTTTGTTGCAATAATTTCTTGGCTTTTATTTATAAAAAGTTGCTGAGAGTAGAAAACTTACAACATTTTTCAAATACGCAAGAAATAGTTTTTTTTTTTTTAATTGCGACATTTTGTTAGACAAATGTTGATGCCATAAAAAAATTTTAAATTTTTTTCCAATATTTTGTAAAAAACTTAACGTTGTAGACACAGTCCTGAGCCGCCATTTACAAATTTGCAAAAACGCCCAACGGAACTTAAGAGTTTAGACTCTGGAAAAGATTTTAGTATATGATTTGATAGAACTAGGCCAAACAAATTTTTTACACGCAATCTATATGGTTAACATAAAAGGTCCTCTACGTTTGCATATGCATTGAAAAATATACAAGCCGTTCTTGCCGCAACAACCCATTTTGAATTATATTGTGTTATAAATGTTCCAATAGATATTAGAATTAAAGTTTAAGATATATTCACGCGTTAATATTCACCTTAGGCCGTTAACTCAGTGAATAGTAGGTGTTATTTTGTCTGCTTTGATCAGCGAAAATTGCTCAGCCAACAATTGAAAAATATTTGATTATTCCGTCTTTCGTCTTCCAAGCCATGAGTTTATAAAATTTCTTGGAGATTTAAATTGAAATTTATTATTTAATTGCATATTTTAAGGCGTTTTGTTTTTATTGCATATTATGCATTGCAGTTTGTAAAAAATTTTTTGTTATTTGCTTTGCGCAAACACGATATCAAATTTTAGGAAATGTTTAGCAGCTAAAAGCGATGTCGATATTGCCATAGTAGTCCTCTGTTTTTTTTCTGATTTTGGACATCATATATTTCACTAGCAACCATATTGTCTTGTCTTGGCTAGCATTATAAGCTGAGACTATGACTGCATCATAAAATATATTTTTAAGCAAAATACATACAAGCAACATACACAAATGTTAAATTTATTCCACTGCAAGCAACAGTTTCAGTTGACCAATAGAAAAAGGAAACAAAAAGTAATGAAATAAAATCCCTACAATTTATTTCAATAGAAAAAGTTTCATCTTTTCGACATTCAAAGGCTTTGCATAATAAATAACAAAATTTACATATTATAATTGTTAATCAAATGTAGAGTTGGCAACATAACCAAACAATTAAGGTTTGTTTCAGAAAGCAATTTATTAGTTTTGCAACATTTAATCAATTCTTTCGCTAAACGCATGTCTGTGAAGTTGAATGTTTGAATGACAGTTGACTGAATGTTGGCTGGATTGTGTATTACAATGTGTTGCATGAAATGCCAACTGGCCTTGTTCTATTTAAGCTACATTACTTGTATTGTTCTCGTATGTATGTCGTATGCACATCAACCTCAAAGAGTTTCAGGACTCAAATTTACAGTTTAAACTTGCGAACAATGTACATGTGTATAGGAAGCTTCTTAATTTATTTACTATACTTGCAGGAAAAACCAGAACTGTTCACTTAAAGTTTTCTTTTTTCAATCAAAAATATTTTTTTTTTCAAAGTTTTTGAGTTTTATTAATTTTGCATTTGTAGCTTAAAAGATATTTACATAAATAATTGTATATACGCACCCTGTATTATATATGCTTAGCTTGTTCATACACCATATGTAAAATTTGTATTTGCGTACCCTTACGAGCTTTGTTTAGTTTTTGCTTGTCAGTGATTGATTGAAAATTGACTTTTTGTATGCAATTTCCAATACGAAAACTTTATGCTACTCACGCATAGTCATTTAACTTATACATAGAAACTTTCTTTCATGTATATATGTACATTTGTATATGATTTCAAAGCTGTTACTATCGAAACGTCAGTCATCAAAATATTGATTATGACTTGCTAGTTTTGCGTTGATCCCTTGATAGTTTCAGAATAAGGAAGTTTGTTATTCTGAAACTTTGATGAAATCTGTGGAAATTTACAAAGAATTTTTGCTGTATGCCAAGCAAATTGATAGAGTTTTTGTATCGTGTGCTTGGCAAGAATTGAACCTAAACGCAAAAGTGCTGTGGGCATAAAAATTTTTCTTTTGAAAATTTATTGAAGGTCAAAGCATATCAAAATAGCAGATCTCTATAAAAGATATAAAAGAGCTATGATAAGATATTCGTTTTGTATTATGCACAATATTCGTATACTAAAATCCTAACTTTTTGAGTTGCAGAAAATGAGAAGAGTTTAAGGTATACCAAGAACAAATATTAAGCTTAGCGAACATTATTACCCAACACGTATTACAAACTTCTCTTACTCGTATCATGCAATTTCATATTACTGCCAGCTTTTAATTACTGCAATGTCTTGTAATTTAATGCGTTTTCTAAACGTGACCTGCTGCTCTAGTGACTTCTCAACGCGTTCTTTTATTGTCATAACAACAAACGAAAAAAAAAGGAAAAGTAAATACGAAAATAAGTAGAAAGAAAACTATGTCGACAATTTTACCAGGCTAAGACAATAAATGGTGACTGAAAGAACAACAATAGCAATATGGCACAATACGCTAAAAAAAATTTATTTGAAATTTATTTTCTGCATTTTTTTACTGTTTTATTGCTCTGAAGGTACTGCAATTCCTTGCAAACATTTCATTATCCTTAACATTTTATGTCTGTATTGTTGGACTATTGCAGCGAGACGTTTGTTCAAGAATGAAAGAAAAAGCAAGAAAAAAAAAATCCACAATAAAATAACGGCCTGAAGTCTGAAGCGCAAAAAAAAAAAAACATTAAAAAATGAGTAAATTGTGACAGTTAATAGAGACGGCAGTATTAAGTGCAAAAATAAAGAAATTCCCTTCAAGTGTACTTTATTGGATGCTGATGATGGATGATGCACTCAGCGTGAATACTTTGGGCTTTTTGGGCTTTACAAATCAAAATATCACTTCCTCTTATGTTAAGCTGTTCACAATGAAACTTTAAAGAAATGACAAATGTTTTGAGCCAATTTAAAACGCGCCTGAAGCCCTTCATTATTTTTATAGCATGGTGGGAAAGTCTTTCGCTCTTGTTGATTTCACTATTTGTCTTAAATTGTTCCTGTGCATATTAGCTATATTTATTACTGCAGCTATTTTGATTAAATGCTACACATTTGTGGGTTTTAACACCGGACCATCAAAGTTCCGATGTATAAATATACCTTGGTTAAATATTGGGTTGTCGAAAAAGTTTTTTCGTATTTTGTCAATAGATGTCGTTGGATCTATCGTCGTCTATCTCCAGTGCTACCAATAACATTGTGTCATGCCATATGGTGTTGAAAAGATGACATTTTAAGCTTTATTTTTACAAAAAAAAATAAAATTCGGAGTAGTTGAAAAAAAGTTACAGCTGTTCAAAAATGAGTGAAAAGAATAAAGAAATTCGCTATATTTTGAAATGTTTGTATAAAAAAGGGAAGAATGTCACGCAAGCCACCAATAAAATTTGTGAAGTTTACGGAGACGATTCTGTATCAGTTCGTGTAGCACAACAATGGTTCGCTCGCTTCCGTTCTGGAAATTTCGATGTGAAAGATGCATCTTGCTCTGGTCGACCCATCGTTGAAAAAGTCGATCAAATTATGGAAAAGATTAACCAGGACCGTCACATAAGCAGCCATGACATCGCCAAGGAACTAAACATTCATCATCAATCGGTTTTGAACAATTTAAAAAAGGCTGGCTACAAAAACAAGCTCGATGTTTGGGTACCACATAAATTGTGTGTGAAAAATTTAATGGACCTGTGAAAAATTTAATGGACCGAATTAACATCTGCGATTCTTTGCTGAAACGAAATGAAATCGAACCATTTCTGAAGCGAATGGTAACATGTGAGGAAAAGTGCATCAATTACGACAGACTTTATCAAAACTCTTCTCCCAATTGTAGTGCATATAATCACACATATTTTTAACACAATGATCACTACATCCACATTTCCCGACGACTGGAAAGTTGCTAAGGTTTTACCTTTACCTAAATCGTCGTCAGAAGCCACAGAATATCGCCCCATTGCGATCCTTCCGTTCCTTAGCAAAGTCTTTGAAACAATCATAAGTAAGCAAATCACAAAATATAATAATGAGAAGAAGTTGCTAAACAAAAATCAGTCAGGTTTCCGAACGAAGCATAATTGCACGACAGCTCTTCTAAAAGTTTCGGATGATATACGTGTGGGTCTTGAGCACGATCTTATGGCCATAATCGTTTTTCTTGATTTTTCAAAAGCATTCGATTGTGTAGACCATAACATTTTAATAAATAAACTTAAAATTAAATTTCAATTTGGTGATTCTCTGCTCAAACTTATGGCTTCTTACTTGTCTAATCGGACACAATATGTTTTTTACAAAAATGAGCGCTCATCACGAATACCAGTCTACGGTGGGGTGCCCCAAGGCTCTGTACTTGAACCTCTATTATTTACTTTTTTTATAAATGATATTTCTGAAAACATCTCAATTTGTGAACACCACATTTATGCTGATGATGTTCAAATCTACACTTTTTTTGAGAGAACTAACAAATCCATCGCAGCAAGTAATTTGAATTATGAGCTGAGTCGCATTCAACTTTGGTCAATGGAAAATAAACTTCATTTAAATCCGACAAAAACTAAAGCGTTGTGCATTCATAGAAGAAGAAGCAAAGAAGACTTTCCACTAATTCGTCTTAATAACATTCCAGTGGCATATGTTGAAAATATAAAGAACCTTGGAATATACTTTAATCAATGCCTAAGTTGGGATCTTCATATTAATAGAATAGTTTCCAAGATTTACGGTGCCCTTCGTGGTCTGAGCCCCACCACAAAATATCTACCGACTAATGCTCAGCTTAAGCTTGTGAAATCTTTTATCTTGCCGATCATTTTGTATGGCTGTGAAATATTTTCTGATATGTAATAGAATAGAAAAGAATGCTTAGTGTGGCATACAATAGTTGTGCTAGATATGTTTTCGGTGTTAGTAGACATCAACATATCAGTGACCACACTAGAAATATTAGTAATTGCTCACTAAAGTGCTTGTTGAAATATAGAACTATTTTGCTGCCTTACAAAATTATCACAAGCAAAGAGCCTGAATATCTATATCATAAAATTAATTTTGATAGAATGCAGAGAATGCTACATCTGACAGTGCTTACTCATAAATACCTCATTATTACTCGTGAATTTTTTGTCCATGCGGTTCATAGATGGAATCTTTTGTCCACATTTATTAAACGAATCAGCAGCTTTAACGCCTTTAAGAAAACTGTTTTTATATATTGTGTCAACAACTTTTAAAGATTTTTGCCTTAATAATTATTACTATTCTTTATTTTACTTGATTTTTACTTTTTATCATTTTATTTTTTTTAACGATTTCTTAAATTTAAGTTTAAATTTTGGTTAATCCTAAGTTATACTTACTTATTGTATGTAAGTCTGAATATTATGAACCCAGCTTGTGCACAGTCAAAAAGATTTATCTTATGTGCATAAATATTTTTGACGCCTCGAAAGGTTATGCTGAGTGTTTGTTAGGATTGGAAAGGAATCATCCACTATGAGCTGCTCCAGCCTGATCGAACGATTGATTCTACACTTTACTGTCAACAACTGATGAGATTGAAGCAAGCAATCGGAAAAAAACGGCCAAAACTGATCAACAGAAAGCGCATCGTCTTATATCACGATAACGCTAGACCACACACATCTTTGATGACTCGGCAAAAACTGGAAGAGCTTGGCCGAGAAGTTTTGATGCATCCACCATATAGCCCTGACCTTGCACTATCAGACTACTATTTGCTTCAGTCAATGCAGAACTCCCTTAATGGAGTAAAGTTGGCTTCAAGAGAAGCCTGTGCAAATGACTTGTCGCAGTTTTTCGCCGAGAAACCACAAAATTTTTACACTGATGGAATAATGTCTCTAGCGGAAAAATGGCAAAAGGTGGTCGACCAAAATGGTACATATTTGCTTCAATAAAGTTCACTATAAATATAAAAAAAAATGAGTTGAAGTTTGATTAGAAATACGAAAAGACTTTTTCGAAAAAATATTTAAAAACAATAAAGCTTTTTTCGGATGAAGTGGTAGCTAGATCTCATTCTGATCTATAGAAATATTGAATAAACTTGAAATTTGGAAGCAGGATTTTCTCATGTTTAAGTTGAGTCATAGATTATTGGAAACAGAATGTGACTATTTTGGGTAGGCACATCATAGCCGAACCGGAATATGCAAATAAAGAAGTTGCAATAAATGCTTCTAAACATATCTGTAGTAGTTGTTGTCATTAGACTTAAATTTCTTGAAAAAACTATGAAAAATTAAATCTCCAGATTAACTTCGTGTGAAGTAATGTGTCCAAATTTATTTATAAATACAAAACAACCTCATTCTAATTCAAATTCGACAAGACGAATGATTACTTGAAGACTGGCTCATTGGAACATTAGTGCAAGCTCCATAAAAAGGGAATTTATTGCTATATATGCAAGAACTAAAGGGGCATCATAATATTGTGAGTTCTGACCCATGTTTTGACAGGAATCCAAAAACAAGGGAGTTTTATCATTATGTCAGAGCTACAGAACCATAATGATATTGAGAGTTCTGTCCAAGACCTAGACACAAATTCTCTTCACCAGAGAAACCACTCATCCGATAACAACAAGCACATTCTCGCCCAAACAGATCGTGTTTGATCAAATTAATACCCTAAGCTGAATTTAACTTTCATTTCGTTTACAGTACCAATTTTGATAAAATAACATCATATTAAGACTTTAGTCCAAACAAATATCGAAACTTAGTCATAAGAGTATCAATGGGTTTGTTAAACTAAAAACTCTAACACTTTAAATGCTACTAAGAAAGAGCAATAAGTACTATGAAAATAAAGTGTATCCTTGCGCACGTTTATCGCTTCAAGCGATAGAGCTATTGCTATTGCAATAGAAATATTTAGTAAACAGCAACTGTGCAACGTCGATGTTATCCTGCCTGCTTAGCTGTCGCATATCCTTGACTAAAGTAAGATACGCTAAAACAAACAAAAATACAATGGCTCTACGTTGAATGGTGCCTTCTTTTGCTGTGCTGCTATCTGTCTCCTTGTCAGCTCTCTTACTTATCGCTGTCACAGTCCGCTGCTGCAAGTCAAAGTTAAAATCAAATTTTTTTTTTGATTTATAAAAGTTGGGATTTTGCAGTTTTTTCTTTTTTTATTTAATTTCTTTTTGACTTTCTTTATATTTCGATTTTACTTTAGCACTGCATTTTGCCACTACGCGCATAAAGTCAGTAAGCAAATGCTTATAGATGGATCGCTGCAATATTTTTAAACTGTGGTTTTAATATTAAAAATATTTGATATCTAAAAAAAAATTGTTAAAATTCCACTCAAGTTTCATGAAACACATTTTAATTTGATGTTTTATTGAAAAACTCAACATAATTTTGCATGTTCAACATATACATGGAAATACTCATACAACTTTAGTATGTAATTAAACAAATGTATACAGCATAAAGCAGCATTTAAACAATTTGAATACTCAATTTTGTTACACACACACACGCATAATATGCAACTCAATGCGATTTAATTAATTATCAAATTCCATAAAATACTACCGCGTGTTACCGAATTTCGAATAACCATGTTACGACCATCAACTTGCATGAAATTGGAAATGAGTGCGGTGGCAGCAACAGCAACAAAATATGCAAAACTTTAAAATACGCTGTCATACGTCAGTATCCTGCATAGCACTCACTGTTGCCACTGCTGCTGATGTCCTTTTTTAATGTGAAAATGCGAAATATACAAAATTTTCCAAGTGCATAAATTTAAATTAAAATTTATGAGCAACAATGCAACAAAATGTTGTTTGTTTGGTTAAAAGTGGGCGTAGGTGGCGTGTGTATGTATGTGTGTGGTATACACTTAAAGTATAGTCAAGTATACATACACAAGACAATAAATATAGTAGAAAAGGATGTTACGCACACCCATGCAGATGATTATAGTCACAACATGGTGTTGAAATGAAACAAAGAGCAGGTTTAAATGGAGGGAACCTATGGGAAAATCATGTTTGCTAACTATTTATTGTTCACAAAGCGCTCATGTGACTTATCAAGTATGCTGCAAAGCAAAATTCTATTAAAAATATGGTAAA
Source organism: Meiosimyza decipiens (assembly GCA_963680825.1). Taxonomy (NCBI): domain Eukaryota; kingdom Metazoa; phylum Arthropoda; class Insecta; order Diptera; family Lauxaniidae; genus Meiosimyza; species Meiosimyza decipiens. The sequence goes on from OY804260.1 coordinate 76,070,899, forward strand.
ATCTTCAAAATAACAGCTGAAATAATAAAAATTACAATTTATTGGCTCTTGAGCTTCAATATTGTTTCGCAAATACCTCAATTAAAAAGCAGTTATGAGTCCAAATTGTATTTTTGGGACCTTTTGTTAGCAATAAATTACCTTAGGGACATGATTTATATAGTTAAAATTTTTATAACAAAATAGAAAATTTTAGGTATTTTTAAGTTTTGCATGAGGATTTCTTTGTATTCGTTTAATATGACTTGCAAAACATCCTTACAGTTTGGTCAAATGAGCGTTGCTTCACAAGATATCGAGACCAAAAAATCTGAAATTTTGTCAAAAGGACTATAATTCTTAGTTATACTCACGAAAAATTTAAATTAAGTGGGAGATACTTGTGCACTGGTAATAATCCAATCGAAGTAACAAATATTTCGTCAACGAAAACTATTGCTTGAAAACGTATTATTTAATGCTTTTAGTAAATATTTTCATATATAAATACACATACACGTACTTCCTCCCTTACGAGAGTGGGCGTTTAAATTGTAACACATTTTGCATGCATGAAGATTACAAAGCTGTAGCGCAACATTTGCAGTAACAACATGATGCTCACCAAAATTTTCATCAACAACTCTAACATACACTAAAGCAGCAACACAAAAAAAAACAACATTAACAGTATTCACAACAATAACAAAAGTTACACAACAATAAGTCGTTATAACAACGACAACAACAGCAACAACATCAGCAAAAGGAGCTACAGTCAAATTCACAGCAGGAAATAGCGATTGTTCAATTGCTTGCTTGCTGGCTGGCAGCAGCAGTTTACCAGTGTATGTATTTGTATATATTTCAATGTGTGCTGTATGGTTGAATCATATCTAAGTATGTGCGTATGTATGCTTGACAATAACAGCAGATAAATTTGTAGTTTTAAGCAATGAAAAATCAACCAACATCATAATATTTTGACCAAAACAATTTCAACATAGTAGCAAGCAGTGAGATTAACAGTAGCAGATACAGCAACAGCATTTGGAGCACAGTTTGCTGTAGCATTGAAATAGATAATTCATTTTATTTTTCATCATAGCTACATATTGTGTGCCACGCCTATATTGTGTTGTTTATTGCGCACAGTTTTGAGAGTTTAATTATGTGTGATTGTTTGTATAAGTTAGTCTAACATATATTGACTTATTGAAAATTTTTGTGCGGAAAATTAAAAAAAAAATTTATTTTCAATTTTTGGGTATAGCTAAGAAGCTGTTGAAAAGTTTGAATGAAAATTTAATTGAAAAATTTTGCATCCAAATAATTTTCGAAAAAAAAATAAGTGTAAGTCAAATTTGTTTTATAAGATTTAGTGAGGGGAAAACAAACGCTTCGTAGAAATCGATAAAATTTTTTTATTGTTTTATTTTCTGAGCAATGAATTTATAAAAAACATAATTTCACTTAATTTTAATTAACTTAATTATAACATATCCAAAACTAAAAAGTTTATACAATTTTTTATTAAAAGTTACTCATACGCCGTGTTAAACAACATTTAAAATGATTTCGTAAAATAGTGGAAGTATTTTTTAAAAGTAAATGTCAACTTAAATTTAATTTCATATATAAAATTTCTAAATCGTGCATTTTCGCTTTAATTTTTTTCCCACCAAGACAATATATTGCTCGCTTTTATTTTTCTTTATAAAAATATAAACAGCGCATTGTATTCCATTTAGCTTCCTTCCGCAAACGTACGCGAAAAACTTTTTTAATATTTTATGTTTTACATCAAAATTTGTTTCTTTTTTATCATATTTTGTTGATGTTATTTTATTTTTTATTTCGTTGTTACTCTGGAAATAATTGCTCCCAGGTGGCAAATATACTTAATATGTGGCAACGTCTTGTACCATTGTATTTTGTCTTATTTTTTTTTTGTATACAATGCATATTTTACAATATAATTTCACGGTTAGGAATTTTAATTTCATTTTCAAGATTTTAAATCTCTTTAAGTTGTTTAACGTCGTTGGAGCAAAGAACACTTTTTATTTATTTATAATGCAGTTTGAGCTTAGTAATTTATGAGTAAATTTCATGACCAAAAAAAAAAATATTTTGCAACAAAATTTTGTTTTTTGTTGAGATAAAATGATGGCAGTATGTGCTGTCTCTTAAATATTTAAGATTTTAATAGCACATTTGTGGTAAAAGTTTTTTTAAAGATTTTTTAAGCTGTTTTTGAAATATTTTCCAATTGATTAATATATATAAAGTGAATATCGACAATGTTAAACAGATTGAAAAATTTTAACTTGCAGGCTCTTCGCCACTTATTATTTTAGAGCTTTCTCTCGCTTTAAATATTGTCAGTGACTAAGCTTAAAAAATGATATCTTTTTGTTAAAAATGGTACAGCACCTAAATACAACCTTTTTGAAAAATTCCATTTACACTGTTATTGTTTAATGAAACAAAGAATAATCACCAAAATTGATATATTATTTTACAGACTTTCTTTGAAATAGGAGTATTTTTGTAATATATTTTATTTAAATAATTGCAATGTGTGCAAAATGAGACTTAAATGCTGAAGGAACATTGACTGATATCAGCTTAAGATAACGTGGGGTCGCTGAGTTAGAATATGCCATTTGGTTTTGACCTAAACGGTACATTTTAGCCAAATTTTCTAAAAACTTTACATGCAGTACAAACGAAAGACATTTTTCATGCGGTCTTGGGCAAAAAATGTAGTTAAATGTTTGAAAGAGCGCTAAGGAGTAGTAGTGAATTAAAAAGATGTTTGCATTTCTGTATAGAAGAATCTTAGCTCAGACACCAAACATCTTACTTTCAAAAAAAATCTGTAGAATAGCATTTGTAATCGTAGTCTAATGGCAGATTTGAGCTCAACGACCTCAAATTGCTTTAACTTAACGTCAGTGGATGTTTCCGATTTCACCGCAAATAGTGTAGCATATTTTACATATTCTGATACAGAATAAGCTCATTAGCATCATGTAGTTTGTCGTGACAACGATGATGTTGAATTCTAGTCAAGAGACCTTTGATATCGTATTTCATATCGAGTACAACACTGAACCATCAGTCTTTTGGTATTTGTTTCAAATGATTTAGGATTTTTCAACGATTTCAGAGAGTTGAAAATCTTTTTCGAAATATTTGTATTGTTTTATTTGCTGACTTTAAAAAACTTAACATTTTTATCGTAAATATCTGAAATTCACATTTTTCTTATTTTTTTTTTCAATTTTGACGACCAATTTTATGAAAAATAATGCTAAAGGAATCATTTTTACAATATTATTTCAGGCTTTCGTCGTGCAAATAGTGTAAAAACTATTAGTTTTGGACTACTTTTTTTGGGCATATTATGCCCGTCAAATCAGCCCTGCGTGTGGGATATAATGGCAATTTCCAGAATCAATATTTAATGTAAGTGATTTCTTAATTTTTTTAATGTTTGTCGATAATGTTTATTTTAAATAAGTTTTGTGAACATTTCGCGCCATTGTTTTCCTCATTTGCTAGGATTTTCTTTATTTTTTTTTTGAGTCATATTTTGAAATTTATTTTTCCAATTTTTAATAAATCTGTTACTTTTTTGCTGAAGTTCTTGCCAGATTTTGTCCATTTTTTGATCTGGTACAAACTTAAATTTTTGTGTGGGAAAAACTTTTTTTAATTGTTTCTTCGTTAAACAAAAATGTGTCACATGAATTTTTCAGAAAAATCGTTCGCCCGGTTAATTTAGAAATCTTTTCATTTCTACCAGGCCCCGGATTTGGCATTCAGGGCTTGGCTGGGTCAATATCAGTCACTTTGAAACCCGAGTTCTTGATTAATTCTACATAATAGTTAGTCATTTTTTAAACTTTTTTATTTCAATAGATTTTTCAAAATTTCTAATATCTTAAAATATTTGAATGCATTTTGTTGTTTGCATTATCTTCACAAATAGCTAGATAGACGAAATTTTCGAAATGCGCCAATTAAAGCTACGCACATTAACACACAGAAACACACACAGCTATGGCATGTGGCGTTATTATACTCACTTTAAATTTGCTCTATATGTCGCGACATTTCTTTTGTGTTTACGTGTGAGTTATTATCTATTATGTTTGTATTTGTGTGCGTTGGCTGAAATTCAAAGAAATAAATTATAATGAATGAAATTCTTTAAAAAAAAGACGACGGCACAAATTTCTCAAACTCATCCAAGAGATTTTATATTATTTTGAATGATGGTGCTTTGTGGCCTAAGGATAAACGTGTTTATCTTGAAAGTAAAAGCAAAATATGAATGAAAAAAAAATGAAAGGAATATAAAGAATTTGAAGAAATAACAAAGATGTTGAATACGAAATAAGAGATGAAAAAAAAATACATAGTAAGGAATGAGTGACAAAAAAAGGAAATACCCGGAAGTTATGAACACGTGCCTACGTTGGGTGGCTAGGTGACTACCGGTGTCTATATTATGCTGGTGTGTGTACTTATACTAAAATGTATTTGTGTGCTTAACAACGTGTCTTTATATGAAAGGTTGCTATTGCGTTTGCTGCCAAGCGAAGAAACAGGAAATCATAAAAATGGCTTTAACTGCAACAGCAACATATTTGAGCAAGAAAAGTATGAATGGCGGTTGCCAAGGAACTTCAAAAGAAAGACATAAGGAAAACAGCTTAAAGCATAACGTGATTAAAGAGATACATTTTCGTCGGTTCTTTTTTAAAGTGAAATGTCTTCGGATTGAAACTTTGAGTGAGAAAAAACTTTCATATGATAAAAATTGTTTCTAACACCAAAGGTAACTCATTCGAAAAATATTTTTTTAGTACTACAGACAACAAATCTATATTGCAAGCATCACAGTATTAGGTCCAACAAATATCATATTTTGCCTTGTGATGTCACTGGTATTGAGTTTATAACTTAATCGTCCCTGGAAAAAATATAATCTCACGCTAAGTTTGAATTTGAGTGAAATGTCATATTTTTCTAATATCAAGCTTATTTTTGCTTAAGCTTATGCTGGGGAAGATTTTTATCAGGTAGAGCTAGAAAAAGCAACTACAAATCTTCAACTAAATTAATTGCTATATATAAATATGCAGAGATTTCGTTTCTTCTTAAATATGCCCTTATGGCTACCTTGCAGTTCCTTCACTTTATTTAACTTTATAAAATTTCACTGAGCTGCTATATATTTTTACCACTTAATAAAATGCTATCTAAATTGAATGCTTTCATTTTAACGATATTTCAAGTAAATAGGCAAATAACTTTTATTAAGATTGAAATTTTGCAGTATATGCTACATTTATACAGCCTCTAGCTACTTGCATGGTTATTCAAAGCTGACTTGAATTGGGGCAGCAATGCTTTTTGGGCACACATATGCATAAAGGGTTTTAATGGGGTGCACAGTAAAATATGGCTTGCTGCATTTATTTCTGATGTTTCATTTTTGGCAATTGATACCCGATATCCGGTACTTGGTATTTATTATTATCTAATGTGGACTCAAAATCTGCTTCGATTTAACTTAATTTCACCGATTTTTATCAAACTTAGCATTAAAAGGAAAGTATCCTTCAAAATTTCAAAATCTGTTAAACGGTATTTGAGTTATCTGCTAAATGTTCTGAATCAGTTTTGTCTCATAAGTGCTACCCATGGTCAATATACTTCATATATACTTCAATACCTTCCAAAAATTACATGCTTTTACTACGGCTTTATTCTCAAATATTGTTAAGTATTTGACTTTTTTGTGATACTGAATTTTTCCCCCCTCAAAAATCTACTATTTAGTGAATTTCTCAATTATTTTGTAAACGATCCACCTTAGCGAAAACACACACGAACGTACAGCATATATCCATTTATTCATTCATTCATTTCATTTATGTTATGCAAATAACAAGCAAGCAAGCAAGCAAGCGACCAGGTAAAAACACATAATAATAATTTCAAATAAAATTTAATGCATATCCTAGCATATCCTGGCAGCCACAGCAAATCACGGCATGCAGATCTGCAGGCAGTCAGGCAATGGCGCCATTGTGTAAGTGTTTCAGTGTGTTTGTAATTGTGTAAACTGACTTTATGTATGTGTTTTCACATACACATGCAAAGCTCTGTGTGTGTGTGTATATGTAAGACTGTGAAAAATGGCAGACATCATTTCATAAAAAACAGGATATTTGTTTTTTGTTTTTATTATGAATGCGCATATAAAAAGGATACTTAAAATTAAAGCATTTAATATATTAAAAATACAAAAAAAGACATAGATCCTTGAATTTACAGCCCGAAAATATGCTACACTTTATCACGACCACTACTGGCGCTGACGTTATACTTTTTCCTTTATATATATATATCACGTTCATCACGTGCCGCGTTTTTTTTATTTGTGTGCTGCATATAATTTACCTAATTTTATACAAAAGGCCATGAAGAGAGGTCGGACATAAAAGTGTTGGGGAGCAAAAAAAAAATATGAAAATTTATTTCACCACAAAAACCAAAAAATTTTGTGCCAAACGCATAATAATTTGAAAACAGAGCTATGTTATTTAAAAGGACACACAGTTGGGGTTGATAACGTGCTGCTGACAAGTAGCTTACAGAGATTGAATACTGCTGTGCAAGCAGACTTTTGGAAGTCTACTGCCTATTTGTATGACCTTCAGCTTAGATGTTTTTTTTAAGCAGCGTGTCTACAAGGTACAGTCATGTGATCAACATTGAATGGACAATTCGTTGACAGATTTAATTTCATTATAAATTTATGCATTAGAGTTCATTTACCTCAAAAGCGAAATTTCTTCTTAAAACTTATCATTTGCTAAATGTTTTTGTATCATTTTTCAACACACATATTTTCAAAGGTTGATTTTTTTAGCATTTAGTTTTTGAAAATTAAAAAAAAAAACAGAAAATTTAAAATAGTGAATGAAATATTTATTCGTAGCAATACAACCATTCCTTTCATTTACTTTTTAAAGATTACTTTTTGTAAATGTTGCCTGAGGTGGTTCATCCGTAAGCTCCAATTTTAACACACTTTTTCCAGCATTTCGGCCTGTATCTCACCACTAGCGGCTATAATGTTTTCTTCCAAAGCTGCAAATGTGGCTGGCTTGTCCCTGTATACGAGAGCTTTCACCTAGCCCCACAAAAAATAGTCTAGTGGGGTAAATCGCTTGATCTTGCTGCAAAACGTGAAATTAATTGCTCACCAAACTCGCCTCTCAATAGGTCCATGGTATGGGTGCAATGTGGCACCGTCCTGGTGAAACCACATGTCAACCAAGTCCAATTCTTCCATTTTGGGCAAAACCAAAAGTCGGTAATCAACGCACGATACCTTGATCTATTGAGTGTAACGTTGCGATTTTCATTATTTTTGAAATTGTACGGTCCAATAACGACGCCGGGCCCACAAACTGCACCAAACAGTGCATTTTTAAGGTTGCATTGGCAGCTCTTGAACAGCCTCTGGCTGCTCTTCAGACCAAATTAGGCAATACTGTTTGTTGACGTGCTCATTGAACCAAAAATGAGCTTCGTTGCTGAAGAAAATTTTTTGATTTCTCACATTTTTCGACATTTCTCACAAAGCACGAATTTTGGTAGCGATATTCAAGAACTTACAAGCGTTGGTCATTTGTTACTCTATTCATAGTAAAATGGCAAACCTTAGTGAGCTTTATTGGCAATAACAAATGTTACGAATCACGCGGAAGGTCTTTAAAAGTATACACTGAAAAAACAAATAACAAAAAATCACCAACTCGCTCACACACTAACACACATATATACAAGTGAATTTTTATTCATTTGATTCATTTTATTTATTTGACGTTATTTGCTGCAAGCAAACACACGTACACATAAACAATTCCTTGTTGATATATAAATATATTTTTGATAACATGCTCAAATGTGTGTTTTTGATCTATGAATGTGTATTGTGTGTTTGTTGCTTAACACATAAATATGAGTTACCACAACTGATGCACTGACATGAAATGATGCAACTACTGATGTTGCCACTTTGTTGCCGTTCTCTATTGCTTTCGGGGAGTGTATGTGTGTGTGTGTGTGTGCCTTGCACTTTGTAGTAATCAGCTGCAATAATGTTGTGTTGAATTATTGTTCACTCTGCTTGTTTTGCTTTTTGTGTGCTTGTCCGTCTGTCTGGCATGTTTCTCTCTGTCATTTGCAAATATTTGCAATATTTCACTTTGACAGCGGAGCAACTCAACTGAACGCTAAGTATTCTCACAGATAGTTCGAATGCAGCAGAAACATCAATGTGGCAAATGCTGCATAAATTATGTTTCAGATAAACTTTACAAGCTAAAGTTAAGTAACGTTTGCTAAAATTAATTTCAACTTATTACTAATAAGTAGATCACAGCTTGTAGGCATAGAAAATTACTCATAATAATGTCGACTAAGGAAGTAGAGTCAAAGACTTGTGTACATCTTACTTTCACTTACAAAATTACATCAAACTATCGCTAACTCATTAATTCATTAACTTTGCTTCATTTTGGACTTGTAGCCAAACGTGGAAATGAAATTGAGTTTTTTTTCTTTAGTTTAATTTTCTACTATGTAGCATTTAGATCTTTGACTGAACCTAATATAGTCTTATATCCAATATACAGTTCCTTCTCATTTATGCTGCCTCAATTAGAAATTATTCATAGCTTTTATAATTTGTATTTTTTCAAAAATTTTTTTTGGAACTGTTTTCAATTGCACGGCTGTCTTCAAGTGCTAAAACAACAATACAGTAGATAGTCCAGCAATAACACAAACAGCTGTTACGACAACACTGTTGTATATGTCATTTGCAACGCTTAGTTATTAAGCTGTCAACACTGTGGTACCAGCAATAAAGCCAATTTCATTGCATTTCTTTATTTCTGTGAATCAGTGCAGATTTGTAATTCAAAATAAAAAACAGAGTTTGAAAAATGCTTTTAATTTTTTGGTCAACTTAAATTTACTTTTTTGTCCTTTTTTTTTGTAAAACCCATAACTAGCTGTCGAGGTGGCAGTTGCCATAAAGCAAGTGGCAAGGATCAAGGATAAAAGCATAGCGAGTAAAAGAGCAACACTATATTCTGAAATACGCTGTTACATTGGCAATGCATACATACATTCACGACTCGCGTTACATGCGAAAGGGTGAAATATTAAACGAATATAGCACAGAAATGTATAAGTAAGTGCAAATGTATGTGGGTAATTCTACAAAAAAGTGGAAAATCGTTTTCATTAACAAACATCTGGACCAATTCACATCATTTTAGTAAACCACGAATTTTCAAAACTTTTTAAGCTTTGTCGACAATTTTCAAATAGTAACGATGTTTTCGATACTTTTCGACATCTATAAATATTCGAGACAACAAATGGAAAAATTTAACCTGGTAATTGGTGACATATGTTTCGGCTATTACCACATATATACTTATTCACATACATATATATGTACATAGCCTCATCAGATGAGTTTTGGTTAATTTGTACACGGATTTGAACCCCGACCATTCCAAGAATTATGTTTGGACAGCCGCTCTTAACACTTGAGCCATCCATTTGACCGATTTGTGAAATTTCACACAAAATATCGGTTTCTGCTAAGACTGTAAAATTCTATCAAATAATGTTCAATTAATTGGAAATTTAATGTAGAATTGAAAAAGTTGTTAGAAGTCTACTATATGGTAGTCAAAGCGTAGCTTGTAATATCGTCACGCTCGATAGTAGTTGAAGAGTAGCTTACAGTATTGGAAAAGTTGATTAAATACTCGAGTGAATCTTTAAAGTTTACAATGACTTAAAAAGTATCAACAAAATCTAGTGGAATCGAAAGACATTATGTCGAAAAACATCGGATAAGTGGAATAATATTGATCAGAATATCAAAGAATACTGAAAAGTATTAAAAACTTCAAAAAATCTACAGAAATTGAATGATATCGAAAATCTTCGAAAATGGTGATAACATTGTCGAAATGGTTGACTTTTAAAAAGATTCAGAACTCATTTTAAAATACACGTCAGTCCCACAATTTTTTGCTTATAAACTTAAAAAGGTAACTGTTTCCATTAAACGATATATTTCAAATTCATTGGTCCTCCGAAACATTTTTAAGAATCAGAAATCAAGCTTAAAATCATTCAAAAGCGAAATGCAAAGTTTCCTATTTTCATGTAACTACCCATGCATGTTGTCTGTTGACTCAGTGAGAAAATGCGCAAGGTACTTAATTTTTATTAAGCCTATTACAAAATTGTATTAAAAAAAAATCAAAAACTCATAGTAAATTCTAAAAAATCAACAGCTTTACATAATTCCTCGCTATTTTTTACTGTGGGCTGATAATTTTTTAAATTTTTTATGGGCTGTCTCTTTCAAAAAATGTTAGTTTTAAATTAGCTGCAGGGATCAAACACAATGCAGCGCAAAAACAGCCGCATCATATTCAACAGTACGTAAAGTTCAGCAAATGTATATGGTTTTATATGTTTGCCTGCACGCACCAAAGCTGAGTTCTCATCTGCTTTCAAATTATCGCTTTGGTCATAATTCAGATAGTAAGGACACACAACATCACATTGTCCGCTGCATTGCCAGTGTTTGGTTGCGTCTGAACGTATATTCAAATATCTACTATTTCTGGTTACATTTTGACCTCATTTATTTATTGTTTTACTGTGCTTTAAGCTTTTCTTGCTACCGCTATGATGATTTAAAAATTTTTCAAGAGTGTTAGATTTTTTTCGGTAACGAAAAATATTTACTGAAATGCAATTGGGTCAATTTTTGAGGTTCTTGCAATATTTTGCAATTAAATGTTAACTGCACTTTCAAGCTAAATTCTTCTATCCGGCATCATTTAAACCCGATTATTTTTTATTTTCAAACTTGTCAGTGTCTTGCATTAAAGCTTCTGTATAAAAATTAGCAAATATACAAAACTTTTTTAATAGTTATAAGTAATTTTGAAAAACATACCTCGACAAAGCTGGGTCAATGGTTGCCGCACTAGCTATAAAATAAAGCCACTTTTTACTATATATATATATCCAAACACTTTAAATTTAGCTACAAATACACAGCTTTTTAATCTAGGATTAACTCCCATTATATAATAATATTTTATTAAATAAAAATCGAGACTACGGAGCGTATGAGTAACTTTTAATGAAACTTCAGTTTTATCCATTTATTAAACAAAGCTTAGCAATATCTAAAATTTTTTGGAAACGCTTAAAATTCGAAAATTGGCTCCTATTCGAGAACATGCTCAATTAAAAAAAAAAAAAATAAAATAAAAATTCCAGAGTTCCCATCAGAGCTGCAAAATTTTCATATTTCGAAATTAGAGAAAAAAAATTTCAATTTTACCTCGAGCGATTTATACTGAAAATTGATAGTTTAGGAGAAATATATCAGTTTCAAAAAGTGCTAGGAGTAGATATAGGTATATACTTACTTACATACTTGAAAATGCTATTGAATTAAAAAACATGAGCTCATAGAGCAATTGAAAAAGCGATGGTAAATTGGCTCTTGAGAGTCATGCAATGTCGATTTGTTTTGCAACGAAAAGTTATGGCTACCACATAAAAAATTAAAAAAATCCATGAAAAATACAGTGCTCGTTGGTAATAAAAACTCACTGAAATGCAAGCAAAATATGAAATGCAAAGTAAAAGTAAACACACAAATTGACGCCAAAGGATATGCGCGATGCTGCTGAAAAACAGCAATAAGCCAAAATAAATAAAAACGACGTGAAACCTTTGTAAACTCTACCATGGAGGGCAAAGTTGTAAACAAACGGAAAATTTAAATAGTCTAGCACCTCCGATAAAAAAATCAATAAACAGGGTGGAATGTTCATAACAGAGGGTGCAACAGAAAATGTAAAATAAATGTCGATATTCTTTTATTCAATTTGTGCTTACTTAAAGCAGCAGGATACAACTCGCAACGCTCCAGAAGTATGCAAAAGTTTGGCGTTCAGAAATTTTTGATAAAGATCGGTTTTGTTTGAAAATGTTTGTGATATTTTTCTGAGATATTTTTAGACCGATATAAAGCTTTTAAAGGTATTTTTAAGTAATTTTCAGTCAAAAATATTCATAAAAAAAAGACGACAAAAAGAAGCATGTCGTATCGAAATAGATCGAATTTTACTTTTTTGATCCATATCAACCCTCTTGTTTAAAAAAAAGATCAAATTTTCTACCCTCAAGTTCTGCTTATAACTTAACAATTAAAACATTAGTTATTATTAAGAACATGAAAATGTAAAGAATTATATTCAGTAAAACTATTACTGAAACTGAAACTTAACAATTAATGTAAGAGCTAATATTAGCCGTGAACAACGATAATTTCAAAAGGATACCTCAATTTACTCCTTGCTAAAAATATGCTACTTTTGGTGCTTGTTAGACTACGAAAATTAAAGATGCTCTTCTCAATGTTCTTGTGACGCAAACAAAAATTTGTTCAACTGTAACGATAACATAATTTTCATGCTTTAAATAGCAACAACAAAAGGTGACGCGCATTAACAATTCTATTTAAAAGTTGAATGCTGGCACTGACTGACGAAAACTGACGTTCGTATCCATTTTATCCTTCTTCATAATTAGCCACTTAAAATTTTTACTCATCCAAGCGCTGCGGCATTTCTACCACGTTGACCATGAATAAATGAGGCCAATTGACCCAACATTTTAAAGAAGAGATTGCTGCTGCTGCTTGAGCAGCTCAAGACCAGTGCTAAGAGAAGCAGCATTATACGCTGCATGCCAAAAGGCGTAACACAGTAGCAATTGCTAAAGAAATGACTTTGCCTCTATCACCATTGCCATGATAGAAACACGAGCAAGTCAACAATTAAAATAGAGTTGAAAAGCAGTAATAGAAGAAGAAGAAGCAGTTTAAGAGGGCACAAAATAAAAAAAAAGGAAAAAAGAATCAAATTGGAACGCAGCTTAAAATAAACTCAAGGATGCACAGGCCGCGCACTTAAGGATCACTCATAAAAAATTATGGCAATCATGATGATACGCGCGCGGTGATGATGACGATTATAGCGTTGATGGCGTGGGCTACCAGCAGGGCATGACTGACTCTTGCTGTATGCTTTATCTATGAAGAGTTATCCTGGAATATTTTTTTATACATTTTATGAATTTTTTTTTACATTTTCCATTTTTATTTTTGCTACTTAAGTTAAGTTTTAACTCATAGCTATGCTAGAAGCGTTGGTAGCAGCGAACAGTGCTTTAGTGCTTAGCTAACATTTTTACAATAATTTTTATATATTATACATAGGTGTTTTTTTTTTGTAAAATAGAGTAGCTAGCTAACTTTGTGAGCAATTCCCCTCAAATCATAGCGCCAATAAAGTTCCATTTGAGCTTAAATATAGATTGAAGGCAATTAGTATATCCTTGTTAAACAAGAACTGATTTCTTTTGCACCAAGAAACTGTCGCAGGAATACGTCAGAGTAAATTCATCCATTAAAGGCTCTTATTTTAATAAAATTTTATGACAAAATCACTGTGCAGCATTTACTGCCACACAAGATGTTGACTGATTGTAGCATGCGTACTTGATGAACAAAAATTCAAGTGAAATGGAAATAAAAAATTGCAGAAGGAGATGCAAAAGGATTCAGAACACTAAAATAAAAAATTTTATGCAAATAAAAAAAGCTGTTTGCACAGAATAAAATAAAGTAAAATAAAAAAAAACAGAATATTAAGATTAAGTTGAAAGTGGTAATAGAGATAAAATACACAGCAAGGACAAAATTGTGGCATTAAAAACTTAACTGTTGTAAGCCTTTTGCTTAATATTTTTATTTTAATTCTGATTTTTTTCAATAAGCTAAGAAGCACTTAACAAAAGTCAATTAACTCTGAAATAGCTAAAAAAATATAGTTTTTTAAATGATTTTTAAAAATATTCAAAAATTGCTTAAAATTTTTTGTTTCAATTTTGTGCTTGCGACTTTTTGTAATGTTTTAAGAAAAATTGTTTCTAAAACCAATGCAGCTGTAACTTTGGACTTAAGTTTGTCACACTTCCTCAAAATATACAAAAAAATTAAGGAAATCCGTTGTTACAGTCAAAGTTTGCATGTCGCCACATAACCCATCTATTGATTTTAATTTTTGGAAAATTAGTAATATTCATTTAAAAACGATAGAAGAAAAAAAAGTTTTTATAAAATAGAAAGCTATTTACATTACACCCATATGTTACATTAGTGTATTTAATTTCATATAAGCTAACTAAAGCGTTTTATCCTACAGTTGCGAATATTAAAGTTTCTATAGAACATTTTTGATGTTCAAAGTTCTGTTTTGAGCCCACTGTAGCATTACATACGAAGAAAGTTCAGAGTTTTTTTTTGTTTTTAATCCTTCACTACGAATTATCTGATGATATTCGTAAAATTTTTCAATTCTTAATGAAAAACTGTGTATTCTTACCATTATGAGTTCTTATATTAATTACCTTTTCCTTTCTTTTCTGGTGACAAAACTAAAATAATCGTTGGTTGTTGAAATGGGAAAAGTGTGGACCTTTTTTTTACTGATATTTTGAAAAATATCAAAAATTTTAGTAAAATTGGGTGTTCAAACCAAAAAAACAGTACATTCGGCCTCTAAAAAGTGCATTTAGTACAGTTGCATAAACCCCAAATGCCATCACAGTGATAACTCGCTAAGCAGAATTGCAGATTTCACATCAAACACACCAACTAGCAACTTAATGGATTATGATTTTTTCTAGATAATTTACATAAAAAAAGAAGAGACCTATAGGTCTCATTAACATAAACCAAATTTAAGTATGTCAATTCTAAAACAGTCCTGTTGACCTCTGTTTCCTATAACAAAAGTATAAAACTAAATCTGCATATAACAAGCAACTGATATTGTGCTGTGATATTTCAGTTGCACTTCAGCTTATAAATTTTTTAATTTTAAAAAATGTCATACCGTATGTCTGATGCAGTTCAACATTCAATAGAACAAATATCTATTTTTTTAACAACACAGCTAAAGATTTTTCATGTCGCTGTGCTGAAACATGAGAAAATTGAAGTCAGCCCAAAATGCTGTCATTAATTTTGACATGTTGTCAAGCCAGTGGCTTGTGTGCCATATTAATTCGGAGGGAGGGTGGTTGTAAGTAGTAAATGTGATATGTTCCGCTTGACATTCAGTGACACTTTAATTTCACTAATGCAACCAATGTAAGAATACTGCAAAAATATATTCAGTAACATGGTTTTCCTTCTTTACTGTTGTTCGTTTGCTATCATTAATATGTCGCATTAGAGCAATAGCTGTAAAAACAATTTTTGTTAAGGAGAACAAAATTCTATGAATCTGCTCGTGCTGTGCTGAACAATTCAAGTCTTTAGAAAACATTTATTTACTTCTTCGATAACCTTCAAGACAATACAGTTCTGTTTGACATTTATAAATTTATGTGACTATATTCATGCATAATTGAAACACTGAATTGTAGTGCAAAAATGAAGCTCTAAAAATCTATTTCATTTAAATTACCAATGCTGCGAAAAACCCATGCAACATCTCATCATCATCATCTGTCAATGTCTGTCTTACAAGTGGGCGTCTATTGATAGAAATAAACAGCAGTTGTCAGCTATAAGTAACCACAGCATGGCGCAAGCAAACAAATGAAATAAAAAAAAGGAATGCAAAAACCAAAAGGCTAAAGTGAGCAACAACATCAACGATATAAAATATAGAAAAAAAGGACTCACTGCAGCTAACTTTACAATCAAAGTTTTCTCGAACTCAAAACTCAACGAACGAAGGCCGTGCTGTGTGACCATTGAATTGAGACGCGCAAGAAATCAAAACCAGTAAAAGGATGAACGATTGAAATGTAAAACGAAGCAGCAAGAGAAAATTCTTTTTGCGTGCAACAACAAAATGGAATAAAATAAACTTTAAAAAAAAAAATCAAATGCAAATCGAGAGAAACACAAAAAATAAAATTAAGTCAGCGAAAAAAAAAGGACGCAAAAGTTGCGAACAACTGCTAAAAAAACGCTGTCGAGTGTCCTAAGCAAAGGCTGCAAAGCAAAACAATGCTATGTTTTGTGTTGCTAGTGATGTCAATAATGTGTTTGTGATCTGACTAATTTATATGTTTTGAAATATTGGAATACTTGCTCGATATAACATGACGTATGAGCAACAAAAAATGGAATTTCACTAGAAAAATCAATACAAGTCGGTGGGTTTTTTTGTCAGGAAAATTGTTGTTAAAATTATTTCATTATCTGTTCAACAGTTTCTAAGCTGAAATGGTAAATAAATGGCTGTCCTTTAGTTGAATGCCATAAAGTTGGTATTATGTATACATTAACACCAGCGTTAAATATACTAGAAGAAAACTATGTTTTTATTTTGCAGATTTTTGGTCTTGCTGAATTCAAATCTGGTATCCATTTTATCTCAATAATTTAGCGTTTTTATTTTGC
The DNA here is from genome assembly GCA_963680825.1 of Meiosimyza decipiens. Classification (NCBI taxonomy): domain Eukaryota; kingdom Metazoa; phylum Arthropoda; class Insecta; order Diptera; family Lauxaniidae; genus Meiosimyza; species Meiosimyza decipiens. The sequence goes on from OY804260.1 coordinate 76,087,514, forward strand.
TTAGTGCTGAGGCATAACAGCTTCAAAAAGCTGGTCAACATGACGTATGACTAACCTTAAGTTGGTTTGCTAATCGATTGCTCTGCTCTACAAAATGAAACTGATGTCAGCTAGTCATACGTACTCTGAGATAGAAAAAGCTAAAGGCGTCGTTAATCAGATTGGTGGGTTAAGTGGTCAATACCCTAAATTGGTGACCAACATTTTTTTACAATGTCATATAGCGTAAATCATTCAAAATGTTTTTAATATTATAGTTTTCTCCAAAAACCGATTACTTAAATACTTAAAAGTAACTTTCGAGTGACTGTGAAAAGCACAAAAATGCTTTAAAAAGGATTCCATAACTTAATAAATAAAAAAGTAAAAAATGATTTCGGAATAATAAAATTCAGCGCATGAAATGAAATGACTGAGTTCGAAAAAAACATCATTTTTTATTTATCTTCATTTTTGCGTTGCTTAGTGTTTGTGAAGTTTTGAAGTTTTTTTTTTCACTCTAAGCTTTCTGCTGATTTTTTTTAACTTTTCTTTTAACTATTTTTTTTTTTTCGTACGCTGCTGCTTTGTGATCTATGTTAAATGGCACACTTCGAACACACAAAAGAAGGACAATAAGTCGAGTCAGCAAAAAAGCAACACTTTTGTTTCATTCATTCATTGATTCGATTTTATTTAGATTACACTTTTTTATGCATGCAAGATTTCATGTACGCTGTTACATGAACATTTTGTTTGTATTATGAATCCAACTGAAAGGATATTGGGCTGTTTAAATGATTTATTTAAAAAATTATGTGCACTTGAATTGCAACTTGCTGCCATTGCAGTAACCCGCAATAATAGAAACACTTAGCCTTCCTGCCATAAGTGTCATATGTATGCCCACTTAAAAATAAACTGCAAATTCAAACAGTCAAAATAAAAAAGAAAAATTCGTGTAGCATTTAGTTCAAGTTTTTTCTGAAACCTTTGAACTTTAAAGCCATACATTGAAAGTAACCTGCAATGCCTGCTGGTACTTCTAGCACTTGAGGTTGACATTTTTATGTGTCAAACTGACTGCTGCTGCTGCTACTGTTGACACATGCAAAAGCAGCAAAGGCAAATACATATTACATAGGGCACACACATACATCGAGCACATGCACATACTGTTTTGTTTGGTGTCGCGCTGTGTGCTTGAATTCATTTTTGGACACATTTGTGTGCAAGCACACACCGAGTGAGACAGCCGACACGCACACACCAATACAACATGCGACAGATGCTGCTTTTTTTTACTGTTCTTGTTTCAATTGTTATTGTTGTTCTTACTTTAACTTTTGATGAAGCATTGTTATTTTTACGCCTAAAATAATGCTTTGCTCTCATATTTTTTAGGCAAATACATACTTTTAGGCACAGCAGCAACTGCAGCTTTTAATTGTTGCACAAGCACCAACTTCTATTAGTGGAGATGGTGCAAGAAAAATGAAAAAAAAAGTGCTGTGAGCATTGTTTTTGAACAACTGCAACGAACAGTGCAAAGTTAAGAACCAACAGTGACTGCACAAATTTCTAAACAACCCTGTCTCCATGATATGTTTTTTTCTATTTTGTTGTCATCGCTGCTGCTGTTACCGCTGTTATTGCACGCGCAATTTGGGTTAAGGCTGTAACCCTTATATTTATGGTTTGAAATGAATGCGAACATGACGCCGTATGTGCTCGTTTTTACATAAAAAGTCATAGTTTCTCAGTTCTGGCACTCCTACGCATATGAATGGCGGGTGATTCCATGCAATATTTAATTTTCAATAATACTTATAATACTTTTACTTCACTGCTCTCTAAAAGTATGTAACTTCCAATATATTCGCAAAAGGTTTTCTTTGAAGTTTAGCCATAAACCTGTGTTTCTGCATCACTCAACGAGTTCGCTCACTACATTATTTCATGCGTCACTATCGGAAAATGCATCGGCTAGAGCATTCACTTATGGTATGACCGACAAGCAATTCAGAAACATTCATGAACGCAGCTGTTGACAAAACAACGGTTTTTGTCTAGCTGCATATACAGGTTTTGTCTTTTTTTATAGTTAATAGTTGTTGCTGCCTTTTTTAATGCATATGTGCCCAGGTAGAAAAATTGCCTTGAATGACTATGTTCAGTGGACCGAAGAGCAGTGTGGAACAAAAACAATTAACCAAAGTTTTTGGGTCCTCACCAGAGATGTTCAAAATATCCTCATTTTCTAGAAATCTTCGGAAATGCCTACAATTTTTGAATTAACTTCATATCAAGTATATCCTCAATCAAAAAAAAAGTTCAAGGGTTGCTGCCTTCATTTTTCGAAATTTAAGTAAGAAAACTGGTGCTATTTTCTGGATTAAAATTGTTTTTTTTTAAATTTTTTGTTCCATTTTTCTTTTGTACACTATGAAAGTTTCGAAAAAAACATGTCGCTATTTTTAAAATCTATATATATCGAAAAAATCGATGTAATCGACCACTGTTCATACCGAAACTTTTTTAAAATATCAACTGGGTACGTTCATGTGTCTCCTTCCTTTGTATGTTACATTTTGTTTTATTTTTATATTGGCGTTGAGTCTGTTACTGCACCTGAGGCTTGATAGTGACCAGAAAATTATTGTTGCATACTTTTTTGCTGCTACTGCTGTTAGTGCTGGTATTTCATTCACGCTTCACTGGTATTTAGGTCACTTGAGCTTGAAAGCTTGGCAGCTAGTGTGTGTACATGGTATACACTTGTGTTTCTGTCTATGCATCGGTGTGTGTGTGTTTTTGCAAGTGCGCTTGGTGTCAGGTGTCAAGTGAACAGTTTACTGCAAAATGCTTTTTATTATTTGTCATTGTTTTTGTTTTTTCTTTGCCATTATTGCGTTTGTTGTGTAGATTATTGCCGAAGTAGCAGCAGCAAAAACAATAAATTAATTTGCAGTCACTTTATTTGTTATTTTAATTCGTTACAACACGAATGTTGAAAACATGAGCAAGATAAAAATATTTATGAAGGCATAAAATCTAAGAAAAAAAAAATTTTTATTACTTTTATAGTTATATTTTCAAGTAGAACTAGTTCAATTCTTTATTAATCCTTGAATATCATAATTTGCTCATGTAGCACTAACCCTTGTGAACAAACGAGGTAAAGATGCCTTCAAATAAAGCAACGCAGCTCAAGTGAAAAATAAACAGTGAACTTTTTTTTAAGCTCAAAGCTGAGTGTAAAGCACTAAGATAAAATAGGATACGCTACAAAAAACCTTGAAATGTTTGTTATGAACTTGGTAATAACTTTGAGCGAAGCTTTTTAAACGCGTATAAATTGAAAAATAATGCATCTAAAAAAGGCCCACCAAAGGCAGCATACACAAGAAAAAATAGCACAAAAAACTATTTTAAAATTACCTCAAATTATATACTTGCATTAAACTTAAGCATTCCACCCAAGCATTTAATTGTTTTATATTTGTCTTAAGATAACAGATAAGAACTCTTTAGTATTTTGCATATGTTAGATATTAAATGTCGCAGAGTTCTAAGAACTTGGAGTCCTAGTAGCAATTCCAATGTCAAGTTGCTCACTTGATGACATTGAGTTCCGATTTGAATTCAAACTAAGCTTAGAAAATGGAAATGGATTGAAAAAATTATCGATGTTCGGCTCTTACGTAAAAGATATATTTTGCTCTACTGTAACGCTAGTGCTGCGAATATCGATGTGATATTTTAATGGTAGGGAGGATCTCAAGTATATGTAGAAGTAATTTACGAATAAAGGACACTCTCGAAAAAGTTCCCTTATTCCACCATTCGTGATTAAACTTTTTTTTGAATTCTTGCATTTTTTGGTGTAAGCAACTTCTTTATATAACTTTTTGCGAGTTAGATGTGTTACCCTTTCTTACGTTGTTAAATTGCTGATGAATCAGACAATTGACAAAATCGACAGAAGTGCTACAAATTTATTTCTTAATTGGCTTATCTTCTAAATAAAGTGAGATTTTGTGTAATTCGGTGTGGTTTTCTTAAGTGCAGCTTTTCTTATACTTAGAAGTTTTGTTTCTTTATGTAGAATAGATGCAGAACTGCATTGCACCTTTGCAATCAGATGGCATCTAAGGCACTCTGTAAGCATCGCAACTGCAAATATTCCGGTCTAGGACATCTTTTTTTTTATTCATGCAACAGGTTTAGCCAAGTATTCTGGTGCTATCCTCTAGTTATCGATTAAAGTCTATGATTAAAACTAAAGAGTAATTTTCTGGCTCTAAATATTAATAAAAATCTATCAATTATTTGAATGTTATGAAGCTTGACAAGTTTATTTTTTTCTATTTTAAAAGTGTTAGCAAGAATCTTAGACATAGTAAAGCATTATTTTATTATACAAAGCTATATGGTTGTTATCCTTAGTCGTCATGCTCAGTTCAGTTATTATAAATTTGACAGCGCAATAATCATATTTCTAAGGACTGTAAATGAACTTTTAAAAATAATGCGCGTGTATCAAATAAAAGTACAATATTTATCAAATCCACAAATAGCATGAATATAATTTGCGACAGGACTAAGCAAATAGCATAACACAACAAAAAAATAACTACCAAAAATGAAAAATTTACACAGATATCTTGCAGTAACTTAAAAATCGCCTGAGTGTGGCGGTCGATTAGAAAAATTAAGAAAGTTTTAAAAGAATAAATGAATGAATGAAAAATATGCAGCCATTACAAATGTAATGAAAAATGATATAATAAGAAAACAACAAAAACAAAAATTACTTTGTGCTGCATGTGATGCTGATGGCAGCATCAAAATTTAGAAACAGCAGCAGCCTGCTAAACGCCGCGTTGAATACACCAACCAAGATTAAATGAATAATGCTGCACAGTGGGATACTAATGAATTTAATGGGACCAAAAGTAATAAGAATGCAATTGTATTGTGTGTGTATGCTGTCATGCTTACAAAGTGGCCACTGAGAAGTGAGTGAAAATTTCATTTTTATTAATAAATGTTAAAATAAAACACAACCATACAACTTATTAATTTCAAAATGTAGGTATTTTTTGCCATAATTTAAAACAACAATTTTATATCTCCCAAATAGAGGGCTGCTGAGGAGACAATGTGGTCTCTTGCAAACTTTGGAAAACCAAAATAGTAGTCACGTGATATTTTACAATTGTAAACTATTTATTTTCATGATTCTAAGCCACATTTTGACTGTCTTCCTTTGAAATTTGTATTTAAATATTTTATATAAGGCCGCTGAGGAGAGAAAGTTGTACATTTTGAAAACATTAAAAGATTAGACGCAGATTTGTGCTCATAGTACAAAGAAATTTGTTTTGTTTAAGCTCCGATAAACGACATAATAGTACATTTGTAACAAGTTACTCAGATTGCAACACGCTGCAACTGAAAATTTGTTAAGATGAAAAATGCTCTATAATTGAAATACAATTTCATCGTTCAGGGCTTTTTATCGCCAATATGCTTAATTGCACTGTTCATGCCATGAAAAGCTATTTTCTATAGTTCACAGCAATGCGTACGACCTCTTTGCAGTGACTCTAAGTAGTTTTTATATTTTAACCAATTCAAGGTGCTATAATATAAGTAACAACTTTAGCTTCGCCAATACAAAGTCAGTTTTGCTACACGATAAAACAAATGCATCTATGATTCATAACTACTTATTCGAAAAATTAATTTAAAATAAATTATTTAAAAATTCCTATACCTGTTTAGCAGAAAGCTCATAACTTTTCCCCTTAAAATTATTTGCCCATAATTCTACTCTGCCATATACACTGTACACTGTGTTACAACAACGCATCGAGTGCTTAGCATAATTGCGGTAAGGCTCTAAACTAAACTGGACTGCGTTTTATTACTTCAACATTTCTAATTTTGCTTTATGTTGCTTCGCAATTTCTGTTTTTTTTTTTTTATTTTTACCAAATGAAAAATATCACTAAATACTAGGGGGTTGTGTTGGCAGCAGCAAGTTAGTGTACCCGGATATAGCAGTTGAGGGTGTCATTTCGGCCATGAAACATATTTTAATGCTAATGACTTAATGAGAAAAGTTTGTTTCAGTAATAAATTTTTTACCATTTTCATTTCGCTTTTGCTGGTAATTTACGTTTTCTTAATTTTCTGTCATGAATTTTCCAACAACAACAACAACAGCCGAAACATATTTCATAAATAAGCAATGTCGGCAGATTTTTTTGTTTTTCACATTTTCAATAATAAATCTGCGCATAAATATGTGTGCGCTAAATTAAGACAAAATAAAAAGGATTCATAAGAAGTTCGCACCTTGGCATGAATACTTTTGGCATTGACATAATGAATTCATTACTCACTTAGCAAATGTTTTTTTCTTTTTTTTGACAATGTTTTGACAAGTGAAGTCAAAACTTAAAATTTTTAACCCCACTTAACGATGTTTTGTTTAAGTCAGCGTTAAGAGGATTTTTTTTGCGAGCTAAAATTATATGAATGTGATTGTTCTTTCTTAAGAACACGTTAATTTAAGCAGCATTTTTGTGTATGTTTATAAGTGTTTGTAACAGAATCATGCATATATGTGCTTATGTAGATGTAAGGCATACCAGTTAGCAGTTTTAAATGAAAAATATTTTTAAGCCAAAGAAAATATGTTAACCAGGAGCTATAATTAGTTGTTATTTCATCAGTGTGGTAGGCAAAATTCTTTAAAAAGAAGCTGGCCGAAGAGTAAAATTATAAATCAAAAATAATTTTTGGCTTTAAATTGCTTACTTCTGTTAATGTCCTCATTTATGGTAACTTAATGTCGGATCCATCTTAAACAATTACACTTCGAAATCCAAAAAAGTCATCACTTGAACCATAGAATGCTGCTCAATTATATCCTGTGAACTTAATCTGCTTTCATTTGGTAGAACACCTTTCTTACACCGTCGAAGAAATGAAGTTACTTGAAAAAAATTGATTAACATGTTGCTTTTAACGCTATTAATAGTCAGTTATTGCTGCTTGAATTTGTTTGCTTTATTGTTTTTGCCGCTTTTATTTAACATTTGCTGTCAGTAGCGACAACTGCGCCAACGAAATGAACTGACATTGACGTTGATGCTGCTGACAAGTGAATAGCAATCATTTTTATGTAGAGTGCATTACAAAAAAGAATATTTAGGAGGAAACGAGCGAAAAAAATAGCATCCCATAAGAAGTATTATAAAAAATGTTAAAAAGTGAAGTAGAAGTAACTGTACGTATAAGAAAAGCATTTGAATTATGAAACATGGCGCTTGGCAGTTGCAACATAAATCATGCCACATTAACATCTGTTTAAGCGACAACGACAAAAGCAACGATGACGACGAAGACAACGGCAACGACTATGATGTGGACGATGATCATCAAATATCAGTTGAAAATGCGCTTTTGTTGACGATAAAGATTGTAGTGTACTGTGATTTGATTGAAGATTTAAAGTGGACAAAATATTCAAGCCAAAAAAGTGTGGATAAGAATTTTTCATTCCTTGTCATCTAATTCACTGAAATCACTGTGCAATGCGCTTCCCCCACATTAAAGTTTACAGACTAAGGCAGAAGCCGGAAAAGGATATGGTAACGATGAATGCGCACGATGAATGCACACAAACTACCAAACTAAAGTGAAACCAAACCAAACCCGAAACTAAGAGAAATAGGAAATAAAATGAAGTGAAGTGCAATAACCAGAAGCGAAAACAACAGCAGGCAGGCAGCATTCTGACCATAACTGAAATACCAAACGACAGCCGACTAAAATTGAAACTTAAGCAGAGTGGTGTTTTTGTGCATTTTCTACATTTCAGTTTTTCGAATTTGATTTCAAATTCGCTTTCATTTTACATTTGACTTGACTGTAAATGTTGCTGCTGCTGATGTTGTGTTGCAATGGCACAACTAAGGCAAAGCATCAAATTCTACTTGGCGTAGATGTGTGTGTGTGTGTGACCTTTTTTCCATTTCTCAAACTGCCTTTCCTACTTTCTTTGGTATTGTGCATTTGGTTTAACATTTTAAACATTATTTAACTGCTGTTTCTGCTGCTGCATTTACTGTTGTTGGTTTTCTTAGCCAGCATCATGAGCGACGCGTGCAAATAATGTGAGTTTAATAATGTGGCAATAATTTATGACCGCACAGCACAGTAACAACAAAGGAGGTCTCCTTTGTCAGTACCATTGGTAATGCAACTAAGGAAAGCTGTAGCAGCAACATTAGTTGCTGTTGCAGCAATGTTATACTGCATGATAAATGATAGAGTTTTCTTCATTTCATTTTTATCCTCCCTTAGAATATTTCTCTCTCTCTGTTTCGCTCTATGCTACAAAGGTTTCGTAACCTAAATATAATAAAAGTGCTTTTAACAACGATTAATGGCACAATTTTCATCCTTTTTTTTTATTGTAAAAAGGTTTTGATCTCATTTTAAGAAGGTTTATTTAATAAGTTTTAGTTACTTATAACTGGGCTTACATAAATGCTTCTTTTATGGCTTTCCAGACATTTTTTCTGGCAACAACATTACATATAAATATGCCCAATATGTGGTAATTTTGCTTGGTAGCATACCAATAATACTTAAGGATCACTCATAGGTAGCTCCTAAAATATTGAATAATATAAAAAAATACTGTTAAGCATCGCTAAGTGCTCAAAAACTCAATAGCTCATGCATCGTGAGATCATAATACCAGTCAAAAATTTCCTTATTATATTTCACCACTGGTCGTAAGAAATGTTCAAAAATTGTTACGTGCTCGACCCAGTTCAATTCCTCTGAGTGGCTCTCTTAAATTTCAAAAATATAGTGGCTCATAACTTTTTCGACCACAAGAGCAAAGAATGAATTTTCTTGAGATGGAGTTGGTGCTGAGATAATTCTCCCGCTACTAATCAACTTCTTTCTAAGCTACCGACTTGGTACCAAATTGTGTTATTGCTAGGATATACTCTGATATTAATATGCTATCTGAATTTGCTCTAAGTTTGAGTAATTGCTCCTTTACTGGAATATTAAACTTGAAGATTTTTTTTTGTTGTAAAACATAATACAGAGCGTATATAAACAAATTAATAAAATAGTTCGCAAACAAAGGACCTTTCAAACCAAACAGTTTTTAATAATTTTATACTTTTCTTTACCCACGCTATTAATCATTCTCTATAAATATATAGTTCCTTTAAAGGATTTTCCTGTAAATATCTACGGGAATAACAAATCGAAAAAACGATTAAAAATCAAATCGATTTGTTAGCTTAATTTAAAATAAAAATCCTAAAACCAAATAAATGTTAAGCGCTAACTTCAACTATATGGGCAAATATCTGACATTCACACACACACAAACATTCCATAACACATATACCACAAATTATAAACATTAAATCCTTGACACCTATGCAAACATACAAAAAAAATCTAATGTCACGAGCCACAAGCCGTTGTATTTGTAAACTTATAGCACTCCAACACACACACACATCTGTTTGCACTAATACGCACACATGCACACGTACGCATATAAATATGGATTTCCTATGTACGATTTCCGATCGCATTATTTCCTCTCAATTTTTTTCAGAAATTTTTTTATATAAAATCATTCTTGCATGTCATTGAATTTCATCGACTTTTGTGGTAGAAAATTTGCACACAGCTACAATTTTTGAGTGTGACGCCCATAACCCACACAGCAACACACATTTATGCATATGCTGTGTTCTATAAACACACAATTTAATGCTAACGCTTAGCTGTACGTGTATGTGGATAACCACAACATTTTTATGATTAATGCATAAAAATTATTGAACTAAATCCAAATACAAAGAAAAAAAAAATCCAAATTTTACTGCTATTTGGCATCCCTTACTCTGCTTCATCTCTTGTTATTTTCTGTCTTGTTCTCTTTTTTTTCTATTGCTACGCTTCTTAATGCTGACTTTATGCGTTATGTCAAGGACGTCGGATCAATCAAGGATTAAGGGTTTTTATTTGCATGACATTGTGGCAAAAGTACGTAGCGACAACTTGAAACCGCCTCAATTTCAACTTTTTTAGCTACCTGGCGTTTTTTTGTGCTCCCATCATCAGCATCAGAGCTCATGTCGGTAACATTCTTTGCTCAGCATTTTTTTTTCATTTTTGTTTTTATTGCTTTTTCAACTTGAGCAGATTTGCGCCAGATTTTGTGTAAATATGACATTTACAAAACGCTTCAGCATAGATGAGTGTATGTTTTATGTCTGTTCGTATTGTGGGGGGTGGGGTGGTAGGTTCAGAGTAGATGAAGCGAAGGTCGCTTTGTTTTGTGCTTGTTATGTTTATTTTCGTTATAGTTTAATGAGTGGTGAGTTTTAATCCACTTATGTGCTACTTAGTGGTTTCTTTTTTGTAATCAAATGTGTAAATGAGTTTGTGTGTATGTGTGAAAACACAAGTGCAAACAGGTACATACATATGTATATGGTTTGTATAAAAGTGCACAAAAATTTTGAATATTTTATCTGTGTTTTTTCTTCTCTGTGGTCATACAGTTTATTATCCTTGATTAGGTATTTGTTGCGGTTGAATTAATTTTACAAGTTCTATGTTAATGCATGCACGTGTAGGGAATTAAAACTGTTATGTTTTTTATAATAGAATACTAAATTATAAAGCTTAGCGGGTGCAATTTTGAGCAATTTATTGAAATTTATTAATAAGTAATATACTATTACTGAAAATTAGATCAGGAAACAATTTTTCTTAAATGAGTGTCACAATTGCCAGTATCATAGTTTAATTTTTTTTTAAACTAAATCCTTAATTCCCTTATGTTTACTCAGAAACGGATGTCGACTTTGCCTAAAAGTTACTTTACTTTAGACATTTAATCTTGTTACTGGCAAAAATAAAATATTGTGGCTTTTTCAGAGCATAAAAGCAACATATTTCGATATTTAAGCTCAAATGTTTTCAAGTATCCTTGATCGTATTTACTATACATCGCTATAATGAAAATGTTGAAGATATTTTGGATTGTTGTTGAAAACTGAAATTTCTCGAACCACCGTCAATCACAGCAATTAAAAATCACTGGGACCACTTAAAGTAGGATTTTGTAGCAAGATCTTCGCATGTTCCTATACAATGATGTTATGATTCATCATAACATCATGAAAAAAGACAAGCCGTATCTTTTGACTTAATAGAATATCATAATTTCCATGGTTGAAGCTAAGTTGGATTTTTAGGAGCGAATTATTATGACCGATGAGGCTTATTTAATGTTCCCTGGCGTAATCAATAATAAAATTACGCTTTTGTTGCACTAATAATTCTCACATAATTCACGAAACACTACGCACAATGAGAAAGTGACTGTTTGGATCGGTGCGTACTCCAAAAGCATCACTGCAACATTTTTCTTCAGAGCTGCTGAAGCAGTCAATAGCCATCGATATCGATGGGAATTGGCAAATTTTTGCTACCGCAAATACGTGAAGTTGATTTGGAAAGCCATACTGCGTTGCTTTACAATGTATTGTTGGCATCGGAGATTTCTGGAACGTACGTTGTCGAAAAACTGTGATATTTACAGCTCATCAAGATCTCTGAATTGTAGTTTTTGTGGAGATTTTTGAAGAGTAAAGCGTATGCTAACAAACAAAATACCATAGTTGAGCTCATAGACAGCATTAGAGCCCAAGACGCTGATCAACGTAGTGGATATTACTACATAAAGCGCTTGCTTTTGCCTCAGAATGGCAGTTGAATTGAATTCTTAAGGTATGAGCTTAATAAAAAAGACACAAGTTTCTGAAATCCATAGTGAATTGTCAAAGTTATTCAATATTTTCATTCCAATGACTTAATTGAGATGATGCATCAGCTACATTTTTTGATCTTACAACTGCAAACTTCGTTGGTAAATAAACGATCCTGTTACCTTCAAAAAGTCACACTGCCCCAAATGTTCGAAACAATAAACTACTGCTGCAGTAGTGGAGTGCATATAAGCCGTTTTAAATGAAAATTTGCAGGTAACATTATAATCTGTCTTTAGAATTGTTATCTTAGGCCTTCACTACATTCTGATCTCTTTCCAAATCCTTATCATAACTTGAGCTTTCCTAGATCAGCATACAACTCCTTAAGTAAAATATTTGTAACCTTAAGTTTTTGGGCAAATTAAAGGTATGTCCAAAGTAGTTTATTTCTCAGTAACATATTTTTATAAAAATTGTTATAATTTAAAATGAGCAAACTTCAGTGCAATCCAGAACCTAAATCTATTGAACTAAAAACACTCAAAACAGCACTTAATGTTATTACAATATTGAGCATTAGAATATCGTTTTTGCTGCTAATTTTGATTTAATTTTGTTGTATATACATGTGTTGATACGTTTCTATGAATGTCGTGAATTTGAAAACTATTTCGGGAATGCTTAATGAGATTTTAATAAAGTTGCATGCATGTTGTATGGTATACACATTAGAGTGTTTGAAATAAATCGAACATTTCGTAGAGTCCTTCTTCTTTAAAAAAGAACTTACTATTCACAAATAATTATTGTTACTCAAAATATATTGAATAAAAATTAAAAAAATGGCCCAAAATAAAGATAAAAGTCAAAATCCGCACAAAAAACACAATTTTTCCCGCAAAACTTTGGAAACCAAATCGAACATAAATGCTCCAAATGAAAAATGTTTCAAAGTTCAGAGAACACATTTAATGAATAGTTTTTTCTCAGATTCGTATCAAATTCAGTGAAGGCTCATTTTTGTTAATCTTGCGCTTGAGCTGCCAATTTTAAATTTTTCTAAACCTCTTTTATGTCTTCATAACTTTCGACATAACTCAGATGTAAAATTTGCCATTTCTTATTGACTTTTGTATGCTCAAAACAGATTCATTTTCTATATTGCCTCATTTCTTCAGAACTCCAAAGTAACATTGCTTTAAAATGCTGCTTAAACATAAATTCAAAGCAATTTTACACATACTCAATATTATAAATCTATCAAACGCCAAAAAAATGTTTTTCTCAAATGGAATTTTTTGTTCCACTTCATTTCACATTAATGTATATGTATGAAAGTATGTCCGCATGTGTGTTTGATTATGCATGCAAAATGCACTTAGATGCATGAATATAAATACAAAAACATGCTTACGGTAAGTAGAAAATGTAGGCCTACAATTTTAGCATTAAAACCACAATGGTTATGCATTTAGCAGCCAAATGTGGCAAAATTTGCTATACTGCAATTTATTCCTTTAATTGCTGTTGTTCTGCTATGCTCCTATGCTGTTCACCAATAGCAATTGTTTGGTGTAAATTAGTTGGTTGATTATTAAATATTTAGCATTTAATAGAAATTTTGGAATTTTCCACTATAACTAATGAAACTAATTTTGGCACAACATGACGTATGAGTAACCTTTAGTTTGTAGCAACACAAGGAAATGCAATTACAGTGTGGCCTTGGTTAACGCAACTAATAAAAACCAAGCCTGTTGCAATAACCGCATAACTTGCAATGATAGAGTCAAAAAATCTTAGGTAAACTGCCATAGATATTTCATAAGAAAAACATTAAATATAAAATCAAAAGAAAATCATCACTTATTTGCTTAAGAAACCATTTGTGTAAATATTTTTCCATCTTGGGGTACTCACAAACTCTCAACGTTGACGTTTACCTGACCAATGAAAATAAATTACAGCCTCAATTTTCTTTTCATACCTGACGTAAGTGAATTGAAGATTGTTTTTTCATCAATGCATTCATTTTTAGAATTCGCAAACTTCTCAGTTGAATATTTTTCCCCATCTAACGTATGCGTATACAGAATCAATAGGACGCAAAATTTTTCTTATCAAAAAACCTTAGAATATGCATCACAACAGCGCTAGTTATCTTTGTCTTTTATGGTACTAAATTTACTTCATCTTTGAATGGAGAAATTTTAAAGTTAACAGTGATCCAACTATTGCGTAGGCATATCAGAGAAGCCCTTAAGGTACTTGACAGCCAATACTTCATCTCAAAAATTAAATAAATTGAGACAAAACTGATATTGAAAGCAAGATAAAATTTAAAAAGGAAGCTACTGTACCTGTGTTACTGGTAGCGGTGGTGGAATCTAAGCTTCTGTAATGTAGTCAAAATAATTAAAATTGATGTTAAGTGAAAACATAAAAATGGAGCATTACGTGTTAAAACAACAAACTACACAACAACATTGGCAACAAAATAAGTAACAACAAAACTGAAATTTATCAAAACACCTCAACTTTATAAAGAGTTAGATTACTTAAAGCACAGTGCAGAATTTATATAAAATAAATGAGCAAAAGTAAAAAGCTCTGATTTTTAGAGAAAAAATTGTTGCAGAATCGATATTGAATGAGTGGATTAAATTTTTTTTTTTTAAAATAACCAATTTTTGAAAGAACTCTTAAATGATATTTAGGTCAATTTGGATCTCATTTTCTAGAAAAACTCATTTGTTACAAGCAAATGGAAAAGTTCAAATATTAATTTTAAATGAATTTGAAAAGAAGTTTTTTTCGAAAAATGTACCAATACGGAGGAACGTATTAAGTTCAACCTTTATTTTCGAACTCGCTTGGTCAAACGTTCTGTGAAAAACTTTACAAAAAATAGTCCAAAACTTAACCTCACTTATGCTCACGCGACAAACACTGTGCAGCAGCTAAAAAATAAAGTTGAAATATTTACAAAATTGTGTAATGAGAAAATGAAACAGTGGAATAAAATAAAAGCATAGAGCTCGAAAAAAAGGAAATGACATCAAAAGCGTTACTGCTGCTGCAAAATAGCGAAGCGCACTTCCGTTTCCGTTTTATGTTACACAACAACAGCGACCGTGGCGGTGGCAGCAGCAGCAGCCTGAGAATATTGGTTACACTTCCAATAGAGACAGCAACAACATTAGCAGCAGCAAAAGCAAAAACAACAACAACAGCAAAGCAACACATTTAATGAAGTTAAAACTTGCTAACAGCAAGGTGTTCATTCAAGGCGTTGCTAAAAGGGTTACAACTTCGTACCCAAACCTCTAGTGAAAATTGAGAAAATAGAATTTTCAACAAAATTTTTGTTGCAAGACTTTGAAAAAAAAACTTTGACAGCAACAACACCAACAGCAGCTGCAGCCCAAAATTGCATGGATGAATGAAAGGCAGCGAAATTTTCAAGTGAAAGATTCCTGGTTATATAGCTAAGCAGTCTAATGTAGTACCTATTGTTACAAATGCCATGGTAAACGGTAGCCTATTTCATTGCGCCGCATGAGCAACAAAAGTTTACAGCCACAACCTCAATGCAACCGTACAATGTTGCGCCGCGTTGCATCACAGCGTGCAACAAAGTTTCATTTGAGCAGCATTGTTTAAATTATTTGAACTTTGATTCCTAGAGCGCAACTCTAGGGAGCATCATAAGATAATGTCACGGGATGTTTATATTTGCTTTTAAATAACAAATATTAGATATTGTTGAAGTTATTCCTTATACAAATACACAAATGGTTGGGTAACGTTTCATTGTTGTGATTTTGAATTGAATATCATAACTTTTATAATAAAAACCTTTTTTCTCAAGTATTCCTCTAAGTTCGAGAAATCTCTCGATTGGTTATAATATTTGAATCCCACTCAAATAAAATAATTATCACAATATAGTTCAAACTGATGATAACATTATTAAGATTTAATGAGATAAACAAAGTCCACGAAAATTTTTGATGGCGGCGCATATTGAATGCCATAAGAACATGAAGATGAAAAAGCATTTCCTTGCACTTGCTTTCAATGGGGCTAAGCTTAATCATATACATCTATTGAAATACTCAAAATGCAGTTTTGTAGCTTATCAATATTAAAACTTAAAAACCCAGCGCTTAAATGCAATGATCTGTACATCAGTTACTCTGCTTACGCTTAGATACCACCCTAAGCTGTGGCACATAAAACTGCTGCTACTCTGCTTAGTGCAGTCATCACCGCCGCCGCAAGTTATTTGAGTTTCTCACTTATGCAAAAATCTCTACTGCTTCATATCCGTCGTTTTTGCAAATTAAAAAACTGAACAAAAAAACCAAAGAAATCTAAAATTTAACGCATCACACTGCATTTTGTGTGTAATTCCACACTTTGCGGCAAAAGATTGCAACAGTAACAGCAGCAACAACAACAACAATACCAACAGATAATATACAAACACTTGAGCTTATTTGAAAAAAACTTTGTTACACAACAATTGTTGTTGTTTCTTTGTATGCATGTAGTTAATTCCAGCATCGCATAGTTGCTACCACAAAAACCAAGTCATCTGGCATCATCCACGCGCGATGCCTTAAAGCTGAGTGTTTTAGTGTGTGATGTGGCTATGTTAGCAAACGGTTTCAATTATTTTGCTTTCCGCGCTAAAAACTATGCAACAAAGTTTTTTCATAAACTTACAATTAGTTGTTAGAAAGTATTGACTTTTGAGAAATTTTTTCTGTTTTTGTATTGGCAGAGGAAATAATAAGTTTTCTTAAGATTGATGAAGATGAGCACAAATACTATTTTGCTGATGTTTATTGCATTTAAGCCAAAGTCTATTAAGTTATAGATATGACCTAAAATTATTAACAATTTCATACAAATTCACACAATTGACATGCGCATAACACATATAATATAACTTGCAATTAACACACAAATACATTTGCATTTATAATACTTTATAAATTATGCATAATATAAGACATATTGTTGTTAGTTTTTCATATGAATATTTTCATTAGTATGTGTCCGATTGTTACTGGAGTTGTTGGAACACAAATTTATTGGAAATTCATGAGAAAATCAAAGCAAAAAATGTTGATGCAGAATAATTCAAATGAGCCTCAGCTGATGTTTGACGTTGTTCAGTATATAACATTTAATAGACGATTCTATTTGTATGTTTTTGGTATTTTTTTTTAATGAAAATGTTGCTGCTGCAAGTATGTGCAATAAGAATAATGCATGCTATAATAATGCAAAATTTGTCTAAATATCTAGAGACTCTTTAACCGGGAGCAAAAGAGCGACCGCTTTGTTCCTAAGATAATTTGTTAAATCTTCTGCAAACAAAAAAAAAAATCCAATAGGAATACAAAGGGCCTGTCCTTATACTTTTTTGGTTAAGATTTCAAAGGCAAATTGAAATTGAATGGCATATTGGTGGGATTCGTAAGAATGCAAGGAATCAGCACACCTTCTCCTTTCAATGATCTTAATTTGGTAAAAATGCTAGTCTTATTTCATTCTGGAGGCGTGACACTACCCATATTTTCATTGAATCTTACTTCTACCTCTCTTTTATATATATGTATGTTCCAAGTTTCATTTAGCTGCCTCAAATAGTTGATTAAATATGATGAATTTAATCCTTATTTTATATAGGAGGGCGTGGCATTACCCTTTTTTCAAACAAAACTAAGCTAAGAACATGTAGAAACTATTAGAACACATATAAGCCAACTTAACCATTTGCGTCAGATAATTTCTGAAACATAAAAAAGTTGATTCTTTCCATATCGGAGGCATGGCGTTGTCCATTTTTTCAATGAATCCTTTTGGGCTCTGCCTTCTATATAGGCACCGTGTTGATAATGTAAGATGATTTTTATTTTTATTTTTTATGTGAGGCGTAGCATTGCCCTTTTTATCCAAACCTGCTGCGAATCTTCCCCAAACCATAAGAAACATTTTTAATAATTCTTTCTGCGATCGGTTGAACGGCTTCGGAGTTCATAAGCAACATACATACACACATTGAGCTTTATATTTATATACATATGTATATATACATTGGTGATGCTTTGATGATTCTTTTGATTGATGTTTTTCGTGTTCCAGAAATTTGTTTTAACCAAGATTTTTCTGGACATTTAATTTTATAAAAATTTTTTATTATTATTATTAAATTATTATTAATATTTTTCCAACGCACTCTTTTTCACCGCCTAAAGTGCTGCAATCGACCGCGCCAGCCTTGCATTCTGCTGTGACTTCCGTTTGCACTTCAGCTGTGTCTGTCTGTCTGTCTGGTTATGACAAATTACAGCCATCTGTTTTAAACACAAATTTTCACATAAAATCAACATCGCACACCAAATTCCATTAAATTGAAGTGTTGCCAGTTTACGCCACGCCTTTGTTACCCAAACATGAGACATAAAACGAATTTTTTTTTTAGCTGTCAACGCGACGCTCACAACTTTGTGAGTACAAAAGAGATCAATTTCCATTTTTCTTTTGAATTTGCGCTTTTCTTTGGGTGTTTTTTTTTTCTTCATTGATTCACGCATTTGTTTGTATTTCTTTCATGTTTATTTTTTTTTGTCACTGTTGTTGTTTTAATGTAGACGTTATTGCTGGCGCACAATTTTTTAGCATGCAATTTTTGAAAACAATGTTTCTGCGGTATTGTGTTTGTATATTACACAGTGAAAATTCATAAATTGTAAATTTTTTTTATAAATTAAATACTTAAAATAAATTTTATTTAGGTATCTCAGTCCCAATTTTATATTTGTTAAGTAATAAAACTAAGAAACTATGATAGGCAAAAACTCTATTTTTAAAGGGAAAAACATCAGTTTTCTATAATATCAGAGAATGAAAAATAAAACGAATTTAAATTAAGTGTTACTCATACGTCGTGGAAAAAAATGCATACTCTGATATCTAAGCGATGATATAACTTAGAACTTATAGGCCTTTATATTTCTTCATAACATAAATCCGTTGTACGCAATATGCAATGTGAACAATGGCTGCTTAAGGAAACGAAAGTAAGAAATTCTTTTAAAAAATTCGTGTTCGATTTTGAAAAATTCAAAATCAAATATTAAAATTTTCAAACACTATTCGAAAGGCCATTGAAATGCTGTTGAAAGTCGGCATCGACTAAGATTTTTTCAGTTAATTTAGAAAACAACTTAT
Organism: Meiosimyza decipiens; assembly: GCA_963680825.1. Lineage (NCBI taxonomy): Eukaryota > Metazoa > Arthropoda > Insecta > Diptera > Lauxaniidae > Meiosimyza > Meiosimyza decipiens. Next base: position 76,106,584 of record OY804260.1, read on the forward strand.
CTACCCGAAACAGAAGGTCTCAACCAAAAATCTGAAATAATAATTTCCCCTACTCCAGCCAGTTTTTGGAAAAACTGCAACATTTTTGGGATATAATTACCATACAACACGACAAAATTTTGCTCAATTTTGGACATTTCACATGAAATCCGTCATATATAGGTAACAAGAATATGCGAGCGTTAAACATAATTTCAGCTAAGTTTCTTGCATTCTCTATGGGCATTCATAATTTTGCTTCAGCTTTACACCCGGCTCCACGTTGAGCATGCACTGTGGACGCACACCAAGTTATAACAATTTAAATAAAACTAAATTTAATTATGTTAGACTCATACGTCATGGAACACAATTCAGCCTTTAATATCTAAGCGCCGATATAACTTGGAGCTTGTATGCCTTTCCATTCATTCAGAACATAAAACTGCTGTTCGGAGTATGCAATATAGATAATGGCTGTATAAGGGAATGGAAGTAAGAAATTATTTAATATATCGCCCTTTATCAACAATAAATAGTTTCTTTTGATTTTATAGCTTAATAACGCATTTACTTTTGTAAAAGGCGCCTTAGTAAATACGGCACTTTTTATGTAGCTTAAATTTGCTCACAAGGAAATTTATAATATTTTGAAATGAAACATAAACTTAAATCACAGTTTTTACAAATTTCTTTAATGCCTTAAAAACTATAACGTAAGTAATTAAAAATTTGAGCTTATAATCACATTTCTGCTGCATCGGATATTTTACTGAACACTTTGCACGTAATCTTCATAGGTCACATGAATTTTCCTTCACTTAGTGAAGATACGGGTTTCATGCGTATAGTTTTACAAAAATTTTATATAATACATACGTCATGGGATATAATTTACTGCGAGATATATCAATTCCGATATTATATAGAACCTCCTTTGCTCAGAACTTCTTATCACACAAAGCCACTTTATCGAACCTTCAAAAATTTAAGCAATGGCTGCTTAAGGTTCTGTAATCCAAAAGTAAATTTTGATTTTCATAGTTTTTTCCTTTCAAATTTTATTTTATATACGTTATTTAAATTTTAATCATTTATTTCTTTCTCTGGATACTTTCATATCACATACGTGTGTATGTCTTTTATATTGATGACAATATCCTGCTGCGCGATCATTGAGATTTATTTTTTTACGTTACGCTACGTTGCGTTCGCTTTTTGTAAAGCTTTTTTTATGCAATCACTTTAACGAACTTTCACACTCGCTCCCCTTCAACCAGCTGCAACTTGACTGCCATTTTCAGTTTTTTAATCAAATATTCGATTTGTGTCAAAGGTTGTGCTGCTGCTATTGCTGCGCACACGTCAAAAAGTTATAATGCCATTGAAGCTGCTGCACCACATATTTTTTGATGCGCCAACAAACGTATCGTTCGTTCGCTGTAAATTGCACATTGCAACGCAACCAATGCGATTGAACTTTTAACGATTATGGTTACGGCTGCAACTGCACAAATGTTATGTGGAGTGTTAAGTGACGAAGGCGAACAAAAAATAACGCACATATTTCACGGTTCATGAATCAAAGTTGTATGCAGTTGATGTGTTCGCTGCGCTATACGCCAGAATATGATTTATTGCAAAGTTGATAAGGACTTTTTTCGTGTTGATGATATTACTCACACTACGTGTGGGCGCTTTGTGAAAAATATTGACTTTATATTGATGAAAAGGTGGATTTTATTTTAAGTTTAACTTATGGTAGCATACCGGGACGTATGCGTAACATTAATTGCTTTGACGAAATTTGAGTAGTTAGAACAATAGATAAATATCAAATCATATCGAATGGAGAAAAGTTTTTTATTAATGTCCTTGCTAATCTGTTATAATTTTAATTATTGATATTCTAACAGCAACAGCACGCATCAATCATGTGTTGCCATGTGATTTCCTGTTTTTTTTTTTTGTCATACAAAAACTAAGTAATTTCATAGAAAAAATTAAAAAAGCAAGAAATCTGGCAGAAAAAATCTGAAATCCCGCAAGGCATGTTGTCACAAACTCTTGCCGCTCACATGCTGCCACCGCATATCCTTAGAAGCAAACATATCCTGACAGAAAATTTATTGGCTTTTGTAAGAATCTTTTTATTTAGTGTTGTTGCTGCGACGCGTCTGTTGTATGCGTATATGCTGCCTTTGGGAATACCAATGGATGTATGTGTGTGTGTGTGTGTCTGTGCCTGTGTATACATGTGGCACAGCGTAAACTTCTTTTAGCCGATTTATTAATTAAAATCAAATTAAGCGCGAAAACGTTGGGTTGCCGCAGCCAACGTCACCTTTCTCTTGCTACTGCTGCTGCTGCTGCTCCTCATTCAACTTTTCGCCGTTCTTCCATCCTTCTGCTTCAGTGCAATGTCCTTGCCAATGTTTTTCGTAAATTGAACGCATGTTCGGCAAAACTTTTGCTGCTGCTCTCTGCGTACCCTTAAACACAGGAGGACATATTTCCAGTTATTTGACAGTCGCTGCTGCTATTTAATTCGACATTGGTAGCGGGCGTGTCGTCGTTCGTTTTCTTAGAAACGTTGTTATCGCTGCAACGTTATTTCAATTAACTTTGATTGAGGTTTCTCCTGAGGAAACTTCTACCATAGATCTTGGCATGTTTTTCTTTTGAAAGTTTTTTTTTTCTCATTTATTTTGCAATGTCGCTTGCGCCTTGCCTTGAATGGTAATGATGATGCTTTGTAAGCATTTACGGAAAATATTTGCTGTTGTTGTTGCTGTTGTTAATAAATTAGCGCATTTTTGATAAGCGGAAAATTTGAGAATTTCCGCGCTGGAGGAATCTTCTGATTGTCATTTTTGACTTGAAGTTTAATGTGGATAGTGTTTTGTTTGATTGTTACTTTACTTTAAAAACAAATTTTAAATCCCATGTGATAACCCATTTACTAATAATGAAAATCAAACATAAAATAAAAAATTTAGTTTCAGCTTCAAAGTTTCTTAACAAAAAACACCAGTTTCACTTTTTTGGACATTAATCCACCAACACGTATGCGGAGAGTGCGTACCGAGTAGAATATGGCTTATGTATCGGTCAGTCGCAAAGAAGATCGCGATGTGTTAATTCATTGCCGTTGTCAACAATTGTGTTTTTCGACCACCTGAAAGATTTTACATAAGGACCTCAATATGAAACTATACAATATTGTTTGGTGAGTGGGCATTAAAAAAGTTACATGAAGATCAAATTTTTTATCGAAAAACTTTCTTCAGCGACGAAGCTCATTTTTGGCTCTATGGGTATGTCAACAAACAGAATTGCCGAATATGGTCTACAGAGCAGCCAGAGGCAGTTCAGAAGCTGCCAATGCATCCAGAAAAAATGCACTGTTTGGTACAGTTTGTAGGCCGGAGGCATCATTGCACCGTATTTTTTCAAAAATAATGAAAATCGAAACGTTACAGTCAATAGAGCAAGGTATTGTGCGATGATTACGTGCTTTTTTTTGCCCAAAATGAAAGAATTGGACTTGGTTGACAACTCGTTTCAACAAGACGGTGCCACATGACACATGGCACGCGATATCATGGACCTATTGAGAGGCGAGTTTGATGGGCAATTAATCTTACGTTTTGGAGCAGTCCATTGGCCCCCAAAATCATGCGATTTGACCTCATTAGACTATTTTTTGTTGGGCTAGCTGAAGACTCTCGTACTAAGGGACAATCCAGCTACAATTGCAGCTCTGGAAGACTACATTACAGTTGCCATTAGTCAAATATTGGCCGAAATGCTGAAAAGAGGATGCTAAAATTGGAGCCGCGGGCAGAATCACATAAAATAATCTTTAAAAAAGTAAATGAAAGGAATTGATGTATCGCTCCAAATAAATATTTCATTCACTTTTAAAAATGCTCTGCTTTTTATTAAATTTTCAAAAACTAAACGCTTAAAAAATCACCCGTTGTATTAAAATCTGAAAATGTAAATCTAAATTATAGCATTAATTACAAAAAAATTTGATCAAAAATATTTTTGCCTACATTTCCATTGACATAAAGCCACTGTGCACAGTTGATTACCATTTACATTTTATCAATTTTACTTGGACGCTGGGTCAAGCAGCATTTTATTTACATTTCCTTTTCGTTGTGATCCATGCAAAGCTGCACCATGCCACTCAACTGACTGTCTTCCTTGCTCATTTTGTCATACAGTCACTCAAACACAATACCATTTGTGGTCTCACTTGCACACATGCAGTAGATGTTTTCTCTCCGATTGTTTTCCGACTTCAATTAATTGCATATTCAACGAGCTTCGTAATGAAATGCGAAATTGTGCCAGATTTTTTACAATTCCTGCAGCATCAAACCAAAATTTTGAAATCTTTACTCTGAAAATTGATTGAGAATTTGATTAACACAACAAAATTTTCAATAAAATATGAGAGCATTTCACAATGAAGAAAAAAAAATAATAAAAAAACTCTTTTATAGCAACAGCACCCGACACATTAAATTATCCAAAAGTCAAGATATCCTTTTCATTTTAAGCAGCAAAGTATAAGCAATAATTGCAACCCACTTGGAATTGTTTGCTTCCTTAAAGTGTCCGAAAATCGTTAAAGCAATAAAATGGCATCAATAACACCAAAAGTAAACGCACACCACACCAAAAGTCAGCAAAGGAAATCACTACGAAACAATACAGGAAGGCATAAAGCATAAAGGATATAAAAATGTGCTCGTATATGGCGCAAAAATATAATAAAGTTAAACATAAAAGTCGAACAAAAATAAATGTATACATTGGCAAAGCGCAATAAAAATTCAATAAAAAATATAAAAAAAAGGAAAAATTTTAAAAATTACGATGTGGCATCATGCGTTGTATCTGCAAAAATGACAACGCGTAGCGTCAAAATGCTGAGCAGACGAAAATTAAGCATTTCAATTGCAACTTGAAGTCAAGAAATTAAAGACATTTTGGAAATCTTTTTTTAAATTATGCTACTTTTTCCAAAATTTATTATTCCAAATAGATTTTTTAATTAAAATGTCATATTCTCCACTATCTTAATCAAATTATCCTATAAGATTCTGACTTAAGGGGAAACCATCGTACCGTACTATCGCTGAAATAATTGTGCAAAATTTAATGAAGAGCCTTATGAAAAAAGTAAAAAATTTTAATAGAAAGAAAATATGTGCTTCTTAGTTTTTGAATACTAACCATTATTAATAAAAATGAAAAAAACCAAAAAATTTAATGGGTATTTTTTTATAACTGAAAAACAAAACGTAGGTTTTTTCCTGTGACAGTTTTTAGAACAGTTATTTGCTAATCTAATTATCGACTCCATATATATATGTAACAGTATGCGTACTAAAATTATTCATTAAGAACGCCGATAAAATCAAATAAGAAAATAATTTACATCCACGACTCTTAGTTAATTGAACGAAAATTATTATTAGTGTAAAGACATTCAAGACCTTTAATATTTAATAACAAAAATACACACACAAGCTAATGCATCTACTTACTTTGAAGGGGTGTCTTTGGTTTTGCAACAAACTAACTCAAGTCTCTCAAATATTTATTAATAATTACCAACTATACTAGTTGGAGTTGTTATTATTTTGACATATACATATATTTACTTGTCAAATGCCGTTCAATGGTGTTTTTAATAATTACAAGGTATTCGTTCAAAACGCGCATATATTCCATTGATTTCTTAGGTACATCATTAGCGTAGCGCTAAGATTTCATGTTGGAGTTCAATTGAAATGTCATATAAAAGGATTCATATTAATATGTATAATTAGATAGATAATGTCAAAGAAACGGTGCCAATGCGATTATATCTTTCGTAAATTTAAAAAGTCTCCACAAAGTAAGACAGTCGCCTAAGTAACTTACAACGCAACAGTTAATAAAACAAAAATCTAAAATTAAAATTTTTGCGCCTAAATGTATATTAAAAATTTTTTTTTTTTTGCTCAAAATCAATTAATGTGCTTACTTTATTACAACTATACAATATATGCTCCCTTAAGTCTCTTTCTTATAATCTACATGTCATATTATACGTAAATACGTAATTGTTATAAAAATAGCACCCTCACACACAAAAGTTAGCTGCTAAAGTTACACCACATATATTTTATCAGCTATTTTTCTTAGGTTTGCTGCCCTCACTGTCAGGTGTTAATTCACACATACAAAGGTTATATTCATAAATTCTATAGTATGAAGCATGAAAAAGAAAAATATTCCAAAAATATATACGTAGTTATGCTCTATGGAAAAGTTAAACTTTATTAATACCTTTTCGAGTGTAATAAAATCGTTTTGGCAACAAAAACATCACTTGGGAAAAAGGTTAACCCAATTTTATATTAAAACTTCATGCAATTTTATACATTCAACTTAATGCGGGCAAATACCTTTTTTAGTGTTCGTATTAGTTGTGCGATTGGTGTTAGGCAGCAATCAGTCATCATCATGTCATCAGTCAAAAATGTTACATGGCTTTTTGAAGTGAAATCGAGTGTTATAAAATTTGCCTTATTGATGGGTTTGACAGCGTTTAAATCAATTTTTAAACTGATATCCCTTTTCAAAGTGTCTCGATGGAAGGAGGGGTAGATATGCAAATTCTTTTTGTATGGCTGCTTAATGTATGGGAAATTTCAGATTTTTATATTCTTTTATTTCATTCTTTATTCATTAACATAAAATTTGGTCACAAACTGCTTAAATTGTTTAAAAATATAAAGCTTTATGGTACCCGGCTGAAGTTTTAACAAAAGACGGTTAATTGATTGATAAATGGAAATCCCTTGGAAATCTTTTTTAATATTTTGGCTTAAATTTGTATAAATTTTTGCTTTTAATGACAATAAAATAATTCTTTTGAAATGTTTGTACGAATTTTTGAAAATATTTCATTTGGAAAAATTTAAGTTCTTAAGCAATGATACCTCGTGAACTTAAGCTCTTTGGACAAAACTATAAGATGGTTTTCTAAGTCTTATCTTAAGATACACCCAAGCAAAATTTGAGTTGAATCTCAAAAATTCACGATTTCACCAATTTCCTTCAAAAAAACTCTCACTCATTGATGGCCCATCAATTACTTGAGCCACTGCTGTCACTCAAATATATTAGTGTCATGTTAAATGCTGCAGGAAAAACGAAAAAATCAAAAAATTATTCGTTGAAATCGTAGTGTTAATAAAATGAAATACATCGTACTACAATAAAGTGATAAGAAAAGCTGTAACTGTAGAATAAAAACTAAAAGAAAATCATAAACAAAATAGTAACTCCCAGAAAGAAAGTGAGATGCGGAAACGGAAAGCCAACAATGAATGAATGAAAATACAACAGCATCAGCATTGGCATCAAAAAGGAAACCGCAACGAAACAGAGAAATCAAATAAGCGTATCAATGACCCAAAGGGGCAAGACACCAAGCAACTGAACCCCCGGACTGACGACTGTCGACGGTGCCGTTTCGCATCATTCGTTGTTTTGTGCGTTTATCCGTTTGGTTTTTGCATTTGCAAGTAAGCAGCGTATATCAGGATATCAGACAGGATATCGTTTGTTAAGTAGTGAAGTTGGCTTGTGTTTTGCAAAAGATCAAAATCAAAAAGGTTAAAGGATGCGTATTTCATCAATTTTCTTTTAGTTATTTTTTTTGGGGTTTAGTTTCAACGTTGTCAAAGCAAAGTTGACTTCCGTTGCGTATACTGAAAGTATTGAGTTTGAATTATAAAAGTAAATGAATGCAAAGCAAAAGTAGCTGAAAGAGAAAAATGTAAAAAAATTTAAAAATCAGTATTACGTTTTCTGTCAATTCTAAAGAAAAAAATTTGACTCTCTTCTATGCTTTGATTTCTTTGACGCTTCTTAGTTTTCGTTGTCGATTTTTGCTTTTTATTTCACTTATTGATATGTTTTCATTGATATGATACAATATTTAAAGTAAAATTTTTTTGAGTACGTGTCGTCATTTTCATGACTTTTAACGCAACCTTCTTTAAAAAGCTCATTAATCAATTTGTTGGAGTAAAATCATCTCAGCATTACTCGTATCAATTAATAAATTTAATAGAAACGCTAAAGAACAAAAGCTTTATAAAATAAATGCTGTGTAGAATGTTATTCTATCAGCTCTTAGTGCTCACTGCCTTTGGAATCGCTCATATATCTTGAACATACCCATCTTTGATGTTCATATGTCCAGTACAATATCTAGATCTCTACAGCCTTCGCATAAGTCTACGATGTGGAGCTAAGTAACTTTGGCAGAGTGTTTGCCTATTAAAAACATGGCCAGAACTTTGCTGTGAGATGTAAAGACTGTAGTTATCTTTTATCATCATCCAATTTAGTAAAATCGGTGCAGGAGTTCCTTACTTGGATTTGTATATCAAAACATCAACATGCTGGAAACCCCAGAAATGATTTCAATAACATTGGTAACAATTTTATATGTAAATGGGCAGTTACAAAACGTTTCCATTCATTTTTAACTGCCATAGTCATTTCTTTGGATTTTGTATTTATTGGAAAGGTTGTGAAAAAGAGCTGTGAAAAATGTAATTTGTTTTCTAATAGAAGGCAATGCTACTCCTCTAGCAGGAAAATACGTCTCCACGGCTTAACTAATAGACTCAGTTTGATGAAATTTTCATTGAAAATGGACTGAACCCTAATAATAGGGCAAATAATATAAAATTCCTTAAGAAAAAAAAAGAAGTCACATCTGAGCCGCTACACCGACTTTGTTAAAATTTGATATGAAGATAGATTTAATTCTGAGTAAAAATATTTGTTTTGGGTAGGCGGTACACGCCTCTAACAGGAAAAAGCATTTTCATAGCTTAATAAATGGACGAATTTTGATGAAATTTGATGTGGAAATATATGGATACTTGGAAAAAATATATTTGTTTTATGTGGGTGGCGCAAGTCCCTAACAAGAAAATCTGTTTTCTTAGCTTAGTAAATTAATGATTTAAATTATATATACATATATTGAACTCTTAGAGAAAGGCTAAGAGATAGGGATAGGGCATCATGAATTCTATTTCTGGAAGCGATAAGTTTTTCAATGCCAAAAAGTATTTTTTTTTTCACTATAATGGTTGAATATCAACCAGAACTCCAGTAAAAGAAAACTTCATTAGCAATAAGATTTTATATAAAACCTGAAAAGTTAATTACATATATAGTTTCCGAGATATTACAGGTTTTTTTAAATATTTGCTATTTTTACTTTTTTCTAAAAAGCGGACTAGTAGACTTGTGGAAAAGTGGACTTTCATTCTTTATTAGTCAAGGCATAGATTATTAAATCAAGGTCAAAATTTGTAATATCTCGAAAACTATGCATGTAGTTTATTATATCCTCTCATCCCATGGGTCCCTTGGTTCTAATGATGGAACACATTGAGTCTTCTCATGGCTATATCTTCTATATTGGATTCGTTTCCAACCTTCTGATTCTATACTCATGACAAATATAAATTTCGTCTTTCTTTTATATAAAATATGATGATAGGAAATGATGATATGATATGATGAAAGAAGACAAAAAAAGAACAAAACAAAAATAAAATAATAAGAAAAATTTAATTGATATTTGTTGCTCAAAAAGGCAAAATTCCATTGCATACTTTTAGTTGTTAAAGAATTTTTTTTAAATGTAAGAAGAAAACAAAAATTCTGAGAAGCTTGCGCGTCCACGAGTAGAGCGAATTGTGCGATGAAGGAGGTTGGTGAGAAGAGTTTCCTAGGTTAATAAAATAAAGAGCAGAGTAGCTGAAGCAAACTTGAAATAAAAAACACAAAATTTCTGGAGTGAATTCATGAGCCATAATATTTAACATGGACATTAATATGCCTCTTTTTAACGTTTAAGCAGCCTCAATAACGAATTTAGAAATAAAAATAGAAGTTTGTATGAGTCACCTTGCTAAAAAGTTAAAATTGCATTTTTTAAATTAACTATTTCCAAAATAAACTTCACAAAACACGCCGTAATTTCAAGTTTAAAAAGACAATTCAAGCTGTAGTCTTTCTGTAAATACTCTACTAAAATACTGAAAAATAACTGAATGAACATCAAATTTACTAAAGAGTTTTTAGTAAATTTAAATGCTTTTGAGCATACCAACATAGCTCTCCTACACACCCATACATTTTCAATGAAACCCAATAGTTTTTGCTGCTGCTGCTGCTACTGGTACTCCAAAGACACAGAAAAACTGACTGTAAAACAAAAATAAAACTTTCAAGAAAATGCCGAAAATAACATGAAAAATAAAATTTCAAACTTTTTGAAAATTCTTACTTTTTGAATAGATAAAACTTAACTTTAAAGTAAAAAAGAATTATGAAAACAAAAACCAAAAACAAAACACCAGCAAAGGAAGCAGTAGGAATTGCGTTTATCTGACCAAAAATTACGGTCAAGTAAGAAACCACGAAAGAAAGCCGCAAAGAAGCAGCATTAAAAGTGAAAAAGAAAGATATTGAATTTACTTCTAAATTAAAAAAGAGAAAAGAGAAAAGAGAAAAGGAAATGTAAAAAGAAGAAGTAGATTAAAGAAAAAAAGAAATTCTCATTTAATTGAAACGTACAGACGCACAATAAAACACACAAAATTCTTTTCATCTAAGGATGTTCAGAAGAATTTTTTTGATATTTTTTATTTGATTTTTTATGCCACGTTTAATTTTTTGGCTTTTTCTCAGAAACTGAAGCAAAGAGCTTTTTTTATGCAATTTCTTTTTGTGTTCTATAGAGTTTTGTATTCAATTGAATGACATTAGGGTGGGCTTTTGAATCGCAACATCAGATAGCAGCTGTGAAACCTTTATTATTTAGCTAAAATTTTTGTATGTATATCAAATTCTAAGCACTCCGTTGAGATAACACTAATAAAATGTAATGAATAGTAGTTAGGGAGCTGCTGACAGACATTTAAAAATATTATTATCAAGCGGCAGATGCTAAATATTATGAAGTTCTCAGCAATGCAAATAGCACGAGCAAACCTCTGCCAAGGCGTGCGTCTCTGCGTTATAAACTGTGAACCTTTTGAAAAACAATAGGCAATTTTATCACGTCTGCCTTTTACTTAAAAAAAATGGTTTTGGACACAGACAAGTGCAAGAGGCAAACTTTTTTGTTGTTACACTTATGCGCTATTGGAACTTTTTTTAAATTTTTTTTTATAAATACAAATTTAAGTGATTTAAATATCAGGCAGATTGCGATGATTATAAGGATTATATAAAAAAAAATGAGAAGAAATCTCTGCCACTTAATTTAATCCAGGAATAACTATTCCTGCATTTTAGAATAATTATTCTTGCATTTAAAAACTGCAAAATATCAAAATAGTTACTAATAAATAATTTTATAATGTCTGCCTCTAAGTTTACTGATTTTTGTACTTATAAAAAGCATAAATATGTGAAGGCAGACGATTGCGGCGTTGGTTTTTCGTAGGCAGACGCCTTTGTACATTTACTGTGTATTCTTTAAAACATATATATACATATATAAAAGTATTCTTGAGCAAATTTTGTTAACTACTCTTCTTTATATGTCATTTATATCATGTTTCAATATATTTTTGGCCGTGTATATGGAGCATTCTATGCCAAATTGAACACTATTTTGCTTTTGCATCGCTGATTGTTTTTAAACTTTATTTCTTTTTGTATTACTTAGATATAGCTGGCCCCATTACTTTTTTGAATCTGCAAGTAATCGGTCATACTGCATTTTATGTTTCAACAATTTTTTTTTTAACAAAGGAGGTACTTTTTATTAAATAAGTCAAAATCTTTTAAAATTCTCAAATTTTAAACAAAAAAATCGATTTTTTAAACATTGTAAGCGCTCGTCAAATATCTTTAAACGTTTTCTTCTAAAAAATTGTTAAATTTTTAACAAATGAAAACAAATGATATCATCAAAATATATCAATATATTAGTGGCAAACTTTTGCATCTTTTTACATTTGCTTAAGTTCTAGTAATAGATGATAGCTTTCTAATTTTTCAAATTTTTAATATTTTTAAATCTTAAGTCCACCCTAAAATGTACACAATATAAACTTTTTGATATGCGTAGGTAATTTCTGCTTTTGTTTTTGCATTTTTTGATTTTCTACTGAAAATAATAGAATTATTTGAATCAAACTCTGACAGCAACGACCAGAGTCACTGCAATAAGGACACGAATCAAAGAGATCTACTTCTACAAGACTTGAGTGAAAATTCCTTAAACTCAAAGTCATAGTATTCAGTTGCGAATTTTTAACGTTATATTGAAATATTTCAAACACAAAAAGCGAATATTTCTCAGGTCAAATGCAGACTTAAATGATTTTAGAAAACAACTTTGAAAGCCTGTAAAGACTCTTTAAGTATTGAAATTGAATTTAATTAATTTAATTTCAATTTAATATTTTTCTATAAATAATCATAGCATACTTTTGTACTACGGCGAACCATTGGACGCACTGACCGAAATATTAACTTATTTGAAGTTGGTATGCTTTGCATTGAAATTTTTTGTTTTGCAAGAAATATTTTAAAATTCCACATATATACATGACACTTATAAATAAATGTAAGATAAAACTTTCATAGTATTGCAAAGTATTCAAAAATACCTTTTCAGAACCAATATTAAAACATCCCATCTCAAGATAGTTTCAAATGAAAGTCGAATAAAACTTAACACAGATATAAGAAAATGTTATAAGACCAAGAATACAATAAGAAAATATAGCACTGAATGTGAAATAGCTTGGCTTATCCAACGAAGCACATCTTTATTTATGTCCTCACACATTTGTTAACCTTATTTTTTTCTGAGCCGGCTAAGATTTTGTGTTACAAAAACTCTAATCGCTCTTCGTTTTCAAATTTTCAATCCCGCGCAATTTCTCTGAAACCTTTTTTTATTATATTGCATTCCTATTCATTGTACAAATATGCTAAGATTCTTGCATTGCCAATGCGAAAGTATATAGCTTATGCCACACCCATATGCAAATTTTACGATTTATCGAATTTTCGGTTACCCAGTACTACAATCTAAATGCATTCCCCTCATAGAAGTGATGTGCATTTTTTTAGCACGTTCGTTTGTATTAAGCTGTTCATAACCAACTTGCATTGTTCTTTATTTTTTGCATTTTCGATATGGCACGTGGTCGATAATGCTCTTTTCTGAGGTCAAAATTTTTCCTTAGAGATATCCAAGATTCGTTTTCATCTTTAATCATTACTTTGACATTACTTTATGATTTTGTAAACTAACATAGTATTCATATTATTACTTATCAAGATATGTAGCAATAATCTTAATAGGGCTTACTTTGACCCCTGCTTCTGAGTTTCCAATTTTCAACACAAAATATAAACCAAAAAATTAATTCTATACAACTGCAAATTGTACACATTTTTTAACATTTTTTTTATCACAATGTGCTTGCGTATAAGCTTGATCTGTGACCACGCTATTTACTAAATCCACATTTTCATCGTCTTAATTAAAAACACACATACAAATTCAACCAGCATGCTCATGTCTTTGCAAATTGTAGCGTTGGCTCATAACCAAATCTCTAAATTGCGCTATAACATCCTTGCGGCGTTATCTAAGTACTTTGATATTGAGAATGAATCTAATAAACTTTCGCCCATCATTAATCCAATTACTTTTCATCAGGATACAAATTAATAAACATCACTCAATAAAATTTGATGAAAATATGCAAAATAATGAGGAGGACAAATTTGGTTGACGACAAAAAAAAAGAAAAAAAAACTCCGAGACAAAACTAATACCATGCGATATGGCAAGATAAAAAATAAATACAAAAAAAACCTACAAATAGCAAAAACAAGAAAGGAAGCTGCGTTCTGCGCAAAATAGATACACAGAATAAAACCAAAAACCAACTACGAGAGGAAAACAAAAAAAAAAGATCGAAAACACACCCTAAAGTCAAATGGCAAAATTAATATAGGAACCCTACAATATTTCCGGCAACAAATTTTCAAAGATGGCAAACAAGATGGCGGCGCAATAACTTAGTGACTTCATGAACCCACACACCCAAAGTCATCGGCGGCGTCAAGACGAATTTATTATTAATAAAAAAAACCCATGCTGTAAATTGAAGGAGAATACGAAAAGATAAAATACGTTATTAAAATCGTATAAGCTGAATGTGGTGGAGTAGCGGAGGGGGGAAGGGGGCTGCTGTGTATATTGAAACATAGGGATTTAACATTTAGGGGTCAAAAGCTGCTGTCATGCCGAGTTGGCGTGGTGTGGCTTAAGAAATAAAGTTATTGATTTCATGGTATTTGCATAACAACGTAACGAGCAAATAAAGCGGCTAAAAATCTTTTAAGCAATGAATAGAGGGAGGGTAGGTCATATCAAAATGTGGAGCGGTTTTGGGTGAGCGCAATTCTGGTCAAGGCTTGTGTTACGTGCGGCAAAGTGCTTTACTTCCGTTTTGTAATAAATAATATTTTGCACAACAGCTAACAGCACTTAAGTGCATCAATGAAATAACTGAAGTAGGATTTTTGAATTTAAATTATTTTTAAGAGGAAAGTTACTAAAAAGGGAAATCACACGAAAATTATGTGAAGAATTATGTTTTTTATACAAAAGGCACTGTGTCATATGATAAAAAGCCCGAATTTATATGAATTCGAATTTCAGCGAAATTTTAAAGTTAATGTTTAAAGTAGTGGGTGAGTTGAAAGGATTCTTTTTAAAAGAGGCCTTTCGATATCACTCAGTCTAAAGACTATTGTTACTAGACTAATAGAAATAGAAAAAAGGATAAAAGAAAACGAATAGAAATTTATTAAAGATTACTCTTCCTCAATCTTTTTCGTTTCTTGAAGAATGTCAAAAGTATCGGAAGAAAATGAGCAGAACTCATTCCCAGAATATCGCAACCCAACAACTTTTTTCTGCATCTTTCGAACGTCCATATTTGACAAGTGCTGCCCCCTTGTATTATGTCCTGTGGTTAACTCTACCAGTAGCCATAGGTTCATTCCCATGTGAAGCAGCTACTTTCATAGACATTCCTTTCACGAAACATTTTGAAATTTTGCAGGAATCAACAGACGATCATCTTATCAGTGCTATTAACGCTGTTGATACAACAAGTGATATCCACGGAACTAATACTAATGAATGGCTATGGAATCATTGAAGTGGCTGATGAACTCTGGTAAGTCAATTCATTCCCTGTAACACCCTAGTATCCGGAACCAAATAAGACTCAACTCAATGTGCCTTGCTACAGAATTGAGTTTCGCCTTACACTGACTTACGAGTTTCGAATAGCTGACCGGTTTAGCAAGAGCTTTTATCACAATATAACTATCACTATAGACTCCTAGGGGCTACCCTTGCTTTTTTTTCGATAATCTAGTAACCCACATTGAAAATGACAAAACCTTTATTAAGAAAACCAATGCCATCTCTTCTATAGCCCAAGACTACCCAGTCTCATCGTCTCGATGCCACCCCGAATCCGTTCCAAAAAATGCTTTAAAACCATTTGTTTAGAAGACATGAGTAAGGCCCCAAAGCAGGATCTGTGGAGTTAACCATTGGTAACAATCCCTGTATGTCACGTTTTACTTCCTCCTGAAGCACAGACAGAATACTCTGGGACAAAAGTCTTCTCTGGCTCAATATCTTCAACACGGTTATCGAGGTGCTTCCGACTGTATTATTGCTCCGCATGATTTTAGAGCTACATTTCCATTTATAATATTTCATTTCCAATACTGTTTTAGTTGTAGATGAAATATCATCACGATAAAAGTGTGTTAAAAATTATATATATTATTTGGGGCAGCTATTTTTTCACGGTTGAACACAAAATCACTGATCATTGTAGCGTATTCCAAGCCAAAATTATCGCCTATAACTGAACAGTGAAAATTATGGACATAAGGACATAAAATTTCTTAAAGTGAGGACCCTGAATTATGAGATCAGAAAGAAAGCTGCTTTCGCAAAACATTTTTGAAAGAGAGAAAAAGAACTCAGCCAAACGAACTTTTTGAGATATTTCAAGAAAACTTGTACTTAAAAATAACTTTGGTCATATCTGGCCTTTTTAATGGGTAGTCTCGCGTAAGTGCTACATGGCGCCTATATAATATTCCTCATTTACCGCATAAATGTGACAAAATAAATGTTGATGATTAAATAGTTCGTTTCATTTCATTTATTTATTCAAGTTACTCTCACATTTTAAAGTATAATGGTCAACAATTCTAAGGATATATAATACTCATTACCATTTCAGTAAAACCATAGCATAAATGAAAGTACTAAACCCAATTACTTCCTTTCTACTTTTAATTTACTTGCAGCTGTTTAAAATACTTAATAAAGTTAAAAGCTAAAACCTTTTTTCTTTTATCAATCCTCAGATAAAATCCCTTCTTCTCAGAATGAAGAACAAAAAAAAAGAAACAAAAAAAAAATTCACTCGTTGAACAACACAAAAATTTTCAACGAAGCCAAAGTGTTGCCAAATATTTGTACATTTAAAACAGTTCAGTTCGGCCAATGCTGTCACGTTGCTATTACCCCCGTCTACCTTTTCTGCATCGTTTCCAACAAACGTTCAACTATTGGTATCGTAGTCGTTGTCGCTGTCCAGCAATTGCCAGTGCTTCTTCAACTGTCGTTTGCATTGCAAAGTAAAAGTCCAAGCATGAGTGCGACTGCTTACATTTTCCTGGCAGGAAATGCATTTTTCTCACTTTTGCTTTTCTCTTTTTTTCTTGTTTTGGTTTCATTTCAACTTTTTTTTTTTTGGCTTAAAAGCAAATATTATGCCAGAAGCTTTTTTGTTGTTTTTGTTTTGTACTTTTACTTTTGGACCTTATGCAGTTTTTGTTTCTGAGCGTATTTGTGTATTTCTGTGTGTGTGTGTGTGTGCATTTTGATTTCAAAGGAATTTTTAAGTGAACTCTTCCAAAGATTACTTCGTGTGCCGTGACACCAAATTGAGTGGGAGTCCAAGCAACTGAATAGAGTTGCCAGATGGAGAGAATTTTGCTTATTACTGTGTGAAAAATACTTTTAACTTAGAAAATCGAAACGTAGCAATAAGGATTGTTGAAAAGCTCTCAGGACAAGCTATATCAAGACTTTGAGATATCGGTTAGCATCAAAAAATCATGCAATTTTGCGTATAGTTTTATGTTTTTTACTTGAACAGTTTCGCAAAAGTTCGTTTTTTCCAAATATTCCGCTAACATAAGAGCAATTAAAGATCAAACATTAGCCAAGTCATAGCTTAGATTCAGCCTGAAATGTGCAATCATCGAAAATAAACTCAATAGGATTGTGTTCTGCAGTGGCTCTCATTGTAGTCATTTAAATGATTTTGTATTTCATTCCTAAAGAAAATGTCTGAACAATTGAGTGAAATAAAATTTGTATCAAATTCCAAATATTAAGTGCGTATTTGTTTTATTTCTTTCCAAAGAACAAATGTGAAAACTCGTTTTAATCATGGAACCAACAACAGCAGGAACTTTTTCAAAATGTCATATTTTATGGCAACCCTCACACCGGTCAGCGCTATTTTCTGCCTTTGAAAGGCAGCAAATGTTTAGTAGTTGAAAATGTTTATTTACAAAAAAGTGTTTTCACTGCACTTTTACTACTATTTTTCTTGGCATCAGCATAAAATTGTTTGAATTATTTTTGGTAAGAACAACAAGTTAAAATATTTTATAACCAAAATATATGAGACTTTGTGTCTGTGTCAGCAATAAAACTTGTATGCTTATGTGTATGTGTGTAGTAGGGTGGTGAAAGTTTAAAAAAAAATTTAACGTAAATCTAATCTACAATTTGGAGCTTCTCTAACGTATTTGCTGCTGCTATTGTTGCCTTCAACTTGATTTGATGTAATTTACATAAAATTTATTCAAATTATAGTCAGTTTTTTTCTCCGAACAATTGCTGTTTGTTTTAAGGTTTTTTTTATTTTCTCTAATGTTTTCTATATGTAGGTCACGTTCTCTATAACACGTGACTAATTTGCACAAAAGCTGTAAATATGATGTGACCTTAAATATTGTACAAGGATTATGTAACAAAAAAAAAAAAGGAAAAAGGATATGCTTAATGTTGACAAGCAAAATTTTTTCAGCAGCTAAAAAAGTAAAGGAGAAACTTGCAATTGATATTGAAATTTTTCTATGTGAAGAAATTTAAAAATCGAACTATTTTAAATTTGAAGAAAATATTGCTATTGAGATGACAGCTATCTCCATCAATATATGGAGAGAAACTTTTGTTTTTCTGTAGAAGCAGTAAATGATATAGCTATTTTAGAAAATCTACGTTGGTTGAACAAAAAATTAAACTGTCGATAAAATATGAAAAATGTTGATAAAAAGTGCTAACCCATGATCTGAAAACATCTCAAACATTTCTGCAATATTTGGAGTTAAATTTTCAGGCGATATACATAGAAACAAATCCATTTCATGATAATGTCCTTCAAATGGTATGCAGCTTTTATCACAAAATCGATTTCATGAAAAATATTCCCTTGATACATCAATTTTAAACTATATGTTGCTTACTGAATTAAAATAAATTGATGAACTTCAATATTTTTGCCAAAAATTTTTCATGAAATCGCGTTAAATATGTTCGTTCCATAATAGCAATATCAACAGCCACATGAAATCTCATGGGAAATGTCACTCATAAAATCTGCCACAACTTAACTGCTTTGGCTTTTTATGCTGATCTGCTTATTAAAACAACGCATTAACTTGGCCTTAACTGCTGTTATAGTGGATGGCTACGCTGCTGCAGCTACTACTACTACTACTCTACCATTATGGTTGTTAGTTAGGTGTGAAAAAGCTTAAAACATTGAGCCGACACGTCAACACAATTGACAGCAACAACAATAAAGGCAGCATTAGTAAGAGCAACATCAACATTAAAAGCGACAGGAGCAGCAATAACAACCAAAACGCACACAACAACAACAAGTGAGCAGCGTAAAAAAATTCAACTCTCGTAAATCTTAATTTATTTCATTATCATCTGTCATGAAAGGACGAAACAAAACCATCAGGATCAGTAAAGCAGAAAAAAACATCATCGCTAGTGCCTATACACCAATGCCAGCGCATCATGTACGTGTCAAATGTGCTAAAGTAACTTTGAAAGCAAATAGCCTGGAGTGACTCAGCAGTTTTAATCCATGGCGGACTTACGTAGCTTAGAAGATAAGGAGCCTTGTTGGTTGCAGCAAAGAAATCAAAAAGTTAACTTGGAAAAAGTTTGGCAATATCAAAGCAATAAGTTCTCTTACCATATATTGGAGTATGAATTTTAGGAAACACATTGTTTCATATATTAAAAATCATTCAGATTAAATATTCAAAGTTGCGCTGCAACTGATGATATTTACAATATCTTTATTATAATGATACAGTTCCCAAAAGGACTCAAAGTGAATAGCTACTGCTACCAATAAGTCAACTTGTTTCATAATATTGCCACGTTACTAAACATTTAACGCTTTCACGTCATATTTTTTACTTTCTTTTTCGTAACACACTTTGATAGCCACTCATTACTGCAGCAACTCACGCTAATCCTTGTTCATCAACTCATAACAAGGACATAAAGGTAACGTAAGACAAAAAAATGCCATGGCAACAACTACATCAGTGGTAACATAACAAAATAGAACTAAAAAGTAACAGAATGTCAAGAGAGGTAACAAAATCACTACATGATTGACTAACTGACACGGAAAAGTATTAGGGTGTTATGAGAACCAGACACTGAATCTTTGTGGTGTGCAAAAAAACATAAAATTACTATATGGATTGGGGTTTCCCATTGCCATAAAAGCTTATCTGCCAGTACTTTTAGTATACGTTTTAATATTCTAGTAAAAAGGTATTCATGAGGAAATATTTAAAATACTTCATTAAGCTAAATCCGACATTGAGTTCGTTAAAAGTGAGTCTTTCATAATTTACTTGAAAAAAAAAATATGAAAATCTCTCTGCCTTCTGACCGAATGCACTTTTAAATTTTAAGTACAATGATCGGTGTATAAGGGAGTTGCCAAAAATCAAATAAATCCATCATTAATATTGAGCTTAATGCTGTTTAACCCAATCTAAGACAAACTATTGCTTGCGGCTTCACTAGAACTGGCTCAGTAATCTGATTTTTAATTAATTTGTTTTTCACTTCATCACATACAAGTTGTTCCTCCACGGCTCGGACTGCGTATGCTCCATTGTCCGATCCAGTCAAATTTTCAAAACAAACTATTAAAATTCATGGTGCCAAATTTCGCAGCTATAACTGCTATGTGTAGTCGCTAAAATACAACATTTCAAGTGTCTTAGTTTTATGAGATGCGCCACACCCTTTTTTCAAACCACTCTTATACTTTTCGAGTGAGTTAATGCAAACAATATACATCAAAATATATCAAATTTCAAGCTTGTAGTTGCTCTCAGTGCCAAGTTATAGCGTTTTAGTCAAATGGGAGGTGCCACACCCGGTTGTCAAACAACGTTCGAATGACTAAATGTGAACAACAAGCATCCATGTATCAAATTACTGCACTTGGTGTATAGACATAGCGTTTTAGATTACTTTGTTGTATGAGAGGTGCCACGCCCCGCTGTTCAATTCCTATAATATTTTGCAAGATTTTTAGCACAAACTCTATAGATGTTCCAAAATTGTAGAGGTCAGTTACAGCGTTTTGAGTTTGAGTATTTTTTTTTTTTGTGAGAAGTGGGAGGTGCCTCAACTATTCGTCGTTTAACTCCCTAAACACCTACTCCGAACAACTTCGCATTTGCCTTCTGATTTGCTCTTTAGAATCGTGGCTTTCCAAAGAAGAATATAGAATCAGTTATATATTCTAGGAACTTATAAAGAGCAAACAGAAACGCATACACTCACACGTTTTGCATTCAGTTTTATATGGTAAATTATAATTCTCAATATGTATAAGTGAATTATTACTTAAAAAATGGTAGCTTGGCAGGCAAACAGGGTACATGCAGTTAAGCTTGTATTACAAATATCATATACAAGGATGTCAAGACTATGCAAATATCGCAATCGATCATTTGATGTATCATTTTTGGTATATCGATGGTTCTATCATTGGTTTACATAAATAATTATGAAAGACGAGCGATTTTCGATTCAACATTTTGATATTTTAATATTTTGAACATATATCTTGCCAATATTGTACCAAACTTAACTACTCAGCACAGAACGTAATCTGCAATGCTTTTATTTGCTTGCCTTTGATTGGGTTCTCAGCAAATCAATGCATAAACATATATTGCTATATTGCAGGCTTCGAAATTCTTACTAATTTTCTTAAGGGTCATTGATGATTCCATTTAACAATAGCTGAAACTAGTACGACTGGCTTAAGCTCATTTTTTTATGTAAGTATTAATCTTTGTTTTGTGAATTTTCTTTTTGGTGTACTGGTGTACAAACTTTACTGAATAGTAATCTCAATAACGTAATTATAAATTATTTTCTGTTCCGAAATATACGCTACGATGCTACGATCAGCATGACAGCTGTTTCATTAAATAAAATGTGCACTTAATAACGGCCAAATTATTAATGCATGTAAAGTTCTTTGCTGTATGACGCCAGAATGAATTTCGTTAAACACAAAATATTTTCAAATTTTTCAATAATCCAAAACAAAGGAAGAAAAAAAAGGTTACAAGAAAACATATATCTGTTTTAATTTTTCGTAGTCTGTAACGTGAATAAAAACAAAATATTACAACTCAATTGTTTGAAAAGTCGTATGTCTCATGTCTTGAAGGGATCATATGTCTCATGTCTTGCTTGAACTGAACTGAATTAAAAATGCAATTTCAAATATCTGACTGAGTACACATCGGACCAGCCTGCTTGTGTAACATTATGTATCGAGTCCATGCTGGACCACTTCAGTATGGGGTTGAGTGACCCCTATTAATGCCAAGTTGCATTTCAATGCTTTTTTTGATTTTTCTTCTATATGACGCGACGTTTGTTTATGTTTTGTTGCGCTTCGCTAACAAATAAAATTGAATTTTTATTCTCGACTTTGTTTACATTTCGTTGTTGTTTTTTTTTATTTTGTTATGGTTTTGGTGCTTGCATTTTTTTTTTTTTTTTTAATTTATATTTTGTTTACTTTACAGCAGCAGCCACTTCAGACACAAGTTGATCGCTGAGCGTTATGTGAAGCGTGCGGCTAAGGGTTGTGCGTATTTTGTTGAAGTGTTGTTGCCTTAATAAGCAGCAACAAAACATGCTAGATAAGGTGCCAAAGAAATCATAACATACGAAATTTATTTCAATGAGCAGGATGTTGAATTCAGTTCAAATTGACAGATAAATATTTTTTTGTTTATAAGCAAAAGTTTTTGAAAAATTATCACAAAAAAAAATTTTATAAATAAAAATTTTTTGGTGTATAAATGGTAGAGTGAAATAATTTGCTGCACAAAACTAAAGCATACATACGTATTCGGTTAAGGGAATGGTATTGCCCATTTTTTATTTCTGGAATAGTTTCGGTCAAAAGAAACATCCATCAACAACAGCATTGCTAAACGGTTGCTGTTGTCATCTGAAAATGATCATAATTGGCTTACAAATGCAAGAGATTCGGCTAATTTTGTTGAAGCAGATAGATTATTCTTCCATCTGCAATTTTGAAAACGTCGCTTTTTTCCAAACTCAGCATGCCCTTTTTTTTCACCGAAACTATTTACCTTCTCGTCATATTGGTTAGACGAAAATTGCACTTTGATATAAAATTGGTGAAAAGACTTTTTGTTTATAGATAACGGTTTCCGTGAATGTTTGAAAAAAATTTAGCTAAAGTCCCATGATAGAAAGCTATGTGAGTGACAAGTTTTTCCTATTTTATATAACTAAGACTCAATCAGCTTACACGTTCGCGTACAGCGTCAATAATTTCAATAAATAGCTAATTTTCACTTTTCACTTTATCAGATTATTTTGGCCTTAAGACATTTAATTTTTTAGCAAAAATTTTCAATTAACTTTCAGCATTAAACGCTGAAAAAAAATCCAAATCTTATTAACTGCCAATTTTATCCAACACATTAAAAAAAAACGCATTTTTGATGATGTGGTGGGCGGAAATAAGCGCTTAATATAAAATTGACGAACATTTCAACGTCTCCTCCAAATTAAACTTCCCAATGCCGATGACGCCCTTCGCTTACGACATTTTAATATTTTGTGCGTTTAATTGCAGTCGAACTTTCAAAGCGCTGCTACGCTGCATGGTAACATAGCAAGCACAGAAACTTTGGTCATAGCCCTAGGGGCGTGTATAACGCATAAATATTTAAAGACAACAGAAAAAAAAAATCCTCAACAAACTGAAAACATCATAAAAGGATATACAAAAAAAAAATGGGAAGTACGAAGAAATTTGATGCCACCGTAACAGCGCAAAATCCCAACAAAATTGGCAAAGCTTTAAGACAAAAAATAAACTGCAAAAGCAATGAATTTTGCAGCGTTGTTGCATGGTAGCGCTGACTAGCAAGCGCATCCTGACTACAAACCACGAAAAATCTCAAGAAACAAAAATGAGAAGCAGCGAATCAAAAAAAAAACGACGTATAATAAAAATGAGAAATTATTTTAGTCCTAAATAAAGACATAAACGACAGGATATTAACAAAACATTTAAGCTCAGCGCGCACTAAGGGCACAGCACAGGATACCACAGCAACAACTGAAGCAAAAACAAGAGCACAAGCCAAAAAACGACTGGGGAATGTTGTCTTAACATTCTTGTAATTTTTTTTTTTATTTATGTTTTTGTGATGTACAGTGTAACGTCTAAGCGCGAATGTCACTCAAAATCAATACTTTTTTGACGTAATGTTCTCGATAATCCCTAATAGTATGCACCTTAAGTGGTCTGCAGCAGAAAATGCAGCGCTTGGATCGTCTGCCTCTCCATTTTTACGTTTTTTCATTAGTGAGAAAACCAGTCAGCCAAGAGGCAGATGCATTTTATTGACTTAGTACTAATTGTTTTTTATTAACTCTTATTAAAACTACATTAAGTATATTCTAAAGCACTATCTGCCAGGATTATCGGCTTTGTAGCTTTTAAATGTAGCAATAAATAAGTGGCAGATGTTGTTTTTCTCGTTTCTTGTGTCATAATTTTTATAACTATCGCAATCTGCCTGGCGATAAAATCACTTGAGCTTGTTGATTTTAAAAAACTTTTAAAAAAATGTATTTACTTCTAAGCGCAGCAATTGAAATGTCTGCTTCTTGCATTTATCTGACTTTGTGTATATATATTAGATATTGTGATACAAAGGGCAGACGCTATAAAATTGCTTCTTCAACCTCTCCCGCACGATAAGGTCATATAAATATTTAAAATTCACATTCAGCACACTGTGCTGCGTCGCAGTAACTGTAGAAACAAAACCGAAAGCAAAAATGAGTAATGAAATAAGAAGCAACGTAAAAAAGCATAGCAAGAATTATATTCCCAAATCTTCCTCATACCCCCACACTTTAGATACACTGATGAATTTCTGACAGGAAGTAGCAAAGGTCCTTTGGTAATTATTTATTTCGCCTGCAAGCAAAACCAAACACGCTACTAAAAAATGAAGAAGCAAAAGGGAAAAAAAAATTTAATGCAAGAAAGAAAACAACAACTCAAGCAGGAGCCACGAGCAGCGAGTGTACACGCTCACTTCAGCTTCAACTTCATCGTCGTCGACTGAGTACTAATACAGGCGATTATGTAAAGCAAACGTCCTGTGCTGCTGCCGCTGCCGCTGTCATGTTAGTTGCTGTTGTTGTTCTCATGCTCGTCATCGTCGAAGGATTGTGTTATCCTTTTTTTTACGCGAATTTAAGTCATAATCCTTGCTGTAATTTTAAGCTTAATGTGACGATGCCATTGTTGTTCTTGTTGTTGCTATTTTGGCTGCATTATTGTCAAAAAAAAACCACGAAGGCTCAGAAAGTAGCATAGCCGCATTGGAGAAAATTTGTAAGAGGGCTTGAGTGTGAATTATGCTATGTTTTCCCCCCACCCTGCAAGTAGCTGCCAATGTGTCCTTCTGACAGTTTTAGTGTTTAATAACTTTTTTTTTCTTTTTTTGCTATAAAAGCGCATAAAAAGGACCTCTTTTTTTCAGCTAAACATTTTATTGTCTCTTCTGATTGCCTAGTTGTAAAATTATTTATTGCCTGGCAAATATTTTCTCAGTCCTCTAACTGGATGAGTAATGGATTTTTGTTGAGCTTTGTATTTTATTTTTGGTTTGTCAGAAGACGAGTTCGACTCTGCGCTGATTTTTTGATTTTTGACATTGGCGGAAAGTTTAAGATTATGGGTGTAACAGTAGAAGCGGAAAATTGAAAATTGTTCAAGGGCAATAAATTTCGAAATAAAGAAAATGACATAAACAACTCAGTCAGCGTAAAAGCGTAGTAATCAAAGAGTCAGTTGTTGGCGGTATGGTAAGGATTACATTTTACTTTTGAGAAACGTGCATAAATAAAATGTTGTTGTTAATATTATTGTAAAATATCATTATAAATTTCTTATTGCGCTTTTTGAGAATCCATGATTTCTTGATTTTGTGCAAAAATTAAAATTTATTTTCGTTATGAGCTTAGTGTTTTATGCTCACAATGAAACTCTCGAGCAAATCTAAAATAATTGCATTATGGCGCATTTAAAACTGATTGATGGCTTGGTTTAAAAGTAATATAGTTAATCCATTGCCTGTAAGACTGCACCTGTTGGAAACAACTAACATTGGCAGTCTTAGAGTTTGAACTCTGCTAAACACTGTCGTTGTTTGGTATCCTGAAAAATGCACAAGTAGTTAATGATTTCGTGGTTGAAAAATCTGAATACAGTGAAATGGTGTACAAATTTCGTAGAGTACAGATGAGATCCTCAACTTCAGTTGCATTGTAGTAATACAAAGTCACGCTTTCCTGAACGAAACTCTTTAAAGTGTTACAATGTCAAGTGTCCCTAAACGTCACTTTATTGTTGATGATGCGCTGACAAAAGCATGCTTTGATAATGCTTGATGATGATTAAACGTAGTGACTCACTGCAGTGTTCTATCCAACTAGACTTCACGGTTTTGGCATCCTGACTGTCCACACATATGGTGATGATGAAGAGAGTAAGCTCTCTGTTCCGCATCACCTGTGTGGCTTGGTCTATGGCATAGATTTCAGCTTAAAAAACGTTTCAATAAGTGGGTAGTCTGAAAGACATCTCCACACCCATATTATCCGAGTAAACACTTGCTCTTGCGCCAAACTTCATTTTGGATCCATCCGTGAAGATGGTTAGCCCCATTTCTTCTAGAACGGTGCTAGAATTCGAATCTCTCTTGTCGGAAAGTTGATATTGTTGGCAGCGTCAAAGTCAAGTATTGGTACTCGTTAATCACTTGCAGTAATGCAAAGTTCCCTTCGCATATCTTGCAAAATAGACGCGTGACCCTCAGAATTCGGACAAAAGAGTGTTAAAAGTATCAAACGACATCGATGAATATTGAGAGTATTGTATAGCAATAATATGCGTAGAAGTCGAAAACTATCGAGAAACTCACTTTAATTTGAAAACATTGAAGAGCCTCAACAGTTTTGCGTACAGCGCCACTCATGAGAAATTTTGCAAAATCTTTATTGAACTTTAGAACTCTAGTTCTCAAGCCCGCCTTTAGACGGCCTTAATGTACCATGAGTACTTTTTCTCTAGCTACTTCCTTTCGACTCTTTTTATGTTTTAATATATTCCGAGAAATCCTAGGCTTGACTCGTCTTCATAACGATAGTACGTCGCGAACGCAGTACTCATAACATACTAACGCACAATGTATTCTCTCTCTACCTTCGCATCCTTTTGCTTGTCGTAGTTACTGCCATCGTAGTTTGTGTTGCTGCCACAAAACAAAAACATCCGTTTCATTGTTTTTGTTATTATTTGTTGTTGTAGTAAAATTATTAAGTTACTTCAACTCTACGGGTTTTCAAACATTAATATCTTGACTTTTGTTCGCGGCTATTAAAAGGCAACTTTATGCTCGACAAAAATAATAAGATGGGCAAGCTCTGTTAATCCTGTGATCAATAAGGGTAACACAGCGAAACATTAACTTAACGTATAAACGAAACTGATACATAAAAACTAAAATAGCGAATCCATCTAACAATTTGTTGCGATATCAAACCGCTATAACAAAGCTTAATTTGAGCAAACGTATAAAATTAAATGAATACAAATTTTTCAAACGAAACTACAATGCAATTGAGCCGGTTTCCAGCATCATAAAATATTAAATTTCACACAATGAGAGTAACAACAACAATCGAAACCTCAAAATACGATTACAGCAAAGAGGGTTTCAACGTCATCATCAAAATATCGTATAGTATCGAATCAATAAAATAAAATTTGTATAAAAATAGCGTTGGCTCAAAAAAAAGAAGGAGCAACAACAAAACGGCATGGAAAAGGCAAAATAGCAGACATGAAGAAAATTAAATCTAACAAATAAATTCTAGAGTTTCAATGAAATTTAAGAAACAAAATAAAATTGGATAAAACCTAAAGTATGGAATGTTTAGCACAAGCAGAGCAATCGATGAAATTTTTCCCCAGAGACTGAACAGCGTTGAAAAGATGCAAAACTTTCCAGTAGAAGGCAAAAATCAAGTGGTGGAGTTATGCAGGGGCAAAAAATTAAAAACAATGAAATGGAAATGGTGCAGAAAGGCGCGTCAAAGTTGCTGTTGATGGAAAGAAAAAAATCAGAAATAAAGGAAAATCTATAAGACGCGAAAAGAACAAATTGCCATACCACCGTTGCATATTTCGAGCATTATACCTGCAAGTTAGCTACCAATAGCATTTAGGAGTGGAACGGACTTGTTCCAAATATGTTCGACAGCGAATTGATTCTAACAATCAATAACATACAAATTTTCAAAAAAGAACGAAGCAGCAAAGGTAACTTTGCAAAATAAAGGCATGCAGTTAGGGTGATTTTGGGTTATTTGTAAGTGTCTGAGGCTTTGCAGCTTTATGAACATATTACAAAAGAAATATCATCAATTATGCGATTTTAGCCTGAGAATAGTGTTGTATTGTATTACTGGCTTCAGTTAAAAAAATCTGATGAATAATGAAACTTGCATCAGTTTGATGAACTTCAACTTGCGGGCATATAATGGATGATTTATTAAGCGCTTGGATTTTGAAAATCAAAAAAAAGAACTATTAAAATATTTATTGCATCAATTCTTTCCATTTACTTTTTAAAGATTATTTTATGTAAATATTGCCTGCGGCTACGCCTGAGGTGGTACATCCGTAAGCTGCAATTTTGGCATATTTTTCCCAGCATTTTGACCGGTATCTCACTAATGACAATGGCCAATGGACTGCTCTAAAAAGTGAGCTTGATTACTCACCAAACTCGTATCTCAAAAGGTCCATGGCATCGCGTGTCCAGTGGCATTTGGCACCGTCTTGTTGAAACCACACGTCAACCAATTTCAATTCTTTCATTTGGAGCAAAACAAAAGCTTGTATTCATCGCACAGTACCTTGCTCCATTGAATGTAACGTTGCGATTTTCATTATTTTTGAAAAGGCAATGATGCCGGCGGCCTACAAACTGCAGCAACTAGTGCGTTTTTCAGGGTGCATTGGCAGTTCTTCAACTGCCTCTGGCTGTTCTTCAGACCAAATTTGGCAATTTGTTGATGTACCCATCGAGCCAAAAACGAACTTCGTAGCTAACGAAAACTTTTCGATTATAACACATTTTACACATTTTGATAATAATATTTAATAATTTGCAAGCGCTGTTCGTTTGTTGGTGTATTCATTGTGAAATGTAAAATCTTACTAAGCATTTTTGGCGTTGACAGTTAGACCACAGAAATCTTCTCATTTCTCTTCTTTCTTTTATTTTTATTGAGACTTGAAAAATTTTTATTAAAGTTCTTATTTGAATTAAAATGTTTTTATAACTACCTAAGCTAGGTCCAACCAACCCTTAGCTCGATTCTCCCCTAAACTTAAAGACTAAGTGCTCTAAAGTGTATTGGTATTAGCACAAGTAGAAAACGTTACGAAATATTTGCATTGTGTTGCTACGGCTAAAAGTTGTAATACGGAGCTTAAACAAAAAAAAAATGTTTTAAAAAAATGCAAACTAAAATCGCATAACAATTGAAACTTAAAACTGAGGTAAATGGCACAAGAAATAAAGTCAGATTTTTTTTAAAAAGCGTGAAAAAATAAATTGAACCTTAATAACAAATAAGAAAAGCTGAAGTTAAACAACAAATTTTGCAGTAACCCAGCAAACATTTTTAAATGCAATAATTTCATACCTTAATTGATGTTTCTTATATTAAGATCATATTTTCATTTGAAGTGAAAATTTTTCTGAAAGAAATTAAAACTCCTTGCAGCAGTTTGCGTATTAACTATAAAAAGAGTTGCAAATATTTATTTTCGAAGGCGAAATAGAAATATTTATTACAACAGCCATCGTACTCGGAATTACTATTGCACTTTTTCCAAGTAATACACGTGGATGTAGTTGTTTATTTTTAGTGACGTTTTAAATAAAATTGCAAATGATTGCATAGTAAGCTTGACATTACATGTGAAAACAGGGAACCAGTGTGGCAACATTGATGTCGTGCCTTGCTGGCAGCCATATACTAACACTTAATGTCATATTTGTACAATGCAACTGGTTTGCGTTGGTGACCTTTTTTAGCGAATAAGACGCATAGATTTACTCAGAGCTTAAAAAAAAATTGTAAGGCATAAAAAGTTAATTAATTAATTTGGATTTAACTCTTTAAGAAGAGAAACTAATACATCATCTAGAAGATAAAAGACTTAACAAATCTTCAAACGTTGACTGGCTATGATATTGCCGATACCTGAACTGGCAGTTGTTGCAAATGAAGCGCTCGTAGTACGTATATTTGACTTAGCAGACAGACGGATACACTTTATTGGTGCAAGGTTATTACACAACGTCAGTATTAGAGAAGAAAGCGCACACAAAACGAATACCCATACAATAAAGAAGAAACAGTCTGCAAGAAAATGCGAAAATAAAATAATATTCAATGGGTGGAAAAAATCTGCTTTATGCTGCGCGCAAAAAAAAACGCAAAGAAAAATGAAAATCGATTGGTTTTATTTCAAATGCTTTGGGGAATGAATACGAGCGCGGAAGAGTATCTGCTTGTGCAAAATTATTTTCAATAAGCGCGAGATACTATTCACTGACTGTTTGATTAACTTCAATTGAAAATATTTTTTCCTCCATTTGAAAATCAGAAATCATAAAAACAAACCTTTATTGAATATATGTGTAGATATGTATGTATAATACAAAAAATATTAAAGATAATTTTAATATGTCAAAAATTGTTGGTATTTATGTGAACAAAAAAAAGTAATATTTTATACGTTAAATATTAGAGCATATGATATTTTGCTTTTTTCTTGTAAAATTTGATATCAGACGTAATTTAACTGCAATTACTTGAGGCCGAATTTCTCTAGCAAATTATTTCCGCAATAAATTTTTATATTAATCCTTTTTCCGATAGCTGATTTTTTTTTCACAACATTTCAAATAATAAAGCAATCAATGAGCCTTAAATAAACCCTAAAATTTATTATCTTTATAAATAAAAAAAAAGGTAATGGCTATAAAAACCTTAAACCATGACAGAAACTTAATTCATTTTTGAAACATATTTATGACACAATTTTCCTGACTTACGATTAAAAGAAGTAGACCCCTTATATGCCCCTGGTGGAATCGTAATATTATTTGCTTAAGTGCTATAAAAGTTTAATGCATTTTTGAGGAATCTTTAACTTGAAAATTTAATGCCAGATTGCGTTGTTTATTCATACCAAACGTAGCGCCTAGAAATGATAGCATTACGAAAAACATAATCACTTTTGAAAGTAAAAGTTCTTTCAACCCACTAAATTAAAAATTTTCGTCTATGCTTGAAGCAGAAAATTGTAAAAACCAAATAAATGTTAAATGGTGCTTATAAACAAATAAATACTACACTGAACAGAAGATTTATTTGAAAATAACAATCGTATATTTCATAAAGAGCAATCAAATATTTGATTAAGTGAAGCACAAATGCTTCAACCAACCAACATTTAGCGTTACATGATCTAAATATAATATGTTTGACTCAATTTAACATTTGATTGCTCCATATGAAATATGTATACGTTTGTTATATTCAAAAAAATCGTTTTCTCAGTGTAATATTTTAAAAGCTACTTTTCCGATTTAAGCAAATGAGATATCAATCCTGTTGACTCAGTTAGACGGTTTGTTTGAAAATTTTAAGTACGCTGCAAGGCTACATTCAAAGGAGGCGCTGTATAAGACATTAAAGCTTTTAAAGTTAAATCATAGGGGATATGTGGGAAAAATTACTCTTGTGCTTAATTCTCTTAAAGTAACTGCAGAAATTTTATGAAGTTTTTACAAGGATTGTTACAATTTTTATAGTTATTCGCTTAAAACAAAAAAAAATTGCGAAAATCTTTAAAGGTGATAGTCTAAGCAGTGTCGTAGCTTGAACATTGCCGCCGGAGGCAAAAAACTAAAATGCATTCTTGCAAACTACCTTTTTCATAAAAAAAAGGATTATTTTGTAGTGCTCCAGGGCTGTGTTCGCCATAACAAAACTCAAGTTATCACACAGCAAGATTTATAGCACTACTATTTAGCATCACAGGAAAAGTCAACGAACTTCATCAAAAGATGCCGACAAATATCTGAGTGCCAATTTTCCTGCTGACAGTGTCCATTAGAAATAACCTTGAAATTATGCCATTATAGCGGACGTAAAAATGACAACAGCAGGCAAATGAAAACCAAAATTAATACGCACATAGCAGCTCTAAAGACGGTCACTAGAAAATAGGCAACAGTACATATAAAAAAACATTATATATCGCTTAATAATCCTAGTCGAAATGGTATTATTTCATAGCGACAAGATCCTTTAAGAAATAAATTCATTTTTTTTCAACTTTTTTGTAAAGCATTCAAGCAGCAAGTGGAAAGGAAAGAATGGAAAAAAATACGAAGGCATTAAGACAAGCTGGTCCAGCATTTATATGTTGTAGGTGTGGCCATGCGTGTATGGGGGGTGGGGGGCACATCCGTATGTATAACGGTAAATATGACAAGCCAAACAGACCAAGGGACATAAAAAAGCTGTTGAGTTGTTAAAATCTAAGTGGAGCTGTAAAAATTTCGTTAACAAAAACAACAACAACAGCAGTAAAGTGTACACAGGATAGCGTTAGATAAATAAGAACGAAAAGCAACAATGCCCAATATCTTTATCTGGCACATTTTCGATATATATATACCATACATATATGTATATAGCCATATATATATACATGAAAAAATAAAGCCCGACCCCAGCTCTTGACGCAAAACAACAAAGATTTTGAGTGCGGTTTATTTGTACTCCCTTGGTAACATCGAGACAAAAAATATTGATAGTGTGAAGAAGTTTTATATCTGAGATGTAGACGACGACGACAACGACGACTTCTTTGTTGCAATTGTGTGCTTGTAGTAGGAGATGTATCATGTGGAAGTCGTAGAGGGGCAAGTTTCTAGTAGTGTGAAGGAAGTGCTTGATAGCTGTTAAAGACACTTCAGACACAAGTGAACACATGTCGCAGCAACGCCATTAAATTTAGTTATGATTATTATGTAATCTTACAATATGCGCGACGCGCTCTTAATGTCCTTTTTTTTCCTTGTGCTTCTTGCTTTCGTTGCTTTTTGTTTGCTTACTTGTTTATCCTTTCAAGTACACTTTGTCGTTTTACACCCCCTTCACTACTCTACTTTAAATGATAGCGACAACATGAGAAAGTTTCATTTTGCACATATGGTCTTTAAAGGGTTTCAGTAAAAGGGTGTCCTTTTTTTTGATAGCGCTACAAAGATGAATAAGGGTGTGTGTTTCTATTATTTGTCTTTTTAATGCAGAAGATAGCATTTGTGAAAGGCAACAAGATTTCCAGGAAAATAAATTAAAGCTCACTCGCTTAAGTGTTTTGTTCCTAATACATCAAAGGTCAGTGTTTAAGCTAATGAAACCTTTACCTTGGCTTTGATGTCGAACATTTGCTTTGTAGATTTCATGTGATTTTATGCCTTAGATAACCTTATCGAATAACTGGGCTACGAAACCGGAAGACTTTTACTTTTTCAGATAAATCTGCAAACTATGAAATTTAAAAAGTCCTCAGCGTTAAAATTATGAATTTTTGTGAATTAGAAATTTTCCAATATAATGTACCTAAGTGATAGTGCTACAATTTGCTAAAAATGATTTTGAAAAGTTTCACTTTTATAGCTTTATGTAGGATATTTGCAGATTTAGATTTTAGGTCAGTGGTTTTAGAGTTACCACAGGATGGCTCTATTGCTTTAGATGCTTAGCAGGGTTTCAAAGCTCTCCAGCCCTTTGCTACCATGAAAAAGAAGGTAGAAATTTTTCTCAACTATACTGACAGGAATGTGCACGCCTGGTTTCATATAGATAAACAGTATCTTGCTAATACATCAACCCTTTCATTGTCATCAATGTTTCTGTGGCTTGGAACCCATATGAGAGTTATGTTGAGGTGTTGATACTTTTTTACTAAAAAAATATCAAAAATAAAAACCTAGGAATGAATCGTTGCGCTATCATAGACCTCTATATTAGCTTGTCCATTTTTATGCTGATGAGAATAACAACCAAAGTATAAAACATACGACAGCAAACATGATGATAAAACTAAAAAAAAACAACGCACACTTTCACCAAACTAACTAACTCGATTCAACAGTGACAGAACAACGAAATGGACAATAAGTACAGCGGCAAAAAGGACAACCACGACAAGTAATGCTTAAATCACTGCCAACAAAACTGGCGGCTGTCATCGTAATTCACCTAAAAATGTGCTACGTTTTTTCTCTTACGGTTCTTATTTTCGTCTTGATCCTGATGCTGCTGCTGCTGCAGGTACGAGTGTTTCATATACAAGCTCATTTAAAGTTGTTGTCGTATCCTTACGATGACACTAAAAGCAAAACAAATATCCTGCCATATAAACGAATAGCACAGAACATACGAATGCAATGGGAATGAGTGGATGACAAAAAAAAACTCCAATTCGCCTTAAAGTCGACTACAATATTTTGTGTTTTCATTTTTACTAATGAATTATTTGTATTTATTTGAAGTTGTTGTTGCCAGGATATGCCATGAAACTACAGACATTTATATGTACGGCATAATGTCGTTTATCATGATAAAGGACGTAAGCACCACGCAGCAAAAAACTAAAAGAGAGAAAATGGAAAACACGTACTTTTGTTCACTTGTCTCTGAACTAGTTTTTAGGCCAAACTCTGCGGCGAATTCGACGTCAGCATGAATTTTAAAGGGTTAAAATGGGGCGCTCTCTTGTTTTTTACTTTCGTTAAGTTTTTTATTTGAAGAGTACAACTTGACACGCTCACTCAGTTTATTTGAAAAGTCCTTCACTTGTACTGTGGCAACTGCAGCAGGTTTGCACCTGATTTTTTGCGTTACGCTCTCTGAGTTTTTGAATTTATTGCTGCGCAGCTGCTTCCAAGCTAAATTTTCATTTCCATCAGCATATGAAGTTTTTATATTCTCTTTTATTTGGAATAAGGGAAATTTATTTGCTTTATAAAGCATATTTTTTCAAACTAATGGAAAACGAATACTCTCGACCGATGTAGGAAATTTGCCATACCTGTAAATATTAAATGTAAAAGTCGAAATCGAGAAATTTTGTTCAGCCGTATGGTCCTTGGAAACGAGTATGACATTGGAATTTTAGAAATGAACTGATGTCGTACAGCACTTAAGTATTGAGCTATTTAGTTTGACACCAGCAATGGGCTTAAAACAATATAAGGAACATTTAAAAATGCTCAATGAAAAATGACACACTTGGGAAATTACATGTAGTCTTTTGGGAAATTTATAATAGCCGGTAAAATGGAGTTACGAAAAAATTTTATTTATCTATGCCTTGTAAATGTTATATTTTAAAATGTCAACATATGTGGAAATGGCTTTTTTTAGCTAATTACGGAGCAGTTTAATTCAAGCAGGTTTTAGTGAAAAATTATAAAGATATTTTTGAAAGGGATTAAATAATTCTGCACTTAGAGGTCATAAGCGATATATGACACATAAATATTAATAATTCTCTATTAAATTAAAGTCTAGCCTGAGTAATAAGGAACATTCATTAATTACATTGACATGCTCAGGTTCATTTTGTTCTTAACCGCTAATATTGATATCTTCTACCCATCTAACGTTTCAGAAACAGCACGTAACGTTACTGATGATTCCCGATTTCGTAATAAAGTAACAGCTAAATTGACGCAGCATAAAAAACAGTCCGATAGCGTATAAAAAACATTTTTTTCTTTCCTCGCTTATCTCAAAAGGTGTCTGTAACGTTTCAAAAACGTTTCAAATAAAATCAAAACGCAGACATTGAAACATGGTAGAGGCTTTATGAAATATAAATGAAAGATTTCTAAAATATAGCAGTTACTTTGTAAAATTTCATGCGAAAGATTTCTGCAAGGTTTACGAAACGTTACATGTCGAGTGGACAACAGAGAATGAAGTTGCATTTATACCCAGCTCATCGGAGTAGCTCCACTGCAGACCTCAGTAAATAATGAACTTTTCCAAGTGTTCGAATAGATAAAAATAGCTACTGCACTTATCTTAAAATCGTTAAATAAGAATTTGGTTTTGTGAAAAGTTTTTTTTCACGAAGCAAGCTATGGTTTAAAGAATGCATTTATTGAACACAATATGCAATGATATTTCTTCAACTAAAATTTATCTCATACAAAAAAAAATCATATCGATCAAGTATTTTTTAAGCCATTCAAAAACAATAAGGACAGGCATCAAATAAAAGATATTTTAATATTTAATTAAAAAAAAAAAATCAGTTAAGACTTTATTTCAATTTACTGATAGCTCGGCGTAAACGTTAATGTAACTGTGACGCCCTTTGAAAAAATTAAACAGAATAATTATCTCATAGCAAACGCTATGTCATAATGATTGCTATTTACTTCACCACTAAGAATCCATTCTTACTTACTGTGCGCGCTTTTGAAAAATTTCCCGCGGCATATGAATTCTTATTTTCGTAACTGCTTTTAAAAAGTCATTAAAGACTTCGTAGAAAAAAATTTAAAAGAAAAAGATATTTAATTTCGTAAAAATCATTTTCATTTAAATGTAATTTTCACCATAGGCACTTCATGTTCTTTTATGCTTCTTCTACTAAAACTTACGGCATAGCGTAATTTTACTTAACTACGCTGTTACTTTTTACCTTTCTGCCTAGCGTACGCCCTTTAGAAAGAAAGAAAAAAAGAAGACACGGCATGCATCAAACGCACCGTGGGAAATTAATGATTCTGCTAAAAAGAAAAAAAATTAGCTGCTGCCATCGCTGCTGGTAGACCGCGCCTCGCCGCGCTTGCTCTTCCGTTCTTTATCTTGTCTCTGCGTCCAACCAACTAACAAAGCAGTCATCCATCGAATCGAGATATTCGTTTTGTCATTTGCCCGCATGGGCTTTATGACGTTTGCATGCTGCTTGTACGCGTGTGTCTGTGTGTGGTGTGTACGTAACTTGAAACGTGGGAAATGCATTACAATTCATGACAAAATGTCGAATTGCACGAGCGCATCATCATCATCATTTTGTGACCCTATGTTGTCTACCTTTAATGCTGCAACTGCATACTGCTGCGTCATGTATCGACGTTTTTGTTGTTCCTGCGTTGCTGCAGTTTGTCTCGAGGGTTGTTTGCATTCCTAATAGCATGTGCAATGCGTTTAATATTCGCTACTTTGCACGAGATTACAAATTAATTCTCAGTTTGCTACTTAGGATTACACAAAAAAAAATAAAGTTGCTAAGTTCAAAGGAAATTTAATAGATGAATCTGGCACATTGTTTTCGAAAATGATCAACTTTCTTGTTTTAACTGGAACTACAGCATATCCCAAAAATAGTAGCACAAGGTGTTAAAACTGAAGAGAACTTTATCGATTTTGACAAAATTCGAAAATATCATGGACCTAAGGATAGATAATAAGATGAGCAGCATGAGATACGAGTTATCAAGTGGGAAGGATGTTCTAGCAAAAAATAAGTGTAGGATATTTAATTTGTAACGAAGAAAAGAGACACCCTAAAAAGATATTACAATAAACTCAACATTTTTGTATTATCTTATACAAAAGCAACATAAACTCTCCGAAAGAAAATAACTAATTTGTTTGAAACTAAGAAAATTGTTTGATTTTTTTAAAGTTCTCAGTATATGAAATTTCGCACTTTATTTCAGAAATTCTGATCTCTCAACCAATCTTTGTCCATTTTTCTCCAACTATTTCTTAACCCTCAAAACCTTTTGAGCTTTTTCACTCCTCCTCCATTAAATATAACTAAATCACTGAGGAATAAGGCTTGGTCTTTAGATAACGTCTTCGTTTAGTAAAACGAACTTCTCAACTAAATTTTAAAGTAGTGCTCGTGCTTGAATGCTACTAGTAGTATATGATAATATACTATCACTTGATTTTTAGTGAAGTGATTTCGGCAACTTGTTTATATTACCAATACGTATTTGGTGATAATGGGTTTCAATTGCATTACCATTAATTGCTTAGTAATAAATTACTTTGAATAGCACTAAACATTTTTGGTATTTGACTTTCACTATCATGTATAATTTTCTACTACAATTTAATATAGAGTGAAAGCGGAAATGAAATAAAAACTATGCTTTAAAGTCTGACCTGGAAACTAATTTAAGTGCGAACTTACGCATGGTTGCTGCGATATCGAACAATAAATGAATGAACTGCTACACAAGTCCGCCACAGTGGGCATGAAGATCAATGTTCCCGAAACCATGAAAAATCCAATTGAAAAATAACACGCGCTTACCATTCACAAAAAAATGTTTAAACTTTCGAAAGAGTAAACTCATAAAAACTTTACGTGCTATGGCATTGGGAAATGTTGCTGCATTTAGTATTTTTTTAATAAAAAAAAACTGAAAGTTTGTATATTTAACTCAACAAAGTCTAAAGCTCAAATATATGCAGCTTGAAAATAAGGCAGCATATATACTTTGCGTGTGTTTAATTAGTGCAGCTGGTGCTGTAAAAACCAATCAAAGGACTTCAGTTTTCGTGAACCGTTGTCATTACAATAGACATAAACTTGGAGATCAAAGATTTCACACAAATGTTGCACACTCACTTGAAGTAGATTAACGTTAATAAAAGTAACTAAGCCCGTGAACAGGCTAAATAGAAATGTACAGGACTTAAGTGAATAAACAGAGTGCAGTGCAACTATGCTCAAATTAAATCTGCAGTTAAAAGGAAGGATGACATTTCTACAAAGATTAGTGGTGGTGGTAAAAAGGTTGCGCCTCCTGAAGTCGCACCCTCGAAGATAAAACGAACTACTATGCGTGAAGCAACAGCTGTCAAAAAATCAGAAGTTGTAACTTCTTTACTAAGTTACTTAGTAAAGAAGGCGCTAAGGATTGTTATAAAAAGGACGCACAATTCCAACAGAGTTGTTAGGAACGGAAGAGTTACCGTGATTTCCAAATTAACTTGTTTTTCCTTAGTTGAGACCCTTTTTTTTGTTTGGTCAGCATTTTTTAAAAATAATTGATTTATCATCCAAAAAATATATATAATCAACATCTAAACAAAATTTAATATTTTTGTCGACCATTATTTTCTCATTAAAACAAAAATCATGCAATAAATGATTTTTTAGGAATTTTTCTGTTCCTACCGGACTCTAGGCTTTAACCTGAAATTCCAGACTTGGCTGGGTCAAAACCGGCCAGTGTGCAACACAGATTCCGTATCAGGAATTCATTTTGTAGCACTCCATGTGGATATTCAGCCCCGTTCTGATGCCGTTTCGGATTTGCTACCGAAACGAAATGGAAATTCGAAGTTTATTTCAGTATCATACAATATGGGCTCCGTCAAACAGTCGGAGCCATAAATTCGTTCATAGCTCAAAAGTATTCTGTAGCAAATTCCATTAGATTTAAAAAAGCTGTTGTCATTCAATTACGGACATCAGTTCCACCTCCGATATAAACCGCAATCAGAACAAGCCTGATGATTTCACTTTTTTCGAATTTTTATTTATCTCAAATCGTTGCTGATGTTGTTTTATTGTTTCTCTGCTTATGAAGGTTTTATTTTTTATTTCAAAATTTTTAATATTTAAAATAAGATATCAGGCAATTAATATCATCTTAGTTAAAACTCTAATCTTTAGTTATGTAAATATGTTATAAGCAATCTTATCAAATGTTTTAATGAAGAACCAACAACAATTCATAATGACAACTCACCGAACCAGTCAATGTTCTTGAGATGTCTAAACATTTAGTAGCGACAATATCTCAAATTCTTGTAATTTACAAATGTCAAAGACTCTTAAACTGTTTCTTTATGGCAAACTCATAAATTCAAGATCAATTTCCTGTAATGAAATTAATGAGCGTTTAACATTCATTTAGACAGGAGATAGAACCAACAACAAATAGCATTAACTAAACCGCGTGTGAAGAACCATTTAAAAAAACACATCAAAACAAAAAGAACTATATAAAAAATCCAAAGCAAATGATAAGAAGCAGAAGGTTTAAAACAGGTTTCACATCAACAAGTACAAGCGGATAAATGGTTAAAAAAGAAACTCAAACGGCTAGGTATGGTAAATAATTAATGAATGAACATTAAAGGGTTTCGCGCTGAATTGAAACCAAAGAAGAGGAAACATTTCGTTAAAAGAAACCGATAAAAGGGCACAATTCACGCGAAGCTTAAGGTAAAATATTTGAAATGAACAACGAAAGGTATAACGAATTGACAGGCAAAAGAGACGGATGGCAGGCAACATTAACGATGGTCGGCGGTTGGACCGAACGACCAATTCATGAACCGACAACGACGCACACTTGTCTTTTGATGTTGTTGTTTGAAACACACAAAAAAAAAAAATTGAGTGAATTTTTAGCTCTTGGAAGTAACAGAGTCTTTCGTGCTAGAGAGGGAAAGAGTTGAAAACACACGAGAAGTTACGCATGCGCATTATAAGAGTTTCGCGCTCTTTGAGTATGCGTCGAATTCCAGTTTTTCTTTGGTTGCTCAAATTTCGTTCAGCTTCCAACCCGGACCCGTACTGACCGAAACAAACGACCGACCGGTTGTTGCGATGAAAATGCGCTCAATTTCGTTGTCGTTAGCCTGGCGTGGTAGCCTTTTTCTCAACACACACATCGACAGCCAGCCAAGAAGCAGGTTCCTGTGCCAGCTCTTGCCGCTCAGTGATTTAGTTCTCAGTTGTTGTGCCGTTATAGCGAACGTATGTGACGTAGTGCAGCGCGTTGTCGGAAAATTTTTTTTCTTGAGTTTAGTGCATTGAAAACAAAAAGAAATGAAAAAAAAATTGCTGAAGCAAAAGAAAGAAAATTAAATCGGAGTGTAGCCTTAATGTGAAGGATAAAAAGGTTGATAGTTTTCGCAGTACTGCAAAATATTTTATTCATTTTTTTTTGAACTGAGGGATGAAATTGTGAAAACAAAAAAAAATATTCTCAATAAAGAATGACAATTGAACGGATCTTAAAAAATTTTGATTAAATGTTTTGAGGTTTTTTTCCTTTAACTATGCGTTAACTTCAAGTTTTAAAATAAAAAGGTTTTTCCTAAAACAATGTGACCTTCTAAGCAGTGATTTACTACCACAAACAAAAAAATATATCCTTTTAGATTTATTTTCGCCTGGCTTAACTTTATTTAGAATTTTTCGTACAAAAAAAAAACTTACACTGTCACTCTACACAAACTCGCTGTATGTGTGTGTGTGTATGTGTGTATGGACCACACCCGCGCGCGTGCACAGGTTTAAATATTTTTCCCCGACAGTTTTCCAGTTTCACAGCAGCAGTAAAAGGAATTGAAGTACCAACAGCAAAAAAAAGATTAATTCGGCACAGCCATAACCTCACTAAAGAGAAACGTCAACTTTGCCACTTTATGTGTCAAAAAGTTTTTTTTTCCCGCTTTATGTAAGTGTCCTGGAAGCTTATTTGCTATTTTAATGGAATATTACCCGCATCAATATAGGACTTTATTTTTATAATTTCCCTTATTTGAAGTTTGACAGCTGATAACATGATTTACTCTGAGAATTTTTTAAGGTCTTAAAGTAAAAAATATAAATTTTTTCTCAATTTTTAATCATACTCTTTAGGCAATTTTCCACAAACTTTTGGTTTTCGTCATAATCTCGATTACTAAATTTTCCTCAAAGTGTTTAAAAAACTTCACATATATTTGCAAAAAACTTCACAATAATAAAAAATTTCCTATTTCAATTTTGAAATCACAGAAATCAGAACTTTTGCGGTAAGCTTCTTGCTATTGCAATAAGCTTTTCAACTGGAAAAGCGTGCAAATCAAAAGTTTTGTAATTAAAGTTCCAAATAAAATCCTTTCTTGCATTATCTTTCCATGTCTTGAAAATTTCCCTTTGACTTCTTCAGCTGAAAAATTGCATGTTAAAATGTTCTTAATATAGATTTCAAAAAAATTTTTAATAATTTCAACTTTTAACGATATTGTTAACAAATCAGATTTATTTTATTTAAATTGTCTTAAGTATTTCCCAACAATGTCCTATCCAAATCAGTCACTCTATTTGATATGCAAATAGATCGCAATAAAAGTTCCTCAAATGATGAAATGAAAGCATGTAAGTGTTAAAATTGGCATTTAGTATAGGTTTAGCAATAAGAGCACTGAAAATTTCCTTATTATCTCTTGTTTTTTTTACAATTAACCCACTTGAATAGATATATTTGTTGACTAACTTGTTTTCATAAAAAGGTTGCAAATCAAATTTCCCATTTTTATACTCGATCTGATTTTCCAAATTTCCATACAAATTTCATATGATCCCAAAACCTCAGTTTTAAATCTTGTTTTCCACATAATAAAATCCAACATAGGCAAATTAAGCTCAAAGTAAAAATTCCCAAAAAATATACCATAAGTATTCTCATTCAAATTTTCTTTATGCGCATGTAATTGATCGAAAATCAATGAACTTCATGAAAATTTTTCACTTAAGGATAAGAAAGCTGATCAAGAAAACTAAAAATTGGCGCTAAAATCTCGTCACGAAAATTTCCTCAAAATTTGTTCGAAGGTAAAAAAGTTCTGGTTGGACTCTCTTTAATAAGTGTGAGAATCAACATTGACAATAAACTGTTTGATGATTTCTTAGGTTACGAAGGTAACTGCTGAGATTAGTTGGCA
Organism: Meiosimyza decipiens; assembly: GCA_963680825.1. Lineage (NCBI taxonomy): Eukaryota > Metazoa > Arthropoda > Insecta > Diptera > Lauxaniidae > Meiosimyza > Meiosimyza decipiens. The sequence goes on from OY804260.1 coordinate 76,149,332, forward strand.
GCTGATTGATTTTCTTTTTCATAAGGGAAATTTTTAGCTATTTATATTTAGCTTCAATTCAAAATGCATTCAACTTAAAAATATCTGTAATTTTGCTGGGATTTTTAATTTTTTATTCGAGCACACAATTTTCGTTAAAAAAAATTGCAAATTTATATATTAATTGAATAAATTTACATTTTGAAAAATTTCCCTAGAGGGAAATTTTTGGGAAAATTTTATTTTTCTTTAAAAACTTGAAATTATTGTACAAAATTCAAGAAAACGAAATTTCTTAAGGAAAACCCCATATATATTGAAAAGATTTCAATCAAAGCACAAAACAAAATATTCTGACAAGCTGAATTTTGACTTAATTGAAAAACAATTTTTCTTTAAAATCCAAAACTTCCTTATATCTTGTAATAATTTGCTTCATGCTTTAGCACACTCTCCAGCTGCAGGCTGTCAATATTTGAGAAGTTTTTCTGTTGTGTGGGAAATTTCTGCAAAATACTTCCAGTCTCTGACGTTGCTGTGTCTGCTACAAACTGCTGCTGCTGCTGCGACTCGTGACTTCGTGAAAAATCGCAATTTTATTTTTGGCAAACACGTTAGAGCACAGCAGCAGCAGCAGCACCAGCACCACATTGACGACGAAGTGACGGAACAAACAAAGCAGACTTCATAGCAGTAGAATGTGTGTGTTTTCTTGACTTGGACTTTTTTTTTCTTCTGCCTTGTTTTGGAGTAATAACACAAAAGAGGATATTTTACTGGTGTAGACTGTGCTTTGTGCTCTAATGAGTTGTGTGAAAAATATTTTAAAAAAAATTCCACAAAACTCAATTGAAATATAAATTCTAAGTGAAAAATATGCAGTAAAACTAAAGTCTTTGCGACAAAAGTGAAATAAAACCACGGTAATATAAAGTATAAATTTTCTAAGAAACTTTTCTCTAACAAAAAATCACGTGCTACATTCTCTGAAGTGAAAAGAAAAAAAAATTAATTAAAACAGGGCGTGTGCTCTACATGAAAATTTGATGAAAAAACAAAAAAGATGTAAGAAACTTAATAAGAATTTAGAGTTTTTTGCTTGAAAATATTAATGTTAAGGACAAAAGGGAAAATGTACAAAAATCCTTTCAATAAACTTAGAAAGCAAATCATACCGTAAAGCGGCTTAAACTTTGCTAATCTTGTTAAACACACATTAATTAAAACCACTAATTTAAAAGTAAAAAAGTAAAGAATATTCTCAAGCTTTCCCAATATCCTGTGTGTGTGTGCTTATAACCAAAGCACAGTATATCTTACCGTAATAAATTTCATCCATATTTTTTTCTGTTCACTAATTTGTTTTATATTTTCTTTGCTTTTAACTTATTTTTTCCCACAACTTTTTTCCTCTGATTTTTTCATGTGCAACTTGAACGAAACTCAAACGTCAATTTTATTTGACAGCTTCCTGCTGATGCTGCTACGACTGCTGCTGGTGCAAAAATATAAAAAGAAAACCGAGTGAATAAAATCAAAAAAAGTAAAAAAAAATAAATAAAGTGTGCAAGTGGCGACTTCGCTGCGTGTGTTTTGTTCTATAAAGTGTCATAAATTAAGCGCTTATCCTTCGTCTGCAAGGATAACATAACGCAAACGCACACTCACACAATATTGGCTTTCAACATTTTGTGGTGCTCTAAGAGAATAGTCAATAAAAGGTTTTCTGTGCTTAAAAAATTTTTACTGGTGCTTTGTGTTGCTTTCGTCATAAATTTTGTATAACAAGATCCTGCTCATAAATTGATTCTAATGTTGGATAATGTTTGTCAAACAAAGGTAGGTAAATTTCGGAAAAATAAATAATATCTCTAAGCATTGAAATAGCTAAAAACCGCAATGTTTATTTGAGAAAGTAACCTCTCACACATAACAAGTTAAAAAAGTTGCAATATCTTAAAGTTAATTAATCTCAGTGAAATAATTAATCTCAAAAAAATATTTGGAAAATAGTAATTTCATGCAAAGGTATTAAAATAAATTGCTGATACAAAATAATTTGCTTCTGTATTACTTTAGCAATAAATTTATTGAACTATTTACGGACTATTTTGAAAATTTTAGAAATATTCTGTAGTGATTCCACCTCCAAAGTGTACTTCAATTCTATTCTATATATTCTATTATATAGATAGACACAAATATGATTTTTTATGAGACTACAGCACCAAAGAATCATTTCATCAGAAAATTATAAGTTCGTTCAATACTTCTAATTTCTAGCTCAAAACAAAAATCCTTCGCGGAAATATTAATATTTAAAGTATTTTAAAAGTATAAAAAGGATTTTTCGGGCTAAATAAAATTTCAAAATTTTTAAACAAAAACGGCTTAAAGTCTTTGGAATTGAAAGGAAGAGCTTAAAATGTCCCTGAAATAAATAAAGAAAATCATCCTAAATTGATATGACACATATATATTAAAAATAAGGGCTGATATGAAAATTTGTATAACGTATGCTGGTTCAGCCACTTCAGATTAGTTAAGTAAATTATCATTTATTTAAATTAGACAAAATTTGGGAACTAGTGATTTTTGCAAAATGATAAATTTACGACATGTAAGCAAAAATAAAAACTTTTCACCCCAATCACTTCCTTGTTTGGAAGCGAAAATCTAAGAATTTCTTTCAAAATTTTAAGGAAAACATTATATGAACACGAAATTCGATATTGAGTTCTTTTATTCAATAAACAAAAGTAGCTGAAAAAGAAATTTTGTAAATGGGTTTTTCTAATTTTTTCAAATGTTCTTTTTTAGACCAATTATAAAAATTCTATACCAAATGCTTGGATTTGAATCAGTTTCGTTATCAAATATTATCTAGAAACCAGTTCTTAAAAGAAACTTAAAAAAATCATTTTAATTTTGCATATTTTACAGTCACATTCGCATTGGTCATTGGGTTATTTGACAGTAAAAACAAAAAAACACAAAAGGCTTTGTGTCACAGAAGTGTCAAATGAACAGTTAACTTAATTTGTTCAGTAGCACTTGGAGCAAATTTTTAGATGCTTTAGTAACAACATTTAAAATTCCATTAATAAGCCTATGACATGCTGGCTATTTGAAGTTTTTATAATTAACATATGGAAGAAAACCTAAAATAGAAATGAAACAAAAGAGTTGGAACCACCAAAGGCTAAACGTTAAACTTAAATTAAATAAATTTAAACACTAACTGTGTTTTGTTTGACAAATATACAAATTGTCATTGACTTAAAAAACAAAATTTGTGCCACTGTATTGATAAACGGCGATGATCTGTTCGATAGCAAAAAGTGCCTTAAAGGTAAATTTTTTTTTTTTTTTTGCTTAAAATATTTCGTTGAAAATATCTATTTGAAATCGTGAACTATGAACTCATCTTGATAGCCAGATATTTTGCAATTTCAGTATACATTTTTCTGCTTGTCGCTTTAGGTAGACTGATGTAAGTTATCAAATAATTTTCATTATGAGAGCTAATCGATCAAATCATTAATAAATACTGAAAGAATTATTAAACACAGATTTGTTGCTCAACATACATTTATTTTTTACAATAATGTGAAAATTGTAACTACTTACAATATAAATTGGAACCGACAAACCAGAGAAATATTCATTAAAAATGAGTATCTCTTAATTGAGCTCAAATCAGATAATCACCTGAAATAATCACGTCAAATAATATTTAAACTTTAGAAGAGCAAAATAAAAAATACTTCACGTTTTGTTTATATGTTCTCTATTTATGTTTGGATGAAATTTTTTCATCACTGAGCGATATTCCTTTTAATTGAAGAATACTAACTTAAGCTCACTAGAGTACAATTTTTGTTAAATGTTTTATTTCAAAAGATTTACTTACAAAAAAAAATGTCGCTGCTGTCTCCGAAGAACATATCTCAAATGCTAAATGTGTAATATGGTTAGATATTTTTATAGTGTCTGAAAAACGGTTCCCTTCTCTGAAAAACAGAGTCCTTTCCATATGCAATTGTTTTGACTATAAAAAAGTTTTAAATTTTAATTTTAAAATTTAATAATAATAACGATTTTTTCGTATGAAGTAGAAAATTCTTCGTTAAAAATAACGTCTATAAATGAATTTAGAAAAATATCGATAAAGTTCCGATAATTTTTTGCATCAATTACAAAAAAATAAAAACATCAGAAAAAATCAAGTTTGCTCTGCTTTAATTCATTTTTGCTTGGGTTCGCAACAAATCTGTGCAAAAGAGAAATTATAGGGGAAGGCGGAGCAAAGTGATATACCTAACAAGTTAACCAATTTTTTACCAAAAAAAAAAATTTTTTCTATCGAGGTTGCTAGTTCGATCTGTATTGAATCTATTAGGGATATTAGGCTCATTATTTTCTCAAGAGAAGACGTATAAGGCGTTTAAGACGTTTTGTGATGCAAAAAAAAAAGATGTTTCTAACGCTTTGCCCGTCGGGTGGGGTAAAGCGGTCTACGAAGTGCAATACATAAAAAAAGGTAATTATACATATGTTTGAAAAATTTTCTAAGAATAAAAATGATGTGTTTTGTGTTATGATGAATGGCCGTGGAAAAGTAGCAGGACTTTTCTGTTTTACAAAACTTCTGAAAACTGAATTAAATGACGAAATCAAGTGATGAACAATACTGCTGTGCCTCTACCACTCTGGCCCCATGACCTATGTAAACATACAGACTCGCGAAACAGAAACTTATCAACATAAACAAATCATTATCAACAGAAATGAATGTCACTAATATATAGTAGTACTTTGCTTTTTTTTAAATAATTCGTATGACATGATCGAAATGAACGATCGCACTCACTTTGATGAGCCTCGTGGCTCTCGACAACGGAAGGTCTAAATGTCGCTATAACATGGCAGGTTACATGACCACTACTCAAACACAAATTCCTGATAGTTACATTAGATGACATTTTAACGTAAGGAAAGGGTATCCTTTGTACTGCTTTGCTCCGTATACCGCTTTGTCCCGCCTTCCCCTATAAAGCTTACAATTTATTACCAATCGGTTCTTTTTTTTGTTGTTTTGCACTTTGATTTGTATAAATTTTTTGGAATTTAAAGCATTTGTAAGCTCATTAAAATAATAGATCCAAATATGACTTAAGAAAGTTTTTGGTTCAAAAAAACTTCTGCACAATATTTTTTCTAACAATCATTTTAAAGAAAGTCTCATGAAAATTGGTGTATTATTTATGGTGTCCGATTTTTTAATATTCATATAGATAATTAATATTTTCCTGCATAAATTATTTTATGTATCAATGAAAGGATTAACGCAACAATTTATTATTAGACAAGAAATTTTAGAAAATTAAATGTATCACACTTTTCTATGAAAAAATATTTACTTTACAAACTGCAATCAATTTGCTAAAATTTCGTCAACATTTTCATATGTCTTCTAAGAATGTTATTCCTTAAGTATTACTAATACATATGTAAACAAATCATTTTGGCATATTTAGCACCTATAATTCAGTCCATTTTTGAATGCATACTTCACCAAAACATATTAAAATTGATTATTAGAAATAGTTCAAATGTACCAAAAATGAAATGAAATTGCACAAAACATACTGAAACTTTGTGCATTGTATAGAATGTACTAAAAACTTGTCGAAAAACGTACGGAAAAAAGTACAAATGTACCGAAAATGCCATCACTGATCCTAACATTTAAAGTGAGACATTTTCCCTACTACTCTATGCTGCTGAAAGACATAATTCTCAATTTATTTCAAAGTCATAACTTTACTATGGGCACACAATTCGCAATGAACTTTTGTTACATTAGTTTAGATATATTTCCACATGCATGCATGTTAAATAATTCATATTAATAAAAAAAGATAAAACATAAAAGAGTTACATAAAAGAATTATGTAAATGTGCTGACCCAACGTGGCATTATCTGTTGCCTATAATAAAAACTCATATGTAATAAAAAAAGCCACAAAAAATTAAAAGGTACTTAAGCTCACAGACAGCAAACTTGAGTTTGTAAACATTTATTTATTTATATATATGTGCTTTATATATATTGTAAAATAGTCGTGCTTATCAACATTTATTAAAGCTTATAGAAATATTCGAAAAGAAAAAAAAACAAAACTAAAAATAACAATTCATCATAATAACATTCGTCATACTGGCAATCGTTGTCAACTTTTCATGTAGGCCGTTCAAGCAAATCAAAAATGAAAAAAAATAAATAAATTGAATTGAATGTAACACAGATAGTACCCGCACTTGTTATATGTTATTGCTTTATCGAAAATGGTTTTTGGGTGCATAGAAAGTTGATCAATGGTTAACATATCTTGTGGTGCCAATTAAAGTAATTTTCTTATTTTGTAACTTTAATTATATTTTAGGCTTTAAATGAAACAAGCAATTTTTAATTAAAATATATACTGTTATAATTCATAATACTTAAGTGTCTCGTTTGTGTGCACATACCATATGTGGTTACATATATAGCAAATGTTGTATGCAGCAGATGCCCCGCAGAGTATTACAACTGCCTCAACCTTTTATGTTGCATAGACGTACATACATATGTGCAGATTCTAGCGAGGCTCGTATGTATCAATAAATTCTAGCTGTTGTTGCTGCTCAGGTTGCTGTGGTCGCACATATACTCTTACACATTGAAAGTTGGGCTTAAGTGTAGCAGGCATAGACACAAAGCGACCTACTTGAATAATTGCATGGCATAATATTCAATGGTTGCCCAGAGCTATTGAAACATAGGCAGCAAGATTTATGATATTCAAATGCAAGTCATACATTGACACGAAAACACACAAACACACACAGTTATGCATTCAAATAAGGATAATATGAATTCCCAATGCGCAGAAAATTGGATGCGGATCCGTTTCGAATCCGTTACGAGTCCGTTACCGCGGATTTTTGCTTTTTTATGCTTCGATGTATCCGTCTCGAATCCGTTTTATTAAAAACAATGTTAGTAAATAAGTATCCGTCTTAAATCCGTGTTATTTAAAAAATTTTTAAAAAAAGTGTCCGTCTCGAATTTGTAGTATTTAAAAAAAATCGATTTCGAAACGGACGCGTATATAAAGTACATTCTAAGATCGGCATGAATCCGAAAAGCGATTCACGTTTTTGAGAGGAATTTCATACAATTTCGGATCTGTAATGGAAACCCTTCTTGGATAACATGTGTGAAGCAGTGAACCCTTCTCGTATTCGAAACGGATTTGTATGGCACGCTGGGTTATTGCCCTGTTGGAAAGTTGTGTTTTAGTGTATTGAGAAAACTTTATATTGCAAATATTAAGCACAGTAATGTAAAATTTTTGAAAATTAACGCGGGTGCTGCAGAGAAATTTCTATTGACTAAAAGATCAGAAAAAAATTGTTTTTGAAAAAAATCTTTTAAATACAAAACTCAATTTTTATTTTTTTATTAATTTTTGAAATTTGCAAAAAAAGGTTTTTAATTAATCATATAGCTTTAATTTTAAAAAAATAGATATCAACCTACGTAAATTTCCAACATTAAACATTTATGCACATACATCAAAATGTATGGGAACATCAATAGTTTTACTTAAAATGGTCTAATTAAAGACATTTTTAGATATGAGATGTGTTGTTGGTTTTATTATTAAAAAAATATTTTACTATATCTTAGAAATTCATATGATAAATTGCTTGAGCTAGGCTATTATTAAGGTTAGGTTTACAGAATTCAGATATATGGACTGACTTTGAACCGCTTATAACTTTTTCCGGATAAATGAAAAAAAATTTCACCTCAGACTATTCAATTGGGGTTTCCGATTAAGTTTCACTGCACCACAACTATTCTTAAAAAAAAATATAGATTGTGGTCCAATTTTGAAAATCAGAAATCAGCCTAGCCAATTTCTTTAAATAATTTTAAAAAAAGATGAATTTTCTTCCTATAAAATCACCAACTTTCAGGTTGCCAAATTCATTAAAAAAATCTTAACTGAAATTGGCTTTTCCACAGTATCAATGGATAAATTCATCAATAAGTGATTTTCATGACCTTAGTTTTTCAGAATTTTTTAAAACCTTTACAAAATGAAAATTTGGAATACCACTACCTTAATACTTTAAATCTAAAACTTCGATCAGTCGATTGTATTTTATAAGTATTTAAAAAAATTTTGCAATAACACATGATTTTTATTAACTTTATGGTATATTATTTGAAATTTGTAAAAGATGTGTAGAGTGTTAGATGAGAAAATATAAAATTGCTGTGGAAACTCACCACAAAGATGATGAAAACCCGAATTGTCAATTTTCACCCCTAAAGACGTTAACTCAAGACATTGAAAATTTTCCATAAGTGCTTTGCATATGGAGTTTCTTGTGAATCTTACCAAATTATTTCAAAAATTTCAGAATTAACAGCTCTTAAAGGTAACGCTAATTTTCTGACGCGCGACAGAAGTGTGCCCTAAGAGAATGTTTAAAATAAATAGATCAAAGACTGAGCCAAATAACTATGCCGAATAAAAGAATTTTGTCATACTTTGGTGTATTGCGAGTATTGTAAGACTATCTGGGATAAAAATTAACTCGATGAGTTTCACAAATTTTGAATTGCAGTCAAAAAATAATACCAATTCGTCTTTCACATTTTTCCCTCAAAAAATTGGAAAAAGAATGGCATAGTACATTCAATAAGATTGTTAAAAATCAAGAAACTGAGTTCTAAAACGTTGACCGTGAAACCAAAAAGTAAGAATCCATGAAATTTCAAGTCCAACTGCAATAACAGACATTAAGAAGTCACTATGTAGGTTTTAAATTTTTGTATAAGCTACTGGATAAATTTATAAAACTTTTATTTACATAATTATTGAGTAGTAGAATCACAAATTTTGAATTGCAGTCAAAAAATAATACCAATTCGTCTTTCACATTTTTCCCTCAAAAAATTGGAACAAGAATGGCATAGTACATTCAATAAGATTGTTAAAAATCAAGAAACTGAGTTCTAAAACGTTGACCGTGAAACCAAAAAGTAAGAATCCATGAAATTTCAAGTCCAACTGCAATAACAGACATTAAAAAGTCACTATGTAGGTTTTAAATTTTTGTATAAGCTACTGGATAAATTTATAAAACTTTTATTTACATAATTATTGAGTAGTAGAAATCATATAGATGCAGCAATAACTCATTGAAATTCCTATTGGGTAGAACTCAAAACTTAACTTGTTTCATTATTGCACTACGAACAATTACATGTATAGCACGAGTATGTATTTATATTATGTATATGCAAATGTATGTGTTTATTTATGCAAACAATGATTATCAGTTACCAAATTTATGTTACACTTTTTGTTAAAAATCAATAAGAACTGTAACGCCCACACAAATACAATGGCTAGCAAGTTATGTTGCTGCAAAAGTAACAAAAGTTGAAATTACTTAGCAGTAGTTGTGGCATATTTTCAGTTTTTAAGGCGCTCTAATAGGCTTAAGGTTATAACGACTAAAAATTCGTATTGAGTTCACTTACAACGCTAACCAAATGAATGCCAAAGTATACACAATAAGACACCAGACAATTTGGCTACAATGACGTTGTACGTTTGTTTTTGGCAAAAGTTTAGTTGTATTTTCCACAGAAAATTGCCAGCAAATACAACGCAATATGATTAATGATGATTTTTCACTTGGTTACATTCTCATTATTTGTATTTCATTTGTTTTGTGAATGATGTGGATTACACATTTTAGAGAGATTTATTGTATTTTAAGTAGTTATTGTCGTTTTCAGTTGTTGGTATTATTGAAAATCATTCATTTTGAATGGGCATGCAGTAATTTCTGGGGAATTTTTTAAAAGTGATGAATGAACAGCATATTTAAATTGAATGGTTGTTTTTTTGTTCTAAGGTTTTTATGTGTTGTTTTTTTATATGAAAATTCATATAATTTTGAATTCATTTTAATAAATTTTTATTTTATTAAAAATTAATTTTTATTTTATTAAAAATTTATTATTTTTACGAGTTCTGAGGTTATTTTTATTACGTAGGTATATATTTTTTTGATTCATTGATTTGAACAATAATTTCCAACCATTATGGCAAGAAAAATAAATATTTTCGACCCCATCAGCTTATAATAACATGCGCATCGGCAAACATTAATTGTTAGCAATTTACTGAACTTCCTCTACTAACACATACAAACAAACGATAAACAACAAAACCACTCTGCTCTTTATATGTAATTTACCAATTAAATTTTCTCACGCATATAATTAGCAAACAATAACAATAGAAAATAACGATAACAAAAATGGAAAAAATTCATCAAAGTAACTCTGAAGAACTGACCGTAGTTTTGTTAAAAAATTACCTAAAATCATCCCACAGTCTGAGTGTCAAGCTGACTGTCTGCGATATCTTAGAAACGCAGCTGAGTTCGCACAAAACGCGCGGGTGCCTAACGATCTGTACATTAAAATTGTGTTGAAGCAATTCAACAGAAGGTCAGCCAGCAACAATGTAATAAAAATTTCAACAGCATTTCAGGCAGCAAATTAAAAATATTGAAATTTTGTCTGGGACCAGGTCAAAAAATGCGTAGACACCTGGTTAAGTGCTGGAAATGGAAAAAATGAGTACATTGAATATAAACAACAAAATAAACTGGAGTAAAGATCAATAAAGTTGAGCACAGTTTGATCGCAAATAAACAGAGATACTGAGAGGCTTAGCTGAAGCATAACGAAATCAAGAAAAGAGAGTGAGTGCAATCGTAGTATAAGAGCATAATTTTTAAACAAAGTAAGAGTTAACAATGGCAATATACCAAAAATTGCTTATATAGGAGAATGAGCATGGTTCAATAGATAAGATAGAGAGACTGATTCGATTTTTGATTTAAAATTATATATTTTTCAAATGAAGCGTGCCTACAAGTAAACGCTTCAAAAAGCAAGAGGAGAAAGAGTCTTGATTAACTTTTTGTGCGCCTAAGGAGACCAGATTATAACGAGTGATTTTTTTGCTATTTGTTTTGTTAGTGTAAGTTTTTTGACATCTGACGCATGATTTGTAACATGTGTCAACGCTTAAAATTTTTACTAAGCTTTGCCATTTGACCATAAATAGACTAAAAAACAAACAACGCTTGAAAATCATTGAATTTTACTATCAAAGTTTGTGCTCTTTGAGAAATGCTTTTTATCGAAAAATTTTCTTTAGCGATAAAACTCATTTTTGGCTCAATGGGTACGTCAACAAACAGAATTGCTGAATTTGGTCTGAAGAGCATCAAGAGTTGCCTATGGAGCCTGAAAAATTTACTGTTTGGTGCGGCTTGTGGGCCAGCGGCATCATTGGACAATGCAGCAAGGTACAGTGCGATGATTACCGACTTTTGTTTTGCCCAAAATGGAAGAATTGGACGTGGTTGATATGACGTGACACGCGATACCATGGACCTATTGTGGGGCGAGTTTGGTTAGCAATTAATCTCATGTTTTACAGCAAGATCATGCGATTTGACATCACTAGACTATTTTTTGTGGAGTTATGTGAAGTTTCTCGTGGATTTGCAGCTCTGCAGTTGCAATTGAGGAGATACCGGTCGAAATGCTGGAAAAAGTATGCCAAAATTGGACCTTACGGATGAACCACCTCAGATGTAGCCGCGGACAACTTTTACATGAAATAGTCTGAAAAAAGTAAATGAAAATAATTGATGTATCGTTCCAAATAAATACTTCATTCACTCTTGCAAATTTTCTATTCTTTTTTCAATTTTCAAAAACCAAACGCTTAAAAAATCACCTTTTATAAAGTAAATAAGTTAAAAGATGCAAGGAGCAAAAACGTAAGAAACATTTTTATAAGAGGTGTATAAGAGATATGAAATGATCACAACAAAAACAATATCACAGCTCAAAAAACTGCGCTTCTTCTAGCAACCTAAGAGCATATTTAAGCTCACACACACGCATGCATGAGAGATTCTCTTAGAATTCATCAACAAAAACTTGTTTACGGTTCCAACAATACAGCATGCAACTGAAGCTAATGCGTGTAGTCCCCACAAAAATATACAAAAACAAAACACAACAAAAAAATCAAATTTAAATTTCAAATGCAAATGAGTTTTTCTTCTGAATACAACAAAAAAAAAAGAAAACAACAAAAAACTTAAACCCAAATTAAGCCAATAAAATCCAGTTTTGTTGTTAGCTTACTTGCGCACTTAACTCTTGGTCACCCTTTGCTGTTGCTGCTGCTGCTGTTCAACTTTAAATTGTGCTGATGCTGCTGATGACGTCAATGCACTCATTGCGTTTTTGTTGTTGTTGTGTTTTTTGCTGTTTTTATGTTGCTGCTGCTATTTAGTAGTAGCTGCTGTTGGATTGCATTTTTCTATGCAATTCCTTTTATTTATTCAGTTACCTACCCATACTCTTTGTACAATTCTATACAAAACACACACACACACATGCAGGGTAATTTTTATTGCTTACTCATATGTGTGCGTGTGTGTATTAGTATTTATGTTTGGTTTTCGTGTATACGATTTGACCTAAAAACGTGATTTATTTTTACTTTTATTTATTTTTTCACATTTCTACCTATATTTTGATTACTTACTCTGTTGTTCTGTGTGTTTTATTTAATTTCTACTGCGTCGAAAATGCATTCAATTTTCAGTTCAATTTTTTTTCTCTAGCTTTCTATGCTGCACAATAAATTTCTATGTGTCTCTGCCTTTAAAGTTGTGACTGTTGGATAGTTTTCAAATGGCAACAGCGGTAATAATAAAAGTATATAATATTTTTTTTTTTTTGATTTTATGAGTTGTGTAGCGCACTACTTTGAATAGAAATATTTGGTTCAAGGTAATGCAACACTAAGTTGTTGAACTGATTTTTAATTTGATTGTCATACATACGGCAACATCTGAAAGACGTGCTATGATACAAGTTTCCCACATATGGGTGTGGGCAAAATCTTTGTAATATATAAACGCTTTCTTTTTAATATTAAAGTGATGAAGCAATCATAAAAAAAAATAATAAAAAATATATAAAAATCTACATCTACATATTTTTCAAAGATTCAAAAAAATGTAACATAAAATTTACTCTATTTTAATTTCTCCAAGACAATAACACGAGAAAAGTGTAATGTTTTAATCAAAAGTTATAGGATTTCTAATGGATTCAATAATAGTGACCAAGCCAAAACTCACAAGTTCAGAAAAATAATAAATAGATTAAGTCGATAAAAATTTCGGAGCTATTTTTTTGAGAAACATTCATTATATTTAGCTGCACTAAATCAAAGAAATTCCATGTTTCTTTTAGTCAACCACAATTGAAGGCGAAAATCACTTCAAAAATATCAAACATTTTATTGAAAGAAAACCAACATTTCATTGAAAGAAAACTCACACTTTTGGTTGAAAACTTAAAAAAAAAACTACCAAACTTTTAATTGATAAACCGTACTGAGGTATTTGACCAACAAAAAAAAAGTGCTATCAAGAAAAAGCAAAAACAACTTTATTTTAATGAAAAATTATGTTGAAGTAAAATTCTTCGCAAAAGTTTTGCTTTGATTGTTCTTCATAACAGAAAATAAATTTTCTTCTTACTTTTTCAATTTTAACTGCTCTTTTTCAAAGTAGGACAACGGCAAATACAACTACATGCGAACTCCGACAGGAAATTGCAAAAGAAAACTTATGTAAAGTTTAAGGACACTAAAGTATAAAAAACTACGAAAAAAGTTTTAGTTTTGTACAAACTTTTTAATTCTCAGCAACAAAATTGCATTTCCTTCAGAAAAATGCTTTGTTGAAGTGACTTAAGGATTGAATACAAAACAAAATTTCAGAAGCAAAAGTTCCACAGTAGCTGAAATTAAGGTTAATAGTGTATATCAAGAATTGAAAAATAATACGCTCAAATATCGTTAAATTACTTGCAAGAATAAAGAGTCAGGCGTGCAGAAGAAAGAAAAAAAAATTTGTAGTTAGTGATATAAAAAACTGAACCACAAACTACTAAACCATGACAAACAATGTAAAGTTTAACAGAAAATTATTCGATATTATTGTTAAAATTGAATAGCAATATCTTCATTTCTTGTAAGTGGCCATTACTTAAAACTGTGTTATTTATAAATCGTTGAAATCTAAGTCAATGTATACTAACGTTTTACTTAGAAATTGCATCCAAACTGAGATAACGAAATTTTAGATTAGCTAAATTGTAAATATTTCAAGCAATTATATGCTACTCATACGTCATGTTCATCACTAAAACCATGAAAATATTCTTTGGTGCTGCATAAGTTATAAATACGCAATTCAAAATTATCATCACGAAAGTCATTAATATTACAACTAAATTTGAAAAATATCGGTCTTTTACGGACATCGGGCCAGGCTTTGGCAACGCAACCCTGAATTGTTAGTATCACCGAAATGCATTACCATCCTTCTCGTATATCTTATCCTGTAATCTTAAATACTCGACTTTTCTACAGCGGGCCCTTGGGCTATTACTAAATGTCACTTATACACACAATTTTTTCTGTTAAAATCTTCTGTACGTAAATATGACAAATATACTCAAAACACCACAAAAACATATAGCTACCCTACAAAAGCTTTTGCTCATATCCGGCGCAGACAAATAACCGCAAATTTTTGACCCCGAAAACAATGAGAAAAAAATTTACCAGCACGAAAATAAATTCATACTCAATGGCTTGCATTTCCATTACTGTTTCAAAACCATTAGCGCAATAAATCGATAATTTATTGTTCAAAGAGAAAAAAGTCAAGAAAAACAATAAATAGCCTAAAGTTACAACACAGCCGCTATGCAACATTGCCATTGCCACAAAAACTACAACACTGCTTTCCCATTTTGATAAGTACCAAGTCTAAGTGCCACTGTTGTTGTCTTCTTATGTAGTTGTTAGGTGTAGGTTTCATGTCTGTTGTGGTATTTTATTTTGAAGATTTTTTTTTATTTACTTCTGACAATGTATAGCATTTCTATACTTTTCAAAATTTTTGTGCATTATTTTTTTATTCATATCCTTTTTGGCAATAGGCCAAAAAGTGTAGTTCTGCTTTGCATTTGTTGAAATATAACATTCAGTTTTCGTCTACATAGTTGTACGGTATTTTATATGTTTCAATGTAAATGTTGCACGGTTTTGTTGTTCACGCCAAGATATTTTCCTTTTTTTTTGCTCGCTGTTTTGCCTTTGCGGTTGTTGGCGGATGACTGCAAAATTTACATAAAAATAATGTTTTCTTGTTCAAAATGTTTGATAGATTTTTTCAAACTTAAATTGAAGGGCAAAATTTGTGGCATAACTTGTTTAAAATGACCTGTCTTTTGTTTAAAGTAAGTAAGTTTTGAATAAAGAAATTTTTATACTGAATAAGGGCCAACTTTTATATCGATATTTGCGATATTTCCTATGAGCAGCCATAAATCAGAATTGTAAATTTTTTAAGATAACTAGATATAAATTATAATGCACTTGAATTTCAACATTAAGCTGCATCTAACTTGTGATATTGAGAATTGAAATTTTGAAAATTTCATACAATTGGCTGTTACTCATACGTCATGTAAAGCGATTGTAAGTTGTATTTTTCAAAGCTTGGAAAACGTTTAAGTTTTGAAGCTAAAGTTATAAAGTTCACGCTTTGTTAGTTATATACCCTTAAACTTTTACGTCGCTGTATGACATAAATGTCACAAGCTGAAATATCTGAAACTCTAAGAAATTTTACGGAAGATATTGTTTTTAATCATTTAATTTTTAATAATCTTAAGTGCAATTTTAAAATTTTGATGTAACATAAATACGATCAACAAGAATTTAGTTTTTTGCCAATTACATCACTGCAGTTATACTGATGTATAGCTATCTGATAAAATTTTCACTACACCAATCAATTTTTCCACGAAAAATATCATTGGAAAAAAATTTATTGATGAAACTTTCAATTTGCATAGAATTCTGGCAATTAAAACTTTTAATAAATCAAAGTCCAATTACAAACCTACTTGCCATAGCTAGTCTACAGTAGAACAATGAGGCAACTTGCGGTAATTATCAATTATTGCGCATGAACACAAAAAAAAAACAGCAGAAACATCGGGAAAAGCAAAAGCTTGCATTAAACTTTTTGCAGCTTAATTGCCTTACTTCGATAAAGTTGAAAAGAAATTAATAAATAAAACACAACAACAACAACAGCGTTAAGAAAAATCAAACTTTTTCGATATAATTTATTGGTAAATAAAAACAAAGCAAAATTATTCTCCTTCCGTTGTTGTTTTTTTTTTTTTTTGATTTAATAATAACTTCATTACAACAAAAATCGTTGATTATATTGAATGCGCTGCGTAAAAAAGTTGGTTTTGCAAGGATACATGCGCGTATAGAGAACTGGCTGCGAATACTAAGCAACGTTGCTGTATAAAACTTTTCTCATTAAAAAAATACATTGACGCATAAAACTGATTGTTTTTTCATCAAATACTTACTTGGAAAATATAAAGAACATGCTAAGTTTTTTATGTAACTTTACTAACAAATTCCGTTGACACTAAGCTGCAATAAGTCAAGATATATCAGGAAACATGCATATAATTTTAATGAATTGGTTGATATGATGGCGTATAGCAATGATGCTATCACATATATAGATGTATAATTGTTGAGCTAGTATATGATTTTGATTATGTTTTCATTTTCTACTCAATAATAACAAAATTATTAATATGAGAAATTGATTGGAAGCTATTTACAAACAAAAAATGAGGTGCTTTCATGACAATAAATATATGAAATATCTTTATAAAAATTACTCATGAACTTCACCAAAGTAGGACAGTGTAAATATTAAGCTCAAACTTAAATTAATTTGGTTAGAGCTATACTACTAACAGGCTAAATTCAAAATCGTAACAACTTGATATGAAGTTAACGACAACTTAACTAAAAATTCATAAGTCATACTTCGGTTCAGCTTCAGGCAATGCAAAATGGCATTTCCCTAGAGTATTTATAAGCCTTGCGTAGAGTACAACTAGAACTTGACAACAAGTGTAATCTAACTAGAAATTGACATGAATTTCTCCACAGCTTCTTTAAAGCTAATCAAAATCTTGACTTAAACTAAACAATCAGTCATATATAATTTGACTATAATTTAAGACCAGTTTCCTTAGAACTTCAATAATAACTAAGCAGATATTTGCTTAAACTGACTAAAATCACAGAATATAATTTAAAGTTGGAAGAAAGAATACATAATTCAACTTAGCAAAAATAAGTTTAAAACCGGAAAGCTTAGGATTTCATCTTTGGCCACGCCAAACCTTACATACTCCATACTGATTGTCCACACCATTTCTCTCATTTGTTGTAAATATTTTTTGCTTTATCTCAAGTAACTCTTTCAGTATAGCGCTTAGGTTTTTTTTCTTGCATGGGAGATGTCACAGCCTCTTGTCATAATGCACTGTCTCTTTGTCAACCGATAAACCAAACCATTTCTCTTGTTTTATTAAAAATGTTACCTTAATAAGCTCTGTCAGCAAAGCATTTTAGAGACTTTTCTTATATGGGAGGTGACACACCCTTTTAAGAAGAACTTATATAGATAAGAATATTAACAATTGGTAAAAGCACACTAAGCGAATCGGCATAGCTTTCTGAACCCAATCATATGGTGTGTCCATCTAATAGAGAGTAGCGGTGACCAACGCTGTATTTAAATAGGTCTAAAGGGAGTTAGAGCCCAAAGTAGACAGGCAATATGTTGTGTGTATTAGTGCATGATAGCAACGAAGCTGATGAGCATTTACTTTTTTTTTTGTCCCAGCGCCACTAAACATGACACTAAATTTGACGAGGAGCAAAACATTTTTATTTGAAAGGTTTTTTCGAATTGTAGTGGTAGATATGCTATGATTTTTTTTGCTCATCAATATGTAATTTTATTTTATTTAATTTTTCTGATATATGGACTTTTGTATTTTGACCAAAAAATATTGTTCTGTCTTAAGTTATATGGGGTCCATTTTCAGCTTTTAACACTGGGCCCTGCAACGTGTTAATCAGGTGCTGACTTCCAGTTTAATATCTGATGTGTACGGCATATTGAATTGTGCTCTCGGAACATTCCAAATGATTTGCAGTCAAGGAACTGTAAAGTAATAATTACCGCTTGGCAGCCTCAGCACAATTAGTCGACACGCTGGGTTGCTGAGCTTAAGTCCCTAGAACTTAATTTGACAAAAAGATTACTTAAACTTTACAGGGGCTATATTTTATTGAAAAATTTCACTTTTTATATTGTTCTTGAAATCAACTACTAAAAAGTCTATCTACCTGAAAATAATGTACAAAAGATAATAAGGTGGTATTGCCTTTGCAAATAAATCTGAAGATTAAATGAAGACATCAATTTCCGCTGCAGTTTACCGTCGTTGCGCATTGTGTTTTTTTTTTTTTTTTTTTTTATTTTGTTGGTATTAATAAGAATGCATGTGTCTTATGCTCTGATACTTTATTCACTGGCACTCATTTTGTTTGCGCTTTATTAAAAAAAAATGCTTGTGTTTATATTTATATTTGTTGTTTTCGCATTTTCTCAGTCTTTTTTTTTCAAAAATCATTATTTATAGCTTTATTTACCAGGACTTGCTTGCTTGCTAACACATCCAATCACTGTTCGTGTTATTGCTCATATGAATTTGCAAGTATGTGTGTACCTTACTCCTATTTGTATTGATGTGTGTGTTTAAAACTTTGTTTTTTTTTTAAATGTTTTGCTTGATTTATTGTTTATTTTTGTCTGCGTTCGTATATTGATGATAATACTTTGCAAGATTTACAGTAAATTTATGCTTTTTAACGTGCAGTTTTTTTGTTTTTTGTGTTGCCATTTTTTGTTTGCCAGCACACTGTTTTATTTGCAGTTTTTATTTTTAATATAAAAATATTGAAAATTCTTTGTTTACATGACAACAATAACATTATGTACAATATTTGTTTTCTTATTTTGATTGCAAAAATAATATCGAAAGCTTAACATTGCGTATGGACAAAAATGTACTCAAAATTTAGGGATAGAATTTGCTGTAGGCAAAGTAAATCTGCTAAAAACAGATAAATATTATCGAAAAACAGCTGCAATTTAAAATATGCCCTATTCCAAAACTGGGTTGCCATAATATTGACTATAGGTCTCTCTATGTTTTTGCTGCTAACAACGTGATTTGTATCATTTATGGTGACGGCTTTCTTGACACCATATAATTTTTCAATGCTTCGATTCTCTTAGTATTATTTCAGTAGCCCACAAATCTTATGCTCGAATTTATCCATAGTAATTGTTAGGTCACAGTCAGTAAGAAACATATTTCGAACTATATAAGCTGCTGGGCGCTAGAAATATTATTTCAAATGAGATATTCATGAACACACTGTTGTTGCAAGCGAGAAGAAAACTATGCATCAAGAATTAACTATCTGATATTTTGGATCATTTAAATTTCTGTATCCTTTCAAAAAAATATCAAACAGCACAACATACTTAGAAACATTTCTCACTATGTTCGCATCGAACCGTTTTTGTATATGTAAAGTCGAGATTTGCGGTTCTGCCAATTATTGGGTTAGCAGCTGAAATGCTAAGCAAAACTTTATATGAACTATCAAACTGTTTGTTTAACTTAAAGTTTTTAATTATATCTAAATCTTCTAATTTTCTGAAAACACCTGAAATTTTTTAAAAATGTCATGAAACTTTTTTCCAATAGCATGCAACATTTTTAAGTCTCATGTGACTTTTTGTTTAATTTTTATTTCAACTTTATTGAAAGAAAAATTATTTGCGCTAAGTAGTCTTTTATTTCGAAATTTTTCCTTATCACTTGCGATTTTTCTGTTTACGTTGGTTTTACGCTGTTGGAGAGTTTCTCCATTTTAATAAATTTTTGATTAGTTCCCTCTAAAAATCTTTAAACTCTTAAGAGTGAAAGAGAATTTCAGTATAACCAAAATATCATTATGATTAATAATTCTTTGAGCGGATTTACAGGCATTCAACTTACACCAACACAGTTTGATATTTTCTTTTCAAAAGAGTTTTTTGGGCAAGTTTTTATTACAGCTTTGAGCAATAATATGATAAAAGCGCCTAAGAAGAATATTTGCCTCAACAAAACTTAATTAATGCTTACACCAAAAGAATTGCCTCAAGTAGCCAACATCCATATAAAATTTGCTTATGGCGCTTTTCAAATAATTTTTCCAACGATCTTTCCTACAGCTTTTAAATCGCTTTGTTTTTTCTTTACTTGAAACTTAGAAAATACTCCCACATGCGCACTCTTTTCTATGTATTCTGAGAAACAAAGTTCTTAACATTTATGCTGTATTTATTATTGCCAGCACTCATATTTCTTTAGCAACACCTATGTACATGCCTACCCCGGACTCCCTACTACAACCCTTCACTAATTTTATCAGCATCACAACACTGTCGAGCATATTCTTCACATACGCCCGTTTCTCTATTGCTACTTGTCATAAAGTCATAATATTCAGTTGATCATAAGTGACGGTCGTGACGATGACGTTGATGAATTGTTGTCGTCTGCAATATAGTTGTTGTTGCTATTGCTATTGTTGTTCACCCTATTTTCGCTGCTTTATCTAATCGTGCTATTTTTTTGTGCATTTGTTTTCTGTCATGCTGCTCCTTTCACTTATTACTTCATGCAGCGTAGCATATTTTTAAGAGCAAAATCAATAGCATAAAAATTAGAGTGCAATGAGTGGGTAGCAACAGCAGGAAGTGAGTGTTAAAATTTTGAGTAAACCAAATGTGCTGTGCTGGTGTATGAAAATTAAGAGAAATAAGAAAATGTCAATGTATTATAGGGTGGCAGACATCAAACCAAGTAATGAGTTGTGAGTAAGAAAGTGTTTATTTCATTAAAAAACTTTTAATGTTTAAAAGCAGTATGAGCTGTTGTTGTTGTTTTCTCTTATATAATGAGGGCATGATATGTAAAAGCGTTAAGTCAGCGTTTTTAATGATATAACAAAAGTAAGAAATGTTTATATGAAAAGATATTTTTTGCAGCTCTGTATTCACATGCTGCTTAATTTCGCAACGCACTGAATTTGATGGAGCAAGAAATCATAAGTTCAGAATTGTCATTTTATTAAACAAAAATCATTTGAAAAACCTCTTGTTTCATTAAGTTTTCTTCGCCATATGATTTTGACATGATTACCATGAGATTTTCAAATTATTTTCATAACGTGTGATTTTTTCTAGTCTTTTTTTGACTTGACATTTTTATCATGTCTCCTTCTTGCTTGGATCACCTTCACTTCGTTCGAAGACTTTGAAGATCCATTGAATCAAATTATAAAATTCTACAGAAGTATCGCTTGTTGCTAACTGGCTGTAGATTCATTGTTAGCATTAATATATTAAAAAAACTTTTACATATTTGTAACACACCTTTTCTTAAAAAACAAAAACATATAGGTCCCACACATGAAAGGAAATCAAAATCATCATCACCTCAAAAGATAGAAAATTTCCCACACAAAAAATTTTTTACTTTGATGTTGGATAAAAAATAGATGTTCTTTATATAACTAAAAACAAAAAGCATAATAAAAGCAAAAACATAGCATATCCTTTGGCGCGTTTATTGTTTGCGTAAAATTTTAATGATTTGCACTTTACACAAAATAAAAAACGTAACGAAAGGAAGCGAAGTCTTAGCCAGCGTAAACGCATAACAACAGCGTCTCAAACAGCAACAACAATGAAGAATAACTACAAAAGCCTGCTTTATGCCACAGCGACGTGCTATTGTTATGAATATCCTTTTTTACCTCTGCTTCTTTTACTTTTACTTTTTTTTTCTCTCTCTCTATTTCTGCAACTCATTCTTTCGGTCTGTGTGCGGCATTTACTCTTTGTGGGCGCGCCAGCGTCTTTCGTTTGCTTTGTTTGACATTTGTCTAGTGCATAAATTTTTGTGTTGATATCCTTTTAAAGCCGTAAAGAATCAGCAGCAGTGGCAGCACATAAAACCCGGAAGTTGAAATATCATTAATTATGCTGTTGAAAATCTTCAACTTCCGGCATAGAATTATAAAATATTCCCTTTTTGCTTGTGAAAAAAGAAATAATGCTGAGTACAAAGAAGAATATAAATAAAAATGAGACAATGTGTTTGAGAGCAGAAAAAGTTAAAGACAGCATTTGTTTGGATGAGAAAAGTAGCAGTAAAGTAAATAAAAAAGAAAATTTCATATAATAAATTATAATGAACAGATAAATGTATGTGTGTGTATTATATATTCGAGGGAAAAAAATTAGAAACCCAACTGGAAATTAATTGGTCGTGGATGTTTTTAAGCATTTTTTTCGTGAAAATATCAATTTCTATAGCAGAAATATCATAACTGACTCATTTTGTATTAAATTCTATTCAATGTTTAGACTTGAAACTCTTCGTCTTAATTCATAGAAAATATTTTGCACTAAATCGTTAAAAACAAAACAAATCTGAAACTGCGAAATCCTCATATTATTCAAGTATCGACTCAGAAAGAAATCCCAAAATTAAAATTTTCTCCTTTCGCATTTCCAGTCTTTTTTCTGACTACGATGGGAGTTCGGGAATTCTGACGAATGATATTGAACAAAACATGGCACCAATCTAGTTGGGAACTAATTAAGGGTATAAAGTTCGTAGTTCAATATTCTGAAGTTATTCGTCAATTTGCTATTGTCCTTTACAGAATTAAGTCGGGGAGTGAACTGAAAATATGTAGCAAATGGAAATACGTGCTGTGATTAAATTCCTCACCAAACAAGGAATAACTTCTTAAACCATAATGGCTGAAATGGGGCTATTTACGAACATCGCTCTGCCCCGGTAAAACCATAGTCGAGACTAAATTGAGAACGACCGTCGCCCAGGACAGCTGATTGAGAGCATGATGGCGGATATTATCCAAAAAGTTGAAAAACTTATATTGGAAAATGTTCGCCTAAAATGAAACCACTTATCAGGTCCGTCTGATATAACAATTCTACGGATTGAACATATCCATCTTGGCATGACCAAATTCAACTCAAGATGGGTGCCAAAAATGCATTTACTGCAAGAAAGCGCACCTGTTCATAAAACCAAAGTTGATATGGAAGCTCTACAAAGTAAGGCTAGTTCATGGAGTCTATAGCCTCGTTCTAGCCCTTAAAGATTTGTTTTTAATCCCCAACTTAAAGAAAGAACTAAATCATCGGAAATCATCATCATTTTAGAACTGATCAAAAAACAACGAAAAAGTCATTAAAACTCGAAAATTATAAAAGAAAGTTTGAAAGTATCGAAAATCTTCTAAAAGTCGAGAAGCATCGAATTGTATTAAATAACATCGAAAAGTGTAAAAACCAATCGAAATTTCGAAGAGTGTCGCACAGTAACTTAAGACAGCGCATGAGCCGAAGAGCTGTGCAGAAAAAGTGCCAAAGAAATTCCATTTACCAGCTTCATGAATTAGTCCAAATAAAACAAATTAAAGGTCAAAACGACCCCCCCCCCCCCCCCCCCCGCTGATGAAATAGAAAATAACGTTTATATTTGATCTATGAATATAAGAAACCAAAATTACAAATATTTTGGATCTCATCACTTATATAGAAATCCATAATACCGTATATTTTGAATTTAAAAAAAATAGAAATCTAAAATAATTATTACTATTGATTTTGAAAATAAAAATCACTAATTCATGTCATATTTCTGCGCTTCTCGTTGAAAGCTACTCATCTGTATACTTACATTCACGTTTCGTCTTCTTCATCGATGTGATTTTTTTGACCACAATTATCTAAAATAACGATAATTTTAAGTCACTGCCTTATGCTTTAACAACTTACAGTGGCACCACGCAAAGAAGCAAAAAATATTTAAAATGAAAGCCAATGAAGACCACAATGGAATGTAGTGACACTTGGTATAATAGTTCTAGGTAATACAACATTTGTCTTGTCAAAATGTCATAGAAGCAAGAAAGTTACACAAAGGAATTAAGCGGAACTTAGGATTCGTACAAGACACACCGCCATTTAACGAAAAAATTTGATATTGAAAAATTGTTCAAGGAGATGTTTTGAAACTTCAAACAGGTGCACTGGCATAAACACTGTCCGGTTGAAAAATAGCTGTGCTAAACAAGTGCGTGAGGCAACTCCCATGCAGTAAATTAAATTAAATTATGAAATGTAAGAAAAAGTGAGTACAATAGAAAAACAGAGTAATATAAAAAATTAAAAAAAAAAACAGAGCGATAGAAAAGATTAAGGTGAAGGTACAGCTAACAATCAATCCAATATTTTCAAAGCATATGTGCTCACAAATAATAAAAGAAATTCTCAATTCATAGCTCAACAATTTTGCATTTCATTCAAAGAACACAAAAAACATACGACATTCTAAATGAAATTGTTTCAAATTTAAATGCGAGTATATAATTAAACGGGTTGGAATTTTGTAATACAGCGGAATAAAAAAAAACAGCTTAAGCAAATCGAGCTTTTTCGCCTGAATTAGCAGCAATTTTTTCCCCCACAGCGATTTTTTTTTTTTTTTGCATTTTGTTTCTAATTAAAATGCTTGTGGCAACAATTAAGATTCATACACATGAAGCAAACAAACTTGCACACACACACACACACACATTCATGCACTCACATATGGCTGCACCTTTACATATCCAGAAATGAGTTACTTTTTTCTCTGTTGCTCTCCTTTCTTGCATTAACGTAATTAAATTGCGAATTCTGTGAAAGCGGCGAACGCACAAACAAACAGACACATTCTGTTCATATCATCAAATGTTATTTTATCGCTTTTTTTATTCATTTTTTTTCTATTACTCAGCTTGTTCTACACTTCACCAGCACTGGTACACTTTGGCGCTTTACTATACAGAGCAATCAGCAAGACTCGTTTCCTTTTTTTTTTTTTTCTTCCTCAGCTATTCTATGCAGTCCTTTTTTTTACCCATACCGCACCTCAAAATTTCTATTTCTACATTTTTTTTTTTGTTCTTCTTCTATGCGTCGTAGTGAATTTCATTTAAAAAGCAGCGTACGTTAGCAGAAGAAGAAGAAAAAAATGTTCTTTCAAAGAAGAGTATTCCGCTTTTGAATTAAACACTCACACTTGCAGCCAAGCGTCAATAATATCCTTGATAGTCGCATTTTAGCACAGTGCTTGTGAGCAATTAGATTGTGAGCATGTGTGTGTGCGCATGTTTGTGTGAGTCTGTGTATATGTGTCTATTTAAGGCATAGCTTAGAGGGGCGTTTTATACTGTTATTTTTTTTTGTTTTTCTTGAAAACTTTCATGTAGGGGGGCAAAAGTACCATTTTGCATTTTTCCTCATTATATGGTGTATGAAATGCTTCAATTTTTAATTTGTGTGCCACAAAAACTTCAATTGTGTCTGATATGCAAAACTCATTGATGTTTTTAATTTTAAAACGCTTAACTCTTTTGTGTCGTTTCATTATTTGTGCAAAAATTCGAATATGAATTTCTTCAGACTTTTTTCTTGCAAATCAAAAGATATTTAGTTAGCTTACACAAATAAAATATCAAAATTCTGATTAATTCAATATTTGAGAAGGAAAGAAATTAAAAACCGAAAGATTCTAATTTCACAAATGTGAAAACATTCCTGAAATGAGCATCCAAAACTTGTTTTATTTTAGTGACTTTTTTCGCAACTTAATGCCCAAGATAAGAAATGTTACAGGAAATTTTTTTTTATCTGTGACAACAAATGCTTAAACTTTCTTTTGCTGTTCATCATCAAATCACCAACAATTTACATTCACAGTGGAGAAACTTACACAAAACCGATTTGACTGTTAACAACAAAATTAATTTTGCTGCTGCAGACCGCACTATGTCCTTTGGTGCTTTTATGCCTAAAATCATATTCAAATGCTAAACGGCATGATATACTCAACTAGGTAATGTTTGTCATTTGTACAGTTTTTGTTTTTTTAATTTAATACTATAACTTTAGTTTAGATATCAAATAGCTGAACCATTTTCAATAAATAATTTTATATTTTTTCTTTTTTTTTTTCATTTTCAGGTAATTTGTGATTCTAATAAAATATTGAAGTTCTGTTGTGTTCAAAGTAAAAACAGTACTGTCGCTAAAGGTAATTTTTCATGTAGAACTTTAAGAGTTATGTTGCGAAAGTTAAGCAGATTAGGATATCAAGAAATTTTGTTATAAAAATGGCTTACTGTCATATATGTATGGGCACAACACCATCTATACCTATGTAAGCTTAAATTGAATGATTCATTGGCAATTGAAATCCTAAGTAAAATACTGCTATAAGTTCTTACTTCTGTTGCTTGTTAAAAAATTGCTCTAAGCAACAATGTATTGTAGCAATCTGTAGAAGTATGAGCATATCCAAGCAACACATTTGCACCTAAACTCATGCATTTACACATGCATATTTGAGCAAAGTCATATCCGTATAAAAGGATATGTATGTATATGTGTGTGCATTTTTTTCCAACTCCATTTTCTTTTTTTAGGGTTGCTTCCTGCCACTTTATATATTGTTTTTAAATTAAATTTAAACTTTGCTACAGTGAGTATATTTATATATAGTCATTAAAATGTATGTGTGCTTCACTTACTTTATTCTTTTTTTTTCAAACACATGCATAAGTTCTCACACATGTATGCATATACAGACAGACACATACTCATTCATTTGTATCGAAAGGAAGCCAATTTCAACGCAACAGGATATTGCCAAAGTTTTTCTTTATTTTCTTGAGTGTTTTTTTTTGGCTTTGTTGTTATTTTTACTAAATTTTTCATCATCATCGTTGTCATCAGCTGCTTTATAAGTGCATTCTTCATATATTACAAGCTACTCGTATCATTTTCTTAACATTTCTTTTCTTTTTTCATCACTCACTCGTACTTCCTTGGTATTGAATTGACATTGTTGTCATTTTTATTTTTAATAAAAGAGACAAATTTTATTTCTATTGTTTTCCCTTATGTATGTTCTTCATTTTGAAAAATACTTTATATGTATTTGTACTGAGCTTTGTGATATGTGTTTTGTTGTATACATTTGTTTCAATTTTGCTAATGCGAATTTGTTACTTTTGGAGAATTTTTTTGAATTGATTTCAAATTGATAAAATAGAAGAGAGCTTTTTCGGAATTTTTTTGCTTTTTTCATTTTAATTGTGCAGCAGACAAACTGGTATTTTCTTCTACTTCCGCAGTTAATGGAGTTTTTTGCAAAATTTTTTTATATTTTGTTTTTTTTTATCTTAAAGTTATCTTCAGAAAGTTTAAATTATTTTAAAAGTTAGTTTTCTTTTTAATTAAAAGTTTTGAAAACTTAAAACAAGTAACAGGCTAAGAAAAAACATTTTAGTTTTTGTTAAGATTTGTCTTTTACTTACATATGTGGTCGTTTTTGCTTTTGAGTCTTGCGACATTTTAGGATTTAGAAGCAGGAGATTAAAAGTTCTATGTAAAATGGATCCTTAAGTGTTTTTTCTAGGATTGTGAAATGATTTCGAGATTTTTGAAATGGGGTCCAAGAGACCCAAGCCACAATGAACTAAATTAATTGGTAGAACTAATTTTTTGATTATTCAAAGATTCTTTGCACGCAAATATTTTGGAAAAAACCGATGTATGTAGAATGGCCAGTGCACGGGTCATTGGAATGTCAGCATATTTAGAAATCATAAAAAAATATGCCTTGAAAAAATTACTTTAGTTGACACCAATTTAATGACATACAATTACACATCACAGACTAGTATTATTATGGATACGTGGACGCATAAACATGGAATATTTCAACGCCTTGTACTATGTTGTATCTACATTTCCACTTTAATATTTTTCTTAATTATTTATTCATTATTCTTCAAAAGCCTACGACCAATTCGAACTCCAAATAACGTGTGTTTTTTAAGCGTTTGGTTTTGGAATATGTAAAAAAGAACAAAAAATTAGCAACACTGAATATAATAGATATTTGGAGCGATATATCAACTCTTTCATTTACTTTTTAAAGATTATTTCATGTGAGTATTGCCCGTAGCTATGCCTGAGGTGGTTCATCCGTAAGCTGCAATTTTGGCATGCTTTTTTCAGCATTTCGGCCGGTATCACACCAATCGTAGCTGCAATTTTATCTTCCAGGGCTGCAATTGTGCCTGGCTTGTTTCTGTTCACGAGAAACTCCATTTAGCCCCCACAAAAATCGTATACTGGGGTCAAATCGTATGATCTTGGCGGCTAATGGACTGCCACAAAATGTGATATTAATTGCTCACCAACCTCGCCTCTCAATAAATCCATGGTTCCGCGTGCTTTTAATATGCGGTGCCGTCTTTTTGAAACCACATGTCAACCAAATCCAATTATTTCATTATGAGCAAAAAACAAGTCGGTAATCATCACACGGTACCTTGCTCCATTGACTGTAACATTTTTTCATTATTTTTGAATAAGCACGGTCCAATGATGCCGCCGGCCCACAAACCGCACCAAACATTGAATTTTTAGGGTGCAGTGGCAGCTGCCTCTGACTGCTCTTCAGACCAAATTCGGCAATTCTGTTTCCTGACGTAACCCATTGAGCCACAAATGAGTTTTTCGTGAATCAAAACTTCATTGAAGTCAAGTAATGATTGCTTACAACGTTTTTTATCAATAAATATAATGAACCTTAAAATAACATTTTTAAACTGCTTGGTTATAGAAAAAAGTTGTTGATCCATTTGTGCATATCAATAAAATAACTTAGAAGCTAATACTTATGACTGATTTTTTCGTAAAATACATTTATGTGTAGAATTTCGTATAAAACGGTTAGCTTCAGCCAATTTCCGTCAAATTAAAACATTTTCAAAGTTTTTATGTTTACATTTGATGTTGTATTTAAAAGATAAAGCTGCCATGTGACATAAAAAAACTTTGCAACAACTTTTATTTAAACATAAAATTTACATGCATGTGTGTTAAATAACATGTGCATTTGTGTGCATGGTGGTATGGAGTTATGCACAATATATCCTTGTATATCCATAACTTGACAAAATCCCTTGGAAAAACTATGACAATAACATGATTTTGTTATTGTAACATAAAGCACCACTACAATACAGCAGCAGCAAATAACAAGGACAATGTTCATCATTGTTTACATTGTCATGCGATATTTGTGTGCGTCTATGTATGCATGTATTTAAATCTGTATATTTTCCCAATGTTAGTGTTATTTTAAGCGCATTGCTGTTAAGTGGAGTACGCCATTGTAAGCATTTGCATGTGTATGTGCATGACAGCATTGATGGGTTACTTTGCTGTTGCTATTGTTGTGCATACCATGCAATTTTTCTATCTTCATTTTGAGGCTTAAGTTACGAAAAATGGAATATTGTGCTTCGAGTCAACTTTAAATCATTGTTCAATACTTGCAGTGCGCCAATAATTATGCACTAAAATATATTTTCACTGTCAAAACATAAAGTAAAACATTGGAAAACAAAAAAAAAAGCTAAATTGGAAATTATACTCCAAGAATTAATTTTATGGTTCGTATGATTTGCACATTAATTTTACGCTGCCTCACCCATTTTCCGCAGGAGCAAAACTAAAAATGTCGAAAAATTATAAGAGTGGAAAACGATCTCAACTACTTAGTGCAAAGGCAAATCAGTGGCTGTAAAAAAAGAAAAATGAATAAGAATAAAGTGCGAAAGAGAAGACGCATGAGAGAGAAAGAGAAAAAAAACAGAAAAATTGTGTCAATAAATAATATAAATGTTTGCTTGGCACAGTATTTGTGCATTGCTGCATGCTGTTTTGTGCTCTGCTCTGCTTGCTTTGCTACTTTTTTTTCTTGCCGGAGCACCCTCCCCCTCCCCCCCCTCCCTTTGACATCCTTTCAATATGACGCACACATCATGTGATTTCTTGGTGCTTTTTCTCACTCCCATATTTATTCATCTACCGTTTTATGGCGTGTGCCAGAGGCTCAGAAGTCTTCGATAGCCAAAAGTTTATTTTTACTATAGCATACTTTTGGGTGTTTTGCCTTTGGGTTTGTTTTTTTCCTTGAATATTTCTTTCTTTATTTTTTTCACTTGCTGCTTGTCACTCCAATTTCAAAAGCTTGTGCTATCATAGCGCTCGCAAGCATTTTACTGCTATAAGGCAGCAGCGTGTGTGTGTGCTTGAGTTCACCAATTATTTATGTAGCATACTTTCAGGCAGTCAAACAATTTTATAGTCTTGAAAATAAAATCGAAACGAAAACACACACACACAGTAAAACGTAAGAAAACTTTTATTCGAGTTTAGCATACATTTACATTTTGCGTCCCGCTCCATCTCCGGCGCCCTTGTGCGGCCCTTTCTATTTTTATTGGAAAAACACCTTGAGCTATTTTTGTTACTTTTGTTGTTGTTGCTGTTTTTGTTGTTATTGTTTGCCCCATTGCAGTGCCATAAAATATTTAAGCTTTCTGTTATTTTTCTTTATAATTTTTTTTTGTGTTTTTATTTTTCCTTTTCATTTTTTATATTTTTTTATTTTTATTGTACTGCAGACAAACTGGCGACATTTATTTTAGTTTATAGTTTCGTCTTCCTTCCCCTTGCTACTGGTGCTATTTTCTTAGCTGTGCGTTGTTTTTCTTCTATTAATAATTCAGTTTGTGAATTTGTTGAGTATCCTGCGTTGTTATCCTGGTTTGGTTTTACTGCTTCGTTGACGATGACGACAAAACTTTTAGTTTGCTCGCACAAAGTTTTTTTGT
This sequence comes from Meiosimyza decipiens, assembly GCA_963680825.1. Taxonomy (NCBI): domain Eukaryota; kingdom Metazoa; phylum Arthropoda; class Insecta; order Diptera; family Lauxaniidae; genus Meiosimyza; species Meiosimyza decipiens. The sequence goes on from OY804260.1 coordinate 76,180,372, forward strand.
TCGATAAAAAATTAAAAACTTTCCTGCTGCTATGCATGCAATGCACAAATTTAAGTCAAGCAGTGATTGATTTGTATATTGATAGTTCAAAGAATTTTATGGGAACTAAGAAGGAAGTTTCACGTATTTTTTTCGGCTTTTTTCTCAAGGTTTTTGAGTTATACCATAGCAATTTCATATAATGTTAAACGGAGTAAATGGACATTTTTATTGGAAAAAGGCTAACCATAAATCTCATAACATATTTAACTTATCTATAGATTGTGTACCGCTGACTTTGATAATAATATTGCAAGGTCTTAATCACAAAAAGTCAGCCAAAAAATTTAAATTTTGCTTAAGTCTCAAATTTGTAACGTCTGTAAAACTAATACATATCACCAGTTCGTGTTGGAGGTTTCTTAAATAATAGCACTTATGAAATGCTTAAAGCATCACAGGAATACTCCGCACGCAAAAAGGTGCAAACAGTAAGACACTTCTTCTTTTTCTTTTCCCACAATTTAGAGTTTCTCACTCTAATTATTGTTAACTCTCAGCATCCCATCTTTACCGAAGCAGAAATAATTTTAATTGATTAGCATGCCGTGACAATTTAAAAAAATCAAGCCGACATGTAAATTGCTATGTTTTAGCTCAGTTCGAATGTGTAACTAGACAGCAGCGTCTATGAGAGAAAGTTAAGCTTCTTTTTCCTTGGCGAAAATTTTACTCAAGTTGACAAGAGTAACATTTTTTTTTTGCTTTTCGCACTTCAACTCATTTTGAAAAATAGCTGAGAGGATATGTAAGGCTTTCTTCTTCTGAAGAACTATGTGTGTGTAACTTAACCTTTACAAATAAGTCTCCACACTTGGCAATCTGTGAAAAAATGATGTAGCTATAATTATTTTTCCAAAATCTCAAATGAGACAGCTCGAAGGAATCATAAAATGAAAAAACTTCAGCATTTTCTGTACGTCACCAAGAAAAGTTTATAGATAAAAAGAAAAAAATAGCCGAGCCGACTAAGACTCTAGCTTAAAATGGGCTTAGTCAGCTTAGGGATGGTTTTAGTCAAAACTAAACGAAAGATTGACATTTTTTTAAACAATTATATTCCTTTGTCATCTTTTTCAGGTCATTAAAACATGTAGCTTAAGTATAACGTATTCAGAAAAGAAATAAGTTAATTGAATTTAACTGCACAACTTCCAACAATTCCAAGTATTTGTTTCAATTTAAAACTCAAGATAATGAACAATAGCTAAATTTAATTTTACAAAATTCATAACATAATACCAAATTCAATATAAATTTTGCAACATTTGCACAGCTCATGATTAAACATTTTATTTAAATAAAACTCAAAATAATACTGTAAAATTTCTTTACACACTACTTACTTTGGAAAACTTTCGCTCTAAATGAAAGATAAACAAAACTAAAGCAGAATGAAAAAAAAACAACAACTTTATCCCAAAAATTAATATACAAAAGCATTTCGCTACACAAAAGCCTACACAGGCAAACCACAAAAAAAAAAGTTTTCAATAGTTTTTCCATATTTACACATATACTCGTACGATACACCGCAATACGAACAAGCGCACACAAACAAAGAAACTCATGCATTACACATGTAAAATTAAGTGCTTAATGTTGGCTTTGTTTTAGTTGTGTATAGTTGTGTTTTTGTTGTAATTGTTGTTGTAGCGCTGATAACAACGCCGCGTTATTTGCTAAAAACTTTTCCAAGCTACACACACGCACACACTTATAAATGTGTGTGCGTTAACACACATACGTAGAGATTCATACAAAACAACATTGCAATAAAACAAAAGCAAAGAGATATACCCATTTACTCACGTAACTATTGAGCAAGGATATACGAGGTGTTGAAAATTCAATGGAAAAACTTTTTAAACAATGACAGCGTGTCGGTGTGTCATATGACGCTGGCTCAGGGAGCAAGAAGCTGTATTAAATTTTCACAGCCTATTTACATATGTTAAAATATATTGATGTTTTAATAAGATGACATAAGAATTATTTTGTTAAGCATGTTCTTAGCTGAATAAATATGAAGAAAAAGTTGTATATTTGAAGATTTTTAATCACAGAGTGCAATTATACACAAATTAGTAAAATTTTGTTAAAAGCGGAAATGTGACTACCATGTCGTATGTGTAACATATAATTCAATTTCTTTATGAGGCAAAACTATAACTTACGTGCAACTGGTGATTGGTTGTTTTTCAATTTGCTCAATCGCATTTGTTTTTAATTACTATAAGTTTCACTTAATCAAAAAATATTTGAATTTTGCAAAAATTGCACAACTTCTCACAAAAAATCATCTCTTAAATCGCACACTGCAATATTCTCGGCATCTATGCACACTCATTCAGCTGTAAATTGGTTAATTGTTACCTTGGTACTTTGGCAACATACACTTGCTGCTGCTGCCTATTGCTTTATGTAAAGTAGAAACGGTAAAGCTATTTCCTTTGACTATTGCAGTTCCGACTCAGCATTGAAATGATTTTGATTTAATTTGAAATGCACTTCAAATCCTCTTCTGATATCACCATCAGCATCCTCGTTTTATTATCGATGCATTGACAAAAATTCATTGCTGCTGCATGTTGAATGCAATGCGAAATCGTATTAGTGAAAAGAATCGGTCACACAGCACCTAACCAAATGGCTATGTTATTAATGAAAGTCAACAAGGTAACCACTCTCAAAAAGAAGATAGCAAAGCATGGCTACGTTTTTCTTTTTCTGAAAAGAATTTTCTAAGGAAGAGCTTCCATAGAAAAATTAATTTTTTTCTCTTTTTCGATTAAGACCTAAGAATACGAAGAAGCAGCATGAGCATAAGCAACAAAAAATAATCGACAATTTTTGTATGTCGTCTTGCAAAAATTTAATTCAAAAAATATGGACAAAAAGTATGCAATAACTTTCTTTAGCAAAAATATGTTATTTAAAAAATTAATTATTAAAATCGGTTCTGTATATTTTGCGACAAGGCGTTACAAACGATTTTCATACAAGTAATTTTATATAAATGGTATAGATATAGATATGAAGTAAACATCACTCATAAGTCATGGTCTGCTTAATATGAGACAAATTATTTTTTCTACGACTGAAGTTGAATTTTACAATATTGACATAACATTTTTGATTCTTTTTTGAAAAACTTTTATCACATAAGCGCTCACAAGCTCTTTTTTAGTAGCGAGCACAAACATTTTATGCTACTTAATAGCTACCAAAATTAATGAACATATTTAAAATTAAAGCATACAAACTTTTCTTAGCGAGTGTTGCCATTATTTGAAACTAACCAATGAATACGTAACGAATTTTTTGAAACACACAACTCATGTTATATAGTGCAATTGGTCTTTCTTTCTCACTGCATTACACCAAACCCAATACTCAGTGATATTGTCACCCATAATTTTGGCCACCCATAAAATTGTCAACCATAAAATGACAAATGAATGAATAAATTTCTTACCTCACCGTATCGGGATTTTCATTTCATTTGGAATGACATCAACATATACGACATTACGACATTGCTACGAGGTAGGAGCAACGACCACTTCATTACTTCCGTTTCCTATAGCTTTGATTGGAAGCTATTCAAAAATTTTACATTTCATAGAATCCGAGTCGATGATGTTACCCACCAACAGTGTGGAATCGTCATTATCATCAAGCAAATCATTACATTTGCATAGTGTTTGTTCGAATTTGGATTACATTTTGATGTCGCAACGTCGGATGTGTCATGTCAATGACAACTAGAGGGAACTTCCGGTGCATTAATGAACGACTTCAGTGCATTGCAGATACAATACGAGCACATACAATGAATTTTTGCATTTGGAACTGAAGTTTTAGTTGATTTCCCTTTTAACTGATTGATTGAGTTTAAGTAGGATAAGAAATCTACTTTGGTTTGTTAGCACAGATTTCAATTTATATGAATACTCAAATCTATTACAAGTATGGGTTACAAGGACTATTTCAAAAAAATTTCATTGTTAATAAAAATATGTAATAGAAAGAGTGAAGATTAAATATCCGTGGCAAATGTGTACTATCCTATTAGAAAAATTAAACTCTTTGTGAAACCTGCTTAGAGTTTATAAAATCTTTCTAAGCCAGCGGTCTTCAATCGCTTATTCAATGAGAGATCAAGTAATTTATTCGACCTAAATGTCATAACCAAATACCAACAGCCATATTTTTTCTAAAATAACGTTGCATCGAACTCAAAACTTATAATTTTTCAACAAAGCATGAATTTGATGTAGATATCTACACATATTGAGTAATTCAACATCACTCATACGTCGTAATAAGCAACGTTTATTATTGTAAAGCTTATTACTGCTTTCAATCATCAGTCAATATTTTAAATGAAATCTTTTGACCATAAAATTTCCTATTTGCACTATAGAACATTACGAATTTCATGTTGACCGCAAACTCATTTTCAGTAACAGAGCAAATAATAATCTCCCCCAATTCCGCAACAAATTAATTCATAAGTATCTTTTTGATTAGCCACTGTCAAAACCGCACAAATCAATTCAGAGCGTCCTTTAGAATTGCAATTCGATCTAAAAAAGGACACACAAAAACAATGTAAAAACGTCCCAGAATCACGAAATGTTCATCAGCTAAAACCGTTGGTTACATTTTTGCATAGCACTTGGTGGGTGGTGGTGGTCACAACTACATACAATTCTAATGTAATTTGTATGCTTCACCACAAATCCTATTTGCATTCGAGTATGCGCTGGACATTGATATCTTTCAGAATGTTCAACCCATACACTTCACAGCACTTGGATTTACTGCTGCAACAACGTCAAATGTCACTTCGTGCACAAAAGTCATTTCATTGACAGGTACATCAGAAACATCATTTGCATGATTTGTTTATGTATGTACAAAAGAATGATGTTTGTGGGGTAAGCCAAAAATAATGAAAGAAATTTCTTTAAAAAAAAATCATTTTCTCAGCAATTTTCTGTCAAAGTAAAATTAAAAACAGTTAAGCTTTAATTTTATGTTTAATTGAAGTTTTTCATATGAGTATTATGCTATAACAGCCATTGTTCAAATAGAGGAATTTTTTGACAACTTTTATAGCTTAAGTAATTTGCCATTGAAGAATTTGCGTAAGTTGTATCAGACTTCCTAAATTGAAGTTTAAATTTGAAAAAAAAATTGAATTAAATATTTCTAAAAAATTAAAATCACTCATACGCCATGCTGAACTAAACAAATTTCAAATTTATTTAACGATTTATGCTTTATATAACTTTCTATAGGAATTCATAAAGTAAATAATTCAAATGATAACAAACCTCGGTTGATAAATCCACAAGAAAATAAAAGAAATAAAAATATGTGTCATGCCTTCAAGGTCTGAAGATTAAGCCCAGATGTAACTTATTTGAAAAACATCTCACAAAATAAATTTTTGTTATAATGTTTTGTAAAAAGATAAAATTGAGATGATGGCTGCAATAAATCATAAAAGTCTCCACCTTAACTAAACTCCTTTATTTGTTTTACATAAAAATTTTTAAATGATTTTTGCATCAGACATAAAATAATAGCATACTACGCGCACTACAGCTGCCAAAATTTAAGCTGCGATGATACTCAATCACAAAACGTTGAAGAATCACTTTTGCAATTCAAGTGCCTCAAAATAATAAGAAGGTTTACTTTGAGTGGGTTTTTATGATTTAAGTAATCATCACAAACATATAAGAAAATATGCGGAATAGAAGACTCAATCAACGGTAAAGTTTATTTTGTGGCTTAGTCAAAATCCGCTGTGTTCTTGCTTTAAAACTTTTTGTATATGCATACTGATTCTGAAATTCAAAAAAATTATTCAATAAAAACATTTTTTTTTTATTTTTTCAACTTCTAGGTGACGCCGCTGCAATGAGGACGATCCGTTAGCGGCATTGACTATGGGACCAGAGGCATGGGCGTGTGTGCGGACCCTGGGTCTTACCGGTGGTGTCAGGCATTAAGCCGGTCGCGTTCATCGTTCGCCACAAACTATAAATTAGCAAAGCAACCACAGCAATTTAAACAATCAACGAAGCTACCTGCTCTTATAACAAGCAAGCGGACAGCAATTAATGATAACAAAAATATTACAGTAACAACAAGAACTACACTAAGCAACTATCATACTGAATTATTAACAACAGCAAAAACAAAAACAACATCAACAACAACAGTTAGCAGGCTTGGCTTGGCCACAACAGACAAAATTGCTCAACCATCGAAAATAATTTCGAATATACGAAATTATCGAAATATTTCACAGCTGTTGAAACCGTTTCAATTTGTTTTTTTGGTTTTTGTGATATTAGCAAAAACCACATATGCCTATATACCAGGTAAGTTTTTTGATTTCATTAAATTTTGATTATAAGGTTTTACAACTATTGGCTGGGATTAAAGGAGTCAGAGCTTCTCTTGTAGGATGATATTATCTTATTGAACATTTTTGTACATCCCTCTTTGTAGGAAAATAAAAATTTACGATGTAAAACAACAAAAAAAAGACGATCTGCTGCAATCTTTTTATCACAACAAATCACTGACGTCATTACAAACAGTAACATTTTTCAGCATTTTTAAGATTTTTAAATAAAAAAGTAAAAAATTTTCAAAATTGCAACAAATTTTGAAAATGTCGCAAAGTGTTGAAAAATATTGATGATATCGAAAAATATTGAAAATTTCAGATGTCAAAGAGCATTGAAAAATGTTCAAAAAATAGGAAAATGTTGATATCTAAATATTTTCGAAAAAGGTAAAAAGGAGACATAAAGTGTTGAAAATTCACAATTGCTGAAAAGTCAAATTGTTGAAAATGCCAAACATGTCAAAAAATATTTTAGTTGTCAAACAATTTTTAAACAGTCGAAACACAGATCAGATTAACCAACCACTCATACTCAGGTGGTAGTTCAAACCATCCCTCATATGGGATTATCGCAAATAGTTTTCTTGTCAATTTTTAAAAACATCATAATTTAACATGAAATATTCGAGTTCAAACCCCCCCTCCCCTCTTTCTCCCTCTCTGATAATTTTTGCGTACACGGCTGACTTATCCAATTGTGGTACCTGGCCTTAGTAAACAGCGCCACTCTAAAAATATTCCCCTAAAATATGCAACAATTTGAACAAAGAAAAAATCACGATAAACAGGTCGTATGAGTGATATTTAATCAATGATCATTGCATAATCAAACACTCCCAATAAAATTTTAGTTTTTTCATGTATCTGCGTATAATTTTCATAACTTATCCACACTCCACTCCACATCTCTGATTTAAGTAGCAGCAGGTTTTATGTCATTGAATTTTCCTTTAAATTTATCTTCGTTGCAGCACAACGGTTTGTCTGTTACTCGTCTTTATCACAGCATGTTTAACTAAATGTTATCAATTGACAGTAATGACATTTTTCTTTATTCCACCAGGAATACATACACAACCCAAACAACGCGCACTATTATCAGAGATGTTGTTCGATTGTCCTTGGGATTTTCTTACTGCTTTTATTTGTCATTTGCTCCATGCGAAGCTATTATACTTTTATGTACTAACTATTACGCTTATGCTCGTTGCGTATAACAGAGCAAAAGAGTAAGCAAGATGTAACAAAGATTATTTCGATTTTCTTTTCTGGGGTTTTTTATGGGATTTTGTTGATTTATTGTATACCTTTTGCATTGATTGCCAAACATGAAATGAAATTTCTGTCACTGCCGCTTGATAACACATTTATTTCCTACTTCCTGCAACACGGATACGATAAAACATAATAAGAGTTACTACCACAAAAATAATGATAATGATAAATAAGAAATCGATATGATGTTGTGGTTGATGAAAAATTAATGCTGAAGTTCAGTGTAATGATAAGCATATTGATTAAGTGCGAAACTATTAGGGACCCTTATACTTTTGTTGGAACTAACAACGAACTTCATATGTGAAAATTTTCTACATCGAATTGTGAATAACTTCAGGTGCTTACTTTAAATCCGACGTCACTTGATAGTTTTAAGGCAAATATTATTAGAGCAAAAGATTTGAAATATATGCCCTTAAAAAATTTATTATTTTCCTGTGAGAGACAGCAGACTAATGTCTACTTTAATCACGAAACATATAGGGATACACTTAAATACATACATAGTAAAAAATCACGGCAAGCGAAACAGAGCTCTATCTAAAATTGAGTGCTTTTGAAAATAAAATTTCACGAGTGTCAGTCCAAAATCATAGCTCTGTACTTTCCCGGGCGGTACGTTCCATTTTGTGAGGCAAAAATTCAGCTGGTATTGTCAAGAGCGTAGAGTTCTTAATTGTACAAAAAAAAATATGCAATTGAAAAACTTTTTTGACTACATGAATCGATGTTTATTATCATATTTTTGAACGGCCAGTTTCTGAAGTTGCAATTTATTGTAGCTTACTTCTGTATTGTACTTAAGTTGCATCAAACTTTAGTTATGTAACTCTCAACAATTAAAAATTGAAAAAGTTTTTACCTTATAGGCTTAGAAATAATCACTCATACGTCATGGTATTCCAAGTAAATTGAAGGCATTTTCTGTATTAAATTGAATTTCAAATTCTTTACCAGTAAGAAGCCTTGATATAATACTGGTGATATTTTTCAAGAAAAACTAAGCAGCTATACAGTTTTAAAAATCGAAAATTAAATAAATTAATTCTAGCAACATTTCATTTCTCAACGTTTTAGAGTCCAAATAAAATATTTATCACGAAGGCAATCAAAATATTTAGCCGAATTCATAAACGAATATTTACTTAGTCAACATATTATTATAATATAATTTAATAATAATGGCCTTGACACATTGTAACAAAGTTACATCGACTTCATTATTTTAAAAGTTCAAAAAAATCGATATCAAGCCGCATGTCAATTCAACTTATTACACATACGACATGGTTAGTCACATAAAAATAAAAGTTTTAACTTTTTATATATTTGATTTACTTATTCTACCACTTTAAAATATCTCAAACTTATAAAATCTTAACAATTTCAGCCTAAATATAATTAATTGTGCAAAACCGCACCCAATACTTGTTATTGTAAGTGTTTTTTTTTTACGGAAGCTTTCAGCAGCATGTCTAAAAAAATAAACCTCTTCAAACTAAAATTGCTTTTCTTGTGAATTTTCCACTGAGCCATTTTTTATTTACACTCTCATGTAGTTTTTTTCAATACCAAAAAAGGTCTACAAAGAAAAACTTTTTTCCATTAAAAATTTGAATACTGCTACATAAGAAAGCAAAACAGACGAAAAAAGTGCTCATACAATCATAAATTGTGTTTGCTTAACCCATGCAAAACGAAACACACAAGTGTGGTCAGCACAAAAACATAGCACTAAAGAGAACAAAAAAGAAAATGAAACAAAGAAAAATACTTTCATGAGGGAAAAAACGAGCATATACCACATTTATATGAAATACTTCAGCGTCAGTTTTTCTACAGAAAATACCAGGGATAAAAGTTGTGCTCTTATGGTATGGCAGACAGTAGAATGGCATGGATAATGGCAAACATACATACGTAATGTTTCTATATATGTATGCATATTTCGCTCAGTTTGCCTGTGTGTTTGTTTAAGTGGATAGCATAACTTTAATGAAAAAAGCAAAAACGAAATATCCAGGAAGTAAACTGCTAACATAGCGCCATCTCTGTAAGGTAATGTTCAACTCAATGTGTCCCACTGGACATCACAACAACACATAACGCATAGATACTAAAAATAGCGGAAAACCATAGAAAAATCACTAATAGAAAGAGATACCAACAAAAGCAGGGTTCATTCTTTGACATAGCCGGCCGGTTGGTCGGTCGGTTTGAACGATGAATAGCAAATAGCAAACTTGGCAACTCGAGTGGTTATAAAAACTAGCTAAAGTATTAATAAAAGTGAAAAAAAAAATGCTAAAGATAGAGCAAATAAAAGCAACAGACAAAGGAGAGAGGAATAGAAAAAATAAGTCAAAAGTGGTGAAGGAATATGAAACTAAAGAGCATTATGTATGTGAAAAAGGTTAAGCTCGTATGACACTGATTTTTGTTTTGCTTTTAAGTAATATATTAATAACTATTTCAAAGTGTTTACATCAGCTCATCAGACTCAAACACAATATTTCCCGTATGAAAATAAACAATCCCATCAATTCAGTTTTCATTTCACATTTCCAAAAGTTCCCAGCTCCGATATTACTTAGCGCTTGTATGTCTCAGTATATTTATGTACTCTAAGTGTCCCATCATAAAATCAAATATAATTATTGGCCGCTAAGTGAATACCATTCAAAATCGCAATATTATTTTATTTAAGAACCTAATGAAAGAAAAACATTACACGTAACAAAAAAAAAGTAAATGATATGTACACGTGGGCTAAGGTCCTTAAGGTCCTTTTAAGTAAAAGTTCTTATTGTAAGCAAATATTATGTAGAAAACACAGTAAAAATATTAACAGCATGACTAGGAAAATGGAGGTAAAAATGGTAGTATTAAGAAAAATAGGTACTATATACAAAATAGGCACGTTTCGACTCTAACAATTGAACGCTTCTTCACCAAGGCTTCATTTCGATGCTGTGCTCTGCCGCTCACACCAAGTAAAGTAACGTGATTTGATATGACACTTCATGATGCGACATGACGTTGACACCTGTATCGCTGTTGAAATGTCTGCGTTGTGTATTGTGACCCTCTGATGAATATGATAGCATGGCGTTATATAGCAATGGAAGTGCTCAGATAACGAAACATAAAAAGAAACACTCTAACACTTTAGAGTCATCGAGCGTCAAATATTGTAGCAAATGTCAACGAATGTAGGTGTTCCTTCTACAAAAAAAAAAAATATCTAAAAAACAGAGCAGAACGGATATGCCGCCAAAAGCACTTTACGGCTTCCATTCAATGGTCTCATTTTAACTAACACCGTTTTTTGCATTACTATAATCTTTAGCTTTTATGTTGGTTGGTCATATAAAAGGAGTGGTAGTACCAACGCCATTGTTCGCAATAACAGCAATGTTGCACAGTATGACCAGTAAGTTAAACAACATGGATATTTTATATGTGAGACATTCCAAAAATTTCTTAACAACAAGGGGATCATATCCTTAATTAAAAAAAAATATGAATACTGCAAAAATTATCACTGCAAATGTAACGAGCACTAAAATTATTTAGCCCATTTATATCACAACTAAAATATCACAGCTCAAGTTTGAATGACCACTTACATATTATTGCTAATATATTTCTGCTTAAATATCGTTTCTAAAATTTAAAACTACAGCTTACGTTTTACTGACATATGTTCAAACCAAAAAATAACGCAAATTGAATATCACCGATATAATGACACCTCTAAATTAACGACTATTGACATCATTGATCCAATAAACAAAGTATTGATATAGTACTAGGATTTCAAAGAAAACATAATCTTTGCAATGATATCAATGCTTAGTTATCACTGTTTAAATATCACTTCTGAGACATAACACTACATGAGGTCAGCTTTAATATCACTGACATTAACTCAATCCAACAAAAAAAAAAACACTTCTAGTATATTATATAGTTTAGTTATCGCTACGAAATTATTATTATTAATTTTTATTTTGAAAGTATCATTGGAATATTATCACCACACTTTATGTGTTTTTTTTTTTTTTTTTTTTTTTTTCTTAAGTTTCAATCACTATTTAATATTATCATCTAAATATTTGCATTATTCTTATGCACTGTGCAGCATTATCACTCCACCCTTAACGTAACACAACAATTTTGTGATATCGCACGAGTTATATCACGTACACTGTAGACATAAGTGACGTTTTGTGTACCTTTGAGCGTCCACAAAGTTTCATGCCATTTTGCACGTGTTGACGAACGTCTGAAAGTTAATTACTATCAGTGTTACCACCGCCATCAGCAACACCTGTATGCTATAATATCATTACTCTTCCTCTACTATTTTTGCTTTTCTCTGTAGAACTTCTGCGTTGGTCGATAATTTAAATAGAAGCTATGGTTTCTGTTGCTATTTAAATTACAGGTGTTGAAGTGTTAATTTCATTGATGACTTTATTGCAAAGTTCCAAGCAATTGGTGCAATTTTTGTTATTAAGAGCAACATTTTCATTACTGCAAGTAAGAAACTCTGCAACGAAATTGAGAAAACTTTTATGTCTACTAAGCAAAGAATTTGATCCCTGTGACCGTGTTAGTTGTGAAATCTATTTTTTATAATATTAATTAAAATGATTTCTTTAGGTTTTTTTGATTTAAAAGTGGGTCAAAAACTAGGTATTCAGCTTTATGTGAATAAAACCCTTAAGTGTTTTTAAATTTTTACAAAAAAAATTAATTTAAGCTTCGGTGCATATTTGAAAAAAAAATCCCGGTAAAAAGTCAGCGGATTACATTTTGTAAAAATAAAACTGAAGTTGTTTTTTTTTTTTTTTCAATCAACAAGAAACGTCATTATTAACACTTGTGCATCAATCCTTAAGCGGATATTAACCTAGCATATGAGCAAAATGACATAACATACATAACACAAAAGCGCACACACACAATAAACTCAAGCATGTGTATGCAGCAGTGTGTATGATATAACTGAACACATCAGTACGTACAGCATAGTGCTACGCTACTCACTGAGTATGATGAATATGAAGCATTGGACATATGACATTATTTCAAAATGCATAATACAAGAGCGGCATATACTTGCACGTATGTATTCATATGTAGATATATATGTGCTCCAGTGTGATAACTCATATATGTGCGTGCATATGTTTTAATAAGGTGTGGAAATGCTTACCCAAGTGTGTATGTATTAGTGTGCTCTGTGTAATTTCCAGCTTGAAGACAGTTCATTAATAATGAAAGTTATGAGTCAGCGCTGTTTAAAATTAAAACTACGCTTTTAATGACGACTATATTTAATCATAAGTGCGACAAAAGCATGCACACACGTAGTTGATATTATTTGAGGTGTACTTTAAAATTTAAATATTTTTAAATATTATACAAAATTTTGAACAAAAAATACACACAATATAAATATCTACTAAACTATATTATATAAGCGATTGAAGCGTTTCAACATTTAAAATGGAACAAGCGAGACAATTTTACTGAAAAAATAAACGTATAAATATGACTTTAAAAAAATGCTAAGGAAAGTGGAAAGTTGGAAGCTTTTTCGGAAATCAAAGGGAGATTGCTTTTCATATTTTATGAAATTATTGTAGAATTTTCAGTCCTGAGGAAATTATTTCCAGATAATATTTCTTAAAATATTGTTGAAGGTTATTACTGTACTGGACATGGGACTATAGCTTTATAGCTTATATTCATTTACATAATAAAAACGTTTTGCTGCTCAAAATCAGAAAAATCAAAGCATTGAAAACGGCGGTATTAAAATATACCCAATTGGTGGTATGAATGGAAAGTATGGCTCTAATTTCTTATTTTAACATATACTCGTAGACCGGGGCCTTGCCTTAATTCAACACTGCTAGTTGCAAAAAAAAACTATTCTAGACAATGACAGACGCATGATCAGCTTTAGTAAGTACATCACTTTTGACTCTATCGAAACAAGAGCTTAGATAGCACACGTTTACAATGTGGAAATATCAACATGGTTCACAAGATGATGTCTGCAAACAAAAAATAACGTAGTGCTAGGATGAAACCGATAGCGTTAATGAAAAACATGGCAAAGCGTCTTCGATTCGCTTAGGAAAAATATTATAACGTACTTGGGTTAAATACAGTGATTTAAATGCCATGGTTTGAAGCTGCTTTGCAGTATCCAGGATAAATAAAACTGAGGTTGTAATGACTGGAAAAATGTACAAAAATAAACTGAGCAAAGATATAACCAGCGAATACGCCGATAATTTATAGCTAGAATAAATTCTGTAGCATGGCAATGTTCTCGTCACGGCAAATATTGGCTGAATGTCCAATATATCAAAGGCCAAATGGAGAAGTTGCAACGTTTACAGAAGAAGATCAAATTAAATATAGAATTTTTGAATATAGAAGAATGTGGGCATCGAAATTGAATCGGCTTATGCTAACTGTGAGTAATTTAAGGGCGTTGAGTTGGAATTCGTGTCAAATTTTGGCTAACACGTCTGCGTTTTCAATGATTTTTATTTTATTTTAATTCAGAGAGGCTAGGTGTCTGAAACAAAATTGTAACTCATGAAATGATAAAAAAATTTTGGCACACCATCCTTCTAATATCACTTTTTAACGCTTCTATGGAGCATTTTAGTCAATTTTCTGCCTGAGACCTGAGTCCTGAGTCGTTTCTGGATAGTAGTTATAAGCTAACAGCATATCTGAATTTTGGTATTCAAGCACTTTTGAATCATAAGTTCTTCTTTATGATATACCTTTATTCAACAAAAATGTTCCCAATTAACCTAGAAACATCGTCTGTTTGCTATGATGTTTAAGCTTTTTCTGACAAAAATGGCAGCCAGCTGTAGCTATGACGTAATTCCGTAGTCACACTATTAAATTTCTTAGTATTAATTTCATAACCTCACATTTCTTTGCCAAGGTAAACAATACTTGTAAAATAGTTTTCTTATCCAAAATTTATGGAGTTCAAAGTTTTGAGATGAAAGTCACAATCACTGCAACTAAAAATGAGCACTCTATTGCTCACTGCACAAATGCAATTTTGCATTAAAAATAATAAATTAAAATTGCAGCAAGTTATGAAAATTTCTCAAGTATTTCAATAATATTTACATTGCAGCATTTCAGGCGCGCGGTCATAAAGAAAAACGTTTGCATTTTAACAAAAGCAAAAAAACACACAGTAAGGAACGCAGCTATGCAGAAGAGAAAAAAAAAATATATATAGCATAACAACAAAAAATAAAGTTAATTCACTTTACATAATTGTAAAGTACACCAATAACAACAAAAGCAACAACAACAGAATGCAAAGGCGTTCTCCTATTCGCGCTAGATGTCGTTCATTGCGCTTTTTGTTGCCGCGCACATAAGTTTGCCGACATAGTGGCCACATAAAATAAGCAAGCGACAGGCCCAACTTGACATGGGACGCCTAGACAAAACGCGTTGACAACGACGACGACGACGATTGTGGCAATAGGATATTTTAGCCAACCGGCTTTAGAGAGCTTGTGACGCATTTTGTTGACTTTAGAAATTTGCATAAACTTATGTTGTCATTCGCTGTTGTTGCTGTTGTCATTAAAATAATAAAATGTTGCATGTTGGCATAAATTGTCGCATTTATTTAATTTGCATTATTGTTAATGTTCATAGGAGGAATATTTTTCCACTATTTAGATTTTGTAAATTAAATATTATTATTTTTTTCATAAAAGTAATTGAAAATTTATTTTTGCTCGCTGCCATCCAACAATTTTTATTAAAAATTATCACAGCTTTAGTACTTTGCGCATAATTTGATAAAAACGCAAAATATTTTAATTTTTTCATATTTTTGTTGAAGTGAAAACAACAAAAGTAAATAGTAAAATAAAAAAAAATGATTTCTTTCGGACATTCAGGTCAACACTAAAAACATAACATTATGTTTTTTGCTACACTTACTATGTTTTTTTTGCCGTAAAAAAAACCGCACTGCAAAAAAGGGCGTCCTTTTTATTGTACTTTTTTGCCTTGCTGTGATGCCTGCCAAATATCAACGTTTTTATTTTGAAAACCCATAGCATTTTCTATAGAGCCATAAATATTTATTTGCTATAATTATAGCAAAAGCAAGCATGAGTTAACTTCACTAGTGGCTACAAAATTTAACTGAGGTCGAAATGTATGGCAACACTGTCGCTGACTGGCAATTAGTTGAATTTGCTGTTTGTACGCACAGAAAATGTCAAATATTAAAAAAGGAATCGATGCGAAAAGTTTTGCGCTGCTTCTTTTGTCCATGGGGAGGTTAGTGGTTTTTGCTTGGTGTTCGGTTTTTGGTTTTGGGAAATTTAATTTCATTGAGCGCAAATGCGCGTAGAAGTGAAAGACGCCGAAAACGCTTTTAAATAAACAGTTATTGTCAGTTGACTCGCTTGGTTGGATTTTTATTTGCTAATTTATGACTTTTTTGTTTTTGTGCTTTTTAGCTAATTATATTATGAAACAATAAGGATTTTCTGAGAAAATAGTGGGGTTCAAATGTAAATCATTTTGAGCTCTGTAAGGTAAGCTTTAAGTTGTTGAAGTGAAAATGTTGAACAGAAAACTTTAAACTTCTTTCCCAGAAATTTTGCTTCTCAAAAAGCAATTCATTTATTTTTATACAAAACATTTGATTTTTTCCTATAAATTCCCTGCAGAAAAATCAACTAATTTTAAAGTAGTTTAAAAGTACTTTTTTTTAAAGCACAACTAGTTGAAATTCTGACTTTTTCTCATGAAACCAACTGACTTAAATAACATGGGGATGTCATTGGAGTAAGGCAATTGTCGTCTCCTGCATGTGTTTTCAACTAATTTAAAAGTTGTTTAAAAGCAACTAGTTTTAAAGTAATTTATTTAAACTAGTTTTGAAGATCTGCATCTTCCAAAGCTGCATCACCAAAGGCGTCTAAAAAAGGGGAGAATAAATCATCAACAAAAAAAGACTCGATGTAGTTGTCTACGATTGCAAAGACGTCCTCCTTTTTGATTGGAAAATGTGATTTTAAGTTATTCACATTTATAGAAATGAAAATTTTCGATACAAAATTAAAATGTAAATAAAATCAAATCTGCTCAGTTTTATTATAACAATTGCTAAGTGTAAAACTATCGAATTGACGCATTCCGCATGTATTTTGAACTACTTTTAAACTAATTGTTTTTCAACTACTTTTAAAATAGTTGATTTTTGGCAATTGACTTTTTCCCTCCGGCAGGGTTATAATTTCTTCAGGAAAAAAAATTCAAAATCTACACGTGAAAAAAATTTTTTTTGTTTCCGAAACACAAGAAAACGCCATCGCCAATTATAAAGAATTTTGCATGCAAAAAAAATTTCAATAATCCTTTCCCCCCTTTTTTTACCACTGATTGCAGGAGAATTGGAAGCAAAAAAATCAAAAATTGTGGTGCCACAAACAAAATACCCACTGAGGGTGCTATCGAAACTCATATTGGGGGTTATGTTATGGCATGGTGCACGCAAAAATGTACAAAATATTGGTTTCAACGCCATACCATACCATACGCATATTTTATGTGCTGCTACGTACAGCAGACGCAGCAGGACAACAAGTATCATCAACGTGAACGTGCTCATCAGCAGTAGCAACAACAGCCAGTGGTAACAGCAATGTCGATAGCACTCGATGCTAACGATCAAATACATTGAATTGATGCGATGTGCGTTATGTTGCGATATGCGTGGGTACAACTGTAGGCAGTGGGCGGTTAGGTTTTTTGCTCGATGTGGTTGCCATAAAAATGGACCAACTAAAGCAGTAAAGCTCTTCTTGCCAGTGTTTTGCAAACTTTTACTATAGGTATTTTTTAAAGTGCTCTATTAACGCAGAATTTTGTTGTTTCCTTTTCTCCAATGCATACAGTAAACTAAAGATAACAACTTAAAGTTATGATACACCTGAAAAGATCAATTTGCTAGTCAGAACTTGATTTATGTAGTTTAATGCTTAATGAACATCATCAACCAACCTTAAGTGCATGAAAGCAAATAAGAAAGCGTTGAAAAGAGAATTCAAATTGAGAGAACAAATGCCTTTTAAAAATGAACTGATAACTTTGACAGTGAAAATTTAATAAATAAAAGAGTAAATACATAGACTTAAACGACAATTACATCATTTAAGGAAGTTAAAGATAGCTGCAAAAAAATTATGACATGTCTTTTTCTTAACATTTGTTCCAGATGTTAAAAGACATCATTTCGAAAAGAACTATTTTTCTCTTAGATATGGGTCATAAAATTTTATTTAAGTAACACTGAAATGTCAAACCAAAAGACAGCGGCGCAAAAATGCGAAAAGCAAAATGTGAGAAAAAACTGCTGCTGTTGATGACACACAAAAAACTGATGCAAGTGATTAGTTTACTGATGATGCTGCTGGTTATAGTGCTGCTCGATTCAAGTGGTAAATTATGTGCTGCAAACCTAGTGAACACACATGCAAACACATTTCGACAAACATCAATATATACAGGCTAATATAAAAAAATATAGGAAAAAACTTATGTGTAGCATGAATTACACTGTACAACACAAATGAGCAACAAATTTTTTTCTTGCGCAAGAAATAAGTTTTTAATAAAAACACATATTTTGAATACAAGTGTATTCAAAAGCCTTCTACATATGCACTGACTTTCTCTGCTCATTTCCCTTCCGCTTGTTCCATTTGACTGCTCATCAGTGATAAAATTATTTTATGTTGCTATTGCTACGTATTACTAGCTTACTGCATTGTATATGCTTTGCTAGGATAATGTGCAGGATATCCTTAAACAATGCTTAATGAACCATAATAAGCAGCTTTGCACAAACAAATCAAATGCAATAACGCTGAAGTTCTGTTGTTATTATTGTGTTGAAAATGTTAACTGTGGTGATGTGATGATACCGCTTTGTTGAAATTGGTTGTCGCAATGCAACATTGCGATCAAGCATTCACCGAACAATACAATGGAAACAAATTTGACACAATTTTTATTAGAAAAGAACGCAGAAAATACCGAAAAATACAGGTCAATAATGAAAATACTTCATGGGCTTAAATCAGTACACTTGCGAATTTTAAGTGCGGTGACAAAATCGTGTGAACTACGTATGATATGAGTACAGCTGTGTATGAATCATTTCTTTTGGAATAAAATTCCACAAAAAATAAATCTAGTTCCAAGGATTTCAAAGTTGGCGGTTTTTAATTCCAATGCCCATGTTGTTTAAAAATATTCTAATTCCGTTCAAAAATATTCAAGCTTAGCTATGATTTTTTCAATTATATAGCAAACGGAAATAGCCCAATCATTCCAATGAATTAAAGTATAAAATTTAACTCTTAAAGAAATCAATCGCTCACTTTTCTAAACCAAGCTTGTATTAATTGATGCCAAAAGTTTGAAAATAAATTTTAGACATCACAACGGGCGACTTTGCACCACTTGATTAGGAAGCTTAGAAATGCATTTTGATGCCGATGGGGCATATTTTACTTCCATTTTTCATAAAACCCTCCTTGCGCCAATGGCTGTGGAAAGGTTGTAAGTGTACCGATAACCGACTCTGTGGTATCAAAGCTACCTGAAATTATGTCCAAAATCCATTTCTAAACTTTCAATATCTATCAGTCAAAAAAATGCGTTTTCCGAAGAACATATACACCTACCGGCTGAGAACAAAAAAGGCTAACATAAATCTCTCTTTCAATTTTTTATTGCAGTAAATTGCGAAGATATCAAAAATAATTAAATTTTTATTTTGTTTCTTTGAATGGAATCTCAAATGATGCAATGTATTTTGTCGTGAAATTATAGTGAAAAAATTTAAACGAAATTCAAATTTCTTGGAGAGTAACTAAAACTTTTCTGCATGAAGTTTCGATTCTTTGAAATAAAATTTATAAATTTATATGTACCGTTTGCCGTGGTACTAAAACTGGCATTAAAAGCGAATAGAATTAGTAGCGACAGAGTAATCAATTATATTTTGCCATAGAAACGAAAACTCAAATCCAAACTTTGGTGTTCTGAGTAGAATTCGAATAGAAAAGTTATCTGAACTCTTAGTATGGGTAAGAAATAATGAGAAGTCCAAATACGTTACGAGACGTTAAATATAGGGAATATGTAAATAATAAAATAAATTTCCTTCTTACATCTTTCTCCCAATAAAGTCATTTTCATCCTTTAACTTTCTGGGTTTTCACATTCATCGGGAATAACTCAGGAGGCTGTGCAATGCATAATTAAAGCCAAAGACGTAAAACTTGCTCTAGAGCACTACCATTCTAATTATTTCACCAGAAAAATTAAAGGACTTCTAACAAAACCTATCACTCAACAGGTCAATTTCACTCCCATACTTCTTTCTTCTTTTGCAAAGCTAGCACATCATATAATGAAGGACTTTGCCTTAGAAGTGTTGAGGTTTAAAAAAACAGCTCAAGAGAATAGACATGAGACTATAGACATTAAAAATGAAGGAATCTTGAGACATGGGCTTGTGGTACGATAAATAAATGAGTCGGGAGACTTAAGACATAAGGCTTGAGATATGAGAAATGCGATACAAGCCATGAGTTACTTAAAAGACACGACACATGTTAGGCAAGAACAGGAGTCGTTAGACCAAAGGCAAATAAATTAATCATGAAAAATGCGGCTTAATGATTAAGGCTTAAACCGTGAGTCTGGGGCAATGTGGCACCAGTTAAAACTAACAAAATTCGTGCTTAGAGTCGTCAAACATGTTGTATGAGGTTTAAAAATTAGCTCTAGGTCATTAAGCTCATGTGTTAAGGCTAGCGGCATAAAACTTTGGAGGTAAGTTGTAATTTGGATCAGATATTAGCGGAGACACATAAGTTCAAGTACAAAAAATATTTTATGAGCTCAATTCAACATTGGCTGCATACAACATCTTACCACTTGGAGACTTAAGGATACGATCAGTGACAAGAATTTAAACAAAATGTGTTGAACGTTAGCGTTCAATTTTAGAAATAATAAATTCATATTAGAAATATAAATTGCTAAACAACAACAAATTTTATATCATTTGAAACAATTATTTAGGATGCATTTTTTACGTGTCGTCAGAAAATAAGAGAATATTACATATTCACAGATATAGAAAGCGGCTTATAACAAAACTTACTACTTTTATGTGCAAATTGCAGAGTATTTTGCATACAGCACTAAGAATTCTAAATTAATGGTTGACGAAGCCTTCGAGTTTATTTATATTGATTTCTTGAAGATGTTTTGCAAATCACCAATACCAATATTATGTTCTCTACACTAAAAATTTTCACCTGTAAGTTTACATTATGATAAACATGGCATTATTAATAAAGTTATTTCACAACTTTTTATTTCATCAAACAATTTTAATACCACGTACCATAATCCGCTTAGTCATAAGCTGCATGTTTTTACAATTTTCATCCATCCATCTATTCATCCAGGTTTCTTGTGCGCTTTTATTAATATCATAATTAGCAAAAGCAAAGTTGCTGCTTGCTCCTTGATAAAGTTTATATGTAGGTGTAAAGTATTATCTAAAAAATAATTGAGCAATATTAAATTTTAGCATGAGGATAGTGTTTTGGAGCGCTTACTCTAAATCAGTGTTGAGTAATTAGCAAAAAAATTTAGTAGAATGGACCCTTCTTTAAATAGAGATAGGCACTTTATTACGCGTATTTATTTTTTTTTAATTTGATTTATTTATTTGTGTATACATGTGTTACCGGCCAAACTAGTTTTAGCTGAGGACTTGCATCCTACAATATGTTCAGTCCAACACCGACTTCGCTATTTCCAGTGCTTTTGCATTAAACTTAAATTGCATGCTTTAAGGCATTCAAATCAACTAGTTTGGCCTAGGAAAAACAAGTTATTCAAAAAAACTATTTTGGCCGGTAACATATATACTGGAGACCTTTATTTTCCGTCACATCTCACGTTTCTGATGCAAATAGGTTATATAATTCAAACATATGAGCATACAAAGCATAGCTCTATTTGCGTCGTGCTTTTTTTTTCTTTTTTGGTTTGAATAATTTAATAAGATTTTTTATAATAAATCGCTTGGTCTATTTTCAAAATAGTTTTTTTAGTCAGCCTTGTATATTGCTTATTTTAAGTATAAGCCAATAGTTGCGAACGAAATTTTTTTTTTTATTTGTATTAAAATTCATTAATTTTCATCTCTCCTTTTCATACTCACAGAGGATGCTGTTCACATTACAGCCATACTCGGCGAGGGTGTCATCTTCAATTGTCACGTTGAATTTCCCAACGAACATCCGGTGCCGTATGTCCTGCAGTGGGACAAGAAGGTGAGCGAAACGGTACGATATCACAAAAAATCTTTCTTCTCTAAACTCTCTTTTATTACATATAAAGCGACAAATATAGAAAAGTAAAAAAATAAGAAAAAACCCCCAAAAAAAATACGTTTTGTTTGTATCTTTTATTTGAACGACAAGATAAAATCAGAATATATATATAGTTATATATATATATATTTACAATATAAAACATATATATAAAAGTATACATAAAACACAAATTTGTGCAGAGATTTTGCAATTCCAATGCAATGCAAGTGACTGCACAAATCTTCATGAAAAATAAAATACACTGTGCAAAAAAAAATAATTAAAGAAACAAACAAAAATAATTTTTAACGTCTAAACGTCGTGATCGTGAGTATTTTTAGCTAAGCAATAAAGTATTTTAAAGAAAAACAAAATTTACAAAAAATAGCAATGGACGTTTGAAAGTATTGGAAATTTTCTAAAATTCAATTGAAAAATCTCTTAAGTTTTAATGTTTTCGAAAACTTGCAAATTATTTTCGATTTTATTAAATTAAATGTGTGTTGAGCGTAACATTTTATACTTTTGGCTAAAAGATTTGTTTTCTTAGTGTTTTATTTTGAAAACAATAAACTTTTCGAAATTGTTAACAAAAAATTCTTACCCTACCGTATATTGGCTGTTACATTTGAAAACTTTCGTATATGTTAGTTGTTTTTTTTTGTTGTTTTAAATTTGACTTGATTATTAAATTGAATTTTTTTGAAAAATCTCAAACAAGTTGATACAAAATCTTATAAAAAGACCAAAGACATCAACTGAATTTTTTTTTTGCGACATTCAAACAAAATTTGACAATTGTTGCGAATATTTTTGTCGTTTAGTTGCTTTTAAAGAAGCGTATTGATTTAAATTTGAAAGAAAAAAAAAACAAAAAACTTTTAATTTGTTACGCTTGATTTTTATTTGAAATTGATAAATTTTTACTAAGTAAAAACGCGTTTTATTTTTATTAATTACATAAAGTACAAAATACTCATACTTATAAAATATAATAAAAAAATAAGAATACACCGCAAAAAGCGCTTTGAAATAACTTTATTTAAACAACAAAAAGAAAAATTTATTTTTGTATAACTTTTCTACAATTTAATTATAATTATATACTCACACACTCACATACATATAAATATATAAAATACTCTTTTTCTATACAACGCTTTTAGCAAAATAAATTTCTATAGCTTAATGCAATGGTTTTTTTGAGTGTAAGGAAAAAATTTTGTTGAAACTCCCGACAGCTAGTGTTAAATTCATGCATAAAATTTAAATTGATGAATTCCGTGCGAGGTTTTGCAAAAACTTAAACCTAAAAAAGTACATTTAACTATAAAAATCTAATAAAAATATGTATGCAGTGTTCTTTTTTACCACAAATATGTTGTTTTAAAAACAATATTATTTAAATAGGTTCAGCATACTTTGCGCCAAAGCGTTACAAACCATTTTCATATAAGTAATATGTAAAAATAATGTAACAAAACAAAATTCGTTCTAAAAGAATCTTTAATTAACTAAAGCTAAAGCATTTTTTTCCAAAAGTAATTAGGGAGTATCCTTCAAAAAACACAAAAAAAAGCTCCCATCATAGGGATATTGCCCTTTTCTTTATATTTGACTGTGCTGTGCACTTACGGTAAATATTTTATAACCACGTTTTATAAACACATTTTTCTGAACTGGGAAAAAATCTTCAAATGAAGCCTTTATACGGCAACGAAAGCTGGCGTTTGAAATACCAAAGGATATAAAATCCGTACATAAGTACCCACGCATGCATGTTAGAAGAAACTTTCATGTTAGTGAGACATGAAAGCCTTGCAAGATTTCTTAAAGCAAACGATATTAGAAAACTCGCTAGAAGAGTATTTCTAGCAGGCCTGCTTAGAATGGCTTGTTTTAGCGGCTTTATCCATTTTTAGAAAAAACATTTGAAAGCAGTTGGAAAGGCGCATTTCTTCTCAAAGGGGTATTTCTGGTACTGGCTGCTGCGATTGCCAATTAGTTTCTTTCCAAACTTTCTCCAACTATAATTGAAATTCCTTACACTCAAAAATAACTAAAAAATATGCTACTAAAAAGCATTTGTATAAATATACTAAATAATTGACGCGCTTTCTTTACAAAACTTTTTAATGAAATCAATATTTTTAACAAAAGCATTTATTTTAAAAACACTACAACTTTTTTAAATTTTTTTTTTTTTTTTTTGAATAATAAAACTTTAGTAATATATCCAAAACGAAAAATTAAATAAAAAAAAAGAGAGAGAGAGTGAGAGAAGAAAATAAATTTTCACATAAATCGAATTCGTTAAAAGTAATCATGATTCTTAAAAAATTTCATGATCATTTGTTAATTCTACTACAACAATTTTCACTTTTTTCTCACTGCCACTACCACCACCACGAATCATCACTAATAAATACTTATAAATAATCAGCAATTTGTCACATGAATCAAAATTTTAACTAAGAAATACTAACAAACACACACACACATATACGTTGCTAAAATATATATTATAAATATGCAATAATGTTTGTGTGTGTCGTCTTTATTTATTGTTTTCTTAATTAAAATCCTAAATATTTTTCGCTAGACTATTTCAGCAGTAAAGATTCAAAAAAATTTTAAAATTTTCAATTTCTAAAAAAATAACTTTACACACTTTTCTTCTACTCCACTCCACTCCACTTCACTCCGGAAGTATTTGTAAAAATTATCATACTTTATTTAAATTTTGCACATTGCATTGTTGATTGCAGTATTTTGAAAACCACATAAATATTAACTTTTTAGTAAAATAAATATTATTTTTCATTTTTATTTGTAGTTGATTATTGATAACAAAGCACCACACTTATATTTAAAAAAAAACCGATTTAAGAATATAATAATGATTTTAAAACAAAATTATTTAGGTTTTTTTGAGTCATGTCTATAGAACTACCTTTTAAATATAATTAGTATTCATATTAGCGCGATTTATGATATGATATCATTACGAAATATAAAAATTTCAAAATTCAAGCTGTCAGATATTTTTTTTTACAAAAAACAAATCCATTTTTTAATATTTCTACTGAGGTCTAACCCTTCAAGTACAACAAATTTGGCTATTTAGATAAAGAAACAAAAGCTTTGGCTCAAAACTTGACTGGCGACTTTTTTCACATAACTTGCAAAAGAATGATTGAACGTTGCTATCAAAAGAGCGTGATAGCGTGATATAGCGTTTTAAGTGCTAATATCGTTTTAAATGTGCCACGCTCCGTTGTCGAATCCCATCCATATTTTGCGAGGTGCTTGCCATAGACTATGCGCATCCTAACACCAAATTTCAAAACTATTGACTAAATAATCGCAAGTGGGTAGTATTTTCTTTAAATACCCACGTCGGATATTTTTGTTACATATGTTAATTTGTAGCATTTATTCGAGTCCCATTTGAGGACCACATGCTACCTAAATAGAACAGCACGATTAACGTAATAAAATGCCAATATTTACATAATAAATTAAGCAAATTTCCAAATTTAATTAATTCAAAATAAGTTATCGAATTTTTGTCATATACCCCACAGCAATATATTTTTGCTAATGCGATGAAAATGAATTTAAATAAACACAAAAAAAAGTATGCATAAAAAATTCTTGAAAAATAAAATAGCAAAACTAAAATTAAACAAATCACATTAATTATATTTTAACTGTGAAATAAAAATGGTAATGCTTTTAACAATCATTTACATTGTTTTAAAAAACTATAACAACAGTTCTATATTTTATAGCAAATGAAATGTTTGCACCTGCAAACATGCAAAATTAGCAAAAAATTTATTTTGTATTTGCGAATAATAAATCATTACAAGTTACAAAACACAAATGTTACATACATGCAATTACAAAAAAAATCCTTTTTTTTATGATAAATATTTTATCAAACGCAGTGTAGTCAGTGACGCTGGAAAAATGCCAATTGAAAATATTTTTCTAAAGAGTATGAAAGATATCCCTCTACTTACAGGATTAGTTGTAAATTATCCTTTTTAATAAATTAATTATGCTACGTTTTTATTCCCCTTTTGTTTGAACTTTTGAAAGAGTTATGTTGAATTTTTAACCTGCACACAAAGGATAACAAAACAAAACTTGTAGTTCATCATTGCATTTATCCTCGGGGTAAAACCAAACCAAAAAGTTAAGTAGATAAAAGATATTTTTTATGACTTTTTTAATAGGTGTATCACTGTCAGTATCATACCCAGTTAGAAAATAGCAGTATTTGTGTGTGGGAAATTGTTTGTCAAAGCAAATATAGTAGGAATTTGAGGTCTTTTGACTGCATTGAAAGAATAAAAGAAAAAAAATTTATTTTAAAATTAAAACTTTTTCTTTGATATCTGTAAAGTTTATTTAACTTAATGTTAACTCCTCAAAAATAACGAGTGATTTCTTAAGCGTTTGGTTTTTGAAAATTGAAAACGAAGAACAAAAAATTTGCAATAGTGAATGAAATAATTATTTGGATATATCAATTCCTTCCATTTACCATTTAAGGATTATTTCATGTAAATGATGTTCGTGCCTGAGGTCTTCATCCGTAAGCTCCAATTTCGACATACATTTTCCAGCATTTTGGCCGGTATATCACCAATGGCAGCTGTAATGTTGTTTTCCAGGGCTACGATTGTGGCAGACTTGTCTCTGTATACGAGAGACTTCGGGTAACTTAACAAGAAGTGGTCTAGTGGGGTCAAATCGCATAATCTGACGTAAAATCTTCGAGGTGGTCAAATAACACAAACTCAATTATTCGGAGAAGCGACGAATTGACATATCGCAATCTTCATTGACACTGGTCATCAAAGTATTTTGATTCTCAGTTCTTAAGAGCACTGATTAGCACAACAGATGCTCATTTATTGCTAAAGTAAAATAGTTCTCCATCAGAACTTATCAAAATTTGAAACTAAATGAATGACTTTTTCTTCTTTTCTGAAAATCAAACTCCTCGCAGAATTTGGTAAAAGTATCTTCAGACATTCACTAATTATTTAACATATGGTAGCGCTATTTATAATTCTGCGTATACACATTATGCTCTTAAGTGTAGCCTTATTGCACGTTGGCAGTGTCTTCGTTAATGTACATCTTACCAAAATAGTTTTGATTAAAACATTCAAATTATATTTATAAAAATGTATATTTTGACACACGTTCTGTCCTTGCGCTCGTTGCATGAGGGGAATATTATTTACATTCTTCAACTGCGTCACTCTCTGAGTCAATGCAGTCATGTCCTTTTTTCCGAATAATAAAATCAATTAATACTCAACCAAAATTTGCAAAAACAACTTTTACCCCAGAAAAAATGTTCAAAAAAGCTTTTATAACGAAAAAGCAAAACAGTTATAAGGCATTATTTTCTGTAAAAAAAAAACACCTTTTCTATTTCAGAATAAAGAACTCTTTGCGGAAATAGCAAAAATTATTAAAAAAAACTTGTGTAATTGGTAAAAATTTCGAGCTTTAACTTTATTTCGCACTAGGTATATCTACCACCCACATACAGCAGCACAGTTACTATGTTACATGAAAAACGAAAACTTTTTAGTATTAACTTTTGTCAAAGATACTTTTTGCAACTTTTACGCAAAATTAAGCAAATAAAGTTTCAGTTTAAATTTTTTTAACTAAATATCATATTGGTTGAAATAAAGAAAACACTATTCGGTTGCATGAAAAAGATATAAAAAACAATTTGCGTTCCTAATTATGAGCTTTATGATATGAAAATAACAAAATTAATTTAACTTTAAAACCTTCCATTTTACAACGATTTTATTTGTTTTGTATATGGAGAAAATTAAAACTATTTCAGTCTTATCATTTTATGATTTTTAACAAAATGAAAGTTTTTCATATATTTTAACTTTTCGTTTAACATGTCGTATAAGAAACATCATTCCTTCTAATCTAGTGACATAAATAAAATTAATTAATGGGAAAATCTATTTTCTTCAGTAATATTTTACCTAAGACAAAAATTTTCTATTTCGATTTTCCTTTTACAATATCATTCATAGAAAAACATGAGCAAAATGTAACACAAGTGTTGAGCGATAACTAAATGATTTGTTTTTCCATGAAAATTTTGAATTCTCAAGATATTCGTTTTTTTTTTTGCAAAATAAATGATTTGATTTGAATGCTTTCTAGTTCTATCAAGATAAATTTATAGGAAAAACAAACGCTTTTTGAAATCAAAGCATCACTGTGTAAACAATTGTTTGCTTTTATAGTTAAATTTGAGATATTAGCCAAAACTGTTTATTTTCACAGAGCTCATGTTCAATTAGAAATGGCAGCAAATGCTTAATACTTTTAGAGTTACATAAATAAAATTTAATGTCCTTGTTTTTAAAACATTTATCAGCAAACTTTTCTTATCGTTTTGGCTGACAAAACAGCTTTGCTGACGCTTAAAAACACATTCCCATCACATGTGCACAATTAACGCATAACAATTAAAAAAAAGCGTTAAAAGATAAAGGAAACGCTGCAAGTATTGAGAACGCAATATCAGGATATTGTTAAACGATAAAGCAGTCATTACGAAATGTTTAATTGCCAGTTGAAATGCAACAGTAAAAGTTTAGAATTTAGTTAAAGTAAAGAAAGAGAAGAGAGGTCGTTGATATAACAATAACAAAATAATTCGCGTTTTGCTTTACAATTTTATGAAAAATTTTGCTTGCATAATTGGGAATAATTTTGGAATAACATGTCGTATGAATAACTTTTTAACTGCTAAATGCAAAAGATTAAAATTTTAATTATTTTGCAATGATAGATTTTAAAAATTTTTTTTTTTTAGTTTTCTTTGAGTAATAATATTTTCCACACAAATTTTTCCACTATTTTTACTTAATTCCTTTGGTCCTTTGAATTTAAATCTCATTGAAAAATCGTTATTTAAATAAGTTATATTTCGAAAGATTTCTATTGTTTATGCTTTTAATTTCAATTTAAGACTTAGAGTCTTTCCTCAAGTATTGTTAAACTTATGCGTGTTTATTCAGCTGTATAAAAATCCATTTTAATGTATGTAACAGTAATGTTTATTTATGCTTCATACACATACATATTTTAAAATGACCTGGATTAAGTGGAAATTGTTTAACAGAATTACCTTGCTTTGTTACATCAATTTGTGTTTACACTTGACTGCTTTACATTGAGCTTAAAGATTTTATAAATTGTAAATAATCTTTATTTAGGACAGTTTCAAATAACAAATATATATTAATCCTAATTCCTGAAAGCATTAGAATAAGCTGAACAAAATAATATGAAAATATTAGAAAAAGACTTTTGTTAAAATTAAAGTTAACATAATGCAAAAATATCATGTGATACTTGAGGGTAAAGAAATTGATAAATACAATTTTGTCCTTGCATGATTTAATGCTTAAATTTTCAGTCGGTACAGTTTCATTCTATTTTATATTTTGAAGCATACAAAAACTAATTGAATGAGTAAAGACACATTGTTTGCAATTCGTGCATATGAGAAATAATTATGTATCCCCGATTTTGTATAGCAAATATCATTACACTACCATTGCTTAATGACACCTCACCTTCCCTATTCTTAAAAATTGTTAGTGAGTTTTAATCATATAGAGGAAAGTATGCACAATGAGACAAGGTTTTACTTGACGAAAAAAAAAGAATCCTAACATAATATTTAAAAAGTTTAGTGTTTTTAAAAATCGGTTTTCGGATTTTGAGCATGTCGAGTATAAAATTGTCCAGCATATAAAACTACATTAAAGCATAGGATTTCGCTAGCCATTTCAATTTGTTAGCAACAATAGAAATTGATTTTTGAACTCAAACCGATGCAATAACCTATGTCATCTATGATATCCTGCGTCAGAATACAGCAATATCTCAAAATTACGAGTTTTGGCATTGAACGAATTTTTTGCTGGTTTGTAAACTTTTCTCTGGCAAAATATGGTTGTTTTTTTCGAGAGCATATTACGTGCGAAGAAATCCTCAATCGTATCTTGCAAGTTTATTGTGCAGATTTTTGGGATTTTTTTTTCTGTGATTTTTCTTAGAAAAAGAAGACCAGTTTCGTTTTTTTTTTTTTTTTTAGAACAAATAAACTTTCAAAAACAATGAGTTAGCATTTAAGGAAAGAATAAAGTGCGCTGAATAAAACTTTTTCTGAAGAATTGCGGATGAACCATTTTCTTCACCGTAATTTATTTTTTTAGGCTTAAAAAAAAACAAAACATCATAAAACCTTTTTTTCTGTAGGTCTACTAAGTTTTATATAAAAAAATTATTTGATGAATCAACATTAATTGATCAGTGGCACGCTAAGCTGAGCTAAATCAAAAATTATTTAAAGTTATCAGCTTAATTTGTTATTGATATATCGATCTACTCGTGAAGCCTTCACCGCGAGTTTTTCAATGTTATTTCAAAATGCCCTGAGCAATGAAAATACAACGTGATAAATCAATCTTATGGCTTTTATCAGAGAGCTTGCCAAGGATATATAATTAAACTAAATTAAAAGTATCAAGATTTGTTATAAGATCTGAAATTTTTTGTGTGGGAAAGCACATTTTATCTAGGGAGTCGAAGTCAATAGCAGGTTTAATGTACTTAATCTCAAATTTAGGATTAAACTGAAAAACTGTCGAGTTACTGGTAATAAATATATAAATGTTTAACGAAAGTCAACGATATAGACGTAGTCAAATTTTAAAGCAAAAATTGGCCACACTTTTTTGTTCTGAAAAAGGCCGTTCTGTCACATGAGCTCAAATGTGGAGCAAATATAATTTTTGTGATGTTGATCAAAAGTTTCAATCGACATGATGGGTTTCGTTGACAGGTTTTAAAGCTATTGGCAACTAAAGGGCTTATTTTTCGTACATTTTACTGACAATATATCGAATTTTTAGCTACGATTGACTTTTTTTCGTGAGTAACGCTTCCTTTTTATGGTATCGAACTTTGATGAAGAAACTCACAAAATAGTTTTTTAAAAAAAATAATTCGCTGATAGCTTGGAAGTCGATATTTTGCATGTAAAATGCGCAAATTTTTGGACCACTAATTCGATATCCTCTCAAGGATTTTGTCGTGCACATTGAGACTTTTTACCAAATATCATATTGATATGACTGGTCGATCTTTTCAAAACAAAAAATGTGATGCACTTTTTTCGTAAGAGATTGATTTAGGTACTTCGAAATCAATTTAAATAATATTTTTACTTGGAACTTAAGAGAAAATACACAACAACTTTCTATATATCAATGATATATAACGTAGTTAACCAACCAAAATAATAAAATAGTTCTAATTAAATCAAAATGCATGCTATTTTTATATAATAAAATTCATTAACTACCTCAAAAATTTCAATACAGATTTTATTAATTATTAAAAAACATTTAAGAATTTTTTTTTTCGAACCGCATTAATTTATCTCGATTCAAAAATTTTTTCATGATTTAGCTCTGACCACAATTTATTTTTGTAAATTACTGCCTTGTTATAAAATAAAATTACAAACATAAAAATAACATGAAAGAACATAAAGTTTATAAATTTTTAAAATTGTGATAAAAAATATTTACCACAGCATGGCTGCAAATGCTGAGGAAAAGTACACAAATTTTTGCATGTAAACTTTTTCAAATACTTTTTCATTAATATCAATATAAATTAATTAAATTAATAAAGATAAATTATTTCACAAAATTTAACACACAAAAACATAAAAAAAAACAACACATCGTTAACTCCATTGTTTTTATTTAAACGTTATTAATAGTTTCTTTATTTTTTTTTTTGATTTTGCAAAAAGCACAAAGCAACCTGTAACTACAGTAGTGGCAAGAAAAAAATAATGCATAAAAACACTTGTTTGGCAAGCCTGCATATTTTAATAAATATTATTAAAATTTTTTCACTATATCATTTTGTATAAATAAAAAATGTTATTAAAAATAGCAATAAAATGTAAAAATAAATCACAAATACAGCTACATGAATCACCACAAAATGCAATGCAATGCAACCAATGAAACTGAAAAAAAAAATCAGCAAATTCTCTTTTTTTTGTTACTTTTTTTTTTATTTTTTTATAATTTTGACAAAGCTGCATTTTGTAAATAATTTTGTGACATTATTTCCTGATGTTTTGTAAAAAAAAAAAATTAGCTTTGTTTTATTTTTTTCATTTTAAGTAAAGCAGTAAATTCTTAGTGTTAAAAAAATAATTTTTTTCTGTTTTGTACGTTTACAACGTATGCGTAAATACAGCGTAAAAATGTCGCCTACATTATTTGCCTTGAATTCTACTTATTTTCATTTTTTTCTTCTTTCTCTCGTATTTCGTACTTTTACAACGACAAATTTTTATGTCCATCATCATCATTATGCATCGTGGCGACTAACTAGGGTTCCGATTTGCCCATCTACATTTGGTACGAAAGTTATCCCGAACACATTGAGGAAGGTTACAAAGGTCGTGTGTCACGCGTCTCACAGGACTCACCATTCGGTAGTGCATCACTCAACTTGACCAATATCAAGGAGTCCGATCAGGGCTGGTATGAGTGTAAAGTCGTTTTTTTGAATCGTGATCCGAAACAGCATAAGAACGGTACATGGTTCCACCTGGACGTACATGCACCGCCACGTTTTAGTGTGACGCCCGAGGATATTATTTATGTTAATTTAGGTAAGTACTGAAAAAAAATTGTTTGAACATTTTTAGTTAATATTAATAAGCGGCCAATAATCAAAGTGAGCTATAACGTAGCACATAGAAAAATGGTCGCGACACTGATAAAACTAAGGGTCTAACTAACATCGAAGCATTGTTATCGACGCTTTAACCACTGAGGAATGAAAAGAAAAGAAGTGCTTAATGCATTGCCACAAATAGTTCTTATGTCAAAGGCTATTTATTATCCTATCAACATCAGACCACAACATTCTTGGAAAATTATTGCATAACAACACTTAGGCGGCCATTAATCAAACTGAGCTTGAACAAAACTCATTTAAAGTTGATCAAAAAACTGCTAAAATTTAGGGTTCTAACTAAGAACTGAGCGTTGATATCGGCGTTTCAATTACTATGAAATAAAAAAAGATACTTAATGCCATTGACATGGCAAAGACTATTTAATATCCCATCATTAGGGGGATAGGGGATCATTTTGAATCAAATTTTGTAAGCATGAGCTCTTAGGAATTAATATGAAAAAAATTAATGCAAATAATTTAAATGTAAGTTGTTAATGCGATCACTTTAACTGATAATACAACATAATTTAAGTTGATATTAAAATATATGTTCCTAAGAATAAAATGTTTCAGAAGCATTTTTATCAACCGACATTATTATCTTTAAAAACGGCAGCCATTCATCATATTATATGTTAGTATAGAAAATTTGTTGCTTGATAAAAGATTTTCACTATCAAAATCCTATCCCGCATCGAAGCAAAAATATATTCACCATGACGTATGAGTAATAGTTTATTATTATTATTGAATATTAGTTAATGCAAATACCTTAAGCAAATGCTACTCATGAATTAATGTTTAATTTAAATAAGAACTATTTCGCAAGTGGAAACTAAGGAAACAATTTCGTAATTCCAATGCATTGTTAAAAGTTCCAACCCAAGTCATTTTGGCTTCGACCAGCAAACTTTTTTTTTTGTTTGACCATTGCCTCCAAAAAAATATTTATTATCATTAAAACAGTTTTAAAAGCTCAAATTAATTCAAAAATACTGAATTGCAGAAAATCTCGGCCGTTCACCAAATTTTATAGTAATTTTAAATAACCAAGAGTTAACAAAATACTTGCATCATCAATGTGGTTACTTACATCGAAGTGAAGATATTGGGTTCCAAGTCTATATGCTCTGAAAAGCTAACAATATTATACGCTAAGCCCATTTAAGAAATGAGCGTAATTGCTTTCTTTATTTTGATCATCATGACGTATGAGTAACATTTAAGTAATGATAGTATGTGAATAAAAGTTACTCCAACGACAAATTTAAAAAATGCAACTTCGATAAGGAAATATTTTGATTTATTTTCGTATATTTGATGCAATTCATAGCCTGCACAAAGCCTTATAATAGCTTAAGCCAACGACGCTTAAACATTTTTAGTACATTCTAAGCTTTTTCTCATTATAAATTTCACTTCTGCTTTTCAAACAAAATTTCATTAAAAGCTCAAAGACAAACAAAAGTAAATTTAAGTGATTTTGTACATTTTGAAAAAAAATTAAGTCATTTATCAACTCAAGTAAAAATGACTTCAATCAAAAAATTTGTCACGCCCAAACAAATACATGACTTATTCATACGCATTTATTCATACAGACTACCTGCTTGTGTCACATCTACTATTGACTGTGATAGATTTTGATAGATCAAACTAATGTCCTGCGCATAATAGCGTAACGATAGAATAGCACGATATCCTTGCAAATTTTTCTGTGACTGCAAATATTTTAGCTTCTCTAGTGTGATAAATTTGTCTTTCGCTGACATACCAAATACACTTTTTCGCCCCCTCCTCCCCCTTCTAAACCCTAACACTCGCTTGTGCACAATTCCTTTGTGTTTTCTTGCGATTGAGTTTGGCATGAGCGTCATCGTCGTCAAACACATAAATCGCAAATTGCCTTGCTTACTTTCGCAGTGTTGTAGTTTTTTGGCTCAAGTGGCTAATCTGGTGTACGTGCAGCATCAACTTGTTATTTGGGTTAAACAGTCAAACAAACAAAATAGGCATTTTTTTACCTGCAGCTTGCAGACATTCCACCATTATAGTCAGACAGGCTGTTGAGGTTTAACAAGCTGTGTTCTGTGATTTTTATTTTTAGCACAAATCCTTTTGAAACTCGTCGTCGAATTGTAGAGTTTCAACGGATGTGTTTATTTTGTTGCTTGGCCTATTTTTAGGCGCTGTAGTGTATGCTCTTGTGAAGTATCATGTAAAAATGCTTATAAAAGGTTTCAAAAAGTTTCAAAACAAAGTTGATTATAACAGTTAACAGGCTTAACAAAGGGAATGCACATTTTTAACTTCATGAAAATTAAAAACAATACACACGGTCAGTTTGGTATCAAAACTTTTAAATTGAATAAAAAATTAAATTGGAGTCATTTAATAAACCACCGAGAAAATCGAGCTGTAACACGTTAAAAGTAATAAATTTTGCATAGTTTTTTTCAAAAGCTCAATCGTTGTGTAAAAAGTAATGTCCAGCATAGTTAAGGGATCCTAAACAAATCGACATGAAAATGTTGAAGATTAATTTTGCACAAATGGTTACTCAAAAGTGATTTCTTGGGATATTTTTTCGATATGTTTTTTTTTTGTTCTCTTAATACAAGAAACATTGTGCGCAAAATTTTGAATTCTGTTTTATGAACCAATAAAAAGAACTATTAGCAAATGAAAACAAAATCACTATTTCAATAAAAACAACAGCAAAAACTAATGCAAGCGACAATTGGCATTCGCACTTCAAATGGATGAAAATATAAAAAAAGAATGCTCAAAGCAAGACAAAGGAAATCTTTTGAAAAAATCACCCATTGCATGCAACAAACGCACAATAAATAATAACTGCTGCAACAGCAAATCAAGCTACTTGCCTTGCGCTTTTGTTGTAATTGTTCATATTTGTTATTGTTGTTGCTGTAGTTGTTATTGCATTTTATGCTTTGCATTTTTTGCAAAAATAAATTAAAAGAACAAATGCTAAATAGCAAAAAATCGCTGAACAATGGATGCAATCCGTCAAAGGGAAAGAATGTGCTGGATGCTCTTGTGCTTAAAGTAATGACAGCATGATTTTTTTGCAACTCTGTAAAATATTGAAACATATATTCTGGCACTATCACTTAAGGCGCTATATTATTGGCAGATTTTAAACTTTTGATTTCTTTTGATTGAATGTAAACTTGAATCTCTTGCTGATTTCATTTCTGAGAGCGGATGAGTGATGCGATAACGGGTTTTTTTTTTTGCTATTTGTTTTTTCACTGTACATTTTTTTGCATTCCACGCATGTTTCGTAATATATGTTAACGCTTAAAATCTTCAAAAAAGTTTGCCATTTTACTATAAATGGACTAACAAATGAACAGCGCTTGCAAATCATTGAATTTTATGATCAAATTTGTTCTCTGTGAGAAATAATTTTTTTTCTAAAAATTTTCTACAGCGTCAAAGCTCATTTTTGACTCAAGGGTACGTCAACAATCAGAATTGCCGAATTTGCGGCAGCCAGAGACATCTAAAGAGCTGCCAATGCACCTTGAAAAATGCACTGTTTTGTGCTTTTTGTGGGCCGGCAGCATCATTGGATCTGTACCGTATCAGTATCCAAGGTTTCATCACGAGACTTTATGTTCACATATGCTGATTAAAAATAAACTTATTACAAATTCGGGTATTTTTTCAGTCTACTCTATTCCGTTTCGGATTGGTTTTGAAATCTGAATTTAATTTCAAAGTTTAACTCAAGGTCACATGAAACGGGAAATCCAACAAATCATTCTAACTATGACAGCTCCAGTTTTAAGTTGAAAAAAAATGCGTAGCAGATTGCAACCATTAGATTTTGAAGACCAACTTCGGACTTCAATTCCACTTGCGAACTAAATCAGAATAAGAACAGTCCAGATTATATTTTCTTTTCCACTTTACATGAATCATGAAAATTATGCTTCCATATCAAATGAGCCTGACGTCAATTGTATATTTATGCAAGTTAAAATTTTTTTTTCTTCAGATGAGCACCGTTCGTACTTGGAAAGCAGCGATATTCGTCTTAGAGTATGAAAATTTAGGAAATGTTAAACTTTGCTTTAAAGCTACTTGTTGTACACTAATTTAATATTAATAATATTTTTGTAAAATAAGAAAATACTCTGCAGATTAAAATACTGCAATTTTAATTTAAATTTTGAAATAATATTATAATAAATAATATTTCATTAAGAAAATTATCTCCATCTTAACTAATTCGTTGTAATTTTTTTCTTTTTTACATTTCTCAATTTCTGTTTCTCTTTTTTTTCTCGTTCACAGGTGATTCAATTATTCTAAATTGCCAAGCGGATGGCACTCCAACACCCGAAATCTTATGGTACAAAGATGCTAATCCCGTTGAGCCCTCGCCTACTGTTGGCATTTTTAATGATGGCACCGAGTTACGAATCTCTACCATCAGGCACGAGGACATCGGGGAGTACACTTGCATTGCACGCAATGGTGAGGGACAAGTCTCCCATACGGCCCGTGTTATAATAGCGGGCGGCGCTGTAATCATGGTAAAAAATAAAGAATTATTTTTACAGAAAAAAGAAATAGTCTAACAAACCCCGAATTAAAGAAATATTTTAACAAAAACTAATTACAGTAACTAAAATGTACTAATCCTATCTTTGTGAAGACAAAAAATTAAAATTTTCATAGCAACAATGAAATATTGAGCTATGATTTCTCATTGCACCTAAATTGTTGTGTCAATTTTAAAGCATTTAATATATTCTAAAAAATAAAGAAATTTGTACATTTTAGAATCAAAAATCCGATTTTTCTGTAAGTCATGAAACCTATAGGAAGATCATAAGATCAAAATGGATCATCACCTCTCGTGCCCGAATATATCTTATTTCTTTTCGGTGGTCCCTACGCATTTCATGCAGGTGAAACACTTAAACAGCCAGATCAATCTGGCTCTTGTACAATAAATTGAGAACTTCCCACTTACTGTCTAGAAGCCGGTCTGACATCGCAAGAATCACAGCGACCTGCAATGGACACAAGGCAATCGACAAGCATGCTGAAAGATTAGATATTCCATTTAATTTTTCCTGCCGCAGTTACTTGAACGAAATCGAGTTTGAATCACTCGAGCTCTTTCGTTGCAGCTGTCCAGTTTTAGCAAGAATCAAGCTAAGATGTCTTGGCAAACCTCTCTTCAATGACTTCAGCTTACTACCTCAGCTTACTGCCTTGATAAAGCTCACTGGATATAACTATATCAAGATCCATCAATTCGCCGGGTCACGTAATGTGGTATTAAAATGGCACAATTAGTACTAATTAAGGCTTCAAGCTTATTTGCTAAGCCACCACTCTAACCTAACCTAAGGGGCACAAAAATCTTTTCATTAGTTGAAATGTATAGGTGTTTCATTTATTATCACTTATCACGATATTTATAAGGACTACCAATAAGACTAATTAGCAACCCAAAACATTTATTAAATGCTTAAAATATGATGCAACAATTTCAGTGAACTGCCATCTTAGCTCAGTATAAAGTTGCATTAAGCTTATTAAACTAAAACAAAAAAAAACTTTAAAAATATCCGTTAATGTCGCCCCCTATTAATTAACCAAAAAGAAAATTTCTTGCCAAAAAAATCACTATTTTTTAATCCATAAAAATCATTAATTCTCATCGAAGACCATAAGCATTTTATATATCAACCACCATATACATAATTTATTTAAAAAACTAAATTCAGTACGTAGAAATTGCATTTAAAAAAAAAAAATTTATCAGCTCAAAAAACATAAAACATATCATTGTTACATAACAAGCATTTCAACAAAAAAAAGCCAGAATTTTTTTGCACGAAATTAATTGCAGCTGTTTATAATGTAGCTCGCCGCATTTAACATTTTAATAAACAGGTCATTAGAATATCTTTTTTTTTTAATTTAATTTATAAATATTTCAGATTTTTTTTTTATTTTCTTTTGTCATTATTTTTAGGTTTCACTTGCAACTAACTATAAAATTAATTTTAGCTCGTTTAATTGAAGCACAACGCAATTAACTTGAAATGGCGCCATAAATTATGCTTCTTATTTCACTTTACAGCTACTGCCACGGCTGCCTGCTGCGCTCTTATAAAATTGTGGCTTGAAGACAACTAAACTGTTACTCAAGTATACATTTTGTAGGTGCGTAGCAGTGGCGTGTGCTAGTGGTAGTGGCATGTTGGCAGTAGCATTGCTTTGTTTAATTTATGCACATGTTTAAGGCACTCAATGAAAATAAAATATAACAAGAACATTGTGTGGCAAGGGGTAGATGTAGTGCATAGTATTTTAAAGTAAGTGCTGCGGAGCCACATTTTCGTAGAGCATCTCATTACCAGAGGGTGTTGAGTAAAAGTAAGTGTTAATTTTAAAATAAAAAAGGAAATTGAAATTCTTAGGATTTTGAAAATACCTTTAATGTGGCAATAATTCATTATAATAGCAACTCGATATTCTTGATGACATATATTTAAGCTTTAACAAATTTATGTGAAACATCAAATAGAAAAAAAGTATTACGAAAAATCGCTATCGTACTATGCATTGTAAAAAACTTTTTAAGCGCAGCTTATTAGGTGTTGCACATACGACGTGTTATACTGAACTGACAACATTTTTTGTGTCAATAGCTCAGCTAAGAGTGCAAGCGTTTTAGTATTTATTTAATGTTCTTTAGTAAAAGTAAAGGTAGCTTAATCCTTTAAGTCCTGTTTTAAATAAGCAACCTCTACAGATAGCATTTATAAAAAACATATTTTCAACTAAAACTATGAATTATTATTAATAATAAAGCAAACTAACATTCAGAGGTTTCAAAATTCTCCACTCAAACTATTTAGATATATCAATTGTACACTGTAGTGTTGGTTTTTTAATTTTTCAAATGTGCGATGGTGCTTGGCAATTTGTGATTTCATGACGTAATGCTCCTGGGTTGATTGCACTTTGCTATCAAACATCTGAAGTTCTAAAAGCTACTAAGTAAAATTCTGTGTTACAAGATTTTAGATTCTGGTGATTTTCGACACAATTTTTTAATGAAGATTTTTGAATTTGAGCTTATAATATAAAAATAAATGGGTTCCAGAACTTCACGCTGAACCCGATGTTTCGTTCTCTATAAAACACGTTGACTTATCTTACTAGAGAATGAACATCTTTTTACATTGCATGCTCCCTTGAAATTTAACTTCTTTCTGGGTATGGTAATCCAAATTTATTTCCAGTATTAAGTAATGTTTTTCACTGATTTTGGAACATTCAAACGATGCCTTAACTGCACTGAAAATATCCTACACACAAATCTTCCTAATAAACTCATCTCTTCATAGTATTAGAACACAACCCATCTTGGGGATAAGAGTGATGAAGCCTAGTAGCTCTAGTAACATGCAAATGTGAGAAATTTAAGAGTACATTACCTGATTGAAAGGACATTCGAAAAAGTCTCATTTTTGAAACTAAGAAGCTGATCCCAACGACTACCGTGACATCTACTCCATTTTAAAATTAATGGATGAATGATGGGTGACCTCTCAGTTAAGCGATTTAATCTTAAATACTTCTTCAACGACTCTAAATTGAACTGGTTGGATTGTGTAAGATGTGAATTTAAAAATTGTTTTTATTGGCATTTCTACTGTGCTAACTGGATATTATAGCGATTTTCAAGCCGAGGCACTAATCATTAGGGAATTGGTATTTTGGCTTGAAAGTAGAAAGATTTCTAGTTGATATGTTGTCAGATTACGGGGAGCTTCCTCGTTCAACTTTAGAAGCTGTCAGTATGTTAAGAAAGAAGGAACAATCAAGCACTTTCTTTGCTCTTGCCCTGCTTCTACGAAAAGAAGATTTTGAGCGTTAAGTAGCTCAATTTTTTTGATATATTGAGATTTCCTTATGATGCAGAGCAACAAACAAGATATGTTTCGTGTACAGCAAATGACAGCTTTTTTATCGAAGCGAGTTGGTTTTAAACGGCTGCTAAATGCGCACATGTCTGAAACGGTTTATTATCGACTTTTTAGTTTTAAAAGAGGCCATCAATGCTGCCCTTTAGTTTGTCGTAAATTGAATTTGGTACAAAACATTGAGCATTTTTATAGGCATTGACTGCTACTTTTTTGAGCAAATGTTTAGAGTTTCAACTTTTCAATATATTTCAATTCTCTATTTACAAAAACAGCCATTTTGTGAAAAATCTTTTTTGATTTATTTTAAAACTTTCACATGTGATAAACTAATTTTTCTGTACTCTATTCCAATGAATGACATCAATTATACTGAAGACAGAGTTCTTTAAAAAAAAACTTCCAATCACTCAACTCTTTAACTTGTTATATTTAGTATTTTATTTAAGAAATAATTTTCTCAAAGTCCACAACTCATGTTAAGTAGTTTCAAAAAGTTTTATGTGAAAAATTGTTGTTTTTATTTGCATTTTGTGCACGCATTACAAATTTTAACAAAATTTTCACTCCGTTCGTTCCCTTCTTTACAGAAAAAAGAAGTTCCCTAATGGCATGTAGGCGCTAGCGAATTTGACAACCACTCTGATACACATATGCATGTGTTAGTGCTGAGTATATGCATCTTAGAGTGTATATTATATGGAATTTATTGATTTTATGCTATAAAACTTATGGACTTTTAACACAAATTTTTTGTTTCTTCTTTATGAGCTTTTAAGTAATAAATGGTTTACACTGCAAAAAAGTTTTTTTTTAATTTATTAACCAATATAGAATGATATTTTGAGTCATTTCTTCTGTAAGTCCACTAATTTTCGAATGATGAAATCAAACACAATGTCAAGCGCTTGGTGGCACACTTTACCGTGCATAAGAAAAACATGAGCTCCAAAATTTCCTTTTTTTATAAGAAAAAAAATTGTTAAAGTCCTGAGTTTTTCGAATGAAGAAACGTCAGATTTAATGGACAGTCTAATTCATATATGTATATTTTTATTACGCTAACGACAACATATATATACACAAAAAATTTCACAACTGTCGTATGCGTTAAATAAAATTTATAACTTAAGTCCCGCATCGCATGTTTTAGTTTCATAGTAAACTTTACTACAATTTTTTTGGCTTTTTTCTTTTGCTTCTGCACTGATATTATAAATTACAACAGCATGTGCCTTAAACGCAAATTTTCGTTACCCTCTTAGCCTCCATTCGCTGGTAACTTGATAATTTAAAGAAAAAAGAAAAGTCTGCTCTCATCTGGGATAGATGGTTGAGTGTCACTTTGCTTTTATCAGCGGGTTGATGTGTGTTGTTATGCTATAAAAAGTTTATCCTATGCAATAACGTTGCGTTGTGTCGCTTTTACTTCGCATTAATTATTTGGAAAAAAAACTTTCACAAGCGAAAGCTTCCATTTTAAATATCTCTTATTAACCCATTTTATAATAGGGTTGCCTTAAAGCATTGAGTAGAGATGAGTTAGGTGCTTAGACTTAGAGAGTTTAGAAATACTCGTAAATCTTAAAAAGGCTTGTATTCGGCATTAAAAGAATGAAATAAATTGAGTTTAGTGAATAAGAGTTCACCATTACTAGCAATGTTGTTTTAACTCGCTTAAGTACCTTTTTTATTGTCTTGATTGATAAAGATTTCTATTTTTTTTCAATTAAAATTAAAAGTTTCCAATTTAAATTAAAAGTTGTTCATACGTCATGTTAAGCAAAAGCAATCTTCACAAAAGTTTTTGCTTAAGATTTCAATATCTATACGGATACTTCTTACACTTATAAGTCTCAAATACTTTTGCGTGCTTTAGAATACAACCCAGTAAACATTTTTATTCGCAGAAGTGTTATATTTCAATTGCAAAGTCGTTGGTTTCGGTATCAAGCCAGATCTTATTCTGTTGCCAGGCGATAGCTTGCGCGGAGTAGACCTACTGGAGTTACCAACTCGCCAAAGCGGTTCGCGTTTTGATCATTTCCTGCTCTCTAATAAACATAACTTAATTCTTGCTGCCCAAGGGTTAATTTAATGCGCTTTACTCAACATATGTTAAATATTTTTGTCAACATCACGTCATTTAAGTTTTTTTTTGCTATCTTTTTGCTTTTTTATTTACGCTTAATTCTATGCGACAAATAATGCGCTGAAATAATTTAACTGTTTAACTTGCATACAAGCGTACGCAATAACACTAGCATTCATATTAGCAAATGTGCGTATGTGCAAGTGAGTGACATGTACGCTAAGTTGACATGTGTTTTTAGTAGCACAGCTTAAGGCGTTATAAATGAGTACAACAGATATTTGAGTTTAATTTAAAGCAATTTAATTTTGTTGTTCTGAATTTTTTGTATTATATTTATTTACACATTTGGTCTTTGCATTTTGTGCGCTTAAAAATTAAAGAAAAAATATATTTTAATTGATGAAGAAGCTTTGAAAACAATGAATGGATTTATTCAAATTTCTGTTGGCGGGTGCAATTCAAACATTCAAATCTGTTAAGGTGACTTATTTTGTATAAGAAAACTTTGATATGTCACATCAATATCATATCGGAGCTAAGAAATTAGAGTCGTAAATAAGGAGTTAGCTTTATTAATTTTGCCGAACGGGGCCATAACAAGAGAATGCGGTTCTAAGTTGTTGATCTCGGTTGAAAAGGTATTCAATTTTTTATTTTTCAATAATTGATTCGCAGGACATTTTATTCAATGCATTTCCATTTTCATGAAATTGGAAGGGACCAATATCCAGTCAGTTCCCTTAAAAAACGAGATCACCAAATCAAATAATAAATTTAATTGCATAGAAAAGTTATGGAGGCTACAAGAACTTTGTAAAGTATCTGCAGCACAACGAGTTAGTTAGGGA
The DNA here is from genome assembly GCA_963680825.1 of Meiosimyza decipiens. NCBI lineage: Eukaryota > Metazoa > Arthropoda > Insecta > Diptera > Lauxaniidae > Meiosimyza > Meiosimyza decipiens. The sequence continues at coordinate 76,224,408 of OY804260.1, forward strand.
TCATACCAAAAAAGTAGAAATAATAGATTCAACTTTTCGCTTATGAAATTTTAAGGCATTTGAGTAATACCGCCCCCGTTTTCAATTTCTTTAATCATTGTTTAATAAGCTTCTGCAGTTATCGCATCATTGGTTCCACTTTAATTGAGCAGTTCATGAATGCTGTGCTGAACATTCCATAAATGCGTAATTTTTTGTTTTCGCATGTGCTAAATCTTTTTTTTTGTTTTAGTGCACTAAAATTCCAGAAAATATCAGAATATAAAATTTAAGCCCACATTTCAGCATTGTGTCTTTCAAAATTGTTATATTTTAATAAACTTAATTCAATTTTCAAGCAAAAATGATACAATATACCGATAATTTCGCTTAATTGCTCTTTCAATAGGTTATTACATAAGGCCAACTTTGAAACATTTAATATAATGACAAATTTGTGTATGCATACAGAATTTAAATAGAATCAAATTAGAAATTTCATTGCCTAACTTATGGCGCTTTAACAAAAAACACTAATTTAAATACGTAACTGGTTCATAGTTGGTAGAATGTTCTAAAAAGCTTTTTCGCCCTTGGCTTTTAATTGACTTTTTTTCTAACATGACTGTGACTAATGAATAATTAAATTTGTGCTGCTATACGAACTTTGTTTCTTTTTCACAATCCCTTCTATGCTCAGTTACCCATACACGTGCACAAATTGCTTTGGAATGCCATAAAGAGGCATAAAAAATGTTGCATGTCAGATTTCATTTTTTTTTTTGCGTTTTCAAAAAAAAATAGTTTTTTTAGTTGTTGCTACTTTCGTAATTAATGTTTAAATATTAAAAACAACACGAAATACATACTTGCACAGACATATAGCATATTAGGCCTATAACATTTTACTGGGGAAGCAAAACAAAAATTCTTCAACATGAAATATGCCCAACAATAAGCTGAACAGTGGTATTGGTGATCAATATTTTTTTTAGAAAAAAATTTCAATTTCTCCAATTTTTTTTGTAAAACAACTTTTCGACCATTTTTTTAAATAAATTTGATTTACAGTGGCGTATACATAACATTTAGCATCTTTCTTGAGTAGTGACATTTTTAATTTTTTCCAACTTTTTAACAACTTTGCTTCACTGTGCGTGACATATTCCCTTCCGCTTTTGCCTACCAAAGACACTATTGCCACTTAACCATCAAACGTCAGTCAACCAACAGCCCAAATTTCAAAATCGTAAATTAACAAGCTTTCGCTATACCCCATGCAAATGTGTATGTGTTTGTTTCTGATTTGTGTAGAAGTTTACCCTTTTAACATACACCACTCAGACGTATTAACATGCATAAGCACACACACACTCACTCACTTACGCTAACTAATACTAATGCATAATTCAAATAAAATAATTTAAAGCGCGCGAATTGTGTGCAGCAACGGAAACTAAATGAATTTTGATGTTGGCTTCAAAAAAAAATTACGCGATGGGATGGGTGGAGAAGTCAACAGCAGTAGCAGCAGCAATTTAAAACTGTTAAATATAACAGCAACAGCAGCGATGTTGAAAACAAAAACAAAAATAGCAAGGCAAAACTTTCAATGGTAACGGAAGTACGCAAGGGCTATAGCACAATATTTTTCTGTGCGTGTGTGTGTGTCTATAAGCGAGTTGAAATGTGAACGCTACAATGACTAAAAGCACTTTAAATGGAAGTTTTGAATCTTTTTTCTTTGTATTTTTTCCACTAACAGTCATATTAAGGGTTAAGTATTTAAGTAAGCAGTTTATTATGTGAACCCAGAAGTTTTTAATGCAAATTTTTAGATTTTTTCACTGATACAAAAAAAAACTTTAACCTTAGTATATGTGGAAAATAAAAACAAAAAAATACGAATAAAAAAAACGACACCACAAGTAGTCCGTTTAAATTTACATATGCCATATTCTATCGTTATATGTTATGCGTATCTTCTTAGCAAATAAATTGATTTATTGTCATCTATTCTGATACCCACGCAAATTTGTGCGCTCGTCAACAAAAATATTGTTCAAATGCTTGTATTGATTAGGTTCAAAAAAGTAAACCATATAATGAAATAAATAGTATACGTTAGTTAGGTTTTTAAAATTGTTAGTATACAAGTTTTCTATACCTGGCTGCAATACCACTTTTTCACATCAGCAATTTACAAAAACAGAGGCATAAGTTGAACCTTCGTTAAGTTTTGTTTTTGGATTAGTTAGTATCATGACAAATTTGCTAAAATGCTAGAAAAACAAAGCCAATTTTTTTATATGCCAATAAGTATGCAGCATTAATTGTTCGCAACGGCTGTTGTAAGCTGCGTACAGCGCCATTTGCCTTTAAGCAAATTTTTTTACATATAGCTCATAACAACGATTTCATGTTGTTCTTGCTTGATTCTTGGAATTGGCTTATGGCAGTTTTTTTTGCTCTTGAGATCGAATTTATGGTGAGACTTTTCTATGCTGTTGTAGTTGTTGTTTTTGTTGCTTTTGTTGTGAGTAGCTCCTGCTTCCAAAGCTTTGCCTACCTATAATATAGAATAAAAAGAATAATTGAGAAGTTTGTAAAATGGCTCGGTACTGCGAACCATCGTGAGCGTTAAGTTCAGTTCGCCAGTTGGAATTTCCCTATATCTTTAGCAAGTGGAATATGCGATGTATTACAAACTTTCTCAGTTATTCTCTTTATTTCTATAGCATGGCCTCTGTCCAAGCTCAATGGTTTTCACCACGTGGTAAAAGAAATCTACAGATGTTTCTAGTATTAAAAAATGTATCTTAATTTATGTAGTATTTTAGCATTTTCTTTATGACATATTTTGGCTCATTTCGAAAATCTGCCCATAAACTTCTGGCAACGTATTATGACAGCATTTTTACATACATTTTGCATATTCTTGAACTGTTTGTGAGCATTTGGTCTTCGTTTTTAAAGCTCTATTTTCATTTGCTTAAAAGTTTTCAATAAGCTGAAGATCTGAACAAAACTCAATGGCATTGACGGTGTGTCAGAGTCACCAGAGTTATTTTTTCAGACTTTTCTACACTGTTAGGACAGTATATCGGTCAAAGTTGTTAGTTTTTGAATCCTGCAGCGTTTCGGGTTTGTTGTTTGTTGTTAGATCAAACGATGTCAAGTCTCATTATATTAACTCCTGGTTGACGTCTTCCATATGTGAAGTAATACAACTTTGGAACTTCTCATTCAAAAATGCTAAGCACGCGATTTTTGGCAAGTTGCTCCGTTCTGATGAAAACAAATCTTTCACATCTTAATTTTTTCGCACTTTCTCTTCTGGCATTCCGTTAAGACTACTCCTCGGATCATTGCCTTCTCCACTGGTTAGATTTTGTTATCACTTTGATTCTTTGAGTTTTATATGGGGTGACACCGTCACTACCTCACCTAACCAAAAGATATATGATATAGGACCAATTTGAAAATATTTCTTTTAAATGAAAATGTTGGTGCCAACAAAAGTTATTTAGTTTCAATATCATAGACATTTTAATAAATAAATTTAGTATTTTCGTTGTTCTTTTTTCCCCCTTTTTACAGTCAACAGCTACCCCACAAAGCTAATCAATTACATTGTATAAAGAAAAACTACCCCAAAATTGATAGTAACTTTTTTGGTGCTATATACAACGTATTTCACTGGTGGGCTCGTTTACTGCGACACAAATTACAGACTTCGCGATTTTGTCAAGTATTATTCAACGTCGAGAAACTGTTCACTCAGAAGTAGCCTGTGGGCGATTTAGTTTTGTTATAAATCAGAAAATTCTGCTTGTAATTTTTAAATTTAAAAATAAATTTTGTTAGACAACACTCCGTTAATTTATCTGATATAGAAATAGAAATATTTTTAAATTCAGGGAACGCCTCTAATTTGGATTTTCGCACAAATGTCAATCATCAAAGATAACAACAGCGATTGGCAACAAAAATCTAATACGATAAGATAAATAAATAATAGCAATTTAAACTTTTTTAACTTTTGTCGCAAAGTTTATCATTGTTGTTGTTGCTGTTGCTGTTACTGTGACAAAAAAGTTTCACTTTTATCTACATTCAAGTAAGACATCGGAGACAACAGCAACAACATTGTGGAAGATGACGCATATTTAAACGTTTTTAATTTTGTTCACAAATTGTTCAACGAAACGACGCGTTCATTGTTCCTTCGTTAATGTCATAAGTAGACAAACGCAAACGCAAACGTAAACGAGTAAGCGAGCGGGCATTTAAAGCGTTATAAGCGCATTTGTCAGCCAACGCCTAAAAGTATGCCAGCTAATTTAACATTCATCTCAGCGCGATGATGACGACGACTTCAACTTACGGCTGTGCTGGTTTTCTTTTGCCGTTCGTTTTTGTAATTTATGTTGTTCAGCATCAGTTTTTTTCGTTTTCTTTTGTTGTTGTTGTTGGCATTTGTTAAAAAGTTCGTTAATGAGTTTTGAAAATAAAGCAAAGTTTAGTTTAGTCAACTTTTATTTTCCGCAAAAATTTTTGACTAATTGAGTTTCATTATCCCTTTTAGAAAATTTTGCTCTAAAAATTCTGTGTGTCTTTACATTCGTTGTTGCTTTTAATAGTATTTTTGCTGTTGTTGTTGTTGCTGTAACTTTAGCTACCAACAAACAGTAAAGTTTGCTCTTCAACTCTTTGCGCTCAATTAGTTTGAAAAATTTGCATTTGACCAACTTTTGTTGGTAACTATGTTGGCTTTTCATGTTGTTGTTGTTGTTAGCAACACTAAATGAGCACTTCAAGCTAACGACAAAGCTGTAGGAGATTTTATAAAAAAAAAACTTAAAAACGTAATAACAGTATTTACAGTTTAAACTAAGGCCTTTTTTGCAATAAATTTTTACAAAATCTGCAAAAATACCAATTTTTAAAGGTTTTTTTAAAGCTTTTTAGCGACCGGTTGGGCTGACATAATGCTTGATTTCATACCTACTTCTTACGAAGAAAATCTGATCGGCAGTAAATTTTTCCAGCATATGTCATTGGCATGAGCATGGTTTTCTAGATGATTTCTGAAAGTCCACTGATTTGTAGAGTCAAGAGCTGTAAAGCTGAGGATATCCTCCAGTACTATCAAAGTCAAGATTCTTACCTGCATACAACGTTGGGATACATGTACTGAAATTGTAATCAAATTTATCAAGAACACCAAAGACACCGATTATTTTGAAATATTTTTGAGTATAAAGTACTGAAACTTCAATTAGTGTTGCACTGTCATATCAGCATGCTACATTAATTATTATAATTCAATCAAAGATTGAGAAGCAACAAAAAAATATTTGGGTTACGTATAAATTTCCAAAAATGGAAACTATTATTTCATATTAATTCATCATTAAATCATGTATTGGCACATAATATATGAGTACTTGAAATGTTTGCAATCTCTCAAAAGAATTTTTTTCAAACTCAAAATTATGATAATCACAACTTTTTTGAAGAAAGTTCCAAAACTTAGAACGAAAACATAATGTATTCATTCTGTGATTTATAAAATTTTATGAAAACCTATGTTAAGCATTATATTACATTTTTCATTGTGGCTATTCATGCAGATCATTTCTTATTTGAACTTTTATTATTAATTTATTTAGTCAGAATAGTTTTGATTTTATACGCAAAATAATATTTTTGTATCTTAATAAGTGTAGCACATATAGAAAGCACAAAGATAAGAACAAATCCAAGAAAAAACATTGACTTTTATGTGTGTAGATCATATGTACATACATATTTTTTCAAAATATTCATTTTTGTTTGGACTTAAACTTAATCTTAAAAGATATTTATGTGTATTAAAATGAACTACAGAATCATTAACCCATAAATAAAATCTATCTCCAAGGTGGCATTGGAGCTAAAATAAGGCATATGATTATGATTTTTTCAAAAGCTTTATTAAATTTGGAATAAGTATTTTTGTAACGTTGACTAATTAACTGGTCATTATTTGTGCCAGAGCTACGTATATTTATTTAAAACTTCTTTTCACATAATTAAAGCACAACATATATTTTTTTTCGAATTTTAAAGGGTCCACCCAACATGAAAATTTAAGAGCATTATGTAAAATACAATCAAACAATGTACAGTACCTATGTAAAAAAAGTGTTAAATAATATTTTTATATATATTTATATATATATATGTATAGTTGCAAGAATCCTACTATTATTTCTATTACTACTATTTTAAATATTCTTTTCTTCTCTTCTACTCCCTTTTAATTTTGTTGTTCTCATTGTTTTTTGTGCGTGTGTGTGTGAAAACTTTTGTACAATAATTATTTTTAATATTTTTTTATACTCTTGTGTAAAAAAACAACAACAACAACAATCTTAACTACAACAACAATACCTGCAAACAACATTACTACCATATACTACAACCAACGCAATCAACTAAAACATCAAAACTGCTACAACTACAAAAACAACAACATGATGCCAATGCATATGTGCTCGTGTGTGTATATGCTCTCATATACAATAACAACAACAACATTAATGTGTTTATATGTATGTATGTGTATATTTGTGTATTGTAAATGCAGCCGGCAAGCGGAAACGCTAAACTTTTAAGGCCCGAAAGTAAAGTCATAAAATCTACCCGTGCTAAAATCGGTATAACAGTAAGTTACACCATTTGTTTTTTCTGTTCAATGTTTGCAAATTAAAAACAAAGAAAAAAAATACAAAATTTTAAAATGTTTACTTTTTGTCAGTTTCATATTCGATAAATAAATTTTTCTTTGCATATCTTTAAGCGCAGTTGCATATTTTTTGAAAAATAATTCAAATTTTTACTTCTCATGCATTTGACAAAACAAAACAAATAAAAACATTTCGTTTCAAAGTATGTTCAGTTTTAATATTTTTTAAAAGAAAAGTTTGATATTTTACAGAGGAGTATAAGTCGCATTGGCTCACATTTTCAAGCTTCTAGTTAATTTATACATTTCATAAAGTATCATAAAATATAAAAACACACAGCGTTATAAATTCAGTAAAGTCAACATATCATGCTCAAGTCATCTAGCCTTAATTTTAAAAAGAATAATTGTTAAAACAAAAGCTTTCGTTAACGTATGAATAATATCTACATGTTACTCATACGTCATGTGAAGTGAAAAGTCATAGAACATGTGCCAAGTATGTTTCAAAATGTGTAATTTTGATATTATTTATTTGAATCAACAAAATTTTATAATTTTAATTAATCCGATAAGATCAATATACTATGTACGAAAATTGTATCTCTTGAGGCATTCTTAACGTAAATGATTAAAAAAAAGTCCATTAATGCAATAGCCATTATGCCATTATCATCGTCACTACCACTCTCATTTTTTGCTAGAAAATGTGCTTCATTCGCTGAATACACCCATATACACATACAAAAATACATGACGCCAGTATATGCTCAAAATACAATACAACTGCATATACAAAACTCAGCTACAAATACATTCAGATGCATATATGTTAATTCGTGCATTTGCATTAACCTTCGTTGTTGAAAACAATTTACATTCTCTTTTTTGTTGTTTAATTTTTTTCTTTTTTTGTTTTATACTCCTTAATCTTTAAATAAGCTGACACCCAATGTTATTTACATTTTTTACTATTAAGTCTTTTTGCTGTATTTTAAATTTTTTTAAATGTAGTTTTTTAAAATCACTTTTTTATATATTCTTTCCAGCTTTTTTACGTTAACCTACGAAAGTTTATTACTTCAATTTCTTGTCAAAACAAGTAATGTTTTTTAAATTGACTAAGTTTCCACTTAAAAAGTATATCGTCTTGTACAAAAAAAAATAGTACTTTATTAACGTTGACATTCGAAAGGGTACCTGTCTTACTTGAAATTTAATCAAATTTTAATTGTTTAATCGTACGCATCAAAAGTTTAAAAAAATTTGTGAGTCCGTCCGGTGATGAGGAATACAAAAAAAATGTTGCTCGTTTCCTAGCAATGCTCACATTAAGTAAATCCCATTTTGATTCATCTGTTCCGAATCTATTTGTGAAAGAGTTGGCCAGCTTTCATATGTACATTATCTGACTACTGTGATCTACAATATCCTCGATTTCTTCGTCCAGCGATCGCTGCCAAGATGATATGTGTTTCCTGATTACTTCATTTCGGCAGACTTTTAAATATTCGTAAATATGTTGGTCCACTTTCATATTTTACATTTGATCAAAGTTGAAATCAGAAACTCTTTCGAAAACAATCGTCAATTTTTTCAAGTTTTGGGCTTTTTGGGCCTAATCAGTAAAGTGTTGTATTTGGAATCGACAAAAATTATGTACCTCAAAATTTTTATTAAAAGTGTATTTTTTCCACCATGCTGATTTCGCTTAACGTACCGACATTGAGTTTGGCTAAATTTACTTAAATAATTCCCTGTGTATCGTGTTGAAGCTTTTGTTTTTAAGGGAGGTGCCACACCTCGCTTGGACACTTGCCAACTTTTTATCTGATGCTTGACCGAACCATTGTTTGCATTTTTGTGAAATTTGGTTCAATTATCTAACATAATTTTATCAGTGTAGCGTTTAAAACTTTTTGTTTCTATGTAGGGTGCCACGAGACCAAGTTCTTGTCCACAGCTTTTCCGATTCATTCTCACTATTTGTGTGACATTTGGTTCCATTACCTTAAATATCTCTCTCAGTAAAGCATTTTGAAGTTTTCGCTTACATGGGAAGTGCCACGCCATCGTGTCGAAATTAGGCAATTTCATTTCTATCTAAGTATTTCTTTAGAAATTTGGTTACATCACTTCTCTCTGAGCGTAGCGATTCAGATGTTCTACTTGTTTGGACGATAAGCGTCTCCGTGAACAGATTTCGCTGACATTTAATTTCGAAAAGCTTGCTTGAAAGTGTGACGTGTGTGCCACATTCGTTCAATTTATTGCTTGATTTTCCTGTAATCATGATTTTAATAAACAGACAGACCGTCATGTCTAAATTTACTCAGGTGATAACACTGATATTTATACACTCATATATCACTCACATGCCCCCTTCAATGCTTTACAATGGAGTTCAGAGTACAAAAATCATGAGTCATTATTCCAAATATTTTATTTAAAGTTTTGTTGAAAGTTGCCAATGTATTTTTCCATCATATTATTATATTCTGCATAAGATTTTTAAACGAAATATATTAGAGTCGCGTTGAGCTTACAAATATCTCTTCAGCCTTTCCATTCTAATAATTTTGTTCGGCCAAAGGATTTTTTTCTATAATCGTGCTGTTCAAAAATTATGATTTCAGCGGATTGCTTATAGTGTAATCGCAATTATGCTTTGACTATTTAAAAAAAAATATTTTTCTAACAATGTCTTAACATTCTGTATGTATTAAAAATCATAAAGGCAAATGATTTTATATATTATTGAAACTCATCTGTCTGCGAAAAAAATCGCACCACATCTCAATTTGAGACAAATTCTTTGCTAATTGAAAATTATTATAATCAAAATCTATTGACCGTATGATACCAAATTGCTACTACTAGTAATTAGCATTATATCTAAGAAACTTTCTAATATTAATAAGCAACATATGAACTATGCTCACCACAAATAGAAAGCACATTCGATTTTGCCAATAATATTGCAGCAAATGGGTGTTTCTCATGCAAAACTGTTGTAGGTCTTAAAGTGCCTAATGAAATGTTAATTATGAAATTATTTCAATGGTCTTAGATTCATTTCATTAAGTAGTCTGTAAACTAAAACAAAATGAGCAAAGACGAGACTTTCACTTGAGTTTAGAATGCATAACATGCTAATGTATAGGGGTCATTCCATCTATAATGGGCCTATCATTAGCCTCATGTTTTCTAATTAGGCTGAAACTTTTTTCTATCATGTAGAAGATATAAAAAAATTCGACAAAATTTTTTTCACCAGTATTATTGCATAAAAAAAAAGTTTCAAATTGTGTTAAAAAAAACTCGTAAGTAAAACAAAAAAAAATCATTGATGAATATAAAAAAACCAACACAATCCAAATTAGCTTTTATATTATATTTAGGTAAATGTGTACTAGTAGATGGCAAAAAAACTGTAAATCTGAATAAATTAAGGCCTGAACGGTTTCTATGTGGTAAAAGATAAAAAAAATGACTTTTTCAAAAAACATCAATTTCCCAAATACTCCAACGCCGATTTCAGCTTTTATAGGCTCAAAATTTTCAGAACATACAGGAGTACCATCTTTGAAAATTGTATACTTGTTTTTTTACATGATTTGATTTTACAAGCATTTAAAGTTAAGATTTATGATTTGCAATGTAAATTTAAACATTGAGAATGAAAGCGGGAGAATAAAATTTGAATTGATTTCAGCCTTTTTAGATTCAAAATTTTCAGAACATTCAGGAGTATCATCTCTGAAAATTTCATTCATTTTTGTCCACCTTATTTCATTTTACAAGCATCTAAAGTGAGTGTATACAGTGGAGTGTTTATGAAAGAAATATAACGGAATATTCAAATTTTCTCGCTTTCATTCTCAATGTTTCAATTTACATTGCAAATCCTAAATCTTGACTTAAGATACTTGTAAAATTAAATAAGGTGAACGAAAATGAATGAAATTTTCAGAAATGGTACTCCTGAATGTTCTGAAAATTTTGAACCTAAAAAGGCTGAAATCAATTCAAATTTTATTCTCTCGCTTTCATTCTCAATGTTTCAATTTACATTGCAAATCATAAATCTTAACTTTAAATGCTTTTAAAATCAAATAGGGTGAAAAAACATGGATAAAATTTTCAGGGATGGTACTCCTATATGTTTTGAAAATTTTGAGCCTAAAAAAGTTGAAATCGATGATGGGGTATTTGGGAAATTGATGTTTTCTTGGAAGGTCAATTTTTTATCTTTTACCACATAGAAACCGTTCAGGTCTTCATTTATTCAGATTTGCAGTTTTTTCGTCATCTACTAGTACACAACTACCCAAAAATAATATAAAAGCTTATTTGGATTGTGTTGGTTTGTTTATATTCAGCAATGAATTTTTTTGTTTTACTTATGAATTTTTTTTAACACAATTTGAAATTTTTTTTTAAACAATAATACTGGTAAAAAAAATTTTGTCGAATTTTTTTATATCTTCTACATGATAGACCAATCACTGAAAAAAGTTTCAGCCAATTTAAAAAAACATGAGGGTAATGATAGGCCCATTATAGATGGAATGACCCATAGGTATTTTAACTTCTCATGGCCGCATTTCAAACAACTATATTTAGATAAAAGAAAAGAAAAAAAGAATTTGCTTTTTCACGCTCAGCTTTGAAAGCTGATATTTCAATATCATAGAGCATAAATCCAATAGATTAAAATTTGTAGAATTTACTAATAAAAATTAAGCCACAAAACAAATCAAAAAACTTTTAAGTCTCTAAGTTGTGCAAAAAAAACTTCGAGCTTTAACTTAAGGCTATTGAATTTTTTAAATTTTTTTACAAAACTTTATGGCTCCTCAAACTATGCTGATATTTAAAAATTGCATTGAAATGTTGCCAAAAACATTTAAATTTTCATTATTATTGCTTATAGAGTGCAAAATAGTGTTGCAATTACATTTGTAATACACACATATGAATTTGTATGCATGCATAGATGCACACACACAGCAGCAGACTTTGTTAGTTATTTAATATTTGATATTTGAATGACAGGTTGTCGTGCACAGAGTCTTGAATTTTGTCCTGAATGTTCTGTCACTCCAGCATAAACATGCAACTGTGTTTATATCACTAGTTATACTGCTACAGCCTAAGCGTCGAGCATCTGTCTGTATACGCCTGCATGTCTATAGAATAACTACGTTGACACTAATACAATGCAGACAACAACGCTAACCATTTGTTGTCGTTGTGTTTGTATAAATATTACAAAATATTTCAGCTTGTGTCAAAGGCAGCAGCAACAATAATAATACTGACACAAACAAAACGCAACTGGCAGTGCAATCTCTGTATATGGGACACACATACAATTACAAAAACATATTTATGAATGTATACATATAAACTGATATAATTAAAACACTTTGGTTTTAATTAAATTTTCCATTTAATGCAATTCAATTAAAATTTCGTCATTGCTGATGCGCCTAAAAGATGTCACATAGAAAATGTTAAAATTTTTTTTTTTTTGTAAGCCAAAATCGACCAACTAACACATACAGTTAGTTGTTAAGTGCCCGTTCGTTTTAATGCGGCTTAAATTTTAACGCTTAGTTGTATGGCATTTAATTAGAGCTTTAAGCGCTGGAGAAATTAAGGCCAATTATTTGCATTTAAATTTTGTGTCAAAGTTTATTTACTAGAGCGAGTGTAAGCTCTTTTTTGGTTTTAGGTTTTAATTTATATTCTTCTGACATTGTGACATTTATGGTATATGGACTTTTAAAGCCAATTATTGTAGAGGATTTAAAATTATTTATGTTGACATAGCATTGTTTTAGGCATATGCTGTGAATAATGTCAGTATATGTGACAGTGGCCAGATTAAGTGAATGTTAAAGTATCTGAATGTTTTCATGTCAAATATTTTGTTAAGCTCTCCGTTTTATATGCCATATGAGTAATATTTAGCTTAGGTATATTCTTTAGGGTCAGCACATGTATGCAATTGAGTAATTGGCTTACTATTGAAGTCGTTTTAAATAGTTTAGCTGAGCTACGATTTGATGTTGATTGAAAAGTACGCGTGCTTTCTAAAAGTTGGTGACCAATTTTTCTTCAATTTTAAAGTTGGCCAACTTTTTGGTTGTATGTGACACACTCTCATTATTTCGGTATTGAAAATCGAAAACAAAAACTTTGCCAGTGAAAATAAATGACAAATAATACATTGATTTTTTGTTGCAAAAACTTTGCTTATTTACATATAGCTAGCCAAATATTTTTCTTTCCTCCGAGCATGAAATTTTTAAGCAAATATTTTTCTTTTTAATATTCAACCGTTTGTTTGACACCAAACTTTTTATAAAATTTTTGCCTCTACTGCTTACTCTTAACTTTCCCCATGATAAGATATGTTTTTTGAGCTTAAACTTTTTTCAAAAGCAAAAAATTTTTTTTTTATTTCTCCGACTAATAATAACACATCACATGCTTTTCTTACATCAACTCGATTTCTTCAATTTCTTTCACATAGGTGCCGCCCACTAATCAAACAAAACTCGAGGGCGAGAAGGTGATATTTTCATGTGAAGCAAAAGCTATGCCTGGCAATGTCACCGTAAGATGGTTTCGCGAGGGCTCTCCAGTGCGGGAGGTGGCCTCATTGGAGACGCGTGTCACTATACGCAAGGATGGCTCGTTAATTATCAATCCGGTTAGTGCCGATGATTCTGGGCAATATTTGTGTGAAGTGACCAATGGCATCGGAGATCCGCAGAGTGCTTCGGCGTATTTGAATATTGAGTGTAAGTTGGCAATTCATTTCTACATTTTTTTCAATAGTTGAAGGAAATCCATTCATTCAATGCAAAAAATTTGAAAATTATCTTATTTGTCTAATACCAGATCCTGCCAAAGTGACCTTCACTCCCACTGTACAATATCTGCCCTTCCGTCTAGCCGGCGTCGTGCAGTGCTATATCAAATCGAGTCCTCAACTGCAATATGTCACCTGGACCAAAGATAAACGCCTGCTCGAACCATATCAAATGAAGGATATCGTCGTCATGTCCAACGGTTCGTTGCTCTTTACACGTGTCAATGAGGACCATCAGGGCCGTTACACTTGCACTCCATACAATGCTCAAGGAACGCAAGGCTCCTCAGGGCCCATGGAAGTGCTGGTGCGTAAGCCACCTTCATTTACTGTCGAACCCGAATCGCTGTATCAGCGTAAAGTGGGCGATAGCGTTGAAATGCACTGTGATGCCCTCGAAGCGGAAGGCACCCAACGGCCCACAATAAAATGGCAACGTCAAGAAGGTGAACAGCTGGCGGATTCACAACGCAATCGCATTAAAATCAATGGCGGCAATATAACAATCGAAAATTTACGACGTGAAGATTTCGGTTACTATCAGTGTGTTGTCTCGAATGAGGTTGCAACGCTTATGTCAGCAACACAACTTGTCATCGAAGGTACGCAGCCGCATGCACCGTACAATATCACCGGTAAGGCAACTGAATCGTCGATTACGCTACAATGGATGCCTGGCTACAGTGGTGGCTCTGAATATAAGCAAGACTACACGATCTGGTATCGTGAAGCTGGTACTAGTGATTGGCAGACGATATCAGTTACGCCATCAGGTAGCACGCAGGTGACCATTAATGGGCTAGCATCGGGTACGACTTATGAATTTCAAGTAGTCGGACGCAATGTCTTGGGTGAAGGAATGATGAGTAAAGTGATGACCGTGAGAACATTGGGTGAGTTAGAACAATGAGTTTTGGGTCTTTTTATATCTTCAAAAATGCACCAATCATTTAAGGTGGTGGACATATATATATACATATGATTTGGAGGAATAATTTAATGAACAAAAACTTTCAAAAAATTTTTAATAAAAAAATTATGGAAAACAGAAAACTTTTTTTGTTTTTCTTTTCGAGCTCGTTAAATTATTCTTTCTTATACATTTTACTAATGAAAATTAAATTTTTCCTCTGCTAATGTGCTATTTTTTTCTATCTCTATTTTCTACTTTACTGCCTACTATTTAACTGTAAATAAACACCCTGTAAATATATGAATCTAAATTCTAAAGAAGACGCTCCGGCAGCGCCTCGTAATGTCAAGGCTGCAACACAACCACCAGATCATGTGTTTCAACTTATGCCTGACGAAGCTGGTAAGACGTAGATGTCATAGTTGACAAAAAAAACCAAAATTATTATAAAAGTTTTCTCTAAAAAAACACCAAATTTTTATTATTCATTTTCAATATATCGGCAATGCAAATTATCATATCCAGTGATTGTGGGAGCACTGTTTGCATAAATTTGCTGTGTCTGCGCTAAGGAATAAAAAGATTTTTTGACAAAAATTTTTGTGTGAATAAATAATTCATGTAGATATTACACATATAAAGCACTCCGAATTTCTAAATAGGGCGTCATTTGGCCTCTCACAAGAAGGCCCAAGACGATTCTGGCAAGTGATGCTCATTTCGATTATCAGCCATACTTAAAGTATCAATTTCAAAAAAATTAAGTGGCTTCCCAAAACAAAGTTTGTTTGTAATTTTGCTTATACTCTTAAGCTTTTACTTATTTTAGAATAGAAAGGTAATATTGTTTAGATTTTGACCCTTTTATTGAAGAACTCCACCCAAGCTATGGGCGATGCTTTTAGATTTCTGTTCTACTTTAGAACTTTTCAAAACTTTAAAGACTTAAAATCGAAAAATTTAAAGCCAAAAATAGCGCAATATTTTATAATAAACATTTTTATTACATTGATTTTTTATAAAATTGACATTCTTTAGTAAAATTTTTTTGTTCTTGTATGTATTTGCATATTAAATGCTGCCAATAACAAGCAAGAGCAACAGCAACATTATATAACAACAAGCAGGACATACAAAGTAACATTTTAAAGCGTGCCTTTCATTTGTTATTAAAATTAATTAAAAACAACCTGTTTGCTCGACCGTGCGTGTTTAAATTAACCCTACCGCTGACACACACTTACACGCATACAAACCTTTTTGGTATATACCAAGGACCACCTTAACCTCGTTTTGGGTTGATTTTTTTTCTCATTTTCGCTCCTACTGCTGACGTTATTTTACCTCACTTGCCGCTTGGTAATAAAACTCAATTTGCATTGTATGCACCCTACCATTGGCTCTGGCACAGCAAGGAGACGTTGTTATTTTTTTTAAATGGCTGATAGCAATATTGCTTACTGTACGTTGTTGTTGTACGGTTGCTGCTGTTGTTTTTTGTTGTTACTGTTGCTTCCGCCATTGTTTCTGACATTTTAATCGTGCATGCATAACGTAATCTTTGCATATGTGGCTACTGCTGCTGCCGCTTCTGCTTTGTTGACGCATTTGTCTATATGCGAGCGTACATGTGCATATACATATGTATGTTTGTGCGTCCGTGTGCTTAAATGTTATCCTTGCGTGCTAGCTACAACACTAACAACACGAACATACGCAAATCTTGCTGTGTGTGTGTGTTTGAATGTTGCTGTTGTTATTTACTGCGACTGCTACTTGGATATTGTAGCTGCTGATTTTTGTTGCTGTTGTTCTTGTTGTTATGTTCGTTCGTGGGCAAATTCGTGTCAAGGCTGCGGTGTTTTTTCGAACGAAGTTACGGTAACGTAGCGATGCCATGGCACAGTAAAACAAATAAGTGCAGTGATTGAAGTTTCCATATATGGCACTGAGTGATGCAGAAATTATTGGTCTGTAAATCGATTATTTTATTTAAAGCAAACCAACCCATATCAGATATTTATCTCTCTACAATACAAAATCCATAGCTATCAGTTTGGCTTTCACTTCTATCGAGTTGGTTTTGGTTATCCATGCGTAAGGGTTACGCGAGTTTATTAGAGCCCCATTTTTCACTTAATTATATGGTACTCTTATATCATGAGCACACGAACATTTTGTGTTCACTGTTTGTTCGAACTTTTGAGCTTCGATGCACTTTGTAACCATGGAGCATGGCTAGTTAAATTTGTGCTTATGTTGCTTACAATAATTCCATGCTTAATAAGTAGCCGCTTGGTAGTAAACAAAAATTTATTTAGTTTTCCATTAAGCTAAAAATCAAAAACTATTATAAAAGCGAGAAACTTTGTCTTAAAGAAGTTAAAATAAGATTCTGTGATTTTCCTGAAATTCTGCGCAAGTTTAATGGTAGTAAATCAAAATTTTGTATGCACCAAATCTTTCATAATTTAGTTTGTGACCTCCAGTCTTGGGGTAGTTCAACAGACATGCATATGCTTTCATTGGGACGCTAACCGTTGTCGGAAATCTCATTTGCTAAGGACTTTTGCATGCTCTAGATATTGTTTGTATTTGAATTTTGCATTAACTTATAGTAGATTCTACTTGAAAGTTTTTATGAGCCAAACCCTCCACAATATAATTCTCAGGACAGTAACGGTTTTATTGACGTATTTATTAATCTTTCCTGCGCTGTGAAGGTCGCAGGTAAATTTTACAGGGTTTTACTCAGATATACCACTCTAAATTATCTTTTTAGAAAGTTTATGCTTAATTTGAACAAAGCTTATTCTCAATTTCGGATTTTTAAACTCCGATACACTTTAGAGTCAACTAGCTATGTAGTTTAAATAATTTGTATGTACCTCACTATAATTTAAAATTTTTAAAATGGCCGCTAAGTATAAAGTAAAAATTTAGTTAGTTTTCTTCAACAACAAAATTCAGAAACTTTTAAAAATGCAAAGTGGAAGTGGAAATTTGATTTTAAACAATTCAGAAGATCTAAATTTCAACTTATTGTATTTATTTGCTTTCATAATCAGGACATATGGGAGGAACAGTTATATAAAAATGCTCTGCACTTAAATAAATATTGTGCGATCAAGCGTTTGCTAAGCCGAGCTTGTCATAGACTTAAAGCTTTGGCTCACTTTCGAGTTTCTTAGACTTGAGCTCGTTTTTTGAACTTGAACTCGTTTTTTATATATCTTACAATAGTTGTAAGTTTCAGAAGCTGTTTTTAAGAAACAATTTCGTGTATAAAAGTTCTTTACAACGAATATAAAGAAAACTCAGGCTCATTGAAGAAGTCAGTTTATTAAATTAATTCATTTATTATGTTACTCATACTTTTACGTTAGTGAACTTGGTAAAAATTTACATGTGATGGTATGACTTCACGAACTCGTTTGCTTCGATACACATCAAGTCTATACAGCGCACCTATTATTACTCATTTTTATATATCCTAAAGTAATTCCAAGTTTAATAAATGTCCATTTATTTGTTTTTTATTTCAATTTTTACAACAATAAATAAATTGAAATCTTCTGAGAAGCTTAACTTAATTAAAAATTTTATTTAAAAAGTATAAATAATTAAAGTATATAAATGAAGGATTTTCTGTAATACTTTTAAGTCCACTGTGCATTTGAAATTCGCAACTAACACACGCACACACATACATGCGCTCACCATTTACGCACGTACTAACAGTAGCAGCTTTGTCGATTAATGCGCTTGAAGAAACCATTTCTGAAGCGCAGTTGATTGCATAGCTTTGTGCATCTGTATCTTCGATAGCTGTATGTATGTGGGTGTGTGTATATAAGCGTTTCAAATGTGATTTTAATTTCTTTTTTTTCTCAATTTTATTGTGTTTTCTTGTTTATCAGTCAAAAAGCTTGCATTCACATGCAGGATGCGTACGCGTAATCAACCATGAGCACGCAATACAACGCAGCAAAGGTCTTCCGTTTACCGTAAATGCACACTCACATACATATAAATACACTTTCACAATTACTTACGTTCATGCACACACTTGCACACAAACACTTACACTATCTCTCTTTTGTATTGATTTCTTGTAGTTTTCCACCGTTATACTGTTTTATGCCTAAAAGTGCACTACATTTTCTATCATATATATCAAGTTTTTTTGTTTCGCCCATTAAATGGGACTTTTTTTTTTTGGTGTTCAGTTTTTTTTCGCTTTTAGTTTTGTTGTTTTTTTTTTTGTGTTTGATTTCACACATTTGATTTGATTATTTTTTTTTCATTTTATTTACAGACCTTTTGGCATATTTTGACATTTATTTTCATACCGATTCACATGGATCGATTGTTTACTCTCCGCCAAAGCTAAGACTTAAAGGTATATCGCTAAATTTTTTTAACATTTTGTTTATATACTTATTTGTTTTCTGAAATTTTAATTAAAAGTCTTAAGCCATTCCAAGTTTTTGTCACTTTTTTGCGTATTAAAGTCGTTTCTTTAAATGCCAGACATAGTTTGCTACACTTTTTTGAATTCTTAAATCATATATTTATGTGGCAGATCTAATTTTTTCAAAAAACTTGTTCATGACAAACAAAAACCACATCTGCCAATATGTTACTGCTGCTTGACTCAATTCAAAAACTTATGAATGAGTTTTAAGCTACAAGAAAAAAATATTTCATCAAACTACTTAGTTTTAATAAAATTGGAAGACGTTACCAATATCACATACCAGAGTTGTGAAATCATCAATGCAAAAATATTGCATAGATCATTACAGAAATAGTGAATAATATAAAGGCTTCAAAAACAGCTAGAGAATATTGTTGAATACAATTTATGCAAGAAGCCATAACCTCTAGATTTCACAAAAAATATACAAGGCCTTAGATCGGGTAGATGTTCGAAATTAGAAAAGGCGCTTTTTTGCACCTCAAATCTATTTCAACAATCTGTGTGGAAAAGTCAAAAATATTTTGTATAAACATTTCACCAATTGAAACGTAGAGATTAAAAAAAAATATTTAATGTGAGCATGGGCCTCTAAGAGACCGTTTCAGAAGAAAACTGTTGATCATCAATCGATGTAGAACGATCTAAAATTTACATTGAACATGATTTAGAGGGTCTCTGTGCGTCTTTTTTTGGAAAAATATTCATATTAACCGGTGGAAAAAATCCATTTTTCGAAAGCTCATATATTTTGGGCATGAAAAGTAGCGATGAAAGTCTCGGGTAAATAAAGATGTTATTTGGATTTTCAGACTCTAATAATACAAATTCGATTCAAATAGCCGGCATAAGGATATAGCTATTTAAGTGATCAAGCTGAATATCAATTTTAAATTGCTGCAATTTCATTTTTTCCACTAATCAATTTCATCACAATCCTTAATAAACACTTTGAAATTGATAAGACGTTAAGAACTTTTATTTTTTTTAAAGCCATTTTATGTCAGGTCAATTTGTTTATTGTTAACATAATCCTTCGTTTATATTTATAGATAACAACAACGCTTTTTTTGCAATTAAGATACTTAATTGTAATTTTAGCTATTTTTCTTTAAATTATTTTTCTTCCAACGAATGCGTACAAAGACATGCAAGACTCTACTTTCTTTATTGCTCAGTATATCCTTTACTGCTGTATATTCCTTTTACAGTTGCCATTTTTTCCTTTGTTAATGTCATAAATAACTGTGTGTTTTATTTGCTCTACTGCTGTTTTGTTTTATTTAGCTTTTTATGGCATGACATTTTTGACATTTGCCGTTGTTATTGTGGTTGTAGTCATCGTTTTTTACTTGTGTTGCATGTCATGTCCTTTTTGTTTTTCCATCTTTTTTTGCGGCATAGTCTCAGTTTTGTTTTACACCATACCATGTTATTTTTATTACCTGATGGTCGCACTTTTGCGATTTTATTACTAACATGCTATTATTTGGAGCGCTTTTCCTTTGAAAAGCAATTAACATAAATTAAAGTGAACAAGTTTAATTAGTTAAAGTTTTTTTCGGCTAAGAAATATATTTAAATTTTGTTCCTCCCGTTTTTGAATAAAATGTTGCTTTTATTGGGAAAACGCCTAAGCGGTCACATACAAAGTTGAGTGGCTGAGCGCCGCAACTATTCATGAGAAATATTGAATGTTCACATGGCTTTTATTTTGTATCGATATTGAGATATTGGTGGTTACAAATATCTTGTAAACTGTTTGGACGTTTGAGCAACATTTAATTAATACCAGACAGTAATTTCATATGGCTTTCTCATAATACAGTAGCGAAAATTTATATTTCGATGCTAGTTATGACTCATTATTCTTGTTTACTATTTTACTTTCAAATAGGCTGCAATATTTTTAAGTTTCACCGATGGCTGCTAAGAAATTATAATTATAGATAGCTATTCTTATAAACGATCAAAAATATTGTTGAACTATTCTTATTAACTTAAAATCTTTAGATAATCTAAAGAAGTAAAATATAAACTGCTTATGCTAGAGCCCACTTTCATATTTTGGACGCTTTTCGTGCATATACACATAATTCACTTACCGAGTAGAGTTGTCATTCATTACCTTCAGCAAAAATATCTTAACATAATGCTACTTGAATTCAAAATTCATTTGAAATGTTAAATTTATTAAGAAAAAAGCGCTTACGCAAATGGAATTTTAAGGACTGTTATCCTTTATTGGCATGTTGATTTTAATTTTAAATGAAAAATGCTGCGATTATGTATTCATTGAAATTATTACAAAACAAAATAAAAACAACATGCAAACAAAAAAAAGAAAGGATAATTAATACGGCAAGTGCTTGCATACTAATCTCAATGGAAATTAACATTTAAAAGAAAGGCTTTTAATTTATCGTTGCGCAAAAGGGTTGCTCTTCTTCGAAACATAACTTGTTTGAACGTTAAAAAAAAAAGTGACAGCTTATAAGAGCTTTTAAGTACGTAATTTAAAGTCATTCTAGCGTAAAATTATTTTGAAGTGGACATTCACTTTACAGTATGCGTTTATTTATAGTGAACGGAAAAAAAATAAAATTTTTCTTTAATTTCTTTTATTAGATTACTATGATTATAGCTTGGATTTTAACTTCGGAAGAAAGCATTTCTACTTTACAATGCGAGAGACTTTACTTGAAAAGAAGATGCTAAGCTTCAATTAAACCTATACACTTTTCTTAGTTTGCATGCTTCTTTTCTGGTGTTCAGCGGCCATTTAGCAAACTTCGTAATACTTAAGTACAACCAATAAATAGCAAAAGTAGCTGCGCATATAGATTTCTGGTTGTATCAAAGCAGAAATATTGTAATTACTTACTAATGTTATGTATCTGACACATGAGTTTCATTTGACTAGAATTAAACTGAATGATAATTATTGTACAAAATTGCATTTTATATATTCAAAATGGGACTAAAATTTTTCAAGCCTCTATGACTTTGGGCAATATTTTTAGACAATAACTGAAAAAGTAGAAGGTTTGACAAGGAAGTTTTAAGGAGAGTGTCCTGTGACGTATGAGTAACATTTAATTCGTATGCAATAAACATTTACAGGCTTCTTATGAGAAATTCTGAATGTTAAATTGATTTCAAAAATGTGCATTGCTTGGCACAGTTTTATTTTACATAGTTTGAAAGATAAATTAGTTTTAATGAGAGATTTTCAGGAATGCGTGGCGCGGTTATACAGAATTGTAGATAGCAACCAATAATGAAAATTAATATAAGTCATATCATGACTAAAAGTCATAACACTTATGAGTATCATTTGATTCAAAAGCTATTTGAAACGACATAATGAAAGTAAAGTAATAAGAATCCTAAAATTAATTTCAGAAATTTATTAGAATAAATAATTTGAAACGTTATAAAAAGTAAAGGTTAGACAATTCAATTTAAATCTTTTTCGAAAATGTATTGTTTGACTGGCTTTTCTTAAGCGGCCATTGATTAAATTGCAAATTAATACAAAATGATCTATAGTAGAAACAATTTACCCCACATATGGGTTCCCAGTTATATCAAAATTGAAATTGAAGAGTTTAAAAGGTATTCTTCTAATTCAAAAATAAATGTTGTTAAGTGTTGTTTTGTCCCTGTACAGTGAAATTCTAGCTATGAGTTTGACATAAAGTTACTTACAAAATTGTTTTGAACTACCAGTATCAGTTAAAGTTCCATTTTATGCCTAATTGGACAATGAGAGAATGATTCTTTTGTATCAGATAAAAATATCTAAATATAGTGCTCAATATGTATCGAGCCTAACATTCAGTTTTGAGCTTTTGAGTAGCTCTCAAAGCTAGAGCATTCAATAATTTACATCCCTATTAGGACCATTGTTTTAATAAAAAAAATGTTTAAGCTCCTTCCCTCAATTACATTAACTCTTATAATTATATTTCACTAATAAATTTATTCTTTCTCTTCCCAAACGCACAGGTCCCAAGCCGGGTCCACCACGTAATCTTACGGTTACCGAGGTTTCGAATGGCTTTCTCATCTCATGGCAATCACCATTGGAACGTGCCCATATCGTCAAATTTTATACAATTAAATATCGCACTGACGCCCAATGGAAGACCCTCAATCGGGGTCAAATACGACCCGAGGAGACGCAATATCTAGTTAAGAATTTAGTCGGCGGTCGTACGTATTATTTTCGTGTTCTAGCTAACTCGGAAAAAAGCTACGAGTCCAGTGATGAAGTAAAATTTCCCGTGCCGGCTCGGGTGAAACACAAAGCGATTACGGCCGGTGTCGTTGGGGGCATCCTGTTTTTTATTGTTGCGATCATTTTATCGGTTTGTGCCGTAAAAATTTGCAATAAACGTAAACGACGAAAACAGGAAAAAGGTAACAACAAACAAAATAAGAAATGTTAAAGTTGAATTGACACAAGAGCGAAAAATGACCAACCATTTGCTGAGGCAGCAACACTCGGTCATGACCGTATCCTTGCTTGCCTTAGCATATGGTTTGTTATGGTGGTGGTTTTGGGGGAGGCATACAATAAGCGCTTACTTATCTTACACATGTGAGTTTTATATGAAATTGTAATGTGCTTGCATTACAATTTAGTGGTATACTCGTACATTTGCTACATAGTGGCGCCATCTAGTGATGCCTCCCCGTTATGATGGCTTTTAATCTTTAGGATGCTGGTTGCGTAAATTAATTAATTTTTTATTAATATGTTTTGAGCATCATTTAATCAATCGATTAATGAATTAATTATGAATATTTACAATAACAAAAAGACAGAAAAAACAACATTTCAGTAACAATTGCAACAGTAACAAAGTAATGTAGTTAAACTTTATTGTTTCATTATAATATTATTTATATACTTTTTTGTTTTTATTAATTAAATAATGAGCATTCATTTTTATTTTAACTGGTAATGGAATTTTATTTTTAAGTAACCTAAAATATTTGTATGCAAAACGTCCACTAGTTGGCAATCCCGATAATAGCGGCTTAATAAACTGAAACTTAGATAAATAGATACAAACATTTAATTTTTTTATGTACTTTAAAATTTTACAAAATTTTCATTAAGTTATTTTGATATTTAAAGCAATATTTCATTTTTTTCAAACTCTATGTTAAAAATTTTCTGTTGGAAGATTTATTTATAGCATAAATGATTTTTCAATATAAGCGGGACTCTAGAAAAGTGGCATAGGTCCTTATTTTATTGTAGTGAAGGCATTAGTCCGGAAATGTGTAGAATGTATGCATGTTGTATCTTACATCGGTGCAGAGTTTGACGCTCGAAAGCAGGTTTTGTGACACTCGTACTATGAGTATCCATATTTCATTATGACATGAAGCTTAATAAATATAATACGGACACTAACAGCGATGGCTTAAGGAATAAAAAGTCACTTATAAAATAACATTTTCTCATTTTCATTTCCAATTTTGGCTTCGTACTAGTTACGTTAGAAAATCTTACCTAAAACTACTATAACAAAAAACTCCTGTCTTATGAATTTGATCCCGAAATCTTATGCATAATTCAATGATTGTCCAAGAGATGTTA
Source organism: Meiosimyza decipiens (assembly GCA_963680825.1). Classification (NCBI taxonomy): domain Eukaryota; kingdom Metazoa; phylum Arthropoda; class Insecta; order Diptera; family Lauxaniidae; genus Meiosimyza; species Meiosimyza decipiens. The sequence continues at coordinate 76,249,016 of OY804260.1, forward strand.
GAAACTGAAACATGTATCCGTATTCTGTCAATAAAGTTTCCTTTGATAATAGGGAAAACAAAAATTATAGAAAATATCTGACATTTTTTGTTGCCAATTTATATATTTACTGAAGTTTCCGAGTAAGTAGTGAAGCTTTTACTTGAGCTGAAAAAAAAATTAATTTGAAAAATTGAAGCGTTCAAAAAGAGAAAAGCTATTTACTTAGACCCGTGTGATATATGTAGACCATTAACAGTCTGAGATATTTTCATTAATTTATTTAAAGGGTACGATAGTATTAAGTGATAATAAAGGGTGTTTTTTTTAGAGGTTTGTTTTTCGAATAAAGATAAAACTGGCATTTTATGGTCAAATCTGACAACTCTAATGTCATTTATGTTCAGTTTGGTTTGCCATTTTATCATGAACAGGTTGACAAAAGAACAACGCTTGCAAATCGTGCAAATTTATTTCGAAAATAATGGTTCGGTTCGCGAAGTTTACCGCAAGCTCCGTCCATTTTATGGTCGACATAATCGTCCATCAGAGCAATTAATTCGGTTAACCATGGATCGTTTTCGCACTACGTTTACTCTATGCGATAATACGCATCCGCAGAGACGTCGAACAGTGCGCACCGAAGAAACAATTGCCGCTGTAGAGCAAAATGTTGAAGAGGACCCGAATGAATCGATTCGCCACCGTGCACAGCAATTGGAGCTTTGTCCATCAACTTTATGGAAGATTTTGCGCTTGCGACCTTACAAGATCCAGCTTGTGCAAGAATTAAAGCCGCGAGACCATGCAATACATCGTGATTTTGGTGTATGGGCCGAAAATGAGATTGATCTCGATGCTGATTTTCATCGCAAAATTTTGTTCAGTGATGAGGCTCATTTTTGGTTGAATGGCTACGTCAACAAGCAAAATTGCCGCATTTGGAGTGAAGAGAATCCACATGAGACCCTTGAGACGCCATTACATCCACAAAAACTGACTGTTTGGTGTGCTCTATGGGCTGGTGGAGTCATTGGGCCATACTTCTTCCGAAATAATGCTGGAGAGTCAGTTACCATTAATGGAGACCGGTATAGAGCCATGATAACCGACTATTTTGTTCCCGAATTGGATGGCATGAATGTGGATGAGTTGTGGTTCCAACAAGACGGCGCTACATGCCACACAGCGCACGTCACAATCGATTTATTGAAGGAAACATTCGATGAGCGCATAATTTCGCGGAATGGACCTGTCAATTGGCCACCAAGATCGTGTGATTTGACACCATTGGATTATTTTCTTTGGGGATATGTGAAATCGCTCGTCTACGCGAACAAACCAGAAACGTTAGGGGACTTGGAAGCCAACATTCGTGGCGTTATTGCCGACATACGGCCCCATATGCTCGAAAAAGTGGTTCAAAATTGGACCTGTAGAATTGGCTTTATTCGAGGCAGCCGCGGCGGCCACATGCCCGAAATCATATTTAAACATTAATGGCATAAAATTATCCTTCCAATAAAGTCAAATTGATGGACATTAAAACGATTTTCTTGTGTTTTATTTCAATTCGAAGCTCTATACCTTTAAAAAAAACACCCTTTACTTGCCACCAACTAAAAGAAACAAAAACTTTTAGAAATGAATTTGTATCTTGGATGCAACTCAGAAGGGAAACGCTGGTATATTTTTTTCTATTTCTTTTTGGTTTACAATATTATAAAGTTTATTTGCTGGTCGCGAACTAATAATATTAGAAAATTCAAAGAGTTATTTAGCTTTTATATCGTATGAGTGACATTTAACGCATATGGTGTGTAAATTGAAATATAGTTACTTTCAAAGCATTCAAAGTAATACGAACGAAAATATAATGCAATTTTTATGGTAAAAGACCCTGCCAACAAAATTTGATGCAATTAAGCATATAAAAATTTAAAGCATTTTTGTTTATTTAGATAAGATTTCCATAGTATCAAATTTTGTTGCTGCCCGCCAACTTAAGACTGAAGAAAATATAAACAAGGCAGTTGGATAATCATGTCGTATGAGTAACATTGAATGCTTATAGTGTCAAGTTTAATATGCAGTTTCAGAAATTGTTGATTTTAAAGTTTACAGCATTTAAAAAGAGAATAGCCAATTGAACAAAATTTTCACTAATGCATAGTAAAAATTCAAATATTAATAACTAAGATTCTATATAATAAAGAGCACTTAGATAACATAGCAATACCATCAAATTCGATTAATGGCTGCCTTTGAGAAAACACTTATCTTAACTTCTTTGTGAAATACAGTGAATACTTTAAGTTTATGTTATATTTAGGATTTAAACTCTTAAATTCAATACCCATTCACATACACATTAATTGCAGACATATCAATAGCACTTTAATAGTGTAAAAATTGTAAAATTTAATAAACAACAATTGCAACATCGACACATTGTAAAGAAACAAAATTTCATATAAAACAAACTTCGACAGCTGCATTTCAACCCTAACTGACAACAACAGTAAAAATAATGTAACAACATTCTGCAATTCAATTCATTTCAATTGAATTCAGTTGAATTGATTTGATGACCGCTCGCTGTCAGGTGTGGTGAAGTGATTTAATTTGATTAGCAATGGGATACCAAGCAAACGCTATGTATGCGTGTGTATACAATATAAATTCATATGAAACTTAAAACATTGGGAACTTGTAACAGAGCATTGATGTGTAGGTGTGGGTCTGATAGGGATTAATTAAAAAATTAAATTTCAGTTGAACCACTTAAGTAATAATGAAAATAATGCTTGGATTATAAGATAAGGATAACGTTTTTGAAAGCGTGTGCCTTTTTTTGTGCCTAAATATTATGTTGTTATTATTAATCACTCCATTGTTTCCCTAAGACTGTGAAATGCCCAACTATTTATATAGAGATTTACTATTTTAACCGACAGCATGCAAGAGTCAGCATAGCAATTCGTTCTAACAACGCAGCCCATGATAATCATTCTCTCAGTAACAGGAGTCTCAAATGCTGAAATAAAGTTTAACTTAATACTGCATTCCATTAAAGAGTGAAATGAAATTTAATGAGAAGTTTTATCAATGTCTCATCCATCGAGATTATCAAAGCAAGACATTAAAATTTACTAACTTTCCAAAGCACCCCTTCTAGTCTCTAATTGGTAGCGATTTAATTTGAAGACGTAATCTATTCAGCCACCCACCGAAATCCAAGAAATTGCTGAGAAAAGAGAGAGCAATTCAACTCCATCCATTATCTGAAGTTTGGCATTTTCCCAAGCCAAAATCATTCCAAAGATGTTAAGTTGTCAGCAAATCTTTTACACAGTTTTTGCCTCATTAGAAAGAAATGTCTATTTTATGAATGATACGTTTTCACACCAATTTTCTTATAAATTAAAAAACAAGGTGTTGAGATTTTTTTACATATTTAGCGCTCATTGCGCAGTGATCGTTGAATAAAAAGTAACCATTTGAATGAAGCTGACGGTTACGCCAACAATTTTGTCCACGCCATTGCATATGATAGCACAATGGTTCTTTATTTTGATGCGCTAAGATATGGGAAGCTTTCTTTTATCAAAAAAGTTATTCTTAAGCTTATTGGACTTTACCATTATTGTTTGGCTATATGAGTTCATTTCCCTTAGAATTTGATCTGTAAAATGTTTCTTGATTGAAGAATAGACTTCAGCTGTTTTAGTATTCGTGAAAAGATTAAAGTTGAACGAGGCCATATCAGGTGAATACGGTGCTTGACCAATAACATTTATTGAGATTTTTGATCATAAGCACTTGCAAAATGATTACTCGTGTAATGTGGCATTGTCGTAGTGCATAATCCATGAGTTGTGCTTCCAGAGATATGACCGTTTTCATATGGAAGGTTGTATTAAGCGCTGGCGTAGTTGCAAGCGGAGGGGCTTACTTTAAAGGCGACATATTCAATTTTGACAAATAAATAATTTTGTTATTTTCTATATAACAATTCCGCATACTTTTTACACATAAGTATACTACAGTTTTTTAAAGTACAGAAAATTTAGTTTTTAAAAAAAAATGCTTTTTCTGACCTTTGTTGGAAAGAAAATAGTGCTTTAAAAAAAAATAATGTATTTAAAAAAACCGTTCAGATTACTGTTATACTTGTTAGTTATGAGGGAGGTAATAGCAATAAAAATATTCGCAGTTTAAAGAAGACAGTACCAGAATTATGAAACATTTTTATAAAAATTATGATTAGGTGCTTATAACATCAAACCATTTTTTTTTTCTCATTTTTTATTTCAAAATATTCACAATTTTTTTTCCCCCTTTTTTATAGAAATATTTGATATTATATCCAATTATTTGATTGCATGTTGGACAACATTAATGAACACAGTACATTAGTGGTACCCTGCATAAAGAACCTGTTACATTGCCATACCCCAGCCCCCCTAAATTAGCAAAATCATATAAAAAATTATTTCACGGAAAAATTTCCTACTAACGGAATTTCCTTATAAACCAAAAACTGTTTTTTTGGTAATAAAATTTTATACGTAGAGAGTTAAGTTGCATATGATGTGTTTTTCAGTTTCATTTTTGCTTTTTTTTTATTTTATTTGTTTCCCTGTGTTACATGCAGATAAATGTCTAAATATACGATTATTATATATACACATATAAAAGTATGCCAAAACATACACACACACATACTATACCATTTTTGTATAAGCCACCTATATAAATAATATATATAGGCAACAACAAGCTCACACATAGAAATACACAACCGATTGCACAGACCAACAAATAACGTTGTTTGGTACCTTTAATAGCGTCATAATAAAATATATATATAAACATACATACATACTCGTACAATATAAATATGAAAGGATAATGCAAAAACCATGTTTTGACTTGAAATTGTTGGCATTACTCGTAAATTATATTTGAGTGGCTATAAATAAAAATGATTTTTATTAGCGGAATATTTTTACAACATACAAAATACAAGTTAAAACCGCCTACATACTTATGTACGTATAATGCACGTTGTATTACTTTCATATTATACTACGAATATTTACTTAGGCATATCTTAGACTGCGTACAAAAGGTCTGATGTAGGGCCTTGATGTTATAAATGTAATACATATTGGACTTTTTATGCAGTCTAAAACAACTTAATATACGTAAATTTCATGAGCTTTGTATGATTTTATTTGTTTTTTTTTATCCCTTTAAGATAATAAAATATTGGTGTTTTTTTGTAATATGGAAGTAACAGTCCCTTTTGACCAATATTTAAAATTTAGAAATGATTTTTTTTATTGGAGCATAAAATTTTGACTTTAAAGGATACTTCATAGGATAAATTGTGTAGCAACCCAAACTGTGCTTTATCACAACTACAAAAAATATTTTTATAAATATGTTTTTAAATTATTTTTTTTTTTCATTGTAAATCTTATATACCTGGTCATAAAAAGTTAAGTGCGCTTTATTTCTTCTTTCGTTAAATCTTACGAATCGTATCTGATCATTATTTTAAGAACCATGCTTTAAAGTAATGTTAAACCACTACTGATAGTTCCCCTTCGTATTTTGTTGCAAGGAATTTTCCAAAACTCCGTAATCTTTGAGATATTTGAGTGAGAAATTTAAAAGTATGAAACTTTGCGCTTAAGACTATCAGTATAAGCAAAGAATTAGATAATTCTTTAGTAGTGCTATCTAATACATGAAAACACCTAAAGGGTGCGCTAAATTCAAGGAAAAATTATATATCTCCTCTTTTCAAGTTGAATGCAATTTTAATTTTATTTACCTACGTTTTTTACTGTCACTTGACAATATTTTGCTTTTATTTTCATCATTATGTGGAAAAATTTTAATGAGTCACTTGTTTGTGTTTTGCATTTGTGTTTACATTTGATGTATTTTTGTATGTATGTAATATGCGTTTGTATTTGTATTTACCAGGGGGTTAATTTTCAAATTTTGTTTTTCTACTCATGCTCACTGTTGATTGTTGTTTTTATTGTGGTTTCCTTGATTTAATGTTTTTAATTTCATATAATTTTGCGTTTTACTTTTTATGACCTTTTTTTGTTGTTGGTTGGTTTTAATGACTTTTCATTGAGGGGGGGGGGGGGGGGGAGACACAAAAACTTTTAACGTTTGCATAAATTGTTCACTATCTCCTGGATATGCAATTTTATGCTTAAATTTTTTATTTTAGAAGTTTTTGTTACGAACTTTGATGCGGTGATTAAATTGATTAAAAAGTCAATAGAGTGAATGGCATTTTATTTAACAGCGGTTTGTTCAGTTTTGTGTAGGGTGAACATTGAAAGACTGCATGATAAAATGCAAAAATATTTTTCGAAAGCACAAGCATTTTTGGGGATGCAATTGATGCTGATGGCTTTGTCTTATTACTCATTATAAAGTGGTTTTTGTCTATGGCTGAGCGCTGAAGTCGCATAGCGTATTGCAGGCACAATGCTTAGCATCTTGAAGTGGTACAGCTTGGATCATCTAAATACGCAATGTTCTGGATATGCCTTGCCTGCTTAAGTAGAGCAATGACGAGTAAAAGCTAATAAAATTCTCTAAGACAATCTGTGATAGAACTTCTCCTGCTGTGATAGTGCGTTCAGAATCCCTTTCCGGAATTCTCGACAAAACCCTATCCTTCAAAGCTTTGGAATCTTGTTATTGCTAGGTCTTACTATGCCATTGAAACGTTCTCAGTATTTGCTCTCAGTTTAAATAGTTGTTATTTTCCTAAAAAAAAAGAAAAACTGGCTGCTTTTAAATAATTCAACAAGAAAAGCAGTTGTTTTATGCATTGTTTAGTGTAGTCATCAGTGAACCGCTTAATGAATTAACCTTTCTTTTGTGTAATTTTTTTGCTGTTGAAACACACTGTACCAAACAGTAAGCTTAGTAAAATAATTATAATAATAAAAAGTAACGAGTAATTATAACCTCGACTATTTTTATAAACTGATTACTCTATTATGATTAATTGTGCTCAAAATTCAACGGTATGGCAATTTGATCAAATATGTTATGCGTACAAATTTGATTACATGAGGAAGGAAAAACCGAATACCTTAAACAAATTCGTTTTTATAAATATATAATAGCTGTGTTTTATTCGCCAACCAGTGCTAGCTAATTTTGATAGGTTTATTTATTTGCAAACAAAAACCTTTATTATAAAACTACAAAAAAAAACAGTACATGCAAATTTTGGAGAAAATTATTTCCGCTCTCAAATATACTTAAAAAAGGAATATACTTATATAAGTTTATGTAAAAATGAAACAACTGTCAACTTTAAGCCGAAATTTTTGGTTACTTAAAAATGAATTGTTATCAGCATAAGATTCCATACCTGTTATGACAAAAATAAAAGCCGATTGCTCATTATTTTTTTAGTTAGTAAGCAAGCGAAGAAGTTTATTTCGTTTCTTATTCTTTACATTTCAAATTCTTTAATTTTTTTACTTAAATGCATACACAAAATATAAATTTCGAAAAGTTTAAACACATACAAACGTACATTTCATTTAAGTAATGTCCTTTTTGCAACCTTAAAAATTTTTTACCATACATTTTATGAAAAATAAACGTTCATATAAAGTGGCACGTTACACCGCGGGTATGGGAGAAATTGCCTAAAATTATGAAAATATATATGTTTTTCAAGTTAAATTGGTCCAAAAGTTTTGATATCCTTTTCTTAAGATTTTGGTATCCTTTTTAAGTTTTTTAGCAATTTATTCTCAGGAAAATTTGCTAAAGAACACAAATGGTAAAATTACGCAAAAAAGTTTAAATAATTTTTGAAAAAATTTTGGAACATTTTTTCATATTAAATAACGCAAGGGATGAGATTCAATTTCATAATTTTTCCGTACAAAGTGATGTTAATTATTTTGTCATGTACTGTATTACGTCATGTAACGTACAGATTAAATGTCTATTTGGAAATCAATCAAATTTGAATACTCGATATTGAGACAAATAAAGAACCAAGCGAGAAAAAACTGTTCAAATTCCTGTCTCTATGATTTGTTTATTTATGAGACTATTCACATTTTAAAAATATCGACAATTGCGAAATGGAGAAAAAAATTATGAAATTTTCACTCTCCTTTTTTTTTTGGCAACTTTTCTTAAAACTTTCTGAGCGATTATTTTTTATAATATCTATATGTATGGTTTCAATTGCCCTAAAATTATTTAACCCTAAACAAAACCACATGTTAAGTTTTTCTGTTTAAACCCGATTACTTTTTGTATTACTTTAACAACAAAAAAAAAATAGAAAATTATTTCACATATTTTTTTACACAATTTTGTTAAAAATCTAAAAATTACTGCAAATTTCAATAAAAAAAAATACAATTTTTAAAAGTTTTCTAAACAAATGCAATGAAATGGTCGTAAAGTTAAACATTTTTTGTATATTAGACATAAAATTTGAAAAAAAAAATTAAACAACAAAAAACAGCAAGTTCTACAAAAACACCCTGTATACTATATATAAAGAGTAATATTTCTATAGTTTGTCAATTTAGCTATAGACGCTAAACTGACAATCATAGACAAATACAAATGGTGCCTTTACCAAAATCAATGAATGGCATGCTCTTAGTTTCCACGTCGTTGACTCTGCCCAGAACTAAGGTGCATGTGGTAAAGGTTACTTTAAATGGGCAGACGTTTTTTGTAAACAATTCACGCACAAAGTTGGTAAAATTAAGGCCCAAACGACACGAAAAGCGACGGCAAAATTTGAATTTTTTTTTCATATAAATGTAAATGATGTGTATTCGGTACATTTCGATAAATCTTAAATTGCCATTCGGTTTTAGGTTTCTTTTGAAATATTTTAACAAACAAAAAAAAACAAATGCAAGAAACCTCCAGCGGTAATTTAATTTATGATCTGAAATATCTGTTTACCGCGCAACTAAGCAACCATCCTAAAATTTTTAATATTCAAAAATTAATCGTTACTCCGCAATGCTGCAACGAATACTCGTATGTGAAGCATAACCTACTACACAGCGTACGTTGTAAGCAATTAGCACTACTATTGGGTAAGTTGTTTCATGTTGTATTTCGTACATTTAATCAAGTCATCGTCTTCGGCGTCGTTGACTTCGTCATCGAAGCGTCAACAAATTCAACAAAGGTTTTGTATGAAAAAAAAAAAATACACAAATTAATTAAAAAAATGCCGTATTTTTAAATGAAATTCATTTATATTCATACATCTTAAATTTTATACAATTCATGCCGTTCATAGTTTTCAATAACGTACGTTTAACGTACACGACCATTTATCATTCATTTATGATAGTTCTTTTCATTTCATACGTTTCATAATTCATACGTTAAATGGTTACCTAATTTTTATATTTAAGGTGGCTTTCTTTTAACAATTTAGAATCTTTAAAAGTTTAATCTTTATAGGTGTAGACAAAATGACCTAATATAATTGCAAGAAAAAAGACCGCAAAAATAAAGAAACATCACAACTATGAAATATAAACTATCACTCAGAACTCAGAAAAATTAGTTATGCTCAAAACCTAAAAATGAAAAATGCCTGTACCTCTTATTAAACGCTCAATCATTTTGACAAGAAAAAAGTCAAAGAGTTCCACTGTGTGGCTGCTACTGGCATAAAGTATATTGCATGGTGCAATAACAAGTTCAGAATATGCCTCAAAACCAGACCGTTTAAGTCGAGCATGATATAAAAGAGAGCGCCACTCGAAATATGTTTGGATTAGAGGACTAAAGTTGAAGTTTATAAGTCACGGTTTGTACAAAAAAGCAGCAGTTACACCAGAAAACCCATGACCCCTGCTCCGCTTGGGATTAAAATAACAATAGGAAATAAAAAGGCCAAAGGAAAAAATAGCCTACAACTTTTAGAGCTTATCCATATATTTTTGGATTGTTTTCATTTTAACTTTTGGGTAATTTTTACTTTGGAAAATGGTCCCACATAAAAATAATTCATTTTTTCGCTTTAGACACTTGGGCTACGTCTTGACCATTGCCAAAAGTTTGCAATTTCTTACTTTTTTCTACTTAATTCGTTAATTTTTGAAGTTTTATCTTTACAGCAGTGCATATATTATACTCTCCAACAGTGATTTTCGTTCAAGATTATATGCTCTATCAGATTCAGGCGCTCCTTATCTCCTCATTTTGCTGTGCACCTACCTATTCCTTCTATTCCTAAATTTTCTAGTCATTTTTATGCTGAAAACTTAATAACAATTAACTTAAAAAATGAGCCCATACCATCCCTTCAAAAGGGTCAGGAAAACTCCATTGATGATCTACATACAATTGGCCTTTCTCCATCGATAGAAAGAGTAACTTGTAAGGATAAGTACCCTGCTCTCTGCAGCCCATTTTGGCAATCCATAGACCGTTTTAAAGAAGTCGGGAGCGATACTTGGGAAGTTTACAATTAGCGTTTAACATTTTTCCATAGATTGCTGTAGTGAAAAATTGAGGCCTAAAGTTGATAATAGCATACAACACCCATTTTCGTCTTTTATTCAAAAAATTACTGTAGACATGTCAGAGTCACTCTTAGAATGGCCATTATACGTTTTCGGCCATGTTTGAAAAATTGAAAAAATAAATTTTTGACCTTTTCCTGAAGTCTAAAATTAAGTTTCGGCTTTTCGGTGATATCTGAAATTGTTTGAAAAAGTATTTCCTTAGTTATCTTTAGAGTGCATTTTTAACCTATATCTGTTGATGGATGCGCTATAGAATTTTTGGAAAGACTGAATAAAAACAACACTCGTAATGATGTCCAGAATTTATTTTCTGCATTTTTCTTTTATTAAGCATAAAGCATGTACTTTATTTTGAATTCAAAGTTCAGGGCTCTTCACTGTTTGCCCTCAGTTAACTTCTTTTGGCGTTTCCTTGGCACTAATTGCTCAGTAACCATTTTAAGATTTCTTTTTTTGCCAGAAATAAGATTTTCATATAATAAAATTTGATAGCACTGGGCAATGTTGATTTTTCCATATAAAAATCTAAATCGAAAAAATTCAATCACAAAAACACCTATCAATCACAGCTCATTTATGTATATAAAACACATTATTTTATTTTATATTTTTAAACAAAATGAATTATAGTTTTTTGCTGGATTTTTACATTTAAATATTTGATTTAAAAGTATTTTTACGGCAATATTTTACTGCTGGGTTTTTTTATTTAATTATTTTGTATTCTATTCATTTGACCCAGCAAGGCACCATTTTTAATTGTCATCAGCATTCTGAAAACCATTCATTGTCAGATTCAATTTTTTCTTTTTTTTTTAATCTATTTTAAATAGCTTGATCCTTATAACGATATGTATACTTTGTACATGTATGTATGTGATGTGTGAGTGTGCGTCTGTGTGTGTTATGTTAATTGTGCGTTCTGCTCCCCCAATTCACTTGGCCATTTCAAATAAAAAAATATTTGCTAAATCAATAAAAAAAATTAATAAATTTTTCCACCCATAATCTGGCAATCTTTAACAGTAGTGAAAAAAAAATCTCCAAAAATATGCAATTCTATTTACTTATTCATTAATCGATTTGAATGCAGTTGTTCAATAATTTTCTCAACAAAATTTGTATTGCATATTTTACGTCGCAATTAAAATTTTGATAAACTGCTTGAGAGATTTCGCCACATAATATTTGAATCTAACATTTATGGCTCTGATTCAGTAAAATTTTGCGAGCTCTAATAATTCGTTATCACATGGCATCTTTGAATGCAGTCATATTCAGTACAAAGGTGGCTTCTTACTTATACCCTGAATTAATATATTAACCTCTAAGGCATACGATCGGGCTATTAAGTCAAAAAGCTGTTGAATGTTTTTGAGATACACAGACCCATTTTTTCAGTTTATCAGATTAACATGAGCTAAATTTTTCAAATCTAGAACAAAAGTCTTTGCCCATAGGCAGGTCCTATAAAAATTCTAAAATTATAGAAAATCTCGCAACTATACGTTAGACATTATTCAATAAATATGAACTTATATTTAATGTTATTAGACACAAAATTGTAGCTAATGGTGCCTTAAAGTATGCTAACAAATGTGCTAGTTCCTGCTTGAATTGCATCCAAAAATTTAATAATATAATTGGTGTTTGCTCTAATCGTAATCCATTATATATTAACAATAGATACAATAACTATTACATAGCTACATATATAGCTTTGTCTATAACAAATAACTTATTTTTAGAATAAAATTAAACAAATATTTGTATGTAGTGGAATTTGAATTTGAATTGCATTTGTATTGGTGGCGAGTGTGTAAATCGTACATTTTTGGCATTATTACATACAAACATAACATTTACAATCATATACTATGCATACATACATATAGCGCAAAAGTAATACAATATATTTAGTTTAAGGACAGCTCATGCTCCACCAAAATTAATTGTAGAAATAATTCGTTTACAGAGTTCAACATGGTAGCTTGCAGGATAACTGATGCCCGTAATATTGCTGCCGTTAACAATCATTTGCACAGCCGTAGTACGGGCTCACTTTCCGGTGGTCAAGTGCCTTTGAAAAAGTGAGTATACAAGATTTTCTAGACTATTATTTGTTGGTTTTGTTTTTATTTATTTTTAAGTTCAAATGCAATATATTTAGGACTTTGTTTTCAAAGCCCATCGAAAACAGTAAAAGTTCAGTGATACACCTTTATAACTTTCTCGAAACACATATTTGCAAATACGAAATAAAATATGTTTCATGTTTAGCAATAAAATTGCTTATGGACATTGTCTCTAAATATTCCTTCTAATCGTTGGTTGTTACCATTTTATAAAAGTTTTTATAAATATTACTTGTAAGAATTGTTTCTAAATACAAAGCTTTTTTTAGTAATTTTTGTAAACTTTGCATCAATGCAATATTTATCTCAACAATGTTTTTCAACATTATTTCTAAGCAATCTTCCTAAACATAGTTCTTCAACATTGTTCTTTGACGTTTCTGAAAATTTTTGTTCTACATTGCAAAAGGTATATATATATGCACACATTTTGAACATTATCGTCCAATAATGTTGCTCTACACTTTTCTTCAAAAATGTTTCTCAACATTATACCTGAACAATGTTTCTCAGTTATGCGTTTCAACATTAAGTTTTAACATTATAAGTACCACTAAATTTTGTCATAAATAATTTAAAAAGTTGATGTTTTTTGAAAGAAACCCTTTTAATTTCAAGTCACAAATAATTTTGCTACTTTTTATTTTTTATTCCTGTTTTTGCTCTGCATAACTGCATTTTCATTATTTCATAAATTATACTAATCAATTTATATTTAACTTAACATTTTCATACCATTTTTACTACATTCGTTCTTTACTATCTCTTTCATTGCTCATATAACATGCGCCATATGGCTTTATCTGCACATATCAAAAAAAATAGCAATATTGAACATTATCGTGATTATGAAACCGTTTTTATAGTTCCAGGTCCATCATGTCATAATCTAACCCGTAAGAATTATTTTTTATGCTTTTATTGAAAGCATCATCTATCTATTTAGATATTAAAATGTCTTTTGTAGTGTTTGTTGAAATCATTTTTGTGATAGTTGAATTAATTTTTAGTTTATACAAGGTGTTCCAGAAATATTAAGTGGATTTTAGTTTTGAATAACATTTATTCCATAATTATTGCAGGATTTTCCGCACACCAAAAATGCAAGTTCAGAATATTTAATATTAAAAAGGAAAAAATTTAAAATATTGCTTTGTGTTAAAGTAGTGACTTCTAAAATCCATTTTATAAACATCGTGTATTATTTTTTTCAATGTTTTTAAGTTATATTGCACATATACTGTTAACTGACTAATATACTCATACTAATGAACTGAACAGTTCTCGTCCGTTCCTTATTTTTTTTTTAACTCAAGTTCAAGCACATATGTTAGAGCAAGATGCACAGTAGAGCTTTCATTGAGCTTCCATTGCGCAAGAAGCTTAACACAACTGGGACGTCCGATTAACCTTCTGTGTCAAATCGCACAAAGAAATAGAATTTGTTCTATTTCTCTGCGATAAATTTTGTAGTGTCAATTTTGTACTCACTATTAACGTATAGGAAAAGTTTAAACGATATCGCACATCCCAGTTGTATTTAGCTTCTAGCAAATAGAAAACTTCATGTTTTCACGTTTTATTTTTTCTCACACTTGCGTCTCGCGAGTGTGATTTGCATAACACAAAACAGCTGATAGTTTGACACTTTTCATGATTTTACCAGCAAAAAAACTTCCAACTAAAGTCCTAAACACAATTGGAACGAGATGCGACAGCGAGAAAAAACAAAACGAGATAACATGATACATGTTAGAGCAAGATGCGCAATGGAAGCTCAAAAAAGCTCTCTTTTGGACAATAACTTAAATCATATATTTGGACAAAGAGCGGTGCTCAATTACTCTCTCATTTCCGCTCTCGTTTATTTTATTTTCGAGTATAGGAACGCTTTTCGGTATTATTCTCACTAAAACCTATTAATCTGACTAGTTCAAAAACGAACCTTATATTATGTATTTCAATATTTGAAGAATCGGGGATGTGGCTTTGTATAAAATCGAGACTTGCCACCGAAAAACTCAGTTGTATTGAATTCTATGTTTTTGCATTAACTCTTATAAAGTCATGATATGTAGGTAAGAAAAAAGATTGGAAAATTTTTTGCGAAACGAGCAATTGAAATAAAGGGTGTTATTTTTAGAGGTATAGAGCTTCGAATTGAAATAAAACACAAAAAAATCGTTTTAATGTCCATCAATTTGACTTTATTGGAAGGATAATTTTATGCCATTAATGTTTAAATATGATTTCGGGCATGTGGCAGCCGCGGCTGGCTCGAATAAAGCCAATTCTACAGGTCCAATTTTGAACCACTTTTTCGACCATATGGGGCCGTATGTCGGCAATAACGCCACGAATGTTGGCTTCCAAGTCCCCTAACGTTTCTGGTTTGTTGGCGTAGACGAGCGACTTCACATATCCCCAAAGAAAATAATCCAATGGTGTCAAATCACACGATCTTGGTGGCCAATTGACAGGTCCATTCCGCGAAATTATGCGCTCATCGAATGTTTCCTTCAATAAATCGATTGTGACGTGCGCTGTGTGGCATGTAGCGCCGTCTTGTTGGAACCACAACTCATCCACATTCATGCCATCCAATTCGGGAACAAAATAGTCGGTTATCATGGCTCTATACCGGTCTCCATTAACGGTAACTGACTCTCCAGCATTATTTCGGAAGAAGTATGGCCCAATGACTCCACCAGCCCATAGAGCACACCAAACAGTCAGTTTTTGTGGATGTAATGGCGTCTCAAGGGTCTTATGTGGATTCTCTTCACTCCAAATGCGGCAATTTTGCTTGTTGACGTAGCCATTCAACCAAAAATGAGCCTCATCACTGAACAAAATTTTGCGATGAAAATCAGCATCGAGATCAATCTCATTTTCGGCCCATACACCAAAATCACGACGCATTGAATGGTCTCGCGGCTTTAATTCTTGCACAAGCTGGATCTTGTAAGGTCGCAAGCCAAGATCTTTGCGCAAAATCTTCCATAAAGTTGATGGACAAAGCTCCAATTGCTGTGCACGGTGGCGAATCGATTCATTCGGGTCCTCTTCAACATTTTGCTCTACAGCGGCAATTGTTTCTTCGGTGCGCACTGTTCGACGTCTCTGCGGATGCGTATTATCACATAGAGTAAACGTAGTGCGAAAACGATCAATGGTTAACCGAATTAATTGCTCTGATGGACGATTATGTCGACCATAAAATGGACGGAGCTTGCGGTAAACTTCGCGAACTGAACCATTATTTTCGAAATAAATTTGCACGATTTGCAAGCGTTGTTCTTTTGTCAACCTGTTCATGATAAAATGGCAAACCAAACTGAACATAAATGACATTAGAGTTGCCAGATTTGACCATAAAATGCCAGTTTTATCTCTATTCGAAAAACAAACCTCTAAAAAAAACACCCTTTACTTTTTCAGGGCACTAGGAAAATTTCCTGGGGAAATCTTAAAAACTTTTTCTAACCATTCCCAACAATTGGTGAAATTAAAAGTTTTTCGAAGAAACGCCATAATACTCCGTTGAGGAATATTTTGAAATCTGGGCGGCACTTACTAACATATTGTAATTTATTACGAGCTTAGTTAATTAAGGTACCACTGACAATGGTTATAATCTGCATGCCCTTTGGGCTTAAATTTTTTTTAAAACCTTCCATGTATTCGTCATCTAGTGTTACAATTAGGTGATGCCAGCTGTTCCTCATAAAAGAAAGCTCGAAATTATTTAGTACAAATACATTAAGTATAAATACATTAAATGGGACTGGGGACTCTCCTAGAGAACGACAAATACCTATGATTGATTGCTATACTGCAATATTATTTGATGTTATTAAATCTTATAAAAATTATAGTTCCTATTATTTCTTACATTATGTTTGTGTCATTTGATCAACCTTTATATATTTTTTTTTATCTGTTAAATATTATCTACGCAATTTTTGGTACAAAATATTTATTATAATGTAAAAATCTATTTAATCTTTTTTAATGTGTACTACAACTCCTTCATATAACCGGAATATAAAGATCAAAAGGTTGGATTTGTTGAATATATACACAAGTTAATGTTTAAAAAGTAGTTTTTAGTTTAAGAACTATTTCACATATTAAGTTATTATTTTGAAGCTATTTATAAGGCAGCATTATCAGGTGCGGATTTAGATATAATATGCCTACTTAGTATATCTATACAGTGTGGCAACTACAACAGTCGATATCTATTATAGTTATACGTCAAGTATTTTATTGAAATCCATTTACATAAATAACATATGTATGTCAGTTTAAGGGTATTTCGATCATGAGTCCAATTCATTAAGCTGTTGATATATAATTAGGTAGCAACGCGCACTTCCTCTTAAAACTTTGCCTAAAGCCACAGAAACGTTGAAGATGACACGAAAAGCTCATGGGAGCAATTTCTTACCACGGTTAAAGATTTTTGAGTAGCATAAACGAATTTTGGAAGGCAGGCCATCACTTTAGGACGAAGTCAAAAAAAAAACCCGAAAAGCTCTATCAAAAATCAAGAGAATATTAATTGTTTTCATCGATAGCAAGCGAATCATCCCACTCAAATTTGTCTGAACCGACAAGACCTGGAAATATTACGCCATTTGCGTTTTCCGCCAGAGTTTGTCAAACTCGACCAGAATTTCGCGATCCTGACGACTGGTGTTTGTTACACGTTAATGCACTGAGTCACACATCTTTAATTTTTGGCGTCTGTTTTCTTTGCGTTAAGTCATTCATTGATTTAGCACCATGTGGCTTCGCGCTGTTCCCAAAAATGAAACTAATGACTAATCTCAATGATATTGAGATCATTTAAAAAGCTTACACACGTACCTTGGAAACAATACCAAAAAAATGAGCTCGAGAGGGCATTTAAATCATTATTAATTCGAATTAGAATTGCTGTGGCTAACGAAGATTAAATTGGACATGTTAAAGGATGAAAATCCTGACCACAGGCCGCAAACTTTCCAAGTATACAATGAAACTGATAAGTCTTGATTGTCTTATCATAATTAGGGTAAGTGGGAGGCTTTCGGCCCCGGCTCGGTGCTTACATCCCAAAGTAAGCCTAGCACCGGCTTCGCTAGCTACAGTACTTTTGCATTAAAGTTTCAATGCATTATATACCGTGGATCGTGTGAATGGGTACTTCCCTATAAAATAGGTTCAGTTCAACAAGAATTGCTTCTAAATTCAATGAGCTGGTGACACTTTTTACAGATAGCGATTCAAGGCCACTCTATAAATGATATATCATCGCAAGTTAAATCAGTTATACAAGCAGGTAATGATGTTCAGTGAAAGCGACTTGAGCCACGTCACTTTAGTTTCCATTGTTGGAGAAGGAGTTGCTTTCAAGTTTTGCATTTAAAGTCAATTGAATATAGAAATATCGTCCAGCAGAGTTTTTTCTTTAACCACTCGTGTGAATAAAGCTTAATTGTTTATATTTAGTCTCCTACTGTTTGCATGCTTTATTCTAGCTTTTGCACTGCAGTCATTTTTAAAAAACTTAATTTATTAATGTGATATTTTAATTCCTTCACTTTTATCTTATCTTTTTATCAACCACAAATCATACAGATATAAACAAACCCGAATATCGCGTCTAACAGCAGTACTCATTGCCATTCTCCATTGGATTTGGCCACCGGATCGCTGCACCAACTGTCACTCTATCTACAGCACACCACATCTTGATGACATTGATGGCTTACGTGGTAGTTCTGTTGCCCACATACATCGTTCCATAGACGGTCGCTTTGTGTTGCTAGCAGAAGGCACTGCTGGAAGTAATAGCAGCGAAAATAGTGAGAAAATTAAATCCAATGCTGGTGCGATTACCAACAGTGATGATGGTGTTAATGGTATAGATGAAGTCGACGCTGTGCAGCGTCGTGATAGCAATGCATCACAACACTCTACCAGTGATGATGGTGGTTTTCTATCCCGACGTAATTTCATAAATCCTCGCGCTTCTTGGCGTCGTCCACTTGTAGCTTCACCCAGTCAATTGAGTTTACAGTCAGCTGCAGGATCAGCACGTAACCTGCTGCAAGGTTTAGGTGGACTGCTTAGATTTAGTTCCAACACTATAGCCGATCAAGCTGCAAATGATGCGAACGCTACACGCTATCAGAATGTTTTTCGTAATCACTACGGCCAAAATATATATCGAAATTTGCAGCCGCAGGTTGCACAACCAGCTACACAATCTACCAGTAGACCGCTACATATCAACACTATAAGCGGTCACCATCACCATCATCATCCACATTTGGTCACTCCAAACTTATATACCCCATCGCGCGTTTCACGCATTTTCTCCAGCTCCCCAGCAAGTTCGCCAACCGGTGGTCATCACAACAATAACAACACTGAAGCTGGTCGTGGTGGTCTATTGACTTCTCCATGGGCACTGGTCGCTACACCACAAAATTCACATCATCACTTTAGCGATTTGAGTACCGTGTACCCGAGCTCGGCTGAGCGTTCCTTTCCCACCCCCAACCTATCAAGTAGTGGTAATGGTGGTGGCGCAACGAACCTTAGTCGGTACCGTTACTATTCGCATGAACTGCCTTCGCTACGTACAATACAGGAGGAAACACGCCGCATGAATCATGGCTTTGTGCCGTTGCAGATACCATCACCACCATCCTGGCGCAATTATCCATATCACTCACAGGTGCCCTATCACAGCTACCGACCACGAACGCGTTGGTATCCACGCCACTATTCACGTCTTTTCGGACGCTCACAATCCGAGCTTCTTTCACCGCTTCCGCATCTCAATCTAACACTACGTTCTCATGCTGGTGGCGGATTGGGCCTAGAAGCTTCTCCTGAGTCGCGCTCCAGCTCAAGTGGTTTTGGTTCGAAAAATACCTCAAATCAACCGCATGGATCTCATCATTCAGGAGGTAGCACGAGCGAATGGCGCCTGCTGCCACCTTATAGACCGCCACCAGCACCACCGTTGAATTCAGCCTATTTTGGCAGTCAACAACAGGCACAAGCACAGGCACCACCAGCAAACAACAATGGGTTTGGTATCGGTGGTGGTGGAACACTGCCATATTCAAGTGCTACTTTTCCAACCACCAATTACTATCCAACACAACATAATTCATATTCGTACTCTTCATCATCGGCAGTTCACAATCAGACACGCCCCATTACACCGCCATATACCATGAGCCATTGGCTCGATATGATCTCACGCCTCAATGCGGCCACTGATAATGTAAATATTCCGAAAGCCGTTGATGTCGGCAGTGTTGATGGACACTATGAATTTGATCCTTCAACGCCCACTCCAAGCGCATCAACGCCCACTGGTGGACTTTTACGGGATGATCTCAACTTACATATTGATACAAGCACAACTCATCATCATCATCATAGTCATTCGCATTTGCCGCATATGATGCATCATCACACGCTAGGACCAATTGGTGGCAGCGTCTTTCAAACTACTGCTTCAGGTATGCCCCTTACAGGATCATCGACACTAAATGGACCACTGAGGAAAGCACGTATATCACGCTACGAGAACATTGAAGCGCGTTTACAGTCCATGAAGGAGGAATTTTATGCCTATCGTAAGCGTCAAGCAATGCAGCGAGCAGGAGTTGGTGAATTGGAGAGTGTGTGCTGACATTAAGATTAACAACATTAAGGGGAGTGACAGCTAATATATATAGTATTTACTGTAGTTACGTAAAAGGGTTAGTATGTATGTATATCGAAAATACTTAAAAGTGTTCAAAAATTAATTATTCATTGAATTTTTCGAGTTAATATCGTTTCCATGCAAAATTCGTAGCAAGTCCAGATCAAATATAATGTTATTTTTAATTATATTAAGGATTAACCTTAAATATAGCAGCTACATAATTCAACTTTAAACCTTACTGTCAAAAGCATGAAGCAAACGCATACATTGTATACATACATTGTATAGCTTCTGTCATATGAGGTTGTACGTCTACTGGAAGAACAAACATTTAACAGTTTTAAGAGCACAAAAGTCACACCGTCTTCATTTACATTCGGGCAAAAAAAGTTAATGAACTCTTTTAAGAATTATTTCACAATTATAAAATCGAATTAAACAAGATATATAGGTAAAAGGTAACTAAAAAACAGAAGCCTATTATAAACGAATACATCAAATAAATATAATAAAAGTTCAATGCAATTAAAGTCGATAAGTGAAAAGCCTCAGATTACTGCCATGGTGTAGAAACTTTTGTGAAACTTAATTTGAAAGAGAGCTTTTTGCTTCAAAGATACAGCCCGCTAATTACTTTAAAAGTGAAAGCAGTTCCCTTCAATGGGTTTAGTGATTTTTGGGTTTTAAACTAAACGAATACCATATTGCATATTTCCGTTGACTTATTTAATACCTTTCGACTTTTTCGATGCTTCTCAATATCTTTTAATACTTTAAGACTTATGTAGGCTTATTCGATACTATTCGACACTTTTCCATTTGGATCAAATTATTTATTGGCATCGATAATTTTCAATTAATGTCAAATTTTTCGGCTTTCATTAACTTTTTCAATACTTTTCGACATTTTCGATTTATATTTTATACATTTCGAGCTCAATATCTACTAAGCGCAATTTTTCGAAATTTATGCCTTGCACAAGGCACAACATTCAGACATCACGCGGCGGACGCTTGCCCTCAACTTATTTTTTTTTTTCGATCAGTCAGAACACAATATTCTTGTCGGTTTTCTATATGTTCTCTAGAATATAATGTGAAATAAGTTGTTATACTTTTTTACTGAAACTTTCTGAATGAACTTTTAGTATTATATGTTTATTAAAATGAGTTTCACGAAAATCTATTCATCATAGTCTTGATCCAAGGCAAAATGGTAATTGCACTCGACTTAAAACAAATGCATAGTAAGCTAAATTATATAAGCAAGGTCAATGAATAAACTAACTAACTTACTTACATGTATAAATTATAACAACACTTAAAACAACACAGAGACAAGAAATAATTAGAAGAACAAATTAGTGCTAAATAAAATGGAACAAAAATTTAGTATATAAAAAAATATTTGAAAAGAATAAACTTCAGATTATGCAAAATATGAAAAAAAAATCAATAAAAAAAATGTATTGGAATTTGTAGAAAACAATTAATTATGAGTAAAACTTATGGCTATGTTAGTTAAAATAATATGTATTTATTATTTAAAATTTCATTTGAAAAGTTAAAATTGTAATTTAAATAAAAAATATTGTAAATACTAATACAAACATATATCAATTTATAAATTGACAAAAATTACTTTTAATTTATCAAGAAATAAGTTATGCATTTTTAAAGAAATTAAATAAAAATCAAACTTAATTTAGTATATTTGCAAATCAAACACAAAAAGACACAGAAACAGATGTTAAACAATTTAATTATTAATTAATTAAGCAAACAAAAAAAACAAAGGTCATGTGAAAAACAATTAATTTGTTTGAAATTATTAAAATTGTGTTTAAAATAAGAAGAAAAATATTCACTTTTAAGTAAATTCACCACAAAAAGAGCAAAAAAGGATATGAAAATGTTATTATTTAAGCGAAAATATAAAAGCATAAGTGAAAAAATTTAAGACCCGTTTCATAATTTAGCATTAAACTAGAAATTCATACACTTAAGCTAACAGATAGCAAAAAACATAATTATAATAACAATAATAATACTGTCAAAAGAAGAATAAAGTAAATTATATTATTTCAATATAAAAGTTGCACATTTAAAAGATATTATGTATAGAAAATGAAAAAAAATGACGAAATAACATATATAAAACTTTAATGTTATCTATATATTAATTAAAAAAAAAAATAAAAGAAACAGAAATCAATGCTACAACTCTAAAAAATATTCTTAAGTTAAAATTAAATCGCATGAAAAACTAATTTTCACACATTCGCTAACATTCCATGCTTTTACCTATTGTTATAATATATGTATTAACTTAATGCAAGCGTTTTAACGGTATTTATGCTTTTTTTTCATAATTCTTTGTTTTTTTTAAAGAGTCTTTTGTTATCTTAAAATCATATTCAACTAAGCTTATAAGAATTAAATAAACGATATTTTTCATTTTTTTTGGAGTTTCTCAGAACAGTCGTATTTCTTATACATCATAGCAGCCTTCAATATCATTTGTGTTGAAATAGTACCTGCTCTATAGAGCTAGCATAAATTATTTTAAATGAGTCGTCTAGTTTCAAAACCGGCCAAGTACCTTTTTCATACATTTTGAAAAACAACGAAAAACTTTTATCTTCATCTATGTTCATTGAAAAGTTAAATCGTATTTCCCACATAATATGTAGCTTATAAAATTTGTTACACAAACCACGTCAGATCAGACTTTTCGAGTTTCAACTGCCTATGTTTTTGAAAAAAAAATAATTTGGACTTGGCGGGTTATAATCCATTGAACATGTACTTGGCTAGTTTTGACATACTAATCAACAAATTGTGTTTGAAATAAAGTGGCCTGAACGGGTTTGATATCAATCTACTAGACCGGTTTTGAAAGCAAGTTCAAGTTCAATAAATTTAAGAAATGTAATATTTCTATCAGAAAAATTTTTTTAATCTAGCTTTTGATTTACGAGAGTATTTCAAAATATGGTTTTTTTGAACTTGGCCGGTTCTGCAACTGAACGTCTCAAATATGGTTGCACGGCTTTTAAGAGATATTTATGTTAGACAATTTTTACACTTCAATGGTTAAATTGTTTGCCGGCACTTGCCACAGAGTCTAAAATGGCATATTCTTAAATCAAGCCTTGGCTAACTATATCGATTGATCTATCTTACATATGCCACATTAAGTTGAATTGATTTAAAATGAGACTTAATCTTAAGAAATTGCTCTCCTATTTCATTTATATATTTTTATACGCTTGTATTTCTGTGTCATCTTAGCTTTCTTTGAATCTTTTCATATCATCAATTTATAATTTAGTCGATCTCATTACAATTTAATTACACGTATATTTTACCTTCGTAAAATCAAAGATTTTTAATCAAGATGTTTTGAGCCCAAAATGTTGTGAGAGTAAAAAAATATAAGTGGCGCATGAAATAAATCTTAAATTATACAAAATTTATTGCATGTGCGCGCAATCAAAAATTTACTTCATAATAATCATCATATTTGATTTAAATTTACTTTTAAAGTTTTTAGTTTTGAGACTTAATTATTTACACAATAAACAAATGTTTGCACTGAAATTTAAGAATATTTCACCATAAATTAAAAAAAGGCAAATACACAAACTGATAAAAAAACGAAAAACCAAAACAATGACGCTCAATAAAATGCAATGCGTGTTTTTATAATTAAAAAACCAAATAGAAATATGAACAAAAACACCACATTAAAAATATAATTAAAGAAAGTTTATTGAAAAAAAAATTACTTACATACATCCCATGCTACGGATAAAATTTCTGAAAAAAAAAATATGCGGATAATGATAGCGTTCGAATTGTAATTGCGATCTCGTAAATAGTTTCCAAATGCAATTAAAAAAATATAATTAATATAAATTAATTAATTAAAAATAAATTTAGGTTTTTTAAAACAACAAATTAAAACACGTTTAACAATATAAAAACAACAAAAAAAAGTTACCAGCAAAAGTTACAACAAAAGATAAATGCAATTATTGAGCCAGCGGGTACTCTCTTCGAAATTTAAGACCTTAACATATGCAGTGAGTGTAACATTACTTGAAATTTTTACAAAAAGTTGGGTAAGCAAAAAGTTGAGAAGAAATGCTTAGTAGCTCAAGTACATACTACACATTGGTTTCAGCAGTTGTTATGTCATTTATTCTTATTTTTAATAACTATTCAGGCGTTTGTAAATCGCTTGTCCAAAATAGTGGATTTTTGGATCGTGGATTTGAGCATAAATTGCTCATACACCCGAAGTTCGTTCTGATTCTGATGGTTAGTATGTTAGAGTAATTGCGAACGTAATACTGTGGCGACTATTGAACCCAATCAAATTCCAAATTAGTTGCCAATGCAATTTTTCGCACACATGAGATTATCGGCCTTCATTATAGTAAATAAAAGCCGAACATTTATTTGAAAATATCTTTCGCGTATTATACATAGAATGAACGTAATCCAACCGTAAACAATAAACAGATTCGCAAACTTTGTCCCATAATTTTTTCACATTCACAGAGGGAGCTGCTCTTTCACCTCCTGTATAAATTTTCTATTTCATCATCCATTGTTGTCATAGCTTTTTTTTATAGATGGCAGTTGAGCAAGTATGCAAACTCTTACAAGACACAATGGATATTTCACAAACTCTTTAAACTCAATTATGTGCATCCAGATAAGGCTCAATGTCTTCATAAATATTGGGCAATCATTTATTTGGGCTGTTACTTTCGATTCCTTTCAATTAAAAATCGGTCAAATATTTAATTGCAATGAAAATCACTCAATTGGCATTAGCGCTTATGTGTGTGTGTTGAAGTCTTTAAAGACTGTGGTAGCAAATTTTCTCATTTTTAATTCGTTTGAAACCAATTTATGTTAAGGTCATAAACATCTTGAAGTTAAAACGCTTTATCAATAATTACGAAAATAATTATATATATAAACTTAAAAGAACAAAAACAAAAATTTAAATTCAAATAAATAATGTAATTAAGCTGAAAGTTTTAATTATGACTAATAAAATAAATAAATAAATGATATATGTAATGAAAACCGCAAAAAGGACTTAAAATAAAATATTTGAATTAAAATTACAAAAAAAAAAAAACTTTAATTAAGAATTAACGTTAAATTGTAAGAAATCTAACGCTTTATTGACCTTGGAATGAAATGGTCAAACTAGTTTTCCCTATTTTATATAAATCTTTAATTTCTAGATTAATAAAACATATTTATTTCATTATTATTTTAGTTGGAATATGTTTTAGTATAATTTCTACTTGCCAATTATTTGTTGATATCTTCATATGTATGCTTTGATTTAGTTCTAATTTACTTTAACAACATTATTCTAAAAAAATATAAAAAACCGAAAATAAAAACGAATTAAAAATTAATTAAAATATACATTAGCAAGTTTATAACGTAACGTAATAAACGTTTTTATATAAGACACTTAAAAGTTCTTAGAAAATTGTTGCGTTTTTAATTTAATAATTAAATTTTTAATACATTTGCTCATTTAATTTAGATTTAAATTTTTATTTCAAAGTTCAAAACATTTTTAGTACATATTTATATAAAAAGTTATCTTATATTAAAAAGCAATTTGAATTTAAACTATTTACTTTGTAAATTGAGTAATTTGAGTTCATTTGAACAAAAACAACAATTTTTAAACAAATAAAAATAATTAAAAGAAAAAATAAAAAAGTAAAAAACAACAACTCTCTGTTTTTAATATCTATTTGTTTTTTTGTTATTTAGTGCCGCAGAGAAATAATTTCGATTTGGTCATGTTAGATAGATGTTAGAACCGACGATGTTATTTAGTGCCGCAGATAGATGTTTCAATTATGTTATGTTAGGTAGATGTTAGAACCGACAAAAAATATGAGCGAAAACAAAAAAATACTGTAAGACCGAAATTTTTGTCTATATGTCTCCATTGAAAGGCATAAACCATACATGTGTATTAACTTAATCCCGTCCACTTTTTGCCAAAGCTCTACTGTAATTTTTTTACGCAGAATAGGTACATCTGAGCGCTTAAGATATTAATCTCACGTCAAGGAGACGTTGGGGACCTTAGAAAAATCGAATTTGTTTCAAAAAAAAAATGATTCATGGTGTAAAATTTTTTTTCTAAAAATTCATATTGTTTTTAACAATTATTGTATCCAACGAAATTAAAATAAAAGTTACTAGCCACTATGAAAATACAAATTTTTTAGGCAATAAATCCTAATGTTTTAACTAAATTGTTAAAATACCGCGTGAAACTATGAGATATTCTTTGTTGTTAAACACCCTGTAACTCAAGGTTGTTCAAGATAGACCTCCTCTCTCCCACACAATTTTTTATTCACAATTAACCAGCTTCACATTTTTCCGGATGGCACAAGTTATCTGGACCACCTTGTATATTCGAAGTCCTGAATAAATATATAAAATTAAGCTACAGATTCCAATTAAGCGTTTCAAAATTATTTTCAAATAGTTTCAAAATCGAAACATTTTCAAAAGTTTCGCTTTTTGAATTACCAGAAGCTAATGTTTAATTCAGAGCATTACTTCATCACAATAAAATATTCCAATATTATTTTGAAATCGGTCCAATGTAGGGCTGCTCAGCAACGGACCACCCTATATATGTAGCTTCAATGTGGCGTAACATAAAAACTGAGCGACTCGCACACGTCATCGCAAATTGTGGCACTATTTCACATTTTATCAACGACGGTAGATCTGAAAATCATAAATTGGCTTTGGGAACAGAGTTGAATTTTACCAGGAGCTGTGATACGAATCCTTCACGTTATTTTCTGCTTTTCTTAACGTATAATTTCGTTAAGTTGAAAAATTTTTCTGAGGATCCTACTTAAATGGCTGCAGGAACATTGGCATTGCGACGCCTATATCTTTTAATCAAAAACAGAATTGATGATAAAAGCATTTACGTACATATGTATATAAAATTTAATAGAGAAACTTCAATACCCCAACATTTATTTTCAATTTTAACTTGCGATTTATAAAAATTCATACATAATATTGCGCCTTACGTACTGTAATGCCATAATCAGCTAAAGCTGGCGTCAAATCATCCATAGTAAGCGTATATTTCCTATCCTTGATTTGTTTTTGTCCCTACAGCATGGTGGTTTTATTAATTTCATTTTATTATAGTGCAGAGTAGCACTGCTTCTTACCTTTGG
This sequence comes from Meiosimyza decipiens, assembly GCA_963680825.1. Taxonomy (NCBI): domain Eukaryota; kingdom Metazoa; phylum Arthropoda; class Insecta; order Diptera; family Lauxaniidae; genus Meiosimyza; species Meiosimyza decipiens. The sequence continues at coordinate 76,276,710 of OY804260.1, forward strand.
TCCACTTGCTGTGCCAACACCACCTCCCGCACTTTGTTGACTGTTTGTACGCGTCTTGCAATGCTGCAGTGCATCATTGGCCACATCGGAAATAAATTTTTGTGTTGCCACAGATATGAGGCGTACAATGCGCGGATCGTTAGATTCAAAACCGGCAGAGTTTAAGTAATGCGCCGTCACTGCATCAGGAACTGTGGGCACATAATCTTCCAACTGTAAAATAAAATCGCTAAGTTGAGTTCCTTGAGGACGATCATCAGTTGCCGCAGCCATTCCAGTAGCAAACCCACCAACAGAGCTGTGCTGCTGCTGTTGTTGTTGGCTATTGTTTGTGGAGCCAGTTGGTGATGGACGATATATGCCAAAATTTGTACCAATCATTTTACTTATGATTTAGTTAGTTTTAAGCTTAATATTAAATTCTATTTCACAATAAACAAAGCAAAATATTTTCCGCCTATAGTATACAACGCAATCATCCAGCTGGCATATTTTTGCAGTTGTCATTTTGATTCATTTGTAGTTTTAGGGTGTTTTAAATTGTGGTTTTTGGGGAAAAAAAAATCTTAAGTAGGAAATAAATTTTTCATTTATATATAAACATTCAAATTGAACTTTGTGAAAATCTTTAAAATTTCGAAATTTCGATCGACAAAAAGTAGTGTAAGTGTGGTAAGTTTGAAAAAAACTTCCAACTCGACTGAAAATTTTGCAGCATTTTTTTTCAATTTTGTGCCAGAAAAATCTAATTAAAATTCTAAGGCTTTTGGGAACAGGTTTACTTTAGGGACAACTCTCCGATTTCCAAATTGTTGTTGTTCCAAATTGTGGAATTCTGAATTTGTCCGTCCGAGTTTGTTTACATTTTTACACTTTTTTCATTTAACATTTGCAAATATTTGTGATGGGCTTACAACCAAAATTTTTCCACAGTGATGTCGTTATTTTTGCCGCCAATTTTTTTCATAATTTTCACTTTACTTCAAATTAATTGGAAAACAAAAAAAAGTTACTTTCGTGAATTGTCAAATTGAAACAAAAGTAAAAAAACCAAAGATGGGCATTATTTGCAGTTGTCAAAAGTCATTTCCATTTTGTTTCATATGTAGTTTTAGGGTGCTTTGAATTGTTGCTTTTGGGAAAAAAAGTCTTAAGTAGGAAATAATTTTAGCATTTATATACAAATATACAAATGAACTTTATGTATAAAATTAGGTCAATAAATAAATTTAGTAAAGACTTGTTCACTGCATTCGCATCATTGACTAATCTAATCAAGTCCCAAACACAATTGGAACGAGATGCGAGTGCGAGAAAAAAACAAATTGAGATAACATTATTTTTTTCTATATATGTTAGAGCAAGATACGCAATGGGTACTCCAAAAAGTTCTATTTCTTATTTTGCTCTAAGAAGCTACACAACTTGTGTCTTCAATTATCATCTCAAATTTTCGATTAGTGTAGGTATTTAAAAAAAAGTTTCCGTAATCTTTCAAATATTCTCTCAAAAATCACGATGTTCTCTGCATCAATAGAAACCGAACCACAAAAAAAAAATCTTAGATGAGGCGAAACCCTAAAAAGAGTTTAATTTGTGTACTGAAAGTTTCAGATTGTATAAATCATTACAAAGCTAATGAACATATTGATTTAGACAACTTGAGAAGATTGTGTTAAAAGTTTTTCGTAACTTATTTTTATTTAAGAATGAAATATGTCTTTGTTATAAATTGAGTTTTTTCATAAGTATTCATATCAGCACCTCACATCCAAAAAGCCGTAACCACACGTTTTAGTTTTGTGCATTAGATACCAAAACATGACATGTAGTTTAATCAAATGCATCATAACCAACCAAAATCGATTTTGAATTTTTTGTGGTTACGACTTTTTGGATGTTAGGTGACTATATTCATCTGTACTTTGTCACAGTACACAAATTTAGTCCAATCTCATTATTTTTAGTTACACCCTACGTTCTTCTTTAGGGATTTAAGCACGCATCCACATGAAATTTTTTTTCCTGCTGACATTGATGAGTTGTTGACGCCATTTTTTTGAAGTTTCCTTTCAGGTATTTGAATAAAAATCTCCAAAAGATTTATAAAACTGTTACAATAGTAAAACCAACCAAACAAAAATAAATAAAAAACTAAAGAAGAGCGCCAGGCGTTAAGTTTAATGCTTCATAGCTGATTCAATTATAAGGCTTTTTGGTAAACCAATTCAGTCAAATTTGGTACCATATAGCATCATTCCAAAATCACAATATGGAAATAAAATTTTTAAATTCACATAAGCATTTTGCGTTGTTATTGATAATTTCAATTATTTCCTACTTCCATGACCTTAAAAGTGTATTGAAAATTAACTTATTGTTGCATATAAGTGAGTGTCGGTACTTTAATCTTAATCTCATAATCTTTCTTTAAGTTACAAATATGTTTGCACTTTTTACTTAACTTCGCATGAGTAACTAAACAAAATATTGTGGTTTTCGCATTGTAATTCCATGGTCAGCCAATGCAGGCGTCAAATCTTCAATGGCGAGCGTGTATTTACGATCTTTATTCGGCTTTTTATCCTGCAACATAATTGAATTCTAAAGCGACATTTAAAGTACATCTTTTTATTAAAATACCAACCTTATTGGAGCCATGGCCTCCAGAGTGTTGACTGTTGCTCGTGCGCGTCTTGCAGTGCTGCAAAGCATCGTTTGCAATATCCGAAATAAATTTTTGTGCTGCCACAGAGATAATGCGCACAACTCTTGGGTCCACTGCATCAAAACCTGCCTGATTTAAATAACGCGATGTTAGCGCATCTGGAACCGTTGGTATGTAGTCCTCCAATTGCTGCAGTAAGTCGCCCAGTGCTTGTCCAGGTGCTTCCTCTAGGTCAAGAATGGGTGCTATTACATCTTCTTCATTATCAGAAATCATTTCTTTTTCCTAATAATTATTCAAGAAATTATAAATTCTATTATTAATTAAAAATGGAAAAAATGTACCTTTTGTTTACAATTTCTGCAATTGTGTTCGTTTGCCAGAATGTTCCTCACACCCAAAGAGCCAAAAGTGTCAAAAGTTTTGTTAGTTACGTCATAAAATTACTGGAAGAAAAATCTGAGACTTTCGGTAGTATTAGAGTAGTGTACATACGTTAGCTGACGCGCGTTTCACCATAACACAAGACTATCCAATGACCCACTCATGATGGTGTGTCCTGTCGCATATAACTTTGTGTTATGCTGAAACGCGCGTTAGCTAACGTACGTTAAAAAGACGCTCATATGAACCGAGCCTTATATACATAAATCACTAACTATTTTTTGTAGATTTTCTCGAAATCAGTAATCATAGGATCATAAGAGGAAGTTATTTAGACAAAAATCCAGAAAACGAAACGGTTATACCATTAAAAATGCTTAGTATAGTAGTTAATAAGATTCTTTGCTTTTGTAGTGAAGTTTAGTTCTTGCTAGAACAAAATATGAAATAACGATTGAAAGAATTTATGTCTCTTATGCCTTAATACTGGAGACATATAAGTCACTTGAAAGACATTTGAAATACATTTTGCACAACGTGCTTTTTAGCATGCCTGCGGCGTTAATAAAACCAAAGTGCCTTCAAACGCGCGTTAATCGTATGACCAATTGTATATAATTTTTGTTAAATGTAAAAACAAGAGTGTTAAGGGAGGCGTAGGATACGTCTAAATAATTTTTCTGTAAATTTGGAATCCTAACACTGAAGGTTCCAAGTCTGCCACACATAATATTTTTGATTTCCAGTCTAGTCTTGAAAATTTATGGAAATATACATATGAGTGTATGACATAGCAGTGCGGCTTCTGAACAGCTTTTTATTACAGATATAAAAACATTAAAGTGAAACAATTCAAGACCTGTACGTTAAGCAAGTTAATATTTAATATGGAAATGACAACAGCAGAATTGTTTATTCTATGCATTGCAGTTTCAGTTTAACGAATCTAAAAAGAGTCAAATGTACTGTATTCATTAAAAAGAAAAGACTCAATAAAATTGAATTGAATTTCACTATAGAGCCTCAAAACATTTTGTAGACAATAAATTTGTATGAATTCTTGAACGAAAATTAAACTGGTCCTGTAAGCAGAGCACCAACTTTAGAGAGGGAGTGTTAAATAACTTACCAGCAATAATTGCTTTGTATGAATCGGGACTTATCGAAACAAAATGCGTCATTCTGCGATGAATTTGACTGACAACCAATATTAACAAACAAAGAAAATACATCCACCCGTATAAGCAACCGGCTGTTTGGAAAAAATAAATTTTTACAATAAATTTTCAGTAAAATTCAAAAGAGTAAGCCAAAAAATGTTACAATGCGAAGAACTGAAGGACGACGAACGTCCGTCAAGCACGCTGGAACAATTTACGGAACTGGAGCAGGTGCTCGAAATGATCGAAAGCATGAAGTCAATTCAGGCGCAAGGATTCGAAAAGGCTTATGAGCAGTATGCTCAAATACTTACCAGGTGAGTAAACCGACTTAGTTACGAGAGTGTTTAATTAATATCTTAGTACTTTCTAAAAAGATACCAAGAGCAGCCGCATTTACTAGACTCGTCTTTGGAGATTCTCTTACAAAAGTTTTTAACCAAAATTCGTGATACCACACGGCCGGAGGATGAAATGCATGCAGCGTTTAAATACTTGTACATTATTTGCAAAGTACGAACCTACAAGGTGCTCGTAAAGTTCTTACCACACGAGCTAAGTGACTTGGAATTTGTACTAGAGCTATTGGAAAGACAAAATCCAAAAGAATTCAAAAATTGGGAAACACGTTACATGTTACTGTTATGGATGTCAATACTCGTGTTGAATCCATTTCAAATGTCACTCTTAGATGCCTATAACCAGGCAGATGCCGGGACACCACATTCACAGTTGCTTAATCAAATTCCGACAAAGACCAAAATGGAACGCATTTATGATCTTTGTAAACTTTACTCTGATACTAATGACACCTGTAGCGATATTGCTGCCTATCTGTCAGCTAAGTTTTTAATACGTTCCGACATAAAAGATCTTTATTTGGAGAACTATTTTGATTGGGTTATAAGTCAAAATCAAGCTGATACGGAAAATGTTAAGTTTGGTCAGTTGGCTGCTATAGCTGCTATTTTGAAGCATGGAAAACGCGAGGACTTATTGCCATATACAGACAAATTATTGCAATGGATTATTTCATGTCAGTACAAAAATAGTTCCGATTTCCTTAAATACAAATATTACATTAAGATCATACAACGGATTGGTCTGATTTACTTGAAGCCAAGAATCGCCGGTTGGCGTTATAAGCGCGGTAAGGAGAAAAAACGAACATATTTCCGATATTCGTTTTTAAATTAAAAAGAAATTCTTACTTAAAATTCCAGGCACACGTTCGCTAGCTCTCAATCTTAATCAAGCATCGCAATCTAATGACGTAAATGCTTCAAATTCTGGTGAAAATACACCTGAAGCAAGTGACGGTGAGAGCGAAATAATTGTGCCCGATGCAATCGAAGAGGTCATTGAAGAGTTATTGCAAGGACTACGCAGTGGAGGAAGCGACATACGTTGGAGTGCTGCCAAAGGTCTCGGACGTGTTACTAATCGTTTGTCAAAGGAGCTTGCCGATGAAGTCATTGGCTCGGTTGTTGATATATTAAATCCACTGGAACCACATGAGGCTTGGCATGGTGGCTGCCTAGCATTAGCAGAGCTTGCCAAACGTGGTTTACTGCTGCCACATCGTTTGCGAGAACTTGTGCCACTACTAATGCAAGCACTTTTCTATGATGAAATGAAAGGTTACATGTCTGTTGGTCAACACATACGTGATGCTGCTTGTTATATGTGTTGGGCTTTTGCACGTGCCTATAATCCTGACGATTTGCAGCCTTTTGTTAATCAAATTTCATCTGGCTTACTCATAGTCGCAGTATTTGACCGCGAAATTAACTGCAGACGCGCAGCATCTGCTGCATTTCAAGAGAGTGTTGGGCGGTTAGGTAATTTTCCATATGGCATTGAAATATCGACAGCAACAGATTTTTATACAGTCGGTTTGCGACAGAACTCATATTTAAATATAAGCGATTTTATTGCTCAATATGAGGAATACCAGAAACCACTGATTGATCATTTAATCACTCGTAAAGTAAACCATTGGGACACGTCTATACGGGAGTTAACAGCCAAGGCGCTGCATAAATTGACCTTTCGTGCACCAGAGTATATGGCAAATGTAGTTTTGAATCAATTAATTGCAAAAACTGATTCAGTTGACATTAACACGCGTCATGGTAGCGTCTTGGCCATTGGCGAGATAACATTAGCGTTGCGTAAATTGCAAATGGCAGATGATAAAAACCAAAATGTGCTTTCTAATCAAAATATTTCTGATTTAAATGAACTAATAGAAAAATTCTTAATCCGTGATTTGTTTAGAGGTAAGTCACAACAGTTCACAACATTTTGGTGCCATTGTTTAGTAATTCTTTATTTAGGCATGAGCGGAGAGATAATGAAACAATGCTGTACTGATTTTATACGCAACTGCAGCTTAGCTCAAATTGATGCTACTCCAAAGTGCTTGGGTAAGAATAAAATTAAAAACTATCGGTTGCTTTCCAGTAACATAAGCCCTGTGCTTAATACACAAATAAGACTCTAAAAAAGAAACTAAAACCTCTTTTTTTAGATTTCTGGCAACAAATCATTGATAAATGCCTACTAAACAAAACTGCACCAACACGTGAATCTGCCACTATCGCATTTGCTGAATTATGCAAAGCATATTATAATACACCAGCACGTGTCCCAGAAAATACTCAAATAATACGCAATTATTTAAAAGGTGCTGAAAACGATTTAGATGAACATGTGCGTATGGGTTACTTAGGAGCATTAGGTGCTTTGCCGTGTTTCATGATTGGCCCACATATGGATGAAATAATTGATAGTCTTGTTAGACATTCGTTAACACCATTACAGGCGGTTATTTCTGGCGATAAACCGCCACAAGAAAATGAAAATATTATAACATATAAATGGAGTGAAGCAAGACGTGACAGTGTTAAAGCACTTAGCAATGTAATACAAACTGTTGGTTTTGAAAATAACACAAAAGGTATGTGATTATTACTGAGGTGCATATTCTATATTTTGATACAATGTAAATAATTGTTCATTGAAGATATTGAATGATCTAATATTTTTGTTTTTAGTCTCAATGGCAAATCCAAAGTATTTTTGTAAAACCACCGAATGTTTACTTAAAGCAATGGACGAGTATACTTTAGATAATCGTGGTGATATTGGTGCTTGGGTTCGAGAAGCTTCAATGACGGGTATGTAAAATTACCCCATGCTTCATTAAATTAATCAAAAACAAATACATTTCAGCTGTACATCAAGTTTTAATTACTTGTCCTAAGCCACTGTTACATCCTGAACATGTACATCAAATTATGCTATGTTTTGTACAGCAATCAGTTGAGAAGATCGATCGTACACGTGGTCTAGCAGGTCGTCTGTTTTGTGATTTAATACATGCTGAACCGGCTATACCATATATTCGTCAGCACGACCGACTTAAAGAAATATTTCCTAAAGATTCCACGACTGTGCTTTGGTTATTTGCTGATCATACTTTTCCTATGTTTTGTTCCCTGCTGGAATTGCCCGAATATTCACAACGTGTGTTGCTTGGGCTGAGCGCTAGCATTGGACAATTGACTGAATCTTTGGTAGGCTAAATATGTATGTTATTCTGTGGCAAAAAGGATAGCCGTAAGACTTAAACATTTTTACCTTATTGCCACAGAATTAATTGATATATCATATAATTTAACTTGTAATAGAATTTTTTGAACTATATATTGCTTTATTCCATTTCAGATAAAATACTCTTCCGCAGCCTTATTTCAATTTTTACGTGCAAATCCTACTGAAGCAACACGTTTGTGTAAAGAAATTGTATCAAACTTCCAGGCTAATTTACAGAACGAACGTGTAACTTATCCAATGTTAAACTTTCTGGATATCTTGATAAGTTCAGGTAAGTAATTTTTATTTTTTTTTTTTGTTTTAGTTTCAAATTATAATTCTCAACTTTTATAGGTACCATTAATTCAATTATGCTGGATGATGCCTCACAATTTGCCGACGAAATATATCGTTTGGTCAATTTGGAAATAAAAGGACATAAAAAACTTTACAAGCTTGTCTCTAGTATCAATGTATTCTGCCAATTAATACAAGTGCCACGACTCTGCAAAAGAGTGCTTTCAAAAATGTCTGTGTTCTTGGGTCTTACACATGTACATGTACGTAAGACTACAGCAACAAAACTGTACGAGGCACTCGCTTTGCATGGTGATGTTTGTTGTAGTGACATTCCTGAAGAAAACATGGATGAAATTTTGACATTATTATCAGAGACTGATTGGGGTTTGCCGCTTCTAGAAGTTCGTCCACTGCGTAATGAGTTGTGTGCGTTATTGGGAATTAAGGCACCAGTGAGCGGATCTCCAGCAACAGCCGTTGCTGCGGGTGGTCGCATACAAATTAGACAATAGATACTTTATTGCTTAACATTTCTAAACATCACATACATATTTAAATTAAAAAGCAACCATATTTTAATTTCGTTAACATTTAAATGAACTTCATTAAAAAATAGTAACATGAGAAAAATTGAATAAATAAAATTTTACAACGCGTGTTAAGATAATCTTTTTCTCAGTATATTTGAGCAGTGAGCATCAAAACGAAATTTCCATTATTTCACTTTGTTTTTCATTTATTATCGACAGCTCTGCATTACACATGTACCCCGGGAACTTCAACATTTGCTGCTAAACACCGCTGGATTAATGAATGAGTTTAATTGTTTACTTTTAGGGTTATCAAACTTCCTCGATTTCAAGGACATATATTCCAATTTGATGAAGTGTCTTCGGTAGGGATGGCATTTGGGTTTTGTGAAAATGTACTAAATCGAGACTTGAAATCTACTTTTTAGAGGCCGAATGTACTTTTTTGTATTGAACACACAATTTTACTAAAATTAATAATATTTTTCTAAAAATGATTTAAACTTTTGCCATTTCAAAAACCCTAGCAAAATGAGATTTATTTCACAGCGAAGGACAGAATGTCTACCTTCTCATTACGATTAACTATCTCAAATGAAAAAAACAAAGGTAATTGTTATAAATTGTAGAATGTACTGACGACGATTTTTTAGAACGCAAATGTACAGATGTACCGGAAATGCCATCACTGGTCTTCAGACGCTTTCTCGTCCTCGGAAACTTATACATAAATGCCCTCGGTTTTAGGTTAGTTTCCTGTAAATGTCCACGATTTAGATTAATGAGCCTTTTTTATTTTGTTTTAGTTATATTTCAATATCGAAAACATGAAAAAGGTTCGAGACCCTCAGTTTGTCTTTTGGTTATGTGACAATCCTAGTGTGTATTCTGAACAGCGATTTGACGATGGTTTGACTCCGATTTTTAGTTTAATAAATGGATATTCTTCCGCTTTTTTTGTTTAGTTGATAAATTTTAATTATTGTGTTGCGTGGCATTTATTATTTACATAAAGTGGAAAAAATTTAATAATTTCTTAATAAGAAAATCGTTTTAAAATAAAGAAAAAACTATTGTACACTAATATATGAGAAACTGTTTTGCTAATTTCGAACCAAAAAAATTAAACAAAGGATAAGAAAACAGTTAGTGGAGTTGATAGAGGGAAATATTGCCATAGCAAAGGATAAGTTGAGAAGGAGTGCCATTGCTGTGGGGCATTAATTTACTCTAAAACTCAGTAGCATCAATAACATTATTTACAACAAAAACTAAAAGAAAAACATGAGCAACTAATAGTGTATATCTGAATTCACAATATCGCAAAATTGTCGATTGAGTTTCGCTGAACAAAAATTAATCTTAATTCACAAGATCGGACGTGGCCGAATCGATTGTCAATAGAAAACCTCGAATCTATTTTTGCCTCAGAAAGTTCATGAGTGTATTAGTTTTTAATCGCATAAGTTGCAATTTATTTAGCACTCTGTCGATAAATACCAAACGCGAAAGTCGCGAATAAAATTTAGTCCACAACAATTTAAGACCGGTCAGCGTTATTAGAATTGAAAAATTAATCATAAAAACCAATAGCTTGAATTTATAATCACTTCTCTCACAAGTTCTTCTTTTAGTTTTTTGGAAAGACGTAAACAAACGTTTTCTTAAACAAGTTTTGATGCATTTAAAAAAATTTTCTTTAAAAAGTTATTTTTTTGAAAAAAAGTTAAGTTTTCTCTAAAAAAAAGATTGGTTTCTTAAACAATTATTATTAATGCTTTTAGTTATTACATTTACATATACATATATTAATAACGCTATCTATCGGTGAATTTGTATTAAATTAATATACTAAATATAACTTTGTTCTCTTCCGGAAGAATTTTGAATTTTTCAAAACAAAAAAGAACAAATGTTTTAAAATAACTGTTAAAAAATCGTTGTCTATGTAAGGATTTTGGAATCCTTTTTTTTGTTTTTTTGCTCTAAGTTGTATCAATCAGTAGTTTTGTGAAGATTACTCCTTTAAGATACGAGTATATTTAAAACATACAATTTAGCAGCACTGTCACTAATGATTTAAACACAAATTTAACTTAACTTATTTAGAAAAGATTTAACAAATCACAAATTTTGTTAAATTAATTTAAAAATTTACAGTTTACATGAATTTTAAATTTTTTTGTTGCAGTCAAACTTTCTTTTTTCTAGATAAATAAATTGCGTACATTTCTTCTTGTTTTCCTTAGTGTTGTTATCCTTTTGATTCTTAACGGAAAAGACGCGTAAATGTTTTTAAAGCTATGGTTACAGCTTTTGTGCTATCAGCTCTAAAACAGATATGTGAATATAAATGTTAGTGAAAACTTTAAAAATTAATTATTGTCCATACCTTAACACCGTATTGCTAAACTCATCTATCTGTTGTTGTGTGGCTGTCACATAGCCACCACTATTCTTCTTTGGTAAAGCATCTAATGCAGTCTTTAAATAGGATTCCATCGACTCTTGCGACACAACACCTTTCAGCTCTGTTATAACTTCAGCCACATCAGGCAACATGTACGAATGCAGGCAATACACAGAAGCATGTAATAAATTCATGACTAAAGCTTCAGCATTTTGTTCAGCGATTTCCTTTACTAACGGACGACATTCGGGTAGACGATAGTTGGATCCACGTCCCCATTTTAATAAATTGCAAAAGAATTTCATTACAGAAGAATTTGCTTCACGGTGGTCTAATGTACAGGCTAGTAATGCACATTGGAATATGGGTGTAACAAGCGCACTTTGTAAAAACGGTACAGGGCAACAGTCAATAAACCGAGAACACAAACGAAAAAAATCATCTACTGTGTCAGGATTATTTTTCAAACCATTCTCTACTTGTAGCATGCTAAATGTAGGTTCAATAAAAGCTTTAAGCAAACCCAACAGTCCTAAAAAATTATTTTAAAAAATGTAATACTGATTTGAAATTATTATATGCTCATGCCATACCTGGTATACACTCCTCACTCTTTGCAAACTCATCGACTAGCACCGATCCAAGATACAAAAAACAGCTATGACGATGCACAGCATATAAACAAATCATTTGCTTAGCCAATGGCTCCACTAAAAGTGAAGCCTGCTTGCGCACCATACGAACACCATAGCGTATAAAACGACATGTACGCTCCATAATTCGTATATCCATTTGATATTTGTCCATAACGTTTGATATAAGCGGCCATGCATCGGTAAGTATTTGCAATGTTGGATGAATTTCATCATCGGGTATATCAGGATTTGTATGTCGTATTACAGCACATGCACGATCAATCCAATAGGCGGGATCTGTAGGCTCACTTTTGCGTATTGTAGAATAAGTCGCAGCACTATTTTCAACTAATTGTGCCAAGGGTTGTAGCTGAAATGAGACTATTTCACGCATAGCTGGCTCTAGCTGTTCACGCGGTAAACGTGATAATATTAGCGAGATTCCTTTCAGCAGACCAATGGCCAAATCATTGTTAATCTCAAAACTGTCTAGGCTGCGTGCTATTTCAATCAAACCACTTATATGATACACCATTTTTTGCCGACATGCTGCACAAATTGATGTCAATGAGATGGCGGCAGCAGCTGCTAATCCATTTTTTTGTTGCAGCGAAAATAGCAAAAAATTCAGGACGGCTTGCAACGACTCAGGATGATTTTCAATCCAATCGCAAAGTTCGCCTAGCAGCATAATTGAAGTATAGCGCACGGCAATGTGCGTATTTTCGGGTAAATTAAGTATGGCTTCGACTACTTTGGGGATGACTTCATTTTCATCACTTGAATAGGAAAAATGCAGCAATAAATTTATAATTAAATTCCTTCAAAAATTAGTGAAATCAGATAAAAAGAACGTGAAATTTAGTGGATACCTAAAACACAAACTATTCTTGTTAAACGTTAAAGCACATTGAAAATACTTTGTTCACAGTAAACTTAATAATTAATAAGAATAATAAATCATTATTTTGTAGTGTTTGGGAATATGCAGATCAATCAGACTTAAACGATTAGGAGCCAAGTTAATTCCTCAAACTGCAAGAGATAGAGTAAATTGCAAATTATTACTCAGGTAAAAGATGAAATTAATAAACTCAAACTGAGGTTGTTACATCATCCGCACCCATTGGCTCGTAATTTAACAAACATAGAGAATCGTTCTATGCAAGTCGTTCTATGCAAGTCGAACCAAACTAGATAGCTCAAACGTTTTACCCTCCCTCCGAGGGTCATATCACGACTCTGTACCGAGACCTAGCTCGTCTCGGGCACAGTCCTCCAATACAAACCGACCTCAGTAGCCTATCGTCACCAGCTCCTTTTCTAATGAGGGCGCGAGATCGGGGCCTAGCTCGTCTCGGCCGCTGTCCGATGAATTGGAAAGTGCAGTAACAAGAGCGTTAGAGCAGCGCACTTTTCTGCCTCCTTCCGGTGCTAGACCGGGACCTAGCTCGTCTCGGCAACCACTCCAAGAATGACCACAATGTGGTCGACCGGAACCAAGATCGTCTCGGTGACCACGAAGACAACGGTTCGTGATACTCGCAAACCCCGTTCGGATAGAGCGGGACCTAGCCTGTCTCGGCTACCAATCCAAAGACCGGGACCTCGTTCATCTCGGCTGGCAAATAATAAGGGGAGACGCAATCGTCCACTGCGATGTCATGAAGTGACGCTGATCAAGAATATATATACTTTTCTATACCTGCCACTGCCCCTCTTTACGTTTCGAACGGAATAACAAAGTGAATATCCCTGAGTGTAAGATATACACATTTATAGGATAAAACAATACAGATCATCAACAACATAAGTCTTTCGATTGATTTTATATTTTTAAAATATCTTAATATAGAGTTTAGAAACAGACCTTCAGATCAACCGCTATTTAGATAGAGTGGATTAAAAATCGACCTTTAAAGCGATTTTGTTATTAAAAGACCCAAACTTCTGAAACAGCCAAATGATTTCTAAAATTGAGTTCATCTTATTCTACGTAAATTTGTATTCAGCCTTTTCGCAGGTTTCACTCGAACAGCATTTCGGCCGAAAATGTTCACTTTTTTTCATGCATGAGTTTTTGGTCAAAAATTTCTCAAGTTCAAAAAAAGTTTCACTCACTTTTGGCGGAAGACGCCATTTTCGAGGAAGCTTTCAAATATTTTATCCAGGCGAAAAAGAACAACATTATACAAGTTATTTATTTATAGGCTATAAAAATGTAAAACTGCCTTTTTGCTTTTATTTTAAAAAGAAGACAATAAAACAATATTTTTCGTTATATTATTTAAACCTGCAGTTTTCTTACCGTCCCCACATTTCAGCAATTTGACTGCCGTCAAAATTTAAAATTGTTTGTTCGACTTGCCGCAGTTGATTCGAACTAAATCTTGTTCGGGCGAAGCTCTTGATAGATGTTTTAATTTTGGGTGGACAAAAAAAGCCCGAGGCGAAATATTGTTCAGGTGAAACTCACAATAAGGCTGTTTGTGTCGTGTGTGAAAGTTTCATGAAAAATATTTTTGGATGAATGATTTCTTTGTAAATATCAACTCTAGGAAAGAACATGAACTCAATGTTTGAAATTATGTAGTTGGATTTACGAAAATATGTTTTTTTTTTCAATAATTTTCTGCCACATGGTACTAGATATTTTGAGTTGAACTTGAAAATTGACCAAAGCGTGAATACCTTTTTATATGTGCACAAAGTAGTGAAAAAAAAATCAAAACTAGATCTCAATACATTCAATTTTTTCCTGAACTTTGAAAAATGTTGTAACTCTTGAACTATTTTTCAATAACTCAAATAAATTGAAGGTACATACTACTGAAATTTCATGTTGGTTTCGGTGGATTTACAGCCAGTCTTGAACCTTGAAATAAATGCACTTATGTAAGGGCTTAGTTCTTATACATTTTAAGACATATAGCTAGCGAAAAATGTTAGACCTATTTTGCAACCTGAATTGAAATTTGATTATTAAACAGAATTGGAACAGTTTGCATACCATTTCCGATAAAAAAAAATTTGAATCAATTCAGATTGAATGGTTAAGAGAATTTATCTTACGGTATTATATTTTTTGCCACATTCTGCATAATGAATAGCGCTGATTCTGTCGACTCCCACGTAGCTCCTGGCGTTTGCAGAGTAAGAAACATCTGTTTAAAACATGCACCAGAGCCAACAATAAATGCCACGTCTTTTATGAGGTCAGATACCTTGCGACGGAAATCCTAAAATAAAAATATTAAACTAATTTGCCCAAGCAACAAATACACTCACTTACATTAAAACTATCTGACTCTTCAATTAACCCATCGTGATCTGGATCCATTTGTGCATGACGATAAAGTGCACCAAGCAATCGTTCAATGTGAGGCTTAAAATGTGTCGTCAGTTGATCATTGTTACGCTGAAAAAGTTCTTCACTTATGCGATACCACAAATTAAATGTTATCTCTGCAACCTCATAATCAAAATGACCAACACACATTAGTACTAAATCCAGACCTTTAAGTGAATAGTGCGGCACCTCATCGTTATTAAGCATATCATAAAAAAAGGCCTCACAAAGTACAGTGAAAATGCGACAGTAATTCATCGTTTTATCGATGTCTTCATGAGCCACACTAGTATGATATGCTGGCTCTAATGCACAAACGCCATTGAATATTTGCATTTCCAGCAGTGGATCAATATTATAACGATTATTATTTGACTCTAAGCAACTAAGCAATGCGCACAAGCATTCTGTAGAAATATCATGCAGCTTACGTGTTGTATCACCCAGGCTAAGCAAGCGAAATACATGTTGCGCGATAGGATTTTCGGTGAAGTTTTCCAACGGTATAGCATGTATGGTAATCCAAGCACTGAAGCAACGTAATGTAGCATTTAAAATACGTTCATTTGTTCCAATATCAGCTTGCCGTAAGCACATGCAAAGAAATTCTAACACTTTTGAGGCTGAATTATCTAACTGTTTGTGGATTTCCTCGCGCCGATTTGCACCTAAGCGCAAGTATCGCGAATCTATTTCTTCTGGTATTAAGGTAAGCACTTCCAATAGCGGCCAAAGTGATTGCGGCTGCTGTGACAGCGAATCCAGCATGTCATTAATTGGATTTTTCCAACTGGCCATAAGCAAAGCTAAATCCGCAACAGCTAAGCATAGTTGAGTTACTATTATCTGATCGGTATCAGCAGTAATTTGACTGATATGTGCAATAAGCGAATCACGTAATGATTCATGCGATCCCGGCGGTAACTCATTGAAAGAGTTCTGAATTTTGTTCCGCATCGTTTGTGCTGCGAAATAACAGGAGTGTAAGTCACGCTTTTGCTGCAACAGCTCATCCGCTATAGTCCAGGAGTAGATCTAGAAAAAGTGAAGTTAGAGTGATATCTTCTAAGCGTCATACTTTCGACTACAGTTCATTTCATTTATTCAATTACTCAATTATTAAATGCCCATGCAAGGGCCTTAAACGTAAAAATATGGAACCACTACAAATAAACCAAGCAAGAAGCACCTGTCCTTAAACGCAAACTTATGCAGATACACAATATACATAGATCAAAGGTTAAGAAAAGCCACGTTCACAGAATGATTAGTATTAGGACGGACAACCTCATAATTTATCCTACACATGTAAGTAACTGTTAAGAAAACGGCTATAGTCTGACATGAGTTGTCAATTTAGAATAAAGTATTGGTATGCTATCGGCTTTAAACTTACGGTTTTATGTGAAAAAAAATTTGAAAATATTTTAAATTTTGATAATAATTATAAATTAGAAGTCTAAAACTTTGAGGAAGTAATCAAATTATGAACTTTTTCTCATTCTCTCAACGGATTAGATTGTAAATTGAAAATGCCAGCAACAAGTTATCAATGATAGTAGACAATCGAATAGTACATCCAATTACTGCTATATCTGTAGAAAAAATCTAACTAACTAGTACAACTACTACTGAAAACAAATATCTTAAACCACATTTTACTGAGAAGTAGTTTTGATGCACGTGCACTCCTCTGGTTCTAGGTCTGCCAGTTATATGAGCCCTTTCTGCTTAGGTGAGAAGTCCAGAATGAGAACAAAACATTTACCAATATGTATTTTTTATTTAACTTTCTCTTAGTTTATATATCCATATTCGTAACAGTGTTTTTCATTCTCATTCATAAAATATTACAAAATTTAAGTTAACCATTCGGTTTTTTTTTAATTTTTGGTTATATTGATAGGAAACTAACCTTTCGAGACCATCGAGAATAAACAATTGTTGCGAAAATAAACAAACCATTCTGCTAAACATAAACAGGTTAAAAAATTATATTTCAGTGATTTGGTACGTATGAGTCCATCGAACAGGTTTTGCACATTACATCAGATTTCTACCGCATCAAGCGTTTATGCATGCCGCGAAGTGGGGACGGTTGGCATGCATGCTGATTCAGTATCTTACGGTATTTCACCGTAGAGAAAATTCCTACTATGATTTTGATCATATATTTTATCTCCTACGTCAAATGGGTGTCTTGAATTTTTTTGCGGAGAAGTAGGTGTCAGCTATTGAGAACAGAAACAATAATGGACAGGTTAGCTGGTCATACTCCATCGAAGTGAACTTGTACGTTCAACCCATGGATCCGTGGTATAAAAACCAGCCCACTCATTAACTTAAGTCGCCGCTTCAGTTGGGAAATTCTAAAACGTTAAGTGAGAAAAGAAATACCGATTTTTTGTTAAAGGATTAGATCGATCCGGTCACTTGGCTGGGAAAAGTTGTTTTACTACGCATAATAAATTGCCTGATCTAAATTCTTGGATAGCTTGGAAAGCTCCATTGCGCTACTCAAAACAACGATTTTTTATTTAAATTTTTGAATATTTAACAAATGAATTATATATTAAATACTTACCGATTTTTGAAAATCTTCCAGCCATTTATTGGCTTTTTCTTTTTCTTTGGGGTTCGTATTATGAAAAAGCGTGCAAATTCCCTGGTACACCAGCTCAGCAGTTGGCGCGCTGTCCATCGCTTAGGTCTACGTTTGTTTCGTTCAACTTTTATCACAATATATTTTTAATGCAAAATATTAACTTTCTTATGTTATATGTAGAAAGAAAAATAGTTTTACCCGTGAAATTTTCTTAATTTATGACTTTTTGTCGTTCGTCACTACCGCTGCTGCAATTTTTTTTTCGACCGCTTTCTTCCTCGTTTTCTCGACACACACGCACTTTATTTTTTGACAGCTTGGTTTTTTATTTTTAATGATTTTTTTGGCATACAAATTGCAATTTTAGAAACTCTATTTCATGAATATTAAAAATTAATTTTGAATTTATTTCATAGATTAATTGTTATTGATGCGGCAAAATATAAGTCACAAAATCTCAACGAATATTTTTTTCTTATTTACAAATCAAAATGCACAGAAAAACTTAAAATTATTTCCCAGTAAACTGTCAAAAGAATGTCTAGTGAGAAACGCGTCACTGCATTAGGTTTTTTGAGAGAAAGATGTCGCTGCTGGTGATAAAAACCAGGGACAACTTTTTTCACATATAAATAATTATTTGGGGGCTGACCCACCTTTCACGAATCTCCGGAAGACTGTTCCCACAGATTCCGTTTAATAGCTTGCAATCGTATGAATCCCTCGTTTCAAACATGATATTTCTTTCATTGATCTGAACTAGCGGGTAAATTTGTTCACATGAAGAATTGGATCAGACATTCGAGTATTGGGTGACAAGTGCAATGAACATCGTCATTAATAAATCAAATATTGTAATGTTGACTCTGCCTAGTTTTACGATACGTCTTCGAATTTGATGAATATCCCGGTATTTGCGTCCTTGAAAACATATCTACTACCTCGATTTAAATACGAAATTTCACACTTCATTGTTTTCATATAAAATATTTATTTGCTGGATAGGTCCCCCAAAATTAAAATCTTGTCAAATCTTTAAATGTGCTTTTGTTATGAACAAATGCTAAGACCAAAATTTCTAAGGTAGCAATTTTTATTTAATTACTTTTTTATTGTTTAATAATGGTTAGATAACTTACAAGTTCTTGATAAAAAAAAAATTAAAATGTACACTTAGTCTGCAATGTTTGCGTGTAAAACTAACCTTTATAGACAGAAAACTCACTGTATTTCAAATGCTCGAAACTCTTTACCAGAAATTACACGTTTTTACTGACTTCGATAAAACGTCTAATTTTGCTACCGCAACGAATTCATGATTTTAGCAATGGGAAATGTCAAATTTGGATTTTACTATCGGCGATTCCGATCCGCGCGAATTCTTTAATTGGGGAATTGTTAAAGCTACAAAGTGACAGCCTAATTGGCTTTTTTAGCAATTTAACACTTCAAGCCAAAATAGTGTCACTTACGGAGATCCCTCTTAGACAGTAGACACCGCTGTGTTTAATTGGGGAAATGTTCAAACATATTGATGCAATTGATTGCCTTGTAGTCCGTTGCGGTCAATGTTCCATTTAGTGCAATTACATTTGTATTTTCGATCCGATTTTTGCGATCTTAGCCAATGTTAAATGTTAACAAGGGTATTTTTTACGCATTTTCCACAATGATGAAATTATTTCTTGTCGATAAAGCGAGGAAATCAATTCAATGTTTTGGGTCAATTAGCGAGGAATTCAAATAAACGATGGATAAATATGTGGGGTCTACTGTGCAGAAACACACATAGTACACACTTGAATATTTTAAAGCTTAACTTGATACTTGAATAATTTATTGCTTATTACTGCCGCGAGTAATTTTTAAAATGTACAAATATTCCCCTGGAATTCTACGTTCTTTAAATTTCGTAGACGTAAAGTTTAATCTCTTTAAACGTGCTATAACTTCGTCTGGTTTATTTTCTTGCAATAGCAATAAATAGAATACACCATTTTGTGCCAACACAGCATCTAATTTTTCCAAAATGGCATCAGTAACACGCCGACCATCTAAACCACCTGCCCAAGAGGAAATAAGATTACGATTTGTCAACGTTTTCGAATCCACCTGCTTTTGAAGTTCTTCATCTGTGGTAACAACGTAGGGCGGATTAAAAAGCAAAACATCAACACATTGAGAACGCAGGTTATCTACAAGATTTCCATGTACCGAGTCAACTTTTGCACTATTACGTGCTGCAGTTCTCATGGTAACACGACAAGCGTGCATATTAATGTCGGTAGCTAAGCATAGAGAGCCAGGAAATTTTTTAGCCAAAGCACTTATAACGACGCCACTGCCTGTACCAATTTCGAGGAAAATAAGTGGCTGCAATCGCTCTAAATACTCGATATCATCTTCCAGAGCATCTAATAATAAGAATGTATCTTCTGCTGGCTCATAGATTTGTGCGTAATCTTCCGCACTTAGATGGTCGGTAAATGGTGTTTCCATTTTAATTTATATTTGTCGCAATCGCAGAGTCCAATAGTGCTTGTCTGCGTATCTGCTCCTTATCGATTAATTTATGCAATGAAGTTAGACGTTCTTGGCTTGCAGTTAGTATATTCGTTATCACGGTCACTTTGTGTTTTACGTTAATTAGCTCTTTTACCTTATCTGAAAATTCTGGTATATTATGCTGTGCTTTCTCGATTTCTCGTAATTGCGCTGCCAGTGCATCCAGTTGCGACTTGAGTTCAGATTGCGCTGCCCTTGTTGCTGTAATGCGATCGTCCAACTTGTCAACTGATGGTTTGAATAAATTGATTATGCCTTCGGCTAATATATCACGTGTTGGATTACTGCAGAAATTCTCTGTATTTTCGTCTAATGATGTTACAGTGCTATCTGAATCCTTGTCCATCGCAATTAAAGTTGACTAAATTGCAATCCATGAAAACTATTTTTGCTATTGACAGTTCATTCTGCAGGGCTGCTAATAGGTAAGTAGAAATTATAAAAACTTTAAGCAATTTGTTGTTCACCACTTTGACAGTTTCCAGCATTCAAATGATCAAATTTTTCGTCATGTGGCGTAGATATGGCGGGCCAATCATTAAGTTCATGAGTTGATGTGTTAATGAATGGATACAAAATAAAATATTGAAACAAAGATATTATTAATTGAATTGAATTAAATTCTTTATTGAGACTTTTATGTCGAGTATACATATAATAAGTTTACAACATTTTTTGTTTTTACATATGGGTACTTTTAAACAATTAAATATCAATCTGTCCTTCTGAGGGCCACAACACAAATTGAAATCGACTGCGGAAGTAATTATAAGTAAATTAGTTTAGTTTTTATGTTGAATGGGTAATTAAATAGTCATAGCCGTTCATCGCGATTGTGTTTACTCTAACGGACTTTATCGATGACGGTTTTTGCGTTGGTGGTTTTTCGTCGGAATATTACCATCTGCATGTCCACGTTTGATGTCGTATCATAGTACAATTGTCATGGTAGCAGCAATTCTAAGTAGCAGAGTTATTCTTTAAGTTTTTCCTTACCAGTCAAAATCAGCTAGGGTAAGGCACCGACAAAAAAGTTTTGCATATTATTGCCAAATAGTGTATTCAGTACTAAAAGTGCTCTATGTTAGAATTTCTTCTTTTGTTTTGTTTATTCTTGACAGCAATGGCCTTCGGCCGCAACTCAGGGTTCGTATCTTCCAATATGTCTAACAACGGCATCGCGACTAACGTCGGCCGAGTTTCACTGTAGTATATCGAACTCCGATGTGTTAGCGAAACCCGTGCTGGACCTAGTACATATAATGAAAAAAAGGCCGCCGCGAAGCTAACATTGGATATATTGGAGGATGTAAATTCTGAGTCACTTACTCTAATATACTAAAGTTTCATCCTATGCTAAACTGGTTCATCCTAACAAGCTTTGGATGAACTAGTTCGGCCTAAGAAAAATTAGTTCATTCTAAAAACTAGTTTTCCTAGTAACATATACAGTACAGATAGCAACATAGTATACGTCGAATCATAAAGCATTAATTAGATTTCATTAGAAAAATTAGATCTGGAACCTTTCGAAAATACTTTAGAATTATTGCATGTGAAACATTACACTTAAAATACCTATATACCTAACAAAGATTTTTGTAACGTTCCGTATGCAATATTTTAAATGAAGAGCTTACGGCACTCTACGTACTATTTCTGAAACGTTACGTGCCGAGTAGGAAGTTACGTTCTCAAAAAATTTTGAATAAAAGCACCGCTTTTCGTCGAAATAAATGGTTTGCTCGAAAGAAGCGTGGTACCGCTCGTTAAAAACAAATATGTATATTTCTTCCCTAAAAACAAATGCCTTCGTTTCTCAATACCACTATAGAAAAAATAACGGCTCAGTCGTTCCAGCCCACTAAAAGAAGAAAGAGTTTTTGACTCCATTCTTTAGGGTTCAACCTATCTCCATAACAAATATCATCAAAATCGGTGTGCGCTTTTCACAATCTAATCAGCAAAAAAATATCAAGAGAGCCTGTTGTGTTATGACATTTAAAAGGGTATGGAACTGTTTTATCTAGCCTATTTATATAAGGATTTAATTGACAAATTCCTGCATTAATTAATAAAAAACAAATCAAAACTAAGGCGAATATAATAAAAGCTATTTGTATTAAATTTATTTTCTGTTATCCAATTTTCTTAAGTTAAGAGTGTCGGAACAAAAGCAGTTAAGAAATAAAGGACACTTCTTTGAAATAAAAGACGGAAGGCTCACGTAATTATCACGTACTAATATTTCAAATAATTTAAGAAAAAAATATTATTTCTACCTTTCTGCCTTGGAAAACATCAAGCTCTTCAAGGAAAAACTAACCTAACTAATGTATGTATGTGTATGTACATACATGCAATACGAGTACATGCGAAAAAAATTCCCAAAAAATTCATTTGGCCATAGCAGATGTTTTTGTAACACGTATTACAGTGAATATTCCATATCCTCTTCGTTTGACCTTGGAAATGTCTGTCTCACAAATAAATCCCTTATTTTCCTTCGATTATTGTTAGTATGTAGGTATAAAAAAAATTAACAGGAAATTTTTACAAGGATGCTCGTTAAAATATGTAGGGTGAGTTTTTCAAACGTTACGCTTTGCTTCGTACATATTCAGAGCTGATACTGAGCTCTAAAAAACAACCCTTACTAAGCAAATGTATTTGTCCCTTACATTCTGGTTTAATTTTACTGATGAATATGTACAGTTCACTCACGCAAGCGTTAGGATTAATTTTTATTGAGCAGACTTTGCTGCTTTCTGCTTTTCTCTCTAAATATTGTTCCAACGGGTGATTTTTTTGCTATTTGTTTTTTCAGTGTAAATTTTTACTCTAACGCGTGATTCCTAACAAGTGTACACGCCAAAAATGCTAAGTAATGTTTGCCATTTCACAATGAATAGTCTAAATTTTAGAAATAGTCGGAATGTACTGAAAATGTATCGAAAATGTACTGAAAATGGTTCATATGTACTAAAAACTTGTCAAATGTTCTGACAATGCCATCACTGGTTCCAGTACATTTTTTGAATAAATAATTTGAGTCAAATTGCACTGAAACACGTTTTTTATTTATTTGTACGGGTTTGAATTTTTGCACATTGACTTTATAGCTCAAAAAAATCATACAGAGAACATCTACTTTAACAAAAAAAAATTTCGTGGGAATTGTTCTGAGATAAGCTTTCAAACTGGCTTGTGATCGGTAAACTTATTTTTTTAATTGTATTGAGGTAATACGCCCTAATACACATATGACCGCAGTACTCATTTTAATTTCATATTTACCATAAGAAAATGTAAAATATATACAAACTTATCTGTGTAAGGCTTTCTCAAGCTCACCACTTTTATAAAATATTTTTAGTCCCACCGATTTCAGTAAACGAATTTCTATGAAGATATCAATAAATTTTTATATATTCTGATTACTATTTTAGTGTTTTACCATTATACGCTTCAAAACAACGAATAAAAACTAGGTTCTGTAGTTTTCTGGTTTTATGTATGTTCTGTTGACAGTCAAAAATTAATTTATTTGATAAAAGAATCCACTAGAATTTTAAACAATTAATATAAATTTCCAACATGATCATGGAGAAATAAAGGTATCTAAGATAATAAACAATTTTCGTAAGTTCTGTACATAATGTTGCAACATTGACTTTTATATATATTATTCTTGTATTTTACAGAATTTTGATTCAATTAATTTTTACATTTTATTAAATACTATTATTAAGTTTACTAGTATAACTACTCTTTCAAACTTTACATAGGCTTATGTATATTATTTAAAAACTTTGAAAGTCTTTCTAAAAAAATAATACTGAACTGTAAACACATTAGATGGATATCTATTGTTTAGGTGAGTTTGAATTATAATTATTGTGAAAATTTCAAATCCATATGCGGCAGTGTTCATTAAAATCCCGCAAATGGAGTTATGTACAGAGTGTTAAACATATGTATGTATATGTATTTTATCAAATAAAACTACTAAGGCGAGAATTAATTACAAACTGAATTTTTGAAAAAATTTCAAATTTACGCAACGAAAATTTTACATTTACAGAAAATTCAAGTTTATCTTCACAATAAGTTCCTATTAAATTAACTAATTCTTTTTAAAATATTTATGGCATATTTCGGTAGAGGAGTCTTTTTCAAAGTATACCAAAAGCCGAAAATTAAAATTTGCGACATCCAAAAAACCTGAAATATCTCAGGAAACTGCGTGCCGTCGTAAAGGGCCTTTATAATGCACAATGCCACATATTATAGATTAAAAACAGTAACAGATGGGGATAAACGGCCACTAGATTTGAATTTAACAACCCAAATCCATTAGAAGCGCTCAATCCGCGTAAAAAAAAATTTAGTGGTCGTCTCTATGCGGAAGTTCTATTTCCAATTAAATATATTTCTCAGATGCCAAATATAAAAAATACTATTAAGAGGGCTCAGTTAAGAAGCTCTAAATGTTGCCTTTTTATGAATCATTACAAACATTCGTTATACACTAATTGTTCTAAGAAATGTCACAATTTTGAAGTGCGTGCGTAAAGATGACATAATGCAAAAATTAAAACTCAATGTGGTTGCATATTATCTAAGGAAACATTTCCAATTTAAGATATTAAAAAGAAATAAAAAGTATGCGTTTTATTTTTAATTTAAATTTTGTTTTATTTAAATCATTTTTCTTGTTTTTTTTTATTTTTCTATTTTTCAATTGTAACGTCTAATTTCTTAATGTGGTTTGTTGTGTTTATTTTTTCAATTTTCTTTTTTGTTTGTATATATCTTTAATTAATATAATAATATATATTAAGTCTTAAATATTAAAGGAAAAAAAAATCTTGCATCGTGGGTTTTGCTTTTTCTTTTGTTGATCATCTCTTTTTTATAAAAAAAATTACACATAATACAATTAAAATTAAAATAAGAAATAAAAAAGTATTTCTTAACGTTTCCTTTTTGTTATTTTTGTATATTTATACTTTTATGTTTGCTTTTATTAATTTATGTTTTTGTTGGTTTTTTTAGTTGTTTTTGCCTACTAATTAATATTTTTATTATTACGCTTGATCATCCGAACCAGAACCATCATCATTGTCATCGTCTTCATCTGAAAATGGGAAAATTTACTATTATAGCACTTCTTCGTTCAAATTTTTATCTAACGATTACACTGATGCTTACCTTCACACTCAATATCGTCTTCCTCACCATCATATCGCATATCATACTCATCACTGTCAATTTCGCTTTCACCTTCAATTATTTCTTCTTCTAATACTTCTTCATCGCCTGAATCACCATCGGCAGCTTTATCTTTCTTTGCTTTTTTTGATTCTGATGACTTAGCCTGTAATAAAAAAATATTATTATGTGTTTAACAGATTTATTTGATAAGGATTTAAGAAGTCAATGCCAATATAAGGTTCGTCAAATGAAAAACCCACTCGTTATGAGCAGAAATGATAATTATGTAAAGCGTTACGATATGCAGCAATGCTTAAAAAAGGGTATATAAGCAATCAACAATAATACTTATTCTAGGTCCGTTCCTTAACTAGTCAGATTTGCAGGATTTAGTTCGAAGAGCAGAATTATTGCTGCTAAAATCATGGAAAATGTCAAACTATTAACTGATGTTGTTCAAGCTGAATTGTAAACATAATTCGTGTATTTTTACTCTCCCAATCCCTATTTGAAGAACATGGCACTGAAATGGAGCCTCACCAGAAAATTGTTTTACAGCCATATGGAGATAGTGGATAGGATATCATTGAAAAGAAAGTTTCAAAACTGCATGGATTTGTTTCTCCATATATTCTCTCTTTTATTTACAAAATCTGGAGCATATAAAATGTATTTTGACAATTTTTAATTCAATTAAATTCAAAAAACTTTAATGTTTACTCTCGGCCTAAAAAAGAATGTTTTTTTTTTCGTTTCTGTACTTTTTACAGTTCTTCGCTACTCTCTCGTGTTTGACATTTTTACTGCAATTAATTCAAAAAGTTTTCGAACGTACCGTCTATTAAAACCTAAATAACTGTGTTCTTAAAATATTTAATTCGCTTGTTGCTCCCAAACTTTTAAAGAGGGTCATTTCACGCATCTGGAGAGGCCCCCACTTATTGAATTATTGGTTTGCTTGTCAGCTTGTCATATATTGAATAGTGAGAGCCTTTTCTTTAGTTTTAGTTTTTTCTCATCAATTCGAACACGTCGGGAAATAAGAGTTTCTGAATATTACCCTTGTTGAAATATTTGTTTGTTTAACAGATAGCTATTGAAGTGAGCACTTTCTGCTTATCGATTTCAAACCTTAAGAAAGAAAACAAATTCTCCTTAAAATAAAAAGTCAAAACTTGTAAAAAATTTCATTGGTCCTAGGCCCTGCAAACTAACGTTTCGGCCTTTTTTTGCAGCGATACATTTACTTCTATGGTACAATTGCTTGTTGTAAAGTTTTTTATGTAATTTCACTATTAATGCACCTTCATTGTTTGAGTGTACATGTATTTAAAACGTTGATCGAAAGTTTTTTTTTTGTTTCGAAATATAAGTTTATTTATTAGAAAGGACGTGAAAGTGCAACTCAACGAGTAAACTACTTTTGATTACTGGATTCGTGTAGGTACTAGAGGTGTACTCGAAACAACCATCAAGCCACTCGTCACGTTGCGGAATCGAAACACCAAGCAGAAGTGAGTGCTGCACTTGCGAATAAAATTTTCTGCAAGTTCAGTTACTCGAAGTTTATTACATTCGGAAGTTTCGAGTACACTCATGCAATCTACTAGAGGGTACCTCAAAAACTAAACTATCAAAATACCAAATCCAATTCATAGAATAGTGCTAAGTAAATATAAGAATTATTAGCTAAGCATCACGAAATTGTTTAATTCTGGCTCGAAATCAATATAATCAAATAATTTTGTTTTAAACTTAATACATACTTAATAAAACATATTAACCTCGAGCCAGAACAATTCAATGTTTCCATGCTGAAAAAGTCGAATAATTTATAAAATCAAATTAGGAATATATTATTTTATTGTTCTCCTCAAACGACATGAGTTAACGATACAGAAATCTGTAAATATCGTAAATATATATTATACTTAACAAATTGTGGTATTTTTGCCACCCACTAATCTATTTACCAACAGTACACATACAAACATATCTCCTTGGGCAAGGACAAACTCTTTTACTCTGAACATACTACATGATTTTTAACTTAAATAATTGAATTTTGGGTCAAGTCATAACTCATGCAGGTGCTTATCTTATCCAAGCTAATAAATTGTTCGAATTAAATACTGCCGATAGTTGACAATTGTTTTTATACACAAATATGTTAAATTAACATTTAAAAAGTTCTTAGCTGAAATGTTTAAGATTTGGATATGGGTGGCCGGTAAATAAAAAATGTCTTGCAACAATCTGAACAACACAGAAACACCCAGAAATTTTAACATTTTTTATTCTTTTCTAGAAAAACAAATCTTCAGATGTAAGAACTGTTCTTGTGCTACAAAACACGTCACTAACCCCATGATTAGAGAGACGTGACGAATGTATTGTTGGAAAAAGCAATGCGCTGAAATCAACTCGCTCTTTCTCACATAAACAAAAAAAAGCAGAACTGTACCCGACCTTACATAGCCAAAAGGTGGAATAAAAAGACGGACAATAGGTCGCTCAGAGTTTGCATTAAGGCGGCAAGCCAAGGCAACGCTATACATATGACAACGATATAAAAGTAGCGTTACCTAGGGTAGCGTGTGTTCTATGACGTTGAGGGAGAACCGAATGAAGACGATTTTGTTATCGGTAAAATAGCATTCATGACATATATTTATGCAGCAATAATGGCTAAGAGCATTCACTAATGGGCAAGCAACACATCACAACGAAGAGAGATAGAAAGAGCGAAAAACAAGTATAAGACCGGCCGGGTACACTTCAGTTGAAACTGGCATAGGAGTGCTTATCGAGACTGTGTTGTTGTTTTGTTTTGGCTTGTGTTTGTTGTGCTCTGACTATATATTATAAACAATATTTAGTAAATATGTCTGTTTGGCTTGGGTATATAGTAGTATGTACTAGGTGAAACATTTAGGGCGAATGCTACGATACCTCAGTCTGTCTCTCTTTTGCTCACATTTGACTTATATTTTTTGCCTTTAGCGCAAAGTAAAAGTACAATGAACGCAACGAAAAAGGAAAAAGTAATAAGTTAGAGCAAGATAGCAATAGAAAAGTAACGTCGTGCGGTGCTCTAATGTACCTACATATGTATGTATGCTACTTGTCATTTATTGTCAATATATTTTTTTTTAAATTTGGGTTTTTTTTTCCTAATTACTTACAGTGTATTTTTTATACACATTTGTTCAACGTACCATGGAATTCATATTTTTGGAAAAGATAGGAATATATATATATATAATATATACATGCATGTACATAGATACTCGTACATCAATGTCTTAAGGTTAAATTTTAACAGAGGATAACTTTTCCGGTCATAATTGTAACTTTACTCTACATACATACATACATACATAATACCTCAAAAGTATGCCCCATTTTCAAATTCTATTAATCGGAAACTTCTTTTTTTCCAGTGTTAACACGTCAAGTGCAAAAAATGTGCTTTGTTTTTCTTTTTAAGTTTGTTTTGAAAATATCAGAAACTGTACATGTATTTAAGACTAGTATACATGAATAACTTTTGTTGTTGTTTGCTACCATATATGTACACCATGTTACAAAAGTCTACATACGATATCAATTATAGGCATTTATAAGTAATGGGATGTTTTTTCTTTTTCATTTAATACGTAATTTAGAAAATGTTCAAAACGTTTGTATAAAACCTTGCTCTTCCCAAACCGTTAACTCTCAAATCGCAAAACGAACCACATATTCTTCTAATTTCTTTGTCTAATACATGTTCTGTTGCTAAGCAGGGTGACCATGCTCGAATTTGAATAAGTGTTTGGAATAATATCGCGACCTCGAAAACCTGTTTCAAGTGCTCATCAATTTTGAATATGTACGTTAAAGATTGGGAAGGCTTTCGAGTCAAGCAATTGCTTTATATACCCATTTGATGATCCCATTTCTCTGCGGACTACGGTGCGAATAATAATTAAAATAATACTTATGATTTAACTTCATATAATGGTTTCAGTAAGCTGTCAAAATGTATACAAAGTATTTGACTTCGCATTAAACATTTTATGTAATTGAACTGCGATAATGTAATGAATCAGTGGAAAATAGAGCGAAGTAATAATGAAAGATCAAAAACTTTCAAAAGTATGGCGAAATTGACGTATATGGTCTATGTATTCGGCTTGACTTTAAAATATCTAAGTAAGCATCCCGAGTACCACGGCAGTAACCACATACATGTAAGTGAAGTCAACAGAAAGAAAATCCTGCCAAACAGTGTAAGCCAGCGCAAATTGAAGATCCAACCTTGTAAGATCGACTGTTTATTAAACGATCACAAAAATTTAGAGGGACATAAAATTTCGCAAGTGTTTAAAACACTTAAATAAAGAATTTATACATATGTATGTACGTTCATATTATATATACATATATATTAAACAGAATAGCACCGCCGCGATGCAAAGGCCGGCTTATGTTACATATATGTACATGCATATGTACATATGTATGTTCTTAAATTAAATTTGGACATACATATGTATGTATATAAACAGCTAAAATATTTTAGTTCTACACATAATTTTCTGCATTGTGTGTGCACAAAAATCACCGCATTTGCAAATCCATATCAAAATAATAGACCGTATAGTATTTTACTCAACGGGAATATTAGAGCTGATCCAAATTGGAACCACGATGGTGTACACGATTTTCATAGAAATAGTGGACACAAACGCCTTCACGATAGTTCATAAAGGTTAAGAGCATTATTCCAATTAATTTACATTATGCTGGTCATCAGATTGCACGAAAAATTATATACTTTATCTCACCTACAACTTTATTTCAAAGAGCACGCTACGTGTGCTCGTAGCGTGTATCCTATTTCAAAAGTTCCAATAATAATTTAATGCCTACCTCAACATCATCTGTTTCTCTTTATTTCTATTTGTTACTCAACAACTAATAGTATTTCCATTTTTGTACCTCTATCGCCATTAAAGCCCCGCAGTTCTTGTACGCGAGTTTCACTTGTTTTTCTTGGAAATCTATTACATTGTGAACATATAACCATTTCAGTTTTTGCCTCTATGGAAAATGCCACGCCTACTTCTCATTATAATTTTTATTGAAGATAAAGACCAAGTCTAAGGAATAATACTAAACAAATTTGAACAAAGTCTATTGATTTATTAATTTTTTATCATTGTATTGATATAGATTTTAATCAAAATGTTGGGTGTTCGAGTTAGTAAATAATTAACACAATATTTCAACACTGTTACTCATTTAGCAAACTCTGTTACAGCAGACATCTGAAGCATTAGCATGTTTAATATTTCAGCAATTATTGAATCTCGAACATATCCAACCGGTTTTTTTTATGTGTGTCTATTTTTTTATTAAATAAACAATTCCTTAGTGAATTCTGATAGTTTTTTGCCTTTAAATAAACTTCCACCTTACAGTAACCACTTTAGTCAATTGGTCTCTATGGTTTAATAATGAATGTTTTTGCTTAACATGTGTTGCTTCGATACTTCGTTTAAAAAGTATCGTGATTTGTAATGAATTTCACGTTATAAATTGTTTTTTTAATATAAAACAAACTTATATTTGAAATCAAAGATTTTATTATTGGCCTATTGCACCTGGATTTGAACACGAACCCCCTTACTCCGAAAACAATAGGCTTACCTACTCAAATGCAATGTGAACATTTACATGAATATGAGTAATGAGTACATCATGGAGTGATCCAGGATGCATCATGAAGCGATATAGGATGCATCATGACACGATCCGTTATGCATCATGGAGCGATCCATCTCCGCATAGAATAATTACAACTGGGATTTCTGTTTTTAATATGATATAACTAAGCAAACTCAACATGTTTTAATAACTTTCTCAACGACATTCGCCATGGATCGACCTCTTTTTTTAGATAATGCGTAATTTCTTACATTCATAGTAACTCCAAATTATCTCGAGTATTCCATCATTGCGTCTCAAAATTTTTTTCCTTTTTATTTGTGACTGTTTTACTATTTAAAAGTTATTGCCAAATTAGAACTTGTGTTTGGTGAAAATTCTAAAAAAACTTAAGTTTAAATGCACAAATAGCACAGCAGCAAAAATTAATTTTTAAGTATAGCATTTTTTTTCTACACCGATGCTGTACTTTGTTTATTTTGAAGCTTGTGTAAGTTAATAAAAACAATAGCGTATCAAATGAATGATAATTCTAGATCCATAACTTAACAACAAATTGTAGTGGCAGCTAAATGTTATAAGGTAGCCAGTGAGACAAGTTAAAGGAGATATTTACTTTGATAACAAAGAGGAAATGTGTATAGTGTGCTGTGAAGTTTTCTCAACTGTAATAATGTGCTACCCACCGATTTGCACTTCAGAGTTTTATCACTTTTTTATCAACTCCGTAACACCCTATGTTACCCTTTTTATCCATTTCTAAATTTGGATCAACGGCATTAATGTTGCCAGATGGTGAAACAGTAAATGGAACGCTTTATTCATACATTTTTTTTCTTCTCTGTTAAATTGTTTCTAATCCGAGTGAAATGAAAGTGAGTTTGTTTGCGGTGTTTGTTCTACATAGAAACCGAATGATTTGTTGCTTTTGAATTCGTTTCAATTTCACATAAAATTTAAGTTCGAAACAGTGATAGATATGTAGATGTCAGTTGAAAAACCAATTTTCATTACAATTATTAATTTTCTTAAACTACAAGAAAAAGAGCAATTGCAGTTGTAACTTGCAAGTGAAATTAGAACCTATTTGGCGGTATATTAATCCGATAGCTAGAGTTCACACAAACCGAAAATCTATTAATGTACATATGTAGTAAATTTATTGATCTCGAAATTGTGTAAAAATATTATAAAATCGATATCCCTTTCGTTTTGACACAGGGTTATTTACAATTTGTTATTGATTCTGACATAATTCTAATTCACGGTCCAGTAAAATTTTTGTTTCACGTTGAAAAGCAGAGGTGGATTTTTAAATTACCTTATCTTATCAAAAAGTGTCGTTCAGATCTAATTTGTGAGAAAAAATTCGCTAAAAGCTGTGAACCCATGAACCGATTTAGACAAAAAGGAAGTCAATTGAAAGGTAATTACCAAATTTTTACAATAAATCGCATTAAGAAGTAACTTGGCTAGCGAAGAATGTTTTTAACACACTATGGATACTAATCCTTAGCCGCGACCGAAAAAAATGAGTTTTGTGTAAAATGTCAACAAAAATAGAAAATGACGTGTCGGGTGAAACTATTTGAATTTGAAAATACGTGGATAAATTTTAAGCCCAAAATAAGATAGTCTCATTTAGCGATTTAAAAAAGTACCGAGGGCGGTCTGATCTCCAAGTTAAGAGCGCAAATGAAAAGTTTGAACAATAACGAAAAATTTGGTATAGCATTTTTTGCTCGACTTATCAAGCTCCACAAGAATCTTATCATTGAAGCATGCTTCTGAAAATAATTTTCAATTGCTCTGGGTATTAAAAGCTTTCTAAGACCATTAAAACTCTATTCAATACAGTAAAGCTGCATATCATGTAGATGTCATCAATAAGAAAATAAACCTGATATCATAAAATCGAAGCGAAATAAATGTATTAAATCTGAACATGAGGCTTTTTATCTTCCAATTGGTATGAGTTTCATAATAGTTCGTTTTTTTGCTGAGTGTATCAAGAATTGAGTTAGATAGGGTATAAAATTACAAAAATGTGAAGTAAAGGAATAAGCCACGAGCGAAAAAGTTTCAAAACGAAACCCTTTCGTCATAAAATGGAAAAGTGGACAAGCAAAATGCGATTATCACGTTTTAGAGTACGATTGCATTTTGTTGCCAATGACATTGTAGTGTAGGGGAGTAAGGCTCCAAACATTGGTTTAATGATTCTTAAAACTACTAAAAAAATGCTTTTTGATTAAAACTTCAGACAAAAATATTCACTACTCTCGTTTATAGTTTTGACAGCTAACGTCAAAATTTTGCACACGCACGAGCATTCTCAGCAAGTGCCTTAGCCCACGCTCTCCCATTTACAAATAAGCACTATTCATGAAGCACGACTTTTAGCAAGTTCTTATAGACTGGTAGGTATTTGGAAACTTACTTCTGCCGGTCGTTTTGTCGCTTTTACTGGTGTTCCCTTGGGCGGTGCGGCATCAACACTATCTTCATCATCTTCCTTTGACGCTGTACCATTATCGGCGGCGGCAGATTTTTTCTCTTCAACGGCTGGCTTTGTTGATTTGAGATCTTCCTTTAGCTCTGCTGCCGCATCGACAGCATCAGCAGCCTTCTCAACGGCGATATCTCCATTATTTTGTTGTTCAGTAGCGGCTGACATTTTTGTTATATTTTTTGTTGTACAATTGCAGATTAATTGATTTATAAATTATATAACTTTTTTGCTATTTTTAATTCAAAAAAAAAACTAATTTTATTATTAAATTTTTTGCTCTAAAATATTTTACGAACTTTTTTTGCTTTCTGGTTAATTAAAAATTTGTGGCACACAACTTTCGCAAGATATTTTCCGGATGATAACTCTAGAACTGTACTGTACGCAGCACACGGACACACTATTTTAATTTCACAAAAAGCGCAGAGTATATATAAATTAAAAATATGCTTCTGCTTGCTTTTTGTCGTGTATCTCGCACTCTTCTGCCTATAGCTATAGCTACTCTATATTGCTGTATCTGTTAGATAGGTAGATTTTTTTTGTTTGCAAGATTTCTTTATGGCGCGTCCACTGTGGTTGTTGGATATTTTTCAATACAG
The DNA here is from genome assembly GCA_963680825.1 of Meiosimyza decipiens. Taxonomy (NCBI): domain Eukaryota; kingdom Metazoa; phylum Arthropoda; class Insecta; order Diptera; family Lauxaniidae; genus Meiosimyza; species Meiosimyza decipiens. The sequence goes on from OY804260.1 coordinate 76,310,962, forward strand.
AATGGCAGGCAAGTATTTAACAATTTTTATACTAAACTCTTCAAACCACGATGTCTACCCGTTGAATGCTCGTTCTCGACTGAAGGCGTCTTCTCCAAAGTGCACACCAAATGCTGATGAGGAGCGAATTCTAGGTTTATTGGTAAAAGTTTTAAATGCGTTTCTATTACTTAGTTTTAATTACAACTGGACATTTTCTTGCATCTTTAGAAACTGTAAAATATGTGCACTTTTTTTGCATTTAAAAGGTTTCAAATTAAATAAATTATAAATCAAATAGACCAAATCAAGTGGGTTCCGTGAGTTATTCCATACAAATGCTGCTTGGGTTTCGTGAGTGCTCGGTGCTTAATTTGTAATCGCCGTCGTTTGGCGGTAAATTTGAAAATTGTTTTTCTTCTTGTGAAGGTGGTTGGTTAGATGCTTCGACATTGTGGCTGTTTCGTAGTCGTCCGTCAGTTTGCTATGACTTGGTCTCTTGGTGGAATTGCCTTCTTGTTGGTTGGTCGGTCGGCCGGTTGACTTGAAAATTGCGTGCACCGTACGTTAAAAAGTAAAGCAGTCGGTACTCAAGCTTCTTCATCAGTTTAATTATGGTAGATGGGCTGGAATCTTTCATGAGTGCATAGAGGTAATTTTTGTTTGTGGTTGTTTACAATTGGGCTTGAACGGAATTTTACCGGTGTTGTTTTAATCCTAGTAACAACTAGAAGTGCTGGATGTAGCTTTTCTGATGATAGTGATGTAAATATAATTACTGTTATTAATCCATCTAATCATAAATATTTTTAGATTTTTTCAAAATAAAATTCAATTTTAAAATCGACACTTACTTGTTTTCTAGTCCAGCGATGAACATGAAATAAATTCTAATTTTAAATTCGGTTTGAAAAAATCCAATATTTTTACTCCCAACTAAACTGAAATTTGTAGCATTTTTTTGGAATTTTGTCCCAGAAAATTCTAATTAAAACTGCGTAACGTATTTGAAATTCAGGAAACTTGTTCCAAATTGTGGAATTTCTGAAATTGTTTTTTCATCTTAAATTTTTTTCACATATTGAATATGACTTAGAATGGGTGTCGCTGTTAATCCCGCTAATTTTTTAATAATTTTCACTTTTATTGTATTAAATTGGAAAACCTAAATTATAAACTTTGTGAATTGCCAAATTAAAACCAAAGTAAAGCAACCAGGAACGGATTGGAAGTGCTGGATGTAGCTTTTCTGATGATAGTGATGTAAATATAATTACTTTTATTAATCCATCTACTTAGGTACTTTAATCATAAATATTTTTAGATTTTTTCAAAATAAAATTAAATTTTAAATGACACAGTTGTTGATTACTTATGAACATGTGCGTGAAATATTAGACATAGGGTGGTTTGCAATTGAAGGAATAATTTTTCTAGGTTTTTATAATTCTTAATCGGGCTTTTTTAGTTATTCGTGCGATTTTTCATGAAATTTTTTTTAGGTACGACGCTGTTCAATATAAAAAACATGTTTTCTATAAAAAATAAGATTAACATAGAAAAATTAAGAACGTCAATTCATGAATTTTTGTCACAAGTATTGAAATATATGTTAAACACATATTTCTTGCTTATAAGGTTTTAAAAACTAATTTGAGTTACTACATATTGATGGGCTTTGCATATTATCTGGTAAGTGAAAAAACATAAAAACTACTATATTTCTTTTGAGCTGATTTTATAAACTGTGCCGTTTACCGCTGTTATACGTTGCGCCGTCATTAAAACTTCTAAGCTCCACAACTCATACAAATCTTATGATATGAGAGTATTTTTGGATAAAATAATAGAATAGAAATATTAATATTTTTGGCTTCTTCTTTGATTTTACTATAGGCTCAAACACATTTTTTTTTAGAGAAAAATCGAAAAATATTTAATATCAATGAGTTTTTGAAACATTCAGCTCTAAAAATTTAAGTTGTTGATTCGAGCTGATTTCTTCAAAGTAAATTTGGAAATGTTTGACTGCTGTAAAAGTATTTAAAATGGTTGCAGATTATGCTTACACATAAAAGAGTGTTTCAGTCATAGAGTTCTCCAAACTCTGGTAGTAACTTGACGAAATTTTCAAATTGATGCTTTGCAGTCCAAAAAATTAAATTTTAAATTTAGATCAAAAATATCGTGTCCACAATCAATTACATATGTACATATATATATACATACATATGTGCAAGCATAAATATATAGTTAATATAAAGTTGCAAAGCATATATTTGTTATTATGCTATATGTAACATTAAATCGTTTGTCTACCCAATGCCGTTACAAAAATTCGGATAGCAACTATTTGCATCACTAACTTGGTTGTACATATTTAACTTTGTGCCGTTACAGAAAGCACCCTTCGATGGCTCAGTTCCTGTTTATTTGTACTCTAAGTATTCTTATTCAAGTGTTTTTTATATCTAATGGCGTTACAAATATTCGGGTAAAAATTATTTACATCACTAACTTGGTTGTATTTAACCTTCATGTTCCTTTGTGTAGTCACAGAGACCACTCAGTTCTTGTTTACCATATTAGCTCTCAAACGCTGAAAAGAAAATGTTCCCGAATGGAACAACATGCAGACTGTGTTTATTTATTTAAAACGTACGATATTTTTGGTCAGATTCAAATTAAATTTTCTGTTTTGGATAACTCAAAATAAAACTGCTAGCTTTTCAAGTATTTAACAAAATTATTGTTGCTATCGTAGACGATAAATTTACGAGACTTTGTTATACATATGAAAAATATATTCCGCGGAAATATCAAACCCCGTTTCCCTCCGTCAAGTTACACACATAAATGTTTTGAGTGAAATTTCGATTAGGACTGGTGTTTCCATGAAATAAATAATTTAATTGAGATTGTAAAGTTTCTTTAGTTTATCGTCTCTGCTGGTTTTTTAAAAAATATTCATTTAAAAAACTCACAAAATACATATGTTAGATATGTCCGATATTTTGCATTAGTGCGTATTTCCGTATCCAAATTCTTTTTTTAACTACATATTTTAACTTTTATAAATAAATATTTTCCTTATACAATTGCTCAAAAAAAAAAAACAAAAAACAATTTAAAAAAAGGCAAATGCGTGTTAACAGATACTCAAAATAAAAAAATTGTTCAACCCTCCGATGACCGATAAGGTCCCAAGGGACTTATGACGTTTTCAACGACGTGGGATATTACCATGTCTCCTACAAATAAGAATCGGTGATACGATTCCGTGACATTTTTCATAATATTCAGCTCGAAGACAATTATGACGTCGATGACCAACAACGTCCGCAGGTGGTACGACTTGAAATCCACAAAAATACACACCTGTAATAAATTATAATTATCGATATCTTCTAATTTTTTGAACGTATGTATAAATTGATTGCCCAGATTTTGTTCCATTTTGTAGAACATACCGATTATATGCAAAACAATATTCTAGAGACTTGCATGCAATTGGTTCGTGTTTTTCGGCGCTATGTTCATCCAATTTATCGATATTTCATAGCTATGGGTAAGGAAGCGATAGAGATAAATATTCTGAGGTGTTCCGACGTGTATTGAGTGATGTTTTATATACGTTTTATATACTCCTTTGCAGCTGTAGAATTTTCATGCATATCTGGCTATGTTGCTGCATGTAGGTAATTATCGGTTGGGTTCTGAGCCAGCAATGAGTAGAAATGGTTTCTATGACATCAACAGAACTATACGCTTTGATAATGGATATACCATTCATATATCATATCGATAATGAAGATGATTTAAAAAGAAACAATTAATCGAATTACCATATTAATAAAGAAGGTCCCCAGGGACCTTGTTGGTCATTGACGTTGTAAAAAGTTGTCGGTAATCGGAGGGTGGTGGCTAGTTCGGCGTTCGATGGCTTGTCAAAATCTTACGCAGATGATGACGTGTCTGCTATCAGAAATGCAGAAATAATTCTCAAACACCACTTATCTAAAACCGGCTCTTAGACCAATGCGACTGAGAAAAACATGTGCTTATGTGTAAGGGTGATAAGTATAATCGACAAAGGGTTAATGGAATCAGAAATGATCTACATACATACAATACAACTTTTTCTGTTGACTTAGATTCGTCTTAAATATGATTAACATTTTTTTAAAAACTCTTTTAAAACTTCCAAACTATTATATAATTAATTTTTTATCGTGAGTATGTGTATAATATTTAATTTTATTTTATTTAACACCTGTTTGTTGTGCTGGATTTTCAATAAATGTCGTCAATTGATATTACATAATTTTTTTTATTCTCATCTCATCATAGCGTAAGTTAACTCCGTGATAGGGTCACTCAAACTTATGAAAACAACAATTTATGCCTAATTAATATATATTTATAGAAAAAAGCTCAGTCAGCTTAGTAGCTTTAAACTGTTTGGCATATCAGCTTAGTTACTTGTATTAGAAAAGTTGTTCTATGCACTAGTTGAAGTTTGGTACGATTTATTGATAACATTTATAGCATTGTTTACAGAGAGTTAAATCGATGTGACTCAATGCTGATGCCTGTGTGTTGATTTACGATTAAGCAATCTTAAAAGTGAGAACTACAATACCATGGAGTGGGGTGGACAAATACCCTACTGTTTTTGAATTACACTTGTGTCATAGGAGGTACAAGACCTACATTATTGTGGAAACATTTTTTTCGTTCTCTTTTGCCACTTTTGTTAACTCGCATAAGAGTCCCATTATTTCAGCAATAACAAGAAGTTTGGGAAATTTCAAAAGCTATGTAGATCCGAATAAATTACACAAATGGCTTTGAGTAAAATGCAACATGTTGGCCATTATGCCAAGCGTGTATTGTTTATATGTAGGTTTGTATGTATTTACTTATTTGCGCAAATCTGTTGACTGATTTGCCATTTGCGCAAATTATTTGAGTTCATAAGCCAGCCCTTAGAGGCAAATTTTTGTATTCAAATAATAACGGCCTTTTGCGTTTTTCTTGTCAAAAGAATAATTTTAATGAGTTTTAAAGAGAAAAAACCGTCCTTATAAGTGCATTAAGTGACTTAAGTAAATTCCCTGTCAAAATTTTAATAAATTTGGGAAAAGCAAAAATTCCTCTCCGACTGAAAGAAAAATTGTATGAGGTACTGTCTAACATCATTACAGTGTAGGGAAATTGGCCCAAACTTTAGATTTTACGTCGAAAATAAATGGATTTCATTATACAACAGTTTAAAAAACCACATTAAACAACTCAAGCTAGTGAAAGAACATTGTATGTACATAAGTTAAATTGAAAAAGTGAAATGCTTTTCTGATATCATCACATGCAAAAGCTCAAATGGAAGCTAATTACAACGTTAAATTATCTTCGTAAGCCGTAGGTTAATGCATTGCCAGAAACGTACCAAAAATTATGTTGAAAATCACAAAAATCTTCCGAGCTTGGCCGGTTCAACACCGGCCACTTGGCAGCCCTGTTCCACGGGCAGGTGATCTTTATAAGTAGCCTCTATTTGAGCTCTTGCATATGATATGTAGAAATTTATTGACAATTTTTCCTCTGTTTTGGATTCTCATTGACCCATTGTTCCTATATGTTAAATGATTTGAAATATCACAGCTATATTTAAGTAATTAATAATAATTCTTTTGTTGGAGGCCTTACTGTATTTACATTTTCTGAAGAGCTTAAAGCTTTGTGACTAAAAATTTTAAAATATTTCTTGAGTCATTCAAAATGTAAGAACTTTTACTTTCATAAACCAAAATGTTTATAGTATAGTTATTTCATCACAGATATTTGAATACGCAGTAATTGAGCATAGAAATTATGATATGATGAAGCGCTGACGTCAAACGATTGATTGGCTACACATTCATTCGTACATTTGCTTAAGTTTGCCTGATAGGGTTCTTACGTTTGCCAAATTGCATACGACTGGGTCTTTATATGTACATACATGTAATGTGAATCATTTCAAAAATGCCACCTTGAGTTGTACACACATCTTGAGTTTTTTGAAGTATTAACGACGCAAAAACAATGGATATTACTAGAGAAGTTAATAAATGTTCCATTTTTTAATTCTGGCTACGAAGCCTTGTTCAGGCAGCTGCGATATAAACCAAGGGCTGATTGTAATATGACGTGACGTATAATTCCGAATAGTATTTTTGTAATTTTTCTTCTGAATCATAAGGGGCCTTCAATCGCAGTCTTTTTTTTTGTGAAAGTATTAAAATTGTGCACCGAGCTGATCGAACTTTTGCCATACACAACTAGCCAAATTCGACCAACTCATATTCAGTTGTTCGTTGTCCGTATCATACAATAGCAACTCATGAGTTTCAAGCTATGTATTTGTTTGCTTTTTCCCACTGTACGGCACACCACAATTTTTGTTTCTTTTCTTCGATCGAATTGTACACAGGCACAAATAGAAGGAAAAAAATGAGATGCAAGCGAACACATCGAACTGATCGAACTGAGCTGAGTCGAGTCAAACGAATTTGGTTCGGCGTTGAAATTTTGTAAAAAGCTTATGAATTTCGAGTTTGTTCGAGCAAACTTTGTTCGCTGCCCAGCCTTAATACATGTACATATGTACATATATGCATGTATGTAGAACTTCAGCGATTCCCTAAACTTTTATCCGAACTCCTTTATTTAAAAAAATATTTAGTAATATTGTTCCGAGCTTCTCGATTTAAGAACTTAAAAAATAAACTTCTTTTATCTTAGGCTTGGATAAAAATTTTTGAACCAAAAACTTTTTTTTACTAAAACAGTGCTCTTCCGATTTCATTTCAGAGATTTTTAACAAACGTGTACGTAAATATAGGGAATGGCATCTATACCGATACGAATACCGATACATGGGAATATTCCGATACATTGATATCTGCGATATTTATTTTTCGATATATCGATACATTCAAAAATGATCAATTAAACACACCAATCAAAACTACTATATTCACAATAGATATCATATCAACTGGATAAAGGAACTGTCAAAATATTAAAAAAGGATATTCAAATTAATGCAGACGTTGATGGATCCATAACAGACAAGGAATAAAGAAAGAAAAAATAAATGGAAAATTACACTTCTTAAAACAATTAAACGATTCAACAACAATGGAGACAGAAAAAAAGGACACAACGAAGCTAAAAATATTTTTTATGAATATCGGCATCGGCGATAAATTTTTATGAATATCGGTATCGTATCGGCGTATCGCAGAATCCATAGTGCATGAATACATGTGTATGTATGTACATCGAAATCGGATTTTCAACCCTGTTTTTAAGTTTTTTTAAATGTTGTTTAAACTTGTTAGCACTTCAAGTCCTTTAAACGTCATAGCTACAACTGAACTGTACCTGAACGTGAGCACAAGCAGCAATCTTTCTCATCTCTCAGAGTGTCGACCCTGATTTCAATTACAGAGCTATTAACAGCGAAGCAATGTGGTCAAATGCTATTATTGGATACTATGTGTTTCCTCACACAGTTTCGTTTTCTTCTTTTGTATGGAAGTAGATTAGTGAATCACTGAGTGCGTCAACTGCATAATATAGCACATGGGTGAAGAGTGATTCTTACGCATGCATTTTGTTGTTGCTGTTTTGAAGAGTGTTGAAAAATGTTGGGATCGACTGATTTCTTATACCCTACATTTTAAGATAAAACTCGTTTGCTATTTACGACATTTGGGAGCTCGGTTTCTTGCAATCTACAATAATGTTTACTATGTCAACGTTTACACGAGAAAATTCAGTCTGAGAAATTCTTGTCTATTCTCTTTTGTGAATTTCTTTTGCGTTTACACACGGAAACTAGAATTTGTTTGTGCAAGAAAATTTCAAAGCAATTACTGCGTCAACTCGCCACAACAAACGTAAATTCAAAGCATAATATCAGCTAAAGAATAGAACGAAAGGGATTTCGCGTGTACGACAAATTCTGTACACCACCCTTTCGTTTTTCCCTTCTTGCCAACAGACAGGGAAACTTTCTTTGAAGAGTTTCCTCGTGTAAACGCTGTCTATGTAACATACGTTAATATCATATGCCAACAAAAATCTCTTCGCTTTTTTTATTTCAAAAACAACTGTCACGAGGACAGAATAGAAGATTTTACAAAACAAAAAACCATTTCCATTTGCTTTAATAAAGCTATGGTCATTCATTTCGGGCATGTCAATTCGTTATAAATTAATTGCACGAAAGTGCCTACCCTTAAAAGTGTAAGTCTTAAAAATCAATTTTATTATCGATCATATGGTACATGATCAAGCATATTTTTTTTGTGCAAAATTGTTTCCATCAGTGACGTCAATTCAGTAGGGCTAGGCAGGGCATTGCCGCCTCTCCCCAAGGATCTGATACTAGATATTATTCAATACATTAATTCAATGAACCTATCAAATAGTGGTGGAACTATAATTCTCGCTTTTCTCCTCCCCAAGATTTGTTGAAGTGACGCCACTGGTTCCTTACATTTTTTTTCTTTTTTTTATTGAGGTTAGCATGTGCACACTCATATATATGACAGTTTTCTATAATAACAACAGTGATACCTCAATAAAATATCAGAGTAGTAACTGATTAAATAGAAGATTGTGATGTGGTATTTAATTCTGTTACTGTTATGATAATAAGATATTGCGGTTATAATTACAACAAAATTAAATGTGAAAAGTAAGTATGTATGTAAAATATTTTTATACCGACATGACACTAGAATAGAAGTTTAATCTTTACTTGTTGGAAAGCCAAAAAACATTTTCACTTTATTATTGTACCGGAAGCAGCCAAAGGAAAGATTTCAACATGTCGAAATATAGAAAAATACCCTCAAGCTACAATACCTATTAAGAAACTAATAAAAAAGTGAAGATATCCAAGATTTACAACCTTATCGGGATATAACTGTACTTGATTGTACCATACTAAGAGCTGCTGTATTCAAACTTTTTGTTCACACAATGATTTAGTTAGTGTTTGATTTGTTGGCATGCAAGTTGATTGTCACAAAAATACGAATATTAATTTGCGCATGGAAATCTATGTATATATAATATAATAGAAAAGAATATAGTAGAATAGAATAATACAAAAAATGTTTGCTTTTAGTGCAAGCATGCTAAATGCATTGAAGCTACTTTTAAAAAATTTCATGTTTTTGTTTTTTCGATGGGACTATTTTTTTTAGCATAAAACGTGACAATGCAGGATTGTTATGTGACCGGTATTGACCCGGCCAACTCCGGTATTTCATGTGAAAACCGGGAGCCTGGTAAAAATTCAAAAACTTCAGATATAGCTGAGAACTAGACAATTTACATATGTGTCAAGAATTTCAAAGCAAAAACAAAGGTCATTAAAATTTCCCACACCAAAAGTTTTTACCATTTCATGAATTAATTTCTTAATAACAAAAAATAAACTTTTACCTTATGAGGGAAAATTTATAATTTTTTTTTCAAAAGGCCGGGAATGGCAACCCTACGACAATGGAATTGGCTGGAGGAAATGCACTAACTTTATTAAATCTAGAAGAGTTTTAATAAAATAAAAATATATAGCTGGTTTAACCATACTCACTTACAAGGTGTTTATGTACGAAATATTACTGGCAAGAAGCAAATGCAGCATAAACCCGGTATCAGTTTGAAATTAAAAAAAAATATAGATTATTTCTCCAATATTTCTTTTATATTTTTAATTTAAAATATATCTATATTAAATTTTTAAATATATTTTGCTAAATGCTACGATACAGTCTAAAATTAAAAATAAGAGATAAATAACTAAATAGTAGTAATATCAAAGGACTTACAAAAGCAATTGCTTATGAAGGGATTAAGTTTCGAATTTTGGTGCACTATGTTTATAGTTTGCTATGAGGCTTAACTGGCCAATGCAAGACACATGCTATATTTAATATAGTTGAATTCTCAAACGTCGGCTTACAAAGCTTACTGATGACACCATGTTGCAGTGGTTGAAACTAGTATAAGCAGCTGATTGCCCACTTTTGTTTCTTTAATGAATTTTGCGCTGTGTTTTATTTTCCACCAAGAGTGCTGAACAGGACGCTCAGTAAAAAACATTAAAAATTAATAAGTTCTCTGATATTTCTATTTTAAAATTTATCTAGATTAAATTTTTTTAATTTTGTTTTGCCAGTTTTGATAATTTTTTTCATTTAAATTTTAACTTCAGCATCTTTGACATTAGATTTGGATTCCTATTTACACGAAAACGTATTAATACATTAACTCACTACATCATCTTAATTCGCATTAACATAACTAAAAAACTGCTCAGAAGTGGCGCTTAAGTTCGATGTGTGCAAATAGCACGATAAGATTTTCTCCGTATGTGCTTTAAAATCTCATTCTTAACACATAGCAATAAACACAGCCTTCGCAATATACCAACTCTGATTTAATATTAGCGTATCTGACAGTTGACAGCAATGGAACTTCCGTTTACTTTTCACTTCTTCTGGTTCGTTTCTTTCTTTGATAATATTTTGCCAAGATGGTGCGTTTGTGAAGATTTTTATTGAAGTCAAATTATTAATCCAATAACATCACGCTAACTTTATATTAAATATGTAGTTTAGCGATTTATAAATGTTGATTAAATTTTAATCGCTTAAATTATGTTATTATTAATGAATAAGTTTTTAGAAAATTACACCAATAAATTAAAATGTTTCCTTTTAGGTGAATGTACCGAAACAACGACGCACCTTCTGCAAAAAATGCAAGGTTCACAAGCTCCACAAAGTGACACAGTACAAGAAATCCAAGGAGCGTAAGAGTGCTCAGGGCAGAAGACGTTATGACAGGAAACAACAAGGTTTTGGTGGACAAACAAAACCCATCTTCAGAAAGAAGGTATGTGTGTAGTTTTGTGTATGGGAAATAAAAAAATGAAATTGGTGCATATCAGTAGAACTAAATTGCTGTTGAAATTGATTTAGAATTTCTGCAAAGCTCTTTAGTGGGATAACCTATGCTAAATGAAAATTAAGTCGCAACGATGATTTTTTGAAGCTGTTGGCAAAATGTTGCTCTCAGCTGTCCGGAAGGCTTGAACAATATATTAAGTAGGAACATATTTACTTGAACTCACGTTCCCTTAAAACTTTAGGTCAAACAGTGCTTAAAACAAAATGTGAAAAACAAGACGGATGTATTTAGTTTCGGAGATATTGCCAACGTAACTTGCGGATATTGATTTCCAAAATATAGCTAATTAAATAAGTTATCGTATTGGGGCATAAATTTTTGATACCTAAATTACTATTTTATAGATATTTTATTTAAATTACCGGTTTGCCACAGATATATTCATTTCCTCTATAATGATGTAACATTTGTAGAACATTGTTTCACATCAACCTTTTCTTACCGACAAAAATATCCACTATATATATTTTTTTATGTGATGTCTTTTCTTCGAAAATATCATCATATTTTCGTTATGATAATAAATCCTAAAATATAGTATATCAATCACCGGCTTCGGTAGCCACAGTAATTCAACTTAGAAGTTAGGTGGCCTTCAGATGCGGCTCAAGGCTTACATCTATATTATGCCCAACGCCATCGCGTTTTTGTAGTTGTAGTTATTGTTCATAAATTTAAATTTTTCAAAGAAATGGTTTGATATTTTTTTTTTCTTTCCGGTACAAAAAGCGAGTATACAAAAAAAGCTTTGTAACAAATGTTACTTCATTTGAAAGTGAATTAGTTGAGCTTTCTTAATATGTATGTAAATAATACTATAGGTCAAATAAGCATCGTTAGGAAAAAATAACGGTTTAAAAAATAAATTAGACAAAATTTCTGGAAAGTCGTAATATGTCGAAAAAAATTAGATTTTAAAAATCTGTATACCAATTATGTAGCTTACTAAATTAGCTTTCGTAGAAGACCCATATTTTGGAATTACAGGGTTCTCCATTTATAGCTATTTTTAGTAAAGAATTATCCGCACCTTTCGTTGGCTATATCTTCGAAATTAGATTCGATTGACGCTATTTGATTTGAAATTAATCCTTGGAATCATAAAACACATATGTATGAAAACTTCAGTTAAATAAAAATTTTACGAGTGTGAGCTAAAGTACATTAAAGTAAAGATATTTTATACCAAGTATCATGTTAAGTTGCTTAAAATAACTCAATTTTCGGAGTTGTAAATGAGTACACGGAATTTATTACACTTAAATAAAAATGTGATTAATTTTATCGCACCTGGCACAAGGATCGTTTTCGACCTCAATACTGATAAAATAAGTGGAAATTTTTATAACTACATTATCATTAACGACTATGAGAAATCGAACTACTTTCCGTTCTTTTCTATCCGCAACTCACAAAGAACGATTCGTCTGTTGACAATTATCAGTGATGCCAATTCAGAAATGAATTTCGATGCCAGATCTGTCGAAGCACTCTAAAGTGCTAAAAATTTGTCCAAACTAGCACTCTAAATTGCCAAAAAAACGTTAGCATTTAATTTTTACTTCTGGTCAAGTTATATTGGTGCCACAAGTTTAGTATATATATTCAAGTATGGTAGCAAGATTTATTTTAAGCGCACCAAATTTTTTGACCGCAAGCATTATTTTGTTAGTCCTATTCAGTAGATAATACCACCAAATTTTTTCTTGGCCATATATATGTACGTATGTTAAAAAAATTTATAGCTGATGAATTTTGCTAATTAATATATTACTGAACATGATGGTAGTTTTATAAATTCATTAAAACCAAATCCGTATTTTAAACCTGTTAATAAAAATTAATCTCTAATTTTTTTCAGGCCAAAACCACCAAAAAGATTGTGCTGCGTATGGAATGCACAGAATGCAAATACCGCAAGCAGACACCATTGAAGCGTTGCAAACATTTCGAATTGGGTGGTGACAAGAAGAGGAAGGGACAGATGATTCAGTTCTAAATTACTCGCCCCTGTCGTCTTATTATATTTAAAAGCAGCAGACTAACAGTTGCAACTGAAAATGATCCTTTGTTTTTTCATAAAAGTCGTATTTAAACTTTGATTTTCTCACCGTTGCATTGCAACATTTTGTGTTTTCTGCGAAAACACAAAATGACATTTATTACTTATTTGTTGGAAAATTAAAGCGAAATGCTAAAAAACATCTAAAATTTGTATTTTTTAATTACACAACTTTAAAAAAGAAAGTGATGTGTAACAAAATAAATGTCAGCTGATTTGAGATCGCCGAATCTGGAAAAGCAAACTCTTCGGATTGGCTCCGGTTTGTGAGACTACATATATACTTTAAGCGTTTTTGCCTGTGATCTGTGATCGTAACCTAAATTCGAGAGCGGAACCTTAGGCACGCTATGATTTTTTCACTAAAAAAATATTTTTTTTTCAAGCAAAGAAACTTAAAATCGGTTCGAGCTTAAACGCAATTTATATTCCATTCATCATGAAGATGAATTCTGATGACATAAATTTTGTTGTTCGCAGCCTATTATAAGGGACTATGGATACCAAGGTATTCACTCGGTCTGGCCGGGAATTTTATGTAAAAGTCGTTAACTTGATAGGAATCTACAATTTTCTTAAATAGCTGAGAATTGGTGTTCTGAAATGAACTTAAAGTAATTGAAATGTTTACTGTTTTACGTATTATCTTTTAATATTAGTGAGCAAAAAGATGAAAATCGATATCGTCAATGGTCGCCAAAATTAACGGTCTATTGTACTTATTAATATTCTAAGATTGCTGGCCATAACAAAGGTCATTGGTAGTTTCTCTTCTTAATATCAGAAGAATTATTGATCACAAAACTATTTCAATTGGGTATATAATATGAACAGTCGCGATATAGTTTGTTTGTATCAGCCTTGTGGTCGCTAAAGGAAAATAAATTGGTCAGTATCATGATTAAATAATATAGGTTGCTGCCATGGTATAATATAAGGTAACAGAAAACTGTCAAAATTTGAAATTGCAACACAGAGAGTGGCTTAGCAAAAGTCAAAATCATATAACAACTTGTTTCGAGACATGTTTTAAAACCATTTCTAAAGAGGTTTTAGTAATATTTAATCCCTGATCTTTGGTCAGTCGATCCAGTGATGGTTGAAAATACCGAATCTACAAAAAAATTCACCTCGGCTCAAAGTGGATTTATGAAATTTTTTCTCCTGCTCCTCAAATGTGAGTCTGTCTACATATACCAGAAGCTTGCAGGTGATGTAACGTTTTTTTTCTCAATAAATGAAACTTCGAAAAATTTTGTTTAAAGCATATCGTCGCCTAGCAAGCAAAATTGACTATCTGGAAAAAAAAAATAATAAGTGGGTAACGATAATTAGTCTTTTAATTATTGGAAAAAAATGTGTACAGTACCTGATAAGGTGTGTTATAAGAGTACATTCTTACATTAGCAATTGAAAATTGTATGCTTACTATCAAAAACACAAAATTTATTTTTTTGTAGATGGTCAATATTGCTTTGTAGCCGACGATATACTGAAGACTATGACTAGCTTTTTTGAGATATGTATTTATGTATTTCAAAACATCGATCACAATGCAAAAGATGATTTTTTAAGAAGGTATACCGTTTAGCATACTTTTCTTGTATTACAACTAATACGTATATTTGAATGTTTATTTTCTAAATGCTTGCACAGCTCCCAGCATTTTCAGGAACTAACACCATCAGGCAGTATCAAATTTGCAGTACTATAAAAATAAATAAATTAGTACAGAATATGGAAATTATAGTGGAAATTCTGCACTAGTATTTTAAAAAATCAAATTACTAACTCTAATATGTTAGGATCTACACCTTCTGCTTTCATTTTTATTTTAACTGCATTGGATGGTACGCCAAACTGCACCATTTTAAAGAATTTTTTGTAGCGTACATCATGACAAGCTTTAACACCTGCAACATCAGGTGGATCTACTATATTGGTCGTTATATCGCTCGCAACAGTTGGCGTTGTCAAAGTGGAATCTGTTTTATCAGTAACCGTATTTATTTCTCTTGCAGCTTTTGGAACAGCAATTGTGCTGGAAACCGTAGATTCGTGATTGGCGTTGTCGTTGTCATTTGTTTTGATTACTTCGGTATTTCCCGGTAAGTCAGGTATAGAAGAAAGCTGTCGTGTAAAGTTTATTTTATAAATTCGGTAATTATCTTAAAAATTTTGAAGGATTTTACGAAATCGTTACGACGCGTCGTGTCTTTGAAAAATCTTTACGACTTGTTTCTGAGTAAAAGTAATATTTTCGAATAGTTATAGAACTTTGGATTAAGTTAAAGCTTCAATTTGAAAACATTCTTTGGCAGATCATGTAAAAAATATTTTAAGGTTCCATTAAATCAATAAAACCAGAAGTTCCGAATATGATTCTTTAGAAACCCAACCTTATAACCAATTTCTATCGAGCCCTTACCGCCAATTTATCGAAAAATTTATGTAATTATTGACCACTCATAAAACGGCCAATATATACTGTTAACTCTTATATTAATTTACAGTGACTTCGTGAGGCCGAAGTGTATTGCTCACAGTTCAATTGCGTTGAAAGACTGGTCATCTTCGTAAAATATCTTGACTTAAAAGTTATAAGATAACAAAAAAGTGTGTGTACCACGTAGCACATACGTTAAAGGGAATATATTTTTTGGAATGAATTGGTTATCATTAAAAAATATTCTCTATAGCTCAAAAACTAATTTCAAGAATTTTCATTCAATTAACACGATTTTCAGAAAATATCATATATATCTGGTTTCCATATTCTTTTCTTATGGCATATAATTAAAAAAAATTGGTTACGGTGACAATTTTCTGTATAATTACTGTACCAACATGTGGAAACAGTTCCAACAGAGTTAGAGTTCTGATGAAGTTGGAAGTGTTTGTGACGTTTTATATTCTTACTTTTGCCTCAATGATAGTTAGGGCTGCTTCAACCTTTTGCATTTTCCGTTCCAAAACAACAAATTTTTCTTCGCATTGCGCAGCAAATTGATTTAAAAAACTACAAGAGCTTATGAGAAAGTGATTTACAAAGGCAAGGATGCGTTTCTGATGCAATGGCGGTACCTGCGGCAATAATATTTTCAGGTTTAGTAAAATGTCTGATAAATTTTATACTATTGTACTTACTTGAGTTTTATCTATGGATTGCGCAAGAATCTCTGAAGCTTCCATGTGAAAGAAATTAATAAAAATAGTAAATTAATTGTTATCAAAATCTGCAAAATTTACTAGAACACTTTAATTAGTAGGATTCCGCAAACAAAAAAAAAAACTCGCCAATAGTTTGTTTATATTAAAACAGCTGTTTGTAGTGACAGATGAATAAATGAAACAACATCTGGTTTTTATGTGAGAATGGAATAAAGCACCCAATAGGAAATCAAAATTTTAATTGCAATAATACTTAAATGAATTTTGCTAAGTTAATGCAAACAACAATTTTTTATTAATGGATAATATTATTAATGGCCATACAATTGGACAATTGGTTCTTATACAAATGAGCAGTCTTTAAAATTGACTGCTTGAGCAAGATCAACCTTTAATTTTCTAAAGTCCCAGGCCAAATCTTACCTTTTTGCTGGACCATGCTATCTGGTAACAGCATATGATCCGCCTCCGTTTTTTCTACCAACTGATGACTCTGAGTCATATTTTCTCTTATCTATGGCCAAAGGTAGTATAATTTATTAACCGTACAATCTTAGATGGCTGAAAATTCACTAGGAAAATATTCGTCATAAGATTTTTCTTCTGAAAAAATCCCAAACTCTATGACCTATGGCATAGTTCATTCTGTCAGATGCTGCTTTAAAATTTATGGGAAATGGTTGGTATGTGACTTAAAACTTATTGATCTACAAACTTTTTTGAACTTTATATTTCGTTACAAATTAATTTTTTTCACTAATAACTGAAAAACCGCTGTAAGCAAAGACAGATAAAGTTATTAGTATGGTTATAATTTTTAAGCATATATGTACATACATATGTATGTACAAACATATATGTCGAAAATTAAGCAAGATATCGATTTTTTATTTAAAATCTTCGATTTATTTTGGCGTGTTCTATCAAAAACTATCGTCAGATCGTGATACGGATATTGTTTATCACACGCCAAGTCCCCAAAATAATTTTCCATACAAATAGTGCAGCGTCTTTTCTTTAAGTTCTGTGGCTGAAAAGTCTTCACTCCGCACCACTGTTGTTGCGCGCGATTAAAATAATCTCATGTGCACTCAAGTTATAAACTTTTTCGCGTTTGAAAATGTTTGCTGAAAAAATATTCATATCAAATCATATATCATTAATACATACGAAATTTAACAAACGCCTAAAAGTATGGAAATCAAATAAATCAAGTTCAATTGAACGCATATATGCCTGGAACATAAAAGTTTCAGTTATCATTTAAATGATGGCTGTAGTACAGTAGTTTACT
The DNA here is from genome assembly GCA_963680825.1 of Meiosimyza decipiens. Taxonomy (NCBI): domain Eukaryota; kingdom Metazoa; phylum Arthropoda; class Insecta; order Diptera; family Lauxaniidae; genus Meiosimyza; species Meiosimyza decipiens. Next base: position 76,328,505 of record OY804260.1, read on the forward strand.
GCGTAGGATGTCAATCAAACTTGAGTAAAACAAGCGTTATTTTAAATTTATTTTAATTATAATTCTGAGTTAACTGCATAACAAGTAAAAAAACCTCTCAAATTACTTTAATACAACAAGTTGCTACCACTAATCGCGATTTGAGTCAATACAAAGACACACACACATCCGCATAAGACTTCACATAGGTGTTCATGACAGAAACCACTTATATTGACTTTTGTAAAATCCGTTACCATTTGAAAAATTAAAATCAGCCAACCAATGTTGATTGATGGCATACTTGATGAGGGTGCTATTGTTTATTTAGCTCACACATTTTATTTTTCTTAGCCATGTTTGTTAAATTGTGGTTGCTCTATTTTATAATTTTGTTGGCTAGCTTTATTCTAATAAGCTTATCGCAAATACTCTTACAGCTAACACAAGTACTAAGGCACAGAGGCGTATCTAGAAAAAAGCTTATGTCGAAGTTATTTTAAGATTCCGACATATCTAGCGATTATCATGATAAGCAAGAAAATTGTATGTAAATAAATACATAATTTATGATAGAAAGTAATAGAAATATTTTACATTATACACAAATCACAATTGATTCTGTCTGTTATGATTTTATAGCAGCCAAAACCAATGATAAATTTGTTCATAATTTAACATAATGTGCTTTTAGAAAAATAAAGTCTTTCAAATGCGGTATATGTACATTGCACTAAATATATTGAAACATTGTTTGAATTTGGCAGTCCGCACTTACCACTTTTGGATTTTTAACGTTGTAACATTTTAAAATGAAATGAGGAGGTTTCAACTCCCCAAAGCACTCCCCTAAATACCCACCTGCTAAGGAATAATTTGTTTAGCATACATCCGCATGGCTACCAACCACAGCGCGTATTATTGGGTAGGTAGCATTAATTGTATTAGTTTAGGATGTCGAAATTGATGATATAATGACACAACCAATGACTTAAACTATGGTAACACTCGAATTAGAGTCAAAGGTAAGCAAACTAACACTGACTAGCTGGCGGCATTAAAAATTTTCGGGATTATCTTCTTCAACTTGTTGTGTTGGTAGTGTTATATTACATTCTACACAACATTATGCGTTTATTGCGTATTTGATTTTTACACTAAAGTTGATGAGACGTTATTAAAGAAATTTGACATTTTTCTTCGATATTTTTGATTTTTATATATTGCTTATGACCACTAATTTTTATATATTGATTAGTGCTCATCTCAAGGTGTATTTTTAACCAAATTAAATTTCAAAAAAAAGTATTTTTAATAAAGTCAATATGTGACACATTATTTTCTGCTTATTTTAGTCTATTTTTCCAACCGACTTCATGTCCTTCGTATATGTATGTGGCGAAAAGGGTTTTGTAAAAACTAAACGTCTTTTTTAAGACAATCAGAACAAGCGAATGGTAAACCATGTTAAGAGAATCTTCAAATCTCAGCCGACAGGTTCACGAAGAACAAAAAGACCCAAACATTGTTACGACAATTTGGGCGATATCTTGGCTTAGCAAACTAGTTCAAGGAAGACAGCTGCAGCTATGCAGGTAATGTGCTCATAGATTGAGAACCACATAAAATCCTGCCTTGAATGTTTCGTGAAAATTTTGCATTTTCGAGTTATAATGAAAGTAAAAAAAATGAACGCTAAAAAGCTCGAATCTCTAACAAATATATGGCATTGTGAATCATAAAATCATCCCCTTAGCAAAGCATAAAAAACAAATTAAAGAGTATGAGAGAAACTTGTTGAGTTTTTCGCAAATAGCCGGCAAAAATGCCAATCATCTCTTTCTAGATTTCTTATACTCTATTACATGTATGTACAATTACAATACGCTCTCACATACTAGTAGCTACTTCTACAACTACTACGATACATTCTACCCCATATTACTATATTCTAAGTGAATGAATGAAAAAAGCATTGGAGCGGTAGCAACATTTCGCATTAGAAGCAGAAGTGGAAAAGTGGTGTTGGTTGATTTTGTTGTCGTTCGATGACCAATATTCGAACAGTCGTTATCAAGCCTTGCACGCGCGCTGTACGTCGTCGAAACCAATAGTAGAATTTGACGAAGTAAAAACGCGGTTCAAATTTTATGCGTTGTATAAAAAGAAAAAATGTGTCGGAAATTTATATAAAAACAAAAATTTAAAAGTTAAACCACATAAATAAAAGAAAAATTAATTTTAGTTAAATGAAAAATCTTTTTCATTGAAATAACAATAATCGTGCGAAAAGTGGAGTGTTGGAAAAATTATTTAATCGCATAATTACTGGTAATTAAATTGTACTTTCAAAAATTCTATGTACTAGAGAAATTCTTTTAACTTAAAAGCATTCTACTAATTTGGAAAGACTTTAGTTAAACTTTTTGTTTTTTAATTTTTGCATTGATTTACTTTTTATAATTTTGAATTTGATTGCATCAATTGTTAATGAGGAAAATGATTATGGATGGTGATGATGATGCGGTCGTCTGAAATTCTGTTAAAGTGATGGGATGAGAGCAACTCTCACGATTATCAAAGTAAATTGTCAGTGCTCATAACTGTTAATTATCAGGTGGTTTTAAGGGGGTAGCTATATACATGTGTACTGGCAATTGGGTTTTTTTTTTTGTATTGTATTGAAAATGATATATTTTTTTTGCTTTTTTTTATGTACTTTAAAACTAAATATCCAACTGTGTCAAAAACTCGGTGCATGCAAGTAGTGTACTACTCAAGTCAAAGATCGAATAAATCGAATAAATACCTCAGGTTTAAAAAAATTTTAAATTGCCATGTATCCGTGATACCAGTAATTCAGCTGTATGAATTTTAAGCTGCTTAAACTGAACCTTAATTTTTCCATTCCGTCAAATCTTTGAGATATTTAACCATCAAGTGCCGATAGTGTTATTTTAAACCATGACCGGGAAATCTTTAGACCTTCGGAAATCTAAAGAAATTCATAACTTCTGATGAAGACAGCTTCGAATAAGCGGTGCATAGCCAAATTTTTTAAATAAAATTAAGATACTAATAAGCCAATATTATATAAATTGTGGTTGTAGTTAAAATATATTTCATATTCAAGAATGGACGATATTGTATTTTTAGCGCCCAGCTGCACTTAGTCAACTTTTGAACTGAAGCACTGGAGCACTCTTAGAGTCATTATGAGCGCACATTGTTTGCTAATAAAATCATTTTAAAAATATGTACAAACCATATTTGATATCAGTGATGACTTTTGTGTCTTTTTTGGGGAAAGACTCGGAACATATTTAAAAGTTTACTAAAAATTTAAGGGTCGTTCGGGTTTTCTTTACGTATATTTGATGAATATTTACTAATTTTTCAAAAAAAAAGTAATTATTTTAATGTTCCGAAAATGCTCCTAATGCACGGAAAACTGGTTAACTAAACGTTTAATACAGGATGTTCCAAAAGGTAAAATTTGAAATTTTTATCAACTTTATATGATGGAAACTGGTGGAAAATAAGTGTGAACCAAGTCGAAAATTTTTCACTTTCAATATTTGATGTGTGAAGATCTTTATTACCGGATATGAAACAACGGAAATAAAAGAAAATCTTTACGCTAGTCAATTGTCAGATGTGTAACACTGTAGGTAACGCTATTGCACTTTATCGACATATTCAAAATTTTCCACTTTTTCAATCATATTGAACTTTCATCAACTTTTGTACCTACTTCAACTTTCTTCAACGTTTTCGAAACTTTCTCAGCTTTTTTTACCTCAAACTTTTTGCAACCTTTTCACTCTTTTTAGCCTTTTTCGAATTTCTCAACTTTTTGAAATTTTTTGATCTCTTTAATATGTTTCGACTTTAACATTTTTTTCAATCTGTTCAACATTTTTCATCTTATGCAGCCTATTTCAAATTTTTCGAATGTATCAATCTATGCAGCAATTTGCGACTTTTTTAACCCGTTTTGATCTTTTTCTACATCAATCAACTTTTATCCACTTTTTTAAGCTTTTTTTTCGACCCTTTCAACTTGTTCAACTTTTGTCCAAATACTCAAACTTATTTCGACTTCTTCACATTCCAAGCATTAGCTTCTAAGGTTAAAAAAATAAAAACTGCAATTGAACGGAAATCATAAATCCTAAGCTCTCAATCGTTAAACATAAATGGATGGGGCTGGTTTGGATAGTAATTGAGGATATATACTGATATCTGCTTACGCTTGAAAAAACTTACTTTATTATATAGTATTTAGTATTCATTTCAAATATACATTGTCTTATATAAGCATTAAAATAGTGTTGAGCTAATATCTGCTATTTCTAATTATATCTATTGATTATTAATATCATCAGATGTATTATATCATAACAATGATGCTTCAATATTTCGTGTTTTAATTAGTAAGTATACAATTTATTCTTAATTTAAAACACGTTTTTTTTTTGTAAATTTTGTTTTTGTAGAATTTCAACTGTTATATCATGTAGGTCGAAGAAGACTCACACGCCAAATTTTTTGCTAATGTTATGAATTTATTGTAAACAAGTTATAATATACTCGTAGTTAAGTTTGAAAATGTAAATTATCTTTTTATGCATTTTCAAGTTCTATAATTTTGTTTATAAAGTACGAGTATCTAAAACAACAAAGCAACTTGCAAATTTTTTGTTATGTTTTTCCCCAAACTTAAATTGTTTATAATTTATTTTGATAATACGACACATCAAGGAGGATTCAAAAATACTAAAAGACAATAACAATAAAAGCAAAAAACTATGAAAATTATTTATGCGCGATACATATGTGTACGAGCGGATACAGTTTATAGCAATAATCTTTAAAAAAATTTTACCACAAAAGAGCTTGAAATCAATATGTTGCTTAAATGTTTGCTGCAAATATTATCTCAGCTGTTAGCTTATAACATAATAATTTTTAATAATTTATTTGTTTTTATCTATATTTTCAACTATTTTACTATCGAAATGTGTTTTATAATAAAGAAGTTGATACCCATGAAAGAAAAATTTGATTTGTTAAAAACATATGGGTTTTGGTTTGGCATCAAAATATCACAAACCCTTACTTAAAACAGATTTAGCAATTCTTTACATCTAGAGAATAAAACATTTGCTTCTTGCAGTACGTAAAAGTTTTAAAAAAATTTACAATTGGTATGCACGTTTTCTTTATACCCTATATAGCGATGTGTTGTTAAGAATTCAGATGTTTTTTGGGGTGACATATCCTTTGCCATTAACTAAGATCAGGGATATGAATATGAAGAATGGTTAATTAGCGAAAGTGTTATATTTTGATTCAAGCCAAGACAAAAACTGAAAAGATCAGAAGCTGTTGTCTTCATTTAAAGTACATATAGCATTCAAAAATTACAACATTTTATTGTGGCTTGTGGATATTCCAAAACTCTCTAGACTGAAAACTTAGTTGGAATATTCTTTCAAAAAATGTTTGGTGGCTTAATAATTTATGGAAATACTCTGAATTTTAGCGTGTCCATATAGTTGATAATACTGTGGACTATTTGCTGTTTTTATAGCTATAGGAAAAAAAAACAGAAACTTTCTAAAATTTTATACAGCGGATGGTCACTGAGTAGCCGTTTGGTCAAGAGTATCGTTGCTGAAGCTGGAAATATCCAAGAGGACCCACCAACATCAAAAAGTCAACGGGCTATATACATAATTGGTATGGTGTTCACAGCGAATTTCGGTTTAAAAAATTAAAGATGTTCCAGTAAATAGTGCATCATCAGCTTTTGCTGATTTTTCAAGCTCTTATTAGCCTCGATCACAATTTTCCCTTTGCAAGTCATCATGAGCGACGATAGGTAAAAAAGTTTCTGGCGTAATAATGGAGCAATTACATCCTCTCAAAATCACTGTTTGACGCAGCGTTTAGCTCTTTGATTTAGCTACCCAACAGATTTTTATGCTGTCTATTGTGTATTTTGAAATGAAATGAAGAAAAGGCGACAAAAAGATCCAATTTGAAACAAAAAAGTAGAAAAAACAGCAAGTAGAAAATGTAGCAACTTGATCGTTTTATTCGCACATACAGGGCCGTATCTAGGGGAGGATGCTAGGGGATAGAACCCCCCCCCCCCCCCGAAATATTTTGACGAACACTGTATATAAACGATTTTGTAAAGAATATACACTACGTAGAAAAAATCTCATATCCTAAACCCCCCCGAAATAAAATCATGGATACGTCACTGCGCACATACATAGGTGCGAGGGCTACCAAGTCGCACAGAAGATATTCGCGACCTTCTTAAAAAAAAAAAAAATAGTACAAAATTTTTTGTCAAAAGTTGATGACTATTTCTGCACGACATTGTACTTGTGTTATTTCCGACAGCCCATAAAATGATAATTTCTTATTGTTACACCATAAGCCCCTGTAACTAAAAACGTCAATCAGTGAATGCAAAAATTTTTCTATTATTGTAACATTTATCTGGAAGATGTGCGATTTAACAAATAGTTTACGCCAAAAACCCTTGGTATTACGCTTGGATAATCGACCACTCATTTAAGGAAATAATGAATATCATGTAACTTCACGTGTTATAAACAAATGAGACAAAATTTTGTGCTTTGTTGTTAAATAAACAAATACTTCAATTTCAACAATAATGGAAAAATAAAAAAAAACAGAAAACATTAAAAAATATTTTTAAGCTAAAATAAAATATCATTAGTACAACGATTAATTAAAAACTTAACACGATTAGCACGCTACTACAAGTAGTACATGTGTACTTTTATTGAAATCTGAAATTGATAAGAGAGCTCTTAATATAATGCAAGTACATATAGTAGATTATATATTAATTTATTTATTTTTCTTAATCATTTTTTTTTTGCAGAAGTTAATACGCGATTAAGAATTGTTATTGTATTTGATGCTTTTGTTTTTGTTGCGTCTCTGTATTGTAACTTAAGGCCAAAATCAGCAATCGTTGAAACAAAAGTGTTTCAGCAATAAATTTTTTATATGAGAAAACATTACGTAGTAATTTCTAATTAATAGATAAATTAATACGAGCTCTCGTATTACATTACGCTTATATTTTTGAATGAACTTAAATTGTTTTCAATAATACTCCGAACAATACATATCGCTCCTAGCGTGCAATAATGGCATAATTCAAAAAAAAGTTTTTAATTTTTATAACTTTAAGGAAAAAGTATTTTATTTTACGTTGGCCGGTATTTCCTGCTTCTAAACTTGGCAACTATGGTTATGATTGAAATAAAATTAACGTAACTTTTCAAATGAAAAAACAAAAGACTACACTTTGTATGTTGTGTGTATCCTCTAAAAACTATCGTATTTTGACTTTCTTTGGAAATTTCTACAGTTCTCAAAACTTAAACTTTTTCTTTTATAGGAAGAAAAAAGGTATGGAGGTGCCTGATTATTTTCTAATTTTTTTTTTTTCAATTTGAGAACGTTAAGAAAGAAAACAGGCTCCCCAAAAAATATAGGTCAAAAGGCATCAAAAAAAGTTTATGTACTACTGACAAAATCAACTACATACATTCTTGGTAAAAGTGACTGCGTTAAAAACGATATTTCAAACAATACACCAAAACACATTAATATTTCTAAATTCCTGTTTTGCCTTTGCTCACTATTTGGCGTATTATGAAGTATGGGACAAATAATTTCATGTATGGAATGATTCATGTATGACGTACATAAAAGCTTTCAAGGCTTCAATATTTTTCTAGCTGTTCACATAATGTGAAAAGATGGTATATTAAGTTTTTGTCAATATTTTTACGAGTTCTAAGTTGTTTTCAGGGTCAGTACCTCGAAGGGGAGACAAATATTATGTTTGGCCAATATGAAATGTACACATTCATGTAACAACATCTTCAAAAATGCAAATAATATTTACATGGCAAACTTGTTGTAAGTACATACAAATCTTTATGTAAATTAACACGTACCCAGTTAGGCAAGATCTATCGTATTATTTCAGTGCAAAGCTTTTTCCATTCTTTCGCTGCTTCTTTTTTTGCACATTGGCTATTGAGTGTCGTGCTCTCTAGCGTTCGCTATCAAAAACTGAATAGAGAAAAGTAGGTCTTTCATGCTCGTTTCTAAGTAGAAAGGAGAAAAGTAGTCCTGCTACGCAGTATCGCGTTTAAAAGGACTAAAATAAGGCAGTGCTAATAGGCTTGCGGTTGGAAGGCAAAGAGCCGGCTTAAAACTTCTCAAAGAAAACGAAAATGAAGTTGTACCACAACAGCAGGCATTGAGCAATTTTCAGTTGGTTATGAGTCCTATGGTACTGTATATTCACATTGAAAATTTAAAAAGCTTTAGTGCATTTCTTATCAAAAATTGAAATGTTTTATGACTTGGTAAATAAAAATAACACAATAATATGGGCTCAATATAATAGTTATCATGATTAAGCTTTAACGATTAGCATTATACTGTGCAACATAGCATTTAAGGGTTAGCAATTTTTTTTTTTTAAATGGGAATAATTTTTTGAGTAAGATTTTTATTTTATTATATTATTTTTTTAGAACAAGAAAAATAAATGGCCAAAAATTTCATATCTTGTTCATTTTTATTTTAAACATTTTTGAATTTTAATGTTAGAGCTTCAATACCCCAAACACTTTGGCATCGTCAATGGGATGCTAATTGCAATTGTAGTGTGAACATATCTCCTATATATAGCGTTTGGTTTCAGGTGCGACATATCAAAATGGATTGACCCTGTGGAAAATAATCAAAATATAGCATATGGAACACAACAAATGAAAAAAGCAACAACTAGTTAGAAAAATTTGGCGAATCTAAGTTCTGAGATATTCGCAAGTTGTGAAAAGTCGTATATTTTGGCTGCTTTGAAACCATTCTTTTATATGATAGATATATGGAGGTTAGCAATGTTTGGAAAGGTTCAGTAGTAGCCTTTTTGAAAATAAATGTCGAATTTATTGTTAGCTTTTGACCTTTAATATCATGGAAACAGTTAAGCTTACGTGCTTAATGCACTCAACCATTTTTCCAAACTCAATTTCTGTGCGATTAGTAGGCAATGCGATCATAGCGAAGAACTATTTTTTTCATATTTGATCTTGAACATCGATATATGTATGTACACTATGATATGTTCATTTTGAGATTCCGTATCTAGAACCCTCAGAGATTATATGTTTTCTTGCAGAATCCGGTTGTGATTGACTAAGCCTCACCACTCATAATTTTTAAAAAACTCGGAATATAAACAAAAAAGTTTGATTTTTATGGCAAATTTCTCATATAGCATGAGAAGCTTTATACTAATGATGCACTCAAAAATACATTTCTAACGATACATATATATACTATAGGAGTGAAAAAAATGGAATACTGAACTTATATAATAACTTTATATCCTCGGTAAGAGTAAAATTTCTTTCAAATGAAGCATATATTATATATATTGAAGTCAATTTTCTTATATGGCATTCTAACTCTGTTGTTTGTTTGAATATGCACAATAAATCATCTGGCCATACTTAGCTTTAACAAATCTCAATTAAAAATTTCCTATGAACCATTTAATGAACTTTTTCATATTGATTTAGGTGACGATAAACTTTTTTCAATGGGGCTATTGATGTAATAAATATTTGTCATTACCAAACTCGTAATTACTAACATACAAATTTTATGATATTTGAAGTGCGATTATTGACTTACTTTTCAAAAGATTTAGAAGATTATTTTCTTAACTTAAACTCTATGCTTCAGATAAGCAACCGAAATATGAAGTGTTTTAATGAAAATATAATTGTGTCAATACAAAACTTAAGTAATTTAACAGCATATTTAATCTATATAGAGATATTTTTTTATGATTCATAAAAGTATGTTATATGACACTTAAAAGTTGGTAAATCAATATTAAGATAATTTCATCACAGTATGTACCACCCTTAACATACACGCAAGTAGTCTTATGTTGATTTATATTATATCTAGTGAAGGAACGTTTGCTTGGCATTTTGTTACCAGATAAGAACTGGTAATCTCTAATAAACCATCAAAAACAAAAATAATATACCTGTCAAAACAATCAAATTGAGTTGAATGAAAGTTCATTAAATTGAGACTACTGAACTCGACATAAGTATGATACATATATCCGAAGAAAAATTCAATTTTATTATAATAACAGAATCCCACCAATAAAAGTTTTTGTTGTTTGGTCCGAAAGTTTCTTTTGTACTTAACAGTTTTTTTTTCTACACGTCAGAATTTGGATTATTCTTGCTGAAAAATTGTGCAATTCGTTGTTTTCAGATATATTTGAAGTTATCTCACTCTTACAGGAAATTGTTTTGTTGATTTTTTTCCTTATGCAAAAAGACTCATTCTGTAAAATGTAATTTGTTTGCAAGATGTAGTACATTAATGTTTAGATATAATAAGCTCCTGCGGATCAGTTCCCGATCTATTGAAGGAAGGATTCCAAGAGGTCAGTACATACAATTTCTAAAGCAAGACTCTTTTGTGTTCATTATATCTTCAGCAGCTTTGGGCGTCCGCAAAACTTCCCTAACGTGCTTGATCAGTAGCTAGTGCCATCAATTTTCTCCAACATTTCCCCGATTCAAGTATTTCCTGCTATAGCGAACGTTTCCAGAATTACTTTTCGGTTGTCCTTAGAATTTCACTCTGGCAGAGATTAGTTGGTGATTTTCGCAATGTGTGGCCAATCTATTCATACTTTTGCCCTTTAATTTGAATTGAATTCGGAGCTTGATGGCATTCAGTGCCATATATTTCTATAAGTATGAGATATCTACAAATATATCTTAAAACTGCGTTATTCGCACTTTTAAGCAATGGTATCTCAAAATCCTGACTGATAATGTGGCTCGAGTCAGCAATCTTTGGTACCCAATGGTCTAACCTATAAAAACAAACACTTCAGACCGATGAAATTGACTAATTGATTCACACAGATACTTTAGTTTCCTTTTTTTTCCTTGATAACTTCTACATGTAGCAGTACTCTTTATATTTTGAAAATTAATGGAATTTAACAGTTGTTACTAAGTGCATCTCTCCCAAATTTTTCACTGGGTATTTGTACTTGTAAATAATAAATTTAACTGTCAGTTTAATGCTTCAGCATCTTAATTTAATTTTGAAATTGGTGATAACTTTTCGTAAATGCAAAAAAGAAAATCGAATTTAATAAAAATTATGACTAAAAGCTTGACACCATCAAACATTCAATTTAATATGTACAGATGTATGGAGTAAGATATGTAGCCATGGTTCATTTTATAATTTTATTATATCAATTGACCCCACAGACCATGAATTGTACAAAAGAGTATCAGCATCATCATCATTATCATCATCATCGTCGTCGGCGTTATCATCATTAACGTGCACGAGGCATTCGGTTGGTTTGCATGAGAATTTCGCTAAAACGTGTGATGAATGCGACCAATGGGTACCGGCATTTTGACAGCGCACTTTGTTATTTAATTGTTCAATAAATAAAAATGCTATTTAGAAGACGGATTCAAATTAAATTATGTTAAATATTTGAAAAAGTAGTTAACACTGCTCTACAAAAACTGCGCTTTTTTTTTGGCTTTCCAAAAGTAGATATATTGCCGTAGTAACAAGGGAACTTTGATAAGCTGTCTAATTTTTAAGCTACTTACATATATATGTATGTGGTTGCGTCTGTTCAGATTACCAATTTTAGCCAATTTCATGCATTTATCTTAGGCGTAAGCTATATAATCATAAAGTTCTATATTGATATGCCACCCTAAAGACACTTACTATACAGATTAGTGCAGGAAAGTAGAGGAACATAAAGATGAAACGATTTTAGACTTTAGGAGCAGTCTTGAAGTGAGTAAGCGATATGTATGTAGCTGGAAAAATATCCGTGATTTTCACATTTTTATGCTCTAGGAGTAAGTTTCCAGCGTTTTAGGAAAGATGATTACGGGAGAAATGTCAGACCTCATGTATCATATTGAAAGCTTGGGCATCTGCCAATAACATTGCATCATTATATTTGTGCTTTTCAATCGGCAGAGTATTTTTTTTCGAGCAAAATCATAGCAATTTTTAAGCAAAATAAGCGTCATTTGCGGAAAACGCTTTTGCTAGAGCGGCATAAAAAGAAGTCGAGCGAATCGGCCAAATCGACGCCACAGCGAAATATTCACGTAGACGAAGTCATACTCTGCATATGGTGCGATCAGAAGGGTGTGGTATACTACGAACTGCTTTCGAGTGGTCAAACCATTGTATCGAACCCAACTAATTCGTTTGAAGCGGTCATTGAATGAAAAACGGCCAAAATATGAGACCAGGCACGAGTCTGTAATTTTTCATCACGATATCTTTCGGCCACATGTTACGGCTTCTGTCAAAAACTATTTGCATAATAGTGGATGGGAAATTCTGCCTCAACCACCTTATGGTCCAGACTTGGTTTCATTCGACTACCACTTGTTTCGATCGATGCAGAACGCTCTTACCGGAATACGGTTCACTTCAGTCGAGGGAATCAAAAATTGGCTCGATTCGTTCTTGGGCTCAAAAGACGAGCAATTTTTTTGGTACGGAACTCATAAATTTCCGGAAAGATGGAAAATCGTTGCAGCTGGACAATACCTTCAATAAGAACCATTTTTTCACAATAAAATCTCAAATTTTGGAAAAACGCTAGAAACTTACTTCTAGACCTAGAACAACAAATATTAATCAACATCAACAACAACAATAGTCGTTTTCGACACATTCCATGGTTATTTTAAAAGTAAACGCTAATTTTTATATTTAGTTCAGTTACTCCGAATTGACATAGCGACTTATGATTTACTGGAAACGCAAAAACATCGTACGCCAGTGTAACCTGTATTTTGAATTTTATTTACTCTCCAAACACGTGATTTTCATTATTATTTGCTAATCCTGTCCCAAAGCCAAAGAGCAGACACATTGTTATGAAAATGGGGAAAAAATGAATGGTTGACAGAACAATAAGAGTGTGAGCAAATTTTGCGCATCAGCTTTCATTTATTGAAAACAAGGAATAAAGTTTAGTATTTTGTATGGCAAATCCTTAAATTAAGTTCAACATCTAACAAAGAGAAAGGATATTTTTTGCATCAAAATTATTGAAATAATTGGAAATTGATTTTATTTCTCATCTTCATCACAGAGTTTAATCATTTAAGTTACATTTTCTTTTTGGATTAAACCTAAGCTAAGTAAAGTTTATGTTTCAAAAAATATTTTACCCCAAGCGCTGCATTACTGATTTGAAATACTATAATGTAATATGTATACATACTCGCAATATGTGATGCGACATACGTTAAGAGACCTCAACTAGGCAGTGATGAAACTTAATTTTATCAGATTCTTATAGCGTACAGTATAAGTAATAAAGCAAACCTTTATGTAGCCAAAACTATGCAAAAAAAAAGATTGGAGTTCAAAAAGCGAGTTTAAAGTTTTCAAACATATGCAACTTGATTTACCGTGTCGTTTCAAATCAACGCTAGCAAACCCCTTGAGGTGAGTTTTGAACTAAAACCGTGTGGATAAGGGTGTTTTGTTTTCATTTTCACAGGTCAATGTCTTATCATTATACCTAAAAATATTCTCACAAAATGTCAGCTTCCTAGATCAAACTTGCAAACGGTGCGAACAGAATTTGTTTAACATTTTATTGCCATATTTATTAACATGGTCCAATGCTAAAGTAGGAACCCTGTGTGGCAGGATACGCAGTGTCTCAAATTAGCATAATATTAAAGTTGACTGACAAGATAGGTCTATTTACACAGATTGCATCTCATTTAATTTCGATAAGATTATTTTATAAAAAAGTATTTTACGAGTAGTATATGTACATGATAGTATGCCGGGTTTATTTGTTCAGGGTCGAGCTGCTGGAATGTCATACCAAAGCTGCCAGTGCAAAAATATGATTTGTTGGAATGTCATTTGGTTTGAATAGAGTAAGACTCTGATGTGAAAGAAAATTCAAGGACCAGCTTTTTTAACATTTAAATATCTCAAAACCCAGAGCCAATGAAAGAAAATGATTGCAGTTCTCAGATTCAGCGATACCAAAATCAGTTATCATTTCTTTTGTTACTCGGCATCACTTTTTTTTTGTAGTTTTGTATAATTAATTGCTTTATTATAAAATTTTCATCTTTAACTAAGCAAAAAATTATATATTTGAAATATTATTGATTCGAATATGCCATGTACTTTTTAGTTAATAAAATGTCTATTAGAATTGATTAAATTTGCGTGCTTGGAAATGTTAACGATTTATTAATATTTGTTTTATAAGAGATCTTCATATTATCGTTCATTGCGTGCGTTACAATTGTTTTCATTTAAATTTCCTTTCTAAGTTGCAGCCACATTTGTAATTTAAAAAAATAAACTACGAGAGATAATTTTTATATATATCTTCCGTTTTATTTTTTGCTCAACTGCAGGCATTAACAATAGAACGATACATGGGTACTTCTACGAAAACCGGCTAACTCGATATCAGTACATGCGTCATTTGATAAGTCGAAAAATATGACCAAGTTGCTAAGTTTGCTACTCGTTGTTTATTCGAGTACTCGTTTGTTGTTCTTCCTACTTTTTTTACTACAAAATGCGTTTTATTGCCGCCTAATATTTTCAACAATTGTATGTCCGCGAAATAGCTCTACTTCTTTTCATTTCAAAATTGCTGGTTAGCCTTGTCTTATGTTTAAGCAACATGCTATGTATACATAATTTTACTCGCTAAGTTTACGATTTTGTTTTTGCTTTTCCATACAATTATCGTTGCTAGCTCAAGATGGCAAGTAAAACGCAGATTATATTTGATATCTCTGAGTAATAGTTAGGGGAGAAAAAAATAAATACTCCATGGGCCCAACAACAAGCGATATAAGCTTATTTAAATTCTACTATAAATCATGTATTAAAATCAAAAACTTTAATAGCTCTTTTTATGCCAAAGATTTTCTATATTTTACACGGTTTTGACAGTCTCTTGATTTTAGTCACTAGAAGTCGTAAAGTGACAGCTTCCATGTAGATTTTATTTTGACCCAAAATACTTTTTATTTTATGAAATTTTGTGGAAAATTGTTCCTTGAGCTATTGACAGATTTCAAACTATTCAACTGATTTTAAAAATCAATGAAAACAGAAAAAAAAACACACGGTTTAAATTTTTAACATAAAATATAAGTTTGTATATAAAATTAAGCGTTTTTTTCATACACAATATAACTAATCCATTTTTCAACAATAGCCATATGAAGTATATAAACAGTGATAAGAATCCTTAAATTCAGTAAAAAATTTATCCAATTTGCTTAGAAGTACCTGCATAGTAAATGCATTCACCCCACTGGAAACAAAGTCATGGGCACCAATAATATGTTTTTCTTTTTATAATATGCCTTAAATCAGAGGCAATAAATGCACGAACTTTGTTATTTTAAAAGTTTTATTCCCCAGAAACATCAGGTGTAGATGATATGTAATATCATCGTTTTTAGTAAAGAATCCAAATTGATGTATGAGTAGCTCTTGCCTATATGGTTAGTCCGTCTAACCTAACCTAAACTATCGGTTTCAATGAGTGGCGAAAAAAGTTTTTGTACACCTTAAAATGTAACTCATTTGAGAGTTCTTTCCTAGTTCAACAACTTTTAGTCAGGCATCACGATCATAAGTTGTAAATGGCAGGCTCCAGAAGTCGAAATAAATTATTCTACTAATTTTCTTTTTCGTAATTTTTTGAAAATTTAGTAATGAAAAAATAAAAACGGCTTTTCGCTAAGTTTGAAAATAATAGCGGTATTCACAGCGACTTCGTTAATTCGCTAGTCGATATTTGTTACTTTTTTCGTATGATTTTTGTTTTTGCAAAATTATCGAACTATCGCATTAACGAGTAACGAAGCAACTAGGTGGCATGCCTGACAGTTTTCTGTTAGTTTGTTGTCAAAAAAAAAAAAAAAAATTTGTACAGTCGTGAGTGGCATTTTCGTGTTTAAATTTAGAAATTCGATTTAGTTTTCAGATTAAAAACACGAAATCAGTTGTTACTGTCAGGTTAACGAAACAAAACAAAAATGATGCCTTCCAGTTAAAAGTTTTACCGAATTACCAACTAACGATTTATGAAACTAACGAGGCCGGTGTGAATACCACTTATATAATTCAATTCTAAAATATTTCAATTTTATCTAATGTTAATTTTTTTATTTTTCCTACTGGTAAATGCAGTTAGCTGCGCATACAACATGTGGTTGCAATTATCATAGAAAAAAAAATGGTCTAAAGTGTGCCACTGCGACATTTCATCAAACCGACAATGCTAAAAGAATTATCGCGCTATAAATAAAATCATCATCTGATATTTTGGTATTTAAATATTCTCGTTCAATGGTGACAATCTTAAAAGATTTGCTCTCTCAACAATTAGTGCGCCCCTTTGCTTGTAAAGATTTATTTTTTTAATTTATTCACATGTTATTTAATCTGAATTTTTCATTTGCTTTTATTTACTAAATCATTTTTTTTTCCTGTTTTACGCAGATACATAGGTTACCAAAGGTTAATTGATTTTAATTGCAAAAATTACTAATTTTTATTTGTTATATATATTATACTTTTCATGGTCGGTACGTTTGAAAAAATGTGTTTTTTTTTTTATTTTTTTATGTTCCTATGAATTGTGGTGTTTGTTGTAGGTGGCATATGGCAACTAGCCGCCGAACCAATTGTCATATGGTTTTGATTTATTGTACATATTTTTAAGTAAAGTTTTGTGTTATTTCCTTAAATGGGCATAGTAGGAAAAATCACCCAAAACAAAACCGGAAATCGCATTATGTCACCACTAAGTGTTGTGAAATTTTGAAAATTTTTTGAGATTTCCGTTTCTTAGCACAAATTAAATTTTAAGGAAAACCAAAAAAAGAAAAATGTGCAACTTATTTTAACTGGCTTCATGTACGTAAAAAAAACCTCTTTGTCTACAAATATATTTTCAAAAATAAAGAGAGTAGCTTTCCAGAATATTGTTATTATAATATCGTTTATGACAATTGAAGTAACTTTCTTTAGTGAATACAGGCTTTTATGCATCGTGAAGTAGATATATAACAAATATATTTAGCCGCAAGATATTCAGTTGTGGTTGCATGTGGATAAATAACGCACTACAACGCCTACACATCGTTCAATGTTATTAATTGATTGCACTTGTCGGTTGTCATAAGTAAAAGTTGCTGGAACTCTCCAAGAAGAAAACACCAATATCCTCGCGCCATATGTATTCAGTGATGTGACAACTTCGCATTGGTGATGATACGCTACTTGAATTGAAGATTTGCATAACAAAGTTAGCTGTCGCCTTAAATTCTTTTCAATAGAGTGAAAAATGTCTATATTAATTTTTGAAGTAAAAGATATGGTTGAAGTAATTTAAACAGTTTATTACAACTATGCGCCAGCAATTAGTTTACATTTCAAAAAAATAAAAAATTCAACAAAATAACATTACTCGTGCGTTGTAATACAATAAATACATGGAATTAAAATGACACGTATAGTTTTGCAGTGTAATTGAACGCAATAGTGACACACATTTATTACAGTAACATATTACAAATGAGTCAGTTAAAATTATACTAATTATCAACAGATCGATCAAATGTTCATGCCAGCAAACTCCGGATGTTTAATTGTGACATTTAAACAACAACAAACAGCGCTGTACCGTGGGAGGGGTGAGTAGGGCAGTATACCCCAAGCCCCGTGAACTCAGAGAGGACTCACATTTTCAGATAGGCTTCACGCTTGTTGAATTATTTCGTTGACTAACAGCCAAACGCTTCATGGTTCTCCAAGAAAGTAGAACTTAATTAAATACCTTACACCGCATTAACAGTAAAAGTTCGCATAAAAATTTAAAATTTTTCTTAAAATTGTAATTTTTTCGCCACGCCACCTGCAAACTGATTGCACCACAAATAATGTATTATTAAATTTTACAACATTTATTTAATAGCTTTCAAAATCTGCTCTTTTTGTCTGATACCAGAACGAACCAGTATTTGTATGAAATCAGGTACATTATCATAAATAGCTCTCTCAGTATAGCGTTAGCTTTTTACCACAAAATTTTTGTCTACTGCTAGTCCAAAATATTTCGAGCACAATTTTCTCAATTTAGCGTTTCCTTCTTTGGGCTAGACCGTTTTGTTCAAAATCAACCACTTTTTTGCTGGTACTAGGCTGAAACATTTCTTATATTTGTGCGAAGTTTCACTCCATTACATTAAATAGTTCCTACAGTATAGTGTTTTGAAGTTTTTAATTATATGGGAGTTTTTACGTCCTCGACTTGAAATGTTGACAGTTTCATTTCATTTTCACAGATAGACATTGTTGAATCGCTTCGGTTCGTGAGGCCGATCAAGAATATAATTTATATTCTTTTCATACCTAACACCAGGGCCGTATCTAGGGGGAGGCTAGGGGATAGAACCTTCCCCCCCCCCCGAAATATTTTGACGGACACTATATAGAAACGATTTTGCAAAGAATATACACTACGTAGAAAAAATCTCAAATCCACAACCCCCCTCCCCCGAAATAAAATCCTGGATACGGCCTTGCCTGACACGCCCATATCTATGCGATATAAATGAAATGACGTGTTGAATACACACACATATAAAAAAAAAATGTTTTCTTTCACCCCAAACACACGTACGGCCCTGACGACAACACTTATTAAAATAACTTAAAAAATTGCTACATATCTAACTACATATTGTACAATTGTATAGACACGGCACGGCGTTCAAATTATTCTCTTGGAAAATTTTGAGCACAACGTTTAGATTGAGAATCAGTTAAGTTTAAGAGACTATGCCCAGTTAAATTGGTGAAAAAATGTGTTTTAATTTTTTTTTTATGGAAAGGCGCACACATTAAATTGAAATTTTTTTTTACAATTGATTAAATTAATATTCTAGCTTATATTCATACTTTTTTTTCTGAAAAATATTGACATAAAGTTTCAGAAGCCGATCTCCGAGAGCAACTCAGAAAAAAGTGTTTTGCGGTGATCACCATATCTCTGAAATGGTTTTATGAAATCAAAAAATATTGAAGATATAGCTAATATATAGTAAAATCAAGTTCATAATTGTTGGAATAAGCGAAATATTAAAATTGAACGAAATGACGGATTAAAAAAAAAAGAAAATTTCATTTTCAATCTAAAATAATTTGGTTTTAAATTCCATCCGGCTCAATATAATACACTTTAATAATCCATAAAGATTTTTCGTCCACTTCATTGTATACGTAGTGATTGAAATTATTTTTATCATCTAATTACACCTACGAACTCTTGCAAAATCATAAAGCAAAGGAGTATGAGCTTAGCAGTATTTAAAGACAAAAATTGCTCAACGCGTTATTTTCGTTCAAACAAATAGTGCAGTTTCAACCATCGATCCGTATTATACGCAGATGCCCATTTCGAATGTTTTTGCTAAAAAAATGGCGCAGCCCAGGCACGCACGTTAGATAGATGCGTCCTTCGTGCGGTTCAGTCCGCAGGGACCGTTCGCAAAGCAAAAAAAAATGAAACTCAATTATTCCTCAACCTATTCTTTAATTCGATGCATTTACTTTTCTACTGTTTCTTCTTCGTCTATATGAAATTATCATCTGGAAGAGTATAAATATTTCCGATTGCTTAGCTGTAGGCGCTGAATACGAATTAATTTCATACATATGTATTTCATGTTCAGTACATGTGTAGAATAAGAAGAAGATGATACACGAAAAACATATAATCTCTAACATTAATGGTGTTCTTTTTTTCTTGCAAATTAATAAACATTTATCACGATATAGTACGTAATTATTGTTATAATAATGACAACAATAACAATTATTTTGTCATATCACTACATCATTACCATATTTATGACTTATCAATAACAGTACGCATTTTCTATCTCTTTTCAGCGCTGCGTAACACTGTTGCCAACTCGTGAAAATAATATAAGGCTACGCAATACGTGATAGTGATAACAAAATGCCAAAGAAAATAACAGTATGGCAACAAGACAGTCGCAAATTGATTATTTGCCTAATAGGCTTCTGTCTAGGATTTTTCGGCATACTATGTGGTATGTTTTGGGAACAAATATTTAGAAATATGATGGAGAAGGTAAGTGTTTTCAATTAAATTTTTTTTTTTTAAAATTTAATTTAATTTTATACATTTTTTTACTAAACATTTCGAAGAAAAAGCTATATTTAAATTTGCTCCAGACATCAGTTACTGAGATTATGAGAAATGAGCAGTTCCTCAGCAATTCAGTATCATCTGAACATATCACCGATGATAGTTCCCTTTGCTTTACAATCTATCTTACAGTTTAATATAAACTGGGCAATGGTTGAAATTCCACCAACATTTTGGTATATAATATTAAAAAGCTGATATAAGAAAGAGCTATTTTTAGTCAACGCTTCCAAAAATAAAAGTCATATCCCTATTCCTTCCATAGAGTTCAATATATGTACATAACTCCATAACAAATTTCATCAAAATCTGTCGATTAGTTCTATCTTCATACCAAATTTCATCATTATCGGTCCATTAGCTCATCAGAGAAAACATGTTTCCTATTAAAGGCGTGGCACCGTACACTTTGAAACAAACACCTTTGTCTAGGGTTCAATCTATATCTGTCTGAAATTTCATTAAAATCGGTTCATTAGTTTAGTAGTGAAAAGGGTTTTCCAGTTAGGTGCGTGGCACCACCTACTCCACACAAATATCATTAGTCTGTATTCAATCTATCTCGATACCAAACTTCATCAAAATCGGCGTGGCGGATCAGCCGTGTCAGCGATTTTTCCCTATTAATAGTGGTTCCACCCCCACTTTAAAAACACACACTTTTAATACCCTTTTTTGGAGTTCAATCTAATTTCATCTAATATCATCAAAATCGATTAATAAGTCTAGTCGTGGAAACGTTTTTCCTGTTAGAGTTGTGCCACCGCTCACTATTGGAAAAAAAAATACATTCTGCACTGCTCCTCCTCACAACCTCTCAAACAAAAAAAATTAGGCGATTGTGTTGTTTTACGACAGTTATATATAAAAGACACTTTTACTCAAGATTAAATCTATCTCTGTACCAAATTCGATCAAAATCGGTCCATTAGATTAGCAGTGAAAACGTTTTTGCCTGTTAGAGGTGCTGCCATGTTTTTAGAAATCTTGTTTAGGGTTCAATCTATATCCTAACAAAATTTGATCAAAATCAGTCCTTTACTCAGCAGTAAAGACGAATTTGCTTTTAAGAAGCGTGGCACCGCCCAATCAAAACCGATGAAGCGGCTCAGCTGAGACAGCGTTTTTTCTACTAAAAGCGGTGGGACGTCCCTCTAATAACCTTTCTTAGGGTTCAATCGATCTCCAAATCAAATTTTATTGAAATCGGTCCATTAGCTTAGTCGTGGTAACGTTTTTTCCCGTTGAGGGCGTGGCACCGCCTGCTATTGGGAAAAAAGTGTACATGTCCCTCTCTCTCTTCACAACCTTTCCAACAAAAAAAAAAAAACTAAGTGATGTTGTGTTATGGCTGTGAAAAAGCGTTGTAACCGTTTACCAACTCCGTATTTATTATAGATAATGGTAGTGATTGATGGGCACTTGTAGTCAGGTTGTGGGTGAATGCCATTCAATTTTAGAACGATTGACACACATTTGACGACAATTATTTCAATAAAATGATTAAGAAAAATGCATGCTGCGCAGTTAAATTCTATCGAAAGAAATTAAATATATTATGTCAAATGCTATGTAAGCAAATCTCGCATGAGATTTTCCTCATGTTTATTTTAAATTAAAGAAAACATAAAATATCTTGCTTAGCTCATAGTTAGATATACGTTATTGTTATTCGTTTTGCTGGCACGTATAGTCCATTCAAAGTAACAAAAAACAACAAAGCTATTGCGAATGCATTTCAAGACATTTCTTCCCATTTTCGGAGGCGGAAAAGGTGATACTCGTGATTTCAGATTTGATAACATTTTCCAACTACGATTGCGAGTGCCTGGTTTTTCGACTGGATATGAATAAATTGATCTAACTTTCACCATGTGAAAAATGTCTTCCCTGTGCATTCGTAGAGGACATTTATTAAGCTTTTCTGCATCATTTGAATGGCTTATTCCTACTATTTTTTATTTCATGCAATAAATTTCCTAAATCAATGCTTAATTCATCTCTTTTAGAATTTTTTTTTTCAAAAATTACGTTTTTATTTGTCATGATGCCAATTAATGCTTATACCTATGTTTTATCTTCCAGGAAATGACCTTAAGTCCTGATTCGAAAATGTATGAAAATTGGAAAAAACCACCAATGGCCTTAAGCTTGGATATCTATTTGTTTAATTGGACAAATCCTGAAGAATTTCGAAATTTTTCAAGCAAACCTACATTTCATCAATTGGGTCCATATCGTTTTACAGATAAACCAGACAAAGTTGATATACGATGGCATCCAGAGAACTCTACCATAACATATCGAAAGAAAAGCTTTTTCTACTTTGATGCTGAGGGCAGCAATGGTAGCTTGAATGATATGGTTACAACATTGAACGCTGTGGCTTTAGTGAGTCCATTGATCATGTATATGAATTTATTAACTGATTTTACATTTTTTATTTCTCTCTAAAGTCAGCTGCTGGAAAAGTTAAACAATGGTATCCTTATAAACGTACCTTGGTCGAT
The DNA here is from genome assembly GCA_963680825.1 of Meiosimyza decipiens. NCBI lineage: Eukaryota > Metazoa > Arthropoda > Insecta > Diptera > Lauxaniidae > Meiosimyza > Meiosimyza decipiens. Next base: position 76,351,428 of record OY804260.1, read on the forward strand.
GTGGGTTTCAAAATGTACCAACAAGAATTGTCTGTGATAAAAAGTGTCGATGAGTTACTCTTTACTGGCTATCAAGATGATATGATTGATATTGCACGTGCAATGCCACTCTTTGGTACTGAAGTTGAGGTGCCTTTCGACAGATTTGGTTGGTTCTATACAGTAAGTTTTGAATTTTTGCAATAAGCTTTTGGACAGTATGTAACATAGTAAAATTGCTTAATTTTGTAATAGCGCAACGGTAGCGCTGATCTGACAGGTACCTTTAATGTCTTCACTGGCGCTAATGACCATACGAAGATGGGTCAACTGCACTCTTGGAATTATGCAACAAATACAGATTTCTTTGAATCATACTGTGGCATGACCAATGGCTCAGCTGGTGAATTTTATCCACCAAATTTGGAAGTAAATGGCTCTGTTTCACTTTTTACGCCAGATATGTGTCGAACGGTGCCCTTGGATTATGTAGGTAATGAAACTATTGAGGGTCTATTGGGCTATAAATATGCTGGAGGTGCACGTTCGGTAGATAACGGTGAGTTTAAATAAGTTGTTTTTTATTTCAACTATATAATATTACCTAATATATTCGCATAATAGCAGTGGCGGATGAGGAAACATTTTTGAATTGTTACCGAAAAGGCTCGACTTCTGTGATGTTCTTAATTTTATTGTGCACTTTCCAATGAAAAGCTAAGTCCATAGAAGTTATTCTTTGAGAAGTTGGTTATATAACTGCCATCAAATGACTTCTTTAACCCTTATATAGCGACATTAATATGAATTTGGATTTCAAATAAAACGTTATAGTGTATAGTATGTATGTGCAGCTTCACTAAATTAACTATTTCCTTTTCCAATGCCATATGCTAATTTGCTCACAGTGGCGTACCATAAACGTTCGCTGCCCGAGGCGAAAAACTACTGTCTGCTGTCGAAAAATGAACTCAAAAAAATAAAAATGTACTAAAAAACACAAAATAGAATTTGAATTTTTCAACCCCTCTAAGCTTTTGCGTCCGTGGTGATGGATGCCTTCGCTCTCCCTCTACTTACGCCACTGTTTCTTCTCAATTGAGATAGGCGTAGAGGGACAATTTTTTTGTTATTTTATCTCATAATGCGCCCTACTACATATCGACTTTGGTGAAATTTTGTGCTCCATATCTTACTATATATTCGAACATGTTAATTCGAATGTAAACTACTCTTTCTTTTAGGCACCTTATATCCAGAAAATATGTGCTTCTGTGGTGGTGATTGTGTACCATCAGGTGTAATGAATATATCCTCATGTCGCTTTGGCTCACCAGTCTTTATGTCCTATCCACATTTCTACAATGCTGATCTCTTTTATCTGAATCAAGTTGAAGGCCTTAATCCACAACAAAAAGATCATGAATTTTATATGGTTTTGGAGCCAGAAACAGGACTGCCACTTGAAGTAGCTGCCAGATTCCAGGTTAATATGCTTGTGGAACCAATTGAACATATTAGGTAAGCTTTATAAGAATATTTCCTTTTAAACAAAATTATTTACTCTCTTCTTCCTTTCTTTTTTTTCTAGTTTATATGAAGATATACCACGCGTCTTTATGCCACTGATTTGGTTCGAACAAAAAGTACGCATAACGCCTGACTTAGCCAGCGGACTACATTGGATACCATGCATACTTATTGGAGGCCAAATCTTGGCTGGTGTCTGCTTTGCTGTTGGCCTTATTTTATTATTTTGGTATCCTATTGAACATCTTATTAGTGGACGTCATCGTCGTAGTCATGACTTAAAATCCACGCAATCTGATATAGCGGCCACAAAAGTTATAGCCTGTGGTGGAAGTGAGGTGAAATTGCAAAAGTCAGCAACGGTACGTGAAAACGATAAGTCCGCGGTAGATTCACCATTACTCGGGAAATCAACAAGACCAGATGGTACAGTTTTTCCAACAGCACCAATAATGAGAGGTCATAATGATAGCATTAGGACAACCTGCACCACAATAAATGTTGGTACAGAGTAACAAAGGTTTGAACAAAACTAGCACCGTCCTAGAAGAAAAAATTAACATAAAACTTACGAAATTGTAAAACGATTTTTATGTTTCTCTTGAAACAACATCGCTGTAATTTTAGTACGTAACTAAACATATTTATACAATATAAGGTATATCAAGAACAAATTTGAAGTGCCAAAGTTTGCCAGTTTGCTCAGAATAAACACAGCCTTAAGAAATGTACCAGCTAGCCCTAGCTGGGTGAAATACTCCAAAAACCAAAGCTGCTCTCTGTGTAGATGATCTTTTATAACTTTTATAATAATTTTAACTAAAAAATATATAGAATTAAGTTTTTTTTTTTCAAAGAAACGAATACAAATAAGTATTTTAAATATATGATCGAACTTGTATGGCTGGTCCACCATACCATACATTTTGTGAAAAAGAAAGACATTTGTACCTTAAAGAATATGATAAGCCTTGTAATTTTGTATTTTAAATTTTAAAATAAAATCAATGGTCCAGTGCTGCAGATTTGGTCTTTATACGATTTATTTACATAAAGAAATATTAAAACTTTTATAATGTAAAATTTAATGAAGAAATAATTGAACCAAAATGGTTTAATTTAGTATTTTTATACAAACATAATGTAATGTAAACTTACAACTTTTACATGAAATTTAGTGCTAGTATTTTTATCAAAGCTTTTAAAAGACACTTATATAAAGCTCATGAAGTATATATGTATTTTTAAGAAAACATTGTGTATATTTATACAGATTTATGAAAGAATTGCTTATTTAAAATAAATATAAAGACTTTTTATAAAAAAATTTAATAGTGGTTTTTGAAATTTTTTTGAAAGTCGCGAAACAAATATCACTAAAACTACTTTTATTTAAAATCATATTATAACTTTTTATGTATTGGTCGATATGAGCCTTCGGAGAAGTATACCCCAAAACAATTTTTGAGTTTTAAAGGCAACCTAAAAATTTTTGAGTTTTAAAGGCAACCTAAAAAAGCTCAGTTTGAGTTTGTTATGTAGATTCTATGGTCTTCACACACTCAAAAACTTGCCCAGTGTTATGTGAATTGTTGTCAACTTATCTTTATTTAAAACTAAACTATTAGATAGCAAATTAAAAATTTGACTTATTAAAAGGGTTTTTGCAACAGAGTACCAAGGAAAAACTATAAAAGAGGAAGTTTTCCTGATCAACTTTCCCGAACAAAGTTATAGCCAAACCTGTTCGGATTTTTTATCTGCTTTTGAAGCTTTAAGAGGTAATAAATAAGAGCTTAAAAGATTAAGACGCACGTTTTTCAAGCTCTCAAAAAACAACTTGAAGTACATATAATACATAATTATTTCTTGGAGAGGTTCAAAATGGGATGATGGAGTTGCATTTGTCCTTTTCGCTTAAAAATATAACTTTTCGTGTTATACAATGATATATAGGGTGTTCAAATTTAAGATATCTTTATAAATTTGTCGCCATTTTTATTTCAGATATTAAATTATATCAATGTTTTTCAAGCATGAAGTAAATACATTTCGGTCAGTTAAAAATTGATCCTTAAATGAGTGAAGAACGGCCTGACGTGCTAGAAAAATTTCCCGATTAGATTGGGTTTCGTATTCAAAACTCTATGAGAAATGCTTAAGATTGTTAAAAATGAAAAAAAATATAATTTGCGACAATGAGGGTACCAAATATTTCAAAATCTTGATGGGAATGGAATATTCCAACATTAAACTCGATCCTAAAAGCTTAAGATCCTTGCAACTAACATTTTAGTTGTCATGGCGGAACTGCACACATAAGGCAGGAAGATATTTACATATCTTTGGGTCAGTCACAAAAGCGGATATCTCTAATATTTAGACAGTTTTTCTTATAATCAACAGTTGTTATCAACAAAAAATCTTTGAGCTAATATGATTTACGTAAAGGAAGCGGATTTTTTCATGAAAATTATTATATTCTAATTAAAAAACTAACACGTTTGCACTTATGGGTAATAACTTTGTTGCATATAACATTAGAAATATAGAACACTTTTACTAAAATATCGCTGATTAATAGCGCCACATTAGTTACTATGAAAAAAAATGCTAAATCGAGACATGTCACCGTAACATGTCTGTACTTAGATGGGACTTAGCTACTGATAAGAAGCGGCAACATGTCGATGAAGTGCTTAGAACACTTTTTTTTTAAAAAATTAGCTTTTTGAAAATGAAAACAAACACAGTGTAAACAAATGTGATCAGATGTAGTATGGCATGTTTTATTTCAATAAAAAAATTTGGGGACAAATGTTTATAATATATACAAGAGAGCAAAATTATACGTTTTTGCAATTCTAAGGACCTCTAGCCAAGGCATACGTTAAAACTAACGGACGTTGTTCCTAATCAGAAAATTTGGCAATGATAGCGTTTCTCAATCGCCTTATCTCTAAATTTGGCGATTTGCACTGATCTACATTAAATACTCATTTGACAGTTCCAGATTTCTCTCCATGAAGTTTTTTGTAGTTACGGCCCTAAAAAAGAACATTCGACTAGAAATGAAAACTTTTTCACCTGAAATTTTGAGAATACTGAGTTACGTGAATGAGGACTTTTGCACTATCTTGCACTTAACGTAGAATATCGTTTATACGGCCTTTGGTCAACCGAGGCTCTGCGTTATCCGAGGCTATCAAGTTAACCAAGCACTCCGCGTTAAGCGAGGTTTATGCTCAGATAATACAGAATAACTTAGGTCAAACTGATGGAGCATAGCGGCTGAACGCGCGTAGTATTTTGCTTAAAATTTTCGAATTCTTTTATTTGTGCCACGTTATCCGAGTTTCCACTTATCTGAGGTATCTCCTTCTCACATTACCTCGAATAAACGATTCTACTGTTTGAGTAGACATAATCCTCAAAATGTTTTCCTAAGAAAAAGATCCTTTTTGGCAATCATTTGCCGTGGCAATCATTTCGATATGGTAACCGTGACCAGAATAGTAAGTCACTGTCACGCTACTAAATATCAAAACAATTTTAGTGACTCTCTTAAGTAAATTTCATAAATTGTGCACATAGTTTTTGTTTTTTTTTGTGACATTGAATTATCAGATAAAAATTATGCAAAGGAAATAAATAGTAACTTTCTATTTCTAAATAAATATGTAAATAAACCCTTATAAATTACGCTTAATAGCCGGCATAGAAAAACATTTGTTGCAGATAATGCATGTGCTAAGATCCTTCTCGCTTGAGACAGTGATAAGATTGCACTTAGAGTAATAGAAAAAAAAAACTATCTAAAAAAAACAATATTGAAAACGATCTGGTGTTTTTATTTTTTTATTTTTTATGTATAAAACTCATGTATTTGATTTAATTTCTTTATGTCTGTTCACAACTGGACCTTAACAGTCGTTATCAGACCATTCGCGCGATCGGTACTCGTTGCATGATGTTTAGTGATTATATTAAATAAAATAAAATCGAATATTTCTTTGGAGTTTTAACAGGAATAAACATTGTAAAATAAACGAGATTGTGTGGCTTAATAAAAACAAATTTTGAGCGTATCTTTAAATCTAAACTCACACAATAATTTCATACAACTCTCGAATGAGCATAAAACCTCAATAAAGTGAAGTAAACAACATTTATGATATATTAATTATTAGACAATATATATACATTTGGGAACTAATATTTTTTACACAAATTTAAGGTGAGTCTTTTTTTAAAGATACGAGCAAATCATAATTGGATAGGCTTTCCCTTTCTCTTTGCCAAAGCGTCACATGTTATATTTATGCTTTGGTTGACTTTTTGAAAACGCGATAAGCTTCTAAATAAATCTGCGTTTGAATATTTTTGAATAGTTGCATTCACGAAATGACAGGAAGTATTTAATAATACCAAACCTGGTTAACTAACAGCACCCTGCTACACAATTTACAAGTATTCACCAACAATTTCCCCTGCCGAATTCTGTAAATTTGGTGTCCTGGGATCATTTCCAATACCGAATTGCTCACCAGATCGTATTTCCTTTCAAATCAGACATCTAAAGCGGAAATGTTTTGTTCACACATTGCAGAAATCTTGAACTGAAGTATGCCGGCAAGCATTGGAATGGAACCCTCAGGGTAGCAGAAAACGCAGCCGTCTTAAATCATCATTAAAATATTCGCTAGAGCAGGAAATACATAAATCGGGGAAATGTTAGAGGCATCCGCTACTAATAGTGCACATTGGAAAGGTTTTATGGAGATTCTACACTCGGGAGGATATAAAGGACACAAGAAGATTAAATAATGCAATTAACGATAAGCCATATTTTGAGTTATTCGATTTTTTCCGGCGACTTTAGTATTCCCATTAAGAATTTCATATATACGGTTACATGGAAAGTCTTACTCGAAAATTGTAGGGTGTTCTTTATATGAATTTTTTTTTTGTGTTAATGTTTTATTTTGGGCGATATTACTTTGGGAAATTTGGTCTTCTCTTTATATATTCTTTGAGCGATTTAGCATACTTTTATAAGGTCACAAATGTAGGGCCATTTAGTTTTTAAAGAATTTTACGCAATTTTAGATTATCTAGGCCTCTGAAGAAACCCAACAAAACCCTATTGGTCACGATTAAACAATAATTTTAATTAATTATCGTTATAATATATGTATATACTAACATCACGGCAAAGCGCGTAGTCGAAAAGGTTTTTTCTTCAGTACCGTAAACATTGCGCCCCTGGGGGAAAAACTTTGCTTTTCAACAGAGAAAAACAATTATTTACTAAAAAAAAAAAGGTCCTCACTTTCACATCCTCAAAACCCTACCAAAATTAGGCTTATTTTACTATATCAAATTAAATAATCTTTGCATAACAATGTGCTTACAACATATTTCCAATTTTTTCATTTACAAAAAAAAGGTGCACAACAGAAAATGAGAAAATGCGGACCGCACGGAATGCAAAATCAAAAACACGTCCTACTCCCTCGAGACGTATATATAACTTTAGGTCTGACACTGAAAGGGTTTTCATGGGAACTCTTTAAGTAATAGAATTCTTACCGATTTTTATTTTTTGCTGCTCTCCAATTTTACACCTACACAGGGGGTATATTCCCTTTGACATTCCATTAGAAGAGGGTGTGGTAGGTATAGAAAACTTTATATACTCTACAACAAAGTCACCAACTGAGGCAATGTCCGTCTGTCTGACTGTGGAAATCACGATTACGGAAAAACTAAGCATGAAAAAAAATTAAATTCGGCAAACGGCCTACATCTTCAAACCTGTTTCTTGGAATTGAAAATTAACAAAATCGGTTCACGGACACGCCTGTCGCAAATGCAATTAAAACATTTAAAACGCTATATTGTAGGGGTTAGCGATGTAGTGGCAACACAATTCTATAACATACTGAGAAAAACTTTAAAAAACCTCTGTACGAAAAGTTGGCGAATTTCGAAGAGAGTTGTTGGCTATGCTTCGAGAATTATGCTTTATCACTTCGTTTATCTTTAAGAAAGTGATTTTTTGTGTCTATTGAATAAATGGTACCTTTATGAAGGAAAATGAAAATAAGGTACCTATATTTTTTTTCAACAAAACGGTACACTGACATCGGTAACTAACCGCAAATAGTTTTTTTGTCTCCAATTAACGATTAACGAACTCTTTTGGCATGCAATCAACAGCCTGACCGCGTCAAAAGCGGACACTTGGCAACCTATGTCAGATTCAATGTTATGCCGGAAAATGACAAAAAGTTATTATTCAAATTTAATGATGCTATGATAGGTATTGATATTGCCATGGCTAACTTCTCGGATTATTTGGTTTTTTTGTGCGATTATTTTGGGAAAGTACCGACTACATAATAACTCATGTACACACTTGAACTGGTAAATATTTGTTAAAAAGGTGAAATTAGAAAAAAAATTAATAGTAGATAATAATAAAAGTTCGAATAAAAAATATCCCAAATGCATCAAAAGTAATTTCTAATCTCTACATTAAGTAAATATAGGGCAATTGAAAAAAACAAACTCAACATTAGTAGATCTTTCACAGACATTACGAGTATATGACATCATTAAAATCTAATAACATGGCATGTACTTTTTTTTTGTTGACAGAACTTGTATCCCCAATGGATTAACTTTAAAAATATATTTTTTAATCGCGTATACGGTGATGTCAGTCGACATGTCTATTATGGTATTGTCCAAGCGGTGTGCCTCCGCCGAAAGGTTATCTTTATGGGGTCACTTTATTTTAGTTCATGTTTTAATTTTTATTTCGTTTTTTTTTAAATTTCGGCATCTTGCACAGTTCAGCCACCTTGTCATGCAAGGAAATAGCAGAGAATTTGATAAGAAGAATTTTGCATTTACAATAGGGTGGATCGTTAAAAAATAATTTTTTTTATGCATTGAGAGAACTTTTTATTTGATTATGTTAAAATTGAGCTGCCGATTCAATATTTTCATAGGGATTATAGGGAAACAAAAACATTCGAACTTTTCAATCCAGATATTTGAATTGATGCATCTGATGATATAGAATTATTTCGAGCTGGAAATCATTGTGTTTGCATCCCTTCTACAACTTTTGCTTTATTATATTTCTCGATTTGATGCTAACTTTTCCAGAAACTATTCGAAAAATTGTTTTCGGCCTCTCTAAGCGGTCATATCCTGACATTGTAACAAAACTGTACCGGAAGCGTTCGATTTTTGTTTTGCTTATAACTTCTAATTACTCAAGCAAACATATTTTGAAGTGGTATGAAATACCGTACTCAAAAATATGTCGCTAGATCCCATACTATATCTATAAAGTCTATAATACATCGATACTTAAAGATACATGTCATATTTTTCAAGTGCTAGCACCTACGTACTTAAGTATAGGTAGAGGTGTTCGTAGGGGGGGTTGCTTTGGGCGCAACGGCTTGGGGGCGGCAATGGTACTTGGTTTCTAGCATATTCAATTAATTTTGTGAACATTTATTTAAATCAATGAAATAGTAAATTGCAATGAACAGGGGCCTCATGAGGGTTTATAATGTCAAAAAAATCTAATTTGCCGTTTTTGGAATGCGAAACTGAACTCTATATAAATTTGAAGCTTTTTGCTTTTAATGACGTTAAAATGGTCGCCCTGTGGTAGTTGTGGCAATTTTAGTAAGTCTTCGAACAATATTTCTTCAGTCGAAATTTTCGTTTTTTGACCCTCGATATCTCGTAATCAGGGTTGCCAATGTGCAAACAAGGAATAATCGGATTTCTTCTTACTTAAAATGGTGAAAAAACTTAATGACCTTTTTTCAGTTTCCTTATTTTTGCTTGTTAAAAAAGGTTTACATGTATACACATATATAACGGCTTTTTCCAAATTTTTTCAATTCCTACAAGGCTTTAACATGCAATACCAGACTTGACCGCTTCAAAAGCCACTTGGTAAATCAGCTCGTCAACTAAGGCTAATCGGATAGAGCTGTAATACTATTTTCTAAATCTTATTCTCAGTTATACTCAAGTTCAAAAGTTCAGTGAGATCCTCTTGTGAATCTTTTCAAAAAACTTTTCCAATGTTTACTTCAAATTAATATGTTGATGTAATTTCTTGGAAATAAAAACTTAATTAAATTTAACAAAATATTAAGGTATTACGTTTCCAAAGTCATTAAATACTAATGATTATTGCGATTAATTAACAAATAATTATAATTTTATTCTCATTTAATCAGCAATGATTGCCCTTTTTGGCACCCAGACATTACAAAATGACTTAAGCGCCAGACGATAGAAAGCTTTATTGAGTGTTGTAAAAAACAAAAATGTAATCTCTTCGGTTTTACAAAAAAATGAAACCTTGCTAAGGTTATGCCATATTGTCTAGTGGCTTTCGATTTCAAAACTAAAACCCATATACGCTTATAGTATAATAGTACCGTCGCTTTTTGTAGTGAGTCATTAAGTTTCCCGAAATGTTTGATCCCGCAAAAATGGCATGAGCTTAATGAAACCATATACGAAAGAGTATTGCGTTAGGGTGGTTCTTAAAAAAATCTATATTTCAATAGAAATTAGTATCGTTACCAGTTGTTATTCAAAAATATTTCTTATTTTTTAGCCAAATCTATAGAAAAATGTCCAGTGAAGCAGCCGCTACTATGAAAACAGCGCCACTCAGAAAGCGTAGAATTGGCGTTTGCATAACTGGTTGCTGCTTTTTATTGTTTGGTGTCATAGGTGCTATTACGTGGGATAGTGTATTGGATGCATTCATCTATAAGGTAAGAAACGAAGTCTCGACACAAATCAAGCACATACCTACTTAAGATTTCCAACTATCGCTCATAGACTATAACGCTGCGTCCCCATTCCAAAGCATATGAATACTGGAAATCACCTCCATTAGATATTAATGTCGACTTTTATCTCTTTAATTGGACAAATCCTACAGAGTTTTATAATCCAGCCAGCAAACCTATACTAGAGCAAGTGGGACCATACCGTTTCACAGAGATACCCGATAAAGTTGATATACGATGGCATCCTGAAAATGATACAGTAAGCTATCGCAGAAAAAGTCTATATAAATTTAAGCCAACGGAAAGTAATGGAAGCTTGAGAGATAAAATTACAACTATAAATCCAGTGGCAGTGGTAAGCGCATAAGTTCGTTTATTGAATTCATTCAATTTATCCTTTCCTTAGTCCGCTGCCAATAAAGCAAAAAGTTGGAATACAGTGCGTCGTAGTATCATTGATTTTGCTCTCAAGTATTACAATGATGAAATAAGTGTTGTAAAGACAGTGGATGAATTACTTTTCACAGGATACAATGATATATTATTGAATTTTGTAAATACGTTACCGTCGCTTATTAGCGATTTTGAAATTCCATTCGATAAGTTTGGCTACGGTTATATGGTAAGTCGGATGCAGTAGGCTTACTTGAAAATCATATTGAAACTTTTTCATTTTGCAGCGTAATGATAGCTCTGCATTGTCCGGTACATATAACATCTTTACTGGTGCCAATGATATAACGAAAATTGGCCAAATGAATACTTGGAATTATAAAAAACATACTGGTAAATTTGACTCACACTGTGGTATGATAAATGGTTCAGCAGGCGAATTTCAACCACCGAACTTAAAAGTTAATGGAACGTTAAACGTATTTGTAGGCGAAATGTGTCGTTCTCTGCCACTGGAATATACAGAAACAGTTGAAGTCGAAGGTATTAGAGGGTACAAATATATTGCTGGTCTGCGTGCAATCGATAATGGTAGGTATTGCGGAAACATGTTGGCAACCAAACTGAGTATCTTTAGAATAAGGCAGTAGTGGCAGCTGCGAAATTGTAGCCGATTTCTTTATTCTTCTAAACATTAAATTAAAAGTTTGAAGAATTGTTACCCAAATCAAAACTAAGCATTGGCTGATAAAACTAAGTAATAATGATTTAAAAGTCGTTTACAGTTACGTATGTGAGGCCCCATAGAGTGCTACTTACCTTACGAAAAATTAAATAAATTGTTTTGCTCATAGCGCACTGTATGAACAATTTTTTGAAACTTTTATTAAACAGTGTTATTCCTCTATGTAATACAAAAATAATGACACCTCATTTATGAAAATCGGTTCAGTAGTTTGGGAGCTATGGTTTCTCATTTGCCAACATCATTTACATGCGCTTGCAGCGAGCGAATTTGCCGTCACACGAAAGAATTCAAGATGTAAAATTTGGCAAAACACCAGGCGACCATGAAGCAGCAGCAAGTAACGGGGTCTTTTTACTTTACTTTAAAACGCTATTGCTCGGCTATTACTGAACCGATTTTAACAAATGAGGTATCATTGTTTTCGTTAAATGTTCTAGTTTTTTCTAATAGTAAAAAAAATTATATCAATTGTACATAGAGGGCGCTGTAGTCAAAAGAGTTTTTTAAATGTCTGTAAATTGATAACGGATGAACCAATTTTAATGAAATTCGACAAGCTATGTTTCTGATATGTATTCTATCAAATAAAATTGTGTAAAATATCATGCAATCAGAAACCAGTAGAGAGTAACACGAATTGGTTGCTCTTCTTTAAAATGATATTGCTCAACTATTACAGCACCGAATCTCATAAGTGAGGTGTCATTTTTTGCGTTAAGCTTTCTATTTTGTGGTCTTAGCAAATGTGAAATTTTTCATTTATGCAGAGGGGGTGATTTAGTCAAAACAACTTTTCAAATGCCGTGTCGAAATCCAATTTTTAATTTTCAAGACACTTAAGCTCTAAAGTTAAGATTTGCAAATTTTGTAAATGATTTTTTTAACAAATTGAGTTTGTGCTGAGCTATTTTAATTATCAAATGTTATCCTTACTCACTTCTATATTAAATCCACACAGAACATTGAAAGCAATATTTTTAGAAAATCTTTTAAAAAATTCAACGCTGCTTTGAACACTTTAAAGCACTTTAACTCATTTGTAATCCAGATCTGCTGCAAGATACGTTTGTATGAGTATTTTTGTCAGTGGCCTTTAATATTTAAAATTTAGATACACCTTCGTCGCGACTTTTCGTGTTGCACTATATAATCACAAGTACATACATAATAATCTTATTAAAGACGAATGCTCTATATTTGCTTCTAACAGGTACCTTATATCCGGAAAATAAATGTTTTTGTGGCGGTCGCTGTGTACCATCTGGTGTCATAAATGTATCATCTTGTTGGTACGATGCACCTGTTTTCATGTCATACCCACACTTTTACAATGCGGACCCCTATTATGCTGATGCTATTGTTGGTATGCAACCCAAGCAAGAAGATCACGAATTATATGTGGTGCTGGAACCAAAAACTGCCTTGGCTATAGAAGTTGCTGCCAGATTTCAGGCGAATCTTATGATCGAACCGCAACCTTACTTAGAGTAAACATAATTATGATGATATATATTTATATTTTACTGACAAAATTTATTAACGCATATTAATATTTATTTGCAATAGATTATTTAAGAAATCTCCGCACGTATTCTTTCCTATAATGTGGTTTGAAGAACGAATACGCATCAATGCTGAAATGGCAGGTGACCTACAAATGCTACCTCTTCTGGCGTGGTTTGGAAAATTAGTTGCTGCTGGTTTTATATTCTTTGGTTTGGTTTTATTGGCTTGGTATCGTAACGAACAACGTTTTCAACCGGAGCATTGTATCGATTTTACAAATGATAATGTTAGCAATAATACGGAAAGACCATCGAGAAAAAATAATAATTCTTATGAGACTGATACTCAGCAAAATGAACGAATATTAGTTGAAAATGTGGTGTCTAGTGGACCAAGTGATGAAAACACTTCTGTTGAAATACAAAGACTTAAACTGCTCTACTTACAATCGAGTAGTTTTGACAGCGGATTTATGAATATGGATGCTTGGAGTCATACGTCTTCGAATAATGGCGATGAAATTACAAAATCCAAATGAGGGAATATTCTTAGTCTTATTTCGCAAATGTGGAAAATACTCATTTATTATAGAATTTATTTTTTTAAATTAATTAACATAATATAAAGGCCAGGGGCGGATATTAGGTTTTGGCATCCTAGGCTATTGAAAATATTTTGGCATTTCTAAGAAGGATTACATATTAAATATTAGTAATAGAGACTTAAAAATGTTTCAAACTAATTTTGTATGTTAAGTCTTGAAATGGGCTTATCAAATGGTACTACGAGTATGACCTATGTACATTTTGAAAGTTCAGGCCGACAACATCAAAGTGAACTCTGATATTTATATATGGTTTGCCTTGCCAACAGAATCAAAAACATATATCAGGGAGCTATCAGAGCTTAGGAAATAATTTCGTCCAAGAATCATAGACGACTATTTTAGTTTCTAATAATCTTCTAACTTTCATAAAAAAAAAACTCCTTTCAAATTGATGAGCAACTAAGACGCACTTTGTAGATCATGAGATTTAGGAGAAGTTCCAAACCTCTGATTACTCAGAAAAGTCGATTTATCTTGAGTAAGTGCAGCCTATCTAGTCTATACCTAAATTTGCCCCGGTTAAAGACTTAGTTTTAAGTCTTAATTTAAAAAAATTTTCAAAATTGAAAAAAAGTACAAAACGATCTTTGTAGATCAATATTAAAATTACTAGATGTACTGAATTAAGAACAAAAATATATTTTTATACAAAAAAAATAATTTTTAAAGAACTTATAAGTAAATAAAAATTAAATTTACGAAGAATGGAATTGATAGAAATATTTTGCTATTTTCAACCTCGAGATAGGATTATCATCATGATTTCGTTTTGACCCAAGATTACGTCCACAAAGAAGAAAGGAAGCAGTGAACTATCACGTGTTTCTTATTATTATGACTCTATACGCCAGAAATACGCCCAACACTGACTTAATACAACCAATAAATTTAATAAAATACGATTTTGTAAATTTTTCATTTTTTCATATTTATTTCAATTTAATGTCCATTTAATTTGTATTATTAACTATATACAGCATTGTTTTTTGATTTAAATGTATTTGTTGTTTTTCCACTTCAATTAATAGTTTTTTTTTATTATTTTTACCGGCAATAATTATTTTTTATACATTAAACTATATTTGTTTTATGAAATATCTAAAAATCGGATTTTATATATTTATATTACAGTGTGTGTGTGTGTGTGTGATTTTTGTGTTTAATATTTAATCTATGCGTAGAATATATGATTGGAATTAATATTTTCTTTTAATATTGGGTTTCTTTTCATCAATTTTTCGTATAATGTTGCATTTTATTCTTTTTCTTTTCACTTGTACGCAGCGCCAATAAATTTTATCAAACGTCAATATTTATTATTTTTTAGTGTTGTTGATTTCACAAAATACATATTTAAGTTTCGTTTAGTTAAGACAGACCGACAGACAGATACGCCCATTTTTTTCATTTAACAACATTTATATATACTTTTATTTTATTTCATGTTTCAATTAAATAAATTTTACTATGTATTTATCTTGCGGATTGATTTTCCCATAACATGTAATTTTTTAACTACTTATAAACATCTTTTTTATTATCTTTGTTTTATTTTTGTTATACTGACGCTTTTTTGTATTGCAGCTAAATTTTGTCTTTATAGGATAGAATGTGTTCAGAAGGAGATCTATTTAATTCGCAAAAATTTCATATTTTGTTGTTGAAAAAAACGGTGTAAATTGTCTTTATGAAGAACACAGAAACCACAACTGCTAAATTAAAAATTTTTGAAAAAAAAAAATTTCACACAAAAATAAACTCATGAAAAAGTTGTCTTTTAAAAAATAACAAAAAAATTTATTCATTAATTGTGTTTTGTATTTATTAAAAAAAAATATTCTCTTTAAACTAAAATTAAGAAATAATTAATGCTTACATTTATTTGATTTTAACTCGCTAGTTTGTTTTCCTTTCTTTTATATCAATAAAACTACATTTTTAAGCTATTTATGTTTTTAAAGTTATGTGTAGTATGTACATTTTTAATTTTACTTTTATAAATAGTAATAAACGCTTGTTTAGTTAAGCGTTAAAATAAATATTTTTATTATATTTTATACAGTGTAGTTTAGTACAAGTTTTATTATTTCTCAAGTATAAATATTTTATGAAAGAAAATAAAAAAAAATACAGAAATCATTTTACACATTTTATGCTGCAGTTTAAAGCTTACTAACTTTTCTGGGGAATACATATGTTAAAGTTTCCGTTAGAAGAAGAAAAAACAAGGCGCACAATTTTATTTATCTGTTTAAACTAAATAAAAGTAAGCGACTCTCTGTGGCAAATAAAGCTACAAATCTGGCAGTGATGAGTGTGTTGATGATATTCGTGGTAGGAATAATGCATTGCTTTTTTTTAAAAATGGACAAACGCTCTGATGAAAGCTAAATTTTATTGGAATTAAAAAATTTAATGTTTTATGTCAGCTGAGTTAAATTATAGTTGAATGTTCCAATTACATAAACCGTAAATTACGCAATTAATGCAAAAGCTTCTTCGATTTTATCACCATTGCAATTAAAACTAATGCCGGTTTAATTTCAAAAGCATTGCAAAGGGTAATACAACGCAAAAAATTGCCATGACATTAAGAACTTGAACGCTAGTTCTGCATAGATTCCATAGTCATTGAGAGTTTAAAATTGAATGCTTGCCCTATGCAACAAATTTTCATTGGCATTGAAATTTTATTTAAATCTAATGCTAGCAGAATTTTATTTAAACTGAAATTTAAATGCAAGTGCTGCTCAGATTTCGTTGTCATTGAAAGCTTTAAAATTGGTGCTAGCTAATGCTAATTGATTTTCATTGTCATTGAAATTTGAATGCTAGTAGTGCTAAAATATCATTGTCATTGAAAGTTTAGGTTTGTGAGCTGTTAAAAATAACTTATCTGCATTTACATTGAAATATAAATGCTGATAATGTTTTGATTTTATATTCATTAGATAATTTCATACGCAAGGCAATTTAAGTTAGTATCATAAGTTTTAACGATAATACCAACTTAAATTATAAAATATGGATAATTTAAAGGCATACATCAATTCAATTCATTATTGGAGATTGGAACTCTTATGCGCTTTGTATGTCGCTCCATCAAGAGTTTAAGCCTTCACATTGGTCAAATTCATCAAAGAAATCTTTGTTGCAGGTGCAATAAAAAATTTCTTTAATTTTTGCAACTTAT
This sequence comes from Meiosimyza decipiens, assembly GCA_963680825.1. Classification (NCBI taxonomy): domain Eukaryota; kingdom Metazoa; phylum Arthropoda; class Insecta; order Diptera; family Lauxaniidae; genus Meiosimyza; species Meiosimyza decipiens. The sequence continues at coordinate 76,368,230 of OY804260.1, forward strand.
AAGCAACATTTTAAGTCACCTATGGAATTGTATAGAATTGTTTCTTCCGAGCTTATTAAATAAAAAAATCTTTGGATTTTATTACTGTCCCTACTCCAAATTTTTTTTTAAGAAATTGTACACGTATTATGTAATAAAGGTTGTATTGTTTATTTTTAGATGTAATTCACTACAAGTGATATGTGCCAAATTATTAAAAAGTGCCAATAAATATAATGACAACGAACAAATAAAGTCATTTGATATTTTATCATAATTTTCAATGTCAATGAAAAACATGTCAATTTTAAAGCAAATGTAATACGTATGTCAGTGAAAATATAAAAAAAAACAATGCTAAAGCACTTTAATCCATATCTGGTAACAAAATAAAAATGTATCAATGCCAGAATATATTAAAAACTGTTACAAATGATATTTTTCAATATATTGTGGCATCAAAGAACTCAAAAAAATATCTATGTTTTCCAACTGAAAGCCTTTAAATGTTCATTTCAAATTATGTTTATAAGACAGATCATGTCTTTTCGAATTATTGTTTAAATAATGACAAAATAAATAAAAAAAAAATTATTTAATTATAGCACAAATTTAAACTGCAGCATAAGCTGACACATTAAAATTGCGTTTAATGTGTGCGTAAAATATTAAATTATTGAAAGTTAATTCAAAATTTTTAAGCAAACTGCTTCTTTTAAAAAATATGTAATATATGTTGAAAAATAGGCATAATTTTTATTGCTTATTTTTTATCTTTTATTATATTATTGAAACAAATTACTTTTGAGATCAAATAAATAAAAAAAAGTGTATGCATGAATTAACTTAAAATTTAGTAACGTGTATTCTTGCTAATTTTATTTTTTTGTTGATTTATTAAATTTATTAAATTAAAAAAAAATAAATATAAATTAGTCCATTGTATACATAGATCAACAAAAAAATAAAAGCAAATCTTTCTTCTTTTTTGTAAATGATAAAATAAACCAAATTGTTTTTATCAATTTGATTTAAATTTATATTATTCTCAAAACACTTGTTTAAAAACATTTCAAGACATTTTTTTTTTAATATTTTTTACACGTACTATTCATTTTTACAGTTTTAAATTACTAAATTAGGCATTTTTTGCTTTAATTTATATAACTCTTAAATATTATAGCTAACTATGTGTTACATATTTAAATAAGCTTTTTATTTTGTAATATTTATATATATTATTTAAAAGATATTTTATTAAGTTGCTTAAAATTAATATAACTTTTACATTTTTTATATTATATAAATTAATTACAAGTTCTTCTTTCTTAGTTGTTTTAACAATTTTATTCACGGTTCGAGTTTTGGTTTTAATTTGTTTTTGTTCACACAAACATAAGTAGTAACGTTTGAGTTTTTTTTTTTCATGTTTTTTAGTCATAAATAAGTTTTAATTGTCAAAATTGGTTGGTTAGTTGTCATAGCCTTGTTTATTTTGTTTGCTGTGTAACGCTTTATACTGTCGCAATGACGATCAGTAAATGTGCAATTTCTGCTACTCGATTTTTTAGATCTGGTGCTGCACGTTCCAAATTTTCATTTGCAAAGTCACAGGAAGGAAATATATGCACCACATAAGCCGCTTGTTCGCTGCCAGGCACTGGAATATTTACAATGCCCGCTGCCATTTTCTGTTGCAGATACGTTATGAAGCCAGTTTGCAGATTACGCGATTGCTGTAATACATCAGCATGATCACGGCCGCATGGCAAGGCCAATAACATGCAATGTTCATTTTCAAACTGTAAATACAAAAATTTTATTGTGTAAATACATTGCACCATTTTGGGAATAACTTTATTCGCATTAAAAGAAAAGTCATTATTATTGAAAAAATAGACAATGATAATGAAAATTATTCTTTGAGAAATGTTCAGTAGATTTGATTTACAAAAAAACATCAACTTACCTGCATTTTCTTTGCAACACCTTCCAGCTGTGTTTGTTCCAAACGCATACGCTGCGCTATACGTAGCGGTGGTGTGGTACCATCGCTATTGCATGGCAGAGATGCACGCGCCACATGTGGATTGCCAAAGACAAAATGCATTTGCACAGCAGCTTGATCTGTCTTCAGAGCTAGCAATCCTTGCCACATTACAGGATAGCGCTGCAGCAGTGTAAGTAACGAATCAGCCTGTGGTGGTGGTTGTCCTTGACTGGTAGAGTGTGGTGGTGTTGCTACTTGCAAATTACGTCCAGCTTGTGCTGGCATAAAATTACCATCGTGTACACCACTCGATGTTGTTGCATTGCCGCCTTTTGAAAAAATTTAAAAAATATTTGTAATCGAATTGAATTTATATTGATAGTAGTATTATTGATTACCTGTTGCCAGACTAATGCGTTGTTGCTGTTGTTCACGTTGTAAATGTTGTTCACGTTCACGCTGTTCTCGTTCACGCTCCCGTTCAACTAATATTTTCGGATGTAAATGTGCCAAAGTGGTAGGTGGACCAGTTGATACTGCAACTGATGGAGGTGGTGGTGGTGGTTGTACACTAGTTGCGCCAATAAATGGACTACTGCCTGCAGCACCTGGCAATGGCACCACAACTGGTGGTGGTGCTACAACGCTGTGTGCTGTAGCTGAACGATGTGCAGGTGGTGGATCAATTGGTAATTGTCTTCCTACATCGAAGAAACGTCCAGCCACTTCAGGATAATGTGGATGTGGTGGTGGTATGCGTGTGTTATGCACATAAACTTGTGCAACTTGTGGTGAATCTGTGTTGCACACAAATAAAAAACAAAACAATATTTAATTTTTGAAGAAGAACAATTGATTTTCTTTTATTTATTTACCTGTGGCCCGATCTTGTGGACTCTGTAAGCTGTGAGGAACAGCTATTGTGCGCGGCACACTGCCTGGACGTCGCAATTCGAGTGGTGGACTTCCAGCCAGTGTTTCATCCAATTCGGCACCGGCAACATCTTTATATGGTATTCGTGGTACCGTACCCATTGTATCTTGGCCGCGCAAGTACTGTTGATATAAGATTATATGTTCGCGTGGAACGCCACGTATTGGACCAGGTGGGAATGTAGTTTCGCCCTGCATAAAATTTTTTTTTTTTAATAATATGAATTATAATTTGATTTCTTTTTTACTCTAGCTAGTAACTATCTTCATCAATAAAAGGATTAGATAATTGAATAAATTTCAAGATTTTGGTTTTTAATTCAAAAATTGAATCTTGTCAATGTTAATAAGAATAAAAACATTAGCATTTCTTGTGGACAATTTGACGCTTTGGATTCGAACTTTTAAAACAAATAATAATTGTGCATGCACGGAGCTGTCCTTAATATGAAAAAATAGTTCTGATGGTTATTTTCGATCGAAAAAATAGAAAAAAATACGTCTACTTCTGGTCCATAACGATGTAATCAAAAATGATGGTCATCATTATTGATAAAAAAAAAATTGAAAATCGGTTGTTACTGATTGAAATCATTGCTCATTTCCTCTATTTACTTACGAGATAAAAGTCTAATAAAACTTATTATTTTGGGAATGAGCTATATTTGTACACAAAATATTTAGTGCATATTTTTTACCGGTGTTATGGGCGATGCCTGTTGATGTGCAGGCGGTGGACTTTGTGTTTGACGTGCGCCCACTGCGGGCGACTTGTTATAATTTCCAATATCATGCTGCATCCACAAGTACAAATAATTGAGGTTTTATTTATTAAAATTATCTTACGTTTCTACGAAAAAAAAAATTAATAGCTTACCATATTTGCCTCAAACGGTGGTACTGGAAGACCCGATGGCAGAAGCAGAGGAGTAGCACGTGCTTGTCCTTGAGGGCTAATTGCTGGTATTGTAGTCCGCAAGCCACTACCGCCTATAAAATCATATATGAATGAGGGGAAATTGAGTAAGTTTTTGTCTCAATATTTATTTCGTCGATTGACATAATTTACTTTTGTCAACCGACGATTGAGCATTTGAACATATTTTAAGAGTCAATTGATATTACAGCGTAGGATTTAAAAGTTCATGCTCATGGATTTCTTTCTAAAGCCATATGATACATTGTATTCGAGCGAAACATTTTTTAATGATATTGAAAGTAAATGCCTTGCATTTAGTTTTAGATGTCGTGTGCCGTTTTTTGAATTCCAGCATCGTGAACCTTACGTATGCGGGGATATACAAATAATTTATGTCAGTTTTACTTTAAAATAAATTATATTTAATTTTGAAGTACAATTTTGTTTTAAAGATAAAGCCCGCATATGCATATCGACAAATTTTCGATCTTATATTTTTAATCATATCGTTTTTCAAAACTGGTTCTTAAATCGTATTAAGTTCCTCTTTGGGCTGCTATAATAGGTTCACCATGTTGAAATTCAAGTAACACCACACGCTATATCTAAAACTAGTACAAGGTACTAACTTTTGAGACCATGAACATTTTTTTAGGTGCAGTACGTAGGTTATGTGAGTTGGTGTACATCACAAACACCTAAGTCATTCTCTGGTGTGTAGGCAAAATAAAAAATTGCAATTTTTGATATACACCGACTCACATAAAGTTTTCACGCACAGTTTTTGTTACATTCGAACATCAACTTATATCACTTTTGAAGCGATAAATATTTAGGCCAAACTTTCAGACCTATTTCGTCTTGACCAAATAAAAATAGTTTTTTTTTTCGTAAAAAATTGATATGAAATCAAAGGAACTTACCTGTTGCAACAATTTGTTGTTGGGGCTGCTGAATATTGCTAATATTGTGTTGTTGCTGCTGTTTTAATGCCGTTGATGGCGGCGGGCTGCTACCAATTGCACAAGCCATCATTTGTGCGTTTTGTGTATGCAAATTATGCACCATTGGGTTTTGTTTAACAGCAACATGTTGTTGTTGTTGTTGTTGTTGTTGCTGTTGCAATGGCGGTGATGGCGTATGATGTTGTTGTGATTGTAAATGTACTGTTTTCGATTGCAATAGATTTGCGGCCACAGCAGCCATTTGATGAGTGGCAACAGCATGTGGGGGCAAACCAAGCAAATTTCCTGGAGGCAAACCATGCGGTGCTGATTGCTGTTGCTGCTGCTTCATGTGCAACTGTTGCTGTGGAGCATGATGTTGCTGAGCTTGCTGCTTACCAATTTGTTGATGTGTTACAACAGAAACACCAGCAGGAATTTGCTGTTGCTTCACTATGTTATGTTGCTGTTGCTTTAATATTGAGTGTTGTGTGATTGGATTGGACTTGGCACCAACTGTTTGTATTTGCTGTTGTTGTTGCTGTAATATCATTGGCCCACTTGGCATGTGCATTTGATTTTGATATTGATGTTGTAAATGTTGTTGATGCTGCTTACTGCTATGCGCCACAGTGACAACTTGTTGTTGAATGGAAATATGCGACGATGCTGTTGTGGAATTTTTAGCGCCAACAACATGTACGACTTGTTGTTGCTGCTGTTGCTGGAGTGGCACTGGTTGGTTTTGTTTAATCACAATGGATGGCTGCTGCTGTTGTGGCAGGCGTGGAGATTGCATTGTTGGCCCAGCATGTGACGTATGTGTAGATGGTATATTTACCAGCAATTGCTGATGCTGTGAGGTTGGCAATGGCATTTGCTGCTGTTGATGTTGAAGTGTATTGCGCCCCGCAATATTTGTTTGTATAACATGACTACCAGCGCTAGATTGCTGTTGTTGCAACAGTTGTTGCTGCTGATTTACAACAGTTGTTGCCACTTGTTGCTGTTGTTGTTGGAATTGTTTTTGACTGTTTAGCACGTGCGCTTTTAATGTTGGTGGGCGCACATTTCCTGTAGGTTGTGCATGCAATGGCTGCGGACTTTGTTGAACAACAATTTGCTGTTTAGTAGGCGTTTGGGCATGACCATGCCCTTGATGTGCTATCTGTGGTTGTATTAAGTGTTGCTGTATCACTACAGGTGCTGTTGATGTTTTTACAACAACGCTTACCGCTTTATTTGGCAAATGAGTAGTTGTCGGAGTAGGGATGTTGCTTGGTGGGCTCAACGAAGCAGCTGCAGCATTTTCCAGTTGTATTGGCTTTGTAGGCGCTGTAATAGGCGTGGCAATCGAAGTGACACTTGGGGTAATGCTCACATTAGATGGCAGTGTTATATTTTGGGGTTTGCTGTTGTTGTTATTGTTGATAGGTGATGCAGCGCGTACGTCCAGTTGGGTTTGAGATTTAGGGTTTGAAGAGTTAGTGGACTCTGTAAGTGTATTTTCATTTGATGCTACTGTCACCGCAGCTGTAACAGCTGGCTGCATCATTATCTTTGGATCGTGAGGCATTGGTTTGTGTGGTTGCTGTTGTGGCTGATGGTGTATACCACTTGCGGCAGCTGCTGGCAGATTGCCCTCTTTACCCTGCTGCATACTTGAAATCATTCCAGTCACAGGATCAATCAGTGATTTGTTTACCACATCAGCAGCGCCGCCACCAGTACACTTTTGACTTGCTGGTGCAGAAGCCGTATGTAAAATTGGCGGCAGAATTGTTGTAGGTATTGCTGAAATGGACGATGAACCACTATTTGTGGAGAACGATTCAATTTCTGCAGCGGCCAGAGCCTTCTTCTTTGGATGCTGCGGTATGATTGCATTGGTTGTTGTACTGGTTGGTGGTGGCTGTGTTGTCGATGGCGTACGTGTAATTTCTACGGTGGTGACTGAAGCCGTGGGAATGTGTGTAGCAGCATTAAGAGTTTCTAATGCTTGTTGTTTTGATGGTGCTTCATCAATTTGAGGTGCTACAGTTTCTGTTAAATTTTTCTCTGCTTCCACAAAATCACTTGTACCAGCGTGTGATCCAATAGTTATTACAGCTTCAGCACTGGATTTGCGATCCTTAGGACGTCTGAGACGTCCAACCATACTCTGTGACGTCGTATTTGATAATACCACAGTGGAAGGAATATTTGCATCCTTCTTTGGCTGCGCCGCATTTCGTCCAGACCGACGTGGTGGTGTCTGTGCACCTTTTGGTATTTGGGACATTGCTGCAACTTGAGCTTGATTTGGTTGTGTATTACGCACGACATCTTCAATGATGTCATCGATAGTACTGCGGTCTTTTTCTTGTAAACGACGCGATTTACGCGTAAGCGCAGATACAGTTGCCCCACTTGCGCTGGTGACATTCGACAGATTTGGGAAATCTGCACTAGTCGCAGGCACTGGGTCCGGTGTAGACTTAATTTGTTGCTCTGCAATATCCGATGAACCTGCTACAAGAGATTGCTGTTGTGGCGACTGTAAGGTGTTGGCACGTGTCGAGTCTGTCAATTGTTGTGTTTGATGAGCGGACGATGGTGAGGATGACGAATTCGCTATTTGTGTAGTGGAGGTTTGATGCTGTTTTTGCTCGGTTGCTGTTGTTGCTATTGGTTTCTCTGTTGCCATTACAATAGGAGTTGCTTGTCCTGGACTTTTAATCGTTAGAATTATACGAGGACGTGCATCACCAGCCGTATGTGAGGCGGTCGTTGCATTTGTACTCACTGGTGCTGTCGTGGACTTTACTTGTGGCTCCTCACCTGCAGAATCATCATGGAATTCATAAACATCTTGATCGCTATTTGCTGCTGTAGTTGCAGTAGCGGAGTTTGAGGCAGCTGAAGAACCTGAAGTCGTGCGTGATTTCCTGCTTTCGCTACTTGTTGGCGTCGGAGACATATTAACGGAAACATTTCCAACGGTAGCAGCTTGTTGTAATTGCTGCTGCTGTAACTGTTGTTGTTGTAACAGCTGTTGCTGTTGGGCCAAATGACGTGTCGGTGGACGTCCCTTACGTCCACGAGTTGCTGTCGCAGCTGGTGTAGGTTTGCGTAAACGTGTTTGTATGCCAGATATCGTTGTCTCAGCTGGAAGTGTGACCGTAGTTGGCTGCGGTTGCGATTGTGGCAATGCAGCTTGTCTTTTGCCACCACGTGGTTGACGTCCGCGCTTTGTGACACCACCTCCACGTGTGCTCCCTTTTCCAACACCAGCTGTGGTCAGTGCACCACCACTACGCGTGGTCTCAGTTTCATCTTCAGTTTCATGATCTGTTGTAGACGAGGTATTGGTGATAGCAACATTTGGGTTCGCATTACAATCGAAAGGCTTTTCAACTTCTGATGCTGGTTTATCTATTTCATCCGGAGGAGCTTTTGTCGAGCTTTCTGAAGTTTTTGATGGAGAAGCGACAATTGGTGGAGGATTTGTATGTATTTTTTCTTGCTGCTGTTGTTGTTGTTGTTGCTGCTGCTGTTCTTCCCTAATGCAAGTTGCATCGACTTTTTTAATAACTGAATCGATATTAACTTCTTTAGCAGACCAATAATCACTATCTTCCTTTGAATCTTCCTGCTCTGTTTCATTTGTTTTAGGTGAAGATATTTTTATAACATTTTCCTCAGTTAGCAACAATGATTGAATCTCTTTATTGTCTGAGATTGTTCTTTCTGCAACAGTTGTTGTTGGTGTAGGCGTTCTAATGACGGAAACATTTTCAATAATGAATTTTTGTATACCGCTGCTTTCCGGCAACTTTTCACTAATAGGAGTGAGATTTTCTGACTTTTGAAGAGATTCCTGTTGTTGTTGATTATCAGCTGCTGTTGCTACCGTTGTTATATTTTCTGATTCAGCTTGTTTTGGCGCATTAGAGGATGCAGTAGAAATAGTTGAAGTTGTTGCTGCTGTTGTAGTTGAATTTTGTGGAGTTGTTGTTGATATCGGTTGCTGTGACTGTGGATGTTGTACTTGATAATGCGACTGTTGTAAAATTGGTTTAGTTGAATGCTGTTGCTGCTGCTGTACCGGCGGGTGATGTTGTAGCAATACGGGTGAGTGTTGTTGTTGTTGTTGTTGCTGCTGTTGCAGCGTTGATTTTGCAACTGTTCCAACTTCTATTGGCGGCAAGCCGACAATATGCTGTTGAACTATAATCTTCTGTGGGGTTTGAAGATTTTGTGTAACTGGCTGCTGTTGTTGATTGGACGGTACGTGTCCTGCGTTAATTTGTTGCTGTCTTAAAATAACCAAGTTTTGCTGGGGCTTATTAAGCGGGGAAGTAGTGACAGAATGTTGTTGCTGTTGTTGTTGCTGCTGTTGTTGTTGTTGTTGTGGCTGTTGTTGTTGTTGTTGTTGTTGTTGCTGTTGTTGCTGTTGTTGATGTTGCAACATTTGTTGTTGGTGCTGCTGCTGTTGCATTGGTAGCATTTGTTGCTGATGATATTGTTGTTGTTGTTGTTGCTGTTGCAAATGATAGTTTGGCTTTGTTTGCGGTTGCTGTTGTGGTTGATGGTGTTGTTGCTGCTGCTGGTTCACCTTCTGTATTGATAAGAAACATTTCGTCACAAGCTACTTAAAAAAAATTATCATCTGTGGGAAAAATATCACCACTGACCAATTTATCATCTACTATTTTTTACTACAACATAAAGAGAATACATAAGGGTGCGATTCTGGCAGTTCTCAAAGTTTTTTTGCTAGTAGAAAAAGTGTTATTTAACTTATAGGGACATAGGCTACAACTTATCTCCATATCTTAGAGGGACATTTCACCTCCTACACAAACAAACAATTCAACACGCTGTTCAGATCACACTTTTAAAGTATGCAAACAAACTTGGTGTTATAGTGCTTCATGACAATAATCACTGGAACCACATCAGGCAGTTCTAGGCATGTGGGTTTGACACCTCCCATGTGAGCAAAAAACTTCAGCCAAATAAGGAATTAGTTATTTACCAAATATAACCTAATTTGATAAGGGTACGTATAGTGTCATAGGCAAGCAATAAACAAAAGTAGAAGATAAATACAAAATTACTGCATGAGTCTCTCTAAACATATTGAAAAGTAAAATACTTGTAATTCCCGATAATAGAGGGCTTTGTGGTGCTTTGACCTGCTAACAAATGTTGTGATTAAAAAGTTTGATCTAACGTCAGTTCTTTGGCGGATTTTTCAAGAGTTAAAAAAAAGTATCTTGTTTTAATTGATCTTTAGAGAAACTTTTATATATTTATATATAATTTATGTCCACGCATTATATATGCTTTTTATTGAATCAAGATTGCACTGGCAAGGGAATAAGAGGCCCAGATAGGAGAGATAGACCAAACTCGATCAGTTTTGTAACTTTTGTAGATACATTATTATGATTACATAAATACCTTTTGCATATGCAACATTTGTTGTTGTTGCATTATTTGCTGCTGCATCTGCTGATGATGCTGTTGACGATGCTGCTGTTGCTGCTGTTGAATTTGTTGACGCTGCTGTTGTAATATATGCTGCTGTTGCATATATTGCTGCTGTTGCTGTTGTTGATGTGCAGTAATTTTAGAAATCTGTTGCAAAACTTGAGGTGAGTGCCGTTGATGTTGTGGCTGCTGTTGCTGATGCTGCTGCGGCGTTATTGATTGTGTATAGAAATTCTTTAGCGGTTGTTGTTGGGAACATGATTGTTGGGCTTGTTGAGGTGGCACACTTACAACTTTGCTTATAATTGTTGGATGTGTAGGCACCGGTGGCATTTTATGTACAGCAATTGGTAGGCCAGGATGTTGTTCAATGACAGATTTTAAGCCAGACGAAGGATTCCGTGCGTTTGGTGTTGCATAGCTGCTGTTTAGTTTACCGCCACCATCATTGACAGCAGTAAATTGTGGTGAATGTTGTTGTGTACGGTTGTTATTATTGTTACCAAGGGCAGTGATATTCGCACGTTGCATATTTATGTTTGGACTTGATGTTAATTGTGAATTGTTACCGTTGCCAGAATTTGGTGACGTTGATGTTGACGACATGAGAGTTTGCTGTTGTCTTTGTTGGCCCATTGCCAGATGTTGTTGTTGTTGTTGTTGCTGCTGCAGTGTAGCACCCCCTGGAGTACCTATAAGCAAATGTTGTTGACTCTGTTGCGGACATGTCGGCGACAATGCTGCTGGACTATGTAATTGTCGTGTTGGCGTGTTACCACGCGAAGCACCGCTCTGAGAAAGGTGCGGACTATGCGGTGATGGTGCACACACGTTTATATACGAAGCGGCACTTACAGGAGATTGAGGTGGTGCTACATGTTGGTGTGGTGATAATAAAATCTGCTGTTCGCTTCCATGATTCCCGCGTGGCGAAAGCACAATTGGCATAATAAAATGTGCAGCAGTCTCTGGGGGTATGCTTATGGTTGGAGGTTGCATAACAAATGAATTCATTAGTGGTGGACGTATTGCCGTAGCGTGTTTTGTAGCTGCTGTAGCAGCAGCATTCACTTTAACTGGTGTTGAGGTGAACTTATGAGATATAGCTGCAGTAGTGGTTGTCATCGCCTGTTGAAGCGATTCCATATTTGCATTAGTACTAGTAATGACTGTGTCCAGATTCATCATGGATGGAAGAACAGCATGGACTGGTTGTATGGGTGGCTGTTCACTGTTGGAAATTTTTGGTGGCTCAATTTTAATTGGTAATGGTTTTTGAGGTGCTGGCGATACAGTAGTGCGACTCGAAATATTGCTGCTGTTTTTACTTGATAAATCTGCAAGATTATCAGACGCTGCTTTTATAATAACCGAAAGAGTGGTTGCCGTTGTTTGGGATACATTAATACCTTTCGTATCTTCAGTTGAAACGGAAGCAGAAGCTATCTCACTTTGTTGTTTATTTTCTGGTGTAGTCGGAGCATTCTCATCAATTTTTAAGCTATGGCCACTGCTGTCAGCTTCATCAGCATTTTCCTCAGTATCGGTATCAATTTGTAGTTCTTGCACGGATTGAGGCGTATCAGCCTTAATATCCATATCCACGAGAGAAGGATTAAGACTCTGCACAGCTTTAAGCATTTCTGCTTCTGCATCTTCCTGAAGTAGCAAAGGTTCACCCACTGCTGTTGCTTCAATAGCTTGTGCGGCTATAGCTGCTTCCTCATCTGGTTCGGGTGGCACAGCTGTTGCTGGGTCCACGGCGCTTAGGTCATCCTCATCATCATTAAATGAAACATCATCATTAAATGAATTGCCAAAGCTCTCACCCAGTAGGGCAGAGACCGCGCTTTCTGTTTCCTCTTGTGAAATGGTAACACGTGACTTGGTATCTTCAATTTTATCCATTAGATGTTTAGAGGCATCTGGTGGAGATTCGATTGGTATTTTTCGCTCGTCAGCATTTGAGTCGAGAGACGGTGTATGAAATTCAGTTGAAATTGACTGTACAGCTGATTCACTGAGTTTCTCATCAACTACACCATCAAATCCAGGAATGAACTTTTCCGACTTTTTCTTAGTGGACGCTGAAAGCGTAGAAGACACAGTTGGAGAAGTGACAATACTGGAGGAATCGGTAGTTTTCGTGGAGTTACCACATGTATCCGATGATGTTGGTGTAGTTGGAACATTTTCTGCGACAGCAGCACTAACTGACGTAGTAGGCGTTAGCTTTTCATTTGTAACGTGGGCTGAAGTTGGTGTTTTTGGTATAGGACTGATCATATGTTTCTCACGCATTGGTGAAAGTGACAGCATATCAGCAGCCTTATTAACAGTAGTGATAGCAGGTGGAGGTATTATAGGCTTTGGTAACTCTAATACATCGTCATCACCAATAAGGCATGGTAGGCTTGGCGATGGCTTGCAAATCGGTGCTGCTGTGGTAGCATCATCTTCATCTTCCAATTTCTCAGTTTTATGTGCGTGTTTGACGGCAGCTTGTACATCTATAGTAAGCTTGCATGATGCGGTTGGTGGTGACATTGTTGATGAGTGCTGTTGCTGTTGTTGGTGTTGCGAAGCTGTTGACGAAGAAGATTCACGGCGCTGATGATGCTGATGACGATCTTCCTTGGAACGTTTCTTCTTCTTCTTCTTTTCTTTGGTTTTATTGTGCTGTTGTTGTTGCAATTGATTTTGTTGCATTTCAACAGAGCTTTTCACATCGGCAATATCTTGTTGTTCTGCGCCAAATTTCTGATCCATAGAATTTTCATCAGCATCAGAAAAACGAAATACGTCAGTCATATCGCTACGATAAGTTTTTGCTGTTGATGGTGTAGCATCTTCAGTAAGTTTGTTATCAGAGTCTTCCATTAGTTGCGCCTCCAAAGCACGTCCTGCTTCATCAAGATCAACGCTATTTTCATCGTCTGCTGTTTGCTCTTGCTGCTGTTGCAGTGTAGCCAGCGCATGCTGCTCGCGTGATTTCTCACGCTCTTTTCGCTTTTTCTCACGTTTCTCTTTGCGATGGCGCTCTCGCTCTAGATGCGCACTGTTGGAAACTTTCTGTTTGTTCTCCTCATTCTCTTCGACTGTATGTGATTTTGGTGTTAGTGGCTCTTGTTTGTAGGGATTCAAGGCAGCCGACGCAATAGGACCAGTTATACTAGTTGAATTAATCGTTGTAGAGTTATGAGTGGTAGACATCGATGGGGAGTCCTTTGTTAAGTCTTTATCGGAGTATTGTGAACCCTCGTCATCTGAGATAGGTCCAAAAATGTCTTCCATTTTCTCACCGCCACTACGTTTATATAGCGTCAAGCTGTTAGGTGTTGTTATGCGTTCAGCAGGCTCAGTTGTAGCCGTTGAGTTGAAAATACGCATAGCGTCTACGCTCTTTGATTTCTTAGACTTTTTCAAACGATGTCGCTCTTCTTTCGTTATTGCGTGTGCACTGGATTTTTCAAAATCAATGCTACCGCCCACATCGACGCTCATATTGCGCAGTTTATCACGTTTTTTCTCCTTGCGATCTTTGTGACGCTTCTTCTCGCTTGGAATTACGTCGCTGGCGCCATTATTTGTATGTGGAGCTATATTTACCGTTGATTCACGTTTAAGTTCATCGAATGGATCATATTTGGGCGTAAGGACTTCACATTTTGAATCATCTAACGGCATAGTCTGGGAATTGTAGTTGTCTGTTGCTCCTAAAACAATTGAGGACAGGTTTGGATTGGTGGTTGCTTCCATTACTAAGCCCAACTGTTGCTTCTCATCCAGCTGTTGCTGTTGTGGTGCTTTCTGTCGTTTTTTGCTTTTTTTATGTTTTTTACGACCCTCTGGCGAAAAATGTTGCGGCGCCGATTGCTGCTGCTGTGATTTTTCGTGTTCATTGAAACTGTTGTAACTATCAGCAGCTGAAGCACCAGTTTCAGTCACATAGTGCTCACATTCTTTTTTGATTTCATGCGCCGATAGTTTGGGCAACTTTTCAGTTTTAAAGCATAAACGTGTCGTATCATCAGCAGATGATATAGAACAACGTCGTTTAAATTTGAGATCAACATCTGAATCGAGTTGTTGTGGTTCTTTTTTAATATGTTGCACATATGATGATTTGCTATGAATGGCTTCTTCGTCATCCGTTTTTATGGATTCCTGTTTAACCTTCACATCAGTCGCTGTTTGCGATTGTGATTCTGAATCGGATGCAATGCGTGGAGTGGTATGTGAATTTCGTTTTATTGTTATACGTTTGCTGGGTGATGATATTCGCCGTACATTGGGACGCACATCAATATCTGAGCTTTCATCTCCTTCAGCATCACAAAGGCGTGACAAGTTGTGTTGTATTTTAGTACGGCGTGCTTCTGCAGCCTCAGCTGCTGTTGAATCAGAATCTGAGAACATGCGCTGCGGATGTGCATTATGTGCTGAATGTGAACCTCTGCGGCGACGCTCTAAAACAGCAGGATTTTCTTCATCATCTGTTGATGTCAAACCACCACCATGAGGAGTGCGATTCTGAGCACCACTGCCATGTTTATAGCTTCCCGTGGCACCGCCACTACCGCTTCCAGCACCACGATGTTGACGTTCATCAAAATCAGAATCAGAATCACCATCATAGCTTGTCGAGCGTTTCTTCTCCTCGCGTTTTGCACGTGATTGCTTGAGTTGGGAAAATTTCGCTTTGATTTTCTTTTCTTCTTCTTGCTTCTGCATATTCTTGCAAGAACGCGCTTTGACTTTGTCATACATAGAGACGTAAGGGCCCTCATCGGGAATGTCAAATATTGAGTGTTTTTTTGCTGCAGCAGTATCTTCCGAATCATCTGAGTCAGCAGAGCTTAGTATGATTTTTCGTGATAGCGTTCCTCTCGGATTACCAGCACGACTACCCGGAGTGTTTTGTTGTTGCTGCTGATATAACTGTTGCTGTGACTGATTCAATGTTAGACCCTCATCTGAACGAGAAGATTTACGCTCCACACTACGGCTTCCCGACGTCGAAAAGGATTCATGTTTTAATCTGGCATTCGTTTCAACAACGCAAGTCGTGGAGCCAGCCGCTGAGGAACGTCGATGTGGATTATGTGCTACAATATGCTCTTCATCAGTAGTTATATTACTATTAGTTGTGGGCACTAACTCAACCGCTGGAGCAACATGTCGTTGCTTTTTCTCACGATGTTCCCGTTTCTCGCGCCTATGTCGTGAGTGCCCATGACTACTGCCATGTTCACGATGCTTTTGTGTTGTAGTTGGGGTTTTAAGAGCTGCTGGGTTTTCATCATCACTAGAGTTCATCTGTTTTCTAGAAGATGGTGAGTTTTCATGTTCGGAGATGTCCTCATGATGTTGTTGATGGTTGAGCTTCTCTGTTGCACAACGTTCGAGACAATTTTGTACAGTATCCAAATGAGGTTCATTCGTTTCTTCGAGTTGAGGTAATGGAGCTGCTGCGGCGGCAACGGCAACTGCTGATTGGTGTTTCGCGTGGTGCTTACTTTTATGTTTTGTTAGGTGTTCTTTTGTTTTAGGATGTTTCTCTTCAACTTCAATAGCATTCGAGTGAGTTTTGTGGGTACCAGAAGAATTCGAATACTGACGCTGATGATGGTGTTTGTTACGATGTGGTGTGCTCTGCACCTCTTTCGGATGTGGCTCTTTGGAGTCACGCCTTTCTTGTATTTTGCTATTACTATTAGTAGTACTATCAACTTGCTGCTGTTGTGTTTCCATACGAATGCGTTTAGCATGCTCGTCGCTATTTTGGGATGCACCGCCACTAACAATTACCGCTGCACTACCAGCACCATTATTACTATCTTGTGAGCTCAAACGACGCTTAGGTAAACGTACTGGTGAGTTACGTGAAGGTTTTCGTGAACGATGTTTATTTGGCACTTCAGGATTCGTTGTTGTTGGTGGTGGTGACAGCTGCACTTCGTCCGTAGAATTTTCTTTGTTATTATGTTTGTCAACATCGCCACTGTTACAAAAGTATTCGGCGACATGGTTAGATAAAGGAAAGGTGGAAGTGTCTGAAAGACTTTCTTTTTTACGTAATAAATGTTCACGCTCCTCTTTGGATTTTTGTATCTTTTCATTTTCTAAACGAGTTTCGGCTTCCTCGCGTAGTAATCTTTCACGTGCTTCCTGATGCACCTTGTGCTCTTTCTCACGTTCATCTCTATCTTTGCGATCACGTTCTTCATGCACCTTCTCTTCACGTTCTTCTTTTTGCTTCCGTTCACATTCTTCACGTTCTTTTCGTTCAAATTCTTCACGTTCCTTACGTTCACATTCTTCTTTTACCTCAGTTTCTCGTCTATCACATTCCTCGCGTTCTCTTTTTTCTGATTCCAAACGATGTTTCCTTTCACGTTCCTCACGTTCTTCTCTTTGTTTACGCTCTTTTTCTTCTCGTTGTTCACGTTCTTCTTTTTCTTTGCGGTCACGCTCTTCGCGATCTTGTTGCTTTTTTAACTCTTTTTCGCGTTTTTCTCGCTTTTCTCGTTCAACTTTTTCACGTTCTTTCTCAGTGTTACTTTCAACCTCTTTAGTTTCCGTTGTCTCAACAGCTTCGTCATCTTTTCTTGGCGTTGTTGTCTGCAGTGATGCTGCCAAACTTTTCCGAGACCGCTCCGCTTTTGTCGTTTTCTTCTCGCTATCGACGCGATGGTTATGCTTATGTGTTTTCTCACTTTTTTTTGTTGAAGCGGTAGAGCTAGAACTAGACGATTTTCCTTGTTTTGGTGTTTGAAGCGTTGGCGTCACCGCCGATGTGGTCGTCTCTTCATCATGCTTGTTGTTAGAACTAGAGAAGGAACTATTACCGATAATCGCTGTTGAATTATCAAATGATGATGATGAAGTGCTGGATATTGGCATTTTAACAGTGCCAACATTTGTACTTCCAGGAACTGAAGCAGATTTTGTAAGGATACGTGTAGTCGTTGAAGATGGTTTATCACTATCACCACTGCCCGTTGTTGTTTTATTCGATGGTACACTTAAACTCTTTGTTATTGCATTCATCTTTGGTTTTAAAGAGGAAGTTGAAGCAGAATTCGGGTTTGAATTGGCGGGTGATGTATCTGGAGGTAGTGGCGGTGGTGGTGCAGCAGGTTTTGTAACCTGTTCCATTGGTGGTGGCGCTGGCTGTACCGTCGGAGATGGTGCAGCAGTATTAGGCAATGGTGGATGACTGGGAAAGGGATATTGTAGTGTTTTATGGGCGGCAGATGTTGATTGCGTAGAGGCCAACGATGGAGAAGCGGATGCTACGTTTGCTCCTGGTAACGGAGCAGGTAATTTTGCCAATGACACTACAGTTGAAGTATTGGGTGCACCACCAAGACCAACTGAAGGTGAAGGTGATGGGCTATTATATGGTGAAATTGAGGCTTGTGGTGAGTTCATTGGAGACAAACTACTCAAGCGTTGCAGTAACGTGCCAGAGCCTGCTTTAGTGGAACCAACAACTGGAGTTTTAGTCGCAGCTAAATTAGGCAGGCCCGGTGATGTGCAAACACCCGTTATTGTTTTAGATACTTGATTCATATCTGAAGTAGGTTCGTATTTATCATTTATATTTTTAAGGCGTTGCAAATCATCATCAAAGATTGATTTCTTTGCCAGCACAGACTTGACTATGTCAGACGGTTGCAATTCCTTAACATCAATGCCCAGAAATTTGTGACGCGCTGCTGCGGACGAGGAAGGATTTCCTGATACACTTCCAGTGGAATGATGAGAACCGGAATGATCACCACCTAATCTGGGATGCAACTGCCATGTTGGCATGTGATGTTGACTGAAGTCATGCCGCTTAGCAACGTTTGCACCCAATGTGTTGCTACTACCACCACCAGACCATCGTTCATACATTTCATCAAGCGTTCGTATGCGTTCCTCGAGCGATGGACTGCCACTGTTGTTCGGCGCCACGTCTGAGTCGCTTGAATTCGAACTGAGTGAACGCGGACGTAAGGGACTTGCTGTCAAAGCTGAAGGGCCACCAACACCAGCGCTTCCTGCTTGGTTGTGATGATGATGATGTGAATGATGGTGATGATGATGCGGACGCCAATGTGGATAACGCGCCGACGGACTTGGCAAATGAGCAGATGACGCTGTTGCTGCTGATGTTGCCGTGTTATGACTAAGACTAGAATGGCAATTACTACTGGAACCACTGTTGCTGATTACGTTACTGCTGTTTGACATCATATGTGAACCAGCTCCACCACTCGAACTCGTTAAAGAAGAACTTGCATTAATTAAACTATTACTACTGTTATTACTACTGCTAAGATGAAAATTTGTTGCCGTCGCTGATGCTACACTGTTACGATATTGTTGAAAAAATTGTATACCAAATTTTGGCAATGGCAGCACCATCGGCTCATGTGGTCGTTCACGTGGTAAACGACGCGGTTCGGTTGGCAACACCTCGGGTCGTTCGTCGCACAGTGGTGTACCAGGACGTGAGCCATCAGCGCTTTCACCGCCGCTGGCTTCATGCGAATGATGGGAATGTAATTGATGACCACGTCCACGTGAAGCATGCTGATGATAGGCATCATCATTAGGTAGCATGGCATTACTTGATCCAATGCCGCTGTTGCCACTACCGCTACCAGCTATCATAGTTGTCATTGTGGCCAAATTACCACTACCGCCGCCAACTACACGTCGACGCTTACAAGCCATAGCTGATGAGGAAGAAGGCGTGCCGGATGGCACAAGTGACGACGTCGTATGTTGTTGTTGCTGCTGCTGCTGCTGCTGCTGCTGTTGTGTATGATGATCACCGCTTGAACTAGTGCTGCTCGTGCTACCATGGCGTAGCAAATTTGTTGAACTGCCACCACCGAGGATACCACCACAACTGGCAGCTATTGTCGCTGTTATATCAATGGACGGTCGCCGACTAAGCTGCTGTTGCTGCTGCTGTTGTTGCTGCATCTGATGGTGCAAATTATATTGCTGTTGTTGTTGTTGGAGGTGGTACTTCAAGCTGTTGCATTCTGAGAGTCGCCGCACTTCACTCTTGCGATGAATGGAATCATGTAAAATTACATCACAGTTGGAATTTAGGTTATTATGGTGTTGTTCGACGTTGCCGCTGTGCAATAACGTCGTAGATGCGTTAGGATCAAGCAGGTGTGATTGTGTCTATTCGGAGAAAGAAGAAAAAAAGACAGGTTGATTTTGAGATTAGCTTTTAAGTTTAGGAAAAAGCTAAAAATTTATGTTATGCCTAACGCTTATTTAAACCCAGTGTATAACATACAAAGTATATTAGAAAATGTAGTTTCATACACTAGCTCTTCAGTATCTGAGAACGTCACTTGTATGCATGCTGTTAATATAATGTTGCCAATATCCTGAATTAGATTTGAAATTTTATATTTTCTGACACACTCGAATTCATGTCGAATAAAACTGCTATCTAAGAGGTCGTTTATCAATTTTTCTCATGAAAATTTTGGAGATTTTTAAGTTTTCTTTAAAACCAGCCCGTTTTCGCTAAGATTAGTATCCGAAAAAAAATTTCAAAATCATATCGCTGCAATGCATACAAAAAGCAACGTGTCGTCGGTTTTTGATGAAATCCGTCAAGGATTATCACAAGATAACGCTGCTGTTTCGCACGAGGTATTCTAACACTTTTTATTTATGTTGTCAAGTAAAAGGTTTAAGACTCACAAAAAAAAAAACTAGATGTCTTATATGTTGATTGTGATTAGTGATTTGCAATATTCATGATATTAGGTGTGCTCGAGTACTTTTTCAGAAAGAATTAGCAGTCATTGAAATGCGAAAGAAGGTATTAGCTCATAACAGCTGATTGTTTTTATTAATACCAGTGATGCCAGAATATAATTGTGGAGAACCCCCTAAAAAAATTAACAAAACTATGTTAAATTTCTCTCAGCTCAGCTGAAAATATCTCACAAAAACTATCGATTAATGACTTAAACAAAAAGACAACAGATCCAGGTACAAAAAAATTAACACAAAAAACTGATTTGATGAGGATATGTATAAACATACTTATATGAATATGTATATAGCCGAAACATATGTCACCAATTACTTGGTTAAATTGTTTCATCTGTTGCCTTTGTCATGTCTGTTTAGAGCATTGACCGATTTGTGCAAGCTCATATATGAATATCGGTGTTTGCTAATGTTTCTGAAGTTCGATAAAATAATGCTCAATTATAATTAATAATAATCAGTCGACAAAAACAAATAAAAGAGTTTTTCAATTTTAATTTCGTTTCAATATTAAATAACATCGAAATTAATACCAAGGAACATTGTAAGATTTTTTAATTTAATTTCAGTGCTATCCTCACTATCCTCATTTTAATGTTTTTAGCAACACATAAACCGAAATACCCACAAGCGGGTTAATTATCCACGAACTGGCATCGTTGATTGACATATGTTTAAAAATTTATCCAGTAAAAACTAGCACGTTTTCGCACATCGAGCTGGCACTTTACTCTCTCATTTGCTCTCTTGTTTGTAAACCCTCTCTTTTCTGTAAACTGACGCCTTTCGGACAATATTTATGATAGTATATAAAAACTTTTACAAATTATCTGTACTAGAACGGACCTATTTACATTTGAGAATTGTTTTTTAAATTATTGCCGTAGAAAAACTGAAAATTAAGTATTTGTTTGTTTTTGAAGAGTATTTTTTGTTAAAACATACCAATCCACTGCTATTATGTAAATGATGATGATCGATTTTAATGCGTTTCCGAGGACTCACTATACTTTCATCACCACTGGACGGGCATTCTTCTAGTTGTTCCAATAAATGGGAACGCTCTTTTTGTAAAATTCTTATATCACCTGAAAGTACATAGTTAAGATTTGTAAAAAAAAATGTTAAAACATAAACTGAATGATTTTTTGTGTACCTTTTTGTTTGGCTGGGCTTTTATCGCTACGACGACGTCCAGTAATGCTACTTGTATTTACAGTTACCTCCAAACTTTCACTGCCAACAGTAAGAGACGCTGCCGCTGCTACTGCCGCACTACCCACAATTGGGCCTAGACGCGATAACAACGGTGAGTCTGAACGAAGACCAACACCAGAGCTTGCTGCCGTATAGCTGCTATGTGGTCCATCTTCATCATGTGAAGCTCCAGAGCCTTGACTATATTCATCATAGGAACGAAAACGACGTGTATCCATGTAATCGTAATCCATTGTATGGCGTGAACTACGCGAACCTCGGCTACGAGCTGGTGTTGTGCTGCCTGGCATTGGTGTTGCCTGCGCAACTACTGACGCTAGCGTACAACCTGCGCCTCCAACAGTTGATGAAAGCGAACAATTACTTGACGTAGACGCTGCTGATGAACCAGCAACAATGGCAGAGGAAAGCGTCGGTGCTGTTGTAATGCCAGATCCACTAGAACTGCTGCTTCCAGGCGTATTACTAGGCGAACAGCCATCGTTAGAGTTCTGATGCCTACTAAATGAAGACGCACGAGAACGAGATTGTGAATCATATCGATTAAAACGTGAACCTTTAAGGAATACAAAATTTTAGTTTAGTGTTTTCAAGTTTGGAAGCTTTAATTTACCTGCTGATTGTTTTTCAAGTTTTTCGTAGAAGGCATCCTGACATTCCCGCGACGCAAAATCAACTTGCAGCTTACGACCACGCAGCGTTGCGCCACGCATTTCCTTTACAGCTGTTTGTGCATATTGGATTTGATCGAAAAGCACTAAAGCTAGTTGACGCATACGATCAACTATAACCTTGGTCACTGTGCCGTAACGTGAAAATTGCGACTGCAGATGTGATTCGGATATTTTCTCACCAACGCCATCAATCCAAACACAGTTTGTGGGCATTGATTTGCCAAAGCCAAGTTTAATACGATTATTACCCAAATGTTCACCGTCCATTTTACGCATTGCCTTTACAACAGAAACAATATCTGAATACTGACAAAAAGCATAAGCATTCATACCCTGCTTTTTTATGTCGATTTCGATAATCTCGCCAAAGCACTCAAAATGTCCGCGCAACTCGCTAGCTGTGATCTCTTTTTCAAGATTACCAATAAAAAGTGTTCGTGTCGACTTTGGATGGTATTCATCCAATTCTGCCTCGTATGGACGAAATTCATTGTCTTCAACATCATAGCCCTGATAGGGCTCCACTTCAATCTTACAGCCAAAAAAAAGTTTATCGTGTGAGACTTCCAAAGCCTTTTCCACATCGTCTGGTTTCTTAAAACAAACAAGCGCATAACGTTCGGAATTTTGTCCGACAACCTTAACCCAAGTGACTTTACCATGCTTTTTGTACTCATGAAAAAGACCATCCTTGAGGGATGTATCCGAGGAACGTGCTGGTAAATTACGTACACGTATCGCTAGCGGGCGGTTGTCTTCGGAATGAACGACAGGATTCGTACCTACTCCAGTACTGGAGCTACTACTACTGCTGCTTCCTCCACCACTGGGATGATTTACACCGCCAACTTGGTTTGGTGCTGTCACAGCAGATTGCAAATTTCTTGACAATCTCGTACTCGGTGTTGGTTCACTGCCTGATACCGGACTGGACGCATGTGAATTTGAAGACGATGATGATGAAGAGCTGTGCGATGAACTGTAACTGCTTGGCGAGCGTGAATGCGAACGACTTGACGATGTTGTGCTACGTCCATGTAGATGGGCTCTTGAAGCACGTTGTGAGGTGTTGGTGTTGTTGTTATTGTTGTTGCTACTACTAGGTATACTGGTGGAGTGATGCTGTTGATAATGATTTGACGATGCTATTGTTGTATTGCCTCCTTCACGCTCCAAATGATTACTACTACTGCACGCGGCTGCAGCAGCAGCAGCAGCTAATGCTGCAGCGGCATTTAATATACCACCACTACCAACGCCACAATTACCTGATGACGTTGCTGTTGTTGCATTTGCTATAGTGCTACTACTGCTACTAAAATTATTGTTTTTGTTACTACTATTGATTGTACTACTACTGCTATTTATATGGTTAATGCTACTGCTATTTGAAGACGTCGCCGCTGCTGTTGTTACTCCTATTGTTGGTGATTCTGAGCCAGAACGCACCGATTTTACTAGTTTATTTAACTTGCTGTGGTTACTTTTAATTAGCAGCAATGCCGCCGCATTACCGTCCACTGATAACGTTGATGTAGTATTACTTGTGTCAGGCTGTACAACAGTGCTTGCAACATTGCCATAAATGCTGCTGCGATGCGCTGCAGGCGATGATACTACTGTAGAGGCAGGTGAATTGGAGTGAGTGTGGGTAGCGTAGCTGGAATTGTTGTTGCCTGCTGCTGAGGCGCCGACATTGCCATTGCCACCAGGACTGCTGGTAATCGTTGCTGCATCGTACCATGATGGTGGTACACGATTATTTGTGGCGCTGGAAGTTGGTCTGAAAAATATTAAATGTAATAATTGTACGAGGAAGTAAAATAGCATTTGAAAGTGTAATGTTATGATGATGGATATTGACATCGGTAAATAAAATCTCAATTTTTTATTTATTCGGCCCAGAAGAAAATGTAATCCTTATGGATTTTGGCTCGCTGAAACCGAATTTGGTTTGCGGTTTGTCTCATCCAGTAATGATTCTATGAGGTGATGCTCTGCGTATTTTGAAATTAAATGGCCTGGCTACTAAATAGTTTTCTTTTTCTACTCATCCATCTCCACCAATTTTAGTTTCGTACTCGAGTACGAGTTTCTTATTAGTTACTTCCTCTCTTAAAGTCATCTTTAGTTAAATTAGATGTTAAAAGGAAGCTATCCGTAAAAGCTTTTAATATGTAGCTCTTATTAGACGAAATATCGAACACAACACACATACACACAACATTTTGGCGAAAATTATGCACAAAATCAGAACAAGTTTAAATTATGAAGCAAGTGTTTCGAATTGCTCGATATTAACAGCATAGCATGTATTGGGAAAAAATTCAATTTGTAACAAAAACTCACCTGTGCAATTTACCTAAAAATAACAATTCTACAATTTTTTACAATTTAATTCTCTTAAAATTGGTAAGCTTGCAACCAATTTATTCATTTTTAGGCGATTTGAAAAAATTTAATTTAATTACTAAATTGAATTGAGTGAAAACATTTTCCGAATTTCAGTTTCAATTAAATATCATAACACAGACTATGAGTTGCTCTTACCTCAGAATTTTGTTTTTGAAAAAGCGCATTTCAAACAAGGCCGTAGTAAGTTAAGTTATAGTTTATTTTATCCCAGTAAAGGTGAAAAATCTGATCAAGACTCAAGAAAACAAAAACGCGTAAGAAAGTAATTTTTTGGGTTTCTTACAATCTGTCCTTATTCCAATTTTCAAGCGAATGCCGAAAAAGGGATTCGAGATCGATCTAGCACAATGTGTTTGTGGTAATAAATTGCAGACATTAACATAAACGTATGAATCAGGATGTTTGAACAGATTATATTTCGTAGGACCAAGATAAGCCAGATATGCGTTTAATGAGGAATTCGTATGTATCATAAAGTAGTTTTTTAAAGTTAGACTTCGGACACACCCATTTCCATTACAAACATTATTTCAGTAACACTGAAATATGTGCTCCAAGATAGTTACTATCGCGAAAACAACAAACTTTGAATTCCAAGGGCTTTCAACAGCTTCGATAACTTTAGCAGTATAAATCACCGACACCAACAAAAAAATGCGGTTCGACCGTTCATGAGTAAATTATATTGATTCATTCACTAAAGAGAGCAAAAAATTACAATTTAATAAGGACCCCATTAAAAAGTGTTGGGTGAGAGAAAACCCCTCCTTTTTGGTGTCACACGATCTCTTACAATATGGGCAACTTAACTAAAAATTATTACGATTGTTAAAAAGACTTGCAAAGTACCTATCACTAATTGTTGTTGCTGCAGCTCCTCCACCTGCAAACGGATTATTTCTATAAAGACGATCCCGCGTACGTCCTCGATTATCCGTCGGCGACGATGACAACGTCGAAGCGCCGCCAGCTACCGAGGAGGATATTGGTGATGGTGTTGCTTGATAGCTGTTATTGTTGCCTGATGAACAACTACCACTTCCACTGCTGTTTGTTGGACGCCGTATATAGGAATCGGTATCAGCAACTAAACGTGAACTGCGTTCATAGTAGCCACTGTTCCGCTCGGAGAAGTTCGGTGGTGAAACGTCTTCTGTAGACCTGCAAGTGGTAAGAGAAAAACAAACTTGTTAATTATTTCGCTTAATGGATTAATTGTGTCATTTAATATTTTTTTTTAATGAAAACTGTACCTATTCATTTCATTTATAAGAATAAAAATTTCCAAATTTGACAACCACACCACAAAAAAATAAATTTTGTGAACATTTTAATATGACACTTCTCTGAAAATTCTGCCGGGAAAACAAATGTTGGATTTTCGGAAAGCAATGGTCTCGTTCAGCCGTTATTTACAGCGCTTGAGTATTCAAATGAACGACCTGCGCAAATATTACGCTAACTACATAATCTTTGAAAAATTTTTTTATCTTTGAGTTTGTTTTACATGCAACAACAAACGAAACACCTGCTGTCAAACTGAAAACACTGTGTTATGAAACGTCACTTTTTTTTCCTTTAAAATTAATGAAGCGTTTATGGGTTGAAGCAAAAAAGTTGACACAAGCTGATTCGAAATGCATCACTGATCGTCGGTGAAAATAGAATTAAATCTAAATCGACGCGTACTCGTCGGCAGGTTTCCAGCCTTACGCCACAACTCTGTTCCCTTTAATACTATCAAGTGTGTTATAATTTTTGACAGCGGGCTATCGTTGAGGATTTCCCAACCCCGTTCGTATTCTGTTCAACACATTAATTGAACACAATTCAAACTTGCTTGAAGCGTAGAAATCGCGGAGCGGGCCCGAGTCTGACGCACCGCATTCTCGAAGCTGTGTTTACATTGGCGCTTATGTCAAAATGGTTGCTCTGCTATAGTTCTGTTTGTTTTGATTATTTGTTGGTTGGTCTTTTTCCGAAACTTTGCTTCGAATTACATTTTTTAAGTGACTTAATTAGTTTCCGAAACATTGCGTAGAAAATGTTAAAAGAACTTTTTCAAAACCGCTTGGCTGGCAAGATATTGCTGTCAATTCTTTAATTAAATATGAAAGTGTTTAAGTAATTAAAAGTTTGGAACCTTTCGATAAATTTTAACGAAATTAGTATGTCTTTCTAATTCTAATAGAAAAGCAGATACGCGAAAAATCCCCTATTTTACTTTTAAGTAAATTATATATTATATTAAACACAGCTTAACATATCCTGACATATAGTGACAAATGTTTATTTACTCAAAATATTCAAGCAACAAACTTTAATTTGAATTTATTTGAAAAGCTTACCAACAAGTAATTTCAGTTTTTATACAAATATTTTAGCTTCCAAGACCGCAAACAACAGCAAAATCATGTATAATGAAAACTAAAGCAATGAACTATTTCCTTCTATTTGTAAGTCTTGTGACTGAAATTTGTAGTGCAGACTATTAATCATGCTTAATTAGCATCCTTTCAAAACAAGGTCATAACCTTAGTATCTTACGAAGCAATAAAGTAAATTTTAAGTGATTGGCCTCAGGTAAGAACATACTTTTGCGTTGTTAAATTAAGGAAAATATCATTGCAGGGATTATGAGTTTAACTTGAAACTTCATGTCGTTTTAAAACTTCTACCTGAATCGAATAAAGTTGGTTACTTTTGAATTTTAAATTCTCAGGAATAATTTATTAGGAAAATAACTCATAACTCAACTTTACATAACTAAGCAGATAAGAATGTATATTTACTGAGCTTAAGGACATTTATTCTTTTTCTTTTCACATGTTCTCAATCCATTTTTAGCTATAATTCATTTTAAAGGCTGAGTGGTTAGCTTTTTGTTTCTGAAACATTTATCATTGGAAACTTTTTTTCTGGAACTTACATAGCTTTTTGAAACATACATAAAAATAAATTATTATTTAAGGATCAAAATAAGAAATAAATGATCCTTGAAGAATAATATACTTTTATATGTGTATGCACATACTAATAAATAGCATGTAAACTTCAGAAAATGTCAAAAATATTGCAATCAGAAGAAAGTTCGGTTATATAATAGGAAAATTTAAATAAGGTAGATCGTTTAAAAAATTATAAAAATGTAGTCAAAAATAAGTCACATAAAATGCAGTAAAAACTAAGCGTATGCATATAGGGCTTAGCATCAAATATATACGGTTTATAGTATATAAAGCCATTAAAGTTATTAAACGCAACAAATTTAACGATACGTCTAGCAAATATCCAAAATCAGTTAAGCTTTAGTCCTCAGCAAACATCATGTAGTTGGGACGCCCAATCTACATATATCTTACTAATGAAACACTAGTGGTTCTGTTACTTTTTTTGTTTTTTAAAATACCAACTAAAA
Organism: Meiosimyza decipiens; assembly: GCA_963680825.1. Taxonomy (NCBI): domain Eukaryota; kingdom Metazoa; phylum Arthropoda; class Insecta; order Diptera; family Lauxaniidae; genus Meiosimyza; species Meiosimyza decipiens. The sequence goes on from OY804260.1 coordinate 76,396,002, forward strand.
TTTAAACGCAGCATCACAAAAATGTGTTTATGTATAAAAATTAAATGGAAAAACTACTACTAAAAATACATATATGTAAATGTACATAAGGTAGATAGATATATTTAATGCACATTCCAAAATCTGGCGCAGGCGCAGTAGAATTGAGTTGCTATAGAAAAAAAATTAATAAAAAAACCAAAAGTAAAAAAATCAATTCAGCTAAAAGATAGAATTACGGGTATGCATATAAAAAAATAATACCATTTATTATGATAATGTTATGTACAATAATTTTTTTATATACGTACAAACATGGTATATAAGTAAATAAATACTTTTGTATGTAATATTGAGCAAAAACAATAACAATATTTGTTGCTTCTCTGCACAATAAGGCCCTGGAAAATTGAAAATTGCATTACTACAATTGTATCATACAAACATATATGCATACATACATATATTTGTAAGTATGTATGTGTAATATAAATATGTAAGGCCTTATATGCTATTTAATCATTATGAAAAGCCGGGAGAGTAATTTTTGTTGCAAATCGTTCTTCACTTCCAATCGAGTGCATTTTATGGAATTTGCTGAACGATTTTAAATCCTTTTCCCATCCCTAATTCTCAACTAACAACTGAACATGCTAGAGAAATCTGTGAGCTGTGTTTTTTGAATTTAGTTAGTCCAGCAAGGACAACGTAGGTCGTCGTCGTCATCAGTAGCGTTGTCAACAATGCCATATCGATGACTTGTATTTGGTTGTCAACACTTTTGTTGGAATTTTAATTGTTTCTATATTGTTGCATAATTTAACATTTTGAAATGTTTTTTTCACTGATAACATGCAATTCTGCGAATAATTCGATTTATGTTGTAAACTGGCCAGATTTCATTAATTTATAATTATTGTTAATTGGAAATTTATAGAAAGCTGTTAACTGCATTGAAATAATAACATAAATTTAATAAATTTATTACTTAACTTTTTAGAAAATTTGTTTCATGTTGGAAAAAAGTTCACTCTTCAATTGGCCCACAAGGACTCTCATAAAATGGCAAACGACTTTAAAAATTTGGTTCAACTGCTTATTATTGACAAATCGAACATACCTAATATAAAATTTTTAAACGGCTGCACTTCTCACATGATCCCTCCTACTGTACAACATGGCTTGACAACATCAATAGTGCAGTTCACATAATCAATCGTGTTGTACAGCATGGCTTGACAGCATGTGTGACTGTCAATATCGCTTTGCGTTCACATGATACAGCATGCCATCAAAAAGAGTTCACATCGAACTTAACTGCATGTAATCTTATTTAAAATGAAAAGTTTTCACTAGGCTTGACAGTCGGTGTTCATACAGGTTGCATGGTTGCAGAGACAAGCCTGCTGAAAAATCAAAAAGAGTCCACATGATCGAGCATTGATGTTGTCAAGCCATGTTGGACAGCATGAGCAACCATATGCACTGCCCTAATGTTTGTAAGGGTCCTAATCTCTTAGAGTAAAATGGATTTTAAAAAAATCTCATAGCTAAATTTATTTTTTCCGTAAATTACGTAAAGCAAAAAAGTTCTTCCAGTTTCTTTTTTTTTCTGCTATCTCTTTTTCATCAGAGACAACGCAAGCAAGCAACAGTAAAGTAATGAAAAATTCACGTCCACACCTTTAGGGTCCAATAACTTTGCGTTGTAGTTTTCGTACTGCAAATGAACCTTACTTCCAAAACAAAAAGTGTACGTGCTGATTTGCAGCCCTTCAGGGAAAATGTCTAAGCTGCCAAAAACCCAAAAGAGAGAAAAGTTTTCTAACAAGAAAAGTCCCTCTAACAATTTGGTAATGCAAGAATAACGTCAGGCAAATAGAAAACATGAAAGGGGTTGTAAGGGTAGAAACAGCAAAACGGAAATTCAAGCACTTTGTGAATGGAGTTCGTTAAGAGTAACTTTGAAAAACAAAAAAAAAAGGTTAGATAACAAAATACGTGAAATGAAAAACTTCAAAATTGTCATTAGTTTAACTTTTGTACAGAAAAATTAAAATAGTTGTTACGTAACCAACCAGTAAGGCTAATGTCTACGAAAGCTAAATCCAATGAAAAAAAGACGTACAATTTTAAAATACGTTCACATTCATGCAATTTGCTTTTAGTCTCAAACCCCGGGAAATTTTAGCCAGCTAGTATTTTTTTTATCATTTGCTATTTTTCTTAACACAAATTGTTGGTATTTTAAACTTTCGACCTCAATTAAGCCATGGTAAAGCAGCAGGATACCTAACCTCAAATTTACGTTACGTTGCATTACGTCGTGTGGCTGCAATTTGGCGGTGCTGGCAAAAGATTGTATCATGCATGACGAATACCCCCCGTATGTAGCAGTGTCAGACGCCCACCACTACTCAGCAGTGGCCAGGACACGTCACTCGACAAAGTCAGAGGGCAAAGTTGAACAGAGTTTAAAAAACATCCATCCATTTAGAGAAGGATTTTCTAAGGAACATAGATAGGATAATGCTGCCAAAAGCATTAATGACATCAAAAACAGCGAGTGAGACAGATAGTGCTGAGCGTTGAATAAAATCTAATAGTTTGATGGAAGAACGAAAAAGATGTACATATAGCAAAACTGAGTATAATAAATGTATGCGCAAAATCGCTCTTTATTTATTGAATTTCCAACTATATACCTTGCTATATACTTCTCTCTTTCTCGCGCAGGATTGAGCACTTCTGTGTATATGTATGTACGTAGATTTAATGAGGGGTTTTAAGACTTAGCGCTATTTCTCTTGTCGAATTTGTGTTGTCATGAAAATCTATCCACACCAATCCTATATACTAAACATAACAATTCGTATATAACTACATATATATGTATACACATTTATATAAATAATGTTTCAAAAATAGTTAAGAGATCCTTTCTATTGTTATAGTAACAAACTGAAAACGAGGTCGTCGAAGATACGGAAAATGAAAGCAGTTCGTTGCCAGTTAGGCTACAGAGTATAACTCACTACAACTTCTTTTAGGTACATAAACGGGTACAAGGAGCGTTGTTAGGAGTGTTGTATTTTGCTCACATCTTATTATGGTAAACAAAAACATTAGTAGGTACAGCGTATATGCCGCCTTATGCGGAATACGGAAGCATGACATTTTCTCAAGAATACATAAAAACAAAAGAGAGTTTTCGTTCAGTTTATTGTTGTTTTCTTCGCGATGATACGAGAAGTTTCCAAAATAATGTTTAATTTTTTTTTTCTTTTTTTTTAAACATTGAATTTAGACGCACTATGAAATCGGATAGAATTGGGTGTTGCCATGAAAAAGCCGCACCCTTCCGCAACTACTTTTGAGAATATTTTTATTCTTTTATAAGAAATAGATTTATCAATATTGAAGTTTTTAAAAACAGAAAATGTTGAGTGTACAACTAAAATAAAACATTATTTATAGCTTAAAAGATTGCACGTGGTGAAATTTTAATATAAATAAGTCCGAGATCTCTTAGATGCAATTGCACTAAGTAACACAAGTAAGCACTAGCCAGAAAGTGTATTGCTTTAAGTTTAAGGGTGGGGAAAAAGAAAAATAAACTTTTACAATGAGCTAGATGAAAGACTGAGCGCATTTTTATCTAACTAAATTGATTTTCTTCCATAGGGATTACTTCATTTCTAACATTCAAGACTACAACTGAAACCATATCGTACTTCAAACATACCACATCCGCCAAATTAAATCCTGCCTCATATGAATTATTGAGGTTATTTTTATTTTATTTAAATTTACATATAAACAAATGTAAAATGAATGTTGTACATCTGAATATGTTTGTATTGCGCATATATCCCTTGGCAAAATCCAGCTACCTCCGTACACGTGAGTATGAGTCTATTTAATGTGTGTGTGTGTGTGCCTGTGTCATTGCAACTGAAATGTTTAAGTTTGCCTGGAAATTATCGATCGAAAAATCAATTTCAATTAAATTGTCAGCGACAAAATGCTTGCTACTGTATTAAATGTTTTTTTTTCATGTAATGAAAATAACTTTAGAAGTAGTTAGTCATTCATTTAAGCATTTACTAATAAAATATTCATAAATATGAGTTGATAAGTAACAAAAGTGTGGGGATTTTTTGGAAATGAAATCGTTGTGGTTTTTTCTGCTCTACAACATTGGTCCTAACATATTTTTCTACTTGTGGCTCACTTTCCGAGTTATTGCGCAAAGTTTTTTCTGTCGGCCTCCCACAATCAGCACCACAATTCTGCTGAATGACGCTTATTTCGAGCATCAGCTATACTTAAACTATTATTTGCAAATAAAATTAAGTTAAATATCAGCATTCTGTTTTAAGAAATAACTATTAAAATAATGAACAAAACTGTAACGAAATTTTCTAAATTGCTTAGGTCCACACATTATCGAAATCAATCGAAAAATTAAGTAAAAACGAAGTGCTTAGATTTTTTTCACATATATCACTGTGCAACACAATTTTGCCTCTACGTTTCAATTTTATAACTTCTAATAATTTTAGTACCGTGATTACAGCTGAATTTTCAATTTTTTCCATGACGCCGAAAAGTAGACTATTAATTTTAATACTTGACTTAAAGCAAGCAATGCCAAAGCAATGCCTTTGAACGTACTCTTACAGCAGCTGAAAACCTCAATATGGAGCTAATTTAGATACAGCTAGTTGAAAGATTAAACACTTGAAGTGCGTAACTTGCGTAAAATATGCTTTTTATGTTGTTAAGAAAACTCAGTTATGTATATGCTGTAAAAGGTTTCAGTAAATTGCTCTGTAGTTTTTAAAAATATTTAAAAAATTATAAATCCAAATACATCTGAATATTGAAGGAGCATAAAACTACGAGCGCATTGCAAACATTCCTAGATAAAGCAATCAAAACATAAGTAGGGGGCAGAGGGGTAGATAGCATTAACAAGAACAGCACAAATATCAACAAAAACAACACAACATAAGCAGGAGCAGCAGGTCACAATTGTGCTTAATGTGGCGGCAGCATATTGTTATGTCTACGTGTGTTTGTTACAATATGCGTGTGTTTGTCTGTCTACTTACTGTGTCTGTATACACTGTGTACGTGCTTTTCCGTTTTAATCAATACGATTGTATGTTATTTAGTATAAAAAAATTTTAATACTCCAGAGCACCGTTTTACGTCGATCCTATTTGAGTCGTTTCGATTTGCGTCGCTAAATACGATCACATGTGAAGAATTTTTCAATTTGTTTGTAAAAAGGGGAATTCCCAATTTATTCTGTTAGGGAAGTTATTCTAAGCATAGTTGTGTTAGGTAGAAAGTAAGAATTTAGTTTCTCAATAAGAAGGTTGCGTCAGTAAAATAACCATCCGTATGTTTCCATTTGGACTTTTTTTTATCAAATATAACTGTTTTACTAAATATTTAATTTTTTGACCCAATCAATAAAAATCTACATTCTGCAAAGTGTTTCGATTTGCATCGTTTCGGTTTGCGTCGCATTTCCCCGGTCCCTATTAACGACGCACGGTGCATTTTAAACTTAGCAGAGCAGAGTTTAATAGCGAGTCATTATTATTGCATCATAACTTAAAAGATGAAAGAACCACTACCAGGAATATCAATTGGCAAACTTTCAAAATGAAAATTTCGATTTTAATCTAAAAAAATTTACTTATATAAAAAAAAAATCTATAAAATAAAAAAGTTTTGCTCATAAAAACTTGTGGTTGTTTTTGGAATTTATACTCACAGCTTCAAATGAAATAAATATGATTAGTAAATAATGTATTCTTTTAATAGAAATTTTTTAAAAACACATTTCTCTTTTATAACCTCACTAGCCAAGCCCCTTCCATTAATTCAATTGCTACTCAGATAGTTAAATTATAAAATGCAGAAATGAAAAAGTTTTAGTATAATACGCAATTTATATTCTGATTAAAATATACAATTTAAAATAAGAAATTGAAGAGCATTAAAACATAAAACCAACTACTAAAACTTGTCAAATGCATACGCACAGACAATCATTCAGATGCTTCGACTCCTAACTTATACACAAAAACCAATAAACAGGATACGATAGCTACGACGGCAACAACTACATTAAAACACCAATCGAACAAATCAAAAACAGACCAACGAACAAACGCATTACAATAATCCTGGTCAAGTTGAGATAAGAAATTCTAATCGCTTGCGGCATAAATTGCAAAAATTTGTGGGAAAAAATAGGAGCAAAAATAATTCAGTAGAGATATCAACACAAAAATGTAAAAAACCAGCATTTGAACATTTGATTAAGAATAAAGCACTCAAACGCTAAAAAATATGCAAATAAATAAAAAAAAGTAAAATAAAACAATAACTTGCAGAACATTGCACACAGAAATTTAAGTGCGTACTATGGGACGAGATAAATTCGCTCTGTACCACAACCATTATGATGAGCCGCAAGAACGACATGAGCTGAGGTTCTCCCTAGCAGTTTACTGCATGCTTACATAAGCAAGTAGTGGTGACATTTTATGCAAACTAATGCAAAATGGAGCACAAAGAAAGCATAATAAAATTTACGAAATCTACTTGCAGCCCGTACTCTTTGTAAAAAGTTCAGAGTGCATTTTATCGACCACAAAACGCCGCCACTGGACCGAAGCCTCCTGGGGAGGTTATCTAACCAACAACCACATTGAGTGACTATACCAAGTTTTGTGCAAATTTTTGAAATTTTACTCCAGGCATTTTGCTTGTGGTCAAAAACAAATGTTCCCAAAAAAGTTATATGTACAAGATTCGTTCATAGCATGGCTGATGAAGAGAAAGAGAGATAGAGCCACAGAGAGAGTGAGCAGTTTTGCACAGCATAATTTTTGCTGACATTTACTCAAGTTTTGCCCCCAACTCAACTGCGTTTCATAGAATCTCGCTTTGTATATAGTTTAAATCCGATGTTGGGAGGCATGCTGCAGCAATCGAATTGAATTTCAATTTTACCAAAAAATGCAAAATAAAATCTTCAAGATTAAAAACATAGATTTTAGTTATCAGCCTTTGAATGTTGCCTGCAATTGAAGTCCTCGTCCATTGGTAAGTTGGTTGCGTTGTCAACTTACTGTTTTTCAATTGTGACTTTCATATTGAATACTTGAGTTCAAATTGAAGTTGTTGGCTTAAAGTTTATTTTTTGAATTAAGTTTACACCACTAGCAGTTGTCTCTGACGTGCAGCTGAGTTTTTGGTTGTTAATTTGAAAATAGACATGGGTGCAGTCATACACAAATACATTGACTATGATGACAAAAGTTTGAAGTTAAAAAAAGATATGTATAACATGTCGTATGTGCAACATTAATTTGAAATCACATGAAAGTTTATTCGCAACTATTCTTTGAATATAAGTTCTTTCAATCTTGGAGGATACAACTGCAGTATCTTAATCGGCGATAGGGTCAATCTATATATATAAATCTCAATGCATGTGTGTATGTATGTACGTATGTGTGTTGCTTATAGACTCCTAAGCCGCTCAATCGATTTATGATATATCATGAATTAAGTTTATCATATCCTATCAACTATTTGACGCAGTTGAATGAGACTTGGTACATACATACATATAAATAAGAGGCAAAAGTAAGATTCAAGGAAAAAATGGGTGATGCTACGCCTCTGAAATGAGAAAAGACAAACATTTTTTATATCTCAGCAACTATTTGACGCAGGAAAATGAGACTCGGTGTTTATATAAAACACAAAGACTATAGCTAAATTAAACTTATTCAAAGGAGATAGTGTGCTGATTCCACGCATTCTAATGATTTCCACTACTTTGACATTCAATTTCAAGCGGCCTCAGGTTCCAGTGCGCCTTGCTTTTACCATCGCAATCCTAAGTGTTGAGTTTTGATTAAATCTCGTAAAAATGACAGAATTGAATGACAAATTTGAGCTGCCACAATGAGATTGCTGATCCATCCTCCCCATTTTCCTTCGTTTTCGCCTAGGCACGTAAGCGTAACGTAAAAAAAGCCGACCCCTCAGAAACTTTTGTTGATTATTGAACAATTGAGGCACTGACGACCTGTTAGTACTTGAAAAAATCGTATCGAGATGAATATTTTCAGCTCAAAATTAGAGCCAACGCGTCTTGTTATTCCTGTATGAAATCACAATTTAAAAAAAAAAAAAAATTACTGCATGCTTTAAGGCGTTGTTTGCCTTGTAGAGAAAAATATCTGTTAAGACATTTTCTCGCCTACAACGGAAACAAAAAAAATCAACTGAAAAATGCAACACTAGTAGTTTTAAAGAAATCCATCGTAGGTTGAAGTTGCTATTGCTGTTAAATGAATTTTTATGGAAATTTTGTTGAAAAAAACGGCGAAAAAATGTACTGTCTACCAGCATGGCGTACAAAGGCGGTGGCTGCACAACGTGCGATTCTCGACACATTAAACAATAAGTGAGAATTTTGTTGTCGCCAAAGTTGGCTCTTGACAGAAGTATTGTATTTTCTGTTTTTTGTGTTGGTTGCTGGCATAAAAAGTAACAAGTTTTTTTTGGACGGAATGTAGACAGATGACAGACAAAAAGACAGCTAACATAAGTAATTGAAAAGAAAAAATATTTCATTTGGGTTATATAATGTGTGCCTGAGGTATTGTCCAGACTGGATGCTAAGTTTCCCTAGCTTTTGGTAATACTTTAGAGACCATTTTCAGAACTAAAATTAGAAGGAACTCACAAAATATGAGACAGCTCTACATTACAAGCAGCTTTATATGATATATAAACGTTTTCCCGTTTATCATGTCGTATGAGTGATTTTTGATCAAAAGTAAAATAAGCAAATTGAAAAAAAAAATGTCTCTATCTTACTAATTTTTAAGCTGAAAATTTCATTTAAATTTAAACTAGCGCTGATTTAAATTTAAATTGCACATGTTCAAAGCTAATTTTAGTCGTCTTTTCCTCTTTCACATTTTGACAGCTGACATTTAAAACGTTCATTCCATATGCAACGTACGTAATGCATTACACAAAAGCTATTTCAACACTGCCTTCTCAAATTCCCACATTTCGCTCGTTGCATTCACCCATTCATCTACCCACCTAGTGGCCCTCAACCTATAGCTGAAATTCACTACAGGTCAAAGAGTTTAGTTTTGTTGCTATACGTGTGTGTGATGTTGAATTGCATTTGCATTGTACAAGTACAGCGCAAGAGAGCAAATAAACCGCAATGTGCAGCACCACTGCCAGCAGCAGCAAGTGGGTGCTGCTTGAAGGCAGGGCAAGGAAGCGCAGCGAACTAAATTTCATTAATAATTCAAACACACTAACGAGCAAACGTTGCGTTGCGTTGCTGAAACCACAATTGCAAGCATATTTTTCAGAAAGTATAACACCATGTGGTAAGCAGACCCGCTGGGTGCCCTATTTCATACGGCAATCAAGAATTTATTGTTTATAGGTTTAAATTTATTTTTTGGGGATTTCCTTCAACTATGCAGTAAATGGAATGATTTTCTGTTTTAAATTTTTTTTTAAGTTATGTTTTGCTGTATTGTAAAATGTTTGGCTTCTTGCGGCCAAAAATCAAATTTTATATTATTGTGTAGTAATTTAAGAAGAATATGAACAATTGAGTTCTAAGCTACTGAGCTACATCGATGAAGAGATAAAAGCATGAAAAATCAATATAATTTGTAAAGAGTATTGCCTACTTTAGTTTTTTTTTAGACTTTTTTTAAGACTTTTACACTTTGCAGTAATTTAAAACTTTTAAAATTGTGACATTAAATTTATGTTTGATGGCGGCCATCAACAAAATTTCATATTATCAAAGAGCAAACAAAGTTGAATTAAAATAATTCAAACAAAAGTTTACATGGTAGATCGGAGCAATGATAACAGCAGCTAAATATATGCATTGAATTATTTAATAAAATCTAAAACAAGTTGCAAAATGTATTCTAAAATATAACCAACAAACACTTCATCAAGAGCATACCCTAAAATTGAGTTGCAAAATTTTACACTGTTGTTGCCTTTAAAAGAGTTTTACATAATTTCACTGTTTTTGTAACTATGCTGTAAAGAACAAAATAGTGAAAATAATGATATCCTTCACTTAACAAAAATGATTCAGACATTCAGTTCCCAAGTGATATCAATGCTGCGTTGTCAATTTTCCATAGTTTGCCAATGAAAGGTTGAGGAATAGTTCAAACAAATTTAAACTATTAACGACAGTACTTTTTTCGGCCACTAAAGAAATTAATATATTATTGTTTTGGAAACTTAAAAGAACAAGAGGAGTAAAACTAATACTTTTCCAAATACATCGAAGCAAAGCTACATTAATTACTATATGTTAGGGAGTCATGGTTGGTTGGTTGGTTGGTTGGTTGGTTTTTTGGTTGGTTTTTAATTTTTTTTAAAGTTTCAAACAACAGTGAAAAAATTTAAGTTTTTATAAAACAGTGCGCGCAAAATACGCCACCCCAACATATTGCAACAGAAAAGTAAGCAACATTTGCTAACATCGTTGAAGTTGCTGTTGTTGCTTGTGCAAATTGTAATTCAATTTGTAGAGCTTCCCGCCAAAAGCTATTTTGTTTACGTTTATACTTTTTATGATGAATTTCTCCTTTTGCATTTTAAAGCTTTTTTTTTCATAAATTTCTGCAATTTTATGTTTTCTTTTATGTTTTCGTTTCAATTCCTTACAATTTTCAGTTTGTTGTTATTGTTGTTTTTCTTGTTGCTGTTGTTGCATATTTGAAATATAGGTTAAAAGCAACCCATATATTTTGAAATGTATGCACACAATCAAAAATACGTACTCGTATAACGTCTTGCATACATATGCAGTTTTTTCATGCTTTACGTCTTTGGAGTGAGGAGCGTAGCTTAAATGCAACGTTGTAAAAATTTTAAGTGCTTCTTTTGCTTGTGCGTTTTTTCCATTATATGTGATACTGTGATACCCTATCAGCCAACCCCACCAAGCACCCCTAATTTTGACTACGTTACCATTTTCATCATCTTCATTGTAGTGAGTGGATTGAGTACTGCACTTAAAGCAATGACGTCAAACAAATGAATTAAATTGCATTGAATTGTTGAAATTGTTAGAAAAGGCATTAGAGATAATTTGCAAGCGCAATTTGCTGTGGTTTTTCTTCTTTAATTTTAAAGAAATAAATTTTTGTATAAGAAAATTATTCAAGCAACTTAGAGATATTATCTCTTTAAATTGATTTTGATGCTGCGAAGTCTTTATAAACTTTGTGTGGTCCATATTACAAGACCATTTAGCATTTATATAATTTTTCATATTTTTGTTTTTTAAATATGAAATAGATAGTTTCTTAATCTTAAGTTTAAGCAACAAAAATCTGCTCCAAACTAAGAGCCATTTCATATTCAAAGAAAGTTTTTCAATAGAGCACTTAGACTGTTTAAATGCTTCCAAATTAATAGCAGTAAGAATTGCAGTTCATACATATATGCTTGCTAGTGGGAACATTTCATACAGAAGATAGTTTGTATTAAATAAAAAAATTATATATGTATTTTCTAACCCAAAAAAAAAAAAAATATTGTGAATTTTTACAAGACCATTTTAAAAATAAAATTTAACATTTTCTTATTTGTATTTGTGGTAAATTTTAGCAAAACTCTTTGAACTTAAGACAAATTAAAAAAACACTAGCAACATTTAAGCTGCTTAGAACTTTTTAATCACAAAATTCAAACATACAAAGTCAGATTAGATGCAATAAAGTGTGAATAATGAGTTTTAACTAGGTGCCAAAAGGCAGTACAGAACTCGTTGCAGGAAAGCTCTCACAGCACTCACAGGCAGCTGCTGGTGGTTTGCTTTTTCTACTCAAAACTGCTCATTGAGAAGGCGTTTACCAATGCAGCAATAAATTTAAGTGGAAACGGAAATCAAATTGAATTGCATGACAAATTTAGGAGCGTGATAGTAAACAAAATTAAATTGCATTGAAATTATTTTGCTATTTTTTTTATTTTGTATTGCCAGTGCGAGTTAAACTCAAAGTATTGTTACCTGAAAAAATTTTAAATCAAACAGAAATTTTAATAAATAATACTACTAGTTGTGATGATGATAATCGCGTAGATAATAATGACACTTGTTAATTGTACGAAAATAAACAAAAGCACAAATTAATTAGTATTTTTGCTGTCATAGATAATTACAATAATTAGACGTAATTAACAGTAGATTTTCACCTTAGAAAATAATGCAGCAATTAAAGGTATTTCAAAAATTAAAATATAACAGAATTCAATTGTTAGATTAGAAATTTTCACTTGTCAAAATTAAATGCAAATATGCACGTGTTGAAGTAAACAGTAAACTCTTGAATGACTTCATTTTATAAGGGAAAACAATAATTGCTATGTGTGCCTAGAAAATGATATTCTTCGATATTTCTATGTTAAGCATTATGAGAGAAGATTGCATTTGTAATAATTTTTTATTACACGCCATGTACGATAACGACAAAAACTTTTTTCTGCCTTGATTCTGATGTGAATTTTTAGCCATATTTATTTGCAATTTTGTTAATCCTTAAATGCTCTCAAATAATAATTTAGTTTGAGTAATGGCTGCTGAAAATTCAGTTTACGATGTAAACAACAAAATCTATAATGCAAATATATCTAGTTTATATATTTTTTTTTGCATGTAATTGTAAAAAATTGCTTTGTTGCATGCATTATTTTACCAATACATTTATATTACATACAGCCTACGACATCTAACAACCGATGCTACTATGCGTCCATAACAACATTTTGGTTTCACTAATGGCCGCTACAAGTTCACAAGAAATTTCTTCGAAATTCAACACAATTTTTTGTAACAATACCCTAAAATCCTGTCAAAATAACGTAGTTGCCAAAAAGTAAAAACAGCAAACAATTGAAATATGCGCTTATAAGTAAAATTAAATGAAACATAGCGCTTTTCATACAAATAAATTTTAATTTATCATCCATTTTTGCAACATCATTTTGTTGTAAGCAAAGTAAGCGCATATTATATTTAAATTATACATTTTTAAAGCAATTGCTTTATGACTGTTGCTGCACGCTGTCTGACTTTTGCTGCTCTGCATTTATTATGCCATGTGACTTTGCTATGTCCCTTAGGAAAATTCACTTAATCTTAGTATTTTTTTGTCGCATCAACGCGCACATAAATAAATGCGACATAACAAATTGCTGCTGCTGTTGCTTTTGTTGTCGGTCGTTTGTGCTGCAACATTTGCTGTGTTGCTGCATAAATTAATTAATTGCATTTGTTGCTTTCGTACGTTGCTTTTACGCTGATGCGCTTCATCAGCGCGCCATCGCTGTTGTCTGTCTGACTTTATTTTTGTTTCGAAAATTTTTTATTTATAATAAAAAAAAATTTTTCATTTATGTAAAATTTGTAAATTTCAGTTGCTGCCTGCTGTTGTTATGTTTTGTTTTATTTTTTTTTTTGCATGTGAATTTCAAAATATATTTTTGTAGCGCTGTTGCAATTTATTTCATTTCATTCGTAAGCAAATGCAGCTCCACATAAAAAAGACAAAGAAGACAAAGTTTTTAAGTACCAAGGGATGCTGCCGTCGCCGCTTGGTTCTATGATGCTAAGGGAATAGTAGTTGTTGGCGGGATTTCGTAATTTTTTGGCTTCATTGTAAAAGAAATTGGTGACTAAAATTCGCATGCTAATTGGTTGCAGATGCTGTTGCTATAGCAACATTGTGTTGCATTACAGTAAAACATGTAACCATAAAAAGAAGAAAGAGAGATACTGATTTAATGATTCATACTTTTGCCTTTGATACTTCAACAGATTTTCATAAATTTTGCAAAGTTTTTAAATATCGGAAAAAATTTTATACAAAACCATTTGCATTTAAAATCTTACACTATTAAATCCTTAAGAAAACTTGTGCTTAGTAACTTGCACTTCAAAAATTTGCTAAAATAGAGCAACTTAACTTAACTTTTTCCGAAAATATTATTTTTATAAGTTTCAAGCAAGTAGGTCTTTCGAGTGTATTTGAATTAAAATTTATGAAAATTTCATTTGTTTATTTAAATAATCCTTATGATGTCTCTAAGGCGTTATTTGCACAATAAGAGAACCAAAAAAAAAAATATTAAAAATTTTATGTAATATTCTTTTCAAAAGAAATGCCGCTAAAATTATAAAAATACTCTTGGTAGATAGACAAAAATTCATTATTTCTATGTACCTAAGATTTAAGATTATGATGGTGATAATAGAAATACCAGCAGCAACTAAGGAAGCCAATTTATACAATTGAAATTAATTTCAAAACATACAAACGAACACTTGGTATACTCACTTACACACACAAATGCACCAGTGAGTTGGATAGGTCTTAAGTATCGAGTTAAAATTCGTTCAGAGTGGGTGGTGGAGGAAAACGAATAAAAAAAAAAATTAAGCCAAAGAAGTGTAAATTTATTAGATGCTTCTAGTGTTTCATAAACTTTAGTACATGCATACATATAAGACAAACTCAAGATAAAGTCTACAAAGTGTAATAGTAGAAAACATAAAAGACAGAATGAAAGACAGGGGAAACTTAAACAAAAGATAAGATATATAAAAAACGAGAAAAGACGACAGCCACAGTCTGTAAAGTAATACAAACTTTGACAGCATCAAGGCAGTGCAAGGCAACCCCACCAGTCAGTCAGTCAACGACTAGCCAGCAAAATTACAAAGATAAGCGCAATAGAATCCTCAGAAAAGTGAACTTAAGAAGAAACGTAAAAAGTGAAGGAAAGCTTATACGCCATCAGAAAGCACTGGCAATGAGTCTGAAGCTTAGATTTGAATGACACTCTAGTGACAGTGAAGATAATCAAATGATATAACAACAAGCACATAGAGTAGCAATACAAAGTTGTAAAAAGAAATAAATTCAAGACTGACTTTGAGACTACACTAAAAGTAAAAATGTTAAAAAATATAGAAAATATAGTGAAGAAGGTGTTAATAGACGATACTTTTCATCAAATTTCAATACAAAATGTTTGATTTTCTAAAGTTTGTTGACTTTTTTTTAAAATATTTGAGCACCGATATAAGTTAGAACCCAGATAGTATGTTGATTTTGTTGGACTTCAGGAACTTCTTTATAATCTCATATTTCGTTAATGGCCGCTTAATACTTTAGAAATAACTTAAAAAAGAGGCTATTAGGCAAAAAAAAATCGAAACTAGAAATTAAATTCTTTGAAATTTGTAAAGTTCTTTTTACGTTTAGAAACAGATTTCAGAGCACCGATGTAACTCAGCATCCGTATAGTGTTATAATTTCGTTAACCAATGTGTGTACTTCATAATGTTTTGTTTTTCATTAATGGCCGCACAATATAAAATAAGTTACGAAAATAAAGTTCAAAGCCTTTGAGACATTCAAACTTGTAGAAAAACTTTAAAATTTACTTCAGTAAGCAGTTTTTATGTGACTGCATATTTGTTGTTAATTTCATTTTTTGCTATCGCAAATTCTTCTGTAAATAACTTATCTCAGTTCCGATTTTAGTTACGATCCTTAAGGTTTCAATATTTGATAGATCTAGTAGTGCCCTTTAATAATCTCATTTTTCAATAATGGCCGCAAAACAGTTTCACATAAAAACAAATTTTGAGTGTTTTTGTTCTTTTTTCAATTTGCACTATATTTGCTATATTCTAAGAGCTACAATAAGTTTCACGCTGAATTAGTATGTTTTGTATTAAAAAAATGCCACTGCGTATTGGCAACCTTCATTCATCATGTAAAGCTTTTGCTGATAATATATTTTTTACCATGTAGCATTTATATACAAGTTAAAAGAATAAAAGTAACTGCTGTAAAATAAAACACAAAACAGAAAATTCCCCAAATGACAAGCGTCATAGCAAAACGTGGCAATGCTACACCATTGGTTGCAGCAAGGCTACAAAATCTACAATAAAATTAAAGAAAAGAACAAAAGAATTGTTGCGACGACCGACAAGGACGTGTAGGGTAAAGTTTAATTCGATCCACCCTTCCAAAAAAAAACGAAACAAAATAAAACTCTGGAGACGCAATGACTTTGACGCGCATACACCAGAGTCGAGGACGAAAAAACTTTTGTAAAAGTTGTAAAACGAGACATTGCTATTTTACATGACTCACAAATGTGAAGGTAAATGGAATGAGTTGGAATGAATAGAAAGGTTTATAACGACTGCTGCGACTATAGCAAAGATAAGGACAGCTGTTGTTGCTTAGCAAGAACGTAATTTTGAAAAATATTTTTTCAAGAACGAGAAATTTTCTTGATGATGTATACAAGAGAAATTGATGATGATGCACAAAAAAAAACGTGATCATTGTGCAGCAAACAAAAAAAAAATAAATAAATTAGTAAAACTTGAAATATTAAACGAACTTCAGTAAGAGGACAGCTTATTCATTCAAAGCTATATATAATCAGTAAGAGTTCTAGAAAAAATATATAAATTTTGAAAAAAAAAGTAAAGTTCTTGAAAGTTGGTATTTTAGCACTGCATGGCGAAATGGCAGTAAATTTGTGTGGGAAAAAAATGTCCGCGAGCATGAAGTCTGTCATCTTACTTCTTCTAAGCTAAAGCTCCAAAAGGAGTTTTGAGTTCCAATGGAAAAAATAGTTTTTAGAATTAGAAATTTAACCTTTAACACTCTAATGCATACATTTTTGTTAATTCGTTAGTGTAAAACATGAATGATGAAGTCGGAATTCGGTGAAATTAACGCTTTATACAGGTAACAAACTGCCACCTGAACCCAATTATTTTACATTACGTGAATTCAGAAGTCGCACGATATGCCCCAACAGATAAGTTGGAAACCCTTCCGAGGGGCCGTACCGAGCAAACACTAGAAAAAAACAGCTAGTTGTGGTAGCCACGAGCTATCGCTGAATCGTGGCTAGAGGGCTAAGAGAGTAGAAGATAATTGGAATAGATTTTTATTTACAAGAGGAGTTATTAGTTGCTCCATTTATCCATTGATATAGTTACTTAATGCAGGTTTGCTCCATATACTACATGAGAAAAATAAATTTGTCATTGATTTGTATTGCATGGAGCAAACTGTCCACTATTACCTATCGGATAAATTATCATATATCTCCAAAAGAACTTCAGTCTCATTTTTGAAATTAAACACAGAGCTACTCAATTTATCAACATTCTGTTTAATTTAAATTCCGATGGTACTTTTTTGGAGCAATTTTTTTCTTTTAAGGCTTAAACTTGCCTCGGGTTACTCTTTTAGGCGTATGTAGAAAGGAGAATATGGGCGACGATACATAAAAATTGCAGTTTTTAACATATTTTTAATAGATTTTTTAAGAGCCAAAAAAAAATTGATATTATAAATTGAAAAATAATTTTAAAACGAAGCCATATTAAGTCTTTTCAACACAAAATAAAGTTGACATAGGTACATTGAACAAGTGATTTACTCAAAACTAAAAAGTTTTTCCGCTAGTTTCATTTTTTAATGACAATATATTTATATAAAAGAATTCATTAGCATAAGCTGTATTATGTGTTCTTAAAAACAAATTTAAATCACAACACGTGCAAATGAACCTATGGCAAAAAAAATACCGGAATATCGCAATATCAATAAAAATATATATATAAATTAATATTTATTTAGTTAATAAAAATCGAATGACTGTGATGTGTGTATGCACGTACATATTTCTTATAACATTTTAACAAGTTTCATATTTAAATTTATTTATTATTTATTACTCAACAAAAAGCTTCGAATTGCAAAAAATTTCACACAATCAAATGACAAAGACACATTTGTTGTTATAATTTAAAATAATTTTTATTGCAACTGACAAATTGTTTATTTAAAATGTTTGATTTCAATGAAGTGATCAAAGTCTGAACAGATCATAACCACATACGAGTACACATTATAGCTACAACTAACTAAATGTATATATATTTTAAAGAAGAAGAAAGAATAATTAAATTGTTAGTCAAAACGCAACGCATAAGAAGAATTTTCATTTTGCCATTTTTAATAAGAGTGAAACGCAAGTGACATATATTTAACAATGCTATTTTTGCATTATATTAAAAAAATGCTTAATATTAAAACAACTTTTTCAAAGATGTCACTCGCGTTTCAAGTGCAAGAATTTTTGTCAGTAACATTTAAACGAAAATTAAATCAAAAAATAAAAACAATTAAAGGAAACCATAATATAGCATATGAACATATCTCAAAAGAAAACTTACATCACAACGCAATTTTATTTTTTCTTTCTTTCTGCCGCAGTTTCGTTTCGTTTCGTTTCGTGTGATCTTTTTTTTTTGTTTCCTAATTAATTTTGAAAAACGTTTTTTTCTTAGGTTTTCTCATTTGAATAAAATTTTAATTGCAGCCCGTTAGAATATTTAACTGTTGTTGATTTTGTCGCCGGTTTTGTTGTTGCTGTTGTTGTTGTTGTTTCTGTTGCTGTTGGTGTTGGGGCTTTTTTTTCTTAAAATCCATTGTTTTACTTCTTTTCTTTTTTTTCTTAATTCTGTTCTTGTTAAGATATTTCTAGCCGAATTTATTTATTTTCTTGGCTATAAAGGCAAACGTACCTATAAAGTAAAAGAAGAGAAAAAAGATAAAATCATTAAAATTCGTAACAGTTTTAAGAGGTTTATTATTAAAATTTAAATAAAAATGATCATGATAAAATGATACTCAAAAAAGGTTTTGGTGTTTCTATTTTGTTTTCGATTTGTCAATGCTTTAAACATTTGAAATATTTTTTATATTCTTTTGGGAAAAACCGCTTTAATACAAAAACCCCAATTAAAGTTTAGTACCATTTTTAATATGAAATTGAGCGTTAGTTTGTTGGGAAATGTTTTGGATGATCGTTT
The DNA here is from genome assembly GCA_963680825.1 of Meiosimyza decipiens. Lineage (NCBI taxonomy): Eukaryota > Metazoa > Arthropoda > Insecta > Diptera > Lauxaniidae > Meiosimyza > Meiosimyza decipiens. Next base: position 76,415,017 of record OY804260.1, read on the forward strand.
GGTAGGATGTCCATAAAAAAAAAATTTAGTAAAAAATTTCAAATTTTATCATTTTATAATTTTGGGGACATTTTTTGTGTAACTTTTGCAAAGGAGTTAAAAATCAATGAAGTCTGATGGTGATGAAAGTGTTCTAATTCAATTTTATTAAAATAAAAAAGTGTACTTAGACCACTTTAACAAATACCGACACACGTTTGATCCACCACAACGCTACATCTTTCCATAACTCAGACCTGTAAAATATAAAAACTACATCACACTGGAAGCACTTAGCACTTTTTTTATGAAAATTTTTTTGAGTCAAATTGACTGAAACTTAAGCATAATGTAACCCATGTCGTCCTGATCAAAAGTATATCTTTTTGGCGAAAAATATGAGGATATGCGTCCTATTTATATGGTTCTCATTGATTTCTGATCTTCAATAAATACAAATCGATTCGAATAAGTTTGTCATATTTCATTTCAAAAAAGTTTTATTCAAAAGAGATCAGTATCGTACCTAGGAGGGTGGCGGCCGAGGGTGCGGTCGCCCCAGGCGCAAGGCTTCGCAGGGCGACAAAATATATCGTGAAATATATCTCATTTTGCTATGGTTTTTGAAAGTCAAAAGTGAGGACCTTTTTTGTTTTATTTTTAGTGAATCAACATAAATTGATGTAGTAAATTTTAAATGTGTAGGTGGAAATTTTTAAAGTTAAAGTGCATATATCTCATTTTGCTAGAGATTTTTAAACATCAAAAATGAGGAATATTTTTTTTTGATGTGGTAAATGAAAATTTTAATTCGGTAGCGACGGAAAATAAGTGCACGGTACGCCTCTGAAAGGGATATTAAACTTTAGGCAGGTTTTCATTAGAGAATAATGTTCAAAGTCTGATATCATGATAGGAAACAATATGGGCCAATTTTTATTTTATATATAGAGAGATCCAATAACAGCTTCCTACTTGTTGTTGTAAGGCCCATAAACCGAAATTAAAACGTAAACCAATATCAGTAGGCTTCAATTTTCATACGAGCTGTATTTTATAGACCTTCAGACCAAGATCACGCCTCAAGGTACGCCACAATGATCCATAAGAGATGCCCAAAGCCTGAGATCAGCGACGACTCGATTGTTCACGGTTTTCACGCACACTCTCTGCTACTGTAGAAATATTCTCAAAATTACGGGCTATATGCACTCTGGTTGAATGATGAATGTCCAAAATGATGTTGAAGAACATTCTCTAACTGATGACTGATTTTTGGTAGTAAGTTTCCACAATTAATAAACGTTGTTCTCAGGAGAAGTCTATTCATAATTGAGTCGTATTGAATACTGAACAGAAACGTCATATGGACAAGCCATTTAACACATGACAGCTGTCAAAACAACCCAGTTGGAAAAGGGACCTCGTAATTGGATTACCCATTATTTTTATTTCAATCGGACGTGATATATCATTTTTTGCGACTTTTTCTAAGAAAGTAAGAAAAAAATTTTTTCGCCGACTTTTCTTAATATTGGCGCCTTCATCTTATAATTTTGAAGCAAGTTAATTTTTTTTGAAAAATTTGTAAGGAAATTTTGGACGACTTTGTGATTTTATCAAGCAATATTAATGAAAAATGTCTAGCCAAGATTTCAAACCATTGGTATACTACACTCAGAAGCACAAAAGTGGTACCGCAGTGGAAGTGAGTTTCATAAAAATTTATGTTTATTTAATGTCGTATTCTTGATATATATACACATAAAAATGAGATAAATAAAATGCTCTTCGGAGATTTTTTATATGTTTGAGCAACGGAATATAGCGTAGTTGATTAGACGCTTAATTTCTTAAGGTTAATCCGATGCCAGAGGGCAGTATAGCTCGATAATGGGTTGTAACACTGTTCCTACTTACTTACTTGTTACTTCAACAGCTAATAATTTTTTTTCTATTACTATGCTAATATACATTTGCATACTAGGAAAATCCCATTTTATTATATAACTTCTAAAGTCAATTTCGCTAATACTTCAGATGACCCCTGACTAAAGCTAAACTGATAGTATGTATAGTAATATTTTTAAATGAAATATTGTTAATAAATTATTAAAAGCTTATATTAATAAAAATCTATAAAATAAAATAAGAATAACTAATAAATATGCATGTTCCTTAGCTACTAAGTACTTGCTTATAGCAAACATCATTCATTTAAGGCGGTGGCGGAAATCGCCCCAAAGGCATTAATTAATTTAAAATTACACAAATTAAAAACAATATGCATACATTACACAAACAACGCAACTCATTTGAAATACGTTCTGCAAATAATAAAAAACAATATACAGGTAGTCCCCGACTTACGACCGAGATAGGTTCCTAGTCATCTGTCGTAAGTCGATTAAGTCGTAAGTCGAGTTTCATAAAAAATAACTAAAGAAAAATTATTACATACATACTGTACTACTAGTTCCAGCCATTTTTGGGATGATATAAAATTATTCACTTAAACAAACGTATTATTTGTACTGAAATAAATCGAATCCTTGTACATACTACTGTTTTTTTTTAAATTTTTTCTCATATACATATTTTAGGGATTCCCCGAAACTATTTTAAGCATTTTCTATGAAAAAAATTGAAAAAAAAATTGTAAGTAAGTCGAACGGTAAGTAAGTCGAACGGTCGTAAGTCGGGGACTACCTGTATATACAATAAATATATTGTATAATTTTTATTCATAACAAAACAAAAATCCCCACTGACTTAATAACTAATGTTTAAATTCGTTAAAATAAAAAAAAAATTAAAAAAAATCGCTAGAATATCGAACGATAGATTGATGACTTAAGAAGAAAATTTTAGTTTTGCGAAACAAGCTGATTACAACTAGAGACGTCTCTAATTTCTCATAAGTAGCGATGAGTAAACTTTAGTTCTAATACTTACAAGGTCATTTAAAGTTTAACAACATTTCTATTGACATTTCCATTAAAAACCTTTTCACGTCAATTACATTTATTTATTGTCAATTTTATGGAAATTAAACAACAAATGCGATGCGTGAAAATGGTTGTTCCATTTTGCTTGGAGTAATTAAAATAAATTCGTTTCACTATAGGTTCGGTGTAGAAGTAATTATTTTTTTTAAAAAACAAAATTCTTTGTTTCTGAAAAGGCATATCAGGAAAAACGATATTCTTCAACCTCTCAAGAGTGAGGACGATCTTCATCAAAGTTCAACGAGCAAGATTTCAAAAAAGTTCTGTTTTGAATTATTCACTGGCCTACAAGTCCTTTTCAACAATGTATTTTTTTTTGATTTAGAGACCATAAAGTTTTCTCTAATATAATAACAAAAGTAAAAACCATTCAATTGGGCTACGTTTTGACAATTTTGCCATTTAAAAGCTATGACAAATGCTGCACATAAATTTCTCAACCATTCAATATTTTTTTATTTATTACTTAAGCAATTGATTGACATGCCATTTCAATTTTACCAATTTTATTTTCCTCTTTCTTTTCGTTCAACCACCCATATAAAGAGTGTAGCGTGTTTCTATGTCTGATTGATTGCATTATTAAACAGAAATGAAAAATCGACACGTATTCACCAATAACTCACGCCAAAAACAAAACAAAAGCAAAACAATAGCTGCGATCGTGCATTTCCATTCGTACGAGTGCCAGTAAATAGAATTTCCACACACTCAGTGTGGACGGCAGAAGCTTTCAATACACAACACTGATACTAAGCAGCGGCAACACAAAACTTTCAACACCATGTGGTGAATGCGTTTCAAATAGCAATTGCAACGAATGAGGTGGTCGGTGCAAAACTTTTCTGTATAAAAGCGAGCGCACGTTTTCCACAATGCTTTTCAGTTGATTTCTATATTTTTGCGCAGTGAGCAGCTTATTTGTTTCATTCAGTATGTAACCGAAAATTTGAGTTGGATTGTGAATGACGTAAATTCAATAAAAAATAATTATCACATGTTGATACAGCAGGGGCATAACTTTCAAGGATATCAAGTGTCTGTAAATTGCTGGTTTACAGAAATAATTGGAATTCATTTTTGCTGGAAACAATATTAAGAAACATTGAGAAATAACAGGGATGGGGCTAAAATGCTCACAAGTGAGGTCTTTTCTCTTTACTGTTCCGTTTTGAGCTCAAAAAATCTGAACCCTCTCATGACAACAATATTGGCTACGCTGCTGTGAAACAGTCCTTAGAAGCATTGTGAAGAAAAAATGCTTAGCAGTAATTTCACTGTGACCGAAACGTATAATTTCTGCTCAGTGATCTGGACACATTGCTGATAAAGCTAATTCGAGTACGCTGAATGCAATGTTGGTAGCTGTTTTTTAAAAATTATATTTTTATCAAATTATGATAGTTTTTCAAATTTATGTCAAATATTTCGATTTGATATATTGCGTTTTGACGGCATTGCATATAGAATAGAAACAATTAAATTGGTATTTCTCCATTTCATCGATTTCAAATTGATTCCAATTTAAGGGCATATGTGGAATTTAACGAGAAAACATTTTTATTGGAACATAAGTTTTAAGCTTTCGTTTCAACAGGTAGAAATACATCTCCATGCCACATTTGTTGGCGCCACACTGTAATCAAAGTTACATGTGAATAATACTTTGGCTTTTAACGAAGTGTACATCAGTTCAAAATTGGTACAAAATAAACATACTTATAAATAAGATATCATGAAATATCTATGCAATATCACATGAGATTTTTTTAACAAGTCGCGTGCAATTTTCTGACAAGTTACCAACCGTGAAACATTTTTTAAAATATAATAAGATTTTTAAAAATGTCATGACATTTTTCGCATTTTACAAGAGATTTTTGATAATTTGATATTTTTTCAGACTACTGCGCTGGTCGTCTCAATTCACGTCACAGCGGTTGAAGAAATATCAAAGCAAAGGAAGTATTTTTTACGGCAACTCCTCTCGGAAGTCGTTGTCTTTTCTTGTCTTAAAGAACGAAGTTTCCACGCGAATGTTTCTAAGCGAGATGGCGATGTGATATTCTATGCCGTATATATGCCGTTGAATCAACATATTTTTAGACTAACATTATTGTGCAGTGGGTGTGGCAGTTGATACAGCTTTAAGCGGGAATCCTATAATGCTTGAAATAAACGTGATGAGTTGACAAATAGTGGATGCATTTTTTAAAAACGCAATGATGTCTGCAATAGGGATAAATATTTTATGTTTAAAAACAATGTTTAGAAGCAATGCTGAATAACAATATTGAGAGATACTGTGGAAACAATGCTGATAAACAATATAAAAATATTGAACTAAAAATATAGTATTGTATTGTATACTCTTCTAATAAATAATAATAACAATAATAATAATAACAAAAATATATATGTTAATATTAAACAATATTTGATAACAATATTGAGAAATGATTTTCAGAAACAATGTTTAAAGACTAATTTTGAGCGACAATGTTTAGAAACAATGTTAAACAATTAAGTTGGTAAAATTATACTGAGAAATGTTGGGAAACATTTTTTGGCAACAATATGAAGAACCAATGTTGATAAACAGTGTTAGAAAGCAATGTTCAGAAACAATGTTTACAAAAAATTTGAGAAGCAATGTTTAGAAACAAAATAAGGTTTGAAAATAAATAATTTTTCTTTATTTTTAATATTTATATTGTTTGTTTTTGAATCATTTAAACTTCTCTTTGCGTTTTTCATTAAATTATTCAATGCAACAAACATTGGGACGATACATTGACAACGTTGGCGGTGGTGATGACGACGACGATGGTAACGGGTTAACCAATAACTTTTACGTCGTTTATTGTTTTATTGTTTTTTCTTATTATTTATGGCAGGTGTTTTAAATATTGTAGTTGTTATTGCCATTAACTTGTTTATTTGTATCTTTTTTGTATTTGCTTAAGATAGTTTCTCTTTGGCCATTTTTTCTTTGTAGTTTGCTTAAGAAATTCATTTTGTTTTTGTTTCATTCAATATGCGTTGGGCCGAAGGTTTTTCTATGGAATTATGTTAATATTTTGGATTGCTGTGAGAGTGTGTCAAATAAACGCCATAGCTGGCCAACACTCTTTTTGTCGTTGACTTATTTACAGCAGCTCGTTGATTTATGTTAATTTTTTAACAATATGATTATTTTTTTCTGTTTGAATTTATTACTTTTTAAGGCACAGCCTTAAGGTGTTCGTCGCTGTAGATAAGTTTTTTCTTTAAAATTTAATAAGAAATATTGTGAACTAATTTAAGTTACATATGAAATATTTTGAAACTTAGAATAAATGCGAGAAAATTTATAAAAATAAAAATGGTCGTATAGTTTTGGTGTAAATTTATTTAACAATTTGAGTGCTATTTATATATATTATAAATGCGTCAGCTGTTTCTCAACAGTATCGCGAGGTAACAATATAATTGGTTGAAGTTTTTTTGATTAATAAGTCTACACTAACACAGGTAGTGCAAATGTTTGTTTACTTCTTCAAGATATAATCAGTGGAACTAATGAACTCACGTCAATGAAATCACAGCTTAAGTGTTAATTAAGCTCTAAACTTTAGTATTTGATAAATGTGATTCAAAATGATGATTGAATGAAAGCACAAGTCGAAATAACAAAGGACTTATAAATTAATACTACTCATACGACGTGTAAGCTAAATTTTAAGTACAAACCAGAGAACTGCAGCGAGTGACCTGTGCTCCGAAGCCACTTGCAAGCTTTTTCGTGCATATCAGCATCTACGCAAGTATTCTGTTTTTTAAAATAATGTAAATCACAGCTCCCGGCTTGTTTTTTTTGAAACAAGTTTAACTTGCAAAAAGTAAATTTATAGATAAAATTTTTAATTGAGACCATCCGCTTAGAACAAAAAAGAAAAAACCAAAATAATAATATCAAATAATTAATATCAAATGCAGTCTTACTAAAATGGAAAACGTTTGCTTGCAACACTTGAAAATGTTTGCTTGCAACAATTAAAACTGATTGAAATCAATTGCAGTTAAAAATAGTGAATTGATTCTTCTGAACTCCAAATAAATGAATTCATGTTTAGAAATATTCCATGGGTACTCATGATAATTTAGTGTTCTTTTCAGTTATTTAATATTAGTATTTCTAAGATATCTATGTTTCTTTTATATTTTATTATTATTCTAAATGCAATAAAAAAAATCTCTAGCACCACTCTTGTCCAAAAGTTCAATTTAATTAACATAAGACGGGTTTATGTTTAAAGGTGTGAGAGCATGTGATAAAAAATATTCTTGTTATATTTTGTTTATCAATTGAAATCGGCTTCGGGGTCACTCTTTCTTAAAATGAATAAGAACTACTTAATATTCATGTACATTCAACAGACATTTCGCTTATTAAACTTAAGCTTCATCAGAGGTTTTGTAAGTTTTTTGGCTTAAGACTTGTAGACTTGGAACATTTGATCTTAGATATAAGATATTTCTTTGTTCAAAATAATGAACATACATAGAATAAAAATCTTACAATTTATGTTATTTTTTATTTTTTGAAAACTATATAACAATGAAAATGCTACAAAAAAAACCTTATTAAAGCATAATTCGACCATTTGGAATGATACACGCTTAGTTGTCTTGGTCTCTGCTTGCAAATTATTTCAGTGAAAATTAGCTTTTAAATTAGTTATATAATGTTTATGAAAAGTTATATTTTATGTTCTCCTACACAAAGGCTTTAGTATAGGCCACTTTAAAACCGTTTTCTTTATTTGCTGCTTATTTAGGTTAAAGTGCTTACTTAAATTTGCGTTAAGCTACAAGACCTGCCGTAATAAGTTCAGCGCCAGCGTATATCATATCATTAAATTGTTTACCAAGCAGTAGGCATTAGTGACAATATTTTACTTAATCATATTGACAATTATATAATAACCATTTATAAATACAGTAGACGTCCAATACAAAGTATATCAATATAACGAATTTCCATTTTAACGAACAGTTTTTCAAATTGGAATATTTCCATTGATATCTCTAAATAACGAACACTAAAAGTGTTCACTATTCCAAATTACGAACGCTGTTTAATTCAAAAATAACTGTTGAAGCTGATCGCAAGTATATATAGCATTCCAAAATCTAGCTTAACTTTTATGACTAGACATGTTTGTGTGTATATGAGTATATAAAAGCCAGTTGCTTCAATAAAAAACTCTTGATATAACGAATTTTACTATATTACGACTGACCCGTGCATGAATTAGTACGTTATATTGGGCGTCTACTGTATAATGAAATTTAATCAAAATAACTTCATAAATTATTAACGTGTCACAACCAAATCCCTTCAATCTTCCTCAAATAAATACGAGTGACACGTTTGATAAGATAATCTGAAAACTTGTATTTACAGTATCTTCACAATAGTTTGTTTATCAATCGACACACTAACTAAAGAACTAAGTTTTTTTTCCATTTCCAATGTCTAAGACTTGATTATTGAAAAAAAAATATATTTAAACACTAACAACACGTCAACACGCAATTAAATTCGTTTAAACTATCAATTCAAAACTTACTTTTTGCTCTTCAGTTATGAAAATATATCTACTGATTTTTTTTGTCTTTTTCGATTTTTATTAATTAATGGCTAGTGTTCAGAATATAAATAACTAAAAACTTATTAAGAATTTTTTTTTCTATTAAAATTTGGTAGTTTTTTCTTAAGGCACTTCATTAAATTTTGCACAGTTGTTTCATCGATAGCACGCGTATGATCTTTTCCACTTAAGTCAGAAGTCTTGTGAATTTTTTGCAGTCTTAACACTCTTTCGAAGATTTATTTTCATTTGAGCCCAATATATCGCAATTGGGCGAAGCTCTGGACAGTTGGGCGAATTTGCTATTTTTGGTACAAAATTGATCTTTTTACTTTGATACCTCGCCATCGTAGCTTTAGAGTAATGAGAGGTTGCTAAATCAGGCCAGAGCATCACTGTACCCTCACGTACACAAATAAATGCTAGAAGACATTTTTCGAGACACTCGCCTATATAAACTTTGGAAATGATTGTGCCTTGCGTAACAAAGAAGCTGCTGCTGAGATATGATTTGAATTTACTAAGCACATGCCACTTCTTCGGTGACTTATAATATTCGTTCACAGGTAGCTGCTTAAAAACTGCTTTTACGTAAGTTTCGTTGTCCATAACGCAGCAATCAAATTTAGTCAGGTAACTTTCATACAATTTTCGGGCTCGCGTCTGAGTCATGAACTGCTTTTCATCAGTCTGGTCTGGTACTTTTTGAGCTCAATATATCTTCAACTTACTTTTCTACGTTATCCTTTGTGCAGTAGCTTTTGATGTACCTGCTCTAACCACCATATCTCGCACTGAGGTGTGCTTTTTTCTTTTTTCGGGAAACAGGTGGACCCTTCTTATATTAAGAAATATCCGTAAAGACAGTTCTTTCTGATGCACCGACTATTTTTGCTATAGCTAAACATTTTAACTCTGGCTTTTGCAGGTATGTGGACAAAATCAGTTCGCTGACTTTTTTTTGCTTGCTAGACATCTTTGTCGTTAGAAGTGCAATCTTCAAGTGTTATACATCATATTAAACGTCACTTTATATAGAACAAATATTGTGTCTTTTTAGACCTATAAGCTTATCAGGTAGAGAATAATCTTAAAAAATAAAAACGTCAGTTTTTTTCTGGGAAAGTTCTTGGATTTCTCATAATTCATTTTTGGAAACTGTCATTCAAATATATTTATTAGGAGAAATAAAATAAAATATATCCTTTGTTACTCTTAGCGCCTCATACACAAACAAATTGAGCAAACATCAAATTTAATTCAAATATAAATGAAATGACTTTAAGCTTTAGTCATTACAAGTGGAATGCTTTCATTAATCAACATTTGCTAGTACATAGATGCCAAAGGAAGTATACTTAGGTTATGTGATATTTCATTGAAAGATATATGTACATATCATCACCTGACATCTGAAAAGCTGTAACCACAAAAATTTTGATTGATTAAGATGCATTTGAATAGACTACATATCCCTACAAAGTTTTGAAGTCATATGTCCAATAATACAGATTTTTCGAACGAAATTCAAAGGGACGTAACAACAAGTTTTTGAGTTTCATATATTAAATTGACGTAGCACGCAAGGATGCAAAATATGAAACACAAGGTATGAATTCTTTAGATAACTAGGTAAGTTTTCAATCTTTTACATAAGAAATACAAAACAATATATTTTTCCAACATACAACGTTTTTGCTTCTCCTGTATAAAACGTAAGGTTACGGCTTTTTAGATGCTAGTTGCCAATATGTAGCTTACAATCAATTTAGCTGTCGAGATGATTTTTTTTTTGTTTATAAATATCGAACTTACCAAGTAGTGTCACAAAATAAAAATTTTTAACAACAGTTTTACATACCTGAAAGAAAAACAAAAAGAAAAATTATTATCTATTGAATATATGTAAAATATATGATGTAAAAAAATTTAAATACACAAAAACACACACATAAATGAAAAGATAGATATTACACTAAAGAGCCTTTCTGCTATGGCGATGTTTTCTTAGAAACCTTAGAACTGATTTCTAGAAACATTTTGGCAAAGTTGTGCCTTAAAAAAAAAGGGTTACTCATACGTCCTATATGGCCAATTATACTTACAGCGGGTTATAGAGCTGTCATGTGATATTTTAGCAGAACAAAGAAAGTGGAACGATTTGAGCAAACGTTGATAGCAAACACTCAGTCTACTGTTTTTATTTCATTCAAATGAATTTAAAATTTTCGATAATTTTATAATTTAATATAATTTGATTTTGTTTGCTTAAAACTAAACTATTTCAGCTTGATACATATAATATTAAAAATGTTTTTTTTTTCATTTATTTTTATAAAATAATAATTTAGAGGAAATGATTTGATACGGCAGACGAAAAAAAATTTTAAAAAATTAGGTGATGTTTTTTTAAACACCATTTTTTGTTTGTTGAATTAATATTAATTAGAAAAATTGTCATATGTCAAATTATAATGTCATAAAAATATTTCTCAAATTTTACAAAAAAAAACATATCTAATGTGTTGAAATTTAAGTGAAACTGAGAAAAAAAAATTATTTTATTTTATTATTGCTGCGGCATAACATTTAATATTTTATTTTTGTGCTGAAACAATTTTTATTTGCTTGGCGTATATCCAAATTTTATAATATTTTGTTTGAATGATTTTTTTCTTTTGTTTGAATTTTGTTTGTTTATGCCAAAAATTAAATTAAACATTTGTTCGCTCGGTTGGTTGGTTTTCAATTGCGATTTAGTGAATTATACTATAAAAATAAATAAAGACATAACAATAATATCAATACACAACATATACAAATGCAATTTTATATGCACACATACACAGCCATACGTGTGTAATAAGAACTTACAGTAACAATACGGCAAGTTGAAAATGCAACGTTGCAAAGATTTGTTACCAAATAAAAAACAACAACAAAAAAAAACTGCAAACTAATGCATTTTATTTGCTTTTGTTGTTTAAGTGCACATTTTGACATTTAAGTGACATTTGAGAATTTTTTTTTTTTGTTTTTATCTGTTTGGTTTTTTCACCGCGTTTGTTTTATTCTGAAATGTGGCAATTTCATTTTATTTTTGTTTATTTTCTTTGAGGTGTTAGAAATTAAATTCTTAAAATATTTTTCTAACGATAGGTATTGCCACCAGCAGTTGAAATTTTAAGGCGGTTTAATTATTTGCTTATGTAAGCCAAGCGGTTTTGTCCGTGCTAAATATATTAAATTTTAATTGAAAATACTTTAAATTAAAAATACTTGAAATACTTTTTGTATTATAATTAAGCAAAATTTAGACAGCTGTTTTCTTACGCGAAATAGTTTTAGTTAGGTCAACAGCTCGTATGAATAACAATTAATTGCGTTATTTATAATTCCATCGTCAAGTTACGTTTAATTTACAAATGAACACACTTAAACTAAACCTCAAATGTAGTTGCATGTACAGCATCTAAAACTTTTCATGGGCTTTTGAGTTACTGAGCAACAAAGAGACAAACAAACAGACACATTATACAACAAAATCAACCGACAGGTGTTCAGACTTTTACTTAATGCAAACAAATTTGATAGTAATGTTGTTTCGAGCTAAATTTATTTCTTTTTCCAATGAACAAATAAGTACAAAAATATTTTGGTATTTATTAATAATTTTTCGTATAAGCAACTTTAAATTATATATTCAAATATTTCTTCATCTAAACTGAATTAAATAAAATTACAAAAATCGTTTTACAATAGGACCTAAAAAATTTTAGTGCAAATTGCAAGAAAAAAAAATTTCGATAGTTTTTTGAACCTTCTACCTACAAAGCGACAAACGGACTGAGAATGTTTCATTTAATATGTAATCTGAATATTTTATCTTTATGAGTCCACAGTGCGTATCAGTAACATTTAATCACATATGTATTTCGTTATATCTGTGATTAAATTCAATTACAGTAAACTCTCGATCATATTACATAATTAAGGTTGAGCTTGTTTATAAGTCCAAGAGCTAAGGGTATCTTTACATTCAGTTTAACTCAATTTTAATGACATATAAGACAATTTAATTTTTTTTAATAAAAAATTATCGGGGTTCAAACTTTCAAGGTGTGCTTGTAATAGAGGGTTCATATAATCAGGCGCAAATATAATTAAGAGTGAAATATTAAAAGAACTTTATTTTTGATAATAAAGTTCTTACTGAAAAATATATCAAAAATTTAACACTTAATGCATTTAATAGTATCTTTTGTTTAGGATATAAACAGCAGACAAAAAAATTACTTATTTTCCATATCATGAGAGTTAATTAATTACTCGATATATTTTGTCCGCAAAAAGTTTTTTAGCTAAGTTAAATTTATAGCTTCTGAGTTTGAGTCAACAGCTCGTATGATTAACATTTAATTATATAGTTAATGATTCCATCGTACACATTCGATCAAATTCATAGTAACCTTTTTGTCAGTCTAAAAAAGATTTGAGTAAAAAACGCAAGAAAATAGCTACGCAATAACAGCAGATGTACGGAAATTAAGCTACATCAAATGCCCCAAAATATTGAACAGAGTGCAAAAAACTTAAATATTTTTCTGATTTTTCATAATACTAAAATACTTTGCGGTGAAAGATATTATGAAATCCACTTTTGTATATTTTTAATTATATTTAGATACAAAATTTTGTTCAAGTTCTCAAATAGTTTAGTTCAGCAGCAAAAAATAAAGCAAATAAATACTATAATTTTTATTTCTTTATATTTTACCTTTTTTTAATTTTAAACAAATTCTGACCGACTTTTATTTATTTCATTATATCTTTTTCTTCTTCTTCTTCCTTTCATATAAAAAATAATTGCATAAATAATTTAGAAATTACTGACACGCAAGGTTTTCTTTTTTTAATAATTTTTTCATGTCTACGTGAAGTTTTTTTTTTAATTTTTTTTATTTCTTTATTTTTGTTTATTATTTGTTATTTTCCGTGAAAAATCTTGGCCAAAAAAAAAACAAACCATAGCTTTAAGTTTGTGTGTGTTAAAATACAAAAAAAAAACAAAATTTTTTATTCGCAAGTCGATAAGAATCATCAGCAGCAGCAACAACAGTGGAACAAAACACAAGAATACAATACTTTTAAATATATGATTACCACGACGCGCGATTTTCTTTAGTTTTTGTTGTTGCTATGGTTGCTGTTGCTTATGTTGTTATTACTATTGTCGCTGAACTTTTGCGCGCTGCTAGACAACAACAGAAGAAAAAAAACAACAACAGTAAAAAAGGCAGACAGGCAGTCAAACTTTTTCTGCTGCTGCTGCTGCTGCTGCTGCTGGTTGTTGTTACTCACGTTGACGACGACAAAGCCAAAGAAATTGCTACTGCTCTTGTTGTCGCTCGCTGTCTTTTTGTGACTTTTGGCAGACACTGTGCATAAATAAATAAGAAGCAGCAGACAACAACTGCGAAAGAGTTCGCAGCAAGTAGCAGTAGCTGCAGCAGCATCAACAAAGAGAAACTCATAAAAAATTAATACAAAGTTCAATGAACTTTTTGCGAAAATTTTTAATAAAAAATAAAAAAAAAATATCAAAGAGAAAAACAAATTCTTGAAAAAAAAACTATCAAAGAAATTTTGAGAAAATAGACAAGTAAAATCGCAATTTAGAAAAACTTGAAATGAAATAACAAACTGATTTTTATACTTTCATTATTTAAAATAAAAAAGCAGCGTAGCTTTGTTATGTGCATGAAAGATGAATGTAACTTGAGTGACACATTGCGTTTATATATATAAAGTTACTATACATAGTTCCATGCGTCACTTAGGTTTCATGAAAACTCAAATAAAAATAAAGATTTTTAATTACGTACACATGTGTTTTGAATTGGGAAAAGATGGATTTAGTCAAAATAATCATTTGATATTTAATTTTGCTTTGATTTCATAGAAAAAATTTAGTGCTCGGACTTTGTCCGCGATAATCTGGGTGACTTAGTCAACATATATAATTAGTCAAGGATATGTAATCTGCTACTTTTTGTTAAAGAGTCCCAATAGGTGTGGCAGTAGTGGCACAGTTCATTTTGAGGGTATCACAAAAGCACAGCTTTAGTCTATGTTACAAAATTTGTAACAACGTATACATGTCGTATGAGTAACCTCAAATAAATTTAATCTAACTAATTTTTCTCTCCTTATATCTTCATGATTTTGAAAAATGAACTTCTCATGGTCTATGGTCTAAGTCACAATATTTGTAGAAACGTATACATGTCGTATGAGTTACCTCAAATGTAATTATAAATTCAATGCAGTTCATTTTCCTATCGTCATATCTTCATGATGTTTAAACATGAACTCTTCAAGAGCCTCCTGCGATTGCAACATGAATTACAACCAAATCAATTCTATAGTTTTTGACTTATAAGCGTACTGACAAAAATTGCACACATAAATTTAAAATTTTTTTTATTGTTTTGACAATTAACATGATGTTTTCAAGAAAACTCTCTAAAGAAATCATATTGAGCACAATTTCATTCAATTTTAACCTTAAAGATTCTTTTGGGCAGTATTAAAATTTAATTTTCAATTTTCACGTATATATTGTTATTTAACCCTTAGCGACATGGCTTCAATTTTAAAACAATCTGGCAAACTTGAAAAAAGTTATAAAAAATCGAATAGCCAATTTTAAACTTCATAGCTGTAAACGAGTGTTGAATTGACTCTACTGTATGAAATTAAATCGTTCAAGACCACATGGTGCCGCTAAGGGTTAAGTTGAATATTTGTAGCATACTAACAGACATGGTATACAAAATCGCCGCCCTGCTGCTTTTTTCATACATCTTAAAAATGTTATCTAATTTAAATAGTAAGCATCTAAAACGATATCACCTACAAATTTTTCAATCTAATTTTGTTGCTTTAATTTATTGTTTTTTTTTCTGTTATTTTACTGCCAATCGCCAAATACAAAATTGGCGCGAAAATACAGTTTAAGTTTTTATGATTTCATTTCCAACTGGTTGCGGTTTCTTTATTTTTCATGTCATGGTGCTCGTAAAGCACAATTTTTTTTTCATCTTTTTTCAGTTTTATCTGTTTCTCTTTCTTTATGCTGCTGCTGCTATTATTTGATTTATTACACAGATGTTCGCGCCAAATTTGATTTGTACAAATGTATTTTCAAGATTTAAAGAAAAAAAACAGAAATCAATTGATTGGTATTAGTTAATTTTAAAGTGAAATAAAAAAAAGTTTTATGTATAGCAGCCTAAATGTTGGTTTCTGTAACTGACAGCTGTTATGAAATTTACAAAAAAAAAATGGGTACAATTTATGTTACCATTTGGCAACGAAAATTAATTCTTAAAACAAAAATTTAATAACATTAATAAAATTAATTTAAAATATAAAATATCTTTTGATATAAAAATGTTAATTTTGTTTGAGCGCTAGCATTGTTTTTCCTTATGGCCTTTAATTAAAATAATGTAATCTCAAAATAGCATTAAGTTGTTTAGATATAATGCAATTTTCAGGTTCTAACTTACATCGAACATTAGTTAAGGAAGTTGAAGAGATTCAATAATTTAACATGAAAATTTGGTGTTACTGATACGTCATGCCAAACATAGCAGCCTTGTGAGCTAAAAATCAAAAGTAGCCTGGTTTAAAAATTATATTAAATCATCAAAGTTTTAAGCATCAATATCTGAGTTCCGATGCAAGTTTAAATAAACTCGGGTGGTCCACTTTGTATATTTTTGCATGCTTTTTATTGACATAAAGATTGTATTAATGGCCATAAGGACGATGCTTTACAATGATATAAAGGTAGTATTAAAGACCGTGATTACACTTTCTAATAGGAAAGTTATGAGCGCACAAACAGAAAACGCGTCACATATGAAAAACTTATTTTGCACGTGATGGTATAATTTTCAGATAAAAAACTACTTTGCATTTGTAGGAACTTAATATGATAGCTAAAAATCAAATGTTACACATACGTCATAGTAGAAAAAATTGTTTTGTACACAAAATTTACTACACCAAGATTTTTTCATAGCTTTCGATACTAATATCTTAACACCGATGTTACTTTGCAACAACTTAACTATAACATTCCCTTCATTTATGCATGCTTTATAATAAAATAATGTTCTAATTAATGGCCGAACAATTAATTTAGCTCTCTCAGTGAAAAGTTACTACCGATCGAAATTAAAATATATTTTTTTACACATTACATATCGCAATTCCACTCAGCAGGAAAAACTATACAAAGTAAATCGACAGTGATTTCCGTTTTTATTTTTACAACTACAGGTTTGAAAATTTTTAAAAATTTTACAGCAAGTGACCCATAATGCCATAACAAGATGCAAACAATGCTGCAACTGACTGTTTTCATGTGGCATATCATTTTATGAAAATTGCACGTTTCCAAAGAAACAACAAATTTTCACTGCAATACTTTATATTTCAAAGTGAAGACGGAAATGGCAAAAATGGCGCATTAAAGATCATCAATAGCAGCAATAGCAACATGGAGTATGAATGATATAGCAGCACCACCAGAGTTTCCCTTCCGCCATATTGTGTAAAGTTCAACAGCTCAAAGACAAAGGCAACAAGAGATAAGTAGCAGCAAAACAAAAGAAAAACAAAAAAATAAATTATAAAAAATAGAAAAAAAAAAAAGAGATAAGAAGTTAAATGAAAAAATAAACAAATTTACATAGCAAAAAAAAATTTAAAGCAAATATAAAAAAAAACAAATTTACTAAAGCTATAATAACACTTTTATATAGCATTGCTCAAATTTCATATTCTATGTCAATATACCAATATCAGATCTAAATAAAAATATAAACAGTTTATCAATTTTCAAAGCATTTTATTTCACATTACAACCTCCAATTGAATTACTTCACATTACAAAATGTAAATAGATATCACTATATATATATATATATATATATATATATATATATATTTTTTAAAAATATTGTTATGATGGCTTAAGTCACACGCAAGATAACTATAATGATTGTTACTCTCAGTGTTGTTGCAAAAACTTATAGAAAAAAATCATAAGTAATAAAAAAAATTAAATGAAAGAAATAATCACCGCTAGAGATTAAAGAGAACAGCAAAAGCAATAAAGTGGCAAAAGCAGCTGTTTTTTTACTTTACAACAAAGTCTTCACCATAAACTCTAAAAAAGAAACTTCAAAGTGAGCTCAATACACATACATAGCACAGGCACACACACAGAAAGAAAAACGCAAAAAAAAAAATTCCAACCAGCAAATCAAAAAAGTCAATGACACCAAAAAAAAAAAAAAATATCACGAAAGAGTCGAAGAAGATGAAGAAGCAGCAGCAGCAGAAATAATCAACAATCACTCCATTACCCACCGATTGGCCTCGCAAAAAAAACTGCAAAGCCATGTAGAGGAAACAAAAAAAGAAAAACATTGCAATGATTAAAGAGTAAATTTAAACAAAATAAAAAAAATATAAATAAAAGAAAGCTTGACTATGTCTTTAAACATCTAAATGGCGGAGTAGTCTACGCTGTAATTTTCCCTCAAAAAACAAACAAAAAGCGCGCCAATTTCAACTGCAAATATAAAATTTAGTTATACGGTGTTTGCGCCTAAAATTATGCAGTAAAAAAAAGTACTTAAAAGCCATAGTAGAATGTAAAACTTTTGTGCACGTTTTTTCGCTAAATAGTGAGTCAAATCATTTTAAGTAAAACAACACCAACATAGGCACACATATATTTAGGCAACCATTTTCGTAACAAAAAGGAAAGAAAAAGCTGGCAAAAAAAAAACTTTGCCGCCGCCGTCATTGCCTTACTGCATATACAAATACATGCACAAAGAGCACTATTTTTGGACTATGGCGACGGCGATGGAGTTTCCATCGTTGTTGTCTTGCATTTGCTTTTTATTTTTCAATTTTTTTTTGTTGAGGGTGCTACCATATTTGGTGCATAATGTGCGACCATTTAGAGTTTTATGTAAAATCTCTAGCACTTTTTCGTGATTTTTTTTTTCGCGACATAAAATCAAATTCAGTATTTTCAGCAAAAATTCTTAAGGCTGTAAAAAATTTAGCAGTTTGTATATACTAAACAGCATCTGTAAAAGAAAATTGCATTAATTCGCCCATTTTGCGCGTAAAATTTGATTTTTTTTTTTTATGCTACTTAAAGTGAAATATTTTTCAGCAGCCTTCTATTAAATGTATTTTTTATTGTAGTATATACAAAAATAACTTAAGTCTTAACACAAAATGAGGCATAAATAACATCCAAGCAAAGTTATCAAAGTTAGAATATGATATAAGCAGCCGTCGATCAAACATAATTTTTATTGAAGAACAAGCCAAATGTAAACAAAAACTGCAGTGCATATAAATGCAAAGCACATCGGAATAAGTCCTTTCAGTTTCAAAATCTTACAGACTTTTAAGAAGTACTTCGATCCATATAAGTGACATTTATTTTAAGCTTTAGACATCAAATTCACAATAAATCAGCGACGTAATGACTACAAGAACAGGTGAAAAGTTTCGGAACTTATTTTCTTTTAAATAAAAAAATCACAAATTACATCCTTCCTCCGGGCCCCAAATGTTTACGGTACGTCTCTGAAGCTCAATGACGTCGCCTAACCTATATGCGCAACAAATAGTCGCTTACTGTGCATGTAATGGCCTTAATTACATGAGAATCTTTCACGTCCTACAGAGTTAGATATGTGACACATTAGAAAAGAAAATATTCTTCAAAGATCATTAAGCATCAACTTCCCGCCACACCCTCTGAAAAGTAATCTGTATAAGTTGTAATGCAGTGAACCATGATAAGGCGATCAATTTCGGTCAAACTGACAGTCTTTTGCTTTGCAGGGGCTGCCATATAATCAAATTTGAAGACCCTGTATAAGATCTTCTAGTTAATTAGTACATGCTACTCATACGTCATGTATGAACCACATAATAAAAATTATATATCAATCATAAGCCGACAACCTGGCTACTGAATGCAATAAAAATAAACACATAATTTTGAATTGGCAACACCAATGGTTGGTTAACTCAACTAACTTAGCAACAACGCTGCCCGAGAGGGTAATACACGCTATGTGGAACGTGGGTGCTTCAATAGCGACGGTAGCGTAGAATTAAGCCAATTGCTGAGCATACTAGTCAGGTTTTGGCATGTATGAGTGTGCACATTCGTGCAAGAGAAACCTGCAAGAAATTGCGCCAAATTGGGTGGCAGACTATCTGGCGAATTTGCAATGTTGGCTTCAAATGCAACAGCAGCAGTTGCATGTTGCAAAGTTTCTTTCAATATTTGTTTGTACGTTCGTGTGTATGCAACAGTGCAGCAAGTGGCAATTTTAAGTTTTTCGTCAACAATTTTGAGCAGACTTGAACAACATTAAATAAAAATTATGTTAAATTATAAATGCATTGTTGAGTTTAAAATTCAAAAAGGGGGAGTGTCATGTGTTGAAAAAAAAAGTATTTTTTTTGTTTCTTACAGCAACAATTAAGTAATATCTTGTAAAGTTTTTTGGTATAACTTTGCAACATGCTGCACGCTGATACCTACGCGAAACTTTTTGAAATTTCAATTAGAATTGCTGATTCTTTCATAACAATTTATAACAAAAAAAAATGGTCTGGAGTTATATAACAACAATAAATGAAATTATTTTTCTAAACCTTTTTTTCTTAATGGCACGCCTTATATAATCAAAATGTTGCATGCAGCAAACTAATTTGCAATTGGGTCGTCGTCGTTATTGTTGTAATAAAAGCGTTGCTGACAGAGAAAAAACCATATTTAAACATAATCAGTTTTAAAAAATTTATTTCATTTTAAGAAATTTTTCCTCTTACAAATTTTATGAGTATGAATATACGCCGATATCTTCGACGGCCAGTAATTAAAACTGACATTTTTGTGTCACACGCTGAAATGAATTAAAAGTGATAAAATTATAGGTCCGAAATTGCATCGGTTGTGAGATTTTTAGTGCTGAATTCAAGCATTTCTCCTATGCCAATACATTTTTGTTATACAAATAAATACAAAATAAAACCTGAATGTTGCCACTTTGAAAACTGTGCCCAATTTTTGAGTATTCTTTAAGTAATCGAAGTTTATGTGGCACTGCACTATTCATTTAAATTAAATAATAAAATTTAACAACAATTTTAAGGTTATGTCTTGCGACTTAAAAGACTTAAAATGTATAAGATCAAAGCGCTTAAGCAAAGGTTTTTAAAAGCTGAAAATACGCTCCCAAAGAAACTCTTTTTTGAATGGTTAATAAATAAAGTTTATATAAAATCTTAAATCATCTACAAAAAAAAATACTAAACAAGAAACTTTTCAGTGTTTAATATTGGCTTTATTAAAAGCCATACAGTACCGAAAAATTTATGTATGAAGAAAAGAAATCAGTTTGATTTATGTTAAATAAAAAATTAAGACCAAATGAAAGATAAATTCCATAATGCGAGTTGAATGAAAACCAAAAAGCTTTTAAAATATGCAGACTAAAAAAAAAGTTTCAACTTTCAGTTTAAAAGAAATTTAGAGGCAATAAAATATCTCAGCACGAAATTGTGTGTTACAGTTTAAAGACCTAAAAAAAGGGTGGTCTGCAGATAAAGCAACAGCTGCAACAGCCCACAAGAAAACTTCTAAAAAAATCAATAAAAAACAAAAAGCATTTTTTTTATTATTCATTTCCAAAGATAAACAGCAGTAGCAACATTGAATGAGCGCTCATAAATCTTTTAAATACTAAAAGAAAAAGTTTAACAAATGCATGCTGCAATGCTGCACCAAGATAGGAAGTCGTGTGCTATAGAATAAATGCAACAGCAGAAGAACTATTTTCGACGTTAGAAGACGTTGAAAGAAAAAAGTTCGATTTAAAGAAAACTTCTTACGAGCGATTAAATGAAGCATAAAAGATTTGTTTAAAAAAAAATGTAGGAGTGTGGGCGGCATATACATTATGTCTAAAAAAAATCAGCTATATAAGGAAGCAACAATTTGTATGCTTTAAAATTTTTGCTTCGAAGAAAATTCTTCAAATTGTGAGTTTTTTGTAAATACATATATTGCCATATTTACATAAAAGTAATTTACTGCATATATGTAGGTAAAAATTTGAAATGTGTGTCTTTGTTTAATTAAAAATTCAAAAACAATGAAAAAAGCACTGAAATGAAAAGCAAAAACAAAAGGAAAAAACCAAACAACAACAATAACAATTGCTTATCTATCAATGAATCGGGTCAACGCCTCAACAGTGCAAGCGGCATTAAATCAATGGCGTTCAACAACACTAGCAACAACAACAGCCAAAGTTGAAATAAAAACAAAAACCATGAATGCGCTTCAGCGGAGCGAACGCGCGCATTTTGTGTTGCGCAAAAAAAACCCAAACACTCTATCTCACAGATACATGCAGTCAAGATCTTATAGTACAATCATCAGCTCATTGTGTGGAAAAATTCAATTAAATTAAATTGAACAAAACAAAAAAATAAAATGAAAACAAAAAAAAACCAAATTAAATAATTGTTGCATTTGCATTTGTTGATTTGATTTCTTGTAGAATTTGTTTGAAATTTTTTCAATATTTGGCTCACCCTGTTTTGCAAATAATATGCGCTCGCTACACTCAAGTGCATTTTGTTATTAAGCTATGGTGATACTCTCTTAAAAAAATAAAAAAAAATAAAAAAAAATAAAAAAAAATTAAAAAAAATAAAAAATCATAAAAAGTACTGAAAACGTTTACAAACAAAGCTTCCATGATTAAAAAATAAACTACCCGATTTTGATACAAAATGAATTGGAGAGTAAACAAAGCTGGGACTAACTTCAAACAATACAAATTTCAAGAATTATTGCTAGGTTTCATGTAAACTCAAAGCATTTAAGCCTTAACCTTGGTTTGTTAGTGCCGTTGAAGTAGAAAGTTTTTGTTTTCAAAATTTAAAGTTTAATAGCTGAGGTCCGATGTAACACTGTAACTAGAAATTTAAGCAGTTTCGTGCAGTAGCAAATGCTCCATAATAAATTCAAGTTTACAATGTGGCCGCTGAAAAATACGTGCAGCAAAACTAAAATTTATTTTATAAAGTTTCCACATACAATATAGAAAATATCAAAAAAGCCACGTCTTAGCTTTAACCTTTGTTAAATGTTGATAATGTTACAGCTGATGACTCTTTACTTCAACAGCAATTTTTTTTTTGCTTTTGCGAATTTTTTTTTTTTTTCAAACGCATTTTGAATACGAAAACACACAATTTATCAAATGTGGTGAAAGCAGCAACAAACACAACAACAAATGCGTCACTTTGTTTTGATTTTTATATTTTTATTTGATAATTTTTCTTTCTTCTTTCTTCTGTGAGTAATTTGCAAAGCGCATTGCTTTTATTGTTTTGGTTTTATGATTTTTGTGCTTTATCTGCTTGTGATTGTTGTATTGCAAAATAAATTAACTTCTTTTTGTTGGCACATAAAAGACATAAAACTGCAATTCATGGTTAAAAATTAAATTTTTTTTCCTTTGTTTGGTTGCATGCGTTTATTGCAGCGCATTTGTTTGCATTTCATTGTTAAGTTGTTTGCTTTCAACTTAAAAAGTTTATCTTGTGAACGTCAGGTGTTATTTGGAATATAACTGAGAGAGAAAATAATTCTCAAAAGACACTTAATTATGGATTTATTTTTTTTAAATGACAGTTTGGTTTGAAAAATGAAAAGAGCTTTAAAATGCATGTTTTAAAAAAGAAATCTCCAAAACAAAAACATTCAAATAACCCATTTAGTTTTGCTAAGTTTTGAACTTTTCTTCAACAGATCCAGAGTTATTAATGGCTGCAGTTAAGGAATACTATGTATTCGAATTTAAATTGTCAGATGCAGAGTCTGGGTTGTAACTTTTTAAGAAAAACTTAGCTATGACCAGATGAAATCGATTGTGCGTTAAATGAAGTCTGATATAAAAACCAACAGTTACTTTAGAACATATTCTGAGTCTTTAGTAAAAATCTTTTTACGATTGTAAGTTTAAGCTTTTTGCTTTTTTGTAATTTATGGAAAAAATTTTCAGTGGTTTTTTGCAAATTTTTTTCTACCAGTCATTCAACTGCATTTGCGACAAGCGAATGCATTTTTAAAGCATGAAAACGCATTTTCCCTAACGCATGACAACTTTAAGTGCATTACCATTTTTTTCCACAGAATAATAACTGCATTAATGAGATTTTTCAGGGCATATTAATTTATATTTGTGCTTGAGAGCTTGTTCCAATGTGTGAGTAGGTACGTTAAAATTATGAAAAAATAAATTAAATTCTTTAAATGTATGCATGCGTGTAGAGTATGTGAGTGTGTCACATGTCAATATACGCTTCAGAGGCACGCTTTCACCTTAATTAGTTTACTTTTGTGCGAACGACTGCTGCATTTGTGTGACAGAGTTGCCATATAGCACAGTAAAATATTTTCAGCAGACGAAAAACTTTGAGCTTCCCTTGGAAAAACCATATTTTATGCGAACATTTAAGTTTTAATGCTTCTTTGGACTTCTGCTCACTTATGCAAATTTACCCATGACCAATCCATTTGCCACGCCCATTTGAAGATTAATTTTTTAAATTATAACTAAAAACTTTACGTTCCAAGTTAAGCGAATAGTTTGCGCAGAGCATAATTTCTCTGTCGTCGTTTAGAAAGATTTTTCACCTGGGAAAACTCAACTGTTGCATTTCTGGAAGATGTCATGCCTCCATGGGATTTGAATCAAAAAGAATGCATGCTTAGTGGATGTCTATGATGTACATTGAATATAAGTCCGAAAAAAGAGTTTGTTAAATAGAGAGCCGAAAAAAACAAACATTTCGTATCTAAAACACTCAAACTAATATTCATGTTAATATCTGTTCATTACGAAAATAAAAACTTTTTCATCAAATTTCAAAGATACATGCAGTCGTTGCATAAACATACACAGCAGATACTTTACCAGTATCTATGAGATACTTACTATTTGTGCAGATGTGCTGCAAATGCTTTTTGCGTTTAAAAGCAAGTTTTTTTTGTATTGAAGAAGCCCACATGTAATAAAATTCCCACATTAATCTTCAGCTCAATGAAGCTGAAGCAATAAAAACAACAACAACAACAAAAACACAATGTTAGTATCTTAAAAATACGCATGTTGCAACGCATGTTTTATTTTTGCTTAATAAAATAAAAAATAAAAGCGAAAATACTGCAAAGCAGTTGAGTTAATCAGCTTAAAGACACTGCAATATAGCCGATAATTTAAGGCAGCATGATATTTGGTTTTCGTTTTCATGAAATAAATTTAGCTTGTGCTAAACAAAACAAGCTTTTCAAATTTTCTGCCGCATTATATGTTACTCATACGTCATGTTAAGCAATTAATACTTCAAATTGTAATTACTCAAATCCGATGCAGATTTCAACATTTTCGCTAACACAATTTCTGCATTATATCTTTACGCTACTATAATTTAAAATTCAATTAATGGCCGCTTAAGCAATAAGACACAATTTAAGTGTTAATGCTATGAAAAAAAAATAAATAAAAAAAGTGCACTGTCGTAAAAGCTTAATATGAAAAGTGCAGTTTCAACTTTGCTTGCCTTGTAGTCAGCAGCAGAGCAGCAGTTGTAGTCAATAACTTGATTGTTTTGATTGTATCATTTATTTGCTACATGCTGCTCAGCCTGTTGTATGGTAAGCTACCTTCTTATTGATATTCGAAAAAAAAAACCAAATCAATGCAGTTTTTTATGCGCATTTTTGAATTTCTTTAAGTGTATTCTGCTGTTTTACCTCGTTTTTATTTTCCCATTTATTTTTATTTACAATCGATAAATAAAATTTTTTTTTTTAGTTTTTATTTCCTTCATTGATTTGGTTACGCAGTGCGTTTCTCTATCTGTGTCTCTGATCGGTTGGTCCCCTTAGGTTGTTGTATGCAACATCGTTTTGTTGTTGTCAGTCATTGTGGTGTTTGCCCTTCTGTCCATTGCTTACACTCGTATTTGTCAAGCTGCCAAACAGGAAGTCGGTAAATTTTTGTCCCGTCCAACGTACGCTTTGCAATCTGTCGGTGGCGGCGCCTCGTGAGGGTTTTTTTGAATGCATTGACTGTAGGTTGACGTTAAAGCTTGAAAATGAGTTGACTTTTTGAGAAAAAAAGTTTTACATATAGAAATCTTTAAGTTTTAAGACAAACTAATACATTTATTTGAGGGAAACATATATATGCAGAGACAAAAAACATTTTGAAAAGTCATTTCTTTTATATATGAATAATATCTGACCAATATATTTGTTTTTATAAATTGAAAAGGTTTTTCTTTGTTGAAAAACAGGCTGTTAGGTCAATTTTGATTTTATGAATAAAACAATGTTAAATTCATTTGTTCACCCGACGTTTCGCTTATGGGTTTTATGTTTCATAAATTTAAAAAAAAAATGTAGCGGGAAAATGCATCGACTAATGCCGCATTGATTTGTGGTAAAACAACTATTATTCACCAAAATCGGAGACCTCAACGTTCAACTCGACTTTGTTTTGGGAAATAGTATCCCATCGACTGAATTAGATTTACCAACATATTAATATTTTGCAACGTCATCCCAAATATTTTCGTAACATTTAAATTTCATTGATTTATGCGATGATTTAAAAGCATATCTTATTTCCTGCTCAACCGAAGCTCATTTTTTAAGCTGTTTATTGCAACCAGAGAAATCAATAAAGATTTCAACCCACAGAAACCTTCATGTCGATGACAATTTCTATATTTTTCCATTTGTATTTCCTATTGAAAAATCAAACCACAAAAAAAAATTTCATAAGAATAAAAGCAACTTTTAGAGTTGCAACCATCATAGACACGTCAACCAACGCACTGGTAAATAATAATGACAACAGCAATAACAGCAACAATACTGGCAAGACAACAATGACAACTCGTATAACAAGTATTTCGTGATGTTGGGAGCATATTAAGCTCAACATTCAAACGAATTGATGAAAATAAGCAAAACAAAAAATAAAAAATTTAAATAAAAAAAAAAAATAACCAGTTGGCATCACTGACTGGTTTCGGACTGGTTACGGTTTTGGTTGGAACAACAAAAATAAAAACTCAACAGCAGTAGCAGCAACATATAGTAAAAAAGATATAGAAAAAGACTCAGAGGAAAAAATAAACCACCACTGGTGGACAGCAGGTTGCTTTGGCTCCATGAACTGTTGTTGTATTGGTATACAATAGGTAGAATAATTATAATAACAACTTGCGCTGTGAAGGCTCGACAGCTCGCCAGAAAATAACAATAATCGGGTGCATACATGAAGAGTCTGCTGTTAATTTGCATAACGCGACGAATGAACTGATTGATTTGACTTAAAAGAGTAGCTGGAGTAGCGTTGACTTAAGACCATACACTCTTGACCACAATGACACTTATTTTACGTTTTCGTTTTTTTTTAATGGAAACTAAAAGAAAATGTTTTTCAGTGATCTTTAAGAAGCGCTGAAAGTTTGTGCGTTAATTTTTAGACTTTTCAAAAAAACACTCAGCTATTTGCGGAGGAGTCTTACTCTTCATATATGAATAAACTTGCAAAATCCAGCCACAGCCTTAATATCGGCAAAAAATATAGAAAATTTCAATATAAAAATGAAAATTTCAAAGAATTGTCACATTGGCTTAAGTGCTTACCATTTAAGATTGTTACAATTTTCTGTCCCATGCAACTTTAATTGAGTTGATTTCGAAAAGGCATTTCCATTTAATTACAGCCCAAGTTGATTAACATAAACGCAATTTTCATCTACGAAGCTAAAATCAAAGCAAAGCGACTTTGAATGACATCGGATAGGCAACCTCCCTTTCTTCCCACTATTCATAAAATTACAGCATAAATATTTCCAAGCAATTATTATTTCCAGGTAGCCAGTAAATAACAAAACCGAATAAATTGAAAAAAATATTTTTCATCTTTTCTTGACGTTGAAGTTTTGCTTTTTCTAATTTACTTTTCGTATAAAAGTTTTCTTATGCTAGTACAGGGTGGCGTAAAATTTTGGTTATGATTTAGATTTGTTTTAATTTTTTTCATCTCAATTGTTTTCATTTTCAGCATTTTGCAAATAAGACTTGTGGAGAATTATATATGAAACGATACATAAGAGAACGAAAAAAAAATCAAGAAATTTTGTTTCGAAAACCACAGATTAATTGCGTACATTTCGTCAATATGTTAATGTGCGGATCGTGTACACAGTGCAAACAAAAAGTCCTCAGGTTACACGTTTTGGGTATCCTAGAGCAGCCTATCAGCGACAAATGCACCCACTTGCTTGAGGCGGTCTAAGAATAATTTTTCCCCAATTTCTTCGAAAACGAAGTCTATCAAGATTTGGGACATTTTTTGATGTCAGCTGTGTAACTGTGATTCCAACAGAATGACACCACAGCGCATACTACAATCGATATAATGGCTCTTGAACGCTCTCGACGACTATTTTCTTTAGTTCTGTTTGAAAGCCTTAACTGAAAACCAATGTTCGCAATGATATACGTCATGAACATTTTTTTGAAAAAAGCAGGAATCTGCGAAGCAACCTACGTTCAGTGTTTGCGATACGTAATCTTTCACGTTTAGGTTTATAAAATCTATGTTCACAAAAAAAATATATAATTTACTCTGAAAATAAACATAAGGCATTATTCTTTGCAAATCATGAAACGTTCACACTGTTGTACACTGAAAAAAGAGTGTGTTTGGTCCAAATAAATTTGTGTTAAATGTTTCTAACAAAGTAGATAAAATTTGGTAAAAATTTCTATTCCGTGAAAGTTTATGTGCTATAGGCAAACATGATATTTATTTGAGGGAAACAAAAGATTTGGTTAAGACAACCATACAATAGGTAATCTTATTTTGATAGAATTCCCAACGTTTACAATTATCCTTATTTAAGTTGACATCAAAATAAAACTTTTCCACAGCATTTACTTCAAAACGGGATATTTCCCACAAGGCTCCGTCAAAACGAAACCTCTTCGTTTTATGAAATTCTTGTAAAAGACAATAAAAGGGTATACTTACAGTAAGGTGCTTAAAAAAAAAACATTTTCAAAATGCTTATAGCTTAAATACATGCGGCATGTAATCATAATGAAATATACCATTTGTTAACTATTACCAAATCTTATTAAATATAATTAAATGATTTTCTCTGTGTACTACTATAGTATATTGTAATTCTAAACTTGAGCAGCAGGTTTTTAGTTACTTTGAGTAACAATTTTCTGCACCAATTAATGATGGAACAATTCCACGACGACCCACGCCATAATTTTTTTTTTTTTTTATTTATTACAATTTTGAAAAGTTTCCGATTTCAGCAACGATGCAGCGTACTTAACTTGTTACTCTGCAGGCAACAATTTAATTAACTGACGTACGTTGGCGAATGCGTAGTTCCAATGCTGCACTCATAGTTTTTATTTATGCAGTGTCTGCCGGAGGGTCTTATGCTGTTACCCGCACTGTTGGTGGGTTCATTATGACGTAATTTTCTATAAGATAGCTTATGGAGAAAACATATCATTTCGGATTACTTTTGTTTTCACTTAGGAATAGTGAGAATTTTGCAGTACTGCAGCAAAGTGAAATCAAGTAACAAAATTATATTTAATATTTAGGAAATGATCCTGAATATTCAATGGCAAAAAATATAAATAAATAAAATGAAAGAAATATGAAAATAAATCTGACGCGAGAAGGAAAACGAGTGAGTACGGATTATATTCTTAAAACCAACAATTCATGAGATTCTGTACCAAAATCAAAATGTTCTTCACTGACTTAAAATAAATGAGGAATGAACAAAATGAAACATTTCTACTTTTTGCAGGAGAAGATAAGAACTTAAAAAGACTACATACTCGGATTTTGGTTTTAACCTTTCTTTTTGATAAAATTGCAAAAATTCTAACGCGTCGGCTATTCTTCACGAAGTAAATTTTTTTTTCTTAGATCATAAAATGGAAGTTCTCATTTTGATAGGACCTATTGATGAAAATGTTGTGGAAATGCTTTGGTAATGCTACATGTTGATATCAATGATAATAGAAATATTTCGATTTGATGAAACTCTTTGGAAATGTACTATTTTGATGAAAATTTGATAGAAATGCTACGAGTTTAATGCCATTTTGCAGTTATTCAACTATCTGAAAGCCAGATTTTGATAGTAAATGTGTAAATGATGTCAATGAAAAACAATACAAAATTTTTCCATTTTTTAAGTCTTGTGGTATCCCTGGCATCACTGTGTAAAATAACTGTCAAATTAAAGATACAATTTTCTAGAGCTACATTAACGAATTTAGTCTCAAATAAAGTTGAATTACTGAGATGAAAATTTATTACTGCAGGTTCAGTTTTAGCAGCTTAATTTTCATCCCTGATGCATGATACTTTTGTTTTTCATAAACATGCCTTTATATTGAACTCCTCTCTCCGCTTGAAGAAAAAGCGCAAAGTTTATGGACACTCAATAATTGATATTTAATTGATAGTTACCACGAAATTAGGTAACTAAAACTTCACAACCGCCCCCAACACCTGTAATCACGGAGTTTTCGCAAAATTCT
The DNA here is from genome assembly GCA_963680825.1 of Meiosimyza decipiens. NCBI lineage: Eukaryota > Metazoa > Arthropoda > Insecta > Diptera > Lauxaniidae > Meiosimyza > Meiosimyza decipiens. The sequence continues at coordinate 76,445,451 of OY804260.1, forward strand.
AATCACTTAAAGCGTCGACATGTGAAGTGCACTCACCTAAATCGTACACACTCTTGAAATCTGTAACATATAAGTACGCAACAGATTATTGAAGTAAATAAAACACAGTAAGTTATATCAATAGCGATAAAACGTGAACGGATAATTTCCTGCACTCAACTGCATATACATTCATACATATAGTAAAATCAAAAGTTCTAACAAAGATACGAAGAAAAAGAACCTAATATCTCAGTAGGAGAAATCATGAGTATTGAGCTATTGATATAAAGCGAAAAAAGTTGGTCAATGAAGAAAAGTGGGCCTCCAGTATTAATTTTGAAGTGAAAGGAGATAAAGGTTTATCGCATTCGCTTCTCATTAGCAATCAAGAGGAGAGATTAAGATCTCTTTTGATGATTTTCGAGGGATAACATACGGACTGAGATTTTATAATTTTTTTTTATGAAAAATCTATATGGAAAATATCGACGCATTCAAAATTGATATTGACAATATCGACACGTTTGAATAATGCCTTATATATATTATACAAAACGTATATTAAGAAATATATAACAAAAAATTTGATTGCTCAATTTTAGTTGTTAAATTAATTTTCATTGCATACTTGTAGCAGTTTAAGAAAGGTAGAATTATGTTGTCAAATACAGGAAAACGAAAATTCTGAGAAGTGCGCCACATAGCACATGAGGCGAATTGTGCGGGCTGATGGATTGGTGAGCAAAGCCTGGAAAGTACAGAGCGCCCTAGTTTAAAAAATATCAATGTGTTGTTCAAAAAAAAAGTTTTCAAATTTTTTGTTGGCTTAGCTGCTTACTACTCGTAGTATTTATATTTAATAAAAATAAAATAAATTATATATCTCTATAATAAAAAACATATCACATGTTTCAACGTTTTATTTAGAAAATCTAAGACACAGCAACTAATATTTGAAGTGATTTTTTTTTTGTATTTTAAAGAAAATCCTCACAAAAGTACAAAATTAGTTTTATCAAGAAAACAAGCCTTTTCATATGAAAAACTACAATCAAATGAGAGTGGTTCGTTTCATACTAACCAACCAACCAACTAACCACTTCAAACAATCAGCAGCAATTAAGTTTTATTAACAGAAACAATAGCTAGAGAAAAAAAACAATAAAAATTAATGGCATATGTTTTAGCAATTAAAGTGGAAAGATGAAAAAGAACAAAAGAGTCACTTTGAATATCGTCATCATCATCATCATGGCAGAGTATATTCAAAGAGCCAACCCCTTTCTTAAAAACTCATCAGTGTATAAATTTTTATTATATAAAGAAAACAAAAAATAAAAATTAAAACAAAATAAAAGAAACCATAAATTATGTTGGTACAATTGGTAAATGCCTGATATCAGTACCAGGAGCAAACATGGTACCATATACCACTTGAAAGAAGTAAAAAAAACAACAAAATGTAGAAAAATAACAGCCGAAAAGAATCAGTAGAGCTCAGAAATAAGAACTACCATATACTGTCAAAACCGAAAGCAACAACAAAAAAAAAACACAAGCAAACTTAATACTATGGCCTGAAATTTTGGTGTCTGTTTTATGGGATAAAATTAAAAAAGAGATATGTGACGATATGAAAAGCAGAGTATCTGCACAAACCGTGTTTTCAATTCAAGGTTAAAGCGGGCAGCAGCGGCAGCACCACTTAACAGTGTGCATGTAGTAGTTATATCAAGAACTTAAGAATGGTACAAAAAAAAATCAAAAAATTAAAAGATAAAGCATAATGAGTGGTACCTATGTATCGTGTTTAAAAAGGCAGACATTCTTTTTTGGGGCATTAAAAAAAAAACATTAAAATAAAAACAAAAAACGGCGAAGAAGTCTCATAAGAGCTACAGCGTAATGCTGTACAAAATTTAAGTAAATAATTTTTTTGAATAATTTTAGCTGAAAAATCTGAAGTGGTACAGAAAGAGTTACGCAGATTTTGTACGGGAAATGATTTCCAATCAATTTGGTTGAAATTTCAATGCGATTTGGTTAATATTTACACTATACCAATTAAAAGCTTATATAGACTTTTGCGGGCGCAAGAGTTTAATTCTCTCCTGGGGCACAGAAGTCTCCAGTCGAGGAAATCGAAAGATCTCACGCACGACAACTTTTATACCAAAACTTATAAGGGTGCTATGCTATTTGCAAACGCATGTGCTACTTATTTCAAAACTTCGCTTGCATTTAAAATAACACGCCCACAAACAAAGCAAAATACGCCTAGTTTTTTTTTTAATGCTAGTGTAACTAGTGTACCGAATTTAGTCAAAATTGTTCGAAAAAGATTTATATAATAAAACTTTTTCGGGGTCTTTCGAGCAAAAAATCTTGCATTTTATATTTGTATACGAGGATGCTATATGGAGAAGAAGCTACAACCAAGAAATCTATAAGCTGTACAATAAATGATATGGGTTAATGTAATTCGAAAGATGATAATCCGAGATTGAATTGCTGTTCGGTTAATAGTAAGTGATAATAGTACGCTTTTCATTTAATATAATAAATATTCTTATGAACCTAATGCTTGACACTTTCATACAGCTACCTCTTGTACTACAAATACGTATGTAGATCCATTTGAAAGGCCACTTAGCTACTATACATTTCAAAAAGTTTAGAAACAAAAAAATTCCATCACAAGTAAACAAGTTTACTTGAGCATAAATGTCGTCTTTGTTCACTAAACTGTTGTTGTTGGTTTTCTTATGACTTTGGTACCTGGCTTTTTTTTTTTTTTGTTAAGTTCTGTACAATCCTGTCCTTTACTTTTTATACTTTTATGCATATTAAACAGGTATCTTTTGTTATTATCATCATGTTTCTAACAGAAAACGCGCGCAAGATCTATAAGACGGCAGCAACTATGTTGCCTGCGTGGGCAACCGGTTTTTGCCCGTCGCAGCCTGCGAGCCTCTGCTCTGAAATTTGAATGCCTGCCTTATGTGGCGCGCACAACAGGTACTTTTTCAAGTAAATATGGTTGTCTGTCGATGTGTCTGTCTATTTTGTAGTGATTTTTTTTTCTTGTTTTAAGCTGACATACATATGTATTGGAGTTCTTTTATTTTGTGTTTACCTTTAAGATACGTTCTTTTCCAAGCCATTGTCAGTGTATATTTCAATAAAGAGTTTTGCTATATATATATGTACTTGTATGTGACAACGTATTCATATGCAGATACATTTGTATATGCCTATATCTAAAGGTGATAATTATGACTTTATAATTTATTTTAAGTTGATTTTTAGCCATAGAAAAATAAAAGATTATTTATTATTTGAGGCTATTAATAAATTCATAATAATTTCTTTTAACAAAAGAGCCAATTCACCATAAGAATGATATATTGATGTGAATAAAAAATTTTATTTGACAGTATTGTTTCATTAGAAGTATAAAAATAAAATTTAAATCATTTCCAGTTTGTGTTTCTACAAAATAGACAAAAATGACACAATGAAAATACATGTTTTTTGGAGGTATCATTGTATCTAATAGATTTATATAACATAAAAATAGTTGGACGTAGTTGCTTTGAAAAAAAAAGAAAAACCTTACTACGCCTTTAGATTCAATAAAATTAATTTTTAAATTTAAGCCTTCCAATTCGCAAAAATAGCAGAAATTAAATAAAAAAGTAATATCTAAAATTCTGTTTTAATGAAAATCTGAGTTTCGGTTAAAAATAAAAATCGCCAAAAAATTTATTTTTAAAAGATCTATCAAATATCCTCATGGAAAATAACACAATATGTAGCATTTCCTCCTCAGCCAATTTTTTTTTTCTTTAAGAATATTCAGAATCCAATTGAAAAAGATATTAATAAAATTGTGCGTAATCTTTTAAATGATTTGGGTAATGCATTACACAGGCCGACAAAATTGAACGAAAGTCCAGAATCAGAGACCAAACCTAGCATACCCGATGGTCTTTGATGCGCTGAATCCAAATCAGAACTGCTCTTATACGTCAATTTTTCGAGATAACCTAAGCTAAAAGTGCAAAAAACACGGTTTTTGGCTATATTTGAGGTTATTTTACATTGCGAATAAATTTTATTTTTCCAAAACTGGTTGCGGCATCTAAGAGTATTGCTCTTAGCCTTCAAAACCCTTTTTAGTTTTTTGAGATACCTATTTTTCTCTTGAATATATCGTTCAATGTTTTTGAAATTTTTTGAGTTATCTTTTTTTCTCTTGAATATATCGTATATATAAATTAAGAAATTTCAAAGAAAACCAAAAAATTCTTCCCGAACCGAAAAATATCGAGAAAATGGCTTAATTATTTATTGGTTTTAATATATAAAAGGGATAACAGATTTTCGATCAGAAATTGATTTTGAGCATAATTTTTTTTTAATTTTAAATTTTTTCTTGGAAAAAATCTTCCAACAACAAAAATGACATAACGTTAATTCGGAAATCGAAAAAAAAATTAAGTGCTGCATAATTATTAAAAAAATTATTATTATAATAAACATCAATTTTTTTAAAAAAAAAATAAACTTAAAATAAGGCTAGCTGAATGAGAAGCTAGGAAAGCTTCATTTTCCTTAAGTTTGGCAATGATTACGAAAAAATTTACATGTCACGTGATTATTTTGTAAGTATATTTTTACTCAAAAACTGGCAGACTTACAGAAAAACTGCTAAGATTAGTTTTGCATACATAAAAGTTATAAAAATGTTTTTTTTTCTTTCACAGTACTTAACAAGTTTTTTGAAATGAATTGTGATAAAAAAAAGCCAACTTAATCTTTTCGAAGCTTACAAACGATTATAATACAATTAAATGCAATTTAAATTGCATTAAGTAAACAATTCAGTTTAAATGCAATGCATTAAAGCCATTTTAATCTTTTAAGAATATTAAAGCCTAAATAAATATTTTATGATACCTTACCGAAATGATTTATTCAGTGTGTTTTTGTGCTAATGCATAATATTGAAAACGTAATCCATTAATCCCATTTTGGCAGGTTTTCAATATTTGCGTTGATGCGCGCTGCAGCAGCAGCTGAATGAATTTGTTTTAAATAATTACATACCTAGAAAGAGAAAAAAAACGAGAAGAAAAAAATTAATATTTTAAGCAATGCACAAAGTAGATTGATGAATTTAATAGTAAAAAAAATTTAATTTTAAATGAGAGACCATATTGTACCCATATATGTGTATATATATATATATATATTGTAATAATTGAGGCCAGAATATTTGAAAACCTAGGACGGCAAGTCTAAAATAGTGGCCCAAAAATAAAACCACTTCAAGAAAAAAAAATGTTCGCTTCTGGATAGTTTTGTTCCATCATGAAAAGCATGACGTTGAAGAAAATTAGAATAAACACTGAAAAGAACAGTGTGAACCAAAAATTAAAACTTAAAACATTTATAGTTACACTAATTAGACACCACCTTAAATACGAATTAATTTTCTAAAAATTTGAATTTTTTAGCTTTAAAACGGCGTTTAAATTACGAATTTATCATAATTTTTACAAAAATTGTAGCAATTTTAAAATTAATTCACATCTCATACACAACATGACGTATGAGTAACATTAAATTATATCCCATACAAATGAAAATTTTATTACACCTTCAGCTAGACGGTGCTTAAATCACATGAATAGAAATTTTTGCAGAGAGCTGGTGACCGTTTTGTCAAAGATTACCCCATACATACATTTACAATATACCACCGAAACAAGTAATACATTACATTTAATAGCAAAAAATATTAATTGCTACGATTTTTTTCCATTTTTGCGTTAGCTTGCTGATGAAAATTTAATTAAATTTAAATATCTACGATAAATCAATTTAATACTTGTTTCATACATGCTTTGGCTCGTTCAATATTTTTTTCAATTTCAATACAAAAATGCTGCAACAGCAACAATTTGCCAATTTTCAATAGTACCAGTGCATTGAAGAAACATGAAAAAAAAATGGGACAACGACAACCCAACCCAATCCTATAAAATATAATCATCGGTACCTACTATACAATATGATTTATATGGAATATGGTGCATGTACATATATTGCTAAGGAGTGATGCAGTGAAATCAATTTTAATGAAAGTAAAGTGCTCAAAAATAGATGACGACGATGATGTTAAAGACGGCGGACGACATACCCCACAGTGTTGCTATAGTATGTATGTATGTACGATATAATAAGAGCTAATAAAATAAAATGGCAAAATGTCAATTTTCATTAAAGTAATAAAGTATGATAACAAGTGCAAGAAAGATAGCAGGATGAAATGAAAAAAAAAAAATTAAGAAATACAGCAGCGTATTTTTAAATGACAAATTTAACTTTAGGTATGGAATTTTTTTTTCATTTTTTTTTTTGAGAAATTTAAAAATAGATTGATACATAAAAACTCAACTGTGAGCAAGTGAAATTTATAAAAAAAAAAATAAGAAACTCACAGGAAATGGAAAAATAACAGCCGGTTGTGCTTAACAAATAACAAAAAAAAAAAATTGAAAATAAATAAAAATAAGTTAGTAAAATAAAAAAGGAAACGCTTCAGCAGGAATCGTTGCTATTTGCATGTGGAAATGGAAAACGGAAACCACTTGAGTGTTCTAAAAAGGAAGGAAAATATTTTTTATTTATGAGTATTTATAGAATTGCTGCAATATTAACGAAAGTAAAAGGAAATAAAAAAAAAATGAATTATCAAGCAACAACAGGAACACGACAGGCCAACTTCAGTGATATGGTAGAAGGTAAAGTATCCGTATTTGGACTTTGCGGGGCCCATGACCAAGAAATCGAAAGGGCCCCTTTTAAAAATATTTTATCAAAACAAAAAATTCGCTATGTTAAAAATACATACAAAGATTAACTGATGAGAAAAAACCAAAAAAAAAGGGTCATTCTGCACCCATCTTGAGGCACTTCACGGTCTGTAGTGGTAAGCAGCGTCATGACATTTTAAAAGCGGATGTGGATTTCTTTGAGTCGCGAAAGGGGGTTTGAAATTGTTAAAATATTTAAATTGACAATTGATAATCTTACAGAATCACAATTATCAAAAATATATGTAGGATTTCTTAGTGATTATTTATTGTGTAGATAAAAAAAGTTTATTTCATCAGAAGCAAATCTTTTGTTAAGGCAAACACATTTATCCTATGGCCCGTACAACTAACTTGAGCAGTTAATTACCGTCCGGCTACAGTTTCTTATCAAACAATCAGAGACCGATCTGATAGACGGCTCGCGCGCCGATAAGTTGATACCTATGTCAACGCGCGTAGTCTTTAATTTACACTCAACCGGATCGATGCTATTCCGAATTGAGGGTAATTATTCGATAAATTTCCTTGACATATTGGTTATTGTCGTGGCCGCCTTGATTGCAAGAACCAATCGAAACGTTTAATTTAATCAGGGTAGCCAAAACGATAATTGCAGCGTCAATTTCACAAAAAATGCATCGAGGAGGGTTCCCAAAATCGGAACAAAATCGAAGCGGGTGAGTGTGCGATGAAAAATTGCGCGAAAAATTTTCTTGTTGCATTGAGATTTCCAGTGCTGAATAACACATAAGGAAGTCTCACGCGTGCGGAGTGCTAAACATACGCAACAGGCCTTCCGGCGCCCCGGTAATGGTAGTGGTAGTCTGACTCTTTTTTAATACATTAAGTTAACGCTGGTTTGGACTCTCCTATCATGACTTGTAGTCCCTGGCCGATAGACGACACTGCATATATGAATATATTACAGAATTTTCCAAAGCACGAATCTGAGACAAACCTCAATATGTTGTTTGAGGTTTCAAAAATAGAATTTAATGATTTTTGTATATAAAATTTGAGCTTCGGTACATACCAATTCCAAGGTCAGATGTAAAAAAAAAACATCTTTCGCTCTTAAATCATTTCCTATTTGCCGGACAGAAATACAGTCTGTGCAAAAAACTATCGATAAAATTATTTTTCTTAAAATAAGTTCTAGTAACTCTAGTAATTACATAATATCGAGGTCAAAGATCAAAATGTTTGTGAGAAATGTGAAGAATTTTAAAATTATTTTCAGCGACGAAACTCATTCTTGGGTCAATGTGGACATCAACACACAGATTTCCCGAATTTGGTCAGAGCAGCATCTAGTGGCAGTTCAAGAGCTGCCAATGCATCGTGAGAAATGCACTGTTTGGTCCGGTTTGTGGGCCGGCGGCACAATTTGAGCGTACTTGTTCAAAAATAATGAAAATCGCAACATTACAGTCAATGGAGCAAGGTACCGTGCGATGATTACCGACTTTTGTTTTTGCCCAAAATGGAAGAACTGGACTTGGTTGACATTGACAACAGGACAATGTCACATGCCACACAAAACCATGGACCTATTGAGAGGCGAGTTTGTTCAGCACATTAATTTCACATTTTGGAGCAGTCCATTGGTCGCCAAGATCATGTGATTTGACCCTAACTACAAGACTATTTTTTGAAGTTCTCGAGTACAGGGACAATCCCGTCAAAATTGCAGCCCTGGAAAACAACATTACAACTGCCATTGGTGAAATACCGGAAAGTATGGAAAAACTATGCCAAAATTGGAGCTTACACATGAATCACCTCAGGCGTAGTCGCGGGCAACATTTACATGCAATAATCTTTAAAAAGTTAATGGAAGGAATCGATGTATTGCTCTAAATAAATATTTCATTCACTATTGCAAATTTTCTGTTCATTTTTCAATTTTCAAAAACCAAAGGCTTAAAGAATCACCCGTTAGAAGTACAGAGTCTAAGGTCATCAAACCAATGTACCTTATTCGAATACAAAGCTTTAAAAACTATAAACATAAATCATACTCTATGATATAAAATTTCTAAATAATTCAAACATTCTATTAAATTATAAATAATTAAGAAAAAAAAACAAAAAAAAGGACATTGAAATTTAATTAACTGAACAAAATAGTCATAAAAAAGCATGCAATGTTCCATTTATTTAAATTTATTGTTCAGTTGAACATTAATGTTTCATTAAAAATGTATTTTGTGTGTGTCTACATATCGTGGACTTTCAAAAAATTGTACTTTTAAAAAATGCATTGATCACATTTTTCTATAAATAATCTGTAAAAAATTAAAAATACCGCACGTGACAGAATTTATTTTTACACTTGAATTGTTTTCTTTAATTTATTTTTTTTAATTTATTTTTTTAAATTTAATTATTTATTTTTTTTTAATTGCAATTTTGTAAAGCAGCTGTCAACTTGCGAAAATACATAAAAAAGTAATTCAAAAATAACAATTAAAACAAAAAAATAACTTTAAAAAATAATTATTAAAAAAAAATAATTCATTTCATATTTATTTTTATGTGCCAAAGGCAACATTTTCATGTTTCCCATACTTTCTTTTATAATTTGACATTTATGTTCATTTTATATACTACCTATATATATTTAGCATGTGGTCTTGTGTTATAATGTACCTATAAATCTAACTAATTTGTTTTTGAGACTTAATTCTGTTATGCAATCATTTGCTGTTTGCTAACGAAATTATTGTGAATTAAGAAAACAAATCGTGATTAATTATTTTTAATTTGTTACTGTTTTGTGCAGCCAGTCAGTATTGTTGCTTTTACTGTTTGCAAGAAAACAGTCCCATTTCAGCTGTAAAACAACCAAGGTATTTATTTTACATTTTTCACCGTTGCCCTATTAGTAATTAATTTGTTGTTTTATGTTCGTTTTTTTTTTTTCAAATCAAAATGTCGTGTCTTTTCTCTTTATGATTTCCCCAAAGACTCGCCTTTAGTTAAAAACTGACCTAGAAAGTGACTAATGATAACTACTGTATTTTTTTAAGTCATTTTTTTAATTGTCAAAATTTTTGAAACAAATTTTAAATAATTAATTGTTTGAATGAGAAAAATAAATGATTTTTTTCTAGTAATTTCATAATTTTATGATAAGCTTAACTGATAATGTCATAATGTTTTAAGTCTACTTCTTTTAAGTTCTGTAACTTATCAATCAAAACATTAAATAATACTCAAAGCAAATACTTCTCAGGCAAAAAAAAAAAAATTTTAAATATTCCTCGACTTTAAAGTGTTATCAATCTTGTGAAATTTATTTTAAATATGTTTAAGCTAACGTGACACCAGATATTTTTCACTAAAACGCGGAGTAGGAAGAAGCTGATGAAACTTTTTTGAAGATTCGTTTGTTTACTAAACAAAAAAAGGTCTTCACTCTAACATCCTGGACACCGTAGCATATCAGATATTTCGAAATATTTTTAAGAATTTATATATTAAGATATTTACCAATTGTTTATATTTACAAAAAAGTTAAAAAAAAGGTCCCCACATTCAATGAAAACCCTAGCAAAATATGATGTTTTATTTTCAATGAATACGCGTTTCAATGAATACGAGTTTAAGCTGACATAACCATATGATCCGCGTTTTCATTGAAAATAAAATTTTTTATTTTTTTTTGTTTCTTTAGTATATATAAACAATTGGTAAATAACTGATTTTTCTTAAAAATATTTCGAAATATCTGATTTACGGTTTCTGGGATATAAAAGTGAGCACTTTTTTTTTAGTACATAAAAACACAAGAATCTTCAAAAAACGTTTCATCAGCGTTTCATCAGCCCTGCGCTTTGGTGAAAAATATCTAGTTACGTTAGTTTAAACCAGGGGTGCACAAAGTGCGGCCCGCGGACCATATGTGGCCCTTAAAGATGTATCTTACGGCTCACAACTCACCAAATACCATTTTCACACACATCTGCAATTGAAACTTATAGATTTGCACTCCTGGGAAATATAAAGACAAAATACAATGTTGATGGGAGGAATAAATTTTATCAAATTTAATGTGTACAGAAAATCAGTAGATTTTGTTAGGTTTTGGCCCGCCGTAAAATTGTGTATTGATAATTTGGCTCCCCGCTGAAGAAACTTGTGCACCCCTGGTTTAAAACAATTTGTCTTCAAATTATCTAGGTTTTATTTTTTCTATTTATAACCTTCGGCTTGGATATAACTTTTCGTTATTAAAAAATTCCATAATTTTTAAAATTAAATTTAAGAAAAACAGTTATAAAAACAGCGTTTTTAATTAAATATTAGCTTGTATTTTGTAGCTTTTTCAATAAAAAATTTTAATTTCCTAATAAAAAAACAATAAAATTACTTGGTATCATAAATAAAAGTTTTAAAAACTTCATTGTCATTGCTCGTTGGAACTATGAACTATTCAATTAACATTAATGTCCAACATTTATGGTTAATAATTTAAAAATAATAAATATGTACACTGAAAGTAGAATAATGGTTGTAATTAATTTGTGATTTTGTTTTAGTTTTCAATATACATTGTATTTTGAATATTATAATAAAAATAAAAACAAAATCACATTATTCACATATCCAATAATAATTTGCACACAATTTTTTTCGCTGAATACAAGTAAAATTTTGCAATTAACATTAAACAAAATTAAATGAATAGCAGGTAATATGTTAAACTAAGCGCTGGGGCCATTATTATTATTATGAACAACGTATAATTAAAAAACATTATGCATAAGCATAATAATAATAATTGCAAAAATAGATTTGTCTAAAACAAAATAACAGTAAAATTTAAGCAACCGAAAATAAAATAGTTATAAAAACATGGTACAGTAGACGTCCAATGTAACGTATAACGATGTAACGAATTTCCATTTTAACGAACAATTTTTGAAATTGGAATTTTTCTATTGATATCTCTAAATTAAGAACGCTAAAAATGTTCACTATTCCAAATAACGAACACTGTGTAATTCAACCATAACTGTTGAACTGAAATAACTTTTTTTTTTACCAGTAAAGGTGATCGCAAGTCAATATAGCATTAAAAAATCTAACTCAACTTTTATACGAGTTAGTATATGCGTTAATAAAAGCCAGTTTCTCTAATAAAAAACACTTCGATATAACGAATTTTGCGTTACAAAAGAAAAAAATAATAATCTTTACTTGATAAAGGTTATAAATTTATCAACTATATCTATCACAATAGCACTTATCTTTTATAGTATAGTACATTATCAGTATAAAGCCATGCAGTTATCTCGAAAACTAGTAAAAAAAAATATGTGTCATTTTGATAAAAACAAATTTTACAAAGCGCACACGTTAGTTCCTGATTAAATATAGTCGTCTACGAACAAAAAACAAAAAAAAAAACTAACAATATAACCATGAAAAATAAACATGAATACTTGTACTGGCATAATGGAGAAGATTATGATAAGAATCGGTGGTGTGTTCATTTTTATGCCTGGTGAATACGTAGAAATAATTGATTTTAATTCTTTGGTGAGTGTTGTGATGTATGTGGCATTACTTTAAAGGTGCTATAAATAAATCAATTTCATAGGAATTTTATAACACAAAGACAGATGTCATACACAAACAAAAAATACAAATATATTATCAGCAAGACATCTGTGGAGACTTTTTACTACAAAGAGCTCTGCTGATATAAAATGATGCAAGTGCAAGTGCAATTGTGTAGAGCAGCGATGGGCACGTAGTGTGCCTCATTGCCCGCACCGATATTCGACGCACAAACAAGCAAAAAATAAATCGCAGAATTTCAACGCTACGGACGCACAGCGTTGACTTGAGTTCAAATGAAAACAAAAACAACACACAAAGGCGTTAGCGACAGTGCCGCATTGTGTCTAGACGAATGTAGCAATTGTTTTTGTTTGTAGTGCAATTTGGTTTTTTTTTTGTGCTGTTGGCGAATTTGGCAATCAAAGCAAAAAAAAAAAAAAACTTTAAAATTTCATTTGTTGATATTGCGCCCTTTTGCTACATTTCCATGCCCACCGTTGGTTTAGAGAACATTTTTTCAAAAATTCTGCAAAAAATTATAGAAATAAATGACGATGGTTTAAGTTCGCTGAACAAAAATTTCAAATTAGAAAAGTCAATTTCAGTGCCGAAAATTATGAATAACACGAAATTTTCGTTGCAAATACTTCACGAAAAATATTACAGCCCCGATTTTCAATGCATTGACAATTTCAGTAAAAATGTTGCTATAAAATTGAGCATGCTCCTAGAAAAGTTAAGAATTTCTCATCAAAATATTTTCTAAATTTATCAGTCACAAGCACACGTACGTACGTACTTACTACGACAATCACAACATCTTAATTGCCCTATGTCTGGCAGCAGTATTTCATAAAAATTTATTTACATTTATTTTCAATTTTGTATTAGTGCTGATAAGACTTGCATATTTTGTTCCTTTAATATTTCCATAGTTAAATTCATAATTTTTAAAAGGCGTAATCTTTTTTTGTCATGGCTACTATATTTATTTTTATAATATTCAATTCTGATAATTTTAATATTTTCCATAGAAAAAAATATTGATACTGATACGAATGGTTTTTTCCCATTGTAAGTATGTTAATATATTTATCAATTTTAATTATTGCAATCGAAATCTATGTATTATTTTTTTTGCGTCTTAATTTGTATATTTGTATTGAATAAATCGAATTCTTATACACTCAGGGAGAAAATCAATGATTTTATATTTGATACAACCATAAACGTTAATGATTTAGTGCCAAAGCCGCAAATTTTTTTAATTGAAGAGAAACATTTTGGATTTACAATCAAAAAGAAACCACATTGATTTAAAGCGGTTTCAAATATGATTCAAAGTTGTTTACGATTGAAATAAAGTTGTAAGACTTTATTTTCAATAATTTTCAAATTCAAAATTAATTTAAAGTTTTTTGTGATAAAAATAAAGGGAAAAATATTATTTTTAGCATTAACAACTTCAAAATTTGAGGCTTTAAGAAAAAAAACTTCCAAATTTGATTATATCAATGGTCATTAGCGTGTAACCTTTGGAAATAATTGAAAAAGCTCGTCCTCCTTTCCGATAATATGGACAAAATTTAGCTAAACTAAAATTTCAAATCCAAACTTTTAAAAATATGTTCCGAGAATAATAATCTAGTCCTTAGTTTAGCGATTTGTGTCTTTTTTTTTGTGTTTTTCTGTGAGCTTGTTTTGCAAAGTGGTCAATGAAAATAGAAATTGTTTACAATTCATTCCATAAAATTTAGCTTTTGATTTACACACATTCTGACTATTTATAATGAAAGTTGAAGTTAATTTATAGATATTTATCTGTGTAAAATTGACCGATTGGCATAAATTTTTAACGCAAATCGGTGTAATTTTTCTGTGAGCATATTTTCCCAATCTAATCTATTCAAAATTCATTCCAATATCAAGAAAAATATACAATAGTTTGAAATTTATTTTTTTTTTAGTACGACCTTTACGTAGCGTTAAAATCGTCACTTCTATATCAGAAGCTTTACGATATATATTTCAGATCTAATGCTGTGGGGCTTCAAATCTGGATCCTTCCTCCTTCATAGAAATATGCAATTCAAATGAGGTATTGGAAATAGTTTTTATGTAAGGAATGAAAGGCCCAAATCGATTGACTTATTTGAAATTTTACCATATTTTAGAAGGTCTTTTTCACTATTTTCAATCACTCCATATTTATACATGGTTTTTATTATTATTTTTATTCTTACCAATGTGTGTCATGTGTGCACTATACGTATAAATCCATTAACAAAGGTATTTGTTTTCTACGTTCCTATTTGGTTCAATGTTTTTTGGCGTTATTTATAATTTTTTTTGTTTTTTACCTCATAGCTATTACTCAATATAGGTACGCGTATCTTATCTTATCGCTTTGCCGCATTTTGGTCTGCACACATTTTGGCTTTTATTTTAAAAGTATTTTCAAGTAGATTAGATAAGATAATCATTAGAGTGGCAGCGCTTGTTGGTAACAACAATGAGCTTAATGGTTATGCCTCGGATGACATGGTCTAAAGTGAAATTTAAAAATGGTAGCAAATTGGCATTTTGGCGCAAAGTTTATATTTTTAAATATAACATAACATACGTTAAGCATCTTTATTATTATAAAGTTTTGAGAGCTTTCTATAATAGGTATCTTTCAAATCTTTATCTTGGCTTTTAAATACGGATTATATTGAAATAGATGCTTTAAACTCAATTCTAATCTAGCTTGCGTACTCGTTATTTCAAAGATTTCAGGTATTAATTTAAAAAAAGAAAATAAAAAATAAAAATTTTTTAAATTTCACTTACATACAGTTTAAAATTTTAGCTTTATTTATAAAGGTGTATGACCCCACCATTTCTAATGTCTTATATATTTATGTTTTTCTGTATTCGAAACTAGTAACAAATTTTTATACTATAGAATATAGATATTATTAAATGAATATTTTTCAGGTTTTTAGTGCTTAAGAAAACTATTGTATTTCCAATGTAAATCATTTGATAATAATAAACTAATGAATGAATGAAAAAAATACAATGAAAAAAATAAAGATATCAATTTTTCACAAAATCATAGCGGTTTTCACATAAATTGGATTTTTTATATCTGTCAATTTTTTTGTTCTATGATGTTATGAACTATAATTGGATAGCTAAAATACAAAAAAAAATTGAAACTTTGCTTGTTGAAAAAGTGACACGCCCACAAGTTCAAACTCGCACACTTTTTCTGACGCTATTTTGTGCCATGAAATCTTGTGGTACCGAGTTTTACATTCAAAACCATTTTATAATAAACTTTTAACTTTATATAAAGCTTCAAGTTAAATCGCTAAAAAGGCTAATAGGTGTTGTAGCTAAACTCTATTATTGTTTACGTTAATAATTTTTAGTTCGCCCATGACGTTCAACGCTCACTTGTCCAAATGGTCGCTCTTTTTCTATGGCATTTGGCTAAATTATTTTTAGTACTTGTGCAGTAGCGAAACTAGAGTGAGAGAGAGAGAGGTCAAAAAAGCTGTCTCCCCGGGCGCAAAGACTTGGTTGCGGCAAAATGGCAATTGCTATTGATTAAGATTTACAAATAGTATTAAAAATTTTTATTAATCAGAGCTGAACTTTTTGTTACTAACATTTCAAATTTTTTTCTGGGTATATAGCTAAAAATGTATTCGATATCCAAAAAATTCATTCCAAAATAAAAGCAATTCCACAATACCCAAATCCCATCATTGTATAGTGATTTCACATCATATGCATAATAAAACATAATAAAAATTGATTTGCAACGCGTAGTTAAAGTGGGCAAGGGGTCAGATTGCTTTTCATTCCGGCCAACAAATGTTCAAGGTACGCTACTGTACTTATATAGACTTTAGTAGCATATACTCAAATAAAGCACTTAGTTAAGCCTTAAATTTTTACTTTTTGAGGAGTGTCACGCCCTTTAAAGATAAAGTTTCCAATTGACTTACAAAAATTTATTTTTTTTCATGGAAATTCTTTTTTAATTTGAACTAGAGAAAGAGAGAGAGAAAGATTTGAAGCAAAAAATAGTTCAATAGTTAAATTCAGTCTGATGCCCTCAAATTGTGTTCGATCGAAGACCACTGTCTACCACCAATGAATATAATACAGGGCAACTTAAGTGGCAGGCTATTCAAATCAATATATCTAAATCGCAATAAAAAGTTTCGAAACATACGAAAGGACTTATACTCATATGTGTATGTAAAATATATCATTGTGTGCATTAGTAAAACACAATGCTTTTTTCTAGCTAATGTTAGGTACATGATAAAATTTCTAATGCAATTAAATACAAATTATTAATGATGCCTTGTAAATATTTGCAATAAGTGCTGGCTGGGTGGTGGCGGTATGTTTTAGTCGATATGACGATATGATTGATTGTTAACTCACGCCAAAGTTAAAGCAAATTATAGACGCAAATTCAAGCCAAGCTAA
This sequence comes from Meiosimyza decipiens, assembly GCA_963680825.1. Classification (NCBI taxonomy): domain Eukaryota; kingdom Metazoa; phylum Arthropoda; class Insecta; order Diptera; family Lauxaniidae; genus Meiosimyza; species Meiosimyza decipiens. The sequence goes on from OY804260.1 coordinate 76,462,385, forward strand.
TAAATATCTACATATAAGATAAGTTGTAAATGTCGAAAACAAAAAAAAAATATAAAACTTATTGTACGAATATAATAATAAAACAAAAATAATATTAGTGCCTTTTTTGTTTCATTCATATGCGCCTTAAATGTAAAAATTAAAATCTTCAAACGTCGCGCCTTTATTGTACGAGCTGTAATAACGTATAATTTTCAAACTACATATATGCATTCATTTGTGTATTATATGTAGCTAAATATATAGATAAATGTTAGATAAACATTTTCGATTTCTTTTTTTTTGTTGTTGTTGTTATTAAGGTGTATTTTTAACTATGAGAACATTTTCAACTTGCGCAGGTTACGATACCTATGTACATACATATATTCGTTTGGTTTTAGTATGGGTCTAAACATTTTATTTTTATTTCCCTAAAACATAGGGTTGTTTTTTTTGTTTTTTTTGTTTTTTTTTGGTCACTGCGGGTGGTGAAATTCATCGAGTTGTAATTTTTGTGCCTTTTTTCGACGTTATATGCTCACATTTGCCTTCTAATTGCACATGTAATTTGTATTGATTTTCAATTGATAAAATTGAAATTACAGGAAAACGCAATTTTCATTTGGTTTAATTAAAGGTGTTCTTGCGTGCTACTTTTTGTTTTTTGTTGACGTAGGCAATAAGCATACACACACACATGTACACGGAGAGAAAAGTTATAGGAGTTATACTATGAAAATATTAAATACAAATTACTGTGTTGTTTCATAATCTGCTTTGATTTTAGAGACATTCTAAACATCACTATACAGCAAGTTATAAATTCTAATGCTACTTTGTAAAAAAGCATTTAATTTTTCATTTATGCTGGACAACGCGGGTAAGCTATTGAAGAATTTAATGGTCTAACCAGGTAATTTCTTGAAAGATGTCAATTTTCAGTTTGACTTTGTTCAAAAAAAACCTCCTAACACATTCGTTGCGGAGAAGTTTTGTTGCGCAAAATGTATTTTCAAAAATACGAATATAGTAGCATATATACTGTCATATCTGTGTTCTAAAAGTCGATAATGCTGCATATGATACAACTGATTTTTGTAGATATTATATATTTTTTAAGTGTTCCCCCAAATAATCATCAAAATTGTCCAACAAAAAGAACAACAACTCCAAGAACTGACCAAGGAATTATGCAAAAGGCCATAATGGAGCGAAATGCACCAACTCAATCAGTACTGAACGACTTCAACGAAGCTGGGGTCGACATATCGCTCAATACATTGCGACGCCAATTTAAAGAAAGTGACCTGATATGCCGACGTTCTGCAAAAAAACCAAAACATATAAATACTATGTGCAAACGTAGAATGTTCAGAAAGTTTCTTTTGAATAATTTCTTATGTTTTTATATATTTAAAGGTCATCTTTAGTAATGACTGCCGGCTGGCAGCAGTATTCCAAAGGGTCAGACTTGTTGGCAGAAGGCCTCAAGAGAGATACTCAGCCAGCTGTCTAGTTCCAACTGTGAAAAACCTATCGTCTGTTAAGATTTAGAGCTGCATAACCTTTAAAGGGCCAAGACCAATATTTTTTGTTGATAGAAAAATGCGCTCCTAACAGTAGATTGACATTTTGATAAATGTTCTGCTGCACTACACCGAGAGATTAGGTCATCACAAGGATGAATACACCTTCATACAAGATGAAGCACCTTGCCAAACGTCCAGAGCCAGCATGAACGTCCTAAATTTAAAAGTGTTGCCTTTGTCGGGCAATTCCACGGACTTAAATGCAATTGAAAATTGCTGATCTTATTTAATATCTCTGGTCTACAGGCGGAGAAATAGCACCGTAGCTCAATTGAAAGAAAACATTCGCGTCGTGTGGAATAATGGACACATTTTTGAAAGAATTGATAGTCAAGTGTATTGCAAGTATACCGAGTAGAAATAATGAAGTTCTAAAATCTAAAAGTGGAAACACAAAATATTAAAATCTTCAAAACATTATTTTTTAAAAATATCCAAAATTCTTCTATATCTATATTCTCATATAAAAGGTAAAGTTTGTTTGTATGTAGAGAGGAATCTCTGGAAGTACATAAACGATTCTAAAAAATTTTTAGTAATAGAAAGCTACACCATCCCTGAGTAACATAAAATATTTTATTTTGATAAAAATAAGGGGCGTGTCACTATCCATGCAATAAAAACTTTTCAAATGCCATATCTAGACTCCTATGACATCAAGAGTCTTAAAATTTGGTGTTAGTATGTATTAGGATCTATGCTAACCACCTCACAAAATATGGAGGGGATTAAAAAACGGGGCGTGGCAGCTCATACAATAAAAATAGTCTTAACCCTATATCTGGACACCTATTATAGCAAAAGTTTTAAGATTTGGTACTAGAAGCTGTACTATGTATGCTAAGCGCCTCAGGGCAATTTTGACGGAATGATGCAACGGGCCGTGGCACTATTCATACTTACTAGCAAGAATTTTTAATTTTGATGTTAAAATTTATGTTGTCTATGCTTAAGATGTTACAAAATATGGAAGGAATGCGAGAACGGAGCGTGGCACCTTCAATACAACAAGAACGCTATGTATGGACATTTACGATAACAAGAGTTTTGAAATTTGATCCCAAGAGATATAATCTCGATGCAAAGCGCCTCACGAAATTTGAAAGAGATTATGCAATAGGGCGGGGCACTTTCCATACAGCAAGTACACTCAAAACGCGATATCATGGATATTATGATGGCAAGAGTATGGAGGCGATTGGATAATGGGGCCTGGCATCTTTCACCTCAAACTCTATATCTTGGTGTCTATAACAGTTACAGTTGTGAATCTTGATACATTGTTTGTGACAAGTCACTCGTAAAATGTAAACGAGATTAAAAATTGGGGCGTAGCACCTGCCGTACAGCAAAAACACTTAAATTGCTACTCTTGGTACTTATACCAAGCTGTAAAATTTGGTGCATGGAGTCAATACTCTGCAGTAAATACTGCGTAAAATGTAAGCGAGGTTGTACGACAGGGAGAGAGCGAGCAAAGCCGCGGGAGCAGCTAATGTTTCAATAAAAAAAAGGAAAAAGTCCACGTTATTTATTTTATTTGAGAAAAATGAAAAGTTTTAACATTTTTTCAACAGTCATATTTCAATGGATATATACATTAAATTTAACAATTGCCAATAATCGTTACACAGAAAAGTGGCCCAATTTTTCCATATTATTCAATATTTTTCGAAACTATTCGACCTCTATCAAAAACTGTATCAAATTATAATAGTAATTTTTACTAAATAAATATACATACATACATACTATACATACAATCGACGTTTTTTCTATACACCACACCGCGAGTATTTACACTCGCCCGCATGTCTTTAGTTTGATTTTAGTGTTATTAGATTTTTTAAGACAAAATTCATTTTATTATTATTCTGTTCGTTTATTTTTATAATAAAGCATTTAAATGTTCTCTTCTAAGAATGACGTCTGTCAGTAATAATACCTTTCAACTAACCATGTCAAAGATATTTTTTCAAAGTGGGGGATCGTTTATGTAAATACAACAAAGATTAAAAATAAAATGTTGCTATGATCAAAATTCATAGAAAATACTTGAGCACACATCAACATAAAAATAAAAACAAAAAAATGAAATAAATACAAAAGATCAGTCAGCACTAGTTGTCAAAAATAAACATGATGGCATGCAAAGCGCCAGGCCTCTAAAAATAAAGCGCAAAAAAAGGAAAATTTTTAAATCAGACAGCGCTAAAAGAGAGAAAAAACTCACATTTTATAATATTTAAAAATTATTGAAATTTTCAGACTAAATAAATAACAATTTTTCTTACAAAATTTGCATGTTTTTTTTTATTATACCCTACACGGAGGGTATATTCACTTTGTCATTCCGTTTGTAACGCATAGAAGGAGGCGTGGCAGGTATGGAAAAGTATATATATTCTTGATCAGCGTCACCACCTGAGTCGATATAGCTACGTCTGTCTGTCTGTCTGTTGAATTCAGGTTTACGCGAAAACTAAGCAAGCTAATTGAATGAAATTTGGCACACAGGTCAAACCTTCTTGCAGGATGCTAGCATATAAAAATGGGCGAAATCGGTTGACGGCCACGCTTTCCGCCCGTACTCTATGTAAATATGCCCAAGTCCATTTTGAAAAAAAATTGCTGCGATTTTGATGAAACTTGCTGATTTAGTGAAGATAAGAACAAAATTAAGATAAGGCTAGGTTTTAAGTTTGCAAGGGCTCTGAAAGGGGCGTGGCACAGCCTTAAATTTTATCTTTCATAGCGCCATAGCTCATAAACCGTGCAAGATATTGTGATGAAATTTGGTACACGAATGCAGATCTTATAAATCTTGAATTGCGCATAAAACGGGCAGAATTGTAAAAGTGGACGTGGCACTTTTTAGCAATTAAAAATTTGGATTTAGTATATCTCCAAATTGGCACATAAGATTTTCATAAAAATTTTAGGGATGATACCACTAAAAGTAGTCATCAATACAAGTTTCGTTAATATTCTGAAAAATTTCGTTGAAGGGCGTGGCACAGCCTACAATATTTATAAACGTTATAAAAAGAGAACTAACAACGCAATCGTTATGAAATTTAATATGGCAGATATACTCGCTAAAAGGTGTCTTCTTGCAAAATTTTGGCACAATAGTGCCGGTGGGTGTGGCACCTCCCATATGAACAAAATACGTTTAATGCTATAGATAGTGTGTTATGAGAGTAATCTTCATAAAATTTTGAGTGGAGGTGTCGGTTACTATAAGCTTTGAAATCAAATGAAACATGACAAGATTGCATCAGTGGGCGTGGCATCTCCCTCATTAACATAAAGTTATAAGTGTTATTTTAAGTGAACTATTGGAGCAATTGATCTGAAATTTGATGTAAGTGGTTTATTTGGTATTAGGTACATATGAATCAAAAGCTGGCAGAATAGCAACAATGGGCGTTCACATCCCATACAATTTAAAATACCTTAAGTGGCATAACTATCGAAATATATGAGCAATCATACTGAAATTTGGTGTAAGAGGTTTGTTTATGGAAGGCTATTTTTGGATCAAAATCGGACTGTATTGTACCAGTGGGTGTGTCGCCCTAAATTTTAAGAATAATTACGCCACATATCGCAAACTGTACAAGCTATTGTGCTAAAATTTGGTTTGTGCATGTCAATCACGAATATCATTTATTGAAGCAAAAGTGGGAGGAATTGGAGAAGTGGGCGTGACATATTTCGTGTTTTACATTTCTATTCTATTTTTTCAACATTTTTTCTTATTTTTTCGACATTTTCACTCTTTTACCTGTTCCCATTCAATTTCATTCGACATTTTCTTCGACTCTTTTATTAATTTTTCAGCATTTTTCATATTTTTCGACTTATTCAATTTCTTTCAACTTTTTTCAATGGTTTTTATATATTTTCGGCATTTTCAGTTTTTCCCAACACTTTTCAACATTTTTGAACCTATTTACATAATTTTTGACTTATTCAACCTCTTCAACATTTTTTTAACATCTATTTAAAAAGCACTTTCAATGCAGTGTAGGGTATGTGACTTTCGGCCTGGCCGAAGGTAACACCTTTACTAGTTTTTATTTTATTTTTTATTTTATTTTTTTTTATTAAATTACTGCGGCATTTAAAAATATTTTTTTTATCTAAAATGGCAATTTTATAACATTACGAGTTCGTTTGAGCAATAAAAAAACATAAAATTCAATCAATGCAAACTTTATCAAATTTTAGTGTCACTCATAAACAACTGACGCTACGATAAAAGTACACAAAATTTATCGAATTTTTTATAGTAAAAATAAAGAACATAAAAACAAATATATATTTACCACATTATACCTTTGTTTCAATTATAAAACAATTTAATCCACTTAAAGTTTGAACATATGTACCTGCAATAAAACAAAATGAAAAAAAATATTCTTATTAATGAAATTGATCAATAAATCTAACAGACTTATAAATTTACGCAATTAAATTAAAACAAAAACAAACAAAAAACTGCCCCTTTTTTTTGTTGTTTGCCAACAACAACAACTGTTTAAATATATAGTGCGCGCCAGAAATCTTATCTTATGTCATTATCAATGCTTTTATTATAAAACAAAATCAATTAACCTACATCAAGATGGAAGAGAGTCGTCTCATCAGTTAGCCAACCAGCCAGCCAGTCAGTCAGCTAACCCATATTAATAACAACAGCGTGTCAGATGTTTTTTGTTTGGCATTGCACAAACGTTTACAATAATTAATTTATTCTTTATTGATTTTTGCTTTAATTCTCAGTAATTATAAAGAATTGGGTGCTGTTTTTAAAAAGATAACAGTAGCGCAATATGTACCGCATGCAATACTTAATTAAACAAAAATCTTTTAATTTTTTGGTTTTTTATTTGTAATGAGCTTATCTTACATATTTCGTTAGAGCTAGAATTTTCTATTATCTTATATATATTTACTATAAAAGTAAATTAGTACCTAAGCACATATGCAGCATAAGCTAAGGAAAATGCTTATTTTGCATATTTTATGTCTGAACTTAATTTTTATCTAAAAAGCTTATTTTGCATATCTTAAAGATATTTAGAAAACAAAATAAAACTTTTCAACTGAATTTAATATTCCGTTCGACAGAGACTTGCCAATAATGTATTTGATTGCTGTATAGACACATGAAAGAATAAAACAGCTTATTTTGCACATTTTTTTCTAAAAAGCTTAATCTGCATGGATCAAAGAAATTTACAGAAAAAAAGTTGAGTTATATGTATCTTCCATTTTATAAAGAATGTATTTAATTGCAGTGCCGGCGTATGTAAGTCAGAAAGAAAAAGCTTAGTTTGCATATTTTATGAGTGCATTTAATTTTTCTCTACAGAGACTATTTTGCATATTTTAGAGATATTTACATTAATAACTTACGAATTAGTTTAATATTTCTTTTGAAAGACGCTTGATAAGAATGAAATTGATTGCATTATAGACTTATATCTGAATGAAAATGATTATTTTGCATATTTTATGCCTTACTTTATTTTTTTGCTACAGAGCTTATTACGCACATTTTAAAGATATTTAGAGAAACAACAAGATGACAAATAACTTAAGTACTTCCTCTAGTAGCGGCTTGCTAATAGTTATTGTATTTCATTGCCATATATGTAGGCTTACGTAAGATTTGTTGTAAGCTTATTTTACAAATGAGAAGTTTCTTGCATACACCGGAGATATCAAAACAGAAGCATATGGGAAAATAACCAATTAACAAATGTTTGAAAAATTTTTATATGCTTCATATTTATTGCTTTAAATGCTTATTTTGCTTACTCAACACATCAAAAAGAAATGCCGCATATTATAATGACGCAATAAATAAGTACAAATTCAATAGCACAAGTCAATCATTAAAAATCAAGCATGAAAATGAACAATGAACACAATTTTCTTGAATAAAATCATTTCAACAGGTAAGCATATCAATAGAAGCAAAATAATATGGTCTCACTAAATAAAGCTGTATACCAACGATACTTCTGCAAATCAGCCTGCCATTATTAAAAAGTGAACAGCCAACAAAAAAAAAAATCGTCCCATATATCAATAGCTTTCCTTTTTTTTATATAAAATGAGACGAAAGAATTTGCTGTAATCCTATATTTTGCCCTCGATGATGACACTCGATGATGTTAGGGTTCATTATGTTAATATTACAACCGCAAAAGCCGAGGCCAATCCCTACAATAGCAGCAGTAGCAGCAATATCAACAACATTGAAAAGTAGGCAACAACATTGCGTGCTTTATACGCAGCAACGCAATATACTCTACGCACACAACCAACAATAAACAATGTTGCCCACAACTACATACACAGCGACGACTATAAAACGCACAATATTAAGTTTCCAAATGAAATTCAGAATTTTCTATACAAAAGTATTACCGCCAATAAAAGATAAGGTGAGGTTAGGGTCGTTGAGTAAAAAAAAATAAAAGGAGAAATACAGCAATGAGAAAATTAGTTGTAACTATACATAAAGAAGTAGCTTTATATACTGTGTATATATACATTGTACATATAAAGATATTTAGTTGCACACAACGTCTTATAATAGACATGGTATTATGCCCTTTCAAAAGTTGTTTCCCATGTAGATTAATAAAACTGAGATTCCCAATAGTTTAGCTCACTAGCTCAGCATTTAGAGATGGCTCTTAACCAATTTTTTCAATTCTACAATCAACATTTAAGGTAACGTAGATCATAAAGTTTAAACAAAAATTAAAATTCAATATCTAAGGTCAAAATAGACACCGGATTCAGAATCTACGTCAAATTATCTGTACGAAAAAGATAATTTGGTTTGAGTAAAATATACAAAGTATTTTTTAGTTTCATTTTTAATTTCTAAATCTTTGAACTTGGTTATCGTTTTATCTTTACGACTGTGTTTTAATTATTATTTTGTCATTACTTTTACAAAATTTATGGCTATTTAAACACGACAAATGTGTGTTTTTAATTTTCAATTGAAATTAAAATAAAATATTAATGATATTCTATTGTTTACTTTTAAATAGTAAGAAGAAGTACTAAAAGTAATTTAATAAAGTAAAAAAAGGTAGTACAAAAAGTAGTAAACAGAAGCACAAAAAGTAGTAAATGAAGTAAAAAAAAAAGAAGTAAAAATGGAGTACAAAGCAGCACAAAAAAGGACATTTGCCTTTACTTCGAAGTAAGCAGTACAACGGCTCAAGAAGAAGTGCTTTACTCCCAAAAGAAGTACTATACTACCAAAAAAAAGTACTACACTCCCAGCAGAAGCACTTTACTCCCAAAATAAGAACTGAACTCACAAAGAAGTACTATTCCGCCAAAGCAGTACTGTACTCCAAAAAAAATTACCGTAATCATAAAATAAGTACAGTACTCCCAAAAGAGTACTATACTCCCAAAAGAAGTACTGTACTTTGAAAATAAGTAATGTACTCCCCAAGGAAATAATGTTATTCCAAAAGAAGTACTGTACTACCAGAAGAGTACTATACTCCCAAAAGAAGTACTGTACTCCCAAACAAAATAATGTACTTCTCAAAGGAATAATGTTATCCCAAAGGAAGTACAGTACTTCCAAAAGAGTACTATACTCCCGAAAGAAGTACTGTACTTCCAAACGAAATGCTGTACTTCCCAAAGAAATAATGTTATCCCAAAGGAAGTACAGTACTTCCAAAAGAGTACTATACTCCCAAAAGTAATATACTTCCAAAAGACATACTTTACCACCATTAGAACTACTGTACTCCCAACGAAGTACTGTACACCCAAAAGAAGTACGGTTTGCCACATTAATCATACGCCACGTTGTACCTAAATAAAGGGTGTTTTTTTTAGAGGTTTGTTTTTCGAATAGAGATAAAACGGCATTTTATGGTCAAATCTGGCAACTCTAATGTCATTTATGTTCAGTTTGGTTTGCCATTTCATCATGAACAGGTTGACAAAAGAACAACGCTTGCAAATCGTGCAAATTTATTTCGAAAATAATGGTTCAGTTCGCGAAGTTTACCGCAAGCTCCGTCCATTTTATGGTCGACATAATCGTCCATCAGAGCAATTAATTCGGTTAACCATGGATCGTTTTCGCACTACGTTTACTCTATGTGATAATACGCATCCGCAGAGACGTCGAACAGTGCGCACCGAAGAAACAATTGCCGCTGTAGACCAAAATGTTGGAGAGGACCCGAATGAATCGATTCGCCACCGTGCACAGCAATTGGAGCTTTGTCCATCAACTTTATGGAAGATTTTGCGCAAAGATCTTGGCTTGCGACCTTACAAGATCCAGCTTGTGCAAGAATTAAAGCCGCGAGACCATGCAATGCGTCGTGATTTTGGTGTATGGGCCGAAAATGAGATTGATCTCGATGCTGATTTTCATCGCAAAATTTTGTTCAGTGATGAGGCTCATTTTTGGTTGAATGGCTACGTCAACAAGCAAAATTGCCGCATTTGGAGTGAAGAGAATCCACATGAGACCCTTGAGACGCCATTACATCCACAAAAACTGACTGTTTGGTGTGCTCTATGGGCTGGTGGAGTCATTGGGCCATACTTCTTCTGAAATAATGCTGGAGAGTCAGTTACCGTTAATGGAGACCGTTATAGAGCCATGATAACCGACTATTTTGTTCCCGAATTGGATGGCATGAATGTGGATGAGTTGTGGTTCCAACAAGACGGCGCTACATGCCACACAGCGCACGTCACAATCGATTTATTGAAGGAAACATTCGATGAGCGCATAATTTCGCGGAATGGACCTGTCAATTGGCCACCAAGATTGTGTGATTTGACACCATTGGATTATTTTCTTTGGGGATATGTGAAATCGCTCGTCTACGCCAACAAACCAGAAACGTTAGGGGACTTGGAAGCCAACATTCGTGGCGTTATTGCCGACATACGGCCCCATATGCTCGAAAAAGTGGTTCAAAATTGGACCTGTAGAATTGGCTTTATTCGAGCCAGCCGCGGCGGCCACATGCCCGAAATCATATTTAAACATCAATGGCATAAAATTATCCTTCCAATAAAGCCAAATTGATGGACATTAAAACGATTTTCTTGTGTTTTATTTCAATTCGAAGCTCTATACCTCTAAAAAAAACACCCTTTACAACTTTTGTAACTTTTAAATTAACTACTATAAGTTTAGTAAAAACAATGATAATATAACAAACATAGTTTTAAAGATAAAACTTCAAAGTTTTTTAAAATAAAATCGAATCCAAACTATACTTCGTAGAGGCTTTAAATAAAAAAGCGTTTAAGTTTTTGATATTTAATTCACCCTATTCTCAGTCGTTATATAGTTAGAAGAACAAAAAATAAGAGCCCTTACCAGTTAATCACGCACTCCCTCTCAGAGAAATTCTAGCACAAGAAAATTGAAAACTGAAAATCTATTCGAGCATTTTACAGTACACCCTGTCAAATAATGTTATAGAACATATACATAACTACAAAATATATAAGCTAAAGCATAGATTACGTATGGATTACATTTACATTTATAATATTTGAGAAGCAACAGCAACAACAAAAAGTTAAGCACGCAATATAAAGGAAGTTATATAATGAAAGGACACTCATTTATTCATTTATTTCATTCGTTCGTTTTGTCGTTTTTGCATCAATCCATCAATTTATGTCCCTTTATTAGAGACAACGCTGAACGATGAGGCTCCGCTGATGTTTTTGCTGCTGCCGCCAGCATTCGTTATTGCTACTGTTGATCGGCCTGTTGCTGCTAACTTCTTTTTTTTCGTTACCAATACCATTGATGATGTTGTTGTTAATCAATTGCGTTTCTGACTGACAGGAAATGGCAACACAACTGAGGATAAAATAAATCCCTAAGGGCTTCATTAGAACACGTCGTTGTTGTTGATGTTGTTACAATAGTTAGTTGTTGTTTTTGATGTTGCTATCACTGTTGTTCTTGTTTTTGTGAAGGTACTCTTTTGTTTTTATAGTGCACTGTCATAGGAAATTGTTCAAATAAAAGCGACAAAATGTTCTTATTTAGTAGCGAAAATGTAGAAAATAAAGGAAATTACTACGGATAATAAATTTGAGTTGCAGAAAATTCTAAAGATGCTGCATACCAAAATAATAGCAGCAACTACAGCATTATGGAACAAAAAAATATTTTCTAACAAGGCAAGCAAATCTATCAATAAATAAACAATTCTCAAGAATTTTTATATTACTTAGATAGGTAAATGTTGCCATGCAGAAAATCTAGTAACTAGTGAAAAAGTCATTATGGCTGAAGAAAGACAAGTAACGCCGATCAAGAATATATGCACTTTTCTGTAACTATCACGTCCACTGTTATGAATGCATAAAGTGATTTAACTGATTACTTTGTTTCTAGATATTCATTGATTTTTAGAACAAAATAAGGTTCCATTTGCAAAATAGCAATGCTACATTTTTGAATTTAAAAAGTTTTGACATGTGTATATGCTACCGGCCAAGCTAGCTTTTAGGATAAACTAGTTTTTTTTAGGCTAAACTGATTCATCCTAGCACGCTTCGGATGAACTAGTTTGGCCTAGGCTAAACAGGTTCATCCTAACACGCTTCGGATGAACTAGTTTGGCCTAGGAAGAACTAGATTTTAATAAAAACTAGTTCGCCCGGTAACATATACAATTTAAATATGTGTTCGAAAATAATTTTTATAGAATTTTTAAAAGCCACAAGTGTTTCTTACCTACAAGCCATTTTTACAAAGATAAACTGGGTGTGGTTGCAACTATTGTCATTCCTGTGATATTTCCTGCTGTTAGCTTACAATATTCACTGATATTCTTTTTCTTTATGGCAAATAAATATTTGCGCATATAAGGTAAAAATAAGAATATATAATATATTGCAGACAACAACGACAACAACCTACTATGCAGTACAAGGGATATCAATACAAGCCTGTAAAAATTCCAGTATGGAAACATGAGATGAGAAGACAATATTTGAAGACTAATGAAAAGTACACGACTTTGTAAACAAGAAGAGCATCATGAGCATAGCCAAACCAATAACACAATCAATACCTTAGAATATGTTGAATACTAACATAATAATCGTCAATATTATAATAATTTTGTATTTGGTTTCGATATCAAATTTCTGCAGCAAACAAAAAATATTTGATTTTTTTTTTTTCATTTCTGTTGCATACTTCTACGAGGTATTAAATTACAACTTTTAACTGGCGTCGAAGTTGACAGTAATTGGAGATTTTTGTTTTTCAAAAATTGTGTTTATTTTTCTGAAAAAAGTTAAGTTGAACAAAAATTTTTAATTAAAATTTAACTGGCAAAAAAGTATGCAACGAAAAAACTGTTTGGTTATTTCATTAATGTGGAAGCAATTGATTTAAGATAACTTTTATTGGCGTTTATAACTTCAATGATAATGCAAGTCACTTAATTTTTAAGAAATCAAACTAAATTAAAAAGAATAAAAAAGAAATTAATTGCATTATTACTGAAACAAGAGTTACAGATAGTGTTCATTATCACTGAAATATTCAATGATAATGCTAATCATATAGAACTGTCAAGAATAATTTTAATAATTTATGCAAAGTCTTATAGCCATTAAAAATTCAATGATAATGCAAAATAATCTTTATTTATTTATTTCATTACCATTACTAAATGACAATTAAATATACTTTTCATTGCCACTCTATTCATCAATGGCGATGATGTTTAGTTGTCTTTATCATATAGCTAAACAATGACACATCGATTAAATCAAAATCAATATACAATATTTGTTTTTTATCATTACAAAATTTGTCACAGACAGTATCTTTCATTAGCCATAAATAATAATTTATATCAATATTTTCATCAATGATAATGAATTTATAAAAAAGTTCGATTTTCTAAAACATATTGCTTTATGAAATATTAAATATAATTTACTATGACTACTTCAAACGTTGAGGGAGTCCGAAAACCCTATATAAAGGCTTTGAGTGTTTTTGCTTCTATTGGAAAGGATATCTCGAAATCAAACGAATTGCAAATTGAAAATGAGGTTTGTTTTAGTTTAGTTACCTAATCCGATCGCTGGATAAAGAATTCGAAGCTATGTGCTATTAATATCGACTTGTGACTTTTTCAAGTACAAGCAATATTAATTTTTCGCTTCAAAAGAAATAAAAAAATTAAAATTTTAAGTAATTTTTATGAGAAGTTTGAAACACTGGCCTTTTAAAGAAATAAATATATACGTCAAGCTTTAACATTTTTCTATTATAAAAAAATGTATTACGTGCTCTGACATATGCCATATTCAATAGGTAACAAAAGTACTGATTATGTGCACAGAGTGGTTAAAAATATTCTAACGTTTTAACCTTTATGCTTTGTTTGGCGGGGTGGGTGGTATATGGTATTGTAGACGCATGGGTATGTTAACAAAGTAAAAAAAAAAACACTTAATGCGTCATGCTGTTGAGAATTCAATTTTCTTTTTATTACATTTTAAATTACTTACGTTATAGCTTACAAGAATTTATGAAGCAAAAATGCCAGCATTGTTTTATTACATACGTACATACATACAATGATATAAAGCTGCAATGTTACTGAGTAAAAAGTATCTACAGACTGTAGAAAATAAAACTATGATGTATGGCTACTATTTGAAGTTTGTTTGAAATACGGTTGGATAGTGCAAAAACGTCAAATAAAATGTTAAAGTAATTTCGAAATAAAATTTAAAAAGTTCAAGTAGAATATTATTTTTTTTTGTGAATTCAATTAGAACTTTGACTTCGCTGCATAACGAAATCTTAACTAAATAGATAATGTACAATATTTTTTAACCGTAGCTTAACAATTACTCGTGGGTGTTATCCGCTGCCTTTTAAAAAGAAAAAGAACATTATTGACTACATAAAGCTTTAAAACATCCAAAACTTTAATTCATTCCGTATACCCAATAGATAAATGTTGTGAAAAATATAAGAAAATGAGCTGGTCACTTTAATATCTCGAAAGAACGCAATTTTAAGTAAATTTTTTTCATGAATTCATATGAAAAAATTCTTTGTGGCAAAACGGATAAAAATTTTTGAAACGGATAAAACTTATCCATATTATCTGAAAAGCAAAAATTTTGTTTTAAAGCGAAATAATTGAAAAATAACTATTATTGGAATTTCCAAATACTACAGTGTGGAACTCTCTGCCTTAGTCCAAGTCTAGAAATCTCAAAATTGCACTCTTTCGCAAAAATTTGAATGAAAAACAGCTGTAACATATAATCTGAATCAGAAGAAGCACTTCAAAACTTAAAATGTTAACATCAGCAACATTAAAATAATTCATTTTAGCATTAGCAATAAGGTTAATTATGCAAAATTTATAATAAAGGGTGATTCAATTGGAAACTACAAATTATAAATCTGGCAATATTTTTTCACTGTTAACACTAAACAGCTGATATTAGACATCTTCTGTTATTAAACATAAACAGTTTTAGTTTTGGTTCGCTACTTAAAAAAATGCTGAATTTTAATCTCCAATGGAATCACTCTATACAGGGTAGCTTTCAATTGATATTTGCAATTTGACAAAACATATTTCGTGAGATTTTTTTCTTTACAATTTCATTTATGCTATTGTTGCTACGTCTATGTACATACTAAACTTATTATTGTGCCTTTAGCTGTTTGTTGCATATGCATAATATTACCATTTTCTGTTAATTAGTCTAGGAAATGTTGTGCGACTGTAGTATGTGACTGCCATGTAAAGGGTGTTTTTTTAGAGGTTTGTTTTTAGAATAGAGATAAAACTGGCATTTTATGGTCAAATCTGGCAACTCTAATGTCATTTATGTTCAGTTTGGTTTGCCATTTTATCATGAACAGGTTGACAAAAGAACAACGCTTGCAAATCGTGAAAATTTATTTCGAAAATAATGGTTCAGTTCGCGAAGTTTACCGCAAGCTCCGTCCATTTTATGGTCGACATAATCGTCCATCAGAGCAATTAATTCGGTTAACCATGGATCGTTTTCGCACTACGTTTACTCTATGTGATAATACGCATCCGCAGAGACGTCGAACAGTGCGCACCGAAGAAACAATTGCCGCTGTAGAGCAAAATGTTGAAGAGGACCCGAATGAATCGATTCGCCACCGTGCACAGCAATTGGAGCTTTGTCCATCAACTTTATGGAAGATTTTGCGCTTGCGACCTTACAAGATCCAGCTTGTGCAAGAATTAAAGCCGCGAGACCATGCAATGCGTCGTGATTTTGGTGTATGGGCCGAAAATGAGATTGATCTCGATGCTGATTTTCATCGCAAAATTTTGTTCAGTGATGAGGCTCATTTTTGGTTGAATGGCTACGTCAACAAGCAAAATTGCCGCATTTGGAGTGAAGAGAATCCACATGAGACCCTTGAGACGCCATTACATCCACAAAAACTGACTGTTTGGTGTGCTCTATGGGCTGGTGGAGTCATTGGGCCATACTTCTTCCGAAATAATGCTGGAGAGTCAGTTACCGTTAATGGAGACCGGTATAGAGCCATGATAACCGACTATTTTGTTCCCGAATTGGATGGCATGAATGTGGATGAGTTGTGGTTCCAACAAGACGGCGCTACATGCCACACAGCGCACGTCACAATCGATTTATTGAAGGAAACATTCGATGAGCGCATAATTTCGCGGAATGGACCTGTCAATTGGCCACCAAGATCGTGTGATTTGACACCATTGGATTATTTTCTTTGGATATGTGAAGTCGCTCGTCTACGCCAACAAACCAGAAACGTTAGGGGACTTGGAAGCCAACATTCGTGGCGTTATTGCCGACATACGGCCCCATATGCTCGAAAAAGTGGTTCAAAATTGGACCTGTAGAATTGGCTTTATTCGAGCCAGCCGCAGCGGCCACATGCCCGAAATCATGTTAATGGCATAAAATTATCCTTCCAATAAAGCCAAATTGATGGACATTAAAACGATTTTCTTGTGTTTTATTTCAATTCGAAGCTCTATACCTCTAAAAAAAACACCCTTTAGAAGCAACATACATAAGTAGCAGCAAGTTGCCATAAACGTATACTGATTAAATAACAAATAACTCATATGTAGTTAGCTTTTATGGCTTATTCAACTCCTTCAACATGTAGCAAGTAATACAGCAAAAAAAATATTCAATTGTGTGCAAATTAGTGTACATTTTTTCTTCTAACATTAAGACTATGTCATAAGCTTAAAATAGTTTTGCAAAACAATTTTTTGTAGCAATATACGTTTTTTTTTACTGGAGAATGTCGCACATCTAAGCGAATTTCTATTTAAAATTTATAAAACTCTAAGTCGGGTCATTTCAGTACAACGTACTAAGAGTTACTGCATGAAAATTTAATTTTTTCTTGGATATAAAGTATTTAAGAAAATTATTGCGAAAAAATGGATAAAATTGAAACAACGGATAAAATTTTCCGAATTATCCAAATGATTTTTTTGGGCAAAATAACTGAAAAATACTATTTAACAATCGTTTTTAAACGAAATTAAAACAAAATTTCAGTTCTGAAACAAAAAAGTTTTTCTTAAAAGTTGATTAAAGAATTTTTAGCTTCAATAAAATTTTTAATTTTTCTAGAATTAAAGTATAATAATCATACAAATAATTCAATTTATCCGAAGGGCTAAACTATATTTTAAATTATAGAGAAATTAAATAGTTTTAAGGATATTTAAAACGGAACTATGAAATTTATTAAATAAATCAAGAATAAAAGTTAAGTTAATGATATCTCTTGAATGCACAGGGATTACGAGCATCACTTTCACAGCTGTGAATCAAAAGAAAGAGCAATATTTTAATTTCCACAAGTTTTAAGCAGATATTAAGTCCAAAACGTCTGAAATTAATGTTATGGATAAAAATACTAAATTTTATCCGGCTGTCTGAAATTGAGTCAAAAAAAATGGCTGAAGTATAAAAAAAAGTGTGCTAAAACAAATCAAGCACAGATATTAAATAAAACAAGAATCTTGATCGATGTCAAGTTTTAATAAAAACCAAAGACACACACAAGTGTGAAAGCATTCATTTCTTAAAATAGCACGTTTTAAGAACTTAATGCTTCGGTAACTGATATTTAAATGTATTATTTGTTTTATCCGACAAGCTCAAATCTATTCTGAAAAATTATAAAAGAATAACTTGTATTTTTTAATATACAAGATTTAGAACATATGGAAGATTATAGATTATTTCTAAATATTTAAACTGTAAGAGCGTTACAATCTTAAAACGGATAAAAAATAAATTCGCAGAAAACTTTTGCATTTTATCCGAAGGTCTAAAATTGGATTTAAACAACAAATTATTAAGAAATATTAGCAATTGAGTGGCGTTTCGAATATTTAGAAAACAATTAAAAGAAATATAGATAAAAAGCGATGCTTAATTAAGAGCTCCCTCGCTCTCCCTCAATCTTAAATAAACAGAGCTTAACAATATAATTTACATGATATTATTGCATAGCAAGAAATATGAGGTATAAATATTGACTTTTCTTATATGCAAAACGTTTAAGAATAAATTAGCTCAAAAACGGATAAAATTTATTGCATGGATAAAATTCTCAGTTTTATCCGTATGGCTAAAATCAATAATAAGGGCAAAACAATTACTGAATACTATGTTATGGTTATTTCATTAATGTGGAAGATTATAGATTATTTCTAAATATTTAAACTGTAAGAGCGTTACAATCTTAAAACGGATAAAAAATAAATTCGCAGAAAACTTTTGCATTTTATCCGAAGGTCTAAAATTGGATTTAAACAACAAATTATTAAGAAATATTAGCAATTGAATGGCGTTTCGAATATTTAGAAAACAATTAAAAGAAATATAGATAAAAAGCGATGCTTAATTAAGAGCTCCCTCGCTCTCCCTCAATCTTAAATAAACAGAGCTTAACAATATAATTTACATGATATTATTGCATAGCAAGAAATATGAGGTATAAATATTGACTTTTCTTATATGCAAAACGTTTAAGAATAAATTAGCTCAAAAACGGATAAAATTTATTGCATGGATAAAATTCTCAGTTTTATCCGTATGGCTAAAATCAATAATAAGGGCAAAACAATTACTGAATACTATTAATGACAATTTTTCTAACACTTTCCAAACATATTAGCACAGTTTCAATGCAAGAAATACAGAAATATTAAGTACAGTTCGTACTTAGACCTACAAACACCATTTGTTGTAAAAACATTTAAACTATGGTAGCTTTTTGACTAACTAGAAAGTTTAAGCTCTAACAATTTTATTTTTATATCTTAACAATAAATTTCTTTCTTAAGTGCACTTAATGTTTATTGTTCTCATGCATCTGACTTCTTTATCCGTTCTGGGCACTTTAAGACAATGTTTTGCTTTGTATACCAAATGTTGCCGCTCGTATTCTGACTGTTGCTGCCACGATGCGTTGCAATAGCATTTGTGCATTTTTATGCACTTATTTATCGGTTGTGTGCTGCTGCAGATTTTATTACTTCTTTTTTTAATGTTTATTTTTCCAATGTTGTTGCAATTCTTGTCTCTGCTATGAATGGTTAAAAACTAGTTATTTTTTTTGCTTTGCATTGCTCCCACTTGCAGCTGCACATGCATACTTATATAGAGTTATTGCTGCGTATTTACGCTTTGCTTTTTTCTAGTATCTCAGATGATTTCCAAGAATGAGCACAAATAAGTTTATTTTCCGCAGCGCGGTTTTCTTTTACATTGAGAACACAGCCAACAGCAACATCAGAAAAAACTATAATATCAAAAGAAGAAGAAGAAGTATCATATTTTTCACCAATCTCAAGTTTTTTGTTGTTGCTTTTGTTGTTGTCGTTTTTTCTTCTTATTTTCTACTCATAATATCACATTGAAAAGTTCATGAACTGTCGCTCTATCCGTCCATCTATCTGTGCGTCTGTCTGTTTATCTATCAGTTTGTTTATTTGCTGCTGCTGTTGTATTGTCTGTCCAACGGTTGGTTGGTTGGTTGGTTGATTGCAGCGTTTGTATGACAACTGAAAGCAGCACAGCAGCAACAACAACAACGACAAAAAAAGAGGTCGAAGGTTTTTTACCACAGTTGGTGTTATTGTTGTTGGCTTTGATTGCAATTTGCTACTGCTGTTGTTTTTTTTTTTGCTGCGAACGCCGTTGTTTCTGCTTAAGCATAATAACAAACAAAGCTCGCTTTTGTATTATTAAATGACGTTTTTTTTCCTTTTTTAGAAAAGTCAATTGAATAAATTGCTAAATATTTAATTGTGCAGCAATGCCATTAAAATTGACTTAAAAATGTGGTCATAAGGGGTTAATGACTCGTATGGATTTTCAATTTTTGTTAGCTGTTAGCTAAGATTAACTAAAATAACAAAACGGATAGTATTAATGCAGCGGATAAATTTTATCCGTTTGTAGCTAATGCAGAAAAAATTATAATTTTTCGCTAGAATGTTGAATTTCATATCAAATACTATATATTCAGTAGAAAACTGCAAAAAAAAGCTAAATTAGGATAAATTTAAGTCTCACGTTAACGATTTTGGTTCAAAATCCGTTTAAGGGATAGTGTGAGTTAGATGGTTTTTGTTTAAATTTTTTTTTAATCGATTGAGCAAATTGCAGATGAAATTTATAAAGCGGATATGCTCGAAGTTGTAAATCTTTATAAAAATACTCAACAGGGTTCCAATAAACACAAAAGTTAAAGCCGCAATTGCATTATGTATAAATCGCAGAGCGGATAAATACTATTGGTTTTATCCGTGAAATTCACACTCAAGAGACAGCAACATTTGTTTTGTTTTATTTTTTGTCAGCATTCTTTTTTCTAGTAGTAACAATTGAAAAATAGATGACATAAGCTAAACGGATAAATAATATACATTTTATCCGTGCAGCCCAAATTGCTTAAAACTTTGTTATAACACTCAAATTGATTTTAAGAAATGTTAAAATAAGGCTGAAGTGCACTTTTTCTGTGATTTATTATAAAACGGATAAGTTGCATGAAGCGGATAAAAAAAAATCTATGTTTTTCTAACGCATAACTGAAATTCCAGTTTTGCGTGCTAAAATTTCGAGTGAAAATTATCAAAGGCCAGAAACAATTTATATGTTCTGAGCAGTTAGTCTCAATAAAGTAAAAGTTATAAAACGAATAAAATCATTCACTTTATCCGTGCTGCTGGATATGCTCGGAATTACTTGAAATTTAACAGAAGCACTAAAAAAAATTGCGGTAAAAACTAGTTTCCGTCACATAGAAATTACCCTACTTCAAAAACGCCACACCCATCCAAAGTAAGTAATTTGCATTTCATATAATTACCAAAAATTGACATTGCATTGCAAAAGACGCCTATTTTCTGCTGTATATATATTTTTCAAGAAAGTGATTTCTAATTTATGCACCCCATATGCCTCAAAGGACTTCCAAAACATCATTAACATTTACGTAGCATATAAATCAATGATGACAACGCACAGCACAGAGTATTAAAGCAGCTGGTGATAAAAATAATAAGGACAAATGCCTGTGATGGAAACTGTATGATATAGAAAAAAGGGGTCTTCGACAACACAGAAGAAGGGGTGTTTATTTTCACAAAGAATTTTTAACATCGGCAACAAAAAACAATATAGAAAAAACTTAAAAACAAACAATAAAAATAATTGAGAAATTCCGGAGTGAAAAAAATTATGCAAAAATTGAAAAATAACTTAAACGAATGTTAAAATATTAAATAAACGACAGTAAGAACAGAAATGAATGGAAATGTAGCAAAATATATTGAAAAACATAGAGGGGGCCATTACTCACAAAGTGTGAGTATGACTCGTCAAGGTGTCAGTTAGCCAAACAGTCAGTTATACAGTCAGTGGTCTTATAAAACTCAGCCACTCAGCAATAGTACGAAACGTAGTAAAGTTGCAATTGAAAAGTTTGAAGCTAATGATGGAACCGGCCGGCTACTGGGTCGTCGTTGTTGTCGACATGACGCATGGCAGCGGCGATTTTCCACTGCGATTACGTTTTTGCCAACCAACAAAAGCAACGTTTTTGCACTGTTGATTGTTAGGATTATTTGCATAATTTAACATATTCATGCCTTCTTGCTTTCATTCACAATAAATGAGCGCAAATAAATCAACTTTGTATTGAAAATGCGAAAATTATCATAAAAAATAAAAACAAGAGAACTTTAAAAAAGGTTCATAAACCGCAGATAAGGTTGGCCGCACTGTTGCACGTTCATACTTGATGTTTGACGTGCAGTTCACAGAGCTTGAGTTGAGACGTTCATTCATCGTAAAAGTAATTTGTAGTAAAAATAAAAAAAAAGGATTAAATACATAAACTTGTACGTTATAAAAATAAAAATAATAATAATAATAAAAATAAAAGCATTTTGAGGTAAGTAAAGCAAAACATTTCGATAACATGGCTAAGTGCCAGTTAGAAGAAAAGCAAAAATGAAGGTTGTGTGGAAAAACAAGCACCATAATAGAGCGTTAAATGAGCAATGCGACTAGCTAACAACATTTTAGAGCAAAAGTGTACTTACGAAATGTGCGAAGTGGATTTTAAAAGCATTGGTCACAAATCGGATAAAACTTATAGAGGGGATTGAAATTATCCGTTTTATCCGGAATGCTTAAAATTCGCAAATTCCGAATGCAAAATAAGACAAAACAAAATATCCACTTAAGAAACGTTCGAAAGTGACTCAGAGTGCATTGGTCACAAAACGAGGGAAATTAGTCCGAAACCGGGCTCAGAATTGACCCATCAAGTACGGATTCTTAGATATTTAATGTCAAGTACTTATATAACTGCATATTTTTTTTCTCTACTTTTGAGGCTATGTACGATGTTTTCTTGCAAAACTATGGCTATTTTAAGTTGACATTAATTTGAAACCATTATGTTCTGCAACCCAACAATCATGGGGATGAAGTTTTGATTTTGGGAGTTTCGCCAAACCCAAAACGGATAATATTAATGCAACGGATAAGAATTATCCATTTTATCCGTAAGCTTTAAAAATTTAAACCACAGAAAAAATACAAATAACAGTGATATTCAGTTGGATTTGTGTCCAAAATTGCTTATTGAATGTATTTTAATTACATAGAAAGTCGATTTTGTATATCCAGGGCTATAAAGCCTATGTATTTCACGAATTTTAAAAAGCTTTAATGAATTTCCTACCGGATATATGAGAATGTATATAAAAAAAGAGCCATGTGATAATTTTCAACGAAACATTTCAAGCACATTCAACTCCTTTTACTACTCACTTGCTGTGTTCTATGAATTCGTAATGCAAAATCCTGACAGTTTGCATTTTCATTCCACTTTTTTTTTTTTTGTTTCAGTGAAAACAACATTTGAATGCCAAATAATATCCTGCGCACATAAAGTAAAAGATTTATGCTATGTGTAAAAGCCTGAAGCAGTACAAAAGCAGCATTTACTACATGTACGAGTACATAAAAGCTGTTGCTCGCATCCATTAATGGGAACCATATATCACATATGGTACTGTCAGATGTTCAAATACTACTTAACATATTTTTGCTTGAATTTTTTACATTTTTTTTTTTTGCTTCAACTAAGCTTCTATATTTTTCCTTAAAAAGTTGCAGCGAACAAAAAAAAGGGTTGATTTTTTCGCAAAAACAAAATGTGCTGATTATAAAAACAAACACATAAATTTCACTTGTTGTTGGTGTTTTTCCTTGCATTTAAATTGCGTTACAGATTCAATGGCTGAGCCGAATTCGTATCCTTAAGTTTTTTTTTTCATTGTACGTTCGTATATGCGTGGGAATGTAAATGCGGTGTTTATAGATATTTTGCAAAACATAAGAGTTTTTTTGAGTTTTTGGCACTTTGACTATATAAAATAACTTTTAGTGGCTTTATTCTGATTATAGTTGAAGTTACCATATCTAAAAAGAGAGCATATGAGTGCCATTAAAAAAATGCATAGTTATTTGATAAAACCGCCCATAAAAGCTTTAATAATGGCCACAAGTGAGGAATTGTATGAAATTATGTTGGACGGTGTTTTTTTTCCGAATCTAATAATTCCGGAAAACTAACCTTAAAATAAATAAATATATGCGATTTCTTACTATTCATTTTGTGCCATCTTTATACCCTACACAGAGGGTTTCCGTTTGTAACGCATAGAAGGAGGCGTGGCAGGTATGGAAAAGTATATATATTCTTGATCAGCGTCACCACCTGAGTCGATATAGCTGTGTCCGTCTGTCTGTCTGTCTGTCTGTCTATGTGTCTGTCTGTTGAAATCAAGTTTACGCAAAAACTGAGCAAGCTAATTCAATGAAATTTGGCACACAGCTCACATCTTCTTGCAAGCTGCTAGCATATAAAAATGGGCGAAATCGGTTAACAGCCACGCCTTTCGCCCATACTCTATGTAAATATATCCAAGTCCATTTTGAAAAAAAGTTGCTGCGATTTTAATCAAAATTGGTGATTTGGTGAGAACAACATTAAGATAAGGCTAGGTCGTAAGTTTGCAAAGGCTCTTAAAGAGGCGTGGCACAGCCCTAAATTTTAAGTTTTATGACGCCATTGCTCGTAAACTGTGCAAAATATTGTGATGAAATTTGGTACACTGATACATTTCTTGTGAATTTTGAAGTGCGCATAAAGTGGGCGGAATTGTAAAAGTGGGCGTGGCATTTCTTAGCAATTAAAAATTTGAATTTCGTATAACTCCCAAATGGCACATACGATTTTCATTAAAATTTTAGGGATGATACCACTGAAAGTAGTCAACAATACAAGCCACACCAATATACTGAAAAATTTATTTTAAGGGCGTGGCATAGCCTACAATATTTATAAACGTTATAAAAAGAGAACTAACAACGCAATCGTTATGAAATTTAATATGGCAGATATACTCGCTAAAAGGTGTCTTCTTGCAAAATTTTTGCACAATTGCGTCGGTGGGTGTGGCACCTCCCATATAAGCGAAATACGTTTAATGCTATAGATAGTGTGCTATGAGAGTAATCTTCATAAAATTTTGTGTAGAGGTATCGGTTACTATAAGCTTCAGAATTAAATGAAACTTGACAAGATTGCATC
Organism: Meiosimyza decipiens; assembly: GCA_963680825.1. Taxonomy (NCBI): domain Eukaryota; kingdom Metazoa; phylum Arthropoda; class Insecta; order Diptera; family Lauxaniidae; genus Meiosimyza; species Meiosimyza decipiens. Next base: position 76,487,243 of record OY804260.1, read on the forward strand.
AGTGGGCGTGGCACCTCCCTCATTCACATTAAGTTATAAGTGCTATTTAAAGTGAACTATTGGAGCAATCGATCTGGAATTTGATGTAAGTGCTTTACTGGGTAATAGGTATATATGAATCAAAAGCTGGCGAAATAGCAACAGTGGGCGTGGCACCTCCCATACAATTAAAATACCTTAAGTGGCATAACTATCGAAATATATGAGCAATCATAGTGAAATTTGGTGCAAGAAGTTTTTTTTATAAAAAGCTATTTCTGGATCAAAATCGGAGTGGATTGCACCAGTGGGTCTAAATTTTAGGAATAATTACGCTATACAAGTTATTGTTGTAAAATTTGGTTTGTGCATGTCAATCACGAATATCATTTATTGAAACCAAAATTGGCGGAATTGGAGAAGTGGGCGTGACAATATTCGTGTTTTTCATTTCTATTCCATTTTTTTCAATATTTCCTATATTTTGACATTTTCAGTTTTTTCCAACACTTTCCAACATTTTTGAACCTTTTTACATTATTTTCGACTTATTCAACCTCCTCAACATTTTTTTAACATTTATTTAAAAAGTACTTTTAATGTAGTGTAGGGTATGTAAGTTTCGGCCTGGCCGAAGATAACACCTTTACTAGTTCTTTTTCATTTCTGAGCTATGGTTCATTTGAATTTAAATATTACATTCACAAAAATACAAATATTTCAAGGGTCAACATAAATGAGTGACATAAATTATAGAAATTGCACATTTTAATAAATTTTAGCTCACTAAAATGATATTTTTTTAAAACTAAAACCAAAAATATGCTCTTCAGACTAAAGAATCATTTTGATAAAGATTTTATCGAAATCCTTTCAGTGAATTTTTAATATAACTCTAAGCAAAGTGACAATTATTATCCACTACCAGATGTAGTAAAAGTCAAAGAACTTTTTTCTTGAGTACATGCGGACCAAAAAAAAAATTAATGTCTGCTGTACGAGGTTAATGCTTGAAGTTTTACAATTCTTTTCACAAAATTTATCTCATTTTTACATCCGCTAGCTCGCAACGTCATTCAATCATTCTTTATCCTTTTCATTCTGAAAAAAACAAAAACCCTTTACTGTCGCTGGATTTGAAAGATAAAGCAAACGCCACATTTAATATTCAAGGTCTTGAGTTTTTTTTATGTTTTTCGCCAAGCATAAAAGCTTTATTATTATTATTTTCCATACATACAACTTGTACTTGTTTTGTTGTGTTTGTTTTGTGTATAGTACATTTTTTTCACTTTTTTTAAAAAACAAAAAAAACATTTTCTTCTTTGGTATGCATGCAGTTTTAGAAAAATTATCGCGAGACAAAAGCGTTGTTGACGACGACGACCACCACAGCCTAGAAATTCCAGAAGGAATAATTTTGCACATGCGATTTTTATTATTGTCTGGCTGGTTGGCTGCTGCTACTGCTGGTAGGACTTGCTAAATGGTTGGATGACTGGACTGAAGTGTGGAAAGAGGGTTTTTTTTGTATTTTTAAGTTTCATATGATTTGTGGTATTTTATTGCACAGCTTTTGTATACTATGTTGCATTCATATAAATGCATATGTACGTAAGTATATAGAATGGATTTTATGACCAGCGTAGATAGCAGTTATGTATACATAAAGACAATTGGTTGTCGGTCAATTAAATTGTTCTTGAAAAATAATGCAAAATTTTAGTGTTTTTCTTGCAATCATAACGTTTTGCGCTATAGCGCGAAAACTTGGAATGTGATGCTTATGGGCACATTTTTATTTTTTGTTGAAACTAGGTGTAGCCACATTTCGAAAAAAACCAAAATTTAAGTTAAAATAAATACTTTAGATATATGAAACATGAGTGACGCATAGTTTCACAATGTCACTCTTGTTCCATAGCTGTGAATATTCAGATATACGCTCTCAACATTAGTAAATCTTAGCTCAATTATAAAAAACAAACAACTTTTTATTATATATTTTTATTTAAAAATACAAGTGCTTGCGGCGTTGCCAGTATTTTTTACTAAAATTTGCTGTTTCACTCAAATTTCTTTGAATGAATTTAAACAAAATGAAGTAGCAGCACATTACGTTGCTTTCAACTACAATTTAAGTGTCAGCTTCAAAGTCTGAGGCAAATTCATCGTTATTTGACACAAATAAATAAACAAAATTTTTTTATATGTGACAAAAAACAATTTTGCAATTTTTAATAAGGAAATATTATGTATTTCAGCGTTTTTTTTTTAAAAAGATCAGAAGATATCAAATTTATTTAGCATGTTATCTTTTAATTGAAAATTGTGTACATAACAAGTGTCATTGTGCTATCATTCCGTATGAATCATTATTCTTTAAAATAAACCAATTGTACAATTTTTGCATGCATATCAAATTTAAGTGTTACTCTTAATTGAATTCAAGTAAGTAACAGCTTTCTCATCTTGTTTTTTTTACCAACTCTTTAATTAAATTTCACAAATGACACTCCATCACTTGATCTTGGCGACCTTTCAATTAAAGTTGTTCGCCTCTTTTTTTTCTAAAGACAGGGTTAACATACCCATCTGCATTGTAGATTTTTGTTTATCATCATTTTTCTTTTGCAAAATTTAAATAGCATATTTTTTTTTGTATTTACTTAATTTTATGCAACTTCATTTCCTGCGCTAAACACAAAAAATAAAGGGTTCTCTTCTTTTAGGGTATATCTTTAGAGACTTCAACTGCACGTCTGCAAAATAATTGAGTTCCTTTTATGGTATGGTTTTGTTAAGAAAATTACGATGTTTTTCACAAAACCTTTTGACTTAACGTTTCCCTGCGAATTGTAGTAAACAGTTGTTTTGATACTTTGTTGCTGCACCAAGGGCAAAAATATCATTATGCATTTTATGGCTTTTATTCGGTGCTTGCCATACAATTTTATTGGTGCTGTAAACACAACTTTTTGTTTAGCAGTGAATCTTAATGTATGTGTTTTATTGGCTTATGTTTGCATGAACACAATTCAACTTTGAGGGAAGTGAACTTAGGAATTTTTCAAGACCATATTTTAAACATGCTAAGTACTAAATTTTTTCGTGCACTATAGCCTTTTAAAAGTACATACATTTTTTAAAGAAGTTAATTATTTTTAAAATTAATAGTTAAAGTTTAAAAAGGCATATATTAAGAAACAGCAAGTATTCGTCTAAATTTTTTCGTGCACAAAAATTATTAGGGAACCTTAAAACAAATGTAGTTATTTTAATATAAATTATATTATTATTCGTTCATGTTTGTTCGGAAAGTTCAACTCGGAGTAAAGTGAAGTTCATTTAATTGAGCGTCCAAATTTTTTCGTGCACATCAATTTTTCATAACATCTTATAAGAAAGTCTATGGTTCAAAGTTCAATCTTTAATTTTATTAATATTGCATAGAAAGATTAAAAAAATATACACATCTATGTCTTTTTTCCTATATTATTATTACAAACATGCCGCAAAAAAACACAAAACAAAAATCCCTAAAAAAAATTGTAAATAAGTCGCGCATTTCGCACAAACATTAAGAATACTTTATTCCTTCGCTTGAGTCCAAGAATTGAAGTCTAATAGAAAAACTCAAAAGTTTCAAATTAAAATCATACATCATTAGTTCTTCAATAATTCAACTTATCAAATTAAAGTAGTAGCTTCAGTATTAAATAATTCAAAATTAAATTGTTAGAAATTAAGTAGCAAACGTGTTGCACACAAAATTAAACACAACGACAACGACATTTTGAAGGCTATGTATACCCTTTTGAGCAATGAAACGTAAATGACAACAGCAACATTAGATGCAATCACTCGTAAGTTCCAAGCACAACCTCACCTTGTTTGCATTTATTACGGCTGCTGTTGTCCCTTAGAAAAACGTCGAAGTCTTCTTCTTTTTCTCCTCTACAATTGCCGGTGATATAAGCAATAGCAACCAAACCCACTACATTACATAGTAAACAATATTGCAGCTACAAATTGCAATTTAATGCGCGAGACAATTTGATTACTCACTTGTTGTTGTTGTGTTGCTGTCGTTGTCGTTGTCATTGTCTTTGGCTATAGCTTTGCTAACGTCCACAATTTCTCAATTTAATTTACCAAGCGCTCTTTTTAACTCCTTAAGCCCACTATCACGTAGTTATTTATTGAACAATTGTCGTAATAATGCATAACTTAAGTTTAAATAACAAAATGAAAAGGAAAACTACAAAAAAAATTGATTATGTGTTTTGGTACTTTTGATAAGTACTACACTAAAGTACAAGAAAAATAAATAAATAGGTATATTTCAAATTAGGTTATTTTAAGCAGCAACCCTGAACTCTAAACTTTATCACTTCATATTTCCCCAAGCCATATTGTGATTTGGTAAATGGATATCGATCACGAATATCATGTACTGCATCAAATAGGCGTAATTGTAAAAATGGGCGTGTGGCTAAGATACTCGAGAGCTGCTCTAACTGTTTTGACAGAAATTTAAGACGTGATCCACTTAGCGACAGCCATTAAGATAAAATATTTCTCAATATTGCAAAAACTTGTTAAAGGGCGTGTCATTGCACACAAAAATCTAAACATATTATAGTCGGAGCAGTAAAAAAAAACGTAATAGTTTATGAAATATCTGCTTATCTTGCTACATATAAGGCATCTTTGAATCAAAATTAAGCGAAATATCAATAGGAGTGGCAGTCAGTTACAAATACCGATACACATAGACCAAATGAGATCCATTGTGATACCACAGGGTGTCTGACTGACTGTACTCTCTCGTTGAACCAACCAGATTTCGTAATGAAACTGAATAGCCGACCTATACTGACATGTCTAAGGTCATCCAGATCATCAAATAAAAACGACACAAGTGCTATTTAGCGTTTTCTAGCAAGTGCGGGACAAGAGCAGAGAAGATTTCCATTATTTTCCTCTTCTTCAACATCTCCACAACATCTACAGAAAATAAGACCTAACTCCTAATCTCTCCGCATGTCTGCCGATGAGGTAGTGGCCAGTTCGAGAAATTAGTTTTGACGAACGCTTAGCATTTCGGCCAGATTTGCCTTGTTTTATTACAAGTCGACCCTTGAGTCCATCTTTTGTTAGCATTTTTTACCATTTCTTCTTTAAGCAGTAACTTGCAGGTAGCAAGTGGCATGCCAACACCTTCCTTGTCCTGAGGAATTTGTGCTGTAGTCCCCTGCCTAGCAAGTTCATCCGCCTTGCAATTGCCGTCAATGTTCTATGCCCAGGCACCCAGATGAGGTGAATGTTAAAATGTTGAGACATCTTGTTTAGAGACGAGCGACATTATTGGGCCACTAATGGGTGTAGGAAGACTGATTCTAAAGATTTGTTAGCTGTCTGACTATCTGAATAAATGTTTATATCCTTTTTGGAGGCGTGGCACCTACCGCACAACTTAAATAAATCAAATATTATATTAAGTATACTATCTCAGCAATCATAACAAAATTTAGTTTGTGAATGCCGGCTACTACTACTACTTTTACTGGATCGTAAATGGGCACGATCGTATCAGTAAGATTAACACCTCCCATCTTCGGTATCTCCGAATGTAAAATGGATGAAGCTGCAGCAGTAGACATGGCACCTCCAATACAAGCCAAAAAATAAAAACTGTAGATAAGAAAAGTGTGAATTTGCAAAAGTAGGCGTGATTTCTCCCACATACGCAAAAGAAAAAGTAATGTTAATTTAAGCGAATTTAATATGGGAAAAGCTCAGTTGCAAGCCACTTTGAAACGAAAATCGTCGAGAATGCACCAATAGGCGTGGCACCGTCCATAAAAGTGAAAAAACTTGAAATGTTTAGTAAACTATGTGAGCAATCAAAATAAAAATATTCATGATGTTAAAAGGACTAACTATAAGATTTAAGCTTTAGAGTCATTACGCAAAGCCGCTCACAGCCGCATCTTCTGGTACCCAATTACAGCAAACGAAAAACCCTTTTAATAAATTTTAAAAAGGCAAACGTTAAGTAACTATCATTATAGCTTAATGCAACGACTGCTTTCTTGCATTAAAACAGCGTGAAGGTTCAAACTTAAATTGAAGTTTTTTGGACCCAAAACACAAAATAATTTTCTATTTAAGTTTGGGCACTTTAAGGAGTTTCTTCTTCATTTTTTTTTTGTTTAAAGCTGTAGATATCAGCTGAAAGAAACAAACAATTTTATTTCAAGTAAAACACAAGAAAAAAGTGATTTAAAGTTTAACAAGTGACTTTTTACACACAGCAACAATTGTTGTTGTTGTTGTTGCTTTTGTATCGTTTGGCATTATTATTTAAATGCTTTTTAACCAAATAAACGTGACTTGAGTCCAAGCCACGACGGGAATAAAAAACGTTTAACTCAAAAACAACAAAAAATAAAAAGCAGCCAAGCAGAGGCGGCGCTACAGACGGCGGGCGCAATGCTTTGACAAAAGAAAAAAAAAAAAACAAATCGTGTGATGTAAGTGCGGCGTTACTGCTATAAAGTTTATGTTTCATGAATTTCATTTACTTATATTATTGACTTCATTTTTATTAGTGAATTTCATGCAAACACGATTTATTTGTGTTGTATCTATAGGAAAACTATGTATCTTCCATTCGCATCTCTGTAAGTTGGGGAAATATCGATTTTATTGACTTTTAGTCAGTTCATCGTACGATTTTTTTGTATTTTTTCTGCCACTTTATTTTGGGTGTTACTTTTTAGGCGGTATAACATGAAGATACTTTGCATCTTTTAGTTAAATTAGCTAACACACACACACACACATACATGTATATGTAAGTGCCAGATGAATAACCTAAGCGTCTAATGATTACAAATGATTTGTTAAATTGTATTGCTGCCTACCATTATGTCTACCTAACTATCTGAGAGCCATAAGACTTTTGGGCTGGACACTTTGACTGATTGTATCTATTGTGTTTAGTCGTCAGTTGATGGATGTATCTATGTATTTATCGCGCATCTTTTGCGCTCTAGCGTTTTCTAATTTTATTGCTAATTATAAATTTAAACTTGGTTAAGGTTTTCTATCGATTAACGCGATTTCGCTAATAGAAATTTAACTATCATACGACAATGAAGCGAGTTTTTTCTTGTCCGCTTGTTGTATGTTTTATTTATTTTTGATTGTATTGATTGTTCAAAAAAAAATTTACATATTTTCATCATAAATAATTTTTTCTTTTGAAATTTTTTTTCAATAGACATTTGGTAATAGTCGCCGCGCATGTGCTTTGCATTTTTAATTAAGTGAAATTGTTAGCTACAAATTAACAACATGTGGAAATAAAATTTTAATTAAAGTTAAACATTTTTTTTTTTTTTTAGAAAATCATGACTTTTTTAACCACACCAAAATGACAATAATTATAAATTTAATAACTGATAATAATGGAGGGTTTTTCTAATTAAAAATAGCTATGAATAAGAAATATTTAATTTTTTTTTTGTTGGTTCTCTAAAGTCAAAGAGCTAGATAGAGCTGCTTACTTTATTTATTGAACAAACTTTATAAATTCTTCAAAATTTCAAAGGATTTTCCTCGGTCGAAAGTACCCGGGAAGAAATTTAAATCTTTAAATTAATAAAATATTTAATAAATATTATCATGCTCTATTTTCTTAGCTTAGCTTAGCTTTCTTAGAAAAGATTACTTTAGATCAGCGATGGGCACGTAGTGCCACTTTCCGCCCTCATGGCCCGAACCATTATTCGACGCACAAGCAACCAAAACAAAAAATCCGCAGAATTTCAACGCTATAGACGCACAGCGTTGACTTGAGTTCAAATGAAAACAAAAAACAACACACAAAGGCATTAGCGACGGTGCCGCAATTGTTTTTGTTTGTAAAAAAAAATAACAATTGTTTTTGATATCTATTTTTTTCGATCTGAAATAATTCTAGTTATGAGGACAGTTCAAACCTATGGAAAAAGTCGATAAAATTCTAAACTTATCGAAGCAGGTAAGTTGAAGCTTATCGAAAATCATCGAAAAAAAATCGTTTCGTGTTAGAATTTATTAAAAAGCATCGATAAAACTGATAATTTTTGTCAGCGAAAACGAACAACTAACTATTAAAATTGGAATATCAAAAAACTTCCAAAAGTCGAATAGCATGGAAAAAGTACAAAAAACTTGGATTGTATTGAAGAACCTCGAAAAATGTCAAAAACCAAATGAAAAGTCGAAGAGTATCGCACAGTATCTTAAGTTTTCGCAGTGCAAAGTGAGCGCCATATAAAATCCATTAGCGAGCTTCTTAGAACAGAGAAAAAAAAATAATGAGCCTCCCACTTATAGACAAAGAATTTGGTCTAAATCTATAAAAATCCATAATTCCGATTATTTTGGATCCAAAAAAACAGAAATCCAAAATATATTTGAGTACATGATTGAATTTTGTTTTTTTTTTTAAATGAGATATTTAAAGAGATATTTGCAACAAAAAACATTTTTGACCTTAAATTTCTTAGTGACGCACTACTCGCATCGATGACGACTTTTAAGAAGTTATTCAGAATGACAAATAAAGGCAAATATTGAAAAAAAAATGCATTTTTACTTTCAAAAATTAACAATTTCCTCATATTTTTATCTTAAGATCCTCAACAGCTCGTATATTTAAGTAAATTGCAAACTTTGTCACGCGTTTGTGTTGTGTTCTGTTACTGTTTTATGTATCACATTTTTTTGTTTCGGTCTCTTTTTTTTGTATCTTTACTTGTTGTATACAAATAAAATGGTAATTAATTGTGTAAACAACTGTTTTGTGTGAAAGATAATTATTGCATTTGATTTATTTGTGAAGCACAACGTGACAGATGACGACGATTTTTTCTTTTATTTTATTTTTTTGTTATTTTTAGATATACATAACATTAAGTATCTTAAAAATACGCCACTTAGTAAGAGGGGGGTGGAACTGAGTAAGAGTCACTTTGTAGCATTTAAAAAAAACCAGCAGCGTATAAAAATACAGGAAATGAATACGCAAACAATCGCAGCTTAAACTTAGATGTTTTTTTTGATGAATTCATAAGCTGATGTTGCTTTTATGTAACAAGTGTAGTATTCTATTAACAAATACTTGTTATAGGGCAAATGGTACTTTAAATCATTATCTACTATTGAAAAGGGCAATGCGCAATTACTTAGTTTTTTTTTTTTTGTAACTTACAAAGTTCCAAGATCATATTGGAAACCTACCTGCAATAAAAGAAAAAATATCATTAGTTTTATGGTACGAAATTACTTGCATGTAATAAATATAGAGGCATGCATAATTACGGTTCAGTATATGGCTTATCCGGTACGGCTCGAAAATGTATTTTTTCTGAGAATTTCTAGAACTTTTTAAAGGGTTCATTTGGATAAAAGAAGAAGTCATACCAAATTTGTGTTAAAAAGAAATTTTGCTTGATATACGAGTAATCTAATATTTACTAGCGCCGCAACTGGCCAACATTTAATGTAGTCTGAAGGTCAAACTTTCAATCAATTTGTCAACAATTAAGGCGTTATTTCTGCAATAACACGAGCTATATGGATTTTCAAAACGTCATTCACACACTACCACAAAAATTAACCAGAGTTGTAAGGACGCTCGATCTTGGTGCCCAATTGACTTCATAACTGCAAAAGAAAATTTTTTCTGCAGGGTGCTTTCAAAGGGTGTTTTTTTTAGAGGTTTAGTTTTTAAATTGGCAGCATTGCTTTTACTGACAATCAATTTGACAGCTGACAGATGTTTTGTGCTCAGTATGTTGAGACATTTTACTGTGAATAAAACAATGTTAACTTTAAATTCACTGAAAATTCGCATGATTTGCATGCATGCATACTGCGCACAAATCATCTGTCAGCTGTCAAATTTATTGTCACTAGAAGCAATGTTGTCAATTTAAAAAGTAAACCTTTAAAAAAATCACCCTATAATTAAACTGAAGAAGATATTAGCATAGGTCAGCTATTTAGTTTTATTACGAAATCTGGTTGGCTCAATGAGAGCGTATAGTTACTACCCAGTGGTATCACAGTGGATCAACGTTTGGTCTAAGTGATTCGGTTCGTAAATGGCTGCCACTTCTACCTAACTTAAGCTATACCGAATTAATTTTTTTTGTGCCAAATTCCAAACAATTTCTTATGAAAACTTTAATTCTTAAATATTATATTCAGTAAGCGAAAACTTAAGCGATTATTTCTTTAGATAGAAAAACTTAAATTCACTGAAACACCACCCCTCTGAAAGAACACCCTTCATGGTTACAAACGGTGAGACCAATTGAATATACCCACTCTATAGCATATATAAATAAATACATTTAACCCTCGAGGAACCGTATATTACACATACACAGCCGCTAACAAATGTGCTCCTGGAACATTACAATCAATATTTACATGACTTTTCAAAAAGGAATAAGCACAACAAATGACAAGGATATTTTGAAGACAAACCATTTTTTTCAAAACCAACCACGCCCACATATGTGAGCTATCATAAAGAAATAATGCCATGATTTGCTATTTTAATTAAATGTAATTCTTTTTTATATATAACGTAATCAAAACTATGAGAACTTTGCTCGTCAGCAAAAGTTGGACTTTTGGCAGCAGCAATAACAACAAACACAACAACAGCTACACCAATACATACACACATACATACGTAAAGGTGTGTGTATGTGTACGTTTATGCACGTATCGCATGACTCATTTTCAATTACAATTTTTCAATGCGGAGTTTTTTACTGCCTTTTTTAGCTACACATTTGTAGTCGGTGTTGTTAAAAATGTTGTTGCTGATGCTGCTGCTGCCGCAGTCGCTGCTGTTAACATTGCTGTTGTAGCTACAAAATAACAGCCAACAATAAAAAGAGCAAACAAAACAACTACACCGTAGATTCCAAAGTGTATAGTACGTACATACATATGCATCTATAAAGTATCTGTGTGTGTAGCAAAAGCGTAAAGAAAGCAGCGATAAGCGCTACATGCTACACGACAATGCTACACTAAAATGGTGTAGCGACAGAGATGCAAAGTTTGTTGCTTTGTGGCGCGCATGAATACAAAATATGCCGCCGCGCTGAAAAGTACAAAAAAACAAACTCGCAGATACACAGCAACGCAAAGTGATAAAAAAAAATTTTCGTTTCTTTTTTTTTTCCTTCATTTTATTTTCGATTTTTCGTTGTGTTGTCGTTGTGCCGTTTGTTGTGTTTATTTTGTTGGACAATTCGACGCTGTAGTTTGGTTTTTGGCTAAAAACAAAATACAAAAAAAGAGTCATGTTTGCCCAATGTATCCGTAAGATACACGACGTATTTACATTTTTTTGGAACTTTAATGTTTTGTTCAACGTTTATTGTTCGCTTTGTAATATAGGGAATGAAATTTTCACACAAATACACGCGTCCTTATAAATATATACCACACACACTAACAACAACAGCAGCCGCAGCGCACTCAGGCAAACTAACTATAAGATACTTCGCTGTTGTAGATATACATACATGAAAAATGCATTTTTTCAATTCAAAATACGTTTGTTTTAGAAACAAAAATTATGAAAGAGGTTATACTTTTCATAAATTTAAGTTTTTTGTGCATCCTTAGCTGTCTAGCTTAAGGGATATTGCGAAATACAGCGATTTAAAGTGTTTTTTCCAAAACAAAGTACGCTGTTGCCAAATTTCAACAAAAAAGAAGATAACAAAGAATGAATGATAGAGCAAAATATGATTAGAATAGAGTAGAAACAAATAAAATGGCCATAACGAAGTGCATAAATGAATACACAAACAAAAAAACTGTGTGATCACTTATGTTCTATCTGATGTCTGGTTAATTGTATCCGCATGATACTGTGCATTAGACAGTCCGTTGCTTTCCGAATTTTCTGTATAGAGCAGCATTGCATATCTTCGTTTTTGTTAAAAACAAAAAAAAACATTTCTGACGTAAATCATTTTATATGATTTTTTTACTCGAAACTTATAACTTCCACAAAAATGGTTCCATCTAAATTTTGAAAAAACAACAAATTTTATCTTCAGCGTCAGTATTGCGCGTGCCACTAAAAAACGTTTATTTTTTATTTATTTCTTGCTCCAAAACTATTTAGCTTACAAAAACATTATACTTCTTAAAAAAGATGCACTGAACAAAATAATTTTAATAATTTTATGTAATTTGAAATAATTTGCAACGTCCAAATGCGATTTGAAGCTTTGAAAAATGTAATTAAATTTGGTTGTATTAAAAGCAAACAGAGAAAATATTATTTTTACTGTTTTCAACTTTAAAATTTGCGACTTAAAGTCAGAAATAATGTTTCCAATTTCCAGTGCCAAATTGTCCGAGTGTAAAAAACCAAAAAATAAACTAAGAAAATGGAAGATCACCAAGAAGGGTTCTATGAAAAATTTGAAAACGAAGTGACTGAATTTCGCATGTCATAAAATTTCGAAATTTTCATCATAAAAGAGTTATGTAATCATTCCAAATCAGATATAAAATCCCGCAAATTATATGAAGGCTAATGTTTGGATGTTTCGCCACTCTATGACGCCTCAACGACTGAATGGATTTTAGATGAAACTTGGTGGGTAGATAGTCGATGTTCTGTACTAGCCCTTAGCTTACTTTTTATCCCGAATTCATTCTTCTTGGCACCTATGACAGCTACAGTTACGAATTTTGATATATGAATGCACACACATTACCTCCTAAGAAGCATTATTTTGGCAACTTTAGTTGTGACATTTGATGCATGGTAATTTAGTTTTTGTGCCAAGCACCTTACAAAATATGTTCGGAATTGGACAACAGGGTGACGCACTACTCATACAATAAAAATAGAATGCCTTACATTATAATTGAGAAAGTTTTGATGGTCTGATGTTTGAATGTTTGTCAGTCAATCACGTCTCAACGGCTGAACGAATTAGGATAAACCTTGTTGGATTGATACTCAATGTGCTGAATTAGCACATGACTTACCTAAGTCAACGTTTACACGAGCAAATTCGGCCAGACAAATTCTTGTCTTTTCTTTTTTGTGAATTTGTTTTGCGTTTACACGCGGAAACTAGAATTTGTTTGTGCAAGAAAATTTCAATGGAATTACTGCGTCAACCCGCCACAACAAACGTAAATTCAAAGCATAGTACACCACCCTTTCGTTTTTTCCTTCTTGCCTACAAACAGGAAAACTTTCTTTCAAGAGTTTCCTCGTGTAAACGCTGTCTAAGGAAGAACAGTGACAACTCACATGTAAGAAAAATACTCTTAAATTGTCATATCTTAGCAGCTATGAAGAATATAGCTGTGAATATAATAAATGAATGTATAAGTCCATTACCCATTTTAAGGAAATTGTACAATATGGGCGCGATAGGCGTGACACCTCCCATACAATTAAAACGCTATAATTTCGCAACTATGGCAGCTGTAGTTGTGAAATTTGGTATATGGATGTAAATTGTCTATACTAAGCACCGAGAATAATGTAGACAAGATTGACCAACGTAGCGTGCGCGGGCTGAGCCTTAGGTACAGCTAATATAAATAAAAATAAAACACACGCACTCAAAAGAAAACAATACAATAGAAAAGTTGACAAGCGACACTTGCTAAGGCTAAATGAAATAATGACAACATAAATAAAAATAAAAGAACCACGTAGACTAAGCTAGAGCTGAGTTGGCTGGACACAACAGCTATGCACGACAGGTTCAAAATACGCAGGCAAGAAGAAAGGAAAAATAAAAACATAATAATAATTATAAAGAAATAACTAAAAAAAAAACAACACGAACAATCGAAAAAAAATCAAATGAGAAAGAGTCACCACCAGAAGCCATGCTGGAGGCAAAAATACAACAATAACGATTAGCTGACGATAATACGTAGAATTTTCTACAAGCAAAGATTTCCTGTTTTTCCGGATTTTCAACTACGACTTAAAAAGCAAAAAAAAAAACAAAAAAAATACACTAACAACAACATAACATAAAATCAAAGATACTAACAAACAGTTGAGGTGCAGATGATAATGAATGCAGTTGATGAAAATGATGATAATAAATGATTTGAGCTTCAAGATTCACAACAATGAGGTTGATCGGTTGGTTGATGCTCAAGATTTAACTACCTAAGCATTTTAGAAAATGTTTTGAAAAAAAAAGATAGAGAGAAAAGAAGAAAACTCGAAAGATTGCTTTAACTTGGTTGGTGTTGGTGTTATGTTGATGTTGCTGATGACGACGCAACAAAATGCTCCTGTTCCAACAACATGCGATGTTGCTGCTTGCTATTAAGTTTTTGTTTTTCATTTTTTATTTTTATTTTTTTTGAAGGGGAGCAATGTAAAGCGCGTTTTCTAAGCTACAACAACACCAACTAAGCTAACGAATAACAAGAAAATTGGAAAAAATTAACAAAGTATATCATTATATGTCGATGCAATGTTAGCAAAATGAAAGGATTGTCTCACTACGTCTATATTATTACCCAGGTGCTATGAGTTGTTAAGTTAAACTAAGCACAGGAAAACTGATCAAGTGCATTTTTCCTTGCAATTATTTTGTATATTTAGTTGGAAAAAATTGTCAGCAATTGCAGCAAACTTTCTCAAGTTTATCGATTTTATATTTTAAATAATTGTGCAAAATTTCATATAATTGAAATTGCCAAATTATCATTTTTTACTTGGAGAAAGGGGTAATATTACTTTGGCAATATTAATTTTGTTTTTTTTTATTAAAACTATCATAGAAGACAGTAGTCTATCAATTAAATGGACATTTTTGCAAGATAATGACACCAAACACTCCTCCAAAGTAGTAAAGAATTGGTTTAGTGCACAGAAAATCGACGTTTTAGATTGGCCAACCGAGAGCCCTTACTACTCGTAAAATCCAATTAGTTAAAAACTTTTTTAACGAAGTCAAGGTTGAAATCGTAAAGAAATTATAGAAATATGGACGATCTTTGGTCTGCTACACAGAAAGATTGATATGCCATATCCAAAACAAAATGTCAACATATCATGGAGAGTATGGCTTGCAGGTGTAAAGCTGTCATCAAAAACAGAGGGTAGATCACAAAACATTAATAATTTAAATGTTTTACACACCTAAAATCTGAGAAGTGCAATTTTAACAAGATATTTTCTCTTTTGACAGATTGTGCCATTTGTGTGTCCAGCTCATTTCTACGGTTTTTTTTACAATTTGATCATTTTGGTTCTTCTATTAATGAATTATAGCTGAAGTTTGTATTATTATTGAACATCAAAAATAATATACCTTTGTAAAAAACAAAACACTTGTTTACTAATAATATTTACGACAAGGTTGCATAAGAAAAAATATATAAAAAAATTGTGGCATTTATGTGTCCATGGCTTTAACTATTGAAGTTGCGTACCAAAGAAGAAAAACAATGATACCAATATCAGAGTTTATAAGAAAATATAAAACTGTTATAACCATAGTCCATTTTTTTTGGCCATAATATCCCTATTTCCCCATTTTGAGACTGCTTCTAAGTTATACTGATGCAAAATTTTTAATAAATCAAAGTAAGTTATTACCAGCAGTTGATTAGAATTTTTAAATCACATTTTATAAAAAAAATACGTACGAGCATATTGCAAATACCAAATGTTATTTTCTCTAATAAACAAAAACATTTTAAAAACAAACAAATTTACTTAAAAGAATATACCTAATGCTTTTAAACAACAAAAAGCACTAAAATATTTTGTTATAATTTTCTGCGTGACATTTCCGTGTTTTTAGCCATAATTTATATAATTTTATTATACAACCTTTATTTATGGGTTTTTTGCAGTCACAACCGAAAAAAATGCATTAATTTGCATGCCTGTGCTGAATCATGCAAATAAATATAGGTAAAACACTAAATACAATATATATAGACAGCGAAAGATATATACATTAGACTGACACAAAAATACTGATACTCTTCGGATTTTTAGGGCAAGTTTTTTTTAATGTTATAGTGTTCATTTTACTGAACGATTTTTTATTGGTTGATGACCGCTAAACGGTAAGATTTACGGAGATATAGACAATGGAAGTTGTGGAAATAACATATTAAATTATCTTTCAAATAGTATACATACATTCGCAACTTTAAGCAAATCTTTGTCCGAAACTCCCCATGTCAATACATATCCTCTGTAACTGAAAACTTGGACGGCAAGATGAACACTATATAGTTAATTAAAAAATTGTATATCTGCTTTAAATACTTTAACTTCGACCATATTTTGGATTTTTGCATAAAAACGATGACTGATCACTCTATCAAAATTATATAAGAAAATTTGTTTGATGTTTTTTTCTAATGAAGTTCCTACTGAGAGCAATCACTAAGTATCATTTTTGGATTTTTAAAGAAAAGCAATATTTCAAAATTTTATGCAAAGTAGGTACTACGAAAACATTTATTGGATGGAAATTCATAAAAGGATAATTTTTTTTGTGTCAGTCTAATAAACATATAAGTATATATACAAATATATATAAAAACATAGAAGCTTTTGCACTTAGGCGCTTTTGCTTAAATTCTCAAGAAAACATAAAAATACAAATAAAAGTACAAATAAAAATAAAATCTAAAAGCTAAATGTGCATTTATTTTGAACAACGATTTATAGTACATTTTAACGAATTGAAACTGAAACAAAAAAATATATATACAATCTCATCATTAGCTTTCAAACGAAGCGTCGTAACTAGAAAATTTATTTTTAAAAATAAAAATTAAGAAGAAAAAACAAAAGCAAATAGAACATTTGTGGCAGTCAGATTTCTTCATTAGTTAAGGTTTTAAGTTTTTTTGATTTGCATTTCCTCCGTTCAAGGAAACTTTAAATAAAAAGTGCAGCAGTAGTTGTTGTCTTTTTGTTGGCTACTACTTATTATTGTGTACAACTAAATGTAACAATTTTAAATTTAAATCTTGCATTTGTCAAATGTTTCCAACGTGACGTTTCTAAGTTTTAGATTATAGTCACCAAAGGAAAATTTAAGGGAAGACGAATGACATTTCAAACAAGCAACAACAATAACTAAGGTGAAAAAATTCGGCATTGAGAAAGGTTGGCTGCTGGCTGATTGGCAGCTACGAGCATTTTTTTTTATTTAATGGCATGAGTGCATTATAATTTTAGTTCTGTTTTAAAAATTTTGTTGTAGACATTTTTAATTTATTTAACGAAAACTAAACTATAAGCAATGCTACGCAATAAGGTGATTTTAATAAAAAGTTCCAATTATGATCCCAATTTTTTGTATAGAAAATCGTTTAGATTTTATGTATGACATTTTTGTTATAATTTTTTATTAAAGAAAAACCAAAAAAAGTATTTTATTTTTTGTTTATTTAATTGGTTTTATTTTATTTTTTATTTTTTTTAATTTTTTTTTTATTTTTTTTTTTATTTTTATTTTTTTATTTTTATTTTTTTATAAACTTATTTTTTTTATTTTTATTACTTTTTTTATTTTTATTTCTTTTTATTTTTATACCTATTTAGTTTTATTTTTTTACCTATTTATTTTGATTTTTTTATTCTATTCAGTTTTCATATAAATTTCATTTTTTTTTAATTTACTTTTTTAATTCCATTCGTTTACTTTATTAAGCTTTTTTTAATTCTATTTTTATTTTCTTTGTTTTATTTCATTTTGATTAGATTGTTTTGCACTATTTTTAGATTAAATTTTTTATTATTATTTAAATCACTTATATCAATAAAGGTCGAATAACAGAGCCAAATTTAAGTAATTTTTTTATTTTGTTTTTTTATTGTCTTTATATATTATATATTATGTTTTATTTTTTTAATTATTTTATTTTGATTATTTTTTTTTTATATATTTTATTTTGATTTATATTTGTTAATCATTTACTTTTATATTTAAAGCTAATTTTATTTTTTATATATTTTTATTCAGCTTTTAGTTTACTATAGTAAAACCAACTTTTTTATAATTACTCTATATCAGATAAAATTTGTTTTATTTTTTTCAAACAAATCGTTTTCGCAGTGTAGGAGAAATCAAACGCAAGTACAATGAATTTATTTTCCCAAGTTAATTTTATGCAAAGTTCTTTACTATCGCTATTTTTCCAATGCCTTTTTTCCGATGCTTTTTAAAAACATAAAAGAAAGATGGCGTTTTATTTAAAAAGAAGATGACATTTCGAAGCAAAAAAAAAAAGTTTTAAATAGTTTTTTCGGAATTTTGAAATTCGAAAAATTTCTGAATAAAAGTATATTTAATGTGGAGGTTTTCACTTCATTTTAAAAAATGTATATATTTTTTAAGCGTTTTCTCTTTGCATTGCAAAAAACCTTACTACGTATTAATGTTTTTCTCTATTTTGTGTAATTTAAGCACAAAGCTTTAATTCACAAAATAAATACGAAAAAGTACCTACCTATTCTTGATAAAATTGTGTAATAAAATACGCTTCGAAAGTATACGAATTTTACTTGGAAAACCTGCATAGATAGCTATTTTATTTCCACAACGCGTAATCTGTTATTATTCTACAATTAAATGAAATGGAAATAATAACAGTTCATTCTTTCTTTTTTTTTCTTGTTATTTTAATATGTAGATACTCCCATGTTGTTTCGTTTCGTTTCTGCTGGGAAAAATAACAAGTGCATTTTTACACGCCTACAAAGAAAAAAACATATACTATAATACTGAATAACATATTTATATGCCATGATATTTATTTTATGGTAACCATAAATTGTGTAAAGCACATAAATTTTTTGATAAAAAATGCCAATACTTGAAAACAAAACAGTTTATATCCAAAGCACAAAACATAAAAAGCCCTAGCTACTTTTCATGCGTCACTCACGTTTCATTGCCTCCAACATTTTTTAAGCAGTAAAGCTTAGGTGACCTTTTGTGGCTAAGTTTTCGAAGGTCTTATAGTTCATAAAGTTATCAAAAAATTTCAGTAAAACTTTTCAGCTGTACCCCAACGCCAGCCATTGTTCTTCATTGTGATATTTTCTAAGCGAATATTTTTTTAAAAAATATCACATGTAATCTGACTTTAGAAATTAAATGCGTCAGACAATGAATAATAAAAACTTATTCGATTTTTTTATTTTTTTAGTTTTAGCTGTAGAATTTCTTTTGTTTTTTTTTTAATTTTCTTGTTAATTAAAAAAGTTGAACTAGCGTTAATTGACCACAACAACAAAAAATCGTCGTGTACACAAAAAAAGAAAATTTAAATAGCTGCCACAAACAGTTGTTGTACATTTATTTCTAATTAAATAAATTGAAAAAAATGTATTTTAATCTACAAGTTGTTAAGCCGGTACGACAGTTTTTCTTTGATTTCTTTAATTAATTAAATTACTTTATTGTCATGCTGGCGTTGTCAAAATAACAAGTTAAGCAGCGAGGCTTAAAATTCATTTGAATTATATTTGTGTTTGTTGCTAGCTAATTTTTTTATATTTTTCTAAATTTTTCCAAGAGTGTAATTACGACTCCCTACTCGCACATCATTGGCAATGCATCGAGAGTATTATCTGCTTTGAAAAGTTTTTCTCAATTATTTAAAACCATTCGAACCCTTAGCTACCCGAAAATATCACAACCATGTGACGATGAGAAATAAGATATAGGCCGAAGGCTTTTCTGGGCACCTAAATATTATTTCCTATTTAATTTTTTAAAAGCATTGAATGGGTTAAAACTTTCATTTTCTATAAAAAGGCTTAAAAGTATGACAGTGAAACCAATATCTCTCTTAAGCAAACACAAATTCTTTTTATATGGCACCATTTTTTCGTTCAACGCATTTAAAAGACTTTTCAAGAAAAGCATAGCTTATTTTCAAATGCGGTTAGTCGCATAGATTTATGAAACATTTAAAATTGTACAAAATCACAACCAAAAACCTTTAACTTACGGACATCATGCATTTTAGTACAAATAATATTAGTCAGTTCTTTGGCTATTATCACAGCCCAAAAAAATAAAAGCAAAACTTAAAAAAAAGTGCCACAACGGCTTTATTTCAAAAACTCAACTATCAGTTAGCTGCTCACTTTAGATTAGTAAATTTTGTATTCAATAATTATTTATTTATTTATGTGCTTGCGTGTCGAAAAATGACCTTCGATTTTGAAAATGTACAAAAATAAGTCAATACAATTCAGAAAAGTGCTATAAACGAAAAAAAGAGCAACAAAAAACACTCACAATCAGTTGAAAAGCTGTTTTTCTAGTTGCTCAAGTAACGACTAGATACAAAACGTATGTAGGTATTTCAAATGAGTTGGAAAAACAAGACGAACGAAAAAAAAAACGCTACGCATACGATAAATTTTCAATGTTAACCTAAAGATATACACAAAAGTATCTGAGACAACAAACTTAGTATATCTTCAGGGTTACGGGTAAAAAAAAAAGTAAAAAATGTAAAAAAACGCCCCAACTTCAAATAACGACATAGTTTAAGATATAGATAGATACACATGCTATGATTTCTATTTTTTTTTTCATTATTTCATTAAAAATAAACAAAATAATGCGTCATTGCAGCATGAAAAAAACCACAATACAAAATAAAATACATTCATTATACGTATGGATATAGAGCTTTTTGCTACCCAAAGTTATGAGTAAGTAAGCCAAAGAGTTACAATTATGCGTAAGTTGTTTACGGTATTGTCTGCCATTATAATCGTTTTTTTTTAGTTTTTTTTTGCTTGTCTACATTAAAAATTTTAATCTATTTTAATGTATTCACTGTCAATGTCACCATATAGTTAGTTGAAATTGTATAAGAAACAGAAAAAAATCTACCCAACATTTCGTTAAAAGGCAAAAAATGTTACCGTAAGATACCTCCGTTTATTGTTGATGCCATCATACCTTGTATTATGGCCATATGAGGGAAGTTTAACGTACGATGTGGCTACAATTCATTGAACCAAGTCAAAGTCAAATGTTAAATACCATTAATAATTTTACGATTGTAATAAGGAATTAATTTTGAAAAACAATATTTTTTATAAGGGTTATAAGCTTAAATAGACCATGTAAATAAAGTTGACAATTTTCATTAAAAAGTTTCGCTAACAATTTAGAAACAAGAACTTTAAGCAATAATGTTTAGCGACAATGTTCAGAAACAAAGCTTAGCAACACATACTTTTTCAGCAATAATGCTAAACAGTAATGTTGTGTAAAATATACTGCATTAAACAATGGCTTATATCATTCTGACAGTTCATCTGATTTATCTGACTTATCTGATTTTATGAGTTAATTCAAAATTCTACCGACCCACCAATTTATTGCTTCATAAGAACATCAGTCAATTCATCAATCTGCTAATTCAATAACTTATCGATCAATGAGTCAAACAATTACAAATTAATTTAACGAAGCTCATAGTTTTGTATAAAAAACTTAATTTATATGCTGACGGATTTAAATTAAACATCCCGTGAATTAGCTAGATGCTTTGCCCACACTAATGTATCACTATCAAAAGCTATCAGTTCATGAAACATTTTTTATCAAATATTTATTCATTTGTAAAAACTAAAATTAATATTTTAATAACTTTTGTCATTTACTATTCAAATACGGAGAACATTTATCCAGACATGAAGACGCTTTGTGAAACATATGGGGACTATCCCATATTGATGAATTGTAGTAAGCGACTAGAGAAGGTTTTTTCAAGTTTTTGAAGTGTTATAGAGCTATAGATAGTTATTTGATGTTAAATTATTAACTCGTATATACAATCGAAGCATATGTGACTCACCAGGCATTCCCCCGCAAACGTTACTAATCTTCCTTTCTTCTTAAACAACACGTTTGTAGGAAGAATCCCCGGCGATTTGCTCAAATGCTTAAAAATAGAAAATTATTTAAAAAAAACAGTGAGACATTTTTAAAAGTCTTAGATTGAGATATGCCTCACTGCAAGCTTTTCAATGTTTTCAAGTTTTGATACTCGTATAACATAACGTGGTTGCAACTCAAAAAATCAGAAACAGAACCAATTCACGGCCTGCTCAAAATAAAATATTTTTTTCTTGAAATGGTACACAAAGTTATATTTTTTTGGGAATATATTAATGATCTTTTTTAATTTTTCAATAAATTCATAAAATATTAACAAAAAAACTTTACGACCTCTTTTTTGCAGACACCCGGCTTTGACCTTAAATTCCGTGTTAATCACGGTGTCATTTGACAACCCTTGCCTTGTCTTTGCTGTTTTTACTTATTTTGTTATAGTTAGTGAGTTTATTTAGCAATTTGTTTTTACTATACACTCAATTATACGCATCGCAGGCAAACAATTAAGTTGTTTGATTTTTCCAATAATTTAACTTATGTTGGCGTTGCTTTAAGTTTATGCAGCAAAGTACAGTATTCCATATTATGTAGGTAAAATATTAATTTCAAAGGTGTCTCACTGTTCGCACACTTTCCTAATCTTCTTCTGATATTAAAACATAGCATCTTTTAAGCCTTTTTTTTTTGTATGTTTTCTTAATTATCTTATGTAGCTTTAGCATATAAAAGATCTCATGTTTTAAAAAATTACTTTCTAATCATTTGCTGTAGAAAAAATAAGCAATTATAAGTCACATTTTTTTAAAGCCCCAGAAAAATATTAAAAAAAAAGCAAAAAGTTAAGAAAGATAGCTCATAGAAACCCCACAGCAAATATAAACACAATACATACAACTGTCTAAATAAAACTGGCGAAACTAATAAGTGGAAAAAGTAACATTAATGAGTTAAGAAAAATTCATTAAAAACGCATGACAACAACAACAACAACAACAACAACAACAGCAGCAATAACCTTTAAAAAGGAACGGACATCATCATATAGATCATATACAAACATACATATGGTATGAATATTACGTAACATTCTAAGTTTATTTTTATTTATTAAATCGTACAGCAATAGGTAAAAGTACAACAATAAAATCAACACAGTTAGTATGAAGAAAATAAAACTAAAAAATATACAGATGCAAACATACACAAAAATTTAAGCTGAACACGTCAACAAATATGGCCAAAAACCTGTTAGTTCACAGCATAGCACAATAAAAGAATATTAAATAGAAAAATTATGTAGAAGATTTAAAAAAAAAATTAGCATTTCTTTAAACGAATGAAATAGACAAAACTAAAGCAAGGAAAAATATTTTTAAAAAAAAATTAACAATGGCGCCAAAGAACATAATGACTTGGCTCAAAGTAGAGATTTTCTACCATTATTTGCATACGTAAGAAAATCTTTCATTAAAAAGGTTTCAAAGAAGCTGTTTGAGATAGAGGTAATCTGAAATAATATAAAAAGTAACCCCAGACAGGGAGTGCTGCAACACAATTAGTAAGGTATTGGCTTTAATTATAGGTATTAAGCTGAAAAGCCAGACAAAACCATTAAAGCACACAAAAGCGTATCAAAAGCTGACGAGAAGAGACTTAATGTTGTAAAAAAGCATAGAAAACTGTTTTGTATAGATTTGTGGTAAATGAGAAGAAAACAAACAACAATTTATAGGGTCGAAACTGGTGAAATTTTTTTTTTAACCAAATTTGTATGCATTGATCTGCATATTTTCTAAACAGCCGAAAATTGTAATAGATATATTTTTTTTAATCTTCTGGAAAAATTTCTACATGGAGGGAAATGAATTCTCTGCACCAATATTCATTATATTCGAATTTAGAACTATGAAAGTATTGCATGCTTTATGAATTTTTACATATTTTACTTCATTTTTTTTTTGTTTATTTGATTTTGATGTTTTTTTATTCTTTTTTTTAATTTTGTTTTTAATTTTTTTTAACATATTTTTTAACATTTTTTTTTAAATGTTTTTTAAATGTTTTTAATTTTTTTTTAGTGATAGTTTTTCGACCATAAATTTTTTTTTTTTTGTAAGTATTTTGTTAATTATTTGTTTTCAAGCAATTTCTAAATATTTTTCTAAGCTTGCAGTTATATTTTTGAAAATGATCACATGACGAACACGATGATGGGTTTTATAGATAAAAGCATTACTTTCCTGTGAGCTTGAATAAGAGTAATCTAAATGGACCTACCAAAAAAGTAGCTTCTCTTCAAAATTAGACATTTTTTTGGAAGAAATTTTTACTATTATACGAGAAGTATGAGCAGAAAACCTAATTAATTTTTTTTCTCTGTGTGTACTTTTTTTAATTTTAAGCTATGAAAATGTGTAGCCGGAATTCACCTAGCTCTTTGCCGCAGTTTAAACGTGTTATCAAATTTAAATAATAATACCATGATGTTAATGACGTTTGATTCTATGATAACTTCAAGTATATGACTCCGACTAAAATGCATCCATAACTAAGTAAAGTCAAAGCCCTTTGATGTCTTGCTATTCAATAGATAGAAAAATAGTTCAGCTAGATAAATCGATAGTAACGGTTATTAGTAAAAGTCGAAACAAAGGTTAATAGGTTAGTTGCACCGTTCTCTAGCAGTTAAAAGAGACAACCTTCACTCAATTTTTGTATGCAATTGTAATGCAGCTTCAGAAACTACAGACGAGCATAAAAACTAAATGGCATACATATTCTTTTTTGATTTTATTTCAAAGAATGCATTAATTTCATGAACGAACTGGGAACATTTATAATCTTAAAGAAAACAAAAATTAAGATAAATGTATCACTTTTCTGATATTTCCACCGGAAATACGATGACGCTAGTTGTCTTAATTAAAAAAGAAAAAAAAAATATCAGCAATCAATACAAACCTTTTAAAATGATCTCGTATCCTTGTATCCTCACGTACTTGCGTTTCGGGTAAGTGTCCAAAACAAATGTTTCGTGTCTCTCGTACCATTTTGGTTTATGTACTTCATGGAGGCGATTCTTTAAATGGGCGCGCTCCTCCCATGTGTATATATCCGGAAAGCAAGTTCAAGACCGCGCGTAGAACTGTTAATTTACACGTACGGAATGAAAAGGAAACGAGTTTAAAGTTTCAAAATTCAACTTCAACTTCAAGAGAGATTTACGTTTTATAATCACGGTTTTACAACATTAGTTCCGATTACGATTTTTTGAGCATTATTAGCGCTGAACTGTATTGAGAAAAATTAAAAAAAGAAAACATGAATTTTTTTTTTAATTTTTGTATATTTTTTTGAATTAAAGTTAGCAATTGTTATTTGAGATGAATTTAAATAACTCTAAGTGATGAGAATTTATGCCAATTTATCTTGTATTGAATATATAATAAGAATAAAACGAATTATTTGAGGCAATAAAAGCAATTTAAATTTATTTAATAGAATTCATAGAGATGCAGTAGCGTGACAAAGATATAAGACAAATAAAGAATAATAACTACATAAAGAATTTATTTTCTTGAAGGGCATAGAAAATTATTAAATGTATAAGCCGAGAGGCGGCTGCAGAAAAGTGGCGTATCATGAATGAAATTTTAGAAAAAACTCTATTGTATTGGCATATCAAAATTAACTAACATGGGTTCCCTTACGCAGCATGTAGAGCGAAGTGATGTGTAAAATGATCTTTGTGCAGCATACCTAAAAATTATATTTCTTAACTACTTATATGTACAAGAAAAATTGATATCTTTAGAGAATGTCCTATGTGTGGCACATTGTTTGAGATGAAATAGTAATGAAAGTCAGGCGATTTGAAGATAAAAATTTTAAACAAACGAAAAAATTTTATTAGAAAATGCTAAACAGAAAGGACATTTATAATTCCGCGTAGGTTTGAGACAAATAAAAATTTACACATAAAAACGGCTTCGTGTTAAGCATATATAGGGCGGCCGCCTCGGGAACAAAGGCTTGGGGCGGAAAAATAGTGCTCGCACCATAAAATTCAAATTTGCTTGTAATCAATACCTTGCAAATTTTTTTAAATTTGATGAACTTACACTTATTTTGGTTGAAAAATTCTTGACAAAGAGGCTACAAATGGAAAAATATTTAATTTTACTAGGTGTTTCCCTATGTACTTTTTTTTGGTGGAAGGTTTTTTTAAGGCAGGGGGCAGATTGTTAAATCTTCGCTTCGGTGGCAATTGTTAACGCTACGCCATTGATGAAAGTCATTCGAATGCACTATACAAGATCTGTGTGTCGAAAACGTTTTTTTCGTGCCCATAAACTAGGTTATGTAAATTTTATAATCGGCTGCCCAAGGTGAAGTCTGAAATTTTCATACGCAGATTTCGAATTCTCAAAAAAAAAATAATAACTTCAGTCCACCTTACCGGTCCCTATTTCAGATATACATACGTAAAATGGGCCCCATTGGTAGCCTAATTTAATGATGACAAACTGATTATTTCTACGATCAAATCAAACCTAACCTACCCCATGGAAATGTAGGCGAAACTTCGTATAGATTCAGGAGCTTGCCACTGAAGAATACTATATACATATGTACTTGTTGCTCAAAATATATTTTAGTTAGTGGACCTTACCATAAAACATACCTAACATAGGAAAAATTCTTCAGGCTGACAGAGAGTGCCTTTCAGTATAATTTTCGGTTGAATCGTATTATTGTATTTTCTACCGGTACGCATACATATGTACATATAGGTATGTAAATATATGTAGTTTGTTTTTCTACAGCCTGCTTTTATAGCATATGTATACTCGTACTACCAAAGGCTTTAATTTTTCGACCATACTTATAACAATCTATCGCGTTAAAGAAATTTCCTACCGTACCTATGTGTGTAGATTTTGTTAGTATCTTTTCACCAGCATTCTAACGTTCCATATGTATATATGGTACATACATACATATGTATATACATGGATATGATATATCTTCATAACTATCGTTCATAACAAGCTAGAAATGTATTTCTTCTTTTTCTGCTGTAAGAATTCTTGCTGCTTCGTCAAGATTTTTTGTTTTTGTTTTTGTTCTTTTTAGAACGTGTGAAGAGTAAAGTGCAGATTTTGTATGGGTGGTATTTTAATGGGCGAAAGGGGGTATTAGGCGAGTGAAGGTGTGCATTGGATACTGGCTGTTGTTCAGTATGGTGTGGTTCAGTTCCAGCAAACACGTTGTTGCCTGTGTTGGGTTCTTTTTTGTATATTTAATTTTTCTTCTTTTTTCTTACGTTGCGACGTAGCTAGCCAGTCAACATACACAGATACAAAGCACAAACACATGCATAGTGTTACGACGTGTGAGTGGTCTTAAAGTGTAGCTGCAGATAAGTGGTGCTGCTGTTGCCCTGATCTGCTGTTGTTTTTGTTGTTGGCTTTATTGTTGCTGCTGTTGGTCTTTTCCAACAATCTTCAGCGGTCCGGGGGTCGCATCGTCGTCATAATCCAATCCAAACTACGTTTAAGCAACCAGCCCTATAGCTAGCAGTATGGCAACACTGTAGTGGTGGTACTATTTGATTATTTGCTTCACTGTGTAAACGAAATTTGGCAACGTTGCACACTCACTACTCGACGCAGTCATCAGTTAATGCGATGTGAACGAGAAATCTGAAAAGTGGCAACGTTGCAATATTCGTGCTAACGTTAGTGGAAATGAAATAGCACTCGCGCTGATGAAATCGAATAAAGTATTTGGCGTGCGCAGCGCAGAGGAGTGAATGAGATGTATGAGGTGGGTAGTAGGGAGGTAGCGCAGCACGTAGTATAGTCATCAACGTATGTTGTTTTTATTTTGTTGCTTGTTGTTTTTTTGTTTTTGCTTGGTGGCGGGTTTCGTCAAATTGTAGTGTAGTCGTTGTTGTTTTTTGTCTTTGCATCTCTAAAGTTTTTATTTTGTTGTTTCTGTTGGGTTAGCTATACTTTTTTTTTAGCACACATACACATACACAGTCATATTAAAATATCGAAGACGCACAAACGAAAACAGACAAAATTTTCTATTTTTTGTAGTTGTTGTTTTTCAGCTGGTTTTCTGTTCGGTTGTTATTGGGCTTTTATTTTATTTCATTTATGGTTATGAAAATACACACATATGTGCAGTAAAATAAAATCATAAGATTTCTTTTCGTAGAAAATTACACGAATTTTAATTTTTCTTTTTAATTTTATTTTTTTGTTTTTTTTTTGTCACGTAAATATTTTTTGTTTTACTTAAGTTAATTTTTTTTTTTATTTCCATATTTAAACAACAAACACAGACATTTAAAAAACAATTAAATATCATGGGTAGGTACCTATAGAAATCTTAGTTAGCCTTATGTATATCATCTTTGCTTTCTAGTAAAATGTATTCTTTCTCAAGAGAGAGCATAGATAGAGACAATACTGCAGCAACTATAGCTTGTGTTTCAAAAATTGTATGCAAATTATTCTTAATATCGGTATAAGATACATATGACAGATTTATCCATAAAAAAAATTTTACGAATATGTACATAATTATATACCGTACATACTGATAATTTTTGAGAATATTTTCAAATAATAATACGGTAATAACTCGAATCTTGCACGTAATGAAAATCATGTTCGGTGTGAGTTAAGACAGGCTTACCAGACATCCTCTGTTTTGATCAAACGTCCTTGGATTTATTTTTTAATAATTCAATATGGTCGCGAATTTTTTCTAAAAAGTTTTTGCTTATGTGCACCTTGTTTCCTTGAACAAAATTAATTTCTTAGATCAATATAGTACGATATGTTGCTGTGATTTTTACATAAGAAAAACGTCCGATACAATATGGACGCTTAAATACGAACAAAATCGGCATTTTTTCAGATTCGAATTAAAATTGTTAAGCAGAAAAAACATCGATTTATGGTCAAAAAATTTCGTTTTTTAAATCGTGTCTAAATGTTACCTTTTTTCATATTTCAGCTCAATATAAGATGTACATATGTACATAGTATGTATCCATATATACATAGCTAGTTGATAATTAGTTTTACAAAGATGTAATACTCGATGAACACGTTTTCACTGGCGAATTTTTATATCATTTAAATACGCTCGATTAAGCGACCACAGTGAATCGAGTCATTTTTACCACAGTCTGCAGAGAATTTGTGTACAGCGACCATATGTTTTTTTAATCGTGCACATATCGGTCAGATTTTGTCGAAAAGTTAAATTTTTTCATATATCAGCTCAATATAGGAAGTACATACCAATGTATATAATACGAAGTTTAAACTAGGCACATTTTGTATTGAGATGCATAGTGAATTTTGTCCATGGAAACTCGAAAACAGATTTTAAACTTTAAATGATACAAGTGTGCCTAACCTATCACAATTTTATGAAAAGTTATATCCAACACTTCCGATAGTTATATCTGTCAAAAAAAGCCACTTGGTGTCATACTTTAAGAGAGAGTTACCTTCCGAAAATATTATGAAACTAAAGAAAAGAAAGAAGGCTCAGTTCGTTTTAGTAACTAAACTAAAGTTTAGTTCTATATTATCCATCTAATTTCAACGTTCAAATATACATATAAGACTGCATTATATTCTCTGTCATTACCATTGTCAGTAAATACCTAGGATTTCAAAGTGGATTGTCCTGAGTCTATGAGTTTTCGATTGAATGAATTATTTTCATTTACTTAATTTGAGTAATTGAATTTTATGAATTTAAGTTGATTTTGTTAATCATTTTTAACATGTTCAGCAAAAAAAAAGTGCTGGGAGTAATGAAATAAAGATCTACGCTTCTGATCTCAAGACTGAGGGAGAACTTATCTGTCGAAGGGAAGCTTCTAAAGCAAGAAAGAACAAAAATAGTCAGGCAAAAGAATAGGAAATGGAAAACATTGAATAATAAAATTCTTTCAACTTCTACTAACAACACATACACACACACACACATGTTTCAGACCAAGGGAAGAGCAGCGACGAAACGTGCGTACTTTTGAACAAACTACGTTGATTACGATGGCATATGTACATCCTTCAACGGGGTTCGGGTAGAAGGCCGACCGACAAATGTGAAGAAGACTGCAAGCACAATTTTATCGATTTATACAAAAAGGTTGTTATATAAAAATACGAACAACAAAAATGACTACAACTACATACATATGTTGGTAAAAGAAAAAAAATTATAAATAGGGAAAAAGATTACGATAGCAGCAGCAGAGGCAACGATTGAAATTGTTATTGTTTCTTTTGATTTCAGTGCGCAAACGCGCGTCGCAGTAACATATAGCAGCAGCAACGTCGACGAACACAAACGTGAACTAAATTTCTACTTATCAACCAACTCTTTCGCACACATTAAGTAGCGCATCAGTTGTGCTCCTTCTTGCTACAAAGCAAAAATTATTTGTGTTTAACAACGAAATACGATAATTTTATACAGAGAGAATAGTTGCCAGTGTAAAACAGGGCAGCACTGTTAGCTGCACTGGATTGTATACGACGGCTGTACTTATTTACACAAACGCAGTCAGCATATCGCCGCACCAGCAACGATTTGGTTTCTGTACACTCGGGAAATTTCTTATTTAAGTGTTTTAAGTGTTGCCACATTGTCTCCATACTTTTTGGGATTGATAATGGATCTGAACACAATACATAGTATTGGGGAGTTTTTCTAAGCGATAACTGTTGCCGACACTCTTCTAGAACACTTTGTTAGTTGCGTAATCCAGGACAGAGAGAGCTAAAGTGGCGTACTTTGATCATTTTTTGCCGGGGCGAAGAACAATTTGCCTCCCCTCTCTTTCTATAACTACCTTTTGCAAATAAGTTATTATCATGAAACTTCGTCAATTTCGGCGATACACATTAGTCACTTTTACAGTACGTTAGGAAAGCGTAGGATCGTACTAGAGATCAACCATTAGGAGACTGTTAAATTTTAATTTCACTTTTTTTTTTATATGAGCTCGTTATTTGAAAAATGGTCTTAGTTGCTCTCCGTTGAGAAGAATAAATGAAATAAATTTTAAGTTACTTAATTTGTTCTCCTCAACAAATAAGAACTTAAACCACTTTCAAGATAAAGGGCTCATAAGGGTAAGAAGTATTTATTACATTGTATAGTAAGTATTTATTACTGACTTGTAATTTTTCAATCATTTTTTTCTTTTTGAAACCCTCACAGGGTTTTCACTCAAAACTGAAATTTTTAATTACTATTGCTTTAAGTGCTGTCGGACTTAACTACGACTTATCTAGTCCTCAAATTACTAATTACTCATTACAGAATTTTACCGTAGCTGCATTTGTTCCTTGAAGACAGAAACCTGCTCAAAAAATTTTCCTTAAGCATTGACAGATTGTAAAAAAGCTGCAACAATCCATAGCCTTACAGCTTTTAGAATTGTTGTTTTGATATTTTATATACTTTTCTTTTAAGACTTTGGAGCCGAATCCACAACTCTACTCATTATTTTAAGCTCTTCATACATCGGCAATTTAGATCTCTTAGGACATGTAGAGCTCCGCTTCGTTGAGGTTAAACTGATTAACTCGAAATTTTAGCTTTCAAGGTAAAATTTCGAATCGGGCGATTAGCAGATGTATATTAGATTGCATGTACTTGGTTTTTTCCTAGTTGATTATCTTTAATCATTGCAAATTATAAGATCTGTAACAGGTTGTAATTATCTCTAGTAACCAGTAGCATCGCTTTACCAAAACCTTGGGGGGGAGCGAAAATTATAATTCCACCACTATTGGATGGTTTTACTGAATTGATGTGTTGAATAATAACTAGTATCAGAGCCTTAAGGAGGGGGCAATGCCATCCCCAGTCCTATCGAATTGACGCCGCTGTTAGTAACGTTTCTTATTCTGTGCATCTAGGATTATTATCCTCAAAACACATTAGAAAATATCAACAAAAATTCATAATTTTTGTCAAACAGAGAAGGCGGATTTCGAATTCGCAGATACATACATAAGGGATTTCTGGCAACGCAAATTGTAGTAAAAAGTTGCGTTGTATTGTTTTGCTTTCAGCGCTGTGCTGCTAAAGCTTCACTACTATATGCGAAAACGTTACACACTCAACTGATCTGGAGGCTGCTGTTGGGGTATGTTGGTTATAGAGGATTACAGCTGCTACCTTTTTGTCTTCTCTTTTATTATTGTTACTTTTAAATTTATGTTTGTGTAGTGGCGCATTTTTTGCGTATCTGGCAGCATACAGAACATACCATCAGCAATTATTTTGCTCTATCTTTTTACATGCAGTAGCAGCATTAAAGTAAGTAGCGGTGCGTTAATACTGTGCATCTTATCTTTTTATTTGTTACCTTTTATATACATAGCTAAAATTTTTTGCGCAGTGTCCATTTATATTTACAGATATTTGACGACGAGAATGCCTAGCTAAACTCAAGCATGGTTTGATATTCTTATACCCCAAAGAGTTACTTCATCTATGGTATGTTCTTAATATATAGGATACCAAAATATGCATAACTGTTGGTCGTTGTTCCAAAATGGAAAAATTAAGTTTATGAATGTTTTGAAGGTAGTAGACTTAATATTTTTAAAGTGGAGGCAAGTTTCCAATTCCATCTCAGCCATAATATTGTGGAAGTTATTCTTTAAAGCGTCAAGAGATAACAGATTGTTAATATCGAGATGTTTTATCTAAAACGGGGTCAGAGCAAGTCGAAACGCATAATTTAAGGATCAATTAAATCATTAAAATTTATGGCATGTTTTACATATCTTTCCAATTTCACTATTAATCATTCGAGTAACAAACACTGCCAAATTATTTTTGAAAAGTCGAAGGCTGTCTGAAACATTTCATTAAATAGAAGCGTATTGCAAGAAAGCAGTCCAGTCTTGGTGACATAGCTTTTGAAATATCATCTGAATAGATTATTACTCATAGAGGGTGACGCTCAATAGATGAACACCTTTATTTCAATAACTTTCTTACGTCTAACTATGAAACTTTTAAAACGGTATTTTTCAACCTCTATTTGGAATTTTCCTTGCTCCAAATGCTGTAATTTAACCTTTTAGCGCAATAAGTGGGGGTAAATTTGTGACAGTACTAAAGAGATTTGCTTTAAAAAAAAAGTCGTTCGCCAAGCGCTTATCATTGCCTGTGATTCACTTTCTGTTGCAGGGGCAATAACGTAAAAGACAAACAACCTCTCTGCTTTTCTTTAAAGTTTCATGCAGAATGTGTCAATTTCTGAAAACTTTGAACCATATTTTTATTGTAGTTTGAGGTACACATCTGAAGTTGGGTTCTATATTCCCGAATTATTTCTAGAACTTGCTTTTATATATCATGAGTTCTTTTGGGTGAATAAAGCTTCAGCTTGCTTTCGTTTGTTTACATGTTTGGCTGAGATAGAGTATGGAATCTTCATACCGTCTACGTAGAATGGTAAATGATGAATATTTTTATTTCGAATTCATGAACATAAATTGGATTTTCCAATTTTCTTTGTAGTCCATATTATTATGGTTTGGATAGAAGGAAGGAAACTGCGGTATGAACCTTTTTTACTTCTACTACTTTTGTATTATGTAATAAGGTTATTCGGTAAATTAGGTTGATAGTAGTGATTTTCTAATTGAAAATTGAGAACTGGGTATTATCTTTTTTTTTCTCGGGAAGCATTTTTTAATAGGATAATTTCAGGTGACTAGAAATATTTTGCAGGAGAACGGGTGCAAGGACGCCTATTTTATTTTCTCATCAAAGTCAATAATTTAAAGCTATCCATCTTATTACAATACACCTGTTGTATAACATTTAATTTCTTTAGATTTAAATTATATTTCTGTACTAGTAATATTAGCTTGTGTGGAACTATTAAACACACTTAAAATTATAATTGACTAAGTTGCAAATTAATTATGTGAACTTTTCCTGAATTTTTGGCGCAATCAGTTTTATCGTGTAGGCATGTTCTCCATTTTCAGCTACATAATAGGTACTTTCTTTCTCATGACATCAAAAATCACCCAAAATTAAAATCCCATTTAAGGCTTTTTTTGAGTTGCACTGACGACAACGTTATATCATTCTTGCATTTATAGCAACATTTATGCTTTAATAAATCGTTATACCTATTAAAGTTTTTATACTGTATAGTGCATGGAAGAGAAAAATGAAACGAACAGATATTATGTGATTGTGGGAGGAATTGCATAGAGGCGATGCTTAATGATGTTCTTCTGTTCCTTTTCAGCGTCATTTCAATATAAAATAATAAGCTTTAAATATTATGGCCATTTTCTAGGGTGGCAACCCCATTAAACTTTATATCATTTTTCTACTTCAGCAGCGGCGAAGCTTCAAAAGCAAACCAAACTGCTGTGATGTGTGATGGGCAATAGTTGGAATTCATTAAAATTGATACATAGATACACACATTCTAACGAGCAATTTACACATACACATCTGCATAAAAATGGATGTATATGCTGCCAACGCGTCCAACGTTTCGCAGTTCAATGTGCGAAAACGAGATAAAACTTCCGCGTAAGTAGCAATTACTGTACACAAGAATGAGAAGACGTATATACACACACTTACAGTCCATATGAACGAAAGAACACGTAAGCTTCAAACAAACAGGCGAACGACGTGAAACACACAAACCCACATGCAATATATGGTTGCGGTGTGCAAAACGGGATGTATAACGACGTCGGCGTTGTCGGCTAGCTAACCGAACCTAGGCTTACGTGTACATGACCAAACTGAACTAAGCGACAGCGCTGATGGGCAAAGTGTATTTCAAATTGTTGTTGCTACTGCTGCTGCTTTTTTAAAACTTTTCTCTTTTGTGCTTCGCATTCGTTTTACTTCGCTTTGTTTCTTGTTGTTGCTATTTCCACGACGTCGTCGTTCGTCACCACAACGAGCGATATACCAAAACAAAAACAACAAACGGTGAAAAGGGGTTAAAATTGTGAAAACTTCTAGTGCGCACTCTTTTACACGCTAGTATTAGCATCCCAACTTGCATATTCGCTCTTACTAATGGCGAACTAAAAAAACCATTGACGTCGTCGTTATTTTTGCTGTTGCAGTGTTTTCAAAACCGGAACGCATTGATTTTGCTGTTGTCGCTGTCATTTGGCTGCACTACAAAACCACAAAAACCAAACGGTGACCGACAACGACAAAACGTACTTTGTGCTTTCTTGCTTGTTCGCACTCATGCAATGCATATGATTTTCTCTCTTTCGATTTCATGCAATGAGTTAAGCGGGTTTACATTTTTGTTTCATCCGGCGATGTGATATGTGTGAGTCGATTTCGTTATGAGTAAGTGAGTGTGGTATGACTTGCTGTATGTACAGGGTGTTTTCAATATTTTAATCTACAACTACAGTGGGGGAGACGTTGTTGTAGTTGATAATAATGACGACGACTACGACTTCAGCGATGTCTAAACTTAAATTGCTGCTATTATAAATTTTCATTTTTATGTTGCGTTGTGTTTTTTTCTTTGCTGTATAAAATAAATCCTGCTTTATTTATATGCATATATACCTATCCACAATTTTATACTCTCATGTATTAAATTCTATATATTGCAAACGTTTTTTTCTTCTGATGAAATTCTTTAGCGCTGACATCTGCTGCTGCTGCTACTGCGCCCGCTGTAGCTGACTGACTGGGGCCCTGGTTTTGTTGGTTGCTGAGCCATTTTTTCAATTTATTCTGCTGTCGATGCTTGGCTTCAGCAGTTCGAGAGTTGGGAAAAAGTGTTCAATTGTCTACAGACAAAAAAAAGGAAAAAGTTTGCGCAATTCAATATTTCTATTGTTCTCGCTAGTTTTACAATTTTTCTGGGGCGCTGGTTTTTTCCATAAGATTCTTCCTAATTTCGCTGGCGTCGTTGTATTTAGTTTTCTATAGTTTAACTTTGTCTGCTCTCCAATTTTTTTTTTCAATATATATGGGGTCGAAATTAACGAACACATATTTTTTAACTTTTCCACGTACGTTTGCTTTTCTATTCTACAAAATATAAATATTTTTGTAGTTGAGATTTAAATGAAACCAAAAAATAGTTGCGTAAAGAAAAGCTGCAACACAAACAAAAAATACTTCTTTTTTAGGGTTACATAAATTCAAGTATGTATACAAAAAAAAATTATGTAAGAATATAATTTTCAATTACTATTTTCAAAGCTCTTAATTGGCATAAAACTCATTAGATTAGTTTTTTTTTAAAGTTTGATAAAAACTATTGATGTTAAAATTCTCTAAACTTACATTTTTGAAATTTTATATTTTTCACTTCCGCGTTTAACCTTTTTCACTTTTTTTGGAAATTTTTGCACTTTTTTTTAAAAAAAAACGTTTCACACGGTGTTTTTTCTTTTAGTTAACTTTTTGTCGCGACGCGTCACATGATCACAACCTTGCTGACGATCACTTTTCCAACGTTTGTTATTGTAATTTTTTATCCTTAAGTTGAGCGATGTTTTTTATCGGGTTATCTGAAAACAAAATAAAAAATAAGTTAGTTTTGTTTTTTCGAATTATATTATAAATCATTGTATCTTATTTCCCCTTAGGTTATAAAAGCTAATGAACCAACCAAATGCCCTTACTTACAGAAATTTTCATTTCCGCTTGAATTAATATAATATATATAAATTTTGTTGTATACACAGGTACATTTTTTATTTATATTTTGAAAAATTGGTTAAAGATACATACATATTTGTACATATTTGAAAAAAAAATTATTCTATAGTAAATAAAAATTTTTAATGTGTAGGTAAATTTTTTAAAAATTTTTTCAACAAAAAATTATTTTTTATATATATTCCCGCGTAGTTAATTAAAACTAAAACTACAATCAGAACTGTTATTGTAGCACTCTTATTGAACTTTAAAATATTTTTTATGTGTTAATCTATTTTTATATAACGTGAAATATATTAAATGCAGAGATTTTGAATTCAAAATTTCATCGATTTAAAAAAAACATGTTTTTACTTGAAATTATATTTATATATTTTTACTAAAACTTATAAAAAAATCTGTAGATTTGATTATAATTTGCAAGTATTTTGGAGCAGAAAGTTCTTATTAATAAAATTAAAATAAAAATTTTTAGATTTGCCTGTAAACACAATAATAAGTTGAGCCTATGAGACAATACTACAATACTTTAAAAAAAAAATAAAATGGTCGAAGATATAGATTTAACTTTTTCCTACACATGAAATTCTTTGAACAGTTCATAAGTTGCAATTCCAAACCATAAAGCTAAGTTTTGCTCTCGACTTTAGTTTGATTTGTCAATTATTTACAAAAGATATTTCGATATTTTAATTTCTCCATTGAAGAGACTGCGTAATCCGTAATTGCCATCCAATTTTTACCAAAAAAGTTATTTAATTTCTAATAAATTAATAAGAAGAGAGGTTACAGTTTTAAGCAGTTTGAACTATTTAAGCTATATGAATATAGAAATTACAAATATTTTATTGCAACTGGTGATTTGTAAATGAGATTTAGAATAAAAGTGGGCAGGTTAAGAACTACACCCATTTTTAATGTCATTTCACTGTTTTGCTGATTCATTTGATTACAAAACGTTATTTAAAATCATTTTTGAGTGTCACATAGTCAAGAGCGAGAGAGCTGCTAAAAATTTAAAATAATCAGGCATATGTCCGGCAATGCCAAGGGCACCATACGTGAAATCGGTGACCAAAGATTCGTTAGGACTACATAGTCTATGGTCATGCTTTAACACAGGATCACAAGTATGCACATATCAATACGTTCGACGTGTGAACTGAAAAATATTGTTTGACCTGCCCCTCCCACTCTCGACGTTTATGTCAAGGGTTTGAGAGTGTAACCATAATATTCATTCATTTTTAAAAATGAAACATCTGAAAAGCAAAACTAAATTTTGCACAACAAATAAAAAGAAATTGGGAAATGACAAAATTCATCAAAAATGTTTGGCTCTCAAACATATCTATTTTTATTTTTCTAAACTAAAACATAAAAGAGAAAAAAATTTAACAATATTCTCTAAAACAGGACGTGGAGAGTATGGTTTGCATTGCGCCAAGTTTTGATTCTTGTAGAACTCGCTCCTGATATCTCGCTTATTTTCGAGTTATCGAGAGATAAACTTGTAACGTGGCTCACTCGAGTTTAAGTTCAACAAGATAAAAGTAACTAGACAATAGACGCAAAAAATCACATGAGTGTGAATAAGGTGCTTTTTTTTGAAAGCAGAAAAGAAAATTGTGCCTTTTTGAGTATAAACTTGAGTTAACATTTTTTGTATAAAGCTTCATACAAATAAACAGATATTGGCTTGCACGGGGCATGTTAAGTATTTTTTGACTTTTGTTGCTTGTAAAAGATCGTGAATTAACCAAGATATTGCTAGATATAAAAAAAAATTGTTTTTTTTTGTTCATTCCTTATCGATTCAACAAGAACCAAGGGTCAAAACTTAATCCAACAAAAATTTCAAAAATGTCATTTCATTAAGTTTTTCCTATTATAAAATCAGATAGAAAATCACAGTGTTAAAATTTTCATATAAAAAATAAATTGCAAATTTGTGGGGATTTTTTCCACACCCCAATGTCAAAAGAAAATTTAATTTAAATTTTCGTCAATCGCTTGCACCCTGCACTTCTTGTGTCACTCAAGACGGACTCAATATCGTATACAAAATGTAAAAAGATATGCACAACAAGCTTTTCTTTAATATTTATCTGCAAGATAATTTTTTTTTAGAGTTGAAAAACTTACAGTATTGCCAATCGATTCAAGAAATCCCTAATCCTCTGATGCACATTGGCTGTAAATTGTTGGTCGATTCCGGTACTGCTTATGGACTGTTTGTAAATTTTATCCAAACCTCCATTATACAGGGTTGTCAAGAAAATGTGGTGCGCAAAACGTATTCAATTTCTTTTCACTTTTTTGCACACTGTTAAATACTTTACATTTATTTTATGTAAACATTAAATTTTACTTATTATTAAGTATTACTTCAGAACATTATATTAAATTTATATTTAATTATTTTTATTTTATGTAACACACATTTTGTGCAAGGAATATTTTTTACACTTTTTTATTTTTACTTTGCCATTTGAAATTTAATTAAAATTTTGCTTCTTTTTAATTAAAACTTATGAATAAATTTGTGAATTTCATTCACCAATCACCATAAAAAATACAGCAAAACGTTGAACGACAACAAAAGGAAAACAAAATTGCAATAAATTATTTCTTTCTTGATAACAATTTCATTTTTTCCAACTGAAAAAAACACAATTATTTTCACTTTGAATTGAATTAAAAATTATTTTTATTTTTAAATTTTTGTTTTTTGATTTCATTAAATCGTCTTTATTTTTATTTTACGTGCGTATATTACTTTTGTATTTTGTAGATACAAATATACGCATAAATTTATGTTTTGTTGGTTGTTTTTATAAACATGCACATTTATACATGGATTTTTTTTGTTGTATTTATCTTAAGTTGAATTTGTTTTTATTTCCCTTTTTTTCTTACTTATTGTTGTTGTATATTATTTGTTTTTGATGTTGTAGATGCTGTTGTTGTTGCTGCTAATGTTGTTGTATGTATACAACATATACCGCACGGAAAACGCGTTACGTTTTTTAACGATGCTCACTCATCGCGATTTACTCAGTGACTGAGAAGAAAGCCAAGCGCTGGCAAATCAGAGAGCGTTGTTCATTTGCTTCATTTGCTTCATTTGGCCAAAGCAACGCACAGGGTGGCTTAGAGTTGGCAATTATGAATTGAGTACTACACACAAACAAATTTTTAGAATTATTTACTCAGTTTAACAATATGCCCAAAGCATCAGTTACAAATAAAATCTAACAAAATTATTAATGATATCTCGAGAACTTAAGAAACGTCGAGATACTTAACCTATCAAAATTAAAGTTATTTAGATAAAGCTGCTGGCTGACTTTTTTGCTCTTTTTTTATGTAGAAGGTGTTCAATTAGAACATTTTAAACAATGGTTTTTAAACACAATTTGAATCAAGCGTATGAATAGAATATTCGTATCTGTACGCACCCTGTACATACATACACTCTCTCTCCCTCTCTATTTCTTTCTCTCTCTTGTCATAACTGCGCTCATAACTTAAGATTCCCTCTCTTCCATTTACAGTGTTTTTTAAATAAGGATTCTCTTCAAATTTTATAGTAATTTAACATCAAATTTGTACATCAATTTATTCGCAAGTTTATTTAAAGCTAATGCCGTAGCACTTTTGTCCAAAAAGAATGTAAAATAAAATATCATATAGGAAAATATCATTCTGTTTTAGTTAAAATAAAAAGGTTTTACTATGCTTAATAAGCATACATTGATACATAACTAATTTTCAACGTCAACAACTTTAAAAAATAAATTCCCTCACAAACTTAAGACTTGCCCGGCTTTAATATTCACCCTTTCAAAAGATTTTTTTTGACTCTTCATTCTCTATATAATAAAAAAAAGTGTACTCATTCTCTTGGAAAAATAGTTCTCAAACAGTGATGCCAGCTCATTACATCAAACAAAAAGTAATTAATTTACCAAACCTCTCTGAGGAATACAATAAATCATTGTCAACAGCTTTAGAAACTTGTGTGTAGGTACTATAGGTCTGCATGAGTGCACTCGAAACGACCATCAAGCCACTCGCCACGTTTCGAGTCAATAGAGTTCTTGTGCGCAAAAACCACACACAAAATTGTAACAAATCAGGGGCACCATAACGTTCCAAAATTGGGTTTGGAATTTATCAAGTCGTGGGGTGACTGGGGGTTCCAAAATGTTGATATTTTAAAATTGACGATTGATAATCTTACAGAATCATGATTATGAAAAAGAAATGTAAGATATCTACAACAAAGTTCTCAGCGAGTATTTATTATAATTTATTTAATTTTTCTTATTATTATTATGAATAGCTTACACATATTTATAGGAAATTGAATAATTCTTAATTGATGCACTACATCCATTATGTCTTGAGCAAATGTTTTCGACCTAATTTATTTTAAGCAGTTGGATCGATCCGCATGTGTTTGTGAAACCTAAAAATTCAACAAATCAAAGAAAACTTTACCACAAACTGTACTGCTATGAGTAGTAGGGTGGGTCAAATAAATCAAATGTTTTTTTTTTGAATCCGACACACGGAAACTAGTTGCTAGGTACCTCTAGGAAGTTCTTACCAAATCTGAGCTTTTAATATTAACGGGAAGATTATGCTCATCATAGTTTTCTATTTTTAATTTTGTCTCATATAAAAATGTTCATATCTTATCACCAATATATTGATAAACCAGTTGCATTGTCAATATATATAGGAAATTAAACGCTCCACAAAAATGATCAAAAACACTTTTTTCATTAATCTTACCATTTGAAAGATATTCAGGTCAAAGATTGAAGTATTTTAAGGAAAATTATTTTTTTGTTATGAATATTGTAACTTACTAAAAAATAATTATTGTCAAATCAGCTTCAATTATTTCTATAGAAAATTAAACGCTCTACAAAAATGATCAAAAGCACTTCTTTCATTAATCTTACCATTTGAAAGATATTCAAGGTCAAAGATTGAAGTATTTTAAGGGAATTTATTTTTTGTTTTTAATTTTGTAACTTACTAAAAAATAATTATTGTTAAATGAGCTTCAATTATTTCTATAGGAAATCGAACGCTCTGCAAAAAAGGTCTCAAGTGGTTAATCAATTACTCTAACCATTTAGAAGATATTTGCAGTAGAATCCCAATGCCTATTGATTTTAATAGTTTTTCAATAAATACTCATTGAGTAGTTCTTGAGTATTGATTTAAAAATCTTTTTGGTGTTGCAGATGGCATCAGTCTGCATTTCTTACGTCCAGGAGGTTAACACGGCTACAAACTCAATTCCTGGCCACAGCCTTCCTTCATACATAGGAACAGCATAAAAGGAAATATTTTCCTTCGACGCAATCACGCGGCATAATTCGCAAAAATTCGGTAAGGTATTTCAATTGTATTAACACTTTTTAAGTAAAATTCACACGCGAAACGAAAAATTTTTTTTTTGTTGACAAAATTTTGATGTTTTTTTTTCGTCAATTTTGACTTTAGCTGTGGACGAAAAAAACGAGAGAGGCAACATTTTTCAGTGGAGTAACTATGTCAATTAAATCATGCAACCATTTTAGTACTGAGTTCGTACAACCCTGCGTCCAATTCCAAATGTCAATTGAAATGAAAAAAAAAATATAAAGAATTTCTGAAATTGATACAAACAAATCGTGGCAAATTCGTTAGAAATCATAATTTAATAAGAGAAGATATTAGGGAAAAGAATTAAAACGTACAATGGCTAATTTAAAACAAGACTTAGATGAATATTTGCTACTGCAAAGCGACCAAAAAAAGAACTTTAACATGAAGCTGCCGCAAATCAAAGTGCCCGAGTTGGGGAAAATGTTTACACGCAGCACAGCTGAGCCAGAAGCAAATAGTTGGCTCAAGGATACACAAGATTCGTGCTGCCCTAAGTTGGTAAGGGAAAATTGTGACATCTTAAAAATTGTTTTGAACTTTAAATCTCTCCCTTGACAGTCACGTCTGCAGCGCATCGTTGGCTTTGTCGCTTGCCTGGGAATGGGAGCGCTCTGTCTGACCATTTCTACATTTTATATACCTGTGTTAATTTTGAAAGCACGTAAATTTGCGCTACTCTATACAATGAGTAGTATATTTTTTATTTTAAGTTTTTGTTTTTTATCTGGATTTGCGGTATTCCTTAAACAAATGTTTTCCAAGCCACGTTTACTTGCTTCTGGGACCTACACATGCTGTTTATTTGCCACCCTATATTGTGCGTTACTAGCGCAAAGCACAGCAATGACAGTACTCTTTGCTGTGGCTCAAATAATAGCGCTACTTTTTATGATTCTCGGCACTGTTCCCGGTGGTGCAACGGGAATTAAATTTTTTGGTCACATGTTTAAGAACAGTGTGTCGTCAAATTCGTTACCAGTATAAAACTATTTGCACTAACTATTGTACAGCAAACCCTACGAAAGGGCATAAAACTAACATGTTTCTTTAAATATTAAGATATTTGGACCTTAGCGTCTAATCACGTATTCTTTTATCAAGTACATTTTATTTTTATGTGATATTTTTAAGAAATATTGTATGTACAAATTGCATTGCAATTTTGTTGACAAATACTAATTGTAATCATGCTGTATTATCGTAACGTGAAGATTTGAGGGATTTCCTTTTATACGTAATTCTGAGATTGGCTCAATTGTTAAAAATAAGTTTTCAGAAATCTTAAATTGGGTGTAGATAAAAAGAAAATTTAAAAATTGTCCAAATTCAACTTTTTACAACCTGATTTTAACCTTTTACAAACTAAACATAATCGAACTAATAATAATAGCCTTGCGCAAATAAATTTTATTTTCAAATATTTTGTTTTGCTAAACACATTTCACATTTTTAAAAATTTCCAAGAGAATTAATTGAATTGTTGATTTTTTTCAAAAACTATTGCGTTCTTGTGGTAAGAACTTTTTTTAGTGTAGAGGAAATCACATTTGTTTAAACTTAAATAAAATATACCTAATTTGAAGAATTTGTGTACCATCTTTCACTAAGGATCAGTGTCGTAAATTAAGTTGAAAAACTACTAAAAAATATAGTATCTCAATACTATTAACAATATTAATGAAAATGGGTTTCGCTTTTAGTATCGTCGAATTTTCAATTATCATTAAACTTCTTTTCTCTACAGTCCAAACTTGCAATCATATGAAATTTGATTTTATTATCCTTAAATCCTTACGTCACGGCAATTTTAGCTCTCTCATATGGAAAAAACCGTGTAAAAATAAGAATCAATTTAATAAAGAAAAAAAAAACACATTTACAAATTTATCATTTTAATTTTCAATTTCACCCAAATACAATGTTTTATCGCTGGAAGCTGAAATTATTAAGGGTTCTTTACCATGAAAATCAACATCATTTACGCTGCCATTGTGACCGGGAAGTTTA
Source organism: Meiosimyza decipiens (assembly GCA_963680825.1). Lineage (NCBI taxonomy): Eukaryota > Metazoa > Arthropoda > Insecta > Diptera > Lauxaniidae > Meiosimyza > Meiosimyza decipiens. Next base: position 76,531,429 of record OY804260.1, read on the forward strand.
TACAAAATGCGACGACTAGTGGTATCCCATATATAGACATGACGATCAGCAGATCCAGCAGAAATCTACGAGAACATAGTATAAAAATTATACCAACAAAGCTGAAATTTTTCTACATTACCTTACTACCGTCTGGTGACCAAGCACAACGCAAAAGATTTTTTTCAAAATTATGCTGATGACCACTAAAAATCTTTACACAGCGTTCACCTGGCACATACGGACGTATATCCCAAATACGTAATGTATTGTCCATCGAATTCGATAGTATATACGAACCATCTGGTGACAGCGACAGTCCCGTCACAGTATCTGTATGTCCACGCAATTTATTCACTACCTCATTTTTGCGTATATCCCAAATTTTAATATCATTATCAATGCCACCTGAGATAACTTGTTCACTTGTATCGTTAAAACAGACTGCAGTCACCTGATATGGTGACTCAAACGTATGTGCTGAAAATCTTTTACGTGCATCCCATATTCGTACAGTACGATCATCTGAACCAGAGCACAGCATTTGATTGCCACGTCTGGTGCCATGTAAAGTATTAACAAACGATGTATGTCCTTTTAGACGGCGTATACGTGTACCGGTAACAATGTCCCATATCGCTAGGGTTTTGTCTGTTGAACATGTATATATGTTGGCACCATCTGTTGAAAAGTGCGCTTCCAACACTGCACCTGTATGACCGGACATGGCCATAATGTTGTCACATTCGCCGTAAACTTGCCAAATATCTGTGAATTGTGTTAATTTATAGATTTAAGTTTTAACCACAAACATCGAGAATGTATACATACAAATTTGTCTATCATAGCCTGAGGAGAGCAGCATCTCTCCATCCGGATGGAATTCTGTTGTGAAAACTTCACCTTCATGACCTTCCAGCAGCATAATGGGTGCCATAAGATTAGATGTACGGCGCACACCCTGTATGTACATTATGGTTGGTTTTGTTAATTTTTTAATTTTATTTATTCATACTGACCGCTTCCATAAGGGCTTTGTCCCGGTTAGTGTATGCAATCAAATCATTTCTGCTACGTTTAGAGTCATGAGGAAACACTAAACTGTTCCCTGGTCGCTTCGTAGCCATTTTTGTAGCTTGAATGTTGGAATATGAGTGAATTTATATTAAATTAACGAAATCGAATATAATAATTATGAACGGCAACTTTAATAAACTATTAAACTATTGACATCAGCAAACCACCACGATACTAATGTCATGATTTCTGTAAACTGTCAACACTAGTACTAAAATTAAAAATTTCTATAACAAATCTCATTCTGTTACAATTTACCGCATTATGAAACCACAGCGGTACTCACGATCTGTAACATTTGGTATTGTATTCTGCATTTTTGATAAATTTGATAGTTTTTTTCTTAGCATTCTTACAATTATTATGAATAACTAAGGCAAACCATATTTTATGGTCTTCAAAAATAACTTACTATTCTATCAACCAAGAAAACTATAGAAAAACTCAAAGTAGTTAGTGAGTATTCACTACATTCCAACTTTTCATTATATCCATGAGTCTGAGTTGAAAGTATTGCATGCCAAGAAGAAAAATATACCTTTGGCTATAAGAATTGCCCAAATCATCAAGTTCGCACAATCCCGTAGAGGCTGATGGCATCAGATTACGATCAGTTCCATCTCATTATGACTTGATCTGATTCTCAAAAATCGTATATACAAAATAAAATAAGTTAAGTAAGGAAAGTGAAAAATTCAAAGTTCAAAACATTCTGTTTTAAATCAGCAAAAATCGAACAGACATATAAGATAATTGGAACAAAAGTAGCTGTCAAAAATACGTAGAAATTTCCATTATCGTGGATGTTTTGATACTCTGAAGTCTAACCAACAAATTTCAGACTTATGCAACTCAGTTATAGCTTTAGGTACACGACACTGATGAACTTGACCTTGAAATATGTTATTTTTGGGGTAATAAATGTACAGAGTGCGCTTATATATTTTTTAGCTTGGAAATTGCATTTGCATTTGATTGAATCAAAAGAAATTTCTGTTTAAAAATGTAGCATGACACACCTTGGCCAATGAAGTTTGCTGAAAGTGATAATCTATTACATTTTTACCTACGAACAGAGCTAATTAAGAATTAATACGACAACAAAAACTTTTTTGACATTTGACTGACACTTTATGAGAGATAGCTCCATAAAAAATTCCTGGAGAAATTTTTCTAATTTTGCATAGTTTAGAAAAATTTTTCTTACCAGTAGTAAGTAAAATTTTTGTTAAAACAAACAATAAAGCAAATACCATATGAAAAAAGAAGACGAAAATCCTAAATAAGTGTGTAGTGAAAGCTAAACTTTAGAAATGAAAACTGAAGTGAAGCTGCGACATTAAAAACTTGCTAAAATTTAATTAATAAAGTGCAATTTTATGCCAAACTATTAACCACTCCAAAACAGGGGCGGCAGTTTTGTGTGCTGCATTTACTTGTGACGTAGCGTCACAGCGAGAGCAGCAACTAACGTTTCACATGAAGCTGGGAATAGACTTTGTACGACAACGAATAATTTTCCCTGCCCCGTAAATAGTCAAATAAAGTTACTTTAGAGAAAAATGTTACAAGCATTCTGCTGGTAAATGAGATCTGCCGTCAGCTATATGTTGTCGCACGCACCCGGAGAGCCAAGTATGTCTCGACCGGACTATGAGCAGTGTGCCTTTCACCATGGATGTTTGCTGGTTCTGCTGCGTGGCGTTGGGCCCTCTAAGCCGCGTTCATTACAAAAAATTTTCGAAAAGGTTCGCAAGGTGAACAACGTTAAAATTAATGGTAAGTTTGAGGATAATTTAAAATCATGGTAAGTATATTGATTAAGTAACGACATAATTGGAAAAATTTTTCGTAATTGTAAGTGTTCTATGAGCAATACCTAATTAAGAACATATAAAGGTTTTAAAAAAGGACAATTTTAATTTAATCAATGGACTTTATGGGTATAAAGAATTCATCACCTTTAAAGGATTCAACGCTTTCCTTGCCTTATTGATAACCTAAATTGCTGCAATAGGTTCTATGGTTTTAATAGAGCTCATGAATAATTATATTTTGTAGTAGTTCGGTTACATTTATTTGTCTTATAAGAGTTAATAGTTATGAATTGGATTGAGTTGATAGATTCGATCAAATATATGAACGCGGTTTTGATATATTTAATAGAAAAAGCTCTTAGACTAGGGTGCTATCCCAGGAATAGTTGGGAGGAAAAGAATAAGAACGTTTTTTTTTCATAGCCGGAACACATCGTATATTTTAAAGTAAAGTCTTATTAGCAATTTTATACTTGGTTTATTTTACAGCTTTTATAAACTTCTAAAAACTCTAACACAAACAAATCAACTAATTATTCAAATCATTATACCAAGAATCTCGTACCAATTATAAAACTGAAGTACACACGTATTTTATTTTTATTTAAAAAATTGATTGGAGACATTAATCGATTTTTTTTCCCCTGACTGACTGAATTACTGATTCAAATTGAAAAATATACTTATAATTAAACACTGAAAAAGTGCTAATTGAACCAATTATAGATTTAACTGAACAACATATTTAATATTTGTACTTAAACAAAAACTTTAAAGTTCTTTCTGCTTAGCTTAAAAGTTTAATAGAGAAAAATTTGTCACAAAAAATTTGTTATTTTGCTCCCTCTAAATGTATATAAAAGTAGGAACCATCGATATGATGTAGTGTAGTTTCTAATTTAACAATTTTTTTTTATACAGCTGTCAAATTATGAATGGTTTCATTTACGACTCCCCTTCTTGCGAATCACTGGCAATACTTCGAGATTATATTTTCGTTTCATTTTATTCATTTGTAATTACAAAGCCTATAGGGCCAATTAACTAACTACAACCTAGTTAATCAAATTAAGATAAAAAATTTTATAACCAGGCATATCCGAGTGAAAATGAATTTGAAATCAGAAGAATTTGTTAGAAGTGTTCCAGAAACACAGTGCCGAAATACCTAATATTAGAGAAAATAAAAAAAAAATTCAAGTTACCAAATTTTGAATTCATGTGATTTCGTTTCGCATCACTCCAAAATTAAATGTAGGCCCAGCCTAATCCCTGTGACGAAAAACGATGACTCGAATTCGTTTTACCTTTATTATTTTTTTTCCAGAATTTTGCAATCAAGACTCAGAGAATTTAGTAAGAATCGAATCGGCAAAACAACAATCAAAAATCATCGAGAATTTGTTGCGAAAACTAAATTTCCAATTAAATGGCTTGGAATGCAATAGAAGTTCATAATATACATTTTCACCAACTTAAGTGTTGTACTTTTGGTGCGGTGTATCGTCTGAAAGATCATTGGCCCATATTTAAACGGGTGCCGAAGTTATCATTAATTTTGCTCACTATCGGATGATAGAAAAATTTGTCAATGAAGTGTATTCCTAATTCCCACGGTTTCAAAAATAGAGTGGCGACCTACCAGAACAAAGTGCCAAAGCATATGCTAAAAAGGGAGTGAAAGGTGTAAAGAGATGTTTTTTATGTATTAATATTCTAGTTTAACTAAAGGTGTATCGATAAATTTAGCTAAAAAAGTACAGGAATACACTTTAAGTGATAGGCATATTGAAATGATAAACCAAAAATAGGAGAAATACATTTTCCACAAATGATTTATATATTACTTATGTATTTTTGATTTCATCGACACACATTAACTAACTATGCATCCCAGGTTTCAGAGAATAACTAGAATTGTTTCCAAAACTGAATTTATTTCTTGCATTATAGATTCATCTAATTATACACGTGACATTTGGGTACGTTACATCCACGATCATCCGGTAGAGAATAACGATTGGGGCGACTTTCAAACACATCGACGTCTACTTGGTCTTATCACCATTGGAAAATTTGACAATCAAACCGAATTGAATGAAATATGTCGTCAACATGAATCCCTTAAGGTGCGCTACAGTAGCACACTGTATGACTCACGTGCAATTTTCTTTGGGCCGTCCGCTACAAATACGTCGGAGTTTAAAAATAATGCCTCCAATTTCAACCATCATGAAAGGATAGATGAAGGTGCTAACGATATCGAAAAGAAAGTTAACGTTAACACGGAGTCGTCTTCGTCGTCGACATTAAGTGATCATGATGGTTGTGATCAGATTCAAGTTTTTAAACGTCTTGAGGACGAGTATTCAACACCATCTAATTTTAAAGCACAAGCTTTTTTTTATCGTGAGCACGATCCATGCGATGAACTAGAAACACACATAACAGAGTTTCTTAATTCGCTTTTTTGGGTGCTGGAATCAAAACGTCTAGAACGATCACGTGAGAAAGTGGAAAAAGTGAGTCTACTGTCGGCTCCCTTTGAAAAAAAAGATTTTGTAGGCTTAGATATGGATTCGCGCAACAACCGTAAGCGCTGTGTGGGGCGTGTTACCAAACATTTAGCCGATCTGTATTTGCAAGCAGGATTGGTTGAGGAATCGCTAAGTCTATTTCACAGCGCTTGTGATACGCTACGTGCCATTGGTGATGCCCTCTGGGTAGGTGCAGCCGAAGAAGGGTTGTGCGCCGCATCGTCAATACTTTTGTATCCGCATTTGCGTGAGATTGAAACATTGCATAGGAACGCATCACTACAGGAGGGTAAGCTATTTGTATTTATTACTTAAAATCATTTCTAATCTAAGCCGTATCACTTTTCATTAAAACTCAAATAAACTGCCAACTTCTTGCCTCATTTATGTTAGGATCCTCACCTTTACGTGGTACACCAGAAAAGTGGCGTGCTAGCGACTTAACTAAAAAAGTCTCTTCTGCGTCAATTAATGAACACAATTCGCATCAGGAACAGCAGCAACCGGCATCGGTGGTGGCCACAACCACACCTATAGCAGCCTCAAATTCATCGTCGTCCTCTTCAGTATCTTCCATCCTCACATCTGCCTCGTCGACACCATCGTCCTCCACTTCAACGCTTTCCGCAGCCACACATACAAACCGCAACGATCTACCTGGAAATATACTCAAACCAGATGAGATTCCAATTATCTTTCGAAAGGCCATTATTAATTACAGTAAATATCGTCATGCAGCAATTATAGAGACAGAATCGGCGCTTAAAGCAGCACGTATTTGCATTGAACAGGGTAGACCGCTGGATGTAGCAATGTTTTTACAGAACATACTCTATATCAATTTGAGCTTGACTGAACAGGAACGTGTTAAACGTTTTGAAGTTATCACTGATCTATATCAACAAATCGGATATAGACGTAAAGCGGCGTTTTTTCAACGCATGGCAGCTTTAAAACATGTGCAACAGGGCAATCAAAATCCTGATTGGTCACAGAGTTATCGTCTTATGTTAGAAAGTTTTCCGGGATATACACTGTCGTTGGATCCATTAGAAGTGATTGAAAATAATGCAGGTTGGCCTTCGTTGCAAATTGATCTTTTGCAGGGTTTAATTGCAGCTGCGCGTCGCTTGGGACATTCTGCATTAGCAACGCGTCATATGACATTTCTGCTGCAAACACAGTGGTTAAATATGTCGGCAAATCAACAAAGCGATATGGCGTTACAGTTGCAGGTAAAATTACATATACCTATACCTATATTGGTTTCTGGCTTTAAAAGTTAAAATCGTGTTATTTAAAATCAGGAACCGTGAAAAGTTTTTAAAAAAAAATTACTTCTTAGTGCTATAGCCTGATTTGTGTTTTCTTAAAATAGCAATCACATGGTGTCTACCAGAAGTTGGAATTGTCATGGAATTGGAAAATGTCTTAAAATAATAAAAAAAAAATATTAAGATTAGTCCAGTAAAATCATAGCGTTCCACAAACAATTGTTTCTAGAAATCATGATAATCATTATTTTTAATTTTCTGTTAAATATATCCGTCAAATCTTTTCAATAACTATTTAAAATTTTAAATATTTATAGCTCCGCGAAAAATATCTCGTTTGATAGGTTAGCCTTTCTAGTTTTTTAATTAACGGCTTAAAATTTTTTATATCCTCCATTTCTTTGTATCAAATGACGAATAATTTAGAAAAATTGTCGAATTAATTTAAACTTTTTATATTCCCTCCCTGATCATATGCTCTTAAATAACTCTAGTTTGTGATTATAAAATTTTTAAATTAATTCTATCCACAGAACTTGAGTGCTCAATGTGAAGGCTCCCCCGTGCCTTTGGTGCTCGAAACCGGCACCGTTATACCACCAGCAAATCTCACAGACTTGCCGTATTGTATGGATATTTCAGTTAAGGATCTACCTGCTCATTTGCGTCCACAACGCATTAAAATCATTAAGGCTGACAGCGGTCCATTCCTTTTTACACCTATACACTTTAGCTCAATAGACAGACGTGAAAAGAAAAAGGATAAAAATAAAATTGGTAAAATGAAATATTTCATAAACATTTTTATTTAATTTGGACTCATGGATATATTAATATTTGTAATTTTAGCATTTTTCTGGGTTCAGCATGATTTGAGCGAAATCACTTTACGACTGCGTAATCCCTTACCTTTTGAGCTCATTGTTAGCGATATGCGTTTACTGACAACCGGCATTGTATTCGAATCATTACCACAAACTGTCACATTACAACCACATGTGCCTACGTATGTTACACTGCATGGTACACCCATTGAGGTGGGACAGTTAGAGATACAAGGCTATAGCACGCACTCTTTAGGTGTTAAATCCAACTGTCGACTTAAGCATATGCGTGGACGTAGTTTTCCACCCAACTACTTGATTGACGTTATACCAGCATTACCTCGTATTTCTGCAAAGACATCGCTACCACAAACTGCAACATTTAGTAGTTTAGCCAGTTGTGAAATTGTTATCACTTCAGCGAGCTTAACCCTTTATAATGGCGAATCATCTACTTGCATTGTTACTATCATCAATGAGAGCCCACTTCCGGTGGAGCATCTAGAAGTGACAATAAATTCGAATGTTGAAATGGAAGTGCAAAAGAAAATGTTTAAAATTGATGAACAAGATTTACAGGTAGCGTAACTTAATTAATTCTTAAGTGTCATATAAAAAGCTACATTTGACCCTTAATAAAATCAATATCTTTTGCACAGCTCTTTTTATTCATGATAATTTTATTTTTTCATTTTCATAGTCCAAACTTCCAATACCGCCAAAATCTTTGATTGATTTTACGGTTCATATTTTTGGTGAAGCTGACTTTATTTGTCCAATAGTCAGTCAACGGGCTGCATCAATACACTCCAGTGGAACGACAAATACAACGCTACAGCACGATTATGGTGGTGCTCCTGGTGGCGGCGGTGGCCCACAATCGCTACAATATTCAAATTTCTCTTCATCAGGTCATGCCAGTTTACCATCGCGTGTAAACTCACCGAATCCACATAATGCTGTTAACACTACAAATACGCGTCGCAATGAAACATTTACATCAAGCTTTCGTTCTGCAAATTCTGGCAACGTTGGTGGACAACCAACATCATTGGCTGCACTTAGCTTACCACAACCAGGCTCCAATAGTTCACAATACTCGCAACATGTTGAGGCACAATTTCGCATAAAATACTCAGGTGGTGAAGCTATGGAGGCCGGGTACTGTCGTCAATGTGCAATTTCATTCAATCTAGAATTGTTGCCAAGTGCGCAAATTACTTCTTGGGATGTACTGCCAGCTGAAATGTAAAAAATATATTCATTTGTTGAAAATTTTCTAATTTATTTTAAAATCTCTTTTCAAAATTAGACCATCACAATTTTATCTAGTGATCGATGTTTCAAACTTAACTGCACAAGAAATGTCGCTAAATTATACAAATAATAAAAGCATTTTAATTGAGGCCAAAGAAAGCTGTCGTGTACCTATACCAGTGGATCGTTGTTCGTTGGAACAAGTATGTAAAGCACGTGAAGCTGAGCATGCAGAAAATATGGAAAGAGGTAATGTATTTAAAGTTTCTGATAATGTAAAATTGGTAATAAAAAATCATATATTTTTATTATTGTTTTTTAATATTTCAGAACTTTGTTTTCGTACACAAACCCTTTCATTTACTGATTCCATTAGTAAACTTTGTTCTGAGCATGTAGCAGAACGTGTTGATATTAATTGGTTGCTTACTGGTACCGACATTCAAGGTATTGCTTCATTGCGTGGCATTGTTCTGACACCGGCTATGATCGATTTGACTACAGTGTCACCTTTAGAGTGGAGTAAGTGCACATAATAAAATTACTGTTTCATACATTTTCTTTTATTCATTGTTTTGGGCAGAGAATTAACTCCAATATCAAGTAACGCAGTTAATACAAATTCAAAAACAAGTAAAATGAAACAAAAAAAAATTGTGTATCAAATAAATCGTATAAGTTTTCTATGTACACAGTAAGGATTATAATTCTGAGAGGTTTTGACAATCCCTTCCTTATTTGAGTTCCAAAATACGGCACATATTTTTGTTTAGCGTTTTTTCTTACAACATCAGAGGTTCTAAAGCACCTTCGCCAGTAGCATAGAAATATGATAATGATGATATTTTCTCTTGTAAACTTAAAGCCTTGTGGAAACATTTCTATTTTGAGAATTTTTTTCAGAACTAATGGTTTTGGAAATGATCTAGCTAAAAATATAATCCATTAAATTGAGCTCAAAGGAAAGCCTGCTAAAATCTAGTTTTCCCACTTTTTTTGGGAATTTTTTGAGTAGGTCGATTACATTCAGTATATACATTTACAGATTATACAAAACCCAAATTTTCTTCTATTCTAAAACTCTAGACTGAAAATATTTTTATTGGTTTAAGGTAAACAATCCGGATTTTAGGAGTAGAAACAACTTTACCCGAAATGTGTTGTGATAAATTTTAAACTTTAATAATTTTTACTATTAGGTGTAAATAAAAAAAATAATTTTTAAGATTTTATGAAATTGAGAATATTGAATATTAAAGAGAAGTGGTAACTGACCATCATTCATTTAGTCTGAATTTTTTATTGATTATTGACATAACTTCACACTACAAACCACCTACTTTTTTTTACTATTCCTTTTCTTAGCTGTGCTTTTCCAAAATACACCAGTGCAGCCACAATCAGAAATTGTTTGCGTCGCTGGACAATGTGCTACATTAAGTGTAACAGTTTGCAATCAATCAGTACAACCGCTCAAGAATTTAGTTTTAACAATTAAATTCTATCAAGACTATTTAAATGGCATGGAAAATTATAATTTGGAGACGCGTGTTTCAATATCGGGACCAAATAAGTAATCAAATCAAATGCGCTTTTTTATTTGCTTGTAGAAATTATTTTGTTTTCCTTTATTTATTTAATTTTTATAGAATTGCAATACCGCTGCTGAAAAAATTCGCATCTGCTAACCATGAATGCTCAGTGATTTTCTTTACACCTGGACGCTTTAAAACTAGTATACAGTGCTATTCAAAACCGCAACAGGCAACAGTTGTAAATGTTGCGAATCCTTTGCTTTCACACTCCTGTCCATTACCAGAAAGCAGTCCATTAAAACAAGCACAAATTCTTATTAACGATATTTCAGGTGCTACCAACTATCACGAACAGCAGGAGCACGTTTGGAAATTCATACCACCCATTGAGGTTACCGTAATTGAGCAATAATACAGTTTACATACAGATTACTGCATAGTGCACATAACAAATATTTAGTTTTAAAAGATGATTTTTTTTTTATTGAAGAGTATTTAATTTTCCATATTTTTCTTTTTTTTGTATATAAGTAATAAATTTTGTATGTATTTAACTCAAGTAATGCACTAGTTATGTTTAGAAAAACAAAAATTTATATTAACTTCTAAAGCTTGATAGATACTATAATATGAGTATAGTACTTTTTGTTAATATTTATATATGTATGTTATTGTTAATTAGACAAAGTCACAAAAACTATATACAAAATTAGTAATATTTAAAATGAGTTGTGACATAATAATATAAAAAATAAATAAAGTTATGTATTTAAAGATTTGTTATGTGGGGCAAAATTTGCATGGCGTTCCCACAGATACAATTTTTGTTTCAAAAATTGTTTTGAACTCCGTATAACTTGCAATAGTATTTGAAGTCAATTAATATCCCAAAGATAAGACAAGTATGGCCAGCTTCTGAGATACAGGGTGTTTAATTTTTGAATTTCTTAAATTAGTCAACACTTAAAATATGTACAACAAAAACAATATTTTAAAATCTGATCTAAGTTTAAAACTGAATTTTTTGAACTTCGCTAAAAAAATTGTATTCTTTTCTGTAAAATCAATCAAAAATTGTTACAAACGAAACGATGGCGCACTCAAGTAAGCACGTTTTGCTGGTGTAGTGCATGTTGAGTGGTTAACGCGCTATTGTTCCATTGCATCAATGATCGACTTGATCGAATGCTGCATTCCTTTCTATGTATGTTTGATATAATTTTTGTTTATAGCTCACTTTTAAGAAAAGAACAAATTGTTCCAATTTTGGAAAAAAGGACTTACTCCTTTTATTTTTTAAATGTAACTTTTATGAAGCATATCTATTTTGAAAACAAATGAGTAATTTTAAATTAGTATTACTTTTGTAGAATTTATGACTATTTTAAGAAATGGAAAAATTGTGTATACTGTACCTCTGAAACGGTTTTTGCCAAAAGTCTTATCTTTGAGATATTAATTGAGAACGCCTTGCAAATTTAACGCCATATGTGGGCAAAGGGTCTTCTAATGCTGCTCAACCAGAAGCAAAGTTTAATGTTTTACGTAAAAATTATAAAAAAATATTAGCTTAGTTACAAATAAAAAAACTGAAAATAAAATGGTATTAACGAAAATACTCTGTTTATGTATTTTGTTTATCTCTCCGCTTTTTTCTTAAAATAAGTTTTTCTGGCCAAAATTAGCTTTATTTTAAAAATAAATTTTTAGGGAAATAATTTTAAATGTTCTTAAAGCTTACAAAACTTGGTAGATATTATTAAAATAAAGTACCAAATGGATAATTGAAAATACCATAAAAACTGTTACTAAAAATTCTATTTTTATAGAACACGCGTTAATGATGGCTGCAAATTTATCAATTACAAAAACCATTTTTATATCCAAACTTTAAGCAATAATAGTTGATAAAAGCTTAATTTAATAAAAAGCTAAAAACTATTTTATTTAACGTAACAAAGCGTTATGTTTATAATTCTGTTTGAAACATTTTTTGTACAATTTATACTTTTTTCTTGTGTTTTTTTTTTCAACAGAAAAAAAAGGTTTTCTTGTAAAAACATTTAAAATACATATAATAAGAAATTTATGCAATTTTATATTGACAAATAATAATAATGCAATATTATTAATCAATAAATATAGATAATCTTCAACATGAAAGAAAATGTTTTTGCTTTGTTTTCAAATTAGATTTCGTTCAACAGTTTCAAAAATAACTTCGGTTACGTCAGATTTACTGTAATGTGGTGTTGTAGCTGATGAAAGCGGAATGTAATGTATTTAGAGCGATAAATTTGCGCTTTGAAAAGTACCAAAATACAACGAATGGATGGCGATTAGAAATTTTTGTAGGTAATATATCATTAATAAGCCTCTAAATTATCCCCATTAGGTGTCACCAATAAGGATGAATTAAGTAGTTTTAATGGAATTTTTTTCCAAGTTATTTCAAATCGTTTATTTTTTAGACAGTTTATTCAGATTGTTTTTGAAACCAAGAGTTTTAATAAAAAAACGTTAAATAAATTTATTTCGTAAGTGTTATTGTTTTCATATAACATAAAATATATTTTTAATTTGTAGTATATACTATGTATGTATGTTTATATGGTATAAAGAGTGGGAAAGGAGTTAATTTTGAGCCAAAAATATGCGTATACTTGTGTGAAGCATTCAGATTAATATTGAAATGGTTTCCGAATAATAGCTTCATGCTACACAATAAAGCATAGGATGTTTATCTAGTCATTGTGAGATTTGCTTAGGCGAAAACTTGCTTGTTGCTTCCGTATAAGTGGTTTTTCTTACTAATACTAGTTAGGAGGAATTTTGTCAAAATATTGTATTGAATTGATAAGCTGATGATGTTCATTTGAAACTTGCATTAACAAATACTGCTATTTACTTAATGCAACACCCACAAATATTAAATACTTTTTCTGAAAATAACTACTTAAGTCTCACTCGCCACAACGGAATAACGCATAGATAAAATACTTACCCTGGATAAACAATTTTGATGAAACAACAATTATATACATAAGTAAATGCACAATAGTTTTGTATTTTGCTTATGTTTTTTATTTGTTTAGAATATATATTTAGTTTTACATACATAATGCATTTTTAACTTCCACGCAATTAACTTGCATATTGTAATATGATGTAAATAATAATATTTTTTAGTAACATTTACATGTGTAGTACGATTTCATGGCTTGATAATTAATATGCTGTACCTAACTTACAAATAAATTTAAATATACAACACTTTTTTTTAAAAAAAAAAACACTAGATAAAACAATTGCATTGCTTAAAGCATTCAACATAAAAATTATTAAAAATAGCTTAAAATCTATAAACAATTATTTTTGTTTTTATATTACACAATTTCGTTCATATAAGAAGTATTTTTAATAATTTGTACAACAATTTAAGGCAATTTAAATATTGTTAATATGTATGGTTTGAGTTTTTTTTTTTTAAACTGTGCGTTCTACACCATTTAGAAATGTATTGTATTGCAATTTAAATATAAAAAAGTAGTTTCTTTATTGCCACTATATGAAGGCTAAGAAAACCAATTGAAAAAATTTACTTACGCATTTAGTTTAATGTAGATTTTTTTATTATAATTTTTTAATATTTTTACTGCACATTTCAATTATATGAAAACATATACTATGCAGACTTATAACTGAATGCAATAATAATAAAGATATATCAATTTTTAAAGTTATTGTTGTATGAGTGAAATATTTATGCAATAACTGCAAAATAATGCACATTTTTAAATAGTCATAATGATAAAGAGGTTGAATTTTCCTTACAAAATGTGCCCATCTGACACAGTCTAAAAATAATTTTGAAGCTTTGATATTTTCTAAGAATTGGTGAATATAAAAATGTGATTTTTGAGAGCTACTTTTTAAAATAATTACAAGTTTTAGGTTTTTTTTTTATTAAATTGAAAATTCATATTTTTATACTCATAATAATGTAGTGTACATAGTAGATTTTTATAAAATGTTAATGAAATTTGAACAGCATCAGAGTTGCTTTTCGACATATTTCAGAATTGGTGGAATTTGTATGGAAAGTACTAACCCTTGAAAACGAAAATTATTGTTTACCTGACTATTTCTACTAAGTACTACAATATTTTACTAGTTTGATACATATAAAAATTAGGTACTTCTTATTATGGTAACATTTTCAGACTAAATATAACCATTTTTAAATTAACCGAGATCAGTTTCAAATTTAGTTCTTTTCATTTCAATATGAACAATAACAAAAAACGAGTGAACTTTGTTCCAAGTTGAGCAATGTTTTCAACCCTTCTCGAAATCTAAAGCAAAAATTAAAAAATTATTCTATAACATATGCGCATCGGCGTAAGCAGTTATTTTTAACGGGGGCTTAGTACCATCCATTTATTGAGGTTGCTTTGTAATTTTATGCTTTGATCATATAAGGTTTGATTTCAATCGAAAAAAGTTTTATTCAAAGCGAAAAAGTTCCGTTGTACGTGCAAAAGTTTTGCTTAAATTCAAAGATTTATGGTTTCGTTCAATTCAAAAAATGTTAAAGTTTTATCTGAAAATGCTACATAAAGTTTTTATATTAAGCGTTGATACGTTTTTAAGTATGATTTGTTATTTTTAAATTTTGAATATTTTTTTCTTTTTGGTTACACTTTAGTTATTTTTCCTTAAATTTTAATGTTTTTTTATATAAAAATTGTTTAGCATTTACTTTTTATAACTTATGTTTGCAAATAGTATTCAATGTTTTATCAAAATTTACAATTTTGTCTCTTGCTATTTAAAACAAATTGAGATCTTTTAAATAAATGTATTTATTTATAGCTATCAGGAGAAAAAAACATTCATTTTGGAAATTCCACTGAATTGAGTATATGTGGAACAAAGTCCAAAAAGTTCCCAACCCATCAGAAAATTTTTTAATTTTGTGATAGAGCGGCATTTAAGAAATGGGCTTTTATAGATAAACATAAAGTAGGGTGAACTGAAATAAAATGAACTGGATTATGTATTTGTAGCCAAAATCAGCTCTTTTCTTCATACAAATTTAACGTCAAAACGAATTCTTTCGCATGTCGATTTAATTCAAATCTACATTTCTTTGCTCGAAATCGTGTACTATTGTGAAGAAATTGTTAGGGCTGTTAAATTTTCGCATTTTTATAGAAATTTTCATTGGAAAACATCTGTTAAATCAAAGAAAAAAAGGTGGAAACTCGGAAAAATAAACAAATATAAACTGGGATCTCAAACCAATGTATGTAGTTGTACAAAAAGAAGTCAGCTAATATGAAACAGAAAGCTGATTTAAGTCAAAATCAGTTAATGTTAAACAAAAAAATTAAGTAATTTCAAACGAAAGCGAAATCGCGATAATGCCAGTGTGAAATCTTAATACAAAATCGAGATAAATGCGAATTAGGCTGATTTCGATGAAAGTGTGAATCGCTTACTAAATAAAATCTTTTTCTTTTCTCAATAAACTTGATTAGCACAATAAACAATAGTCAAAAAACAACTTGTACGTAGTATATTTATAGGACAGTGATTATATAGATATTATCGTAGTTTTATTCATTTTCCAAATAAATTACTATCCAAATCAAAATAAATTTTCGGAAGAAAATATTAAACTTAAAATGAGGTTCTAATTCTTCTAAACTATGTATTTAAACTTAGTCAGTTTATTATAAGTCTCCTTAAATTTTATTTTTTTGACAATCATAACTTTTTGCTCTGTCGTATTGCATATTAAATTATCAAACAAAATTTTATTGCACATAAAAATATCCACATAGAATATTTAATTGCAAATTATGTAAAAAAATGTTTTTAAGTATACAACTTGGGGTAATTCATTCATCGTTTGAAATTTTATTTAACAAATTTTTAATAATCCATAAAATAGTAATTAAAAATAAATTTTAGCTTTTATGTTGGCTAAAATATAAGGTATATATAGTTTCTGATATTGGCTTAAACAAGTTATATATCTTTTATTTTTTAAATTGATAAATAAGTAACACTTCAATGGACTCGAAGACATAATATGTAGGTAAAGGATGTTAAAGAACGGTGGGGATGGAGCCAGGTGCTGTAATCAACACAAAAATATCCAAACTTTTTGGTTATAACAAACAGAATACATGGTATTTACAGGGTGTCAAATTTTCATTTTTATTTTCAACTAACCCAGGTTTTTTTCAATTGACAGCAAAGACTGAGCATACAGTTTTGTAAGCGAAACTTTGCTGAATAAATAACGGTCGGATGTTTTCCAAAAACCTATATAAGTCGAAAACCAGTGGACTGTTTTTCAAAATATGAGCTGCAATAGTTTCTAAGCTAAGACAGTTTTATTAAAGTTTTAAAAAACAGTTTTTTTTCCAAAAAGTATAAAATTGAACCATGGTTTTTATCAAGATATACAGAATTTGTCTCCGATTTTTTTTAATATATATTTTTTTATGGGAAAGCAAAAGAAAATCAACTCAATAAAGTTATTGAAAGGAAACTTTGAACTTGAATAATTTTTTTTCATTTACGTATATAACATATTCAGCTTGGTCAGAAATCTTTCGCAGTTTTTAGCTATTTTTTTTAGATTAAAGTTCAAAGTAATTTTTACAATTTTGTTGAAATTGCAATGCATTTATCTCACTTCTCCGGTAGTTTAAGAAACTGTTCACATGCAAAAAAATAATGCTAAGAGCTTTCGATTTGATTTGTTTGTATTGGTAACAGCACCAAAATGCCCATCATTCTTTAAATGGCATCTACTCTTGGCAGTAATAAATAATATTTCTGTATATAATCATACAAATTGCGGCACCAAACAGTGGAAATATTACATAAAACTTATCAATACTCGTAAAGTATAAATTGCATTCCATTTGACTACCACTGCTACATATAACTGTGGCTTATAACAATAAAGGTAGAAATTTTTTAACAATATGCAAATATGTACATTTTATCAATATGTTTCATATCTTTTGTTCAGTCAAAACAAAACAACATTTATTGCATAACATTTTACATACTATATATGTAAGTAGTACATAACACTCATAATGTGGAAGTAATTCTATTGGCCATTGCAACATTTCACAATTTTTGGCATAAAATTTCAACTTTCTTCAGTGCTATAATATTTTTGTTATATTATATATTATTTGCAATTTAATGCGTTTTTTTTTGAAGTTTTTACATCGGACTTTTTTTATATGTTAACAAAAAGTGTGTAAAACTATCAATGTCTTATTACATGCGCGCATTTTTTTTCACCAACTATATCGCTAATTATAGAAGTTATAACGATAAGTGCCTTGATATGAGGACATACTTTGCAACTATACAATTGATAATACAAAAACTAAATAGGAAAGAAAACAATAAAATACAGCTACACAGAATTTCTCGAACCAGACTATGTGTTACTGATGGATTTACAAATTCAAATAATAAAGGGTGTTCGAATTTGAGGCATCTTTTTAAATTTACTGCCATTTTTTTAAAAGGTACTTGATTACACTGATGTTTTTTCAGGTATGAAGTAGTTAGCTTCCGGTTAATTAAAATGGATCACTCTCGAGTGAACGACTACGTGTTGTCATTATTACAACATTTATTTTTCGAAAATCATGAAGAAATTGAGAACTTTTCCAAGGAAATTATCTTAACAGACGAAGCTCATTTTGAACTTGACGGCTATGTCAACAAAAAATACTGTCGCATTTGGGCTGAAGGAAATCCTAGAGATTTCTTTGATAACCCGATAAAACAAAAAAAAGGTACTGTATGGCTAGAATTTTGGTGTAGTGGCAGAATTGGTCAATATTTTTTCAAAAATTAAAATGGCAATGCAATTACTGTGAATGAAGCTCGATATCAAGAGATGATTAGAAACTTGTTGTGGAGTGAATCGGAAGATATTGATGTGAAGAATATTTGATTTCAAAAAGACGGTGCAACATGCAAATCAAATATTTTTGCGTAGAATAGACGTGAATTACCCACCAATATCATACGATTTAACATCATTGGATTTCTTCTTATAGGATTTCTTGAAGCGTAAAGTTTGTGCGGATAATCCTCAAACTGTTTAATACCTCATGGACAACACCATCGAGCAAATATCACTAATTGAACCATCATTATGCAAAAAAGTTATTCAAAATTTTGGTAAAAGATTGGCAGCATGTCGAGCTAGCAGAGGAGGTTACTTGAATGAAATTCTTCTCCATTATTAAGCGGAACCAATATCCATGAGTTTTCAATATAAATATTTAAAGATTTCACACAATTTATGTAAAAAGATGCCTCAAATTTGTACGCTCTTCACTTTGTGAGAGGACCATATGAAAACCGAAGAAAGAAAAAACGTTACGCTTTCGAAAGACCACCCACCCTTCCTTAACGTGTTCTGAAAGACGCGCAGTAGATTTAAGACTTGCTATAGTAGCAATTTAAAAATATATAGCTTGACCCTTTCAATCTAATTTTAAATACTTACTTTTAAAGAAGATTTTAAATGCACTTTTTCATGTTAATTTCAGCGGAAATCGCAATTAAATAAAAATTCGGTAACATTGCTCAATAGCTGATTTTCTTGCGTAATTTCAGCGACAGCTGTTGTTGTTGTTGCTCACGTTCCACAGCTAATGTGGCCGCGACATTGGCAGCATTGGCCGATGTATACTTAGAGCTACGTTGTAAATATAAATTGCTACAGCCGCCACCCGTTGCTGTTGGTATATTGCTAATTGCTGATGATGTAGTTGCAATAGATGTTGCTGCATCAAGTGCAGCTGTTGCCGCACGACGTGTTAGCGATGATTTTAAATTGCCATTGCTAGTAGTACTAGTAAATGCAAGATTGCTGCTACTGTTGATATTATTATTATTGTTGTTGTTGTTATTGTTGCTACTATTCGTTATTGTTGTAGTAGCAGTAGCAACAACAGCAGTTTTACGCAATAATTTTGTGTTGTACTCGTCGCATTTGTCTTTTTCAATACGAGTGCTGCTGAGTGAACGTTTGTTCCGTTTAGTTGTTGCAATATTGTTGTTGTTGCTGTTGCTGCTGCTCGTTATTGGTAAACTGGAGGAAGTCGTCGTCGTGTTGTTACGCTGTTGCTCGTTGCTGCCGCTATTGCCACTACTCAGCAGCAGTAGGTTTGTATCTAAAGGCGGTGTGGTACGTAAATTAGCATTCAGTTTAGCGATCAAATTGGAATTGTTGTTGTTGTTACTATGTGGGATGGTGGTAGTGGTATTGGTCTTCAAATTGCTGCAATGGGAGGAATGGATCATAGGATGTGTTATTGTTGTTGTTGGTAAAAGACGCTCCTCAAGTACATGTGACTGCTGCTTGCTTGCTGTTGTTGTTGCTGTGGAGTTTGGAATAGAAGTGGATGAGGACGAGAAAATGGGAAAGTGGCCGACAGTTTGGGCTTGATTTAAGTTTTCCAATGGATTCGAATTATGATCCAGCGTTGCTGAGGAAGAACGCATGCATCCACCAACAGTTGTTTGTCCTAACGACGATACTGTTGGTATAGCAGAGACATCACGATAGTAACGTGCAGTGACAGTGGTACAAGGTTGCACAACTGCTGCCGCTTCTATGTTAGCTGCACTGCGATATCGTATACGTGATCTACCACGTAAAGTCATATGATGATGTGATAAACGTGATGAACAGCGTGGTCCTGGAATTGTAGCTGCCGCTGCTGAGGATGAGCAACCACTCGATGAATCGAAATCGGATATAGCAGACGCACTGGTGCGTACAATCGGTATTTTACTTTCATTTATTGCAGACATATTGGATGTGGAACTGATCAATGTGTTATTGTAGGTTTTTGTTTGTTTGTTCAGGCTGCTAAGTGTTGGTGCAGTGATGTCATGGTATATGTTGTTGCTGCTGCTGTTTGTTGCTGTTGGGGTATTTGAGTAAGAAGAGGCTGAGGAGGACGATGGTGTTGATGTTGCTGTGGTATTTGTGGATGTTGCAAGATTGGATGGCAAGTTTGTAGTGTTTGTGTCGCTGACACTAACTGGATTTTTGATATTGTTATGGGTATTTTTTTGATGTTGTTGTTGTTGTGCTTCCGCTTTACGCAAGTGCATTAGGCCCATTCTGTGGTTGTGTGGGTAGTAGGGTGGAGGTGCGGATTTGGTATATTAGTACCGGAGTTGTACATTAATTTAACAATTCCAAAGTCACCAAGGGGGCAGAAAGTGTAGTACGAATGCATGTTTATGTAAGAATATAAATAAAGAGAAAGAAAACGCCATTGAGAGAAATCTAAAATTTTAAAGAATAGTTTTATGTATAAATTTTTTTTCTTTGCAATGTAACGAAACAGTGTAAGTAATTTTTGGATTAGTAAATAGCAGTAGAAAAATGTATGCCACGACATCTTTGCTATGTACTTTTTTTTATATGACCATCCATTTCCATGATATTTGTCAGAGATGAAAATTAATCGATTTTCTACACTCTGAAAAAAATTCTGATAAATATAAACAAAGCTTCACTATACCTCAGGTTAAAAATTTCTACTCTAGTGATTTTTTCCATTTCTCAGTATATCTAGTTTGGATCTTACAATCTAATTAATTCAACTATTTAGTTTATTATTTATATATAAATCCTTATACTCACACTTTTTATAATAAGCTTAGGCCAAATCATAAACAAAAATAAATATTCTTTGAACTTTTGAATGTTTTAATTTTCAAAAGAGTAATACGCAACATAATTGGGGTTGAGACATTTTTGTCTTAGTGTATTTGTTGAGCTAAAACTTTAAACTGACAGGGTGGCCACTGAAAGACTGAATGATATAAAACAAAAATTACAAACAGGTTTTTTAATTTTTTATTATTATTGCATATTTATATTATTGATTTTTGATTTCATTTTCCTGCTGACACACACAGGATCTTTCCACAGTATCTGCCATGACCTTGTGCAAGGTTCCAGGTCCTTAGCGTCGAAGATCGGTACGAATGTATTCGTTAAGCTCTGGAATTGTCCGAGGTTTATTCACGTAAACCCCTTTTAGAGGACACTACACAAAAATAAGTCAGTCAACTTTCTCGTATATTCTGTTAGTAGTTCCATACTGGGCATAAACAGTTTTTAAGCATTGTCCTGTTTCCATTTTCTGACAGACCGTTCTCATTTTCAAAGGAACAGAGGCCGACAGTTTTCAGCCACAACATCGCACCAAATAGTACCTTCTCTGGAAATGATATCATACGAAGCCATCTTAACGTCCAAGGAATATTCTAAATCCTACACAAAAAAATAAATAAAAATTATTTAGAGCGAAAAAGTTACGACTTTTTCAAAACTTTCAGTGGCTCTCCTGTACAAACTTAGAGGATTTCGGTAAACGACTGGTAACTTCAATCACATCTGTCATGTTCGCCCTTTTAATTTTTCATCTGTGTCTTATTTATTTTTCTTTTCTGTGCATTTCTTATTACGAATTTATTATTATACGCTAAATTTAGCATATGTATGTTACTACCATTTAAAAAAAAACAAATATATTTTTAAGGTAATCAGTAATTAATGCCGATGGTTACTGATTAAATATCATACCATGTAATTGTCCTACATTGATTACAAATTATTTGTAATCCTTATCGTATTATAATCAAGAAATTTATTTTTGGCCATCATTGACCGAAATCAGAAAAGAATTTTTTATTTAATCAAAAATGGTTTACGCTGTTTCGAACATTACATTTGGTAAAATTTATGTCTTTAATACAACAACTAAATCAAGCAATAAAAGGTTTGCAAACATTGGACAAAACATATGAAAGGTCATGTAGGATTGCTGAAAAAAGTGGCAACAAAATTATGACTAGCAAGAAAAGGGTGCAATAAAAGAAACAAAGCTGACAACAAAACGCACCAAAATACAAATATTAACCCCCTGTATTATTGATGGCGAAACAAGTGAGCGACTGATTTTCGTCTGCCTATATCTTTTAAGCATTTTTTCCAAATTATAATATTTAAGTTCAATTGAACATAAAAGTCGGAGCAAATCAAACGGCTGTTCTGTATCTGCCGTTATCAGTCACCCACTTGTTTCGCCACACATAATATGGGCGTAAACAAAACCAAAAATAACTTACAACGTAGAGAAAAAAAATAAAGCCAAAATTTTTTGTTTTGTAAATAGAATTTGGTAATTTTTTATTTTCATGCAAGTATTAAAATAATAAAATTTTGTTTTGTACATTGATTTGTAGTGTATATTCTCTTTATAAATATTATGTAAGTAGTATGTTAAAATATATAATACACAAATCTGTAATAAAAAAAACTATTTTTTGTACCTAAATATACGGTATGAAATTTTGTAAGTTTAATTTAGTATTTTTAGTAGCTAGTTTTATGTTACTCGAATATTTTTTTAGTGTCAATTAAGTGAGTTAGTGCTCTATAGTGTAAGTTCCTCTAAGTGGGGTAGGCGATTTATCAAGGCTATTTTGAAAGTTCTTGTGATAGTTTTCTTAGTGGTTATGATGTACTATTTTGTGTCTTAAAAATTTACTGTAAACATCACAGTTGAAATTTTTAAATAGCTTTGTTATTGTTCAAGACAACTTTAGTTTTTGTTTGATATTTTCGAAAATTACATAAATTCTTTTAACATATTTATAAAGATTCCTCCAGACTCTCACATTTGATTTCGTCTTTTAAACAAGATATGTCTTAAGGTTTTCAATAATCTTAAACAAAATAAAAAATAACAACTAAATAGTATTGATTGTTTATTTAATTAATTTTAAGGAAAGTAGTTAAAAAGTTATTAAAAAATGAAAAAACTCCCACTTTTACCGCAAACTAAATTCTATAAGTTATACAGGTCAACAGTTGATATTTTTAAATTATATCTGGGGAATATATAAGTAATTTTGACTGATGTTTACCTCAGGTTTGGTTGCGTTGTATTACATGAGAACATGAATTTATTTTCGCAATAAAAGAAAACTATAAATTTAGATTGGTAATAATATAAAAGAAAAAATCTTTCCCAGGAATAAATTAAAGGTTGACCTGTACAATCTAAGCGAAAGTTTAACAAAACATTGGCGTTAACGACACAAAAACAACAAACAAAATTTTTAAGGCACCACTTTTATGGGAAAAGCTGGACTTAACTGGGAATTTAAGAGGAAAAAGGAAGACAACATCGATTCACTTTATATGGTAACATATATACACATTTTTTATTATCCAAATTGGTTGCCAAAATAAAGTAACACAATTAATTTTTTTTTTAACAAAATTTTAGTGTGACTTAAATAAATCAATAAAAAAAATAATTTTCTAAAATTATTTATAATGTAATTTATTAAATATATTTTTAATGGTTTTAGCATTATAAATGATTTTAAAAATTATTTTCTAAATCAATAAAAAATAAATTTTTTGTATATATAAAAATAGACAAGCAAGCAAGCGACGGCTTCAAATAAAAAAAATAATAGTTAATTTATATGTAAGTTATATATTTAACTTAAATTATAGAAATTTTTAAAAAGTATTTTAGGTTAGGTTAGAGCAGCTAAACTTACCTTTTACTATAGATAGCTAAACTCTTAGCACGCGTTTGCACTGCATTATCACTACTGTTAGTGGGTGCTGCACAGTTTCGGTTGTTGTTATTAATGTTATTTGATGTACTGCAGTTGTGAAAAGCGTTATTGTTATTAAGATGGCTCAATATATTTTTGTTATTGTTATTTGCTAATGTTATAGCTGTTAGATCATAGCAGCCACAATCATCGTTGTTTGTTATGGATTTCACAGGTATTGTAGATATCACCGCCGTAGTTGCTAACAAGTTGTTATTATTATTACGGAATGGTTGAGAACGTGCACGTGTATGACGTAGAGCATTGTCAATATCCCTAAAAAAAAACAAAATATTTAATCAAATTGCTTAAAAATCATTCATTCATTCATTTTTTAATGTTAGTTCATATTTCTACAGCTGCAAAAAATGCTTTTGCTGTAGAGGGTTGTTTAAACCTAAGGCTAAGGAGGGAAGGGGAACTGAGCTAGGATCAGTAAACAGTTCTCTTGAATCAATTGATTTGATTGACGCTCGATCAAACTAAGCAATCCAGTTCACTTATTTCTCTAGAGTATATCCCGTCATAATAACTATTGAAAAGGGTTAAGGTGTTTGGTACACCCTTTTCAACTCATTGGCTGAAGCGAAAACTTAATCGTGCAAAAAATAGTCTACGAAAACTCGTATGTCAAACTCTCTCAGAAACCTCATGAGCTGAGTAGGAGGATTTTATTAATATCAAGCCATGATATCTTTCGGTACAGAGTTTCTATCGAGACACCAGCGCAGTTGGTCACGTTAGACATGAGCTAAGACCGAAAAAAAGTTCGATCTAAGGCCGCAAGTCTGCAAAAATCAGTTCGAAAACCTTTAACATATAAATTTGATGGGAGTACAGTAGCCAAATGCCGAGGGCTTTTATGAACTGATGCACCTAAATACTGAATTTTCAGTGCAGAAAAAAATGCTTACTACTTACTTCCTATATTTGTACCATATAAGAGCGTATTCTACTTACAATGCACCACTAGTCGTGTTAACAGCCGAACGCGAATTATGATGCCTGCGCATTGCCTTAATTTGATTCAATTTGTCACCTTGTGTCTGTGATATTCCAGCACGGTTTTTATCAATTGCTTTTTGATGCATTTTTTCTGTTGAAGCAATTGTCGGCTTTTGCGCACTTTCATATAGATATCCAGATTTTTTTAATTTTCGATCAGATGAAAGTGGATCAACAGAAATTGGAATTTTGTTGATTAGCTCAAAGTTTGGAACAACACTAAGGCCAGTTGAGGTAAAACGGCGACCTAACGCCTTAACAGATGGCGATGATGATGAGAATGCTGAAAAATTTGACGACGTAGCTGCTGTTGATGTAGTAGCCGTACAAACGATATTTGGTGATTTGCGACGTCTTGATAGCACCGGCTCTGATAAATCACGTTCACTAAAGCTTTGCTCATCTTCGTCATCATTATCACTTTGTGGACATGATATTGCAGTTGCAATTTCATCGATTCTATCCTTTTTATTTTTACTGCTTAGAGCACGTGATAAAGACCGAAATATGGCAGCACCAGTATTATTATTTTCCATTTCAGCTTCACCACTATCATTTAAATGTAAGGTGTCGACTTTGTGTGAGATGCCTTTAACGCGCATTTCCGAATTTTCACCCAAACATGTATTCGATGATGTCATTAGATTTTTGTTACCCTGTAAGGTTTTTGCCATTATGCTGTATATGCCAAATTTATGCCTTGGTATAGAACAATTTGTACGTTTACGTACACGTTCGCCTTCTGACCAAAGCCAGGCTTGTTTGCTATAAGAATACAACACATATAAATTTTTAGCAGTATATAAATTTGTTGCGATATTTACTCTTCCATCCATTGTTGCTGATGTCCTATCACCGAACCAGGGCGACATAAACGTAACCAGGCGATAGCTTCCAGCGCTACGAAATTATAGTGCTTCATCATATAAGCACCAATAAGGCTACCAGTGCGTCCAAGACCAGCTAAAACAAAGGAATAACGTAAATTGTTCATCATTAATTTTTAGTTAACATTACATCAAAATTATCGCAAGCTCCAGAATATAAGATTTTCCGAAAAAAAACAAACAACAATTTATATATAGTTTTCGGTCGTTTTTTCGTTTTTTGGGCTATATTTTGCCTACTAAAGTCTTTAGGGGCGTAGTTCTGAGTTATGGACAGTTTTAGAGATGTGGAATTGCAAAACATTTAACATACTGTTAACATATATTGGAGGAAATTACTACTATGTATCTGATGCCATAAGAGAGCATATCAGAATCTAATCTAATATCAAACAAATTCTTGTTAAGTAGAGTAAAATCATTAAGAAAACCACGGTTTGATCTCATACGAAAAATAAAAATGTGTTTTTCGCTGCCTATTTTGATGTCATTTGAAAACAAAAGTTTGATGTGATGAGACAAAACCTATATCAGATTCAGAGAACCACAGTCCATAGAGCGTATATAACTTGCTTCAATAATAAAAAAGTTTATATCTAATTCATATCATTGTTCGAAAAATCATCTACTCTGCTTACCTTTACAGTGCACCGCAATAGCCCCCTTTGTTGTCTCACATATCGTGAGGAATTTTTTCAAAATTAAATCGCTCGGTGTACTACCATCAATGAAAAACAAATCCTTATGATCAAAACCAGCATTTTCAAAACTCGAAGCATGATACACTTTTGCATTTAAACGTATAACTGTCGTAACATTATTTTCACGAAAATATTCAAAATATGTCTCTGGCGAGTGACACGGATAACCATTGGCCAATGTCTTTGATTTCTGATGTGGACCGCAGAATGCAATAAACTTTTGTGGTACAATCCAATTGAAGTCACCGTTTTCAACACGTTCATAAAATTCATATTCATCGGCATCAAAATCATCAAAATTGAAGAAACCAGCCTTCATTGCCTTATGCACAGCATTAATACAATCAATAAGAGATATTTTATATCCACTTGGCCCATAAGAGGCATCACAAAAACGTGTATATGCAGGAGTGTCGCCAGCGACAAGTGGTCGATATGCTTCCTCCGGTGTTTTATTCAAGTAAATTACCTGCATTAGAGAAAAAAATTATTTTAGATGTTTTTATTTTTTTACATAAAAAGATTTGAATATCGACTTACAGCATACGATCCAATCAGGTAGGCTGCATTTAACCTTTTTGCTGGATTCATAGATGTATAATGTACAATTTTTTTATTTGCATGCCATTTGGAAGTCATTTTTGAATTAAGCTTCTGACAATAACGATAAAGCATGCAAATGTTTAATGGACCAAAATCATTATAGAAATTCTCATAGACAAAGTCTTCATCAACGCTGAAATAATGCGTGTTTGGCGTACTCTTTGGTTTGAAGTTCTTCTTGAAGGCAACAAAATACAGGCGATCTGTAATAATATGAAAAGAAAGTTCTTGAGTAAAAACATCATAGCGAAATGGTTTTTACCAGGTGCCACATTCACATAAATTTGTGCTCATGAGCCTCTTCTCAAATAAAATTTACATACATATTAGTCGGGGTGCCAAACCCAACTTTATAGCGTCACTAGGCTTGCCAACTGACCATTTTTGATGCGGTCAGGCCGTTAATTGCATTTCAAAGCCATGGACCTTGTAGGAATTTAAAAATTTTGGGAAAATCTGTTAGTTAGAGGATTTTATGCTACATGTGCTTAATTTTTTTTAAAATTTAGAGACTAAAAAAGAAGCAAAAAAGGTCATCAAACCAGTTTTTGCCACACACTATGTATAGCATAGATGGGCAAAATTTTGAAAGCAGGAGCTACTTACAACAAAAGCAGCATAGAAAAAAGCCCCACGATAAATTCGATTTCGATAGTAAAAAAAATGTACCAATAGAAAAAAAGTACACTGATCAAACGAAACGAGAGAAGCTGTATTGTATTGGCTCATTTTTTGTATTTTGCTCATCGCTGATGTGATGATGATGAATACTATACATTTGGTTAGTAAAAAAATTAGCCATATATAATTTGAGAAAGCTGATTAGCCCGAAATAACCTTTCTGAAAATTTATACAATTTTGAGGCGAAGGGGATCAAAACGTAATATTTCCACTTTTATTTTTTTGAAGATTTAAACTGAGGAATAAGTTCTTAGTAAGTTTTCATACAATTTTCTTCATTAACTCAAGATAGTGCAACCACAAGTTATCGAAATTCTTAGTTGACTTTTCTTCAAGCGCTGCACAGTGAACTTTTTAAGCCGTTAAATGTGGCCTTCACGTGTTATTAACATTAATTTTATTTTTTAATTTAGGTGATTCTATCACTTTACCAATAAGCACAAATCTTCAACTTAGTAAAAAAAACAACTTATAGCTATATCGAATTGGGTCATTACTTTTGCGCCAACTTGTATAACTAAGCTATACAGCTAGCAGTCCAAAAATTAATAAGTGGCAAAACGTGAACGCCTACAAAAAAAAAGTCCGAAAGTGTTTAGTATACGTCATCGTTAAAAACACAAAATAGCAAAGTTTAAAACACTTTTACACCACCAGTGTGCAAAAATGCAATTTAATTAAGGTGCTTCCCACTAACACCATAGTAACGATAGCAAACTTTTATTCTTGAACTTCATAAAAATTACAAATTTTCACAAACACAAAATACTAAAACAGTAAACTTATCACATGCAATCAGCGTGTAACATCAAAAAGCCATCAAAAGAAACAACGGTAACGAAAAAGAACCCTCGAAATAGGACGCTCACTGACATTAGCTTTCGATATGCTCGTATTTGAAAGAAAAGAGGTTAACAAAAATAAGTACAGTCCAATAATGGCAGGACCCAGCGAGAATTGTTGTCTATATTGGACTGTGTAATATTTATTTATTGACTCCGATTACTTGAGAAATTGACAAACCATTACAATTTATTTATAATTTTTGAATTTTTGTTTATAGTTGATGAATTGAATTAATTAAATACTTTACACGTAAATTATAACGACAGTATTCTCAAAAACCCCCTACATGCTAAAAGATTTTTCAGATTTCAAAAAAAAGTTGTACAGACATTTCCTGGTGGGAACACAAAAACCTTTGATATTGGAATTTTTGTGTATAACTCATTTAGCTTATAAATGATCGTATTCAAAGTTTATTTGTAACAACAACCTTTTTTCCACAACTTGGCAACAATAGCAATTGCATGTTTGACTTAAATAGCTGCCAGCAATAGCAACAGTAACAACAATAAGTATGTATACAAAACAATATATGGGAGGCCTCCCTATGCTGCAGTACAAATAAATATAAACTAAAGTTGTTATGGCTGCCTGAAATACAACCCCTACTACTAACTACCTCTAATCTAATGGGAAACAAATCAAAAGGGAACACTTTCAAAGTTTTGTTGTTGTTGTTGTTGTTGTCGTTATTGTTATTGTATTTTTGCCATGATAATTGCTGAGTGTTGATGTGTTACCTCATTGTGGCCATAAAAGCAGTTACCAACAACTTCAATTGACTCTACTCGAAGACTTCACTCAATTGCAATCTATATAAAGAAGGAAGTATGAAGAACAACATGGTTTAGTTCAGTTGGAACCCAAGCCAATTTTGGTTAAGTCAAGCGACAGTAGCAAATGCGTGCAATAGTAATCTATTTATTGCAAAAATAGAAATTCCATTTATGGAGCAATCCATTGAGTGTTAGCAACAGCAACAGCAACAGTTGCTGTGTACTTTTGAATGTTTTTATTAGTTTGATTTAATAGAATCGGTTGAAGAAATTAAGTTGGAAATGCAAATTAAAATCGATTCGTAATAGTATGGACATGCCATGCCATGTTACTACTTATTGCAAAAGGGGATAGATTCGAATTTGGGTGAACATATTTGAGGTGTATTTGTAATCATCGCACTGCACTCTTTTAGCTTATTTTGGTTCACGAGAATATATTAGCTGATGTTAACTTTCAAAACGTCACATGTACACCAGATATGCAAACGAGCAAAACTAAATTTGCAATGAAATAAATAGTTTAAAAGCGGTGGTAAATGTATTGATTTCGAATAGATAATTCATTATTTTATAAAAAAAATTTGTTTCGACAATATTGTTAAATCATTTCCACAATGTGGCCATATCACGTTTCGGTTCAAAAAGCATGAAAAAAGTTCAAGTTTTGAATGAATTGGAAATGTAAGTTTTTCGAAAATAACAAAGACAATTCGACTAACTGTCTGTCTTACTTAGTTTGAATGACAATGAGATTTTTTTTCCAAAAGGTCTACATTTAATCCCACCGTGCACTATAGGCACTTCTTAAAACTTAAAATGGTAAAGACTTTTATTTTTCTTTTTGTTTATTCGTTCGATTATTTCGATGAAAGTAAAAAATGGAAAAAGTTTTATTTGGCTTCTTGGCGCTACTACACTACCACTGCAAATGCAAATTAGGTCGCTCCAAGATTTATGGCCAACAAAAGGGTTTTACATACCTACTGTGTTTCTTAAGTATTGCAGCTATTTTGTGGTAAAATCATTGCATGTTGATTGTTTTTTAGGTGTGTTGTTTCGTTAGCGTGTTGATGACGAGGCGGTGCATGTTGTGCATTTTCGCATTTAAGCTATAGCTAAATGGCTTTATTTTTAGTTAAAATTGGAATTTTTAAAGTTCAAAGGTTCAAAGTAATCAATTGAAGTGTTACCAACTTCTATATAATTAAACAGTAATTGGGTTACCTTGTAACGACTTGTGATATTAGTTAGGGGTTAAAAAAAGTTTAAAATATTTAAAGCAGTTTTTAAAGACATGTATCTTCTATGTAGGTGTCATTTAAAAACGATTATTTAAGCAAATCAATACCATCGATAATATTCGCGCGTGTCAAAGTAGTTCATATGAAACTTTGAATATATGAAATATCCTATTTTATTATATGTACATAGGAGCTCTTTAAGAAATTACTATTGAGAAGAAGCAAAAATTGAATAAAATTGGGAGTAACACCTCCCATATAAATAAATACTAGGTTATCGTATTTATAGCTTGCGAAAAATACAAGGAAAAGTGGGCGTTGCAACTGCTATTGAAGCAAAAACTTTAAATTATCATATATAAAAGACATCGGACATATGTATATGGGCGAGATTAGATAAATGTGTCTTGGATCTCCCAATGAAGCAAAAATTATGAGGTATTATATGTATAATATGTATTTTCCAATATAATTTGGACATATATACAGAGTTTCAAAGACATCAGAAGACGAAAAGTGAGTGAGTTTTAACAGTTGGGCTAGGCGCCACTCAACAATGGAAAGTAATAAATTTTTGTGAAAGTATAAAAAAGAAACATTCAGATGAGGCAATGATCATATTCGAGTAGAATGTAATGAATCTTTAGTGAGGATGAAAATTTGGCAGTTTGGATTGATAGACGTTGCAACTACGAAAAAGTATCAAATTTGATATAGGAATACTAAGTAACGTAATCATTATCCGGTAGGAAAGTGGGCGCATTTGGACAACTCATGCAAAAACTTCGAAGTAACATAAAAGTAATATTTTTTATAAGATTTATTAGTAACCCAAAAAAAGTGGGCAGTATTGGTACTGATATGAAAATATTTGAAATTTTTAGTGGTATCACAATGGAGCAACATTTGATCTAAGTGAGTCAGCTCTTAAACTGCTGCCACTCCCATCTAACCTAACATAGAGTGATATGGAAATATAGAGTAATAGAAATATAAACATCTATAGAAAAATACGCGTAAGTTACAGAGTGTAGAGTATCAGAGTTATAGAGAGCTATGGAAATGTGAAAGTAAAATATAGACAGAGTCGCACAAAAAGGATTTTTTCATTATCAAAAAAAGTTCCTCACTTTTGTGTTTCAAGAACCCAAGCAAAATGTGATATTTTCCACGACCAACTCCCTCTAAAACGCTCCCACGCCCCTCCCCCCTAAGTATGCTACTGAATAAAGACAGATATGAAGGTTATAGACAAATAGACTAAAAGATATAAATTGAAATCTGTTTTCGGGAAATTATATGTTAGGATACAGAATGCGTGTAAAAAGCCGCGGGCAACATCTAGTATATTTTGGTAACAAAAGGCATATGTGCTGGTAGCTTGAACTAACATGCTAAAAAGCATTAAACTAGTTTTCAGTTCATGCAAAAGCTTTTTTTAAAAAAGCTAAAAAATGTCAACCCTTAGACATTTTGAACTCATTATTTTTTTCTGAAAATTAATATTTTCTTAGATTTTCATTTTAGTCGAACATAAAAAAATTTCATAATTTTACCTTCTAATTTTGTTGAACGCATATTTATTCGATATTTTTTTTCAGCACAATTTTCTGTAACTAAGTTTTTTCTTATCAACAACCTCGTAATTTGATGAGTTCATAATTTTAAAATGAAAACTGACGTTACTTTGGATGTGCTTCACCTCTAACTTAAGCCACTAACTTGTCTTTTACAAATCATTATCATTAATGGCAGACATAACATAGTCTTTTAAGAAAACAAAAAAAAAACGATACCACTAACAAGATTTTTTTTCTTGACAAATATGATACGGCTGTATTTTCTTTACTCTGTGTTTCAACAGACAGTAGGCTCTTCTTTGTTAGTTTTCTTATTATTAGCACAATCCCAACAACTAAGCCGATAAAAACAAGCACAATGGATAAGGAAAAACAAACCAAACAAAGTCATAAGAAGAAGATGTATAAAGAAACATAAAAAATTAAAACGAAAAAATTATAAAATTGCGTGAAATTCCATTACAGTTGGTGTATATTAAAGTGAGCAAAATAAACTTTTTTTCGTTTCTTAAAACTTGACTGAAATCTTTATGAGGACTCTTTATCATAGTCGAACATCATTAGAGAAGAAGCTTTATGGTGTTACTGCGAATGTTTGATGGTTTCATTGGAAATCAACCATTTATTTATTGAGGGTTGAGTTTATAATCGAATCGAAGTAATCAATTGGAAAGATCATAAATTATAAAAGTGTGCACAACACTACAATCATTCTAATACAATATTGATGGTGTTTTATTGGAAAATGATATTTCATATAGGTCAGGGGGCGCACGCACATGTTGTTTACAGCTACGAATATTGAATAATTAGGTTTGGAAATTGACTGATGATTTGAAAGCGGTGTATACAATAAGCAATAAAAAAATATAGAAAGTGAAATTAAAATTTGTGGCATCTGTAAATTTCACAGGCAACCGATATACATATAAGTACGTGTGTAGTTGCATGACCATCTACATAAATGTAGCCACATTTGAGGTGTCCACTTTTTGCCAAGCTTGCGGCATGAATGGCCACACGCATTTATTATCCAGACTCTGAAAAATTGGCAGGGATAGGTAATCCGGGATCTTTATTTTAAAGATCTAAGACACACGCTGTCCAGTCACGTTTTCAGACGGGATCATAATGTACTGACAATTTCAATGCAGTACTCATTATAATAGAGCGATTTGCTGAGTATAGAGCTGAGCTGCAAAAATAAAGCTAAATCTAAGTGTAATGTCTTACACAAAGATTTATTATCTGATTTCTTTGTCTTTAACAGAGGTGTAAGACATGGCTGCACATTCTCTCCCCAGTACTTTTTCTGTTAGTAATTGCAGAACTTTTTGCAGCATTACATTCACTTATTGACAGTAGTCTCAGATAGAAATAGATAGACGTTTACTAGCACGCTGCAGCATATGGACTATGCTGACAATATCTTTAATGGAACGGAGGAGAGGTTAGCAGTGCTCAAGGTTAACTACAAAAAGGTAAATGTCCTCAATATTGCAACAAGTTCAGCACTGGGAGGTACTGAGATCAACATTGTCGACCTGTGCTGAGCTGAAGCCTAAGAACCGTGTGCAATAGCACTCGTGGTTATATAACTGGACGTTTACACAGAGTTTAATCTAGCTAGAAACTGACCTGAACTTAATATGTTTATATACAGCATTTTTTTTTAATTGAGGCGTTCGAGACCTACTCTACACATTGCGCATCGTTCGTGAATTCGGGCGCACATTTTTCAACAATTTTGTTTTTTCTTATATTTGATAACGTAATTCTACCTTTTTTAACAGCTTAAAGAAAGCAATAGAAATCTGTCTTTCTTTAACAACTAAAAGTATGCAATGGAATTTTTGATTCAATTATGTATTTGTTTTATTTTGTGTTTTTTTAACTTTCTTCATTCATTATACGCAAAGTTTCGGGCACTGAAAACTATTTTATATAATCGCCAGATTAATAACTTTAAGCAACCTCTTAAATAACAGTTTTGAGCTCCCTGTCCTATTTCCCAATCAGTATTTCGCGTTTTGCTTGTTTGTGAACAAACCACGTTTTGAATTAAGCTCTTTTGTTTGTAAGATATAAAGGTTTTAAGAAAGCTCAACAACGTAGGTATCGATATTTGAAGTTTATATCTTGATTGATGTTATTTTTGTTTTTATAAAACAATGACAAATTATCAAAAAAAAAAAAAATAGTCTGAGGAAAACTCAATTTTTTTTATGCTTCTGGTTAAGCATGCACCAGAGATCGATTTTTTCTGTAATTTTTCGCGCGAATGTTAAGTTGTGCAGAAGATATAATTAAACCTCTAATATAGCAAACTTTAATAGCTACAATTTTTAAAAACCACTCAAATCAAAAATGAAAGTAGCTTCCACCAAAAAATTTAAATAAAAAACTTTTTGCTATTTTTTCACAATGCACGAAAACCCGTGAATCAAAGCTTTATGGTTATTTTTTCGTAGTTTAAATTTAAATTTTCTCAGTTACAATTAAATCTTATTCCATTCAACTTACACACAAATGTTAGCAACAAAAAGTGGGAATATATTCCTCACACATACCCGATAACTACAATCCGTCCCATACTAAGTACAGTACCTGAATGTATCAACTTAATTACTTCACCGTTAGGTATTTTTAATTAAATCAGCGCATGAGGTAATTTAAAATTGACGCTCAATTATTTTTTGTGCGCCAAAATGTAGCATTACCTGACGACACACCCCCTGTTACATAGTTTGCACATTAGTTTGACAAATTAATACTTGCAAATGAAAACTTTTCAATTATACATTTCTTCACACTCCCCCCGCCCACTTTGAATGGTGCTCAAGTAAATAAATAAATATTAAGTTAATATGCACTCACTTCGTTGTATTTCTGAAGCCGAAGCCAATAAATCGCTGTTATCATCATCCATTGTTGTTGCTGTTTTTTGTTGCACTCCGCCACCAGCTGCAGCGCCAAGTTAAAAAACGGTCAGCAGTACAGCTACACGAAAACACTAACACACCAACAGACGTTTGCACTCTACTCACTAACACACACACAATGAAATGAGAAGATTAAAATCGAGCAACTGTTGCCGCTTTTTAAACAAAAATTTTTGTTATGACTGCGGCAGTGACGACTAAGACGACGACGCTACGATGGTGACGTTTAGTTGCTACAGTAACTTTTATTGTTGTCGTCGTCGGTATTTTACTGTTGTTGTTGTTTTTGTTGCTAAATAAGTTGGCACAATCAATTTGTTTGTTGTGGTTGATGATATATGGTGTCCGTCGTTGACTACTGATTGAATTAATGAATGAATGAATGAACAAATCACAAAGGTTTTTTCGTTTATTTGTTGACTTTGTTCAAAGCGCAAGTTTCGAGATTTGCTATTGTTGCAGCGCTTTTTGATTTCCGTTTGATTAACAATCGATTTATTGAATTTCTTAACTCAACTGAATTTTTTAATCAAATTTTAGGTGTCTAGTAAGTGTCGAAAGGATTAGATTTTGACGGTGTTTCCTTTTGAATTCACTAACCTCGTGGCACCAATTTTAAGAAAATTTGGAATTTTTTTTTATTTTCCACTATTCCTTTACTTGTATATTTTACTGAAATCAAAAAAACAAGAGAATTATGATCAGTTTTAATAAATATTAGATATTTTTTATAAAATTAAATTTAAAGTAAAAGGATGTTTTAACATAAATACTGCAATATTAATAATTTAAGAAATTGCAGAATTTCAAGTTCAAGCTTTCAATGTTGAGTTCTAACTAAATAACAAGATTTTTTTTCTCATTCGCTTATGCTGTGGCAAAACATTTTATTTTAGTTTGTTTTCTACCTACACCTACATTTTACACGATTTTTTCTTTCTTCTCTCTCATCGCAAGTCAAATTGCTGGTTCATAATTGAAATTGAAAGATGAAATATGTACGTGGAGTATTGTTGAAGGAATTTTGAGAGTGAGAGCACTATATTTAATTTTTGCAAGCAGCTGCTTTAATTTAATTTTTTCAGAAGTTATAGCCATTTAAAGATTCTGGATCTAAGCCACAAACCAAATATTTCTTGCCTTTTGATTTTTTGCATCATTTTAGCCCAAGAGCCCCAGCTGTAGAAAAGTCAAGTGTATATGAGTACAAGATTAAATGTATGGGAAAGGCCGTGAGGCATTTTGGTGAAACTAACCAACCAGGGCTGCCTTGCGAAAGCATGTCCCGATGCCCGAAAATGCCCAAATATTGGCCAATTTAGCTGTTTTAATTAAAAATGCATAACATTACAGCTCAAATTCATGTCAAATGATAGATCTCGAAGAGGCTTAAATATAAGATTTAGAGTGGCATTGTTGAATCCTGTCCCAAACATGGGTTGCCACCGGTTTTTTGGGTCAATTTTTATAATGAAGATAACAGCTTGAAATATGTGCCAAATGATAGAGCTGAAAGAGCCTAAATAGAATATATAGAACAAATTTTGTTCCAAATATGGGTCGCTATAAAAACGGGCCTATTTTAGAAAATCGAAAAAAAGTATATGGGTTAATCTATCTATAATGGGCCTTTAATAACCCTCATGTTTTTTAAATAGGCTGAACTCAATCCAAATTAGCTTTTATATTATTTTTAGGTCGTTGTGTACTAGTAGATGACAAAAAAACTGCAAATCTGAATAAATGAAGCCTGAACGGTTTCTATGTGGTAAAAGATAAAAAAATTGGCCTTCCAAGAAAACATCACTTTCCCAAATACACCATCATCAATTTCAGCTTTTTTAGGCTCAAAATTTTCAGAACATATAGGAGTACGATCCCTGAAAATTTGATCCATGTTTTTCACCCTGTTTGATTTTACAAGCATTTACAGTTAAGATTTATGATTTGCAATGTAAATTGAAACATTGAGAATGAAAGCGAGAGAATAAAATTTGAATTGATTTCAGCCTTTTTAGGCTCAAAATTTTCAGAACATTCAGGAGTACCATCTCTGAAAATTTCATTAATTTTTGTTAACCTTATTTCATTTTTTTTATATCTTCTACATGATAGACCAATCACTGAAAAAAGTTTCAGCCTATTTAAAAAACATGAGGGTAATGTTAGGCCCATTATAGATGGAATGACCCATATGGTAGCGCAAGTGATTCTATTAGCGTATACTTATAGGTCTAACCTTACTTGTTGGATGTATTTCCACTGGCGGTCGAACGGTTAGGAACAATAATAGTTTCCTCAAATAAAGTAAATTTTCACCGCTTTATACGATCAAAGACCTGCTATAAGTTTCCGGGACGAAAATTTTTGCTAATTTATTCAATTAAGCACTACCTTGTTTTAAGCAGGAGAAGTTAAATAAAAGACTTGTGCTGTTGAACTTTCCGATCTTTTAATAGAAAGTGAAAATGTTATATCAAGCAAACTTAAAGGATTTTTACTTTACGGGAAGCTATGTTTTTATACTTAATTCCAGCAGAATTTCATGAGGTTAACCAATTTGTTAATTCTGCAACAACTTCCCACAAACAATTTTTAATATCCTAGAAAATTAAATTTATTTATGTATTATACTTATTTTCATTTCGTAATGATTTTTACAAATTTTATAAAATCAAAAACTTGATGCTTCCTGCTTTTTTTTAATATTAAAAAGGGGGAAATTAAACCATAACTTGAAGCCAACATATGAAAAAAGTACAACAACAGACATGAGCGCACTCTTAAAATACAACAGCAGCAGCAACAACAAAAACAATAATTTAACTACTTTAAAGCTGTTGGTTGCTTTTACCATTTTAGAAATGGCGTAGATGTAACGTTGTTTTTGCTGATGCTGCTGATATTGTTGTTGTTGTTGTACCGCGACTACACTGAGTTGGTTTTTAAAATTTACGAAAAAATAATAAAGAGTTGAGAGCAAGCAAAAAAATGAAAACAAATATAACAAGAGAAAAACAACTTATGGTATATGTGAAAAAGTTGGTAAAGTACAATAGAATGAATGAGTGCAGAAGTAAATTAACAAATAAAAAAACAAAAAAAAGTTGAGTTTACTCTACAAAAAAAAAATTAAATTTACTCTCCAGCGCGCATCAATTATCGTGGCAAAAATGGTTGAATTGATAGATAGTTTGACAATCATTTGTTGTCAATTTATCAATAATCAATTTACGTACTCAAGTATTGCGCGCAAACAAGAAATTTCAATTTGTTGCCATTGGTGCTGCTTAAATTGTTGCTCATGTTGTTGTTGCCAGGCTGTAGAATTTTATTGTTTAATTGTAACCTTACGGGGGAAAAAAATAATAAAATTAAACACGCACACATATTTACACATGCAATGGCACCGGCAATACAAATATAAACAACAACACACATGCTTATGAGCACTTGAACCTGTTAAGTTAACCTGAGCAACGCAGGTTATTTACTGTTATGTTTGTTATGCTGTCGCTACGGGTACGCTTAGTGTTAGAAGGATAACATTTTATTTTTTTTGAATGCGTGTCATAATGTGTGCGCTAAAATATACTTGTTTGCGGGGGAACCAGGATTTGGGGTTGGAGGAACTGAAGAGGGGAGATATGGAATCGTAGAATCGAGGAACCGAAATTTGGAGATGGGGAACCGAAGAGAGGGGTAGGTTTTAATTTTTTAAAGACCCTGACGGGGGCGCGGTACAGCCCTAAACTTTAATTTTTATAACGTCATATCTCGCAAACAATTTTAGATATTGTAATGAAATTTGGCAGGCGGAAATATCTTAAATACTGCTTAAAATGGCCGCGACACATTTCAATAATTGAAAATTTTGAACCAATATAGCTTAGAAACGGCACCAAAGAATTTCATAAAAATTTTAAGGAAAAGGTCATTAAAAAATTTGATCTACAGTTACAGACGGGGAACCGAATGAGCGGAGGAGGAACTGGGTTTTAGGGATAGTGAACCTAAGTAAGAGAATTGGGAACCGGCGTTTAGGGATTGGGAAAGAGGGGAAGGTTAATCGGGTTTTGGAGATGGGAAGGTAAACCAGGTTTTGGAAATGGGGAACCAAAGTGAAGGGATGAGGAACCGGGATTTGGGGATGGGGAACAGAAGAGAGAAGGTAAACCGAAGTGAGAGGAAGGAAACCAGGATTTGGGGACGGGAGCCAGGATTTGGGGACGGGAGCCAGGATTTGGGGACGGGAGCCAGGATTTGGGGACGGGAACCAGGATTTGGGGGTGGGATCCAGGATTTGGGAATGGGAACCGTGATTTGGGGATGGGACCGAAGTGGGGTGTCGAGCCGGGACTTGTGGATAGAGAACAGAAGAGAGGAAGTGCGTGGAGGGGGAGCCGCTCTTATGAGCCAAAAATGATTTCTTTTTATGGTTAGACAATCTTTAGCCCATCGAATATTGGACGAAAGTTTATCACTTTTTTAGATCAGATCCGGCCTTGGAATATTTCTATCACGTCAGGATTTTTAGGAATTCCATCTATACTAGTCTTGTGTATTTGAGTGCGGTGACAGAATCACTCTATCACGTCCATATTTTGAGATAATTAAGCAAAGAACAAATTCAAAAGATATTTGCAAAAAACCACTGCTCGACACGAATGCTTTCAAAAAAAAAGTACAAACTTTTGGCTATCTTCTCTCGGTTAAATAATAGCATATCCAATTGCTTTAACGTAGCCTGCAGTTTTTTTTTATGAAATTAATTAAACGAAAAATAGAAATAAATAAATTACGTAAGTTTTTCATTGTTGCTTTGAGTGAGCAGCTTGTTACTCTCTAAGTGTTAAGTTAAGCAATTAACAAAAGCTTGCATGTAGAATTTGCTAAGAGTGTAATTGCAAGCAGTCAAATATGAAAAACAAAAGTGGAGGTATAGGGGAAGGAACACAGATTAATGTGCAGAAAGATGATGAAGAGGGCAGTGCAAAAAACGAATATGGTTAAGACGCTATAAACACAATGTTAAAAGGAAACGCAACTTTAAGGGCTTTTTAGGGACTTTTAACATGTGTGGTATGTGCGTAACTTTAATGTCTTATTCGCAAATAATTAAGAAAATCTCGTTGGTTATAAATTGTGACGAGCTGGCGCATGGCATAAATATTTAAACTATGATAGAGAATTTCATTAAAATTATATACGTAGTATTAACAATAGAGCTAAAAGAAATATTACTTTCATACAAATAAGTTGTAAGGGTAGGGGGGTGTAAGCCAAATAGCCCAAAGAATTGTGAACAAAAAAAAAACGAGGGTATCTATCTGCTATCCCCATTGCTATTTCTGCTACTTAGTAAGATTTTTGGACGGATGTAATGTTGAGTTTTCATAACTTTTTTGCTTTCTTTTTAATTAAAAATTTTTTTAGCAGCACAAATTTTTACATAATTTTTTTATTGAATTTCAAGAAATTGTCATAAGAACTTGAATCGAAATGAGGAAACAAATTTAATGAATCGAGGCATAACATCATTTCACTTTAATTCCAACCTTAACCTTGAATTAATGGCACACCTTCATTAATAAATCAACGCTTTAACTTTTGTTTGTGTAAGTGTTTATATTTTTTTTCAACATTTGATTTTATATATAGCACTTAGAGAGAGAGAGACATCATCATCACTACCCACAACAATTAAGTTACTCAAGCGTGTCATATTAATCACCGTTGACTTTTGATTATAAACAATATTAATTGCTTTAAAAGTTGACATCACAGCAGTTCAAAAATTATATTTATAATAATAATACAGCACAGAGATAAAGGCTTTTTAATAGAAAATCATTTACATTTTGTGTATTGTATGGTGTCGTATGAGTAACATTTAATTTGTTTGCATTATTAAATTAAATGTTACTCATACGTAACGCTATACTTTTAACTGATTTTAAGGGGTTATGTACGGTTGAATTGGCGAAAAAGGGCGATTTTTTAAGAATTTTTTTTTGGAAGGCGTTTACATTTATCAAAAAAAAAAAAAATTTACAATTGTTTAAGTTTATATTGTAGTTTATAATCATATTTTTTTTCATAAAAGTATTGACTTCTGAAGTTACTGCAGCCGATCTCCGAGAGCAACTCCAAAAAAAGTGTTTTTCGGTGATCAGATATCTCTCAACGGGTGAAATAAAATAAATATTGCAGATATAATACATCGTAAAATCTACTTCTTAATCGTCAGAATTAACAAAATGGCAGCTTTTCAAAAAAAGTTGTAGTTTTCGACCCACAACTTTGGTCATTATTTATAAAATTAATATCATTGATTAGATCGAAAAAATCTACGATTAAGGACTAAAAATTTTTATTTTAGAGCTTGTATTAAAATTTGAATCCGATTGGTAAAGTTGTTCTCTAGACATATTGATCACCAATTTAAAAAAACATAGTCTGGAGAAAAATGCACTTAAATTTTCAAAACAGGTTTATGGCTAGTAATTTTTCTTTACAAATATGCATGTAACTTGTCGGATCACCATAAAATATTTTTTGGATATTCTCAAGAATATGTACTTCACGGAAATGCAAAATGGAGTTTTCTTTAATTCTAACTGGGCATAACCTCTTAAAGCAATGTAAAGTATCGTTAGTCAGCGGCGTGAATTGTATTGACTATAAGATAAGCATTTAATTATATATTTGCAAATATTTGAAACTTCTATGGTTTGGTGTCGACGCTAAAAATATCTGAGATAATGTCCCAGTTATAAATTTTAAATGTCTGTTAATGTAAATTTTTTCTTTAATTTTAGGTGTACATTTATTAATATTAATTAAAAAAAAACTAAAATGTTTTAAAGTTAATAAATATCAATTATAAAAAACATGAAAAAGTTAATAAAAAAATAAATAGAGGAAATGGGCAGTCATTCCGTATAGCCAGCAACAATAATCGTTTGAAATATTAGTCCTAACTAGTAATCTAACTATTTTCGACGTTACATCCAGCCAATATTTATGTAAGATCGGACTTGTGAGATTCAATTGATATTTACATACGTCATATTTGACTTGAGTAAGCGAGACAACTATATGTTGAACCAGATCTAAGGATGTGTGCGTGGAAATGTGATACAAAATCACATATTTTCATTTACATACGCTGATGGAAACTTTATTCTGAACTCTTACAAAACAGTCCGTCAAATGACTGGTCATTTAATCGGTAGCACTAAAATGTCTTTTAAAAGCAACGATTGCTTTTTGGTAGGACAAAGCTATATATATATTCTGTGGCTTAATAGGTCATATAGAGCTAGCCTCAAAAAGCATTCAATTCCAACTCTGGGAGGCATATTTCTACATCAAAATTTCATTGCATTCTTTTAGGCATACAAGTTGATTTCGACATGAACATTGACATTGCGACTCATTGAGATGAAGCAATCTTTCATTGCTTCAATAGTAGCACTCTTTCTATATTCCATTAGGTAAGTTTATTTTTATAAAAAAAGTTATCAATTGAACATTTGTCTTCTAAGGACTATCATTTCTGAAGAAGAGATTTTCGCACGTTTATATAAAAAAAAAACAGTTCTGAAATTGTAAAAATTTGAGCGAAATCAAAGTGTTTTCTTCCGAGCCTAAATATTAAAAAAAAATTGTAAGTCGAGCTGTTGGTGCAGAACATAGTGTCGAGAACAAAGTTGCATGATCAAGTAAATAATTTTTTCTCAAACTAGGGTAAAACGTGGCCATTTTTCGCTCTTTTTAGATTTTTTTAGACTTTCTCAATACTTTTTTGCCACTTTGTAACTTTTTCAGCATTTGACGAATTTTCAATATTTTTTGACTTTTTTTTAGCAGTTTTTCGAGTTTCCAATATTTATTGACAATTTCAGCATTTTTCGACTTTTTTTTTTTTGTTTTTATCAAAATATTTTTTTTTCACATTTTTCAATTAGTTAAAATTTTTTTTCATTTCTGAAGAAGAGATTTTCGCACGTTTATATAAAAAAAAAACAGTTCTGAAATTGTAAAAATTTGAGCGAAATCAAAGTGTTTTCTTCCGAGCCTAAATATTAAAAAAAAATTGTAAGTCGAGCTGTTGGTGCAGAACATAGTGTCGAGAACAAAGTTGCATGATCAAGTAAATAATTTTTTCTCAAACTAGGGTAAAACGTGGCCATTTTTCGCTCTTTTTAGATTTTTTTAGACTTTCTCAATACTTTTTTGCCACTTTGTAACTTTTTCAGCATTTGATGAATTTTCAATA
Organism: Meiosimyza decipiens; assembly: GCA_963680825.1. Taxonomy (NCBI): domain Eukaryota; kingdom Metazoa; phylum Arthropoda; class Insecta; order Diptera; family Lauxaniidae; genus Meiosimyza; species Meiosimyza decipiens. The sequence continues at coordinate 76,575,004 of OY804260.1, forward strand.
TTTTTTGACTTTTTTTAGCAGTTTTTCGAGTTTCCAATATTTATTGACAATTTCAGCATTTTTCGACTTTTTTTTTTTTGTTTTTATCAAAATATTTTTTTTTCACATTTTTCAATTAGTTAAAATTTTTTCGAATTTGTCAAAATTTTTCAACATTTTAGCACTTTTTCAGTAATTTTTCGGCTTTTTCAACATTTTATATGCGATTGCTCTCATACAGCTGATTTTTTTTTATTCTACAGATATCAAGCGAAGGAGAGTCTACTCAAAATTATAAAATTTACAAATAGCTTTAAACCTTCGATTGAAACCCATATTGATTGAGTTAAATTGATATTATCAACGATTGTTTTTATTTTATTAAGTATAAATAATTACACTTAATTGCTTTTAATTGTACACCAAACGCTGGCAGCTGCAATGTTAATTAAAAAGCATTGAAAATTATATTTAGCTTGTAGTTTAAAACTATTAATATAATAAACACAAGTTAATAACATTTCAATAAAGTTAATTTAAACTAAGAACATTTAAAACTTTAGCTCTAAGTTGCTTATTCAATAGAAAAAATAAGGCAAGTAACATTGACAATTAATCAAGTCATAACGTGGGATGACCCAACAACGTTAATCATCGGCTTGTTAGAACTTAAGAAGAAAAAGTTTTACAATTTCATTTAAAAAATTAATGACATCAGTTAAAAGTAAACTCTAAATGGAATAGAGGAAGCAGAAAAATAAAACACCATAGCATGGAACTTGTCAAACTTCCTCATACGAAATAGCCCACGCGATATTTGACAAAACTTTTAGCAGGTTTTTATTAGGTTTTTTTTTTTTATTAAGTAAAGAATCATCAGTGCTAAGTTATGCAAAAAATATAGTGAAATCTAAAATGTTACGATATATAACTAATTTTTAGCGTAAAAATCAACTTGTCATTCAAGTTCGTTTTTTTTTAGAAAATAATTATTAATTAAATATATAAAAATCGCTTAAGATTTTCCTGAGATTAAGCGTGGACAAACAAATAAAGTTATTTAAATTTCAGCACAGACTTTTTTTTTGTTTAAAATGCTTTTTTTAACAAAAATGCCACATTCAACCGAATAAGCGCGCACAATAAAATTGCGCCAAATGTTAAAAAATCAAAGTGTTGCTGCTAATCGTGAAAAAATCGCTCGAGCGTAAACAAAAACAAAAAGTTAAAAATTTAAAAAAGAAATAAAATAAAATCTAAAAAAGAATGAACAATAAAACTATAAAAAAAAGAGTTTGAAAATAGCAAAAAATTAACACAAAACGAGAAAGTACTACTGCTACAGAATAGAAAAAAACCTAGTGTGGACGGACGGTTGGTTAGATAGTGGCCCCCGCGCTGCTGTGTTGGCTTTAGTCAACGACCTTGAAAAATAAAAATAAAGGAAAAATAAACCCAACGTCAAATTGCACGTTCGTTCAGTTCGGTTAGATCTGATTCAATTTGATTTGATGTTACGCGCTCAATTGAACGAACGACCGTACAACGTTACGTTCAATGTTTCGTTTGCTTGGCGCTTTTTTTTTATCAACACGCCCAGCTTTGAAGCGCAGATAATGAGTAGGGAGTGCGAATAGTTGGGATAGTGGTGGGCTGTTGAGAGAGGAAATGTTTTTAGTTATTATTCTTTATTTTTTCAGAACTTTCAAAATTTACATATTTGATTTTTGAATTGTTGACAGTCAAAAACAAAATAAGTTTTGGGTTAAAAATTGATCTTAATAAAAATGCTTTTAATAATAAAGAGCTACGAATATTGTAAGGTTTATCGCTACGGTCCTTTCTAAACATTTGTAAGGTTTTTCAATTACTACATAATAAGAACACTAGAGCGGTTGAAAAAAAAACATTTAGTTTTGCTGTTTCAGGCGGACTATAATAGCCTTGAATGTCTAGGCAAAGCCACTCAAGAGCATTTGCATTAATATTGAAAACTGGACTATCGCCTCCGCTTTGAAGTTTTAAGAATATTGATTTCAAAAATGTTGCAAGTTAAAGAGGTTATCAAATTTTCCAACAAAGCGGGAGTGGTGTCCAGGCTATTATCGATCGAGAAATTCGAATCCGTAATTTAGTTTTCTTCTTCTTTTTTTCTTATAAAAAAAATTGGAAAATCTCAGAAAAAAATTAAAACACACCGATTTTCTACTTGCAAAATCGCCAAATATTGTTTTAGCGCCAATCCCGTGGTATGTCATTTTTAATGTATTTTAATTTGCTTAAAAAAATGCCGTAAGCCGCATATCGTTATCTTTTTTCAAAACCAATATATCTGCATTTTTCTAAATTTAATATTAACAAGGCTATTTTAATCCGCTGACAAATCAAATAAATTTTTTTTTGAACCGCTTTAATATACACCCAGAGAAATATTAATGATATATATGTGCCAATGCCGAAGAGTTGAAATTGAAGAGAAACATTTTTTGTTTGAATTCAAAACGAATCCACATTGATTTAAAGTGGTTTCATATTTGATTCAATGTGACAAAATGTTTAGTGTAAAATAAAAAATATGAATGATTTCAAATACTTTGCAATTTAAAGGTTTTTACGATGTAAGTAAAGTTAAAAAAATGTTATTTTCAATGCTCTTCAAATTCAAAATGAATTTAATGTTGTTTGTGTTTAAAATAAAAGGATAAATGTTATTTTTACTTCACCTTCAAAATTGACTGATTCTTTTTATTTCTCATCACAGCAGCTTCTTTAAAAAATAATTGAGCTCAAGCAATTATTTACGGAGCGTGCAATGTATTCTTGTTTAGTTCTGGTCAAAATTAAAATGTTTTTCTAAGTCTTTTGTTATCGATGCTTTCACGTTATCAGTAACATTAAACCGGACTCAAATCAGTGTCAGTATTGCTGAGCCAGCTTCGCTTGGATACTCTTCTAAGTCTTGTCAGGCTAACGCATTATAAATTTATTTTTCTTCAATATAGCTATGTATATGCAGAAACTAATTAAACCAATAACAATGAAGATTTGCCCAGAATGGGGTGCTAAGCGCCCTCTATTCCGCACTAGATAAGTGTCTAGTGTAGACCACTGTTTCATCGGCATACATGTGGAGAGATTAGGATTTCGGTGTTTTGACTTCTGTAAATGTTGTAGGGATAAAACATTACACACTTTCTTTGGTCCTTTTTCGTACTTGCTAGAGACCACACAAATAATTTAGTTCACTCTCATTTAATTACCTATACAACCTTAAACTCGTTACTATAGATTTGCTACTTTATTGGAAAATCTCATTTTTTTTGGGATCCAACGCGATGCCTCAGAAGATTGCAAAAACTCCTCAATGAGATTTGCCTTTGGTTGGCGATTTTTCCCAAGGGCTAAGTTTTTTCAAGGAAGTGCTAAGCTTAAAAACCCTGTGTTATAAATTCACTTTGTGATGGTTTCGTCTGCTTTGAAATGTTTTATTGCATCCGTTTTTTAAGGTCTATCGAAGGATATGAAAAATGCCTCAACATTTTTCAATATCTGAAGCATGCAAACGATTTTAAAACATTTGATTTATATTTATGTCAGCATTTAACTTTCATTTAATGTACAAAGTCCATTAATCGGAAAACAATCAAGTTAACCTTTTTGAAAACCTACGATTTTCACATTACGCAAATTATCGCAAGCACGCCATTTTTATTATAAATCTTGTTATCGTTTTTAATTTGCTGCCTTCTCATTTTCCAATGTAAGGAAAGTGCAAGAAATCGCGTATTATGCAACTTTAAATAATTTTTGCTTAGCATGCAAATTAATGGTGGTTGCCGACGGATAGTTCTTAAGCTTATTGTTGCTATTGTTGGTGTTGCATTGTTTCCATGGGTGTCATTAAAGAATACTTTTGCACTCACACACAATACACTGATGTGTGTAGTGCTAAACCGAAGGGAACCACATGCAGGCAGTGTTTGCACCTTGACCTAAAATAGCACTCGAAGAAATTAATTGCGACTATGAGTAGGAAAAAACAAAACAAAAGAAAAATAAAGAATTCCAACTCATTTCCCGGTCTCATTTTTTACGCCACTTACTTAGCGTTAATAGTAATTTGAATTCTTTTGCATTTTCATTTCAGTTTCTACAATTTTTTGACAGCTATACCAATTAATCTTTATAAATATACACTCGCTCATTACTGTTTTTAATTTATATCTAAAAGTAGTGAGGGTGTTTTTTTCTTTAGCCTCGCCAAAATTTAAATACTCTACGCTGTATTGACAGTTGAAGAGCGCATGCATCTCAAATTTTTATTAAGAGATAATTTTTTTGTTTGTTTTTTCAGTGTAGCGATTTTGAGCTTTTTTTTCTAACTGCCACTCCCTCTTGTGAAAAACTGCCCTCTTTTGTGTAGTGGTTGTCTGAACCACTCCCAATAATTTTGTGAATTACATATTAGTAAAGTGTTTTGAAGTTTCTCAATATGCGCTGCAATTTCTCAAGTGTCAATCCGAGCCATCTGCCAAATTTTTGTTGAGTGTTTATCCGAACCATTACTAGTGTTTTTGTAAGATTTGGTTTCATTATCTTAAATATCTCTGTTAGTAGTTTAAACATATATATATATATATATATATATATATATATATGGGAGAAGCCACGCCGACTTGCAGAAGTTCGCTTAATTTTTTCCAGTGCTTGTGTGTAATATGTTGGCATTAGCTCAAATAGTATAGCGCTTTAAATGTTTTTTTACATAGATGATGAGCATGTCCATGAAACGATTTCGCCCATTTTCAATTGCACGAGATATAATGAAAGATGTAAACTATTCACTAAACTTCATCAAACAGACGGACATGACCATATTGACTCAGTATAGCGTAAACAATAATAAACGTGACGATAGCATGTATATTTTGAGATTTAACCCGAAAGGTTACGCTAGCCAACGAATCAAAGCAGCTGTTATGACGAGTAGTGACGGTTTGAAGTTCGGTTCTTACGGAATAACACATCTCGTCAAAATGTTTCGTTCGCTTTCGATCAGTTACGTACGTTCATTTTGGGTATCAACATTGATTTACATAGGCTTTAAGTGACCCTTTTCTTTACCTAGCACGCCATTTTCAATGCGTTACAAAACCAATAACAAAGTGCACATACCCTGTCTGTAGGGTATATAAAATAATCCATTCGGATTTAATGCTTAGTGTGTGAGATATTTATTTTTATAAAATACGTATGTATGTACTGTGCCCGTAAACTTCGACACTGCAAGAGATTTCACTTTTATTTAAATTTTTTTGTTTGTTTTTAGTTTATCCTGCAGCGTTGTTCTGCTGTATGTCGTAAGTTATTGTTGTGTTTCTTTGTTTTTTTTTTTCTTCTAATTTTGCAAAACTCTATGGTCTTTGTTTTAATTGAGATTTTTTTTAACTATTACATCTTTTTTGCACCGATTTTTGACTTAGATTCAACAGATTCTTTAAGTCAAGGTTAAGAAAATTTTTGAATATTCATATTAAATCGCGGTCGGACGAAAGTTTAATATCAATAATCGGACTGATCTTTCTCAGCATAAAACAATAACCCAGGGAATGAAATAGCTATGATCCTATGCTTGTAACGGAGGTATAGTTATAGATACATTAATAGTCAGTCGGAAATAATTTTAGGTAAAATTTATAGATACAAATATGATTGAAAGAGCGCCAATCTTAAGGGCGGGGTAGGGTTTTAAAATAATTTTTTTTTAATTTTTTTTTTAATTTTTTTTCTGAATGAACAATATGTCGAGAATATTATGTACAAATTTTAAGTTAATCCGAGTAAAACTAACGGAGTCACAGCGTTTCAAATGACCGGTCGTGGTACCTTATAACACCACGTGTAAAAACCTTTAAATCGATTTTCCCAAAAACATCGTTCGTGAACATCAGAACTCAAAATCTACTGAACCGATCCTTTTGAAAATTACTTCTTCACATAAATCAACAGGTAATCAGGAATAGTTTTTTTTTTTTTTAATTTTTCCTATTTTTTAATAACAAATTAACCGCGATTTTTTGAGCTAAAATCGCGTTTTTCACTTCGAAGTGCTGTAAGAAATAGAAAAAAAAAAACTATTCCTGATAACCTCGAGAAATACATCACCTTTAAAATGCATATCAATTTTTTTCTTTCAGATAATCCGGTAACGACTTATAATGTTCACCGCAAGACCATTTTATTTCGAGGCACCTCTGGAGATTCACCGTCACCGGCTTATTTATAAATATTTTTTTTTGAAAATTTTTTCTGACATACTTTCAAAGTTGTTCAATAATATGTAATAAAATTTAATAAGATTATATTATTGATGTCGCCGCAAAAAAATCATAAAAACATGCGTTTTTCTCGCCTTTAAAACCCTACCCCGCCCTTAAGAGACTTAGGTACACTCTACGAGTTCCAGAAAGGTAATAACGCAGTGCAGGTAACAAAACTATTAACTGAACTATTTCCAATACCATATACCGATAACCACAAGAGAAACATATGCACAAGCAATTTTTATTGATTAGCAGAGGGAAAAATACTGCAAACTATTTTCAAAATAAAATGGAAAATCTACAATGAATGCACCACAAAGTGTTTTTTTTTGACATAAATTGAAAATTTTGACATTTATTATAGAAAACTGTATATTGCATTTCACTGAAATTGGCCTCGTTGAAGTCTCATAAAAATGACTTGCAATTTGGCTGGCTGCTATTGCTGCAGATGATTCGATTTAAAAGGTGTTTTACATTGGTTGATTACTATCACTATCTCGGTAGGGTAAGTGGGGGTATGACATTGTTGTCAACGTTACATCTTCCTTTGCCAAAAAAAAAAATAAAACATTGAAGTATCTAGTAGTCGGGCGTTTGTACTCAAACCAAGTATTATTGAATTTAATGCAATAAAGAAAAACAAAACAGGGTCAACCAACGAGAACCAACCAACTACTGCATTTGATTGTGATTTTACATTGTTTTTTTTTAAAAAAAGTCAACAATAGTGAATGAGATATTGGAATTGGCTTAAAAAAAAGACACTAAAAAAGAGTAAATATAAAATGATTGTTTTTTCTTGTATTTTTTTCTGTAAAAAACAAATATTGTTTTATTTGATTACAAGGTACGACAAGGAATTTGTCTTTTGAGTAAATCATATATTCTCTGATTAATTTTGTAGACAATGAGTAGAAATATGCAAGCAAAAATTATAACTTTAAAGTTAATTTATAAAAAAATATATGATTTGCCAAAGATATTTTGAGAAATATTTTTATAAATAAAAAAATGAATGTTTAAAAAAATATATTTTGATTTTTTTTTTATAAATTAAAGCATTATCAAACAAAAATGATTTAATTTTCTTTTATTCTGTTACCCATAGTTTTTGAGATATTTTGTTTCAAAAATGTTCTTAAGACTCAAATTTAAAACAGTGTGCAGTTATATAACCCTAGGGGGTTCAACCAGCTCTGTGCAGACCTTTTGCATATAAATGTGTATAACTTTTTTGTTTTGCGTTAAGAAACGAATCCGTCCATGATTTCCTAGAAGTGGCTACGGAGAACCTAATGAGCACAAAATCAGATCGCTTATGTGTTTATGTTCGGATTTATTCGTGTTTACAAACGAAATGGTTCATGTTTATAAACGAAATGGTTCATACGGAGCAAGTAGATCTGTGCAGACCCTTGTATATAAATGTGTGTATTACTTTTTTGTTTTGTGTATTAGAGGCGAATTCTTTCATGACATCCTAGAAGCGGCTCCTAGCATTTAACACATTTATACACACTTTTAGGACAGCTGCCTATACAAATCCCATATAGGTCTGCGCAGACCTAGTTGTACCAGTTAGCGCCAAAAAATCCCTGAACCTCGTAGGGTTAAAAAAATTACCGATACGCATAAGTATAAAATAAATTAATTTCGGTTCGAGTAACAAAAAAAAACATTTTATTCAAAATAAAATCTCATGCTCCATTTTTTGGAGCATAAAACATAGAATTTTATCACAGAAAGATTTTTTGTGACTTTTTCTATAAAGATTATTCTATGTAAGAAAGTATTCGGAATTTTTATTAAAATCATTAAAATTTATTTTCCGCCTGTATCCGGTTGCAATAACACTATTACGGCGCTTGATCCGGTCCTCCAAATGTTTTTCGAAGACTTGATTTTGAGTTTCGGCTCGTTTTTAAACGATTTTGTCTGTTTTGCATACTTCTTACGTACCCCATCCACATGAACGCAAAACTGGCGACGAGGCATGGGCTTACAAGTACAACATGCAATCTAACAGCCTCCCGAATGGTGCCTCAAAATTATTTAATATTATATACTCTTCGCAATGGAAGAGGGTTCCTCAAAATCCATTTAGTTTAGAACGAGGCTTTTTTTACCATAGATCTTGCCTTGCATCCTTTATAGGCTTCATTTTCGAAATCATATAGTTTTGAACTACTTTTTATATAAAAATTGAATATTTTTTATATAAAAATTTTATTTTAATTTGTGCTTACCTCTGAATATACTTTGGTCAAGTAATGTTACTAAATGATTTTATTAGCACTTTAGTATCACTAAAAGAATCTGCAAAGAAATAAACATATGTTTTGCATTATGCTTTGACATTTTGCTAAAAAAAAAACTATAAAGAAATGAATCTGCTAACTTAATTCATATTTTTTTTTCAACAGCATTTTTCAGTGTCATATTTTATGATGCCGTTTCTATTTGAAATTTTACATTGTGTTGTGATCATGGAATGCAACAGTAACAGTACTTACCTTTTTAGTGTTAAATTTTATAGTATTTTTAAGTTGTTAGAAATTAAGTTTAAGTGTAAATATTTAGAAAGAGTAAGGTAGTAAGGTAAGAAAAATATGCCGGACTTATGATGTTGAGTTCAACAGTTTGATATTTTTTTGAAAAACATTGCATGTTAACAAAAAAAACACTAGTAAAATGAAGCAGTTAATTGATGGCTAAGTAAGTAACCTGACAATGTTTGTTTTTTAAGCAATCAATTTTTTAAAAATATGCCAAAACTATTTACGATCTATTTGACAGCTAACATACTTTGCTAATTTGCAGAAAGTGAAAACATTTATTTTTCAGACTGTTAGCTTGTTTTTAATGAAACACACACAGACTGTAAAACATTTTTTAGCTTTCACTGCCCACAAATCGAAACAAAAGCTGTGTATCCAAAGTATTTTTTTTTTAAATGTATTTATTGTAAGAATTTTTCCACCTTTGCCCGAGCTAAGTACATCAAAAAGTTAGTGAGCAAGTACTTCGGAAATTCCATGACATGTTGCAACGCTTTTTTGAACCTTGCGGGACCAAAACTCTAAATCAAAGTTTCAAATTGTAATTATCGACCCTGAAAGCTTAAATTTTTATGTCAAACAACTGGACCGTAAACAATCGTTATTAATTAAAATTAAGGAAAATAAGTAACCTGTAAGTTTAGGTTACCAATTTTTCATAATGTTAATAATATGGGGTCATTTTTATACCCTACACTTAGAGAAGGGGCGTGGCAGGTTGAGATAAGTATATATATCTGATTAACCATAGTAGATTTAGTCATGAAGCTGTACCAATGAAATTTGGTGCAATTACAAACAAAGCTCACGGGATTGAACATGATCGAAATCGGTTTATGAACACACGTTGACCAGAGTGCGTGACACCTCTTATAAAGGTGGTTCCAATAAGAGTGCACTTTTTATTAAAAAAAAAAGCATGCATTTTTTAAGCAAGCTGTGATATTTTTATTGGCTCAAACAAAAAAAAACATCAGCCCACTCACGGTTTCATATTCTTGATAAAAAAAAAATAAAAATCAAAAATGACGGTTTTAACAAAAAAATTCTCGTGCAAAACAACTTATAAGAAGATTATTATGCAGTGATTTTTATTCTTAAAACCAGGTTAAAAAAGCGGAAACTTTCAAGTTTTTCAAGTAATTTAAAGAATTCCTAACGAAAAGGAAAATCTCCTGAGACTAATGCAAGTGAGAAAAAAAGAATGACGTAATATTTTACCCTGCTGCTGCTGCTATAGTGGAAATGGAATTATGGAGCAGCAACAAGCGCTCCTCTGAAGCAAAGTTCAGACTCATTATTATGCACAAAGTGTTTGCGTATTTAGTGATTTTTTTATTTTCACTTTTTGTTGTCAACCACAAAATAAGGCGCAACGAAAAATAAATAAGCGAACGAAGAAACTTTTGTGAAAAAGAAAAATGAAGAAAATTGGAAAAATGGCTGAGCACGTTGTGCTAAAAAGGGTAAAATTATTGCTGGTTGCCTTGTGATTTGTAGTTGGAGGCATTGCAGGCGGTCGCATAGCTTTCAAATAGTTTTGCAAATGGTATACTGCGAATGGCAAAACAAAACTAAAATTTATTTCAAACGTTAGGATTGAATTACATTTTTTAGCAAAATTGGCTTAAATTAGACATAAGCAAAATTAAACTTTAACTCACAAGTTTATTGCACCATCAGGCAACTTTGAGCGTTAAATTATAATGAGCATAATTAAGAAAGTAGGCGTCTTTTAGTTAAACCCCTAGCAGACGTAAATATAACGAATGGATAATTTTTATTTTATTAAGTAGTAAAAGAAGGAAAAAGGAATAAGGCAGTATATAACGGCAAAATAAATAAATGTGTGATAAATTAAATACAAAACGAAAATTGCTGGTGTCAGAAAAAAATGGAAATTTTTTTGTGTTGAAAAAAAAGAAAGAAAACAAAAACGAGCAAGAAAACGCCACCAGTTTCAAGTTAATTGCTCTAAATACTTGATTAAAAACAGATCTACCCTTTCTATCTCGAAGGAGTCATGAACCTGCTATGCAACTTTTAGGTGTTTTACAGTTCACGCTCGTTATTCGCGCTTTCAAAGTTCGTGTTTCAAATTCTAGAAAATAAAACTCCATATTCACGGAAAAAATTCACTATTCACAGTACTTAATAACGTCGATGAATTGGTCAGGATGCCGCGGATCTTGATAAGACTTAATTGAATTCTGGTTTCTAAAATTCTATGGATGTTGAACTGGAAAGCTGGAACAAAATCTCAAGCTCGCTCGATGAAGCTTATTTGCCAGAAGTAACCTTCAGGTCGATTTGTTCGACTTAAGGTCACAAAATATATCATATATTTTTAACATTTGAAAGAATACATTTTAAAACCGCTTATGATCTATGTAGCAAGACGCTATCTGCTGGCGACTGGAGTAGTTTTTTCTGAGAAGAGATTTGCTATCTGGCTTAAAAAACGTCAAACTCTCTTTGCGTTTCGACTTTATGTAGTTTGTTATTAGTGGGCTTCCTCGTGGTGACCGAAATAAACAGCCTGATTCTAAATAATTATTCGCGGAAAAATAGTTCGAACAAGAACCCTTCACCGCTTTCATTTCGCTGATAATTTGGCTCATCCGAGTTTCAACTGCTAATTCACGAAATGATAAAGAACGATCCAAGGCTACAAGTGCGCGAGACTGCCAAGGCAATTGGGCATAACATTTTAAAATATCACTCAGATTAAGAAAGCTTTCATTAAGTAAGATGGGAATAATTGACAGTAAGCTCAAACTTTTGACAACCTCAATGGAGTATTTGGCAATACAGCAAATCAGAAAAATTTTCTCATGCTGATTAGAGCTTACAAAGAGATTTCTTTACAAATTTCTCATAAGAGCAGTAAGATAACTTGCCGATCGACCGATAAATGTTTTCATATTTTCGTTAGTATTTTTATATTTTTGTTAATATTTTCAGAACATTCCACCATATTGTCTATGCAGTGCAAAAGTACAGATTGAAACAGCCTCGCCTTAAAGAAGACTGCACGTTACTCAGAGATTGAATCAGTCAGTTGGTGAGTATTTTAGATTCTTTATAAATCAATTCATCAGAAACAGAGAACTTCGCGTTTTGGTGAGAGAGTATATATATCTGATAATAAGTGCTCAATACTCCGACGATGATAACACTGATACTTTGGAGAGAAATTCAAAGCAAGGAAGGGCCAAAACCATTCATGACAGAGATTTTCTGAAAAAGTTAATCTCTCAACTGTTGCTGCTGCTCGATATACCAGTCCACATACTTCATGTTATGGTCTGCCAAGATAAAAACCTGATTATGTGCCCGTATTGTGTATCGTATCGGTGTATCGTGTCGGATGGTGGAGTAACGTAACCAACTTGGTTGCATTTACTCTGCACTTATCGTATCATAGAAAACAATTGATTAAATTAATGAGTTTTGTGTGGACGTAATGAAAGAAAATGTATTCTTGAGTGAATTGACTTTTTGAAAATTTTTCAAAATTATTCAACATTTTTCTAATATTTTTCGAATTTTTCCAATATTTTTCGGTTTTTTTCAACTTTTTTCGATTTTTTCACCCTTTTTCGACTTTTGATACTTTCCAAAATTTTTCGACACATTTCAAATTTTTGAACATTTTATTGACTTTTTTAATATTTTCTGACACCTTAAAAAGTTTTATTTGAACGTTTTTAAAATTTTTTTCTTTTCAAAATTATTCCACATTTTTACACATCTTACATCCTTTCCACTTTTTCAACATTTTTTTACTCTTTTGAGATTTCTTGAGATTAACAATATTTTTCGAAATTGTCTATATTCTGGCAAATCAGCACGAATGCTTATTTTCCCATTGGATAAAGTAACGCAAAGTAAAATTATTAATTATAAGAGAATTTCACATGTAACGATTTGAGTAATCACTTACACATAACATAGATTTCTACTTGACAGTTGGTAGCGTGACATTACTACACGATACGAGCACATAATCAATCAAATCATATGGTATTAAGCATTAAAAAAACAAATAAGTATCAATCCAGATTTTTTTTGGCTTAAGCCAACGCTTAAAGAGGTTTTAACTAAAATAATAATTTTTAAGGGATTATTTAATCATAATTGTTTTCAAAATGATTGAAATAAAACAAGCAAAACAACAACATTTCATGGGTCATATTATATCCATAAACAACTCAAATGACATATATTCTATCCTGTATGGGCTTTGTATTAACATTAATAGCTATTTATAAATGACAACAACAGAAGAACGAAATACCACTGTATTATTCATATTGAAAATGAGAGTTTCAAAAGCTTAGCAGGCAATAGCAGCAAATAATTGCCTGCTTTTTATGCAAAATACTTTGACACATTTCTTAAAGCGCACTCATATTTTGTACTGTACTTTTTCGTTCTCTCTATCATTCATGATAAGAAATAATTTTTTGCTGCCAAAATATTCGCAATAGTGAAAAAATAAAATACATAAACGATGTTTTGCCTTTGCCTTTAGTTATTTAGGTAACACAAATATTGATAAAAAGTAGAGACCAAATTTAAACGATGTGCACCCATTAAAAGAATCAACAAGAAAAAGTAATAAAATGGATTATTTTCAGAGAAAAAATATATATATATTTTCATGTAGGGTCATTGAACTTACAACTACATAATCTGCTTGGGATATATTTATGTGGTGGTGCTAATGCGTAAGAGCCTACATAGCAAAAATGAAGCAGCCGAACAACTGCCTAATAGCATAGGAAGGGAAATGGAATATGAAAAATATCTAATGAAACCCATTAACTCGGCTACTACTTATTTCACAAAATCTTTTTGTAGAACAGGTTGAAAAACTGCAGCATTGGCACAGTGGTGAAATATGGGTTTTTTTAAAGTAAATTTAAAAAATTAGAGTCTCATTAAATAGCTGTATTATTTGATAGGCTCTTAAGGTGAGGTAATCCGCTACTCAGATGCACATTTTAAAAATAAACTATATCCTGTGCTCTGAACCATAGATGGGAAAAAATTTTGAAAGCAAGACCCACTTACAACAGAAGCAACAATTACAACAACAAAAACTCCCAACTCGATAGCAAAAAAAAAAAAAACTCTGCAATACTCCCAAAAGCCAATTCTAAAGATAAAACAACAACAACGACATGAGTGTAGAAATAAAAGTACACTGATCAAACGAAACGAACGATGCTGTGCTCAATGTGCGCATTGCTGTTCGCTCGCTTTTTTTCTGAATGATGCAACAACAATGGAAATCCCAACGTAACATGGCGCGCACACAAAATACCGTAGTCAAAATGTTCATACCAGGTTAAAGCACTTGTGTTTGTTGTTTTGGTTATTTTTTTTAAGAAAAATGACGTGTTTGTTGTAAAGAGTCACAATTGGCTCATTTTTCGTATTTTGCCCATCGCTGCTTTGAAGGATGCACAACTCGAAGCTCGTTAGCTCCTTTAGCTCTCGAGCTATATCATACTGGTTCGTAATCATCGCATGCTTTTTGTTTGTGTACTTTTTTCTTCAACTCAAGTTGAATAATTTCGGTACGCTATCGTCATTTTTGTCTTCAGCGCACTTACTCAAAATAAACAATTTGGGTTCGCTCTCTTGCAGCTTTTAATTTTTTTTTTTTTGTTTATATGCAATTAGCTTGCCGCAGTTAATTAAAACATTTTCTTCAACAGCTTTTTTTTTCGCAAAATATTTTTTTGAATTTTTTAACATCGAAGCAGAGTTTTATGTGCATCTCTGTTCTAATCAACAATCTAATGGTATCGGCTGGATAAAATGCAAAAAACATCTAAAACTGAATGGATTCAGTAAGGTAAGGTAAGGATATGCAGCAAGTTACATATCATATGCTTTTCATATTTTTCTTGAAACTTTTCTTATGCTGTTGTAATTTTGCTTACATTGTTAACGAACGTGGTTCTATGATAATTGCAACTAACTGACAAGTTTTTTGTTATGGTCTCTATCCATCCGTTCGTTCTTTAGTTCGTGCATTCAACTGTCTATCTATCTATCTGTCTGTCTGTCTGTCAATACAGTGTGTTCTAATAGCCGCCGCAGGTGATCTACTTGACATTACATTGTATTTTTTTTTTTTTTTTGCCTTTCATTACCATCCGGCTTTGATGTGATGTTTGCATTGTGCTTAGTCGTGATGGTGTCATTTTAATGGAATGAAAATGCATTTTTCAAATTAAATCAATTGTTCAAGTCTTCTATTAAAAGGTTTCCATTTGTTTAGTGATGTCAATAGTGCATGTTTATTAAGAGTAAAATGGAAACTTTAAAAAAAAATATCTTGGTTAATTGGAATAAGAGATATCGATCTGACTACTTCAAAGACACATTACCATAAGAATAGTACGTTTGAGTTTTAGTTTTTTAATTTATATTACGCAAAGAGAATTAAGCATATTCAACACCTCTATATTTGATTTTGTTCGCAGTTTAGTTAAAATTTTCACCGGTCAAAAAAAAATGTTTTTTTCAAAGATTTTTTGCTGACCAAATTTCATATTTCAGGGCATTTTTTGATGTGAAAAAGAAAAATTAAATTCTTAAAAAACAGCACTTTTTTACATAGCTACTTGCTATATTTCCTAAATACTTCAGCTAACCAAATCTTTTGACTTGAGACAAACGTTTTTTTGTTTTGTTTTTTCATAAATTGAATACGATTTTTGAAGTTTTCGAAAATTTCATCGATATCTCAGAATAAATTTTACAGCGCTTTTTCTCATTTCCTCAGAAAAAAACAGGGCGTGGCACAACCATTTCTCTTGTGATATCATTTCCACTATCTGTTAAACATCTTAACAAAATTTCATATCAACATCACTGTTTTTGGAATTTCGGGCAGAAAAAGTGGGCGTGGCAAAACTATTTCTTTTGTGAGAACAGTCCGACCAACTAACAAACATCTAAACAAAGTTTCATATCGATAGCACTGTTTTTTGGCCAGAAAAAGTGAGCGTGGTAAAACAATTTTTATTTGAGAGCATTTCATCCAACAAACCTGAACAAAGTTTTATATCAATTCCTCCGATTTTGGAATTTCGATCAGAAAATTAAGTCTGTTTTCATAAATTTTTTACATATTCGCAATGAAGCACCTGGACATTATGAGTATGCCACGCCACAGCTGGCAGCACTCAATTTTCTTTGTTAACGACATCCAATTAGTCAGTCAAAAAGAAAAACATGTTTTCAGGCGGCATGAATTTGGTTCCCGCACTACATTTTAAAAGCTATTCATCATTACAAAGCAATTTAAGGCGTGAGTAGCTCTCGTAATTTTCAAGTTAACATTAAAAGTGCTGCTCCTTCAATGGCAATTAAATATAAAAATGTAAGAAACCATTTCGTTACACCCACTGCCAGCATGTGTGCGCGTTCTAGAGCATTTTCATAACTTATTTTATTTCATATTTTCCATTTGAATTTCACAAGTCTTCCTGGCATTTCACCTGATGCTTCTGCACAGTCACCACTTACTGTTCCTGTTTTTCCCACAATTTCGCAATGGCGAAGAGAATTTTCTTACTTTATTGGCCCTCAAAGCACGACGTGTAGACTTTATATGTTCTATTTATATGATTTTGCTTTTAGCGCATACTTTGTGCAATTTTCTTGCTGCTATTTTTATTTTTTATTATAATACATTTTTCATTTTTATTTTCTCACTATTCTCCATGTTCCTTTCGATTAGCTCTCTATGTGTTGCTGAGGTAGCTTTCTGTTTTACATCCATATTTCTATTGCTTATGTGTAGCTCAGTTTTTTATTTTATTTTTTTTTTTGAATAAGCACTCTATTGTGTATTGTCAAGAGTTTTGAGTTGAAAATATCCTACAGATATTGTGTGCTTGCAAAAAAAATTGTATTTTTCTACACTATGTAGACATTTCTAAAGATTCATAAATAAAAAGTTTTATTTATAAGCAAAAACTTTTAGAGCTACGTTACTGTCACAATGACTAACATTGCAATGTTTTCAATAAAATCAATTGTTATGTGAAGGTTGACGAAGGTTAAATTTAATGGTAATTCTTGTGCAAGTTTTATGTTTACAATTTTAAAATTTATATAACAAAACGTGATTACTTTCACACCAAAATGGTTTGCTGCAAGTTTTTGATTTCAGAAATTTTTCCAGTTACTTATTACTCGAGATTTGATGAGTTTAGAGTCAAAACTTATGTATTGTAAAATCTAAGGAAGGGAATAAACTATCTGTGTATCCAATTCTATAGTAAAATGTTAGAGTTATCAAGATATCATGGCGCCCAAAAAAAAAAATTCAGTATTTATTTTTTAAGAATTTGAATTGCAAACCTATTGTGAATCTAACCACGCCCACTCTTAATTATTATAATATCACCTGGGTGCTCATGCTATAATTTCACATGTCATTTTTGGAATTCGCACCGGAAAATGGTGGGGTATGAAAACAAATTTGAGTTTTGATCCATTTGTCGATATATACCGCTCATACAAATAACACATTTAAAATGCAACATTGAGTTATATTTCTCAAAAATACTAAAAATAACTTGGCCAAGCTCTGTGCGAAGTTAGTGACTTTCGACACGAAGCGTGGCATCTATCATGCAAGAAAAAATTTCTTCAAAATACTTATTTAAGGAAGGTAATGGAAACAAATTTCACACAAACAGTATCCCAAAAAGCTCTGAACAATAATTTCGCAAAATATTTATAAGTAGGCGTGGCATTTTCCATAGAAACGAAGTATTTGTAATGCTTTACTAAGAAAATTATTTAAAGTAATGAAATTACACACAAATATAAGAAATGGTTCAATCATCAGACAAAAAAGTTGACGAATAACGAAAAGAGGTCGTGGCACTTCCCATACAAGCATAAGGTTCGAAAAACTACACATAGAGCTTTTTAAGCAAATGTTGCCAAATTCAATACGCTGTAGAGAGCATTTCAAAATGTTCAATTCTTGACCACGGTCTGAGTTGATGATTCTGGGCCCTCAGCAACACACTCTCGAGCTGATTTGATGATTTAGTTTAAACGATTTGTTCAAGAACGGCCAGATTTTCTAAGATCACTAATTGGTACAGTCTCCCCGATTTTTGTAATTAATTTCTTCACAGTTGCTGAAAGTAAATCACTATTACGACCATATTTTGTACGACAATTGCGAACTATAGCTGCCAAGCCTACATTTATGAATAACTGCGTAATGTAGATTTCAAGACAGAGGCAGGCATGTGACGACTCAATTGTCCACTGTGATGAAATGCAACACTTAAATGGAAAAATATAAAATCTAATGAACTGTTCATTTTTAATAAGCTAATATAGATATAATATCTATATGAATTGTTCTTTTTTTATTAGCTAATATACATTTTATATTCATTTTGCGCCACTTCTTTCTATGCGTAACAAGCTAAGAACAAAATGTTGGACTTGCAACCAGAAACCAAAATTAGCATTTTATAATTTAAGTACACAATTTCAAAATTTCAATTTTAATTTAAGAATTAATTTTTTATGACAATAATAAAAATGGAGATTTAGCTATAAAGTTCTTAGCTATCTGTTTAGTAAAAGAAAATCAAGAAAAATAGAAAAACTCAAAGGACATAACTGAAAGGGAAAGTTACTACTTAAATCGTTTGGATCGTAAAGATTTTATATTTAATATATTAAATTTTGTGCTCTACAGATTAAGGAATAGTAACAGCGAATAAGAACGAATTTATTTTTGATGTATGTAAAGCAAGAAAACCAGAAACACCATTTAGTTATGGCGCGCTGTCTGCCATGGCAAAGTTTTATGACACACTGTCTGTCGTCTGCTTAACTGACTGCTTGACAAACTCAAGGACGAACTAACCAAAAAAGTATAGAAACTCTGTTAGCAGCGCGTCCTAGTCCGCAATATAATGATAAGAATGACGCAAACAGATTCCTATTTTATTGTCTGCGTTGTCGCTGTCGTCGAAGTCATTCTTCCGCGCAGGACACTCATTCAATTCTATTCAGGAAGGAAGAAAGCAAAGCAGCATTAAAATCAACAACAACAACTCAACAAGCACATATCAATAATTTATGAATGTATGTCGGTTTTTGTTTCATTCAATTAGCCAGCAAACATTGGGAAGGTTGTTGAAGCGATGAATTTATAACGCTTTTAGAATCGTAATAATTGAAATCAATTATTGCATACTTCAAGGCATTTCTTAAATTTCAATGCATTATGGTTTTATATTCATTGCAAATAACTAAATAAAGCCACAACACGATATAAATTTTGCCAAGCTGAAGTCCTTTATATTCTGTTTAATGTATTTTGTGTAGTCATTTTCAGCTATGAACTAAAACGTCACTAAAAACAGAATCTATTAAAATATCCATGCAAGTTGATGAAATAAAACAATTATTCCGAAGCCACGTTTTTAACACCTTCAACAATAATCGCTTTATTTATGGTGCATAAGCGAATCGCTACCTCTCCAACAAACTATCGCTTTAAATCAAAATATGAAGTGGCGCGCAATCGAAACCATCACTTCTTCTACAATTTAAAATGTTTGCTGGGTAGTCTCAAAGTCTATGCATACGCATATTCATACCTAAGAGTTTGTGTGGTTATGTTAGCACACATTAGTGTTGAATGTAGGACAATTTTGTTATTGTTTCTATTTTAACTTCTCGAGTCATGTAACAGAGAGAAAAAAAAAAGAAATTCAAAGAGTAAAAACTTGGAGGCACACATATAGGCTAATGAATAAAAGTTAACTTTTGGTCGCAATGACGATGCAGCGAAGCTAAGCTAAATCAAACAGAAAAGAATAAATATCACCCATTTAGCTGGCAACGTTATTTAGTATTGGGTGGTTTTGTATATGGGCCATACTATAAAACATTGACTCCCCGCTCTTTGCTCATAAATTGGAGCAACTTCTAATATTGTAATAAGGATTATATTACGGCCTTATGTGCGAACTTTTGTTTAAACATTCATCATTTAAAAAAAATAGGACGAGTCTAATATAATGTTTTCTACGAAAAAAAATGTATGAATATAAAAAAACCTTAATTTTTATACGAAAAATATAATATTGATAATTAATAATTTCATAATACATTAAAGTTTTAACGTTAAATAGATATGAGAAATTTTATATTGATATGAAAAATATTGAATTGATAAATTATTGTTTTACATTATACAACACAACGTTAAAATTAAATAAAACTAGTAAAGGTGTTATCTTCGGCCAGGCCGAAACTCACATACCCTCCTACACTGCATTGAAAGTACTTTTTAAATAAATGTTAAAAAATTTTAAAGAGGTTGAATAAGTCGAAAATAATGTACAAAGGTTCAAAAATAATGTAAAGTGTTGGAAAAAACTGAAAACGTTGAAAAAATATGAAAACCATTGAAGAAAGTTGAAAGAAATTGAAATAGTCGAACAATATGAAAAATGCTGAAAAATTGATGAAAAAGTCGAAAGAATAAAGAAAATGTCGAATAAAATTGAAGGGGAATGGTAAAAGGTTGAATTGTCAAAAGAATATGGGAAATGTTGAAAAAAATATAATAGAAATGAAAACCACGAAATATGCCACGCCCACTTCTTCAATACCGCCTACTTTTGGAATAAAAATAATATTCGTAATTAGCATACATACGCATACAAATTTTAGCACAATAGCTTGTATAGTTTGCGCTATATGACGTAATTAGTCTTAAAATTTAGGGCGGCGACACACCCAAATGTACAACCCAGTCTGACTTTTATCCAGAAATAGCTTTAGATAAACTTCTTACATATAAGTTCAGTATGATTGCTCATATATTTCGATATTTATGCCACTTAAGGTATAGTAATTGTACAGGAGGTGCCACGCCCACTGGTTCAATTTTGTCAAGCTTCATTTTATTTCAAAGCTTATAGTAACCGACACCTCTACACAAAATTTTATGAAGATTACTCTCATAGCACACTATCTATTAAACGTATTTCGCTTATATGGGAGGTGCCACACCCACCGGCGCAATTCTGCCAAAATTTTCCAAGACACCTTTTAGCAAGTGTATCCGCCATATTAAATTTCATAACGATTGCGTTGTTAGTTCTCTTTTTATAACGTTAATAAATATTATAGGCTGTGCCACGCCCTTAGAATAAATTTTTCAGTATATTGACGTGGCTTGTATTGTTGACTACTTTCAGTGGTATCATCCCTAAAATTTTAATGAAAATCGTATGTGCCAATTTGGAGTTATACGAAATCCAATTTTTTAATTGTTAAGAAATGCCACGCCCACTTTTGCAATTCCGCCCACTTTATGCGCAATTCAAAATTCACAAGATCTGTATCCGTGTACCAAATTTCATCACAATATCTTGCACAGTTTACGAGCAATGGCGTCATAAAACTTAAAATTTAGGGCTGTGCCACGCCTCTTTAAGAGCCTTTGCAAACTTAAGACCTAGCCTAATCTTAATGTTGTTCTCATATTTACCAAATCACTAAGTTTCATCAAAATCGCAGCAACTTTTTTTCAAAATGGACTTGGGTATATTTACATAGAGTATGGGCGGAAGGCGTGGCTGTTAACCGATTTCGCCCATTTTTATATGCTAGCAGCTTGCAAGAAGATGTGAGCTGTGTGCCAAATTTCATTGAATTAGCTTTTTTAGTTTTCCCGTAAACTTGATTTCAACAGACAGACACACAGACAGACAGACAGACAGACAGACGGACACAGCTATATCAACTCAGGTGGTGACGCTGATCAAGAATATATATACTTTTCCATACCTGCCACGCCCCGTTCTATGCGTTACAAACGGAATGAAATACCCTCTGTGTAGGGTTATAAAAATATTAATAAAAGCAACGTTAGTTGAAATGAGTCGATGTTGATTTGATATTTTTCACGTCAATTCGATATCAAAAAATGTAAAATGATGTAAATGCATATCATATTAATATTAATAAATCTATATTTGATATGAATTCATATCACTGTGACATGTTTCATGTGAGCTACTTGCGAAAAGGAACTGTTCAATTCTTTATCTTTATAGTGTAGTGGCAAATATTTTTAGTGAAAACTTAAAAACTGGCCAAAACTGAATAAACCAACTTCTATATTTTTTTTTTAAATCTGCATTGAAAATAACATAAAAGATTTGTATCAAAACAGATATCTTCTGTTTTTATGAATTTTTTAAAAGTTTTCAATAGAAATATTTTTGCGACATTGCACTCATGTAATCTGTAAACGCCTCTAGTTTTCTACAAATTTCTGCTTCGTTGTAGAACATATTCTTTCCTTCCATTATTTTGTTGTTTCTGAGAAATTTAACATAAGTTATTTACATAATAATTTTGCTTGTTTAATTTTTTATAGCGAGTGTATGGAAATATGTTTCGTAAAAGTTTACGTACAAATAGCTATATTGAATAGATGAAAAAATCGTCGTAATTTAAATCACAAAATAATTAGTCGCTTATTAACCATTTTTTACCAACTGAACGAACCCATCAATAAATTCAGTTCGATTAATTTTGGTGTTTCAAAAAGTGGCTGTCTTTAAACTAAAAGCTAATAAAACCGAAATTCTGCATTTTATAGGCACAGTGTTGACTTTTGTGTAGTTCAACAATAACTGTCGTTCTTTAACCAAAAATGGAACAATTTTACTTTAGGGGCGATGCTTAAAAATTTTTTTTTTAAAACATGGCGTCTTACCCCCTAAAACCGAATCTGAAAAGAAAAGTCGGTCTCTTATGGCTTCCGAGATAAAATTGGTCAAAGTTTGAAAATTTCATGTACCTCCCCCTTGTATAAATAAATTGCGTAAAAATTTTTTTATTTATTAATTCTTTATTTTGTGCATACATGTTGTTTTGACTTCTTAAACACGAATCCAATAAAAAAAAAAACACTTTGACATGTTAGGGTTTTCGAGTTAAAATTCACTAAAGTTCGAAAAAAGTTTGAAATTTCTCTGGGCTTGCAACCCAGGTGTTATATATATTATAAGGGCGATGGCCCCTAAAGTAAAATTATGTAAAAAAAATTAAATGAAGTAAAAGTGGGGACAAAAACAAAAAATATTTTCTCTCCAACAATTCCCATACTTAAAATGTCTTTTAAAATTCGCGAAATTGCAATTTTTGAAATGTGTCACAAGGTTGTTTTTTAATCTATCAATTGATTTTTTTGAAATAATATACTGCTGACATACATATCGCTCACTTACTTCAAGACTGGCATAACTGAAAATATGTGATAGCTCAAGATTTTGTTAATGATGCAGAAATATCCGCCATTTCATGTATTATTTTGTGTGAAAAGTTCAGAAAGGCATCTTATGAACTTGCTTCGTAAGAAGAGTTTATGTAGATATACTTTTCATCATTTTCATATAAAAATTAACTTATTGAAAACTTTAAATGCGTTTTTCTCCCACTTTAGAATTTTTTAGTTAGTTATGCCAATCTTGAAGTAAGTGCGCTCACTTAAATATATGTACTTAAATGCAAGAATGGGTGAAATAAACTAATTGTTAATGCATCCTTGTATGCAATCGTGATATCAGGACAACCATAAATTTAGTCCAAAATAAACATTTCGTTTGATGTCGAATCATCAAATCTTTAAATAGCTCAAACTAAATACAACCGAGAATTTTTCTTAATAAAGCAACAAAAACAACTTTACTTAATAAATTAAATAAGAAATTGATATACAAAGAAGAATCTCATATTTAATTTAAATAAATAATTTATAATAACAGCAATATCTACACTGCACTTTTTGTTTATCTCATCAGTTTTTAGTATCATAAAATTCCCACGTGACTTAAAAACGATATCGGATATCCTAAATTTGACTCCAAATGGTAATGTTGCTTCTACATACTGAACTTATCACAAATTGCTGTTAAACAAAAATGCAAATATGACGAACAAAAAGAAAAAAAAAAAGAAAAATCCAAAGCAACGAATTATATAATCAAAAATATTAATAAACAAAAAATGAAACAGGACAAAAATTAGAAATGAGAGGGGAAAAAAGTGTTGCCAGATAAGGTCAATAAAAATTACATTAGGTGCAGAACAAAGTAAATAAATGAATAAATATTAAAGTGTGTGAAATTGCGAGCAACGCACGAAAGTCGTAACGACAGCAACAGGAACAGCGTTTGAATAAAAACATTAAATGCACACATGAAACACACACTACACACACATACACACACGCACACAATGTCATCAAAATTTACATAAATATTTTTTTGGGTAGCTTTTTACACATAAAGACGAGGGCGGCATTCGTAAGAACAGGGTCTCATCTTTCACTGAGTTCTCCAAACCCAATACTCCATGTCCCAGTTGTTACCGTTGTGCAAAGCACAGCACCACTGCCTGCGTTGTTATGACTGAGAAATTATTTATAAAAGTCAGCGGATAAGGTTTCCTAAATTTATGTTCGATATACGCGTACTTGTCTGTTTCCTAACTTTATGTTTTTTTTTTATTTTAGTTTTTATATTTGATGTCATTGTTATTTATTTTAGTGTTCTGATTTAAGTTTTTATCTACTTTTGTTTTCAAAAATAAAATAAAATGTTATCACTACAAAGTTTTGGCATTTAATTTTTGACGATAAAAAAAAGATATCTTAACGCTATAAAGGGTGTATCAAATTTCAAGCAATATTTGAATTTCGCGCTATTTATGCTGTTGAAAAAAAAAGACAGCATGACAGCTCAGGGTTATTAAAAATGGAACGCTCATTGTTGAGTAATATTTTAAAAATAATGAATGTTTGGCAGCTATAGTTCGCAATTTTCGTTCATCAACTGGGAAGAGATTATGTAATTACAAAATTTATGGAGGCTGGATTAATTGGTGATCTTAGACACTCTGGTGGTCCTGCAACAAGGTATTAAACACAAAATGTCGAAGCATTTTTGTTACAAGATTTGTATGTGGAAGACATGTGGTTTCAACAAGACGTTGCCACATGCCATATAGCCTGAGAAAAAGTTCAATAACTGCATGAGTTATTTCCTGGTCGTTTGGTGATTTTTGAAGCTTAAGGCTTATGCGAACCAGTTTCGACCTCCCAGGATTTGAAGGAGGAAATTGAGCGCTGCATCAATGAAATTCAGCCACATTTATGTAAAACAGTCATGAAATATTTCGACTGGATTGGATTAGGTGCGTGGCAGCAAAGCTATGGAGGCCACTTATCCGTTATGCAATTTTATATATTACCCTGTACTGTATATTTCATGAATTGATAAAAAAAAAATACAATTTTTAAAATTACTTCTTGCGTGAATACTAAAAAAATATTGGGTCTTACAACTATATTTTTTTAGTTTTACTCAAAATATTGAATTGAGTTTAACTATGGAATTAAATTTTTACTCTTTAGTTTGGGTGATATATTGCTTAAGCTCTATTTGTGAGCATTGGACTCTGTTCTTTTACTTTTGATTTTCCAAAGAAACAAAGTTTAATACAATTTTTTGAACCATCATTTAAATGTAGCTTTTTTTTTTTTAAACTGGTTGATGCAATTTCAGAAGCAATACTGATTCTATTAACATGAAATTTCGCCAGAACTTTATATAGACTTAATATTATATGACGTAAGATCTGTTTCAAAAATTAAGCAATTCGAAAGGAGCGGTACCTTTTAGCTCTAAATCATAGCTGTGTTTTATTCGGCTATGCGTTTTTTCAGTATAAGTTAAGAACAGCTGAATACAATAATATGGGAACCGTATAAAAGGTAGTTTCTTAAGTTACAAAATTATTCCATAAAAGTCTGGAATTTGTTATAGTTTTTGGAGATACAACAATTTTTTCAAATATTTTGAACAATTTTTTAACTAACAGCTATTTTCTCCAAATAAAATGTTTTATTAACATACTAAGGAAATGTAATTGATGTGCCATTTTAATATATTTTTTTTTCAGATGTAGCGATAGATTCTTCGCTTCCATTTAGAATGGAGCTGTTATAGCTCTTCAGCTACTTGAAAAATGTGGGGGGAAACTCATTGATTTCCGCAGCTACAAACATATATTTTGACAAATTTTTATAAAACTTTTGCTAAAAACATACATGTGATTTCCTTTAAAAAAAGCGATTTATTTTTATTTAAGATTTAATAATAAGAAAGAAGCGATTTATTTAAGTTTCTTAAAAAAAGCAGCATTATTTTGCTCAAAATTATAGTATTTATTGGAAAGTTAAAACGGTGAAATATGAGTCAACCCGTATCGTATGGAGATTTTTCGGGCATGAAATCGATGTGTTGTCATCTGCTCTACAACAGTGGTCTTAACATATTTTTCTATACGTGGCTTACTTTCCGAGTTATTGGAGCAAAACCATTTTCGTCGGCCTCTTACAAACAGTCTCACCACATATTTTGGCAACTGACGTTTTACTAAAACAAATTAAGCAGAAGGAAATGACCGCAGGAAAAATGAAACGCTGCCTCCCGGTTTATTAATTTTGGAGTTATTAAACAAAAATTTTTCTTTGGGCTCTGTATTGTGTCGGAAGTCGCCAATTTGTATTACGTACAGCGCTAACGTTTGTATCCGGGCAAATGCGGGACTTTAAATGTTACTGGCTCCTCAACCATGAGCAAGTGATCAGTGATGATTGCAAAAAATGGAATAAAGGTACTTTTCACTTTTGATATGAAACTCGTGTGTTCTCGTAAAGTTTCAATTTGCATTTTCCCATTGAATTCCTACATAGTTTTTGGAGTGCATAAAAATTTTAAGAATTAATGATCACGTCATCTTGAAAATACAAAAGAATCAATCAAAATTAATAAACATTACAGCGGCAGTCAAGCCCCCAAAACAATAACAATGCAAACAAATCGCCGCAAGTTGTGGCGAAAATGAAAAACTAAAGACGAGCAAAACCCGAAACCACATTGAAAAATGTCATCAAAGCAGAAACGGCAAAAATTCCACTTGGCTTTTTATGTTTCGTATGTTGCTCAGTGATTCCACTTGGCGGATCAACTTTTTTTTGTATAAAATTCTTTCACACACACCATGCCATTTAATGTTTTTTATTTTGTTTTTGCTTTGCATAAAATTTATCATTTGTGTGCTTTACGTTTCATTTCTAATTCTAAGTTGACTTTTGTCATCGTAAACATTTTTTTGCGTCTCTTTTCATTCATTAATTAGCAACAAAAAAAAAAACTTTAATTTTACCTGCGTTGTTGATGTTATTCCTTTACCCCACTTCAAATTTTCGAAACACTCTTAATTTTTTTCTCTTGAATTTTTCTCAAATTGTTTCATATTTCACTAAAAATTTTGCACTTATTTTTGCATATATTTATTTTTAAATTGCACAGACAAGTGTACTTAAAACTTACTCCACAAAAAATTTGTTCTTTTTATAATTTTAAACCATTTTTTGTGTTTCCACTGAATTTTTATATTTTACATTCACGCGCAATACGAGCCGACCCACAACCGTCGATGAGTAGCTCCAATTTTCAACTTGCGCCAAATTGGAAAAATTTCTTGGAAAATTTAAATTCGAAATTTGATTGTCAAGTGTTGTTGGAATTTCGAATTAAGCTTCCCAATTGGAAAAGGAATGTTGACAGTCGCGCCGTTTGATTTAAAATAATCGTGGCAAGGTTTGTTCGCTTTAAATTTACATTAGTGCTGCCAAGTTGCCTTACATCACGTCTTGATTATTTTGCAAATGGGTTGTCAAAATATTTTTTTTGTAGCAAAGCACGGTTCACAAGTGCATTTTTTCAAAACGCGTTTCATTCAGCATAACAGAATTATATGTATTGAGCCACACCTTCAACACCCGTTGAATCGTACAATAGATTTACTAACGCTGGAGTTATGCTAAAACGAGTATTGAAGAATACACTCGTGTGCACTTAGACTGACTTGTAAAATTCCGCTGACTTGTAAAATTCCGCTTCGGGTTGTAGGGATTATCTACCTTTTGTTTTTGGAGTTTTTTCACATTAGAGTGTTTTAACATATCAACATTTTTCGTACTTATTTATGACGTTCTTTATGTTGTGAAACTATTTTGAAAAGGAATGAAGCAAGATTAAGGCAATCCTGTGAAAATAAGTCAGTTATAAGCTGTAATGCAAAATTAATCAACAACTTAAGTTTTGTGCAAGAAATTGATCACCTTCTCAGTGACTTGGCAACCCTGGCTCATCCTCAGATCTTGCACGTCATTTATTATTGTCAATTTTACAAAATCTATATACTAAAATCTTCTACATACTAGTTTGATTCGATTCTTTAGAGTTATAATATGATCCAATACATGCGTTCGTTCGTTAGACACATATGCATAAATATATATAAGGTTTTCATTTAATTAATAAGTTTCTTAAAATTTGTAGCAACTATTTATAAAACAGTACACGTCATCGATGATTTTGCCCTTGAATTATGTTTTTTTGGGGGTATAGTGTAAAACAGCTAGCTCCGCCCATAAAAATTAAATCGTTGTGATTTTCATCCAACTGTTGAACTTCTGTGTTGGATACAGATACGATGTAATAGTCAACGTTTACACTAGGCAATTCGATCAGACAAATTCTTGTCTGTTCTCTTTTGTGAATTTGTTTTGCGTTTACACACGAAAACTAGAATTTGTTTGTGCAAAAAAATTTCAAAGCAATTATTGCGTCAACCCGCCACTGCAAACGTAAATTCAAAGCATAATATCAGCTAACGGATTTCGCGGGTACGACAAATTCTGTACACCACCCATTCGTTTTTCCCTTCTTGCCAACAAATAGGAAAACTTTCTCTCAAGAGTTTTCTCGTGTAAACGTTGACTTACTAATGCTGCAAAAAATTAAATTTGATATATTTTTGCAAATACTTAGTGCTATCTCTTTTTCACTTCTTCTTTTTGTACGACTGTCAAAACAGTACATTTCCTTCCGACTTGTTCGCTTTGAATTGTAATAATGAGGGTAAAGCCAACAGAACTATTAGCCAGTTCACAGGAACAACAGCGTGTTGGACAACAGGATATTAGAACTTGCATCATACGTTAAGCCGAATACGAACGGGTTTTGGGAAAACGTCATATATTATTACCTGCTGTCAAAATTATAACACACTTGATTGCATTATATGAAATGATCGGAATTGCGGCGTACGACTGCTAACCTGTCGATGGGTACCCGTCAATTTAGATTGAATCATATATTCACCCTCGGCGTCCGACGATAATTTTTGCATTTCAAATCAGCTTGTGTCGATTTTTTTAAATACGTTTGAAGAGTCAATCAATCAATCAAAATGGCAACAGAATTTACTGTTCATCGTCGTCTGATGCAATTGCGTTTACTCGGTCGACTCTCCAACGGAGCTAATTGATGTTGCTTTTCTGAGCCCGTTCACATTAAGAAGGTGTTTATTTCATTTTTAAACTAGGTTCACATGAGCGTTTTCTGACGCACGTTGAAAAAACGCTCGTGTGAATCGAGCGTTAAAGTTTGAAGATTGCTTAAAACTTATATAGAATTTAAAAAAAATCTGTAGAAACTGATTATTCGGTATTGAAGCTTACTGCGTGAAATTTTATTGAAATATAAAGCTTGACAATCAGCGCTCATACGTAGCTAGCAGAAAATAAAAAAAATTGAGATTCATTTACGTATGTTCGCCAAGTGGTTGTTTCTAGCGTCAATTGATCAAACCTTGATGCTATCATTACTGGTTGTGCAACATTTCGGATCATGTGAACTGGCATTTATTGCAAAAATCAATTTCAATTGTGATTCAACGTAAATTCATTTCATTTTCGCTGAAACTTGTGAGAAGTTTACGTGTGTACGGGTTGATATTTTTTCATTTTCGTTTATTTCTCGTGTGTTAATTACAGCAGTTGCAAAAAGGAAACTTAATAATTTTGGGGTAAATATCCAAAAAATAAAATCGCCACAACTTGGGAAAGCGATTTTAAAATAAATAAGAGGAAACACACACGACGAATAGACCTCGCAGAACCAAAAACAAATAATATATGTATATATACATTGTTGGCAGAACAAGAAGCAGCAGCTGAAAATTTTTGACGGCTTGAAATATCGAGATTGAAAAAATAAGGAAAAGAAAAAACATTTTCTGAAATTCGTTTCGGATGAACGTGAATTTGAACATAATTTGGATAAATTGTTCGTAACAACGTTGTTATTCCAAAAAAAGTTGTAGAAAAATTTTTTGCTGGAGCAGAAATTCACTCAGAATTTGATCAAAGAAAAATTGAACGTCAAAAATCCAAAAGCAAAGAGAAGCGAAGAAAATAAATTTCACCTGGTGGATAGGGAAAGAAAAGACACGAATTTCGCTAATACTGCAATATTTGCGTAAAAAATTTATGGAAGAAGTCATCGTGCTAAGCAGCGAGAACGAGAACGACTCCTCCTCAGACATGGACATCGAAAGTGTAGATTTGGATCCGGAGCAGATTGTGCCAAAGGATAACGAAACGTGAGTTCATTTTAAGGAAAAAATATTCCAAATATTAACTATAGGTAAAATCGCCTGACAAGGGCAGCAGCAAAAAGCATAGAAAACAAATAAAAATGTTGATTGCTCGATTTTTTTCTTTTTGTTTTATATAATCAACCAAGTGTGGTGAGCGAAAGCGTAGCATAAAAATAAAGAAGAAATGTAGAAAATTATCTACAAATATTTTCAAAGTTTGTTGGTTGATGAGGAATATAGTGAGGTAGGAGGTAGGCTGGAACAACACGCGCGTAGTCAGCTCCACTGCGTTGTTCGTAACTCTTTATTTAAAAGAACCATAAGTGAAAGAGTCTTTATTTTTATTTTTTGGTTTCTTTTTTTTTTTGACAAGAACTGGTTCTTATCCAAAAAAAAAAAAAAACAATAATCAGAATTTCGCAATTTATATAAATTTTTCAAGTTTATGTTCCTCTTGCTTCACTCAGAGTTGCAGTTATACCTAGGGAATATTTTTTTTATTTCTATGTTATTACGTTTTTGATTCTACAAAAAATGGATGACATTACCAGAGCTGTTAACTAATGAATACTTTTCGATGGTAATTACAGGAGTATGGACACAACTTTTCCAATTCCATGACAAAAAAAAAATATTACTTCATCGATTTTATTACAAAAATCAAAATTTTAAATTGAAAAATTTTAATTCTGTTTCAAAGAATTTCAATAAGAAATCGAAAAATCGATTTCGATTGGTAATTTTTCTAAAAAAAAATGCTTGCAATCTTTGTTGCGGAAATTTAGATAATTTGTTTCAAACATTACAATTGGCAATGAGGAAATGTGTAAATTGAATATTGAACAGCTCCAAAGATAGCCTTGATATATTAAGATGGTCTGTTTTGGTTCCACTCTTTGAAATATAGAATATTCGAAAATGACCGATCTGAAATGTCTGATATAGATTTTCATCGTTCCCGCATCGATTGGTGCATGAATTATATTTTTGTTTCTAAAAATGTGCGGTACAGCTTCTGGCATAATTTAAAATCCATTTTGGACCTTTCTGTATAGAATTGGTGCAAACATATGTTTTACAAAAATGGCCAATTAAATTGAATTTCTAAATAAATTATAATTACTTTAATTTCTTAAAAAACTTTTCATTACAATTCCTTCGAAAAGACTTAAAAAGCTTCTGTTTCCGACAATGGAAACGACAAAAAAATCAAGTTCTACAGATTGGCCATTTGAGGTCAATAAATTCAGTGAAATTATATAAAGTGGTTTGACCTCTAAAACCGCTCCACTGCGAAATGTTTATTTAGAAGGCAAAGGCGTTTGCATACTCGTGAACAGAGCCGGTGTCTGACCCTCAATATGTGCGAAGGTCGGAGAGGCAGCTTCGCCAGGTTTTGCTTATGCAAAAGTGATCAATTTATGTTCTTGTACCGATGGGTGAACGCCACGTAACTTTATAATTGGGCTTGTTAATGAAGCAGGAGCTTCCCTTTACGAATACCGCGTTTATCAATGGCATGCTCCATTTCTGTCTGCTGATCGAGGCATCACTTGAAGTGCTGTAAATTTATGTTAGAAGGAATGCTATACCTTTAATATGAAATTTTAGGAAACGTGAACGAAATGAAAAAAACTACCCCTCAGCACCACTTCTTAACCCTCAATGAAACATTTTAGTCAAATTTTCTGAGATGTAGCATAAATGGGAACAAATTTTTGTTTGTTTTTTATGGAGAAAAATGTTGCTTTCGACACCACTTAAAATAAAAAAGTTGTAGAACAGTGTTTGTTACCGTGCCAATTGCCGGTTGATTTACCGTTATCTCGAAACGCTGACGTGTAGGGCAAAATCTGATCTCAAGAACCCAAAACAACTCTTCATTGACATCAGTCGGTTTTCCTCGAATTTGACTGCACTCAAGCTTAAAATGTAATGAAAAAAGTAACAAATAAGTTTTAAAAAGTTATTTTATTAATTTTTAAAGTGGAATTGATGTTATTACATAATTTAATGACGAACGCGTTGCGTTGAAATTTTTCATAGAAGTTATATGTACATATAAACAAACAAAAAAATTATTAACACGAACAAATAAATAATTAATTAAATATAAAAAAAAAACTGATTTATTTATCTGATGCTGGCGGAAGTATTGATTTTCGTTTGTTCATTTGTTTTAAATTATTACAAATATAACTTTATTTGGTGCTTCTACAATTAATTTTCTCGACCTTAACTGTTTTTTTCTTGTAACAATACATTAAAAGAAATAAAAAATAGGAAATTAAAACCAACTGCGTTGCTGTAGCAGCTGATAAATAAAGCATTACACTGAGACTGCAGTAATTTGGTCAAAACAAAGTAAACTAGTTTCTAGCTATTTATGTGTATTCTTGAAGAATTCATGATATTGTAATGTTTGTCGTTTTGAATTTTCAGAAATTCTGCTCTGATACAAATATGCATCAATCTTAAATTCCCCACCTTATATATAATTGACGTCAGTGTTGTTTTATTTATAATTTTATTCACAATTCTTCTTCTTTACTTTTAAATATGATTTTCGCAACTCATCTCTAAACTAATCATTTTAAAATTATAAATAAATATCAAAGTATATTTTTGTTTATATTTTGCTATTGCTAGCACCATATGTTTTTCGCTGTGTTGTATTTCGCTGATATGCGCATATACCATAAATGGTTCAGCTCTGTTATATTATTGTTTATAATTTCCATAACATATCACTTATTTTATTTTTTTTTTATTTATTCGATTGCTTTCCCACAACGGAAAACGTAGTTTTTATTTAATATATTGAAAGTCTGGAAATGGTTTAAGATTTTCTGTACGATTGCATATTTTGCCTTGGGGATTTTTTTAACTTTGTTGTTTTAGTTTATTTTGCCTATAAATAACTTGGAATAATACTGTTGTCTCTCTATAATTTTGCTTTAATGTGCGCCACTTTCGTATTTAATGGTTTAATTGTCTTTGGTGGCTTAAAAGCTTAGAAGTTTTTTAAAGGAATAATTAGCTGTCCAATAAACAAGATCACAAGACTTTTTTTGATTGAATTGGCTTATGGGAAAAATAATTTATGTTATTTGCAAATAATAGAGATACACAAATTTAAACCTAGAAGTCATGCAAACTTGGTTCGATATATATTTATGAAATATATCATGTGAGACACAACGCAAATAAGTTTAAGAAATGGACGAAGATGAAAAACATGACCTTTATTTTCTAATGAACATTATACCACTTTCTAAGATAAGCTGTGGCCGTAGCAAAAGCGTCTGTAGGAGTGAATAAAAGGTAGTAAAACAGAATACGTTAAAAGTAGAATATATTAGAAGCGCAAAAAGGACTGGTGTTATCTATTTCTATAAAAATAACACCACAGATAATAAAGTTAAATGTCAAATGTGTTGGCGAATGAATACCACTACCACCACCAAATAACAAGAGTAAAAAGAAATAGCACCCATTGCACTCAAAGTAGCTGGCTGCATTACTTTGTTGGTTGGTTACATGGTTGGGGACAACCTTGACCGCATAAAAGATGAATGCAGCAAAAAAAGTAACAAGATATTGTGCATGATAATTTTCCTAAGCAAGTTCTGTTGCAGTATAAAAGTGGAAAATATTTACAAAGGCGTAAAATGCTTAAAAGACTGGCACAGCAGAATCCGTTAATGAGTTAATAAATATTTAATGTTTTGTACACGTAATTTATAAATTAGCTTTTAATTTGATTTCCATAATTTGACAACGTTATTATTGCTGTTATTTGTTAAGAAAAATGGATAAGTCAACTTCTTAGTAACAAGTGGTAATGGTGACTCACATAACTACGTATTGCAAATTAAAGGTTTTATCAAAAACAAAAATACAACAAGACAAAATCTTATAAAACTTGTTTTGCCAAATTCAACGAACATCTTAAAAGTGTGTCCAAAATTCATGGCTAAAATGCGCAAAAAAAATATTGGTTAATCGTGTCATCATTGACAAAAAAAATAAGAAATCAACAAATTTGTAAAATGACTAATAAATTTTTTGACTGGGAATTAAATCAAAAAAGAGTTTACAGTTATACACCGGTGAAAGATTTTATGAAACCATAAAATAAATAAACAATATGTTGAAATACCAAATTTTTTTTGATTAATAAGGAAAATCCCGTTTAGCGCAGTATTGTTTAAATTCTAATTTAGTTTGAGATTTCCAAAACTGAATTAAATAAATTATTAGCAGTAACTTTCAAGGCCTTAGAGGATTTCATTATTTATAAAAAGTTTCTGACATTTTTGTCGCACACATCAACAAATTTGTTGGTCAATTTGCCTAAAATTATGGGTACGAATTGCACAATTTCAAAATTAAGTAAGTCTTTGGGCGATTATTAAAGTTTGTAAATCCAATTTTCAGCATTGGCCATAGTTGGTTGATTTTTCGAATCGATAAAGCTACGATAAGGATATAAAATTTATGGCAATTTTTTATTTAAGAAATTACATATTTACCTTCAACAGAACTATAGTGTGATATTTGATTTCTTTTGTGCTTAATATCTTTCTTATGACAATGCAAAACCAATGCTACTCTGATGTGTGGTCGAATGCAATAATTTTATGGTCTTGAACTCTTAAACAATTAACACGCAGCCCAAAATCAAAGTGAAAAAAAAACTCACTGCTGAGTACTACTCCTAACATTGAAATGAAATTGAGATTTTTCAATATGTGAAAAAAAAACTTTCTGTGTGGGCAATGGCAAAGAGAATCATAATTGAAAGCAGCTACGACTATAGCGATTAATACCACAATATCATGATGTAATGTCAGAGTTTTAGACCAAAATATAAAATAAGTGATGTGTTAAAGTGAAAAGAGAGGGGATACAAAAACGTCCGGGTTTAATGGCTTTCATTCATTTCGCATACGATGAGTCAAGTACGTTCGTTCACATCGAACAAACGGTTTTTCTGTACAAATTTCTTTTTTCTTTGGATTTTTTGAAAAAATAATTCATATAATTTATTTGAGATTGAAAGTCGCGTGCTTGTGGGTCGCAATTTTTTATGCGTGTGTGCTTAATTATACATAATAGCTTCCACATGCGGTTCGTTGGACTACTACTTAAATAATTTGGTTATAAAGTATCATTTATAGTTTTGCGGTTAATGTTGAAAGGGTTTGCTGACTAAAATGATTGACTGTAAAGAAGCAATTTCTATAAGAAAATATAGTTTTTCATTTTAAGTGGCATTTATTTGTGTTGCACCAAAAGTTATCAGCAAATATTGCTACTATTTCGCAACTGATAAGAGAAATTTCTATTTTGACCATGAAATGCTTAACACAAAATGTTTTGAAATATTATTAGGTAAACAATTCGACGTGCGGCCTAAAAGAGAAGAAGAAAACGTGCAAAAAATTATTTTGCGTCTCAGTAAAAAATAATTTTAGTAATGCATAAATTCATAGGAAAATAAATTGACTCATGCCGTTTGCTTTAATTATGAATTTGTTAGATATCCATATCTTTAAAGTATGTACTTAGAAATGCATGTATTTACTGCAATCAACAAAACGGTTCAGGCATCTTATATCTCATTAATAAGATATATTGTTGTTAAGAAGCTAAATGTTAGCAAATCAAATCATCAACAACATCTACAGTTACTTGTGTGATTTTGACCATTTTATTCAATCTGATCTAGTTTTTGGATATTTAAATAAACTGGTTTTCAAAAATATATAATACAAAACTGGAAAAAAAGACTAAATTTTTTGGCCAAAATTTCAAGATTTTTAACGTTCAATGAATCTACAAACAAATGGTTTTTATGTAGAAAAATTAAATAATGCGATAAGATTTGACCGCGTTACGTTGTTTTTAAATGTCTTTTAAGCACCGATTTATTTCTTTTTTAGCAAAGTCGCCATTTACTTTGCTTTTTTTTGTTTAATCAAAAAATATATTAAGTTCAAAGCTATATACAATAAAAAAAAACTGTCGTGTTTTGGTCAATTAAACCTCCGTACAATAGCTTTAACTTAAACATTTTATAGAATTTATCAAAATCTTAACTGATACATCGATTTCAACTTCTATACACGACGACGTCATTGAAAACTTACTGACGTTTTTTATCTCATCTCCTTTTAGTTTTCATTGCTTTTTTTTTCTACAACTTCAAATAAGCAAAACGTGTCCTTGTCAATTTATGCATTTCCTTAGTTTACAATTCCATCATCATAGTTCTTAAAGCTATTACATATTTGCTTATAGATTTTATATTTTGTGAAGTAGAAATTTATGGTTTTTATTAATTACATTTAAAGAAAAATTGTCTATTTTTATGATCAATCATTTGCAGAAATTACAAAATGACGTCAATTATTCAAACACGCGTTCTTTGTTCCAACTCAATGGCGTTGCGTGATAAATGTAGCTGTGAGTGAATGTTCGTAGTGGTACTTTTTTTGACATCTATCAAAATCCATTAATGTTAGTTGTCCTTTTGCAACTTTTTGCAATTTTAACTGTTTCTTTAGAACTGTTTATATATATATGCTATACTTTCAATTCTATGGCCATAAATTGATTTGCCCACACCCTGCTTACATTTTAACCTCATTTTCTATTTACTTGGTTTTCTATTTTCCACTTACATATCTACATATAGATGTACTTGGTTTTCCATTTTCTACTGCTACTAATTTCTCAAATGCGGAAATAAAATTGTGTTCATTTCCTTTGATGAAAAGTAATTTGATTTGTTGTTTCTTGTTTTTCTCCTCTTTTTTTTTTAAAACATGTTTCAGCTGTTTGTTCTGCCAGGTTTTCGTTCTATTTAACATCACATAATTTGTTGCGTTGATACCGCATAACAAGTTGTTTTGATTATGGTTTTATTTACTTCATTATTGATTCTCATTTTATGCTGATTATTAAAATTTACTTTTTGGTTGTTTCTTGAACATTCCATCAAATCCTTGCATTAAACATTTTTATATATGAATTACTTTAAAAAAAAGTGGACTGCAAAATTAGCATTTTCATTAGGTCTATAAAATTGGCTGTAGCTAAACGTAATTGAAAAAAAAATATCAAATCTGTTCCAAACAAAAAAAAATATCAAATCTGTCAAAATTCGCTATGAAAGAAGATAAAATGTTGCACAAAAAATCTTATATTAAGCGTATGTACATCAAGTTTTGAATATTATTTTCAAAAAAAAGAAAAAAAAACGAACAAAAATAAATGTCTCCCAAAACTATTTTTACTGCATAAGCCATAATTTTCTTAAGGAAGAAACATATTGCTTGACTGTAGCAGACACTTACTTTTCCTTACCATCTGAGTTGTAGATAGTGCCTTTTTACTTAGCTAGGCAGTGTATACTACTAACTGGCATATAAACTTGCGCTCCCAATACAGTTGATTTAATCCTTGCGACGTAATGTTCCTTCTGTATTAAATATATGTACGTACTTTTAGTTCTAAATAAATAACTCGAAAGAAGAACATCACTGTGATGAGTTGCAAATTGTTAATTATATGAAATTTTTTCTGTTATTCAACTTATCTTTTGCAATTATGTATTTATAAAATATACTTTGAACTGCAAGTGTTCACATAAATACTTAGCTATGTCAAATTTTCAGCGACGTAGCTACATCAACGATTTATACACACATACATAGGTGTGTCGATAAGTATCAAAAATGGCTACATATTTATGGCAAAATTATGTTAATTTTTATTCTCTTGATATTTCTATCGCATTATAGTCAAATAATTTAAATTTTAGAAACAAGAATTGAACCCAGAAAAGTCGAAAAGAGTACTCAATTTTAATTAAATCAATTTTTTTTTCAAAGGACTTCGGCATGTTTGACTATGCGGACTTGTTAATTTTAAATTTTTTTATAATTTTTTGTTAAATATCTATTTTAAGAAATATTTGTATAATTAAATAAACTCTGATTATGGAATGACACAAAAAACCTTCTGAAGATGAACTTAATCATATTGATATGACAGATTTTCTCGACAAATAAAAAAAACTTATACTTTTCATATTCTATGTTTTTAAGTGATTTGAAAATCCAATGCTACCTTTCAGACTAATGCAAAAACTGACTGCCAT
The DNA here is from genome assembly GCA_963680825.1 of Meiosimyza decipiens. Taxonomy (NCBI): domain Eukaryota; kingdom Metazoa; phylum Arthropoda; class Insecta; order Diptera; family Lauxaniidae; genus Meiosimyza; species Meiosimyza decipiens. Next base: position 76,613,649 of record OY804260.1, read on the forward strand.
TTTTATGGCTTAATAAATATATAATTTTATACAAAACTTTGCTTGAACCGTCTTAGTTGTAGCCAACTTTTCTCATATTTATGAAAGAAATTTATTTACTGGTAGTTATTTTCTCACTGACTCCGCCGTGTTAACAATAATCACAACTAATTTTCCCCTAGAGCTATATATTTTTTTAACAACTTGTGTATAACTACTGTCGGCAAGTCATTTGCATAATTGAGACATTTTTCACTCACTTTCAAGTTTCAACCATGCGCACTTTCAATTTCAAAAGAGTGTGCTCATGCTAGTGTATCGTCATATCAATCGATAAATATCAAAATGTGTATATAAAAATATTCCAACTATATAAAGCATGGAAATCGTTCTTTAAATTGATATTTATCAAGAGACAAGTTGAAGTTTTTTTTCAATTAGCAAATAAGTACGGTTTAATTAATCAATATTCAACATTCTGATATTAAAGTTGTCAAGAATAATGTCCACGCAACTCTACTACACGATACTTAGCTTAGTTTTCATATTAAATAACAATTAATTCAAAATTTATCGAAAAATTTAGTTTAACTTAAAGATATTGTGATTTGCCTTCACGTTTAGTTCTTAAATCTTTACATAAACGTGATTCTCATAAAGTGCCAAAATTATATAGTTTTTCCACAAAGGACTTAGTCATTTTGAATATTTAGCGACACATATGATATGATGTTCATTGGTAAGATCGCACCTGCAAATCGACAACAAATCTTCAACACAATTGTCGTCACCTGCTGTTGTGTGCATCGCTAGAGGCAACAATATCACTTTCAAAATTTATGCACATTTTTTTTTTGTTGTTTTCTCATAACACATTTTGTGTCGATTTTGCATAAATTTTCCTTTCATCATGCAACTACAATTGACTTTGACTTTTCACTCTTTTGTTGTCTTTCTTTGCATTTTTCTTAAAAATCATTTTTCAATTTAACGGTAGTTTGGCATTTAATCTCAATAAAATGTTGATGCTCTCAGCATTTTTATTTTTACTTATTTACTATCAAAAAGGAAACAACCCGTTGATGTTCTTAAATTTCTTGTTTAAAGTCTTTATTTAGTTAGCCTTGCTATTGGCTTGATGATTACTGCATGTCATTATTGCAATTATAATATAAACTATAGGAAAGAATTTTTTTCTGTGTTTGCTATCACTAACGTATAAGTACTGTGAAACTATTTATCTTATTTGAAAAATTTAAAATGTAAAACATGCGTGCATGCGACTTCATGCACAACTTTGTTTTAACTATTCTTTAAACAATCAATTGAAAATGCAAGTGGGAAAAATATCGAAAACATTCAAAAAATTAATATTTTTGAAGAATCGTTCGAAGGAACTCCAATCAACAACCTATATTTATAAGTTTTCCCAAGAAAAGTTTTCTACATTGGTTTTTATTAATTTTATTAAAATTGTATAACTAAATTAAATATTTATGGTATAATGTTTTGTCAAAATAATTTTAACTCAACGAACAGCCTCTTAACCTCTTCTTTGTAAGAATAAGGTTGAACAAAAACAAAAAATAATATTAACTAAGTAAAGTTTAATCCTCTGGACTGGTGTATTTTGGCCGACAGTCCTCGGGATTAATGAGTACTTTAATAAGACATTCAACTGATGGACGCTCGGCCGTGCGAAAAACTTTCAAACCTTTACTTTCCATTGCACGTCGAGTGCTAGGACCAATCGCAATTAATTTCTTATCATCAATATTAACATTATTTTTTAAGAGATAATCACAGGTGCAATTAACACCTGATGGTGAGAAAAATGCCACAAATTCCACATTTTCTTCTTGCTTGAGAGCACGCTCAAAATTTGCATTAAAATCAGGATGACAGATTGTCTCATATACCTCACAGGCATCCATCTTATAACCTTCTTCCGAGAGCTTCGACAAAAGGGTATCAGTACGCAAATTTCCACATGGCAATAAAAACGGCAGCGTCTTTGTTCCGTCAAAGGTCTCAATAATAAAGTCTGCCAAGTTGCTTGCATTCCCCGTTTGTTTGCCTTGTGTAAAGAGCTGTTGCAGAGATGACATTGCCAAGTTATGCGTTACTTCACCGACAGCATAGTTATGCAACATTTTCCAACCACCTGGCATATCGATTTCTTGTAGAGCTTCGCGTACTGCTTCCACACAACGTGGACTAGTGAATAAAATGCCTGCATAGTCATCAGGTCGCATAAGTTTCGATTGCAATTCCGGCAAGGCCTTGAATCCAAATGCGAGTGTCGGTACGAAGATAGCATTGAAACCCTGTTCTTCTAAAAGTTGCGAATATACATCGGTGCTGTCGGACTCGGATTTTAAAATAATAACGGTGCGGTTTTTCATTGTGGAAAATAACGTGAATCTGAAACGATAAAAAAAAAGTAAAATGTCAGGGTATAAAATAGAAATTTTTTACGTTTCTAAAGACAAAAAAAATTAACAAATAAAATAAAATATTTGTTTTAATTTTGATGATTTATTTACATTCTGTTTAGATTATCAAAATTATCTAATGACCTTGCTATTTTATTATTGAAAATGAGTCTACTGTTTTAAATTATTGCTATCAGAAATAAACTAAACACAAAAAATGACACCTTGTGTGGGGAAAAAATTTACTTCTCAAGTTCACAAGAACCATAAAAGTTTATTTTTGTTTTCATTAATTATGTATGCCTATGTTTTTCCAGACTCTCTTTCGTGTTAGGTTTGTGTCTGGAATACGGAAATATGAGATAGAGAATATTAAAATAAAGGGTGCTTCAATGTAAAGTTTTTATATATACTTTTTCCTTTGTAAAAACAACAAAACATCTGATAATTGACATCTGGTTTTATTAAGTATTGACATTTTTAAATATGGTATTCAACAAAAGAACGGATTAAAGTTATTTTCTCCAAACGCACTTTGTGCATTGAATAATGGATTAAAAATGAATTGAAAAAATTTAATAGATCTGTGTTGGATTTGAACTTTTTCTGTGGGGCTATGTTAAACAAGATGTCTATGGTCATGACCGTAAAACGTTTCATAATTAAAGAATGAGATTTGTCTCGTTCGTAAGCTGCTACAAATCATATGCCGAAAAAACAATGGAAATGTTCATATACAGAGAATAAATGTGTAATGCAGCTTGTCGGGTTAGACGATAATATTTTCCATATTTAATGTTAATTTTTCAACATCTAAATAAAAATATCAAAAGTTTATCAAAATTGAATGCGATTTTACTTTTAAATTATAACCTACGATCGAAACACCCTTTATTAGAGCGTCACAATAATATCGCTGCTGCTCTGTCTATAACATACACACACTACCGTATTTACTTGTATTGCGTTAATTGAATTCGTTCATGCTTATTTTTACTTTGTTCTTGTCATTGAGTTTTCTACATTTGAAGTTCTCACTTTTTATCGATTGTTCGAAAACTTTTCAATTTGAAACTTTTCTATTTAAATGATCTGTTACACTTTACCTTGTTATAACTTTTTATTAGTATAATTTCTTTAGTTGAAAACGTGTTCTTCGCACAACGATATTGTGTTAACTGAAGCATTCGTGTGCAGTGTAGGTCTATCGCCGGAAAAACTGGTATATGTAGGTGTGTGCGTTCGAAAAGAGAGAGAGAGAGAGAGAGAGAGTATTGAATAGATTGCTTGCTGGTGGTTGTTAGTTATGGCAACATTTTCGGTTGCTATAATTTTGTTTTTCTTATAGAGAACAATATTTTTGTTTATTTTGTTTTTTAAGAAAGCTAAAATGAAAAACAAAACGTTTTTTAAAATTATTTCTCGCTCTCTTAGTGATATCAAAATGTTTACAGTATCTTCAGCTGTTGTTTAGTAGCTCATACAGATGTGTACCATCTAAATATATATAAAACTCTTTAAAGAAAGTCCAATTGGGATGAACTAAAATTGATTTATAAGCTTAAGGTTAGTACGTTGTGGTAAAATTAGTGTGGGCGCTGATCAGAATATTGCTTGCAATATTGCAAAACTTTTATAAAGTCAAATTTTAGTTGGTAATATATCAAAATCCTGACGCACTACGGCAATTTTGAAACTTTGCGTATTTGTCTATGTCAAAAGAGAACTAAAATGGTTTCCAATTCTTTTCAGACCTCATGTTTCGTATGCTCATTAGGGTATCGGTTCTTTTCCATATTGAAATTGGATCGAAACGCTCAAACGGATTTCGAACTATCAACTTAGTTAAAATCCTATCGGGCTTACTGCACAAATCATTTAAAAATCCAGTTTTATTCAAAAATTGTTTGTCGCCGAGGCTAATCTTTTCGGCGAGTGCTTTTTCAGCAAAGGGGGACGTTAAGAGCATCTATAATGACCATAGGTATCTCAGTCTATACTTTTATTTTAGCCCAGTATAGCTTGTCACCGAGCACTGATTTTTATAAAATTTTTTTGGTCGAAAAAATTATTTTGATATGTGGCATATGCTATGTAAATACGCATTCTGAAGCATTTTATCTATAAATTAACAAAGCGGGAACGCAGTGCAGAATATTAAATACCTATGTCTCAAACTAATCACTGATTTTATTTTCACCCATAAAAAAGTCTTTCGGTTAGTTTTAATATGCGGTCATTGAAATTTAAACTTGATTTCCCTAAATTACTTGGCATATACAATAATATGTACTATGTACATATATACGTTAAAATAACTCTCAGCCGACGATATACATATTTCTCTTCAGCGCATGTGTGGTCTGTTGCTACTTATCAGCAATTTGAGTTACTGCAATCGCATTTTATTTTATATGCTAATGCTGACGGTCTGTTACAGCTTTTATTTGTATGCTCTTTAATTTATGTTTCGATATTTCTTTTAATCTTTTTATTATGTTTTCCTTTTCAAACGCTATGCTGCTGCTCAAATCATACATTTTTTTGTTGCCACCTGTTGTTGCTTTGGTTTTGGTGAAATCGTTTATGATTTCACCTTAAGGTGTTTTATGCTTTTTACGAATTTCTGATTGAATTTTTTCTTGATTGATTTTTCCACCGGTCCGAAATTTATTGTTTATTTTCGGAACAGTGCCCTTTAAACACGACCACTTTGATTGTCATGTCAGACACTTCCTATATATTTACATATGTATGTCTGTCGGATATCTTAAACACATTAAAGAGGAAATAATGTAAAATGTTAAACAAGCAACATATGTCAAATTTATCACTGAAAATGCAGTTATGTACATAATAAAATGAAAAAAAAATATTTAAATCCAACACCTTTGTTCCATTTGTATTTTCGCGTTAACAAAAAAAAATCGTAATCGTTAAATTTTTAAAGAAAAATCATCTGGAAATACCTGTCTGGTAAAGCGTACTTGACCCAAAAAAAAAAACATGTTTTTATTTACCAAGAGAAAACGATTGATTCAATTGTTTATAGGTATGACTTTGGTAAAAGTTAGCAAGCGGTATGTTCTATATTAGCGAAATAATTATTGAATGTTAGTTAATATACAGCAGATTTGAACAATGTTATTCCATATTTGTTTATTATTGTCGGATCACATATTTCTTAATCACATATATTCACTGAATCACGATTGCGACTATTTTATTTTTTAATGTCTTGGCAATAGATCTGGAAATATCATTTTATATGAAAATATTGGTTGAAATATCTTGCGTTTAATTTGATTTGTCTATGTCAGAACTGAGCTTATAATTTAGATTTTGAAAATTAAATTAAAGGTTCGCTGTACATGGTATTCAAATAAAGAACTTATATGAAATGAACAAAAAATTTTTTTTTTGTTTGAAAATGTTTGTAACCCTTTAATAATTTGTATCATGCCTAGCTCATCTTAGGAAAATTAAACATTGTTGCATTGCATTGGTTCCCATCGCCATCATCTTATCGGCGCTGTTGCACGTAAAGCAGAGTAGTGGCAATCTTGACAAACAATTGAAAAGGTGCATTTTTTTGAAAGGGAAGTTTGTCAGCATTTTTTAACTTGCTATTAGTAATTAATTTTGATCTAATTAAAAAAAAAAAAGTTTTTTAATTTGTAATTTCAAATGTGTGATCGTATATGTATGGTATATGAGAAAAAAGCATAAACAGTATCGTTTTGGGGGACGAGCCTACGGAGCTCTGATTCTTTCCAGTTTTTGGCTCTGGACCCCGTAAAATCCAAAGTAAGCCCTGACTTCAACATTCTCATAGTAAATTTGATTTAATTTAAAATAAGACCTAAAACCTTACGTTCAAGAATAATATAACTAACTACCTTTTCGTAATGTTTATTAGTGTATGTTTAAAATGCACCCAAATTATCTGTATATGGCTACCTTAGCCCACACTGTGCCAATTTGCAGTTGTTATTTGCTCTCCATCTGTATCTGTTAAACTTTCTGTACAGCTGCAACGATCTTTCCATGAAAAGAGAGGGAAAACGTTATGAGAATTGTGGTTTCTGAGACCCTGCTGCAAAGTGAAAAAATAATGCACAGTTGTTTTGCTTTGTATTTTTTTTATATATCTGAAAAGACAACACGACTCGTTCGAAGTTTGTCGTAGTCGTCGGCGCTGTTGGTGGTTTTATTCATAGCGCGCGTTTTGCGATTAGCCAGAAATTTTAGTCTTCAGTGCGTTAAATGCGTTCGCTCATCATATACGTTCTTTTCGTGTGTGTTAACAAAGTTAAGTGACGCGGAACGTTCGAATAATTGATTAGCTTGCATTTGAAGTCTCCAATTCAGATCGTTATTTATTCAAAACTAAAAAAATAAATAATTTATTGGGTAACAGACAAATTGCAACAACCAGCAGCAGCAGCAAACCAACCTACAAATCGTCGCATTCGATCTTCAATTATTTTGTGTCTATTTGTTGTAACTTTGCATAATTTGCGTGGATCGCGTGTGCACCTACCTATAACAACGTGTTAACCTCATTTTATTTTCTCTGCAACATTTCTTTTTTAGTTTCACTCTAAACTTTTTACTAGAATTATAAAAACCTTAATTTAGTATTGTTGCATTTGAATTGCAGACTCGTTTGTCAGTGTTGTGTTGTGTCGTCTACGATTTTATTGTATATTCAAAGGAAAAAGTGTTTTATAACTGTACGCCAACGCCTTATTTTATGGAATTTTCTCAACTTTTCCTATAACTTTTCACATGCTGTTTGCGCGCATCAGTTTCGGTTGGCATTTTAATTTTCTAGCTATCATCATTATCTAAAATGTTTTAGTAAGTTTATTTTTGTAGCAATATTTTGAATCATTAATTTTTGTTATGCATTTTTATTTTAAGTTTTTTCAATAATTGTTCTACTAAGTGAATTCGTATTATCATTTATTTTCTGTCGCAAAAAAAAGGCTATTTATCTGTGAGAAAGTGTTGAATTTCTTTTGGGCATTTTAGTTTTACAGAAATTTCACGATTTTTAAAAGTGCTCTATCGCTTAACTTTTTGTATTTGAAAGTTCAACCTTAAAAACATTAAAATGATCAGTCATATTCATTTCTTTTCTATCAAAAATTTAGTATTTGCTTACCTTATCTTGTTTTGCTATCTTTCAATAGCCTAATAAATCTATAAATAAGCGCTGCTTTTAGAAATAATTATGGAAAAATTAAAATAAAGAATGAAACGCACTATCACTTTTTGTATGAAGTGATAAAAGTTGGTCTATTAAATGTTATAATATCATCTAAATTACTATTATAAATAATTAGGAGTTCTGTTTCCGTACTAAAAATTGTTAACAAAAAAAGTGGTCTTTTCAATTTCCATTGATTTTGTAACATTATTGGACGTTTTCTAACTTGTTTGGGGGTTTTCAACATTTTTAAGCCTTTTCAACATTGTCTATACTGCCCTCAGAAGCGGAAAGCACGTATCTCAAAAAAAATCGTATACGTGATTCATATCATATGAATCATATGGCATCAGATAGCTTATGAAATTACGTATTTAATGACCTTCGTCAAATGCTGGTATCTTAGTTCAAACCTGTAAAAAATCTCATAAGAGAATTTTCTCTATCTCAATTTTACATGAATTTCAACAAATTGACATAAACAAAACATCAATTATCTCAAAACGCGTTTTTTTTTTGAGATACGCCCTTTCCGCTTCTAAGGGCAGTACAAGTACTAAAACATAGAAACAGTACGTTTACACACCACGACGCATCAGATTTTCTTTTTTTGCAAAGTTCTTGCAATTGAAGATGGACGAAATCGGTTTAGAAACACGCCTACTGTTCATAAAAATAACACATTTAAAACGCTATATTGAGAAAGTTCTTATGTAAAAAAAAGTTCGGTTTTATATTAGACAAGAAGTTGGTGACATTTTTTAAAGAGGGGGTATATCACCTCCCACACAAGCATAAGCACAAAAACGCTACACAAAGTTAAGTTAAGTAAATTTAACCAGATTTAATGGCAAACCAGCCAGCACGTATTGTGGTGGAGAAACTACCCTTTTAGTAAAAATTTAAGACCTACGCGCAGATGTAGATGTTAGAGGTCTGCGTGAGAGCACTTGAAACGGCCATCAAGTCACTCGCCACAATTGCGAGTCTACCGAGCCCTTACGAACGCAAATCACGAATAAAATCTAAACAAAAGACCAATCAAGCGCGGTGAGTGCTGCAATCCCAAATAAAATGTTATGGAAATTGTACGTTTCATGCTTCCTTTCAGAAGCTAAATACAACTAGGACGCGCGATGTCTTCCATATGTTAATAGTGGGTATAAAATTGACACTGCAAAATTTATCGCAGAGCGATTGGACATAGAAGCTAAGTCGCACGTCCCAGTTGTGGTTAGCTTAGTGTACTGTGACAATGTCTTAATTTACTTCAGCTTCCAATTTTTATGAAACCAATTTTTTCTCATTTACTTTTAAATTTTAAGAATGAATGTCGGTCATATCTAGTTTCGGAGATAGATATTTCTGTAATATCTTGGAACTGTAATAATATCATAAAAAATTTGTTGCAATAATCAGAAAGTTAAAAACATTAATTATTTATAATTCATTGAGAATTGGAACCTTTAAAAATAATACCAACTTTTATATCACACTGAACTCCATTTTTCCATGTGCATTGAAAGAAAGAACTATAAATTTTCCTAAATTAACTCAAAACTCAACAAGCAGCGCTACATCACTTGTTCTTACTTCCAAGCAACTTGGCAGCAATAACTTTAAAACTTTTCAACTCTGCTATATAATAATATTTTCATGCAATTTATCAATCAGTAGCGTACACGTCCTCTTCTTAAAAACACGAAGTGTTGCCAAATTTACTTTTTTTTCTTTTTATATTTTATCCTTAAATTGCATAAAAACTCCTATGGGCTGCTTAAGTGCTGTTTTATTTAAAAAAAAACATTCCATACTTTGCAATTTAAAATATAAAATTTGGGTCAAATTTGTGTAACGCAAATATATATATAAAAAAATACAATTTTATGCACTTTTATTTTTTGCTTATATTCCGAAATGTATTTTTGCTATGTTATTTAAAAAAAACATTCATAAAACGCAATTTTAAAGAAACACTTTGTTGCTGGCGTTGTTGTCATTGTGTAGTCGTTACACTTTGAGCAGAAAATTTATTTCACATATTTTACCAACGACGACTAAAAACCGGCAACAGCGGCAGTTGTAGCGTTCGTTGCTCTCGTTTCAGTTAAATTCTGTAAATTTATTTCATTTACTTTTTCTTTTGCTTTGTGCTAACTAACAAATTTTTTATTTTTAATACCTTTAAAACTTTTATTTAGTTGAGGTTAGGGTTGCCATCTGATAAAAAAAATGTTAATTCCGCTCATGCATGACCAAAAAATTCTGATTTTTTTTTTGTAAAAAGTTCTGTTCATTGATGTTTAAGAAAGAAAACAAATTCAGCTTAGTACAGTTAATAAATAAAATTTTACGGAAAAACTATTGAATTGAAACTACTTAGTGAAAACTTTCACAAAACCTTACATTAAAGGCAAACTTTCTGTATGGGGCTTAAAACGGACGAAAAACAGCTTTTTCCATACATATTTTCAAAAGTGATTAGTTTTTCGAAAAAATTGATTTTAATTGGTAAGATGGTAACCCTAGTTTGTTTGTGTAAAAAAAAAACGAAATTTATTCTAATTCAGTTTTTGTGTGCTTTAGAGCTACAAATATATGTAATTATTTTAAACATCATTATATGATAGTGTAATTTGAATGCCAATTTGCCGTTTAAAAAATTTGTTGACCTTTTTTTGCATGAATGTCGTTTGAAAATTTGCTTTAAAGTTTCACTTCGTTCTTCGTTATCAGACTTTTCAATACAGAGTTTTGTTTAGATTTACCAATGCGCTCAAACAATAGGAATTAAAAAAATATTCATATATTTAAGGGCCGTATTACATTTGAAAAATAGCCTTTAACTTGACTAATTTTTCCATTTTGTGTTTTGGTTGATTTGCCAGTCGAAAATAAAATAAAATATAATTTTAGACTTTTGTAAGAGTTTTTTGGTCATCTTGTGTTTTTGGTGGATTGTAGAATCACATCTCCTTAGAATTTGAATTTAAAAAAAAAGTCTTCCTTACTGTCTATATGATGTACAAAACCGATGTTTCAAATTAAAATTCTTATCCAATCAAAATTTTCCCTTATTGTAAAAATTTCTATGTTATTAGTTTAAATTTTCAATCAGGCATAAAAAGTTATACATATGATTTGGTGATTATTAACATGTGAATGTTTGCAACAAAGATATATATGTTTCAACCAAATTATTATTTGATAATTATTACCAAATGTACATACATATAATTGACATAGTATATCTATCCAAACACAATTATGTTATTATTGACATATATTATTAATCCAATAATATCATTCGATTTGGTGGAATTTGTGACATTTTAACTTGTATCAAATGTTTTATTTCGCCTATATTGAATATATATTTTTTTAATAATTATCAAATCTCGATATATACAAATTTATCGTTTTCTCTGTGTACGGTATGCTCATAAGTCGGCCTACAGTAGCATTTTTTGCACAGTTTAAATAAATTTGTCCTCGCACATTTTTTAATAAACTTTCTTTCTAATATTTTATGCAATTTTAAACTGTTCGGACATTATTTTAGCAAGGTGTGATCAATGCCCGATGTCAGCCTTAGCATTTTTTTTTTAAAATGTACCATGTTTTAAAAAATTAACAAAAATTTGAATATCCATATTTTTTCTAAACTAAAATAAGCTTTTTAATTGATTTAACTTTTCAAGCTTAATAGCTAAGAAGACTAATTGCTGTAGTAGCTAAACTCTGCGATTATTATATCTCAGTCATTTTAATAATTTTTGAAACTTGTTCACTAATAATCTTGCGCAAAAACGTAGAGTGCGCCAAAAATGCCATAAAACAAAAAGCATTTCCATATGCGCTACTTATACAGAGTGTATTTTAGAAAACTTATTTTTTTTTTCAATTTCCAAGCATAACATGCAAGAATACGCACCCAAGCACCACGTTTCGAAAGCTAAGTACTTCCATGAAAGTTTCTCTAAACAAAATCTATGAAATCAAAGTCCTTTCACGATTCCTATTATTGTAATCCCCACATCTTTCTATCTATTCTATTATTTACTTGAAAACACCAAGCAGCATAGATTTTAACTACAACAATTTCCGGTGCAATTCCGGTATAAAACAACAAACACAATTGACCCAGTCAATAGCATTAACACTCAGTGCTCGTTTAGCACGCGCACAGGCTTTCTTTTTTGTTTTTGCTATTGAAGGAACGTTAGTGTCAATCTGATGACCCTAGCTCCCTATCCTATTTTCCCTTGCCTCTGTCCCACTTCATTGATTTCGCTTAATTTCGAATTCCATGCATGCTTCGCGCTTTTATCACTTTTGAACTAGTGCTGCTTTTATTAGCACGTCTTCCTACTGCAAATATTTTTATTGTTGTCTCTTGTTTGTTGAGGTAGGCCATGGGCAGCGTCAGTGTGTAAGAAAGAAACTCTTTTACACCAGTGCTGTGTTGGGTTGTATTATAATAAAATTATCGTTGCTATATCTCAAAACCGACATTTCTGTTGTGGAAAAACTTTGTTCCAATTTATTCTTCTATTATTTCCTTTTTTTTTTTGGACGACCAGCTCAAACAGAGTCCTCGCTCGAGTTTTTACAGCCAGGTTATAAGGTGAATGCCACCAATGCACATCCCAACACTTCAGCAGCAGTCCTCAGACATTCCAACAAAACACAGCACCTTCACACAAGGCTCGCATGAATCACGAAGCTTGAAAAGTACGTTATTTACTTCATTTGAAGGACCCTGTATATTTAAAACTTTTTAATTTTTTAGCTGTTTTCAAGTATAAAACTCGTATTATATATATGAAATTTTTTGGACGTTGTGTTTCAATTTAATAAAAGTGCAAATATTTTTTTCAAAAGTATTCGATGTAAATAATCATCTTCATAATCTTTAACATCCCTACAGCCTTTCTACGTGCTTGAAATACGCGGCGCCCTTTATTCCACGCCACTAGTCTTTATTACTCCCAATTTTTTTACGATTCTTACCTACTTTAATTTGGCAGTGTTGCCAATATACCATTTTCGTTGTCGGCGTCGTGTTTTCTGTCGTCATCGTCATTGTTAACTACGGCGGAGTCTCAGTGTCTCGTATATTCTACTGCAAACTACTATGCTCTCGCTCGCGTTATATCACAGCTAACTCCACCAATGTTTTTCCGCCCATTCAACTTTCTCATTCCAAGACGATTTCTGCCTGCTTTTTCATGTTGTTGACGCTCTAGTGGTCAAAATTGTTTTTGTTTGTGGCGCCGCATTGCTCTTTCTACTTACTCCACTCTGTGTGTTATATTCCTCCACGAGTGAATGCATCTTCAACATCGTCATCATATGCTGTGGCATGAACATAGCCAAACAAGCAAGCACTCAGCAATTGCAGCAGCAAACCGTGCTGCAGCTTAAACATAAATTCCAGCAGCAAACAGCTCTCAGTCTGTGTATAGGAATTCGTGCGGTGTGTCGTGTTAAGACTTTAGTTCGGGAAATTCGGGAAGTTTATGCTGTGTAGTGAAAGCATTTAAAATCGGTCTCATTTAGTTACTACGTTACGTTTTTTATTGTTGTTATTTATTGCCAAAACAAAAAAATATATTCTCCCCTTAAAAAATATAAAATTTTCATATTTATTTTCCTTCAAGTTTTGTAAATTTCTACAGTGCTAAGGAAAATTTATAAAATACATTTTGCCTTCGAACGAATTTTATGAATGCGGATGAATTTACTTTTTTACCACGGTATGTTTGCAGTTATTTTTATACCAAAACATTGCATGCAAAATTTTCAAGCTTGTAGAAAAAAGTTGCATCGAAATGAGTTCAGTAGTTTTCGAGTTATAGATGAACAGACTGCCGTTGCATGTTTGTTTGGATGTTCCCTTTTAACTCGAGAAACTTTGAACTGACTTTGGTGTAGTTTTCATGGTTAACTTTGAAGTTTTTTCTGAATGCTTTCTGTATTAAATTATTGGTTTTTAACAAAAGTAGGCACGGAAGTGCAACAAAAACTTGTATGACATTATAAAAGGTTTTCTAACACAATTTTTGTGGATTTATTACAATATTTTTCATTTAAATTTTAAATTTGCTCTCTATAATTTTTTATGCATTCATTTTGCATTGCGTCGTGTGTGTCTGCAACAATGCAATCAAATCTCGATTATCATGTTAACTGATAAAAACTCAAAAAAATCTGTAAACCACAACATGACGGTTCCTCTATAGTTTTCCTCATTTTCACCCACCATCATTACGTCCCACCCCTAAATTTTTTGCCCATCAACAAATCGTTAAGCTATCATTTGCACCTGTTTACCATAGACACATTCCCTATCCGGTATTTTTTATATTGAGTATATTTTTGATTGTTTGCTTATCGCTCATTGAACTCTCTTGTGACCCAACTGAACTTAACCAAGCCGAACCAAACCGAATCACTGAAATTCATACATTCATTCACTTTTCACCCCATTCATACATTTTGCACAGTATTCACCCACTTGGTGGCGCTGGCATAACATTTGCATTTTTTCTTCTTTTTTCATACATACAATACAGGTGTTGAACACCGACCGTCTGTTTACATTTTTGTTTCATGTTTCGTTGAATTTTTTACTAAACGAAACATTGGCTCGTTTGTCTTCATAAATATGCAGCAGCGGTAAGCGGCACCCTTATCAGTAGCGACTTTTGACTTTTTATGCGGAAATTGAAGTTACTTCATTGAAAAATACGCTGTGAAATTATGGTTTGCTAAGTTTTGTGAAACTTAAAAGTTTTGAAAAGGAAATGCTGGCATAGAGAGTAGCTTAGCTGCATCTATTATAATTATTTGTGTGCTACGAAAGAATGTTAAAACCAGGTATGCTCTCGAGAGTTGATCAAAAGAGCTAGATTTCGACTTGCTGTGGCTGGTGATTCTCAGATTAATTTACACTTTTCGAAGCTTTTTTCACCGCTCATTTATTTTTCAAGTGTAACTATCTTTAGGTGTGCACTAATTTGAAATTTTCACGCAAATACAGTTAAGATGCATGCAAACAAATATAAACTCAGCTACTGAACTACTGCACCGATTTTAGCCACTGACGTGAAATTTCACCATAAATGAAAATAATGCCATTTTGTTTATTATTATCTAAGACTACAGTTGAGGATGCCTATGGTCATAGACTATAATAAATTAAACTTCGGTCCAAAAATTCTCTATAAACCATTTAAATGGAGCTTTAAATTCGGCTTCGGTTACAAAACATGTCATATTTCTTCATTTTCTATATGGGTCATTCCATCTATAATGGGCCTATCATTACCCTCATGTTTTCTAATTAGGCTGAAACTTTTTTCAGTGATTGGTCTATCATGTAGAAGATATAAAAAAATTGCTTGTAAAATGAAATAAGGTGGGCAAAAATGAATGAAATTTTCAGAGATGATACTCCTGAATGTTTTGAAAATTTTGAACCTAAAAAGGCTGAAATCAATTCAAATTTTATTCTCTCGCTTTCATTCTCAATGTTTCAATTTACATTGCAAATCATAAATCTTAACTTTAAATGCTTGTAAAATCAAATAATGTGAAAAACCATGGATAAAATTTTCAGGGATGATACTCCTGTATAGTCTAAAAATTTTGAGCCTATAAAGGCTGAAATCGGTGATGGAGTATTTGGGAAATTGAGGTTTTTTGAAAAAGTCAATTTTTTAATCTTTTACCACATAGAAACCGTTCAGGCCTTCATTTGTTCAGATTTGCAAATTTTTTGCCATCTACTAATACACATCTACCTAAAAATAACATAAAAAACTAATTTGAGTTATGTTGGTTTGTTTATATTCATCAATGAATTTTTTTGTTTTACTTGCGAGTTTCAATGCTTGAAACATGAAATAGGGTGAAAAAACACGGATAAAATTTTCAGAGATGGTACTCCTATATGTTCTGAAAATTTTTAGCCTAAAAAATCTTAAATCGATGATGGAGTATTTGGTAAATTGATGTTTTCTTGGAAGGTCAATTTTTTTATCTTTTACCACATAGAAACCGTTCAGGCCTTCATTTATTCAGATTTGCAGTTTTTTTGTCATCTACTAGTACACAACGACCTAAAAATAATATAAAAGCTAATTTGGATTGTGTTGGTTTGTTTATATTCATCAATGAATTTTTTTGTTTTACTTACGAGTTTTTTTTAACACAATTTGAAACTTTTTTTTTTTAAGCAATAATACTTGTTAAAAAAAATTTATCTAATTTTTTTATATCTTCTACATGATAGACCAATCACTGAAAAAAGTTTCAGCCTAATTAGAAAACATGAGGGTAATGATAGGCCCATTATAGATGGAATGACCCATATAATTTATATTTAAGGTGAAAATCTGTCATCTATAGACTTAAATCCAACATATTTGATTGTAAAATCGTGAAACTTCAGTGTATTATTTTTATTATCTGATTAAGAAAAATAGATTATGGTATCTTGTTCTGGATCTACATAAACAGTTTTAATTCTTTACTCTTCTGGCACATAGCAGATCAACAGTGCTGTCGTACTTGCTGAACCACTAAACAGCGTGGTGAGGATATGTTAAAACTTCAAGAATATGTGCCAGTGGGTGCTGGTACGAAAACAATTAGATATAATTTACTAAGCTATACGAGTAGATCCCAAATTACTGAGTCGGTAATGTGTCAGTCCTTTTCTTTTACTATAAAGCTTCATAAATTTTATAATAGGTGGCTTTGTACCCAAAAACTATTCTTTTGTCAACAACTCTTTAATCAACAACTCAATTTTAATGATACATATTATCTGCGCATGTAGTCCTTTCTATAGGTTTTCTTTTGGAATCTATAGGACTGTTTTGGATTTTTCGTTGTTTTTTGATACTATTTTGCTTTTGTTGATATAAAATTTTTGATGACTTTTTGTTCGATGTTCTTGATATATTTGTAGATTTTTTGCCATATTTGGCGGTTGTTGATACTTTCCGACTTTTTCGATACTGTTTGATACTTTCTAAATATTATTAACTTTTTAAAGTTAAAATACTTGATCGACTATTTTCGAATCTTATCAACTAAATTGTTTTTATAATTAATTTTTATACTTATGTAAATAAAATGGACCGCTGAGTCAAATTCAAATAGCACTCATTAACATAATTCACTTGCAGTTTTTGCTTGTATGTTAAGTGCTAGCCAAAATTAAGTGGTTTGGCGATCCTATAATTTTTCCTGAAGATATAATTGGTTTTGTACAATGACTCCGATTAGGAACGTATAGCCTCTATATCTCGAAACCCAGACATAATTCAGTAAGTTACTTTCACAAACTTAATTCAAATGCCTTATATGCTTTGATTTTTATATTTTTTTTTAAAGACGCTGAACGCCAAAACAGCAATTTTGTAATGAAAGACAAATTCACCCTGAATAAACTTTTGAAGTTATAAAAAGAATAGGCCTAGCTCTGTTTTAAATACAGGTTGAAGTGATTTATATTGTCTTCTATCAATTTATTGTTGTGGTACCATTTCCTAAAAGTATGTGAACAGTCGCTTAGCACAAATCATAGAATTTAACTGCTACTGCTTCATTTCATTTTCATATTGATTGGCTCCCTAGATAAAAAATAAATTTACTTGGTTTATAGGAAACTTTTAATATACTTACATTACATAGTTATGTACATATATTTTCATTTATTTTCTGATCAAATTATTACATTCGTAACCTATTTAAAATAAATTTATTTTATTTATGGCAATAAAACAAAAGCAGCATGAGTTGTATATTGCAATATATTTAATATTTGTCATATGGTTTGCATAAAATGCAATTCAACAACAACAGCAACAACAACAACATGCATCTTATTTGTTGTACTATATGTATACACTAGCCAGAGTATTGTATGAATTGAAAACTTACTAAAGAATTGTGCTAAACTCCAATAAATTCAAAAGAGAAGCAACGGAGGCTACTACGCGAAGACAGACAGTAAGCCCACCAATATTGTTTGTACATATTTGTTCCACTTTATTATTCTTGTTATTACTATATTATAATGAAGTTTTTTTTTTGCTGTTGTTCTCGAGGTTGTTAACTTCTTAATCTTCTTCTTAGTAGTCATCGTCATTATCGTTGGCGTCGTTCTCTTACAACAAATAAGTTGAATAATATGATGACAAAAGTCTAACAAGTATTTTGTTTTTTGTTCGTTATCCACACTTTGGAAGCGGTTCAAATTTTTCCATTTTCTTTTTTCTTTTTATTCTTTAAAGTTTATTAGAAATTTTTTATTTGCCTGTCTTGCCTTGTATTGTCTTCTGGATGTAAAAGAAATGAAAATTAAATGCTTGTACGAGCTGAAAAATATGCTAAATGATTGCAAGTATGATATGAAATGGCAATAAGAAAAAAAACTTTTATTCGTCCTAAAAGTATGCAACACATCAATAGTAATCTCTATATTTTTTTTCTCTTCTCACCCAACAGCATTGCTGAAGAAAAGAAAAAACTCGGCAACGACCAATACAAAGCACAAAATTACCAAGCTGCTCTTAAACTCTATTCTGATGCCATTTCCTTATGTCCCGATTCGGCTGCCTACTATGGCAATCGTTCGGCCTGCTACATAATGCTGTTCAACTATACAAACGCCCTCAACGATGCACGTACCGCAGTACGCATTGATCCTCAATTTGAAAAAGCTTACGTACGCGTCGCAAAATGTTGCCTTGCCTTAGGCGACCTTATTGGCACTGAGCAGGCGATTAAAAAAATCGAAGAACTGGATACAAAAAGTACAGCCGTCAGATTTGAAAAACAATCATTACAGACTCTAAAACAGTTGGAGACGACCATACAGACAAATTACGATGCAAAATCTTTTAGAAATGTTGTGTTTTACTTGGACAGCGCCTTAAAATTGGCGCCAGCTTGTTTGCGGTAAGTGTGTTACATATTAAATTAAATATTTCATTTTAGTTAGTTTTTATAGAGATACCTGTTACATTTTTTTGGGGACGGAATCTATATTTTTCTATGAGATATTAACCCATACATATCAAGAATAAAAGGAATAGCCGCCGTCAGAAATGATAAATTTCGCTCATATTGTCGAAGGGTTAAATATTTCCGGCATATTAGGTTTTATTACATCAAAATCTTCACGTGATGGTAAAATTATAAACTCGAATTCGGCTTAAGCAGATCAAAACCCTTGACCCTCTGGCGTCTCCGACTCGTGGTACTTTTTTATTTTTGCAAACCTGTGTGATTTCGAGAGAATTAACGTATGACGTATTTTTGATAAAAAATTAACTGGATTTCATATTATAAAGATAAAAATATCTCTAAAAAATGCACAGTTTACGCTTTATTTTCTCTTATAATCACGAAATGTATAAGACCCTATTGCCTATGTCTAATTTCCTTAGTTTCCTTACAATGTCCGGTTTACTTAGTTACCTACTCCGAACTGTAGTACTCTTTTTCATATTATATCAATTCATAGTGTAAGAAAACAAGATGTCTTATAAACATTTCAAATTTTTTTAAGAAATATCCTGAATATTATATCATAGATATTATATTTTCCTAATTAAGCAGACAGGCTTTATAAATCACTACTCCCGCTTCTTTCGTCATCAATTGAAAGTTTTTTAATTTTTATTTTGTTATTTCCAGATACCGCCTACTTAAAGCTGAATGTCTTGCATTCCTTGGCCGTTGCGATGAAGGTGTCGATATTGCCGTTAGCGTTATGAAATTGGATACCACCTCTGCCGATGCCATATATGTGCGCGGTCTCTGCCTCTATTACACAGATTGTCTAGAAAAGGGCATTATGCATTTTGAGCGCGCTCTACAGCTCGATCCCGATCACAAAAAAGCCAAAGAAATGCGTAACAAGAGTAAAATGCTCAAAGACATGAAAGAGAATGGTAATATGCTATTTAAATCAGGACGCTTCCGTGAAGCGCAAACCGTTTACACAGATGCCCTAAAAGTTGATGAATTTAACAAAGATATAAATTCAAAATTACTATACAATCGCGCGTTGGTCAACTCAAAAATCGGCTCATTACGCGATGCCATTACGGATTGTTCAAAAGTTTTGGATATTAATACACAATATTTGAAAGCGCTGCTATTACGTGCACGATGCTACAACGATATGGAAAAATACGACGAATGCGTTAATGATTACGAAACAGCACTAAATCTACAAAAGACTCCAGAAATTAAGAAATTACTGCGTGATGCTAAATTTGCGTTGAAAAAATCGAAACGTAAGGACTACTACAAGATATTAGGTGTAGCGCGTACTGCTAATGATGATGACATTAAAAAGGCCTATCGTAAGAAAGCACTTGTGCATCATCCAGACAGACATGCTAACAGTAGTCCAGATGAACGTAAAGAGGAGGAATTAAAATTCAAAGAAGTTGGTGAGGCGTATGCGATTCTCTCGGATCAGAGAAAGAAGATGCGCTATGACAGTGGGCATGATATTGAAGAACAGGAACAAGGTATATAAAGGCAATTAAATTTTCGCTAAATAACATTATGTTTGAGTTAGTAGTAACACTGTGGAGTTTAAAAAGCAATTATCTTACACTTTTCTTCGTTATATATTTTATATTCAATATTACAAAATGAATATGATTTCTAACCGTTGTCTCTTGTCACTCTCTCGCTGGTCGAGATGATAGCTGTTTTTATAAATTTGATATTTCTTTATGTCGATGTTTTTTTATATATAGATATGTATATTTCATATATTTTTATGTTTATTTATTATTGTTTTTAATATTACAAATGTACAAATGTGAACATTTTGGACCTACTAACAAAACCGCATAACAAATTAAATAATAGAAATCAATCAGCGCACATCAAAACTTCAATTCCATTTATCCTCCTGTGTAAACAGACGTGCTCTTACATCAGTCGATTCTTGCTTTTACAAAACCCTCGAACATTCTCGTACAATTCTGATATCTCCCGAACATTTTATTTGGTAACTCGGATAGTCTTATCAAATAATTCGCTACTTAATCTTGCATTTCTACGTAATGTGCCATGTTCCCGCTCTAGCTGCTGTGAAACTACTTGTATTGGCTCTAGTTGCCCTTTTTCTCTTTATTCACGAGTATATGTCAATTTTTTAAGTGGTTATATTCATACATGTATATATTTTCGTGCATATACATATGTATTGAAATTTTATTTAACAACGCAGTTGCTTTGGAAATGTTAATTTTATTTCTGTTTGCAATATTCGAGAGCATCGTAGTATGTTCGTAACAGACAAGTTCCACAAACTTACAATTAAAGTTTTATTTTGCATATAAAAGTTTTGGTTGTTGAAAAGTGCATGGATGGTTGTGCATAGTAAACACAAAATTCAATGCCAAGAAAGTAAAACATAGCCATTAGCAAAGACTCAAACAAAACATCAAAAATTCTGTTACAATTCATCCCAAACAATTATTAAACTTTATTTTTTTATTTGATTACAGACTTTGATCCAAATCAAATGTTCCGGCACTTCTTCCAATTTACTGGGCCTAGTCAGGGCACATCATTTGGATTTGAATTTTAAATATCGCCAAATGAACTACACCCGCCGTCAACACAAAAAGTTGATTGAAGAAACCGCGAACATCATCAACATCAATCATTGGCAAGGATTTCAACTCAACTCCTGCAGCTTAAAAATTAAAATTCAACTTAAAAATTATGATAGTTTATATAGTAATATACATAAAATCAAAAAAATTTTAACACGTAAAATTGTATTTGTTTCAGTCATTAAATGTTTTAAATTACGTCATTGATTTTAAAATACTTTTACGTTAATGCAAAACTTACAGACTGTAAAATTATTTTATGTTATCTATTAGCAAAAACCTTTTTAATTGTTTATTAAAATCGTTTTATTTTATTATACAAATACTTTTTCTACTTTTTATGTATTTCTTATTTTACCATATATTTTAAAAAAGCATAGCTTTATTAATGGAGCGCTATGAAATGACGGAAAGAAAAGAAAATTTGCTCAGCCTTTTAATATATCATTTAAAAAGAAATCACCTTTTTTGCTTCCATTGGCTTTGAAAATAAAAAGAATTTCATTATATTTTTTTCTTTTTGCGAAAAAAATTATAATTATGTAGTTCTTAAAAACTGTTTTAATTTTTGCTTTTGTTAAAATAATGACAAAATGTAACTATTATTCACACAATATATTATATGTTAATGTTTTTTTGTCTTAAATCAATTTTAACAAATATTTGTGTAAGTTTGTATAATTAATGCAAATCGGATGAAATATTTTAAATCATCTTCAACAATTAACCAAAAAAAAAATACGAACAACAAAAAAAGTTTAAAATAGTTATCAGTTTTTGAATATGAAAAATCAATTGAATGAAAAATAAATTCACGTATAAGCAGAAAATAAATTGCAAAACAATTATAATCTTTGAAAGAAATAATGTTGAGGAACTATTAAAATGAATTATATCCCAACCTTGATTGAATATGAAAAATTCGATATAAGCAATGAATTCATTTGTGCAAACATAAACATTTATGCATCAACCAAACTACAATATGTTACAATAAAAATGGGTGGACATAGTATGAAAACAAATAAAAAAATGATTTTTTTTTTAATTTCAAAACTATTTCGATATGAAAATTAGATATAGCAGGCTTAGTCAAAAAAGATTGCATTTGAACAAAACACTAGGACAATACAAAATCTTATTGAAGCTCTCTGCTACATGTGTGTATATTGCAATCGAAAATAAGGATATACCTTAATATAACATCCATGCTTGTTCAGAACATTTACCCGCTGTGGAGCTGACTATTAACAGTCGACACATGCTTCAGTATTAGAAAAAAACAAAACGTTAAGCTTAAAAAACTATTAGATTTCCAATGAAAGACAATCACAAATTTTTAGATTTACCTCAATTTCAGAACGGTATCGAAAATTACTTTCTACTACTTACTCATATGTTGGTCAAAATATTTGTCGTAGGAGATAAGTACATATTTATTTATGTAATATGCGCAATTGACTACCGTCTAGTCCATCGCTGTGTTAATGTTTGTTTTATAAATTCAGTAAGCCAGGCAAGATATACATAACTGCCATTATTTCGAAGCCAATGTAGGTAATATGGATATGGCGTCGATTCCATTTATTGATGGGCAAGATCAGTGTAATACATAGGAAATGTTAAAGCGAAGAAAAAACTGAGTGCATAGATAAAAAGTTATGCAGGCGACTTAAGTTCCGATACAGATTCCATGTAATGCAGTTGAGAGGTTGTATACAAATATCCTAAAATAAATTCATACAGGCTATGACATCGTCGTTTTAATGCAATACTTGATTTATATGTTTTGGCAATCAAAGCGAGAAATGTCGCCATTATATCGATCTCAATGTAATATCGCTATGACGTTGCTTCGCTGTTGGACTTTGCCGAAACTTGCCAGCTGTTATCTTGCCTTAATACTATTCTCTATTCCTAAAAATACGCATATTAATTCTGCTAACTAAAAACTGCGTCAATAGAATTACGTTTTAGAATTCGGAATCTTATTAAGAAAATAGCAAAGCTATGACTTTGTTCGTTGTGCTAAATATATATGTACATACGTACCATCAGGGACATATACGCTATGCTACATAGATAGCATTAGAGTGATTAGATATTTATAATTTTCACAGGAACTTTCTGATCTTGTTGTTTATGTGAAATGCGACTGCCAATTTAAGCTTATAATTTTGATTCCAAGAGATTGCCAATGAGATATATATTGGCTTAAGAAATGGCTTTTAATTTTTAACTCTTGCATTTTTTTTCCGTAGGATTATTCCAAAAACTATACACAAAATTTTTGTTTTAAACGGAATCCCAAATTTTACATAGTCAATAATTCCAAGAGAATGTTTAGAGTTGATTTCTATAAAAATTAAATCAAATTGCTTTAATATTTATGCTAACTTTTATTATTTTTTTTGCACAAAAATTCAATGATAGGACAGTTTCTTGTATACTGAACGATATGAACAGTTTTTGGATTTTTTCGTTCCTTTATCTATCTAGAATTGTTCTTATTTTGCCATTAGTGGCTTTTGATTTCACTGAGAATTTAGATTTTTAATTTAAGAACTAAATTAGAGAGAGCCATGAACAAAACACATCCCTCATTACTTATCATACAAAATATGATACATTTACGTTTTTAAATTCACGTGTATTACTCCAAACGGATGAATATATTTGGCTTCTTTCATACTCACGACTGCATTGCTCTTTCTGATTTCATCGTGGTTTAAAACCTTTCCTTTTGATTCATTACATTCTCTGAAACTTTTTAAAAAAATCAATACAAATATTCACATTGAAACGTATACATTTATTTATTTCCAATTATTTAATAATTTCTTCTTTTACGTAGTCTTTTTCTTACGTATTTATTTACAATACATTTTAACTAAAAGAACATACAAAAATAAAACTAATTAAATCTTAATCTTAAAAATTCTGTTAAAATAAGGTACGATATATGCATGTATCTGTGTTCTTGCGTAAAAACTATTTACTAAATACATTAAACTATTGTTATACGCTACACTTATGTTTATGTATATAGATAGACCTTAGTTTAACAACGATCCTTGCTGAATTTAAGTTCTATGAACGTGCTTAGAAAGACGACTAACAGACTGACTATCTGACTGACTGAGTGACCAACTGGCTGATCGACGACTGTATGAAGCGAGGTACATAAATCTTTGTTTTTTGAATACAATTAGTAAGAACTTTTGAATAGTTAACATTGACTAAAAATATCGTTGTGTTAATTTCTGTTTTTAGGATTTATTGAACAAAACTTTAGTAAAAATTAGATGCGATTGTAATGTGCTAAGACTTAAAGAACGCAAATTATGTTTAAAATTAGAGCATGGCAACATTTTTGAATTTGAAAAGAATCACCTATTTTTTAACTTAACGCTGTAACTTCATATGTGGTACTACTTAGCAAAAATATGTGTGCGTCATCAGAAAAACACACAATTTGAAGAGAAAAAAAACAGGTTTAATGACAGAAACATATTGCTTCTTTAAAACTAGTTTTTCATAACTATTTAGTTTTTAAAAATGTAGTGAATTTTCCTAGCCATTCGTTGATTTCAACAAAATAGCGTTATAAATAGCAGTTTAGAGTATATCACCAATGAAAAAAAAAAAAGCACCCTATATTTCAAAATCTTGAGCCAATTGACAGAAAATAACATTTTACTTACTATCGATCAATTTTGTTAACATTTTTTATTTAGTATCCAATAAAAATTACCAGTCTTGTTCAAAAAAAACCTTTCGACTTCCGGTGTTTCCTGCTTTATAAAAATTCCATGCATTCGAAACAAAAAGTGCGGCATGCTTTTAGGCATTCAACTAAAGAGTGCACTACCGTTTTTGTCTCTAACCGAAATTATGTCTTTTTTAAAATAAGTCCTTGAGTCAAAGAGCTGTTCCCCTGTGTACCCCTTAAAACTTTTCGCTGCGCATTCCGCTTACTTGCCAAACAGCTGTTTTTGTTCTTGTCACTTCGGCTGTATTCGCGCACTTCGTTCCAGTTCATTAAATTGCCCGTAAAACAGCACTTCGCTTATCAGCTTCTCTGCAATGATACGTTGCGTTCGATCCATTGAACGCAACTTGAGCGACACATTTGAGCCAATAAAATCGCAATCATCCCGATTCAGACTTTCTGCATACAATGCTGCTGCTGCAGCAGCTGCGGCTGATGATGAGGTAGCAGCATCTTGTGATCCATTTTTACCACCACGCCCATCCTCGGATGCACTTTCGCTGGATAATAATGAGTTCATCAGCATTTGTCCCGCTGCTGTACTTCCACCACCAGTTGAACTTAACTTACGCATATTGAGCGGTGAATATTTCTCATCAATAGAGTCGGAGGAACGTCGAAGATTTCGCGGTGGTAACACAAATTGACCAAAGTCCAAGCCTTTAGCAGCCGCCGCTGCAGCTGCTGCTGCGCTTACTCGCAAGTCTTGTGCAAAATCTTCAGAATCAACACCAACGCTGCCAACGCCAAGCCGATGATTATCTTCCGTAGAACTGTACGAACGACTTGAACCTGGGGGTGCTGGCGGATGTGGAACATGAAAGAAGTCAACCAGTTCTTGTTTAATGTCCAGATCATCTTGGTCGCGTGATTCACCACGTTGACGATTTTTATGCGCTTCCCGCATATTTGTATTAGGTATTGGACTCGAACCGCCTTCAGCTGCTCGTTCGGTACTCGTTGATGCTGTATCAGCGGCATTACCATCGTCTGTTGTACTGTCGTGCGGTCGGTCTGGCTTTTCGTCTTTTTCATCAATGTCTGTTGTATCCATTGGCTTTTGTGGCGACGACGTCAGATCGCTGTTGCTGCTACCGAATAGGCTACGTGAAGCTGCATTGACGTAACTGGAATCATTTTGAGAGGCGGAGAATGACATTGGCAGTGGGACGCGTAGGTGATTTCGCTCGCCAATCGGTGGTGAGAATTGTCCAACTGTGTTCCATGTGTCAAGAGTTTGACTATTCGCAATCAGCATTGGTAGATTGAGACCCATCTAGAAATGAAAAAATAGAAAAAAATGATTAGTTATTTCAGCGTAGACTCGAAATACATAAGAAATATTTATCGAAAATAATATGGTAAAATGGGTCCATTTGCTAAAAGGGAACTTTTTCTGCTGATTTTAATTGGAAAATGGTTAAAATCGTTTAAAGAATCTGAAGCCAATTGTCCAGAAAATGTTAAGTGAGAAATATAATTGCTTTCAACAAAATGGAGCACCCGTGCACTTTGCCGAACTTGTGCATAAATGGTGTGCAGTAAACTTAATTAATAATATTCCCGAAGACGAATTTTCTGTTATTTGGCCAGACTTAATCCTTTTTTTTGGATATACATATGAATAATGTAAAGGCTAAGGGAGCACCAATATACAAGCTTAGAGAATTTCATACAAATAAAAACACTTAACCCCTTGACGTATTTCCACGAGTCTGACTCGTGGTACAATTTCTGTGCCTAATATGATATTCACGAGTCTGACTCGTGGTGTGTAGAAGTGTACATTTGATGAAAAGAGAATTGAAATTTTCCCGTTATTTTCAGCTAATAATGTCAAGTTGTGTGCGAACAGTTGGAAGCGAACTTCGTTGCGCTAATTGATACGTCAAGGGGTTAAGCGTGTTGTAGCAAATAAAGGCCTATACCGTTCACGGTCCTAACGAAAATCCTCCTCATAAGAGAAACTGGAACTAGTTATTCAGAAGCCACATGCAGGTTTTCAACTGAATTGTGTGTGCATCTGGAATACATTCAACAGACGATGTGCAGCAAATTTTTTCTTTTGTAAGTTTTTGGAGTTCCATCCAATCGGAATTATTTTCATAGAATTTTTTCTGGTCATTTGTTTCTTGGAAATTTTGTACAATTGGTGATGCGCTACCAAAATTGGAGGTACTTGAAAGTAATTTACAATTTCTATCACCGGAAATTGTTTAAAAAAGTCATATTCTTTTGTTCACAATGTCCACAACGTATACAACTAGGGGAGGTGGTAAATAACGGGTCGGCTAAGATGTCAACGATCAACGCAATATCGTATGATATCAAAATTACTCACCAACCAACAAATGCATACACATGTCCATGTAGTAGCAAAACAAAGCAATTAATAAATGAATAAAATAATTAATTAAATATTCACAAAACAAAAAATAAGTAATAGTTGTGACAGTGACACAGAGGCGCACCGTTCATACGTGCAAAGACATACAGGACATGATGTCGACGCGAATCTCGGGGCGCCTAAAGGCGTTTTTATGTAACGTTAAGATTTTTACCTTTTATTATTAAGATAGTACTAACTCCCAATATTATTTTTAGATATACGAACTAAAATCGTTATTAGTATAAGATGGTTAACATCAGATATAAAATAATTACAAATAAGTTACATAAATAAAATTTGAAATGCAAAATTGGTCGAGTATTTACCACCCACCCTAGGGATGGCAATATATTGTATAATCTTATGAGAACAAAACAACAACAGAAAATGAATTTCAACGCAAAAAAGTTAATTACGCAATATAGGCCCGACCCCACTAAATTACCGACCGACCGGTCAAACAAACAAACATGTCAAAACAAATGCGTCAACAACATCAGTAGCAGCACCAAAAACACACACACACACTTCTAACGTGTATGCTATGCGGCAAGTACAGTGGAGGTGAGTAAAATGATTCACTTGATAAACTCAACACGGAAATAGTTTTGCATTGTTTTTCAAAAGATGGTGAAATTGTTTAAAACTCATTATTTAATTGTTATTTTTACATTTTCCTTCGATGTATGCATAATGCCGATGACAATGAATGTTTTTTTTTTAAGAAATTTTCACGCTGCGTCGGACTGTAGGGAGTGTAAAAAAGCACAACTGAAAACAAAAACAAACACTTTGCAACTGAATGCGATGTGAACGAGGTGGGAATTAATACCAAAAGTTCTTTTTTTTCATAAAAAAACTTTTTCGAAATGTAAACAAAAACAAATGCGACGACAGCGAGTACTAGATACAATAAAACTTAATAAAAATAAAACACAAAACCGAACTGAAAATACGCAAATAAATACGAGGACAAGAACCATGAGAGTGACGGAGCTCCCATCAACCCATTTAGATAACATTGTATGAAATCTACTACGATTTAATTGCTTAGATATACTAGAGAGCATCCACAAACCATGTTGATGTAGCCAGTCAGAGGTGCCAAGCAGCAATTCTCGCATTCGAACAAAAAAAAAAAAAAATCCCCTAAAATGGTAAAAATCCAATTTTTTTTTGGAAATAAAACATTAAAAAATTAGTTCATGAAATGGTAAAAACTTAATTTTGGTATAGGAAAAACTTGATGAAAAACTCCATGTCACAAAAATCGTTCAATTCCCAGCAATTCAGAAATATTTGAATCCTTACCAGGCCCCTGCCTTTGACGTGAAATTCCGGGCCTAGCCGGGTCAATCTCGGTCTTTTAGCAGCCTTGTAGCCATTGTAAAGTTTCGCCTCCACCTCGGGACAGCGATGTGTTTCCAGTTGGACGATAAATCAAAGCATGTATAGGATCGACCTTCAGATTAAATAAAATAAGGTTCGGCGCTAATCACAAATTTGTCCGCACTTATTTCAGAAAGAAAAAAAACTATACACGGATTCAGACGATCTCAATGTAGCTTTTTGTCAACACAATGTTCATTTATTTTTTCCTAAATAGCTTAATGTTAGTTTCAATTTTTCATAAACGAAATGACAACATGGACATAATGTCATGATGTTAACTAACTTTGTGTCCTTTTGTAAACGGGAACAGTTTAAGTCATTGGCACTTCTAAGAATCTGCTTGAATCTAAAATTTTCTTTTACAATCTTCGATTGTTTGCATAAGTGACAACGTTACTATCTATCTCCTTAAATTTTCGTTGAAAGTGTGCATTACTACCCTAAAAATGTAAAATAAGACAAAAAAAAATTAAAACAAGAACAAATGAAATGCGATTTTGACCTAAAATTCCACAGAGAAATTTTAATAAAAAAATTTATATCGTGAATTTATTATTTTAAGTATGACAAAGTACCCTGATAGTTAACTAAAAGTTTTGGAGCCGATTAGATTTACTAAAATTTTTAATTTTCTATTTTTTGAAAAGTTGTCACATAAGGTTTCAAAATATCCCGAAAAACTCCTACATAAGCCCTAGAACTGTAAAAATGTATTGGCATCGAATGCTATGGATAAAATTATGAAAAACTGTTAAAGTATTGATTTATGAAAGTACTTAGCTACATATGCAACATTCGACCAAAGTTTTGTTTAAAAAAATTTTGTCCCGATGGCAGTACTAATGACAATGACGAAGTATAAATAAACGAACCGAAGTCAAGCGCGCACTGAGCAAAACTGTGCTGCGCGTTTGTTTTGCTATTGCTGCTATAGTTAGTAGTGTTATTGTTGCTTTTGTTGTTGTTACACTCAAACTAAATAAAAATTAAAAAATTCCATATTCATCAAATAACACGCAAATAAACGTAAATTGTCGCCAACAACAAAAACAACAACAACAACCAAATATATTGTTTGTTTCTTCATTTTCAAGTTTTATATTTTTTCAAAGGTTTGTATGTGTATCTTTGTGCTCGTTGTTGTTGTTGTTGCTGCTATTTTGTTAACGCAAATAAAAATAAAACGCGAGCAACTAAAAATGTAAACAAACTGATTATCATCCAATCCAATGAATAAATAAAACGAACTAAACGATAAAACAGAGGAGCAAGGAAAAATGAACATGTGTGTATGTATGTAGGATTATAACAACAAGAACAACGACAAAAATGTGAATTACAAAAATTACAACAAATACAGCAATGACGTGAAAAATAAAAACAGCAGCGACGCGGCGCCGCAGCGGTGCACTCAATTGGTGGGGAAAGGGAGTGAAATGGAAGCAAAATGTAAAAAAACGCATGGTGTTTGCTGTTCATTGAGCTACAAAGAAAAACAAGAACAGCAGCAGCTACAACAATAAAAATACTTGAACAATGACACCAACAATAATAACAAATGACAATAACAACAAACATAGTAAAAACAATAATAATAACTAAAATAGCAATAAGAACAACAAACAAAAAAATTACGAAGAAAAAACCCAACAATAGCGAAATGTAAAAACAATCAAAATAACAACGGCAGTACAAACACCTCCGCATAAATACACACATTGGCACACTTGCATTTATACGATTCAGCCGCAGCAGCAGTGACAACAACAACGCAACAACATGCACATGTTGTCAACAACTGTCACCGGTTGCTATCGTCACATACGTTTTTTTTTTGTGCTGCTTTGTTATCCCCAAATTTAACGCTCACACCCTCTGAGGTTCGTGCAACGTGATGTCTTCCTCTTACCTTTTACACAGAATCCAAAAAAATGTTGCTTTTTCGCTAACAAACAACGACAACTCACCAAAATTTGTTGTGTTTCTTCTAACCACGCTCACCTCACCACAATACCCACAAGGAAATTTTAGTGAAAGATTATGCCTTTTCATAAGATGGATGTAAAATTTTTTGTTGCAACTAATTGAAATCAATCAAATTTTTAGGCTTTTTTTTATTTCACTTTCCAGAGAGTATTTAATTTTAATTAGTATTTTCTGAGAGAATAAAGTGGTGGACTTTATAGCGCACCCATAGCTATGCAAATGCCTATACCTAATACTTTCATACAATATGTATTAAGATAACAAAAAATTTCCTAATGGGTCAATCTTGCTAAGTCACCCAAACTGCTCGTAGTGTAGATTCAACAAGATGAATTTTTGTTTATCAAGAAAATCATACTAACACAATTCATTCCCAGTCAAAGTCCTTGCATCCACCCAACAACTCCCCACCACCATTCACCACATCACTCACGCCATTGAACTCACCATTCCACAATCACACATAGCTACACACAAACAAATTCACAAAATTCCATTGTTTTGATAATACAGCCGTCGTTGCTGTCGTCTTTTCTTGGAAAAATTATGAGTAAAAAGTTGTTTTTACGTTTTTATAACAAAAACAACATTTCTTGTTATTGCGATGATACCGATTCAGAAACAGAATCAGTCACTGATTCGACACCACACGCATGTACATAGGTTGTTTTTGCAATGTCGGCTGTTAGATACAATATATGTATGTATTTACATATGTAAAAATTTCTATTTCCTACTTACCGCGCCAAAATATTTCATCTCCTTGCTTTTCATGCGTCGATGATGCGACGTCGTTGTTGCGGTCGCCGCCGCCGCTGACGTTTCAAATGCCGCAGCAAGGCCATTCAATGGACCGCCGCCGCCACCACTACCACCCGTATGATGACCGTTTGTCCCATTACCACCAACACGATCTATACTCGCCGCAGCACTCCCACCACCAGCTTCCATAAAATCAAAACGTTTAAATGCGTACCACTTGGATGGATTCGGTTGTATGCCTTGATAGAGCTTCAGCAACATTTTGTGTTTTTCTCGACGATACTGCGTCAATAGAACGTTCATCTTCCGCTCGACCTCGGCCTTGCTGCAACCAAAGCGTTCCGCAATTTCTGACCAGGCACGAAAACGACACAATTTATCTTTGTATTTGGGATCGGCACGATTCCAAAGCTCTGTATGACCACGATATTGTTCGATTAATTCGAGTGCATCATCGTTGGTCCATTCCATGGTCTTTACATGGATAACGGCGGGACTAAAGTTCATAGATTGTAACGGCTGGCGATGGTGGGATATTTTGTGGTGGGAAGGGGCAGGCGTTACGGCGGCGGAGATATGGACGGCAGATATGTTGGCGTTAACAAGTGATGCGCTCGTTCTGTTCTGGTTTTTGAAAGAAGTAAAGTTGGTGGTGGTTGGGTCAAAAATGCATTTTGTATCCAGTTTGATGTTTTTTTTTGATTCTTTTTTAAAGTAAGTTTATAGAATTTTTTGTTTTTTTAATGCTTTTTATTTTTATTTGTTGTTATCTTACGAGATTTTTCCAGTATAAGCTTTTTTAAAGTTCCACTTGGAGCTCATTATGTTTATTCTTTGTGAATGTGGCACATACTAGAAATCTATTTAGAAGGATTGTATGGAATTTCACGAAAAATTAACTAGAGTTATTTATAAAGCAACTAATTAGCAACAAATTTTGAAATTGGTCTAAAGTATCTGAATCTCTTGTTTACTAACTGTTTGGATGATGTCAGATAAAGCCCGCAAACATGTGATATTTTTTTATAATAAAAGCACAACAATTTGTGTTTGTTATCAACTAATTAGCAACAAAAAAAAAGTGAAAAAGTATTTGGTGTGCAACCAAGTTTTTTTTATGAGCTAAAAGCAGCAATAGTTCCAATTTTTGTTTATTGAGCCAAACTCTATCTTTCGATACTGTAATTTTAGAAGGAAAAGGTGAAATTGAACATTCTACTAGACGACATGTTTTCAAAAGATTTCTCTAGCAAAAGCTATTTCCATAATTACTTGATGGAATGGACGATGAAGACACGGCAAACCACTTCTTGTAAGTCTACACCGCTTTCCATCGAATCAGGTATACAAATGTAGTATTTTTGGAAGAGTTGAACAGTCGTAATCTCTGATATCATAGGTATGGAAGTAACAGTATAAAATGTCTTATGGATACAGGTGCTGCAAGCTTTCGGCGGTATTGCGCACGAAGAAACTCGTTGAGTAAGAATAAAACTGTTGCAGAAAGATTTGAAAAAATACGTGCTTTTAGTTAAAAAGTGTGGTTTTGGCGGCACCTTATTGTTTCCACCGACTAATGTCGGACGTTTTTAATCTTTGACAACCTTAAGTGAAGGAATGCAGGTACTTTGTATTGTTTTAAGTGAATAGTTTTGGTTTAGTGGTTTTATTTGATTTCACATATCCTGGTTGTAGGCCCAAATAGAAGTCTTGTTTAGAACCATTGCTGTTGGCAATATAGAATAGTTTTTCTCGAACAGTTAATAAGTTTTTCACTATATTCACTTTGAAAAATTTTTTGTTCAGTACCTTAGGATTCTAAATCAATTTTTGTTTTTATTCAATAAGTAGGGTTTCAGGTAATTAATAGTAATAAAAATATAATCAAAATCGTACGGATATAGCTTTTCCAAGAATCGCTTTAAGTTACGAATACCGGTATCGGAACCGAAAATATCCATGACATATCAACGGCAATAAATTATTGGTACTTAAAAAATTTAAATCTGTGCCATAGCTTACGAGACATGACGATTTTTCTAATTTTCTTACAATTTTTTTTTTTAAAATAAAACTATTATTTATTTAGAAAAAACTATTTTTTCTTCCAAAAAAATAGTTATAAGCCGCTCAATTTTTATTCTTTCAAATATTTTATCAAACTTTAGCCCATTTTTAAGATAACACTTCTCACACCATTCTCAAAATATTTTCCAATTAATGCTCAGATGTACTCTTTTAGCACCATCAAGGTCTGTAACTTGTTCATACATCTACACACATGACTTCAAAAAACCCCAAAGATATTAAACCGGAATGGCCAAATCAGGCTAAGATTTCAGGGACCAGTGCAAGTTGCCACAACGTAAGTTTAAGCAGCACGCTTGCTTCAGAATAACCACAGTCTCTTGTGCCGTTTAAGTAGTTCCATCGCCCTGCATGAACCCTACATATGTCTGTCGTTAATCATGATTCTGAATCAGTCAGCGATCATGGTATATCACATTTTCTCCATGAGTGAATGTTCCCGATTTGAGTTTCTTTGCTCATTGTCCTCGAAATGGTTATTGAAATGTGAGCACCTGTCTTTGTTTTTTGCTCATTAACTTTGGAAAATTATGGAGGAAAACAGGTTACAATCGAGAACACTTTAGAACTCTTCATGTACAAGTATTTTTAGTGCCGCAGATATTCAGCTACTGTTTACTTCAAAAAGTCAAAGTCGCGATGATAACTGTTTTCTGCGTCATTTTGTATAATAAAAAATACTCACCGCAGAGAAAAGTCATTGTCGACAATTTCTAAAATATTTCCTATTTACATTCGCTAAGCATAGAGTTATTAATAAAAATGCAGATATATCAATTGAAAGGATACAAAGGATCTTAATGCAACTTTCATTTTATTTTTACAAAAATTAAGGTTTTATGAAAAAAAGGTTATGTAAAGTTAAAATTTAATTATGATAACTCCTAAACAACTGCACGAATTTCAAACCTTTATGTACCAATTAACTTTCATATGACACCTACAGTTTGAAAGCCGATCCAGAAGTTACGAGCTAACAACGGTTCTTTGAAAAGGTTCCGATAGCTATCCGATAGTATTTCCGAAACTAGGTGCGCCTTTCAACTTTTGATTACATATTCGTTATCAGCATTTGAGTTAAAAAGGAAGAGCAGCATTTAAAGTAAACTTATGCAATTTTTACAATATGTTTTTTTTTTAAGTGTGGCAGCAATTTCAAATTAAAGTTCGCATAACAATTTTTGTAATTTTCTAATGAAATTTTTTAAGGGTTTCTTCTAATTCACATTTTGTTTGTCAGTACGTAATTAAAAAAAAAAAAAATTATCTTGTTTATTATTGTTGTGTGCGTAGTTGTTGTTATTGGTGTGACTGGAATTTTTTTGCTTCTCAACTCATACACTTGTTTACTTTTTAATGCTGGTTTATTTTGCAAAAATAATATAAATGAAAATAAAATACAAAAAAACTTTCTGCACATTTTTATGAAGTCAATGATATTTTATTTTTTTATTTTGAGGTTAGTTTTGTAAGAAAACAAAACTATATAGAAAAACAACGAAATAAAAATGAGAAAAATAGCAAACACAATAATTTATTGACATTTGATCAAGCAAAAGTGTCAAAACAACTGCGTTGTTATTGTTGCGTTACACGGATAGAAATTAACATCGTTGGTTATGCGTACAAGCGAAATGATGATAGTATTTTTTCAATTGTCATCGTATTTGCTTCCCATAATAAATACCTTTAACAAAGTATCGATACTTTAAAAGATTAAGCAAGAAAACAAAGCATTGGTACAAGGACACATTTTTTAAATCTATCGATCAATATATTGAAATGTTAAAACCTGGTAAGACTTCAGGTGTTGATTTTTGGGATTCATATAAATAAATCTAAAAAATTATAGTAACCTACATTAAAGTTTAGATATCACAAAAGAAATGGTGCTTCAAACCAGTGGCGTAAATTCGGTAGGGCTGGGGATTGGGCCCCCCAAAGGATCTGATACTTGTTATTATTAAATGCATCAATTCAATAAAGCCATCTAATAGTGGTGGAATTATAATTCTCGCCCCCCAAAAGTTTTGGTGAAGTGACGCCACTGCTTCAAACCCCACTCCTTTAATTTTTGTACTGCATTTGATCCTGCCAAAAAAAATATTCAATCAGTCAAAGCATCGATACCAAGCAATAACACTACATCCAAGCATAAATAGATGCTAAGATATTTATATCGCAAACATTTCCGAATTACATATGAATCAAAGTATCGATACCTCGAAGTATTGAGACATCAAAGTATCAATTAATCACCTCGGTGAGTATAAAATATCGGAATACCGTTCTGTTTTTCTACGAATTTTTTTTTAAAGTGTTTTCCTTTGTTTTCCCATGACTTATTAGTCATTTGTAAAAAGACAAAAGTCGACACACTGTTGTTGACAACAACAACAACACATTAGCACAAACTACAAAATGTCAGATTTGACATTTGATAAACAACGCGTGTGGTTCAAATCTGATTTTGCACTATTTATTTAAATTTCTTAAGTTTGTTAAATTGTTTTATAAACGACCTTTTTTATATTTTTCCGTTTTCTTACTTTTATTTCTTGTTTACATTAAGGAAATCTTTTTTTCCACTTAGTTTTATTTATTTTTAATCCAAACATTTTATTTCTCTCTATTTTTATTGCTTTCTCTTTCATTCACTCACATTATGTTTCTTTTTCCCACTTTTTCGCGCGCGTGTGGTTGTTTTTTTCTCTTTTTTTAATGTTTTGTCGCGTTTTTTGTTTTCTTTCTCGAACGCTCAAACTTTTCCCATGTACCTATGTAGGTACATTAAGTTTCAAAAATAAACAATTTCCGCAACAACAACAACGGCAGCAGCAATAGAATGAAAAACAAAAAATAAATTTTAACTGTTAAAAATAAAATTTTATAATTGTTTCCGACAAACACCGTGAAACACTTCCAAACCTCGTGAAATCGATTTGTAACTAAATGCAACCGTTTTGAAATAAAATTTCTCAACTGTCGACGACAGCGACAACGACGACGACGACGACAGCAGCGACGACATCGTCGTCGTTTCTGTTGTTGTTCTCCGTTCGCATGTTAGTATGAGTCGGTGACGGTCGTACGGTAGGTTGGTTGGTTTGCTCTCTGTTTGTTCTGTTTTTTTGTTGTTATTTTGTTTGTCTTCCTGTTTTTGTTGTTTTATCTGCGGCAGAGCAGCGACGACAGTTGGGAAAATAACAATAATACGAAGTAAGACAACAACAATTACTTAATAATGATGTTCTGTTGTTTAAATTTGTTGTTCTTACATTTGTTCTTGTCATCGTTGTTGTTGTTGTTCGGTTGTGCGCCAAAGCACAAACATTCACATACATTTTCCGAGTTTGGGCTCTCATTCTCGTGTTTGCTCTGGAGTTCTTCGTCGATTCATTCCTACGTAGCGAAAATTTCCCAGTTTGTCGTTGTTGTCTTTAAAAATAAACCGTACAAAACAACTGAACAAACACTTGCGGAAATTCTTTAGTAAAGTGTTAGTGAGTGCATATGTATATATTGTTATTTTATTATGTTTGGCAAAATGTTCTCGGTTATGACTAGACTAGCAGGTCTAAGAAGCAGCGGCGTTTCCAAATCTTCGGGGTGTTGGGGCGGCATTAGCTTACGTAGTCCTCATATAAACAATTTTTAAAAATTGTAAGTTAGCTTAACAAATTTTTGTTGAAATTTTTGTTTTTTAATGTCAATTTAACTTATTTTTAAGCAACATATTTTCCCCACTGAAACAATTGCAATGTCTTAAGTTAAACGCAACTTGCGTGATACATGTACATGAGCGTTTTCTCAGATCATCAAACTATGTATCTAACTGATAGAACGATTTCTCTTCATAAAACGCGAATCCTTATAGGGAAAACGAACGACATATAATTACGTTAGCGCTAAAAAGGACAAATGTTTAATATCAAACTTTCTTTACCACTAATCTTAAATTTTTATTTTCCAAATAAACATGATTTTATTAGACCTTGTAGACTTCGTTCTATACAATTCAGCGAATGCGGATTCTTTCTGCTCTTTGGTTACAAAATAAACATAGAATATAGCATACTTGTTGGCGCTTCTGTACAAATTAAATGCTTTTTTTGTAATCCTTTTGCTTTTGTGCCTTAGTACGCAAAGGCACAAAGAAAATCGTTTCCATTTTTTAATTTTCAGGAAATTCTGGCTATTGCTTCTGAGCTTTACTGAAACATAGTATAGAAATATAGTATCAAGCAGAAACTGCCTTCGCCACGCAGTCATAATATCAATAATTCTATTCCAAGACTTCTTACAACTGATTTTACTGGTGCGGTATCAATTACAAGGAGTGGCCATATCTTGCCTAACGGCTATTGTAAGCGTGCGTTGTATTGTTGTAATTAATGAAATTAAATTGGTCTGCTATATTTTTGTCATAAGTCTTTACGACTTTTATGGTCCTTACAGAGGCCTACTCGTACATGCAATTATTGTTTGATGATTTTTATTACATATCAGTTATGAGGTCATAACTTAAGCCATAAACATAATCATGTGGGGGTATGACCACACATAAATTATGATTTCTTGTTTCCGGTGGAATTTTGAATCAAGTGTTTACTAACATTTTTTTTGAGCGTAAGAATTCGAATACTACGACGAATGTCGACAGCATCGACAACAGCGACTACACTACGCCGACGTCTGTGATGAGTGAGAGTCCAAACAAACAAATGAAATGTAAAGAGAAATGGAAGAAAATGTACAAACAACAAACAGGAGTGTATTCAAAGGCGCGCGGGGATTGTTTGATTGCAAGTCATTAGATGAGTGAATGAGAAGTACCAAGTAAGACGTAGTGCAAGTTTTGGGCGGGAAAGTGCAAAGAAGTTGAGGAGGTTGAAAAAAATACAAAGGAGAAAGAGTGTAAGTAAATATAAATAGAAATAAATAGGAATTTTTGTGTTTGTTTACCGTTTGCATGATATGTTGTTGTTTTTTTGTAGATATTTATTTGTTTTTCTGAGAAAAAGGCGGAAGGCGAATTTGCATTCAGCATAAGTTTGTGTAACTGTGAGTGAGAGAAAGCATGTAAATGTTTGTTGGCAAATAATGGCAAAACAAACAAAATGCGCGCGACGATGTTTCTGATGGATAAAAAATGAAGGGGAGAGGATAAAACGTTGGGCGGTTAATAGCAAAAATTGTGCAAAATAAATTAAACAAAATAGTTTGCACCGTATACACTACCAACAACGCCCACAATGCCAATACCCAGATATAAATAAATAAATACATACTTTGTTTTTCCAACGATATTGCTATCTTTTTCTCACATTGCAGTGACGGGCGCATTTCCACCCCACCAACAACAGCACTTAACATTCAGTTGAAACAAAAATAATTTAAATTGAAATTAAACAAAACAAAAACTTTATTTACTTTTTCTCTCTTTAGACGTCGCTCTTTGTCACACACACGCACATCCAATGGCGACGCCGCCGCTGCTGTCGCTACACTCGCAGCTATGTCGGCGTCGGCTGCGACTGAAGGTCATTATACATTTCGCATTGTTTTTACTGTCGTTGTTGTTGTCGTCGTTTTTGCTGTGTTCGACTTGGACTTGGCTAAATGGTAAACAGTAAACAGCGCGTTATTTTTTGTTGTTTTATTTATTCCCTCATTGCGTTGTTTTTTTCGCTCGTCGTCGCGGATTCATCGCGATTTGCAAAGAGCAAAAAAAAACAAAATAAAACATTGAAACGAACACAACGCACTGTGGGGTTAAATTTGTAATTTGATTAAAAAAAACTTAAATAAATGAGTTCGGTGGACTTATATGTTTAAAACTTCAGTTCTATTCGAGATGTTTAATATTAATTTTCGAAAATCGAAGGCTTAGCCTTTGGGGTTCGCAACTAGAATAAATTTTCTGTGAATGCAGTTAGGTAGCGATTAATTTTTTGGGAAATTATCAGATCTTGATGCGTGAATGAAAGAAGTCACTAAACTCTACTCAACTCTATTCCGTTAGGCTTTCGACTAGACGTAGTTTTGGAAACACTGCATTTACAGTGCTGGCTAAGTAATATGTGTTTCGTATATTATGTATATGTAAATCAAGTTTGATTGCATTAGCTTATATATGAGTAGCTCCTTTCAGCATTCTGATCTTAATCATTTTATTTGTATTAGGTGCCACACCCACTATTTTGTATAAATCCTATGAAGATTCTTAAGTTTTTGAAAGTTCTTGTCTTCTACTGAAGTTTAGAAAACAATAGAAGAACATACTTTGTGCTATTTAAAATAAGGAAACAGACCCACAGTGCAATGTCAGTGGTAAATAATAACAAAAACAACGTGAAATGTTAATGAAGTCGCTCAGTTGTTGATGACGGCGAAGGCGAAGAAGAAACTGAAGATGATGAGTTTTGTAGTTTTTTGTTAACCGAGTTTTTTCATTTACGTATTTTGTTTTTTCTGTTTGGTTTGTTTGTTTGTGATTAATAAGAAATAAGAAACAAAAAAAGAAAGGAAACATTAAAAACCGTAAAAAAAAGAAATTCAGAACACTGTAATACAAAAACAATAACAACAAACGCAGTCAACAGCGACAACAACAACAACAACAACATTAACAGAAAAAGCAATGAACTTAATTAGCAAAAATACAGTAAGTAAAAGAAATGAAAAATAAGAAAAGATCAAATAAGTAAAAAATAACGGCATTGTGAGTAAAAGTAGAACTAAAGAAAAAAAAATATTTAGTTCTTCGTTGCATTTTTTTGTTTTCTTTCGTAATAGGTAATTTCACCATTTTTTGTGAGAGACGGTGGTACAGTATCGACTGCAAACTATCGATAATTTAATTTCAAGATACATAATATCGAAAGCTTAATACCGGCAACAGTATATTTAATCGATGGTAAAACTATTAATCTATTTCTAGGGCGCCACAGAAGGTGACAAGGAAGACCGAGTCTTTGGAACGGTTTCTTTAAACTTTTCAAGAAACTATTTCTCTTTCTTAACCTGAGAAAGAGAAATATCTCCTTAAAACGGAAAATTTCGTGCTATAATAGACATAAAAATTAAAAAAAAACCGCCCAAATAAATCTTCCTAGATATCCCCCATTAGATTTTGTAATTTTTTATTTTCTACAGAAAATCATCCAAAGCTTAAAAAAATTTAACATGTTTTTTTAGGGAAATTTTTGTTTTTTATATTTTGCCCTATTTTGCTTTGAGAGTTATCGCCTAAAACAAAAACTCAATGACACATTAACACGATAAGTCTACAGCAGTTTCGGTGGAACTTTTCATATGGTGATTAAGTTATTTTTAGTTGTGCTATAATACCACATACAATTTTGCCTACACCCAATTTTTAAACTTTATTTTGTGCGAAAATTCCTTCGTAGAAGATTTTTTAGGCCTAAGGCTTTTGGCGATAAGTCACTTAGTGTATTTTATGGAAGGTTTAAACTTGAAAAGGCAACCACAATTATCCTTATTAAAAGTATAAGTGCTTAAGTTTTTTAAAGATTTGAAAAAGTTTCGGTAAAGTGGGCTCAGAGATGTTATAATTGTCACATGAATCTATAACATCACATATGTGCTAAATTGATTCTTAATAGGAGCTAGATATAACTGACTGCTCGGAAAGCACGCAACATTTTTAGTGATCGTACGTCTGCCTCAAAATTTAGATGTTCTCTGGAGAGTATTTTGCATGTCTGCATCTTAGATTCCAAACATTCCTAAAAACTTCTTTCACCAAACAACCCGGATGTGACAATTGCTACAGCCTTCAGAAAAGAGAAGAAAATTTGCTTGCCTTGTGAACGAACAGACTCAACGAAGATATCTCTTCAATGCTGCACCACCCACAACATTCCAACCCATTCAACTTCATCCCAACAAGATAAACACAAACATTTTGTAGAATTCACTAAACTTGTAAACAAAACTGAATGAAAGCGCATTTGTGAAAGAGAAAGAAATACATAAATGCATACACATATCAGTAGAGCAGAAAGAAGCCAGGTGGAAGTGGTATCAGATGTGACAAGGAAAGCAGATTTGAAAATATCGTGCGACACGTCATTTTACATTTCTTATCACAATAGTGGAATTTGTTATCATAAAATTGATAATTAAAGCGATAACAATAAAATATTAATTGTTAATTGATAAATGCAGGCAGGAGTATTAGTCTAATAAATTAACATAGCATTATGATAAATTTGAATTAAGTTAAACAATAAAGGCTTATACTTGCTTAGTGAAATTCTTATGAAGAATATATATCTTATGAAAGGTGAAAACTGAGTACGGCAATGTAGTGTTTTCCAAAAAAATTTGGTGTTTGGCAATCAGACACCAAGAAAAAATAGTAAGATGTAAAATTGATTTTGGCGATATATACTGGGTAATAAGAATAAAAATCTTGTAGGCGATAAAACACTCTTGAGTTAAGTTCGGAAAATAATCGGTGAAACTTAAAACTTCCTCTTTATTTCTTTAATGCTCAATATACCGTAATAAATACCTGCTATGCACGTTGTTAAGAAATGTTAAGTGTAATGACAATAGGGAAACAAACCATCCCTGCGTGCCTAGACAACCATGCTATTATTAGTTTTAACATGTTTACTGGTCCAACTGGGTAGTTTCGATTAAGATTAATGAAGAACACATAAAACTATTTGCATATCTTCCATATCTAGCTGGCAACAGGGTGAGGCATGTAAAACGGTCTTTTTCATTTATCAACTCCAAAAAAAAATTTAGAAATAAAAAATATATTAAGACAAGCCATAATTTCCTCAATTTCTTTTTGTTTTGCATAGTACACAAAGTAAAACAATTGTTATGGCGCATGTGCTGCTTTAAAATTCAGCAGAAATTAGTGCAACGACAATAACAACAAGAACTCGAGAGAAAAATGGTATGACAACAAAACAAATAAAACAAAACAAATAAAACAAAAATAAACTGAAACAAAACTTTAGAAATGTTACATACCTACTTATACATAAAACAAAACAAAACTAAGCAGTGACAACAACCAACAACATTAGCGACAACAAATGCAGCAGCAATAATACCCCCTACTATCAACAACAACAACAACAACAAAAACTAAATATGCTATTTTATTATTTACGCATTTAAGTTTGAGCGGCAAAGGCAAATGTTTGCTTAGCTTCGTTTTGTTTTTGTTGCCAAATAGCGAACGAACAAACAAACGAGCGAGCTAACGAAAGGACAGACAACAATAGTCGAACAAATGAATGTACACCAGGACAGATGTTTAAACAGTCAGTCCAAACAAATAAAACGAAATGCAGACAAACAGTTAGGCAAATAAACAGCCGAGTGAGCGAATCGACGAACAAACAAACGAACGTGAGCGTTTCGGTTGAATTCATTACATCATCATCAGGAGGGCCATTTTTTGTACTGGGGCCCCCAAAACTCCAGTAAATCTGTAAATCGATTACGATATCAAGCGCAAAAATAAAATAAAAACTTTTAGTCTATGGTCGAAAAATTCCTTATTAAAGCGATTATTTTCAATTGCATCGCTCTGATCAGCAAAGCAAATACAACGATGCTTGATAGATAGATAGATAGGCAAGTACCAAGAAGTGTTTGAAATCACATTTAGGGGCGTGCCAGCGAAAAACTTGTCTTTTTGAGCAAACCGCCAGAAAAAGTACATACAATAAAGTTTTCTCAGTATGTTTTCCTGCATCATATAAAACTGAAGAGGTCCTACGCCAATTTGAATATTTCCTCATAAACTCTCTTCAATGATAAGAAACTATCTGGTTTCCTTGGATCTACTCGTATCAAAAAGGTTTGCTTAAAGCGCCAATTTAAATTTATGCTTCTATAGGAGGTGATACGCCCATGTGTGAAACATTTAAATTAATTTTACCAAAATATCATTCTTTTCGATGTTATCAGAGGCGTCCAATAGTATATATAATTTTCTAAATAAAACGTATTAAGTTGTAGCTTCATGGATGGTGTACTACCACAACAAAGGGCTGGAATTTCCCAATTTTGTCAAGTTGTCTTGAAGCAACAAACAGACATTTTTTTATGTTCTCGTTGTATGTATAGATTATTCGTTACAGTAACAACTAATGAAGGGAATATATATTCTTTCTAAGGCTTTCACATTTGTTTTCACATTTCATATTTGTCTGGTTTTAGTATCGTGCTATTGAAAGTAGCTTTCACACAATTATTATTACGTTTTTGATGACATTAGCTTTTTTCACGTCAGCTGGTCAGCTGTTTTGTTGTTTTCAGATTCCAATTTGTATTTGGTTATTTTGCCCGTTGCTTACTTTTTGACTCTTTGTTTTAACAGATAATTGAAAAATAATTTTTGAAATAAGTGGGAAAAATTGAATATCCCTAACATTTCTGTTTGACCCAAAAACGGTCTTAAAAGGCTAAATATGGAAATGAAAAATAGGCTGTTTTTGATGCCAGTGTGAAAGTCATATTATCCTTGTTTGTGGTGTAATTTTTTTTCAAATTATCATAGCTTATACATCGTTTCAAAAGTATGTATGGTTTTATGTTGTTATTATTGATGCTGAGTTTTACATATGAAACTATTTTTAGTGTTTGAATTGGTCTGGAATTAAACTAAAATTTTATAAAAAATTTTGCAACATGCACTCGTATAATTTTGATCCATATCATACGGTTTAACTTTAAAAGAACAAAAAAGAAAAATGTTTAATTTATTGGAAGGTAAATAAGTGCACGGTAAGTCTTATTAACAGGCCTTTTTTGCCTTGGGCTGTCGCTTCTTTAGCCATGTCTGGTAATCGTTCTTAATGCGCTTCG
Source organism: Meiosimyza decipiens (assembly GCA_963680825.1). Classification (NCBI taxonomy): domain Eukaryota; kingdom Metazoa; phylum Arthropoda; class Insecta; order Diptera; family Lauxaniidae; genus Meiosimyza; species Meiosimyza decipiens. The sequence goes on from OY804260.1 coordinate 76,658,203, forward strand.
GTTTTGCTTTTTTTTCGCGCGCTCTAATATATTCGGCACGTTCATTTAGCCATATACGCGCGTATTCACAACCGATAATCCAGTTCATTGGTACGGGACAGGCCTGTGTGGTTAGTACATTAGAGCTTAAATGCTTTAATTTCATTTTACACGTTTGTTACTTACATCATTTTCATATGACGGTACAAACTTTGGTGCCCTAATAAAAACATGGGATTGCAAATTATCTCGTGGCTTAATTAAATACGATTTAGCCCATTCTGCTTTTAGCTTCATTTTTAACTTTTTATTTTTTTATTTAAAATTTTAAACGTTAATCTAACTAAACAAATTTAATAAATTCTAAACACTAAAAAATTTTATTGACTGACAAAGGATTTTGATTTAAAATTCTGAGAGAAATTTGAAACATATTTGTTATTTTGGAATTTAGTACAAAATGGCAATTTTTTTAAGATTTCGAAAATTTCTATTGAAAACAAAATGACAATAGTGGCGATTTGATTGAATCTTTGATGACGATTTTTCACAACTAATGTAAGGCCATGCCCCCCTACCTTTTGTTTTACTGCCATTCCGTTGTGCTCTTCGAAAGAAACGATAATTGGTTTTTATCTTTATCTTTTTATTATTTGTTCGTTGGCAAATTTAAAAATAAGCTCGCCATTAGACATTTTCAAATTAAACGGAAACGTTAAGCTTTTAACATCCGGCGAACAATTTAAAAAAAATTTTGATAAAGTTTAATTTGCTTCAAAAAAGCTTGACAAAGCTCAACCGCACGCACATATATGTACATGTGTAGAAAAGCAGTAAAATATCAAAAGCTGTAAAAAATTCAACACACCACAAAATTTGGGTGCTCTTCAACAATATGGCGAAGAGTTTTTGCTTTAAAGATGACTGGCGCTCTTTGCTGCTGGAGCGGCAAACAACAATGGCAAAATAACAGATGATTCGATTAGCGCCAACGCAACTCACCACACCGTGTGACGGATACAGAGTGTGCAAAAAGCAAAAAACTGCAAAAGAGTATACCGTTAAAAGAAGAATTGCCGCATATAAAAAAAAAGTTGCAAACAACCGACTAACAACAACAAAAGTATGTCGGTCGGCAGTAGCGGCAGCAGCAGTTGTAAAGTGGTGAATTTTTCCATCCTCTTAACTTGGTCAAAATTGTGTCTCAGCTTAGTTACCACTACTATGTTATTGTTGTAATTTGTGCTGTTTTCCTTCATGCCATTGTTGTTGTTGTTGGCATTTTCTGTTTGCGTGCGTACAGCTCGTTCGCTCTAATGTTCGACTGCCTGCTGTTTGCCTGCTTGCTACTGCTGTTTGCGACTCTTGTGCATTTTCCAATTTTCTCGTCGCGTCAATCAAACGAATTCCGTGTCTGTTGTCGCAAGTGAATTTTTTTTTCTGTGGTAATTCAACTGTGTGTTGCCATTTTAGTAGGCAAAAATTAAAAAAAAAACATAAAAAAAACAGAAATAATGGAAAGACAAAAAAGCACAAAGAAAAATGGTTACAAATGTGAAAACGGTTTACTAAAAGTTTAATGTTACGTTTGTTCGTTTGTTGTTGTTATTTCTTTCTACGTCTTACCAATTACATTACGTGTGTCACGGAAAATTCAATTAAGGAAAATTAAATTAAATTTAAAAAAAAAACAACAAACAAAACAGAATTCAACTAGAAAAGTTTTGTTAAAAAAAAAAACAAATCAAATGTTGCTCATACGTCACGTAAACATGAGCGGCATCGGTATTTGCAAAAAAAAAAAATAACAAAACTAATAAAACAACAGCAACAACAGTTGGAGTACACAGCAACAATTGAAAGTAAGTGAAATTCTTGACAATTTATATAAACGCACATATGTACATATGCTTACACTAACACACATGTATGCAGTTGCCAAAAATTACGAGTTGGCATACGCGTTACAATTGAAACAAAGTAGTTTTTATTACAACATTATATATACTAAAATATCTATTTTAGCCATATCTATTTTTTTTATCAAGTTTTTATGTATAAAACTTTTATGCCTCCCAGAAGCAACGCATATGTTGGCTATAAATTTTTTTAATAGTTTTTTCTACACATTCCCTTAGAATTTTTATGACATGTGACTGCATTTTTGCATAGGTTTTCAACATATCATACGTTTTTCATGGAATTACGTTGTAAATTTTCAACCGAAATGCCAAAATTTTGTAACAATATGTTAGCAAATGCACTCGTTTTGTTGTTATTGTTGTTGTCGCTGCTACGTATTGCTGTAAAAGATACACACATCTATACTTACTTACATACGTTTTTATGTCGGAATGTGCGCAAATTCATATTTTTGTATACCTGAGTGTGTATGATTATATGTATGCATGTGTGTCTGTGTTTTAGCAACTGTGGTGAGTTTCTTGTAGTTATGTCGTCGTCGTCGTTGTCAGTAACGTTGCTGGCTGTCGCTTCTTTTTTTCGAAGTGTTGCTTATTTGCTGATGGTTGTAGATTGGTAGGTTAAAACGGTTGAAAAAGAGTTGCCAACTGACGAAAGGCAACTTCAAAAATTTTCGCAAATATGGGATATGAAGGGAGTGATCTTATTATGAAAAAACAACGGGATGTGTGTGGATACCACTAGTTGGATGATACATTTCTACAAATAATGCTCCAGCCATGTTGTGGTGGATGATCATATAGAGTAAACACGCATTTAATGCCGTAGCTCTCTCATCGCTAGTACTAACCCAATCCATTGCTTTGCGATAAAATAGGTTACTTTCTAGAGTATTCGGTGAAAATAGCTTATTCGTTTATATTTTGGCAAAGCGAATCAATATTTGGGAACAGAAATATGCTAAAATATTAATGAGTCGATTAATTACTCAAGATCATTTAAAAATATATATTTTACAAAACAAGAAAGCTTTTCTAAGTCGTTGTGATGTGGAGAAATTAACACTGGAGTTGGTCTCGAAATTCTTAGGAGTTATATGTATTTGCTTAGAGATATTATATTTGCTGTATGTCATAATTTTGGTTTTAATACCGGCCTCGTTTATTTGAAAATTTGTTAGCTGGACATTCGGTAAATCTTGCAACTGTGAAGACCCTCTACGTTAAACTGCAGACTCCATGCACGTTAAAAATTTTTTTAACAACGAACTAAAACGGAAATCAATAATTAAATAATGAATAAAGGTTAATTTTTTTTTCGAATAAACGAATCTTGGACTTAAAACATGTATTGCTGAAAATCGGCTTTAACAGTATAAAAGAAAAATTTTCGCAATACTCGTAACTTTCGTTCACGATAACTAGGTCACTGAAATTGAAAAAAAAAGTTAATCACATATTCTGCACGTTGGCAACTCTGGCATGGGTGCACAAGCATGAGTTGAGTTGAAAACTAGTTTTACCACAAACGGCTTTATTGTTGTTGTTGCTTTTGTTAATTTACTATATTTCTACGCGCTCGACTTGGCTTTTGAATGATTTTTCCACCTGCTGCTGTCTGTTGGCTGGTGGCTTGACTGCCATAGTGAGTTTTCAAGAAAAGTAACACCAAAAGCTACAACAACCAACAACAACAATGTATGCATAAACGGCAAAATGTAGAGCAGCATGTCAAAAATGTTGGCTTTATTGTGAATAGTATTTTCTTGTTGTTGTTCTTACATTTCAGCGACTTTTCTGTTGATGTTGTTGTTGTTGTCTTAAAGTTGATTTTCTTTTCTGTGCCATTGCACTTTTTCAATAGTCTGACATTTAATATATAAAACATATGTTTTATATTCATTCGTTACTTGCGCAAAATTGTCTTTATTTATAGAAAAATATAGTATACTGAAAGTACAATATATCAACTATCGCAATTTTCTTAAGTAAACTACCTTCGATATGTTTATTCATGACTTTTTCATCAGTGACTTTTCCGAAATTTTTAAATCATCTTAAGCTTTTCATGACTGTACGAATTGTATTGCTAAGATTACAAAAATTAATTTTTAAAACTTTATGTATGGATATGCTGTAAAAGTTTTAATTAAATGTTGCTCATACGACATGCCATCAGTGACTATGTCTGTTAGTCTGCTAACTTGCAACTTTAAAAGCACTGATTGAAGTATGTTGAATATTGCATTTTTAGCTCGAGAACTATTTAAGAAAGATTTTTGTGAATGAATGAAAAAGTTCGAACATAGAGAAAATTTTATACTGATACTTTTGGAAGGAAACAGTTATAATCTTTTAGTAAGATTTTAAGTATATAATGTTTAGTTGGAAGGCGGAGTTTCCAGCTAATATGCACGTTTATAGTTTTAAATTCATTGAACTAAATTTATCATAAGGTTAAAATCCTTTCAAGTCATATAAAGTAACTAAACTGCTACAATATTAGTAATATATTTTACTGGATTCTTACACAAATGACGCCGTCTCTGCTAAAACCCGCCTTGCTTATGAATTTATTGCAGAAATTAATTGAAAATGCTACAAATCTTGTTCAACTATGCACCCTTTTTTGACACATCAATTCGATTTTGCCAGAGACGGACAAAAATTTATTTTTCGTATTGATAATGAAATTTAAAATTAAGTATCACTCATACACCATGTTCACTGCGAGAATGTTTGTTTGCTCATTCGCTTGTAACTTCTGAAGAGTTGAACAAATATCAATGTGCTTTATATTTAAACTCAGAGAATTTCTTTTGAAAAAGTTTTTGTGAACAAATGAAAGAATTGTAGCTGAAGCTTAAGTGCAAGAATATCAACGAAGCAAAATATTTAACATTGATGCTTTACTCATTTTGTTTTTGATAAAGCTTTATTATCTTCAATATAGCTTTTGAATAAAAGTTAAAGTTTTTGAGGAATATTTAAACTAAATGAAAAGATTACGTACAATGACATTGGTTCTCGACTCAAACTAACCATCTCCGACAAAAGTTGCTTTAATCTTCTCCCTAGGTAACACTGCCAAAATATTGCCATATCCCTATTCATGGCTCTGTTGTAAAAAGTACTACATAAATATATTGAAATTTTCTTTGAAAAACAGTGGAGCAGCATTAAATTAAATCTAAAACGTATGTTTCAATGACCTCCCTCAGCATTAGTCAATAAAAAATATTGCCAGCTGTGAAACTCAATCGTAACGTTTGAAATAAAAGACAAAATCAGTATTTCACGCGTAATTCAATACCAAATTAATAAGGAAAACTTTTTCACTACTTGAAAAAAAAAAAAATAAACCCATAAGATATCCTTTTTCTGTTACGTTCTATTAAGCTTTTCCGCCGCCGCTTATCCTTTGCATTAGTATTTTTTTTCATACTTTACGCTACCCTATTAACGCCCACTCAGCGTATACGTACCTACTAATCATATGTTTTGGTGAAAATTCACCAAAGTTGTGTTGGAATCTCTTCTTCTTCTGTGCATATGTATGTCAGTTTGCATTTTGCTTGTAACCGCAAATATTTTCGAATGCAACGGTATTTTTATGGGTTTTTCTTTTTTCATCATTCATTTCTCCATAGTACTCATGCTGTTTTGTTTATTTTCACCACAGCATAGCAAAAAGTAAGTGGGTGGCTATGTTATGGAATTTTTCACCATTTTTGTTATTGTTGGCTTTGTTGTGAAATTCACCTTTGACTTTTTGTTGCTCTTCGTATGCGTGCCGTTTTTTGCTCTTTCGTGCAGAAACCGGAAAAAGAGCAGAAAATTCAATACGACAAAAAAAAATCACATGGAAAAATCGAATAAAACAACGGTGTAATTTTTTGCCAAGTGCTGACGTCATCAGCCAGCGTTGCGTTCAGTCAGAGTTGCCAATTGGATTGCATATAATGTATGTTTGTATGTAGAAGCCTTTTTATTGCTTTATTGCAAAAAATATGATATTTTTTAGAGTTCTTTTGAGTTGCCAATTTGATTTTTACAATTTGGGTGATAACTTTTTTTATTACATATTTAAGGGCAGCATGTTTGGCTGCATCTCTACATCTATTTTTATTTTCTTAAGAAAATTGACAATATTGATTTAGCTGCAAGTCGTTTGATATTTAAAATGTGACTATTAAATTAAAACAAAAGGTTAATGTCAAAACCTGAACACAGGTCGTGAATTTGTATTGCAAAAATATAGTGCCAGAAGTTATGATTTAATTTCTAAAATAAACAAAATTCTATTGAATGTGCTGCCATCAAATACTGCGTGAATTTCAGAACACTCCGGAAATAAGTGCAAGCAAGACAGCGATGGCATATGAAACTCATTTCGATATGATATGATAGAACAAATACAATTCTCTTGTGGGCAAGGAGTTTTTCTAGTAAGAAATAATAGCGTTTATCTTTAGCTGAAAATAAAATTTTGCCAAAAAGTAGTAGCAAAAAAAAAAAAAAAAAAAAAAATGGCAAAAGAATTAAAAAATTCCTTAAAAATATGAACTTTATTTACTGTGGAAATGATTACTCAATTAGTATTGATATGCTTTCATACCCACCTGTAATGATATTTAAATATTAAAAAATGTCTATGCTCGTTCTCAAAAAACTACGTTTCGAATCTAAATTCAGTACGTTCGCGAAATGTCAAACTACCCTTGGTATAATGAAATATATTTTTGAAACATAATGCCATCAATATTTACGGTTGGTAAAGTGTCCGATATTTTGTGCTCTATTCAGTTCAGGATGCATTTCTGTTTGCTCTAAAATAGTTGACTACGTAATATTGGAGGTGCTGCGCCTACTTCACGCACTAATTTTATAGCTTTAGCATATGTCAGCTAATGCCGCTCCACTCAGCTCAACATAAAAAGGATTTACTTAAGGAGCCTTAATAAACATAACAATCGAAGCCAAAATACGTTTGATGGAAAAATTTTAGATTATTCTAGTAGTGATTTTACTAACAGATAGCTAGGTTATCTGACAGTTATAGCCGAATATAATGATAGGTAGGCGTTAAGTGGCACCGTACTAGATAAAGTGCTATCTACGTGTAAGATTATATGGATAATTACCGTTGACCCATTGCTCGAACAAGGTGTAGTCCTTAGTGATTCCGATATCTGATAACTTAATGCTCTCAACAATTTTAAGTGTTGAATATTTTAAGAAAATATAAAAAAAAATGTGCATATTCTCTTATAATATTTAAAATCTATAACTCAAAATAACAAAAATCTGACTAAACCTTAGTATATCGGTTGAGACTTAAGCTTAGAAATAACAATACAGAGCGATAGTTTATAGCATCTGTTAATAAATAGACTTCTTGGTCGTTTCGCAAATTTAGAGATGTGTGATACTCCAGCTGTATGGAAAATAACTCCCACACTGCTATTATAGGCAGGACAAAAACCTACCATGCGATTCTCCATTCATCTCCAAATACCGAAAATATATGAGAAATTTATCCAAAAATAATAGAAAACATTCTGTTAAATAAATGTAAGATTCTCGGCATAATTTCCATAAATGAAAAGCCACAGATTGTGCTTTATACAATTTTTTTTTATCATTGACGTATGAAATTTCTACAATAATGAAGACTGTCACCAAAAAAGAAAGAAAAACTGGAGAAAAACTGCCAACTATAAATAGATGTCTTTATAACCTTCCTATTATGTTTACGAAATAGTTTTCGGCGTCACACAATTTACGTATAATGAAAGTTAAAATAACAAACCAAATGAATATAAGAAGAAAACAAAAATTCTGTTGCATACTTATGCTGGTTAAAGCAAAGGTAGAATAAAGTTCTAAGTTGTGGTTCAATCAAAAATAAACAAACTAAAGAAAAAAAAGAAAGTTTGCAATTTAGCTTGCAATTTAGCTACTTATTTATAGAAAGATCGTTGTACGTAAAACTATTTGTCGTTTTAGTGCTTCAGCTATATTAATATAAAGAAAACTGCCTGTTACTTAAGGTATAAATTTCAATACACAATTTTTACACGCGTTCAATTAAATGTTGCTCCGTCAAGGTACTGAAGCTGAGCAGGAATAAAATCGAGTATAACTTAGAAGAAAAGAAATTTAAAACATAGTGTTTGAAGAATTGCTGCAATAAAAACATACGAACTAAAATGAAATCTACATTGCGTTTCTGTCTTAAAAACTTTAAATTCTTGAAAACTTTATCACTAATCCCTTCCCGTCTTTTAATTTGTTTTGCACAGAGCATTAAATAATTTTACTGGGCAAATCCATAGCCAACATTTCTGAAGAAGATTTAAAAAATTTGAAAACACAATTTTCCACAATTGCATCTATTTCACAATTTATAATTGGAACGAAACTTTAACTTTTTTCAGATTATAATTAGCTTGGCTCTATCCTACAAGTAGCCTGTTATTGTGTAGTATCCATTAAAAAAATGTTACTTGCGTTTCCATGCTTTGTTTGCCTATAGCTGTTGCTGTCGCTTTGTGTAATGAGTAACTTTAAATATCTTATTTTAATGAGCTGGAAAATTGCTGTTTTGCTTAAGTTAGCGCATGCAATTTGTCATTATGTAGTTTTATTTTTGTCATTTAACTCTAACTATTTATCTTTTCGCCTTCATATGGACACAAAATGAGACAGACAGATTTTAAGAAAAGTTAAAAAAAAGTAAAAAGTAGTAAAAAAATATATCCATTAGTTTTCTTAAGTTCATTAAATTTTAATACTAATAAATCAGCAATATTGAATTGCTAGCTGTAGCGCCCTCTTAATTTGGCATGCATTTTTGAAGTTCAAATTTAAAAAAATTGACGCCCCTTAATCGATCCAGTCACAAAATGCGTAGGTGCAATAACAGTGCCACCGTTTCAATGCTGTTAAAACACTGTTAGAGTGCAGAGAAAAAATGCGCTTACTGTTATTAAAGTATCTCTTGAACTAACTACTGAAAACGGTAAATTTTTTTTCACATTTCGTTGTTAATTTTGCAAATATTATTCTAAATAATTTTAAATTCATTTCCAAAAAAAGCAACTCCTATGATTCTGTTTATAAAATCAAAAAATCAGTTTCACTTTTGAAACCGAATTTTTGGCAAGATTTTTTGTAACGATGTTAAAGTCATGGCTTACATTTTCTTGTCCAAAAAATACTCCTGACATATGGCATTTATTTCAATAAATTAGAGAAATTCTTGCCAATTTACATATCTATTCTCTTATTACAAGCAGTACACGTCGTAGTGCACTACAGAATGCTACCCACGCTGGCCTCATTTTCAAATCAAAATGTTAACCAGTTGTCTTACATAATAATTAATGAGCACTTTGACTGAGTCCCAGATGAGTGTTAAATTAACATTTGACGAAGAATTGAAGTTGATATTTTAAATAACATTTGAATGAAATGTAGAAAAAGCAGATGGCTAGGGTATTCCTATGCCATAGACTTTGCTACGGTCTCTAGTAAACGAGATTTTTGCTTTTTGTTCATTTCTGAGAATTTTTAAATGAAATGAAAGCAAACCAACTGAAAACATGCCGAAATTATTTTTTCTTAAATTTTATAAAAATAATAAACATTAGATAGGGGCAACATTGTTAAGGGTAAAAGTTTTAAAGTTTATAACAACAAATATATTAATAAGAAGAAAAAATAAACAAAAGAAACGTTAAAGTTTGCTAAAAGTAATGAAAAAGTTATGACTTTGTAAGGCTGTGGACAGGCAAAAAGTAGGAGTATGTAGGCCATTTGTTTAATAGTAGGTAATTTTTTTATGAAAACGAGCGTCTATCAAACTGTTGCGCCAAATTAAAACATTCTTCATGAGTTGTTTGCTGTTGCTTACCTTTTATTAACTTTTCCAAACCTTTCCTTTAACCTATCATCATTTTTTTATAGCGTTTAGGCCTTATATTCGTCTATTTGGTTGTGTTGTTGCTATTCATTGCACGTTTATGTTGAACTGTTGTTAGCCATCATGAATTTATTAACTGTTTACTAGGATGCTCTTAGAATTTGTATTTATTTGCACGTTATCGCTTTTATTTTTGGTGTAGACATGCAGAAATATTTACGCATAGATATGTTTACAGATACCAACACATCGAATGGTTTATGTATACCAAGTAGGAAAGAATTAAGACCTTGAAGAAAAGGCAAAGGTTACAAGGTAAGGGAAGGCAATTTGAGGTTAAGTTAGGTTAGGTTAGGTAACGTTAGGTTAGGTTAGGTTAAATTAGTTAAGGTTAGGTCAGGTTCGGTTAGACAAGGTAAGGTAATGTAAGGTAAGGTAAGGTAGGGTAGGGTAATGTAAGGTAAGGTAAGGTAAGGTAAGGTATGGTAATTTTTCTTTTTATGCTTCATTCGGTTGCTCTTCCAGATTTCTAATCCGTAGTTTTCGACAAAACATTTCTTGCAAAGCTATGTGATTATTGTTAGGAGTGTATTGAGCTATAAATTGGTTCAATATGAACTTCTGTTCAAAACGTTATCAGATTCAAAGAAATCCTTACAGCTCAACGAAATAACACCGTGACAATTAATTAATTAGAGCCATAGCCATGGTCACCGTTTTGTATTTTTCTAACTGGTGAAACCAGCTTTTAAACTTAGTTTTGCATGGCAAGAATGAAATATAAATAAATATAAAATACCTTTAAAAAATGTTAAGCTACCAAAAGAAAGTGAACAGCAAAATAGACAAATCACATATTTATGGTTATCCCCAGTTTTGTGACATGAAATGTAGCATATGCTACTGCAGCAGCAAGAAAACAGTCGTGGCAATGCTTATTATGATGAATGACATTTGTTGCTTAAGACACTAGGCTTACCCACACACAGCTTATGATTTTGGACATTTTTTTTTTGCTGCAGGAAAGAAAAACAACTGAAAACAAAAATAAAACTGAATTAAAGCGACATTGTATCTATCACGTGGGTGCTGTGTACTTGCTGCTGCTCTTGTATCTTGATGGCTGTTGCACATCGTACATATTAAGGTATCCAGTAACGATTTGACTGTCAGTTTTATTCTGTCACAGTTTGGCTTTCAGTCGTTTGTTTTGCGTATGTTGCATGCTGGGAATCCTGTGCCATGTTAATCCTGATAACGCTGCTACTGTTATTGCTGCATACGATACAGTGGAACAATTTCATTAAAAGGGAAAAACAAACTCAATTACTTTTACTCTTTTCTGATTGCTTTATCCTATTAATTATACCATACTCAAAGCGTGTGCCAATAATAGCGTTCAGTTTTTGTTCAGAGTAAACTCTTTCTTGATAGTGATTCTTAAAATGCCCATTGTCTCGATTCGAAGTTTCATGATTTTCCTTAATAACACTGATAAACAATTTGAATGCAATTTTTCATTTACTTTTTTAATGAATCATGTGATATAACTGTAATACAATAAGCACCATTACTTATACCATTTTTGATTAAAATAGCAAAGACAGCTAAAAGCTGTAGTAGCTAAACTCCATTATTATTATAATTAAAAGAAATGTATGCCTCTTTAAAACCTTAGAAACTTCGACCTACTGTACACATAAAGTAACGACGATGCTTTGCAACGTGGCTGGCATCCAACGGAGTCTCCTCAGGATATACTAAAAATAGCAACAGGACGCCAATGGAATGCCCTTACTAACTGACTGCGTGGGTTGTGGTTAAACGCGTATCTAAGGTTTCAACTTGTCAGTACATTTTTCATGGTGGGCGCAAAGGCGTGACAACTACGTCATCGAGGTTTATTTGCGTTAAAACATCTCAATTGATTCGCTCGATAGAATTTGAATTGACGGATTGCATGATAAATCGAAGCATTGCAATTGCATGGCACGTTTGGTAGTAACCATGGCCTTGAAATTTCAGCAACAGATTATATCTTTTGAAAAAATCGAATGCTTGAAGACTTGAAAAGTTAAGTTTATATGCTATTTTTAGATCAATAAAACCACTAACCATATGTTTTCCCGATTTCATTCAGGTTTCTTTTTTGCTTTTTTTTTTTTGCTCTGAAAATGTGTGGGCATATTGTTATTTTAATATGTGTACGTGTATGTATGTGCGTATGTGTACTTATCTTTTGAGTGACATCTCAAGGATAATAAATGCTGTTAGTGATGTTCATGAATTATCTACTACTTCTTCTCTTACCGTAAAATGAAGTATACCAAAATTTTGTTACTTTGGGGAAGACGAAAATTTAATAAATCCATTTAAATACAAAAGTTTTTTTTTTCATCTTTACTTGGGTGGTTTGAGTGCTGTGGGCAAAAATATTTTTATTTGTATGTTTACGTGGTAAGAAATTTTGAATTTGGGGGCTAAGAAAACATGAAATGGCCCAAATTGCTGCATTTTTTTTAAGATGCTAGATTTACAGGATAAAAGTTTGTATTTTTTAGTTAAAAGTCTCTATATTCATATTTAGAAATACAGTATACTTACAATAATATATGCTATATATCACTGTCTATATGATATTGATTCTATCAGCGAAACTCGTGCACTCACCTTAGAAAGCGGTTAATTCACATATAATCCAATGATTCTTTGGAGCTATTCAGCTTGCGCCACTTTTTGAATAGAATATAAATTCGTTTGATATTATTTTATTAAAACTTTATTCATTTTTTATATATTTTATATTTCAAGAAAATTCTGAAAGAGTTGTTTTAGGTAAATGAAAAAATTCATCATGACAGTAAAAATAAAATTTTCAGTGTACGTTTGCAAAATTTAACATCAAATATGATTGATGACAGCCATATGGCAAACAAAAAAGAAAAAACATCGATAAATAAATTTGCAAACTTTTTACTTGTGTGCATACGCTTAGGAATTTACGCTATAAAAAATTTGCAGGGAAAATTGCGCATTTACACTTTCATTTTAAATTTATGCCTAAAAGTATGCAAACTTTGTTAGAAAACAGTTGCTTACAGTTATAGCGAGAAGCTTTGCTTTAAGCTCAAGCGCACAAACACAAAACCAAAAATGTATTTTGCAATAAAGACGACAGCCAGATATGCAAGGTATATTTTTTGGTTTCACTTCATTTCAACTTTTGGCTTTGCACTCCCAGCAACATTTAGTGATTTTTGTTGTCTTCTTCTACTAAATCCCTAAGGAGTTCATGTAAAATCATATTTTTACAAACTAAGAAAATGTCATTCTAATACATAAGCGCAAAGTCTTTTGTATGAGTTAAGTATGTGAAGATGCCTACGGTAATGTGACATTATTTTAGCGTAACGTGATGTCCTTTGCAAGTGTACAACATGACACTGTACAATAACAATCTCAGTGGCATACAAATATGATCGCACACACACACACGCGCATATGATAAACCAAAATATCTGTTACCTTTAACAACACAATAGCAGCAACAAATGTCAGAAATTCCTTGTTATAGTCGTAGTATGTACTCGTTGTTCTCTGTTTGATCTGTTGTTCCGGTTTGTGTTGTGTGATTTATGCTTAATGTATTTGTGTGTTTGTGCCTTGATGCGTGTATGTGTTTTTGTATTATCAAATTTATGCATCACACGCTTTATTCATTGATATAACTTTTTTTTTGTTGCCGCAATTGTATTCGTGTTTTCTGTGCTACGGTGCGTATGAGTAATTTTTTAATTTCATTTGATGTGATGCGCTTGAAATCAATGTTGCTCATTTGCTGTGATTTTAATTTAGATATTTTTGAAAATTTCGCTTTATTTGACCGGAAATGTTTAAAAATGTTACTACTAAATAATTAAAATATTCTGCATTTTAATTGAAACATCAAAGTAGTCCTGCCTTAACCTCTTCGTATTCACATGAATGCTTTTCTTCGTTTGAAACTTCTTTATTATTAAATATTCCTTCATTCTTATTAGGCCCTAATAAATCTAAAATAAAAGCATGAAGAGTTTAATGTCCGGGAAGTACATAAGTGTCCACTGTTACAAGTTTCAAAAAAAAACTTCAATTTAGCACCGCTCTTCTCTATAAACAAGATATTAATATTTCGTAAATTTAAAAAAAGGAATTATTTTGCTCAGTAACTTTAAACTTTGCCCCCAACTTTCAAGTATCGGTAATTTTTGTACTACATTGTATTCATTCTACCAAATATTATCGTTTTTAGAAAATATAAACATGAAAATGATTGATTAAAATGTTTTAATATCAGAAAAATCGATACAATAAACTTACTAATACGACCTGTTGTACGTAAACATCCAATAGGCTATACAATCTTACAGGCAAAAAATAAATGTTAGTTGCCATCTGATATAAAAATTTGTTACATGGTGAAATCTTTATTTATTTTTATGGGAGATTAAAGTACATTAGCTTCAGTTAATAATGAAAAAGAATACCGTTCAAGTGAACTCTTCTGTCATGTCGGCAGACCATTTACCAAAACTTTGAATAAATTTTTAGCATAATGATAGTTCAACCATCAAATTGAACATCATCGAGTTGTCTTTGAGCTGTTCAACTGTTTCTTCAAGATATTTTTTAACATTTTCCTACTTTAACAATATTCCTTAATTTTTTTTGGATTTTCTCACCATTTATGGAATCTGCCAACATTACACATGACGCATTTCAGGTCAAATGTCCTGCGCAAAAAATTTAACATAACCGGTTGATCTCAAACTTGGGCAAAGTGTTGCTCCATTGGGTGGACTGTAGAAATCTTAGGTCAAGTGCTTTTAAAAGATTTTTTTAATGAGCTTTCGATTATTTTGCCAAAATTTTAAAAATTGACCATTATGTATTTTTGAAAATAAGACTTTTAAATTTTCGTTTGAGTGTTCTCAAACATTTTACTGCTTTCAAAATTCTTCTACGTTTGCAATGTTTAATATTTCCTATACACAACATTAAATTAACATATCGTGAAGCAAGTGCTATATTTAGGAGATTAAGCTACCTTTAAGTATGATGATTATTAAAGCAATATTTGAATTATAAATTAGATGATAAATTTATGCAGCAATTTATTTCAAAGTCTCTTGTTTTCTATAGTTTACATTTTAGTTAAATAGAAATGCAGTTAATCAGAAACAAAAACTCTTGAACTCTTGAATTTCAATAGAAATAAATTTAAAATTGCACTTTCAAAATAAGAAAAAATATAAAATATGTTCAATGAGAAACACAAATTCTGTGGCACTACGACAAAGATTTTCTTAACTAGAGTTTTTGAATTCTTACCACAGCGTGAATAAATATTTTTCGCTTAACATACGTAAATTGTGACCATAAATTGGTTAAAATTTCCCGATTTACGCTTGAAGCCATTTAATACATTCCCTTCAAAACAGAAAATTTTCACATGCGATTATGATGATAATATTGCAACTTTAAAGGGGTTAAAACTCCCATGTGCAAAGTCAGAGCAACACGTATCACTTAATTGTCAATAGAACTTCACCCCACAGAACGTGCTTAAAAATTTTGAGTCACATCTGGTGCACTCTTGTTGTAAGTACTTTTCCAATATTTTGACATAGCAGAAGTTAATGGTCTTCGTTTTAGTTTAAGAAATCATCAACTTATTTTGTCTAATATGAAAGAAACTCAAAAGAAACTGAAAATTTTTACCGAATTCAAGCCAATTCCTTTGAGAAAGGAATTTCCAAATAATTTAATTTACTCAAAGGTATGACTTGGCGTTTATTTGTAATTTTTTTCAATTTTTAGCCGCCATTTGTGCTAATTATTATGCATTTCGAAGGTAAAAAATAAATAAAACAATCATTTGTATGCATACAAAGAAAAATAAAAATTACAGCTTATTAAATGGTAATAAATTTATATTAATGCCACCTACTTTGCGTACAAAATAAACACAGACAAAAAAAAACATACAAAAATACAATGACCTTTTAATAAAAAAAGTTAACGAAATAATTGTAAGAAGGAACACAACATCCCTTTCAGCAAAAAAAAAAAAACAGCTGAGCACCAACAAGGACCAGCAGCATCCTACATAATTTTGCGGTATTTTAAATGCAAAAACTTGTTGCTCCAACTTGGGCATTAATTTTCGCTCAACTACTTTCCTACATTGTACAATTTGATGTGTATGTGTGCGTCTGCATATATTTGCGCGTGTATATGTGCGTGCATGTGGTGAGATTAGCTAGCGAAAAATATTTTTGTTGTTTTTTTGCTGCTGAGTGTTAACCGCAAAAATCTCTTTTGCTGTTCTCTTATTTATATAAATTCACCACATTTATGAAACAAAAACAAAAAAAAAACAACGAAAGAATTACATATAAACGTGGCAGAAACATACAAGTATGCGTATGTGTATCTACAGCATGTGTGGGTGTGTTTGACACCCTTCACAATTTGAAATATTTTGTTATTGTTCCTTATTGCTGTTTTTAACTTCTCATACTTTTTGTGCGGTTTCCTTAAACGGTCTTTCATTCGTTTTTACTCTTGTACTTTTTTTCTTGCTTTCGTTCTCGTTTTGTTCTTTATTCTGTTCACTACTACTTTTTGAGAATGTTTTTCTTGTATATCCCTCTATGTATGTCTTTTGTTTTTGATGGTCTCAAACTAATTAAATTCTTCCTGTACGGAATTTCATTTCGTTTTAATTTTTCGATACTCTTTTTCTTAAATTATTTGTTTGTTTTGCTTGTACGAGTATGTGAAAAAGCTCTTTGTGCGGTAAAATATTTACAATTAATTGAAAAAAGTTAACATTACTGTGACCTTAAGCGAAGCTTTTTCTTAAGAATTAACTGAACATAAAATAATTGGGGTGTAATCTTTGTCATTAATTAAATGTTACTCATACGCACTGTTGACCACGTGCGTTCTTAGCTCATTATAATGTTAGAAGCCTTTGTTTTTGCAACTTTAAAGCCGTTGAAGGCGTTAGTTTTTGTCACCTTTTGGGCAATAAAGTCATATTATGCTACACTTGTGGCCAAAAAAATGCTTTTTTAATGACCGGCAACTACATATCACAATGCGGTGTATGAGCGATTTTTAGTTTGTTCAATGTATAATAACAATTGAGTTATGGAAGCCTAAACAAATATTTTAACTATTAGAAAATGCACTTAGGCTATACTTAGTGATATTTTAAACAGGATCCTAGCTCAGAAATTGATAGAAAATTTTTAAATGCGATATCCTGGTGGATATGCTTACCTAACTGTTCAGTCTCCGCATTCAAATTCCGAAGAAAAAATGCATAAAATTTATGTGCAATGACATGCGCGCACTTGAAGTTTGAAATATTGTTTCTTGTTAAAATATAATATTCTTACAACTGCACGGAATTACAGTGGTCATACGCAAAATGGCATGAATTGTATTCATAATTTACTGGATTAGTTGGCGAGGATTCCGAATTCTATGAACATTGCCTTCGTTTGATTCCCCAGTTTCAGTCTGGACCTCGGTCAAGCATCCTTTGAACTCGTTACCATTGAATAATTTCCTGATCAGCGGACTACGGATATTCCCGCTTTTATTTTTTCCGTAGACATTCTGGGAAACTCTTTCTCAGCATATTAAAGGTGAGTCTTTGCACCATGATACCGCAACAACGGAATAGGGTTGTGGAGGCTTTTGTGTTGAATGCATGATGGTTGACCATTGCTGGATGCAAGTTCGTGAAGATTTTATGTTACACAAACGAAGAGGCTCCATAAAAAAGACGCATTTTTGATCACAATCATTAAATACAAAAAAAAAAAAAATCCGAAGGTTCCAGTTTCAAATCCTTAGGGTTTTGGCAAATATCATCCAATATTTAGGTACAGCAGAGCTCGCCAAAAAGTTTCATATTTTTAATTCAAAGTTTTAATTTTTCGTTCAAAAATGAAGGAATCTAAATGAACTAACCCCTTAATATTGCAAATATATTGTTTTCAAATTCTTAAGAAGAAAGTTCAAAGTTTGAATTATTTTTAGCAGCACAAACTTTTTAAGGAATATTCTTTCCGAAGAGCTTTAGAATGTGAAGTTTAATGAATGAACTCTTTGGGTAAGCCAAAAATCGAAGTACTAAGAACTTATTTCTAGCTCAACTAATTAGTAAGTGCAATATATTTTTTAAGTGGTTCTTTTTGCAGTTGCTATTGCCTTTTAAAATAACTTTACATTGCCCAATTTATCAATTCATTTATTTCTACTATTTATTTTATAGAAAATTAACTATTTTTATAAATTTAAATATGTCATTTGTCAGTTTACGCCTAAGGCAACATACATGATGATATTTTAAAATTTTGCGAATACTTTGTAAATAGAATAAACATTTAATGAAGGTTTTTTGAAATTAGTATATAATTTTTAAATTAAATATAGTAAACAAATAAAAATAATGCAGCCGGATGTAATGGAACAGAATAAAAAAAATCCCCTTGCGGTTTGAATGAAAAATGCAAAAAAAAGATTTGAAAGATAAATCAAATGAATTAAATAAACGTATGCAAATGAAATTCTAAATAGTGTGCAAAATTGTTATAGACATGCAAAACCTGAATTAGAAATAAAATTTGTAGCTACTTATTATCGAAAAAATGCAATAAAATTAATGTTATAAAAAATTAAATAAATCGCTTTACGAAACCAAACATTCTGAATTGATTTTTATCAAGAAGTTCCATAACTTTTGTATTGTGAGGCAATGTAATGAATACTTTGCGATATTCGAACTTTACAAAATCTTTTTTTCAGTTGGCACTGTGGGTAAATTATTGAATCTATCTTCAACACTTCTGGAATCAGATTGATTGATATTTTTCGCTGGGGTATTTTTATGTAACTCGCAATGCTCAAAATTAACTCAAAGAAGACGCTGTATTCAGTCAAAATATATTCACATATTTCCATAAGAGCCCTGCATTTGTTGAGTGGAATACTTTGCGATATTTTTGATATGTTTTGGTACTTTGTATTCTTTAGTTTCAATATTGCCTACTTTCAGACTTTCATTGACTTTACGATACTTTTTAGAACTATTCATTAAATACTTATTTATGTTCATACATATATGTACTAACATATATATATGTATGTATACAAATATTTTTCGAGACTTTGAATAATGCTTTTTGATACTTTCTGAATATTTCGATACTTTTAGAAAGTTAAATCCTTAATATTAATTTCAAATTTATCTATTTTGCAGATGACAAAAAGTTATCCAGACAAACTCATCTAAAAATTACAGTAAAACGTTTAAGAAATAAATAACTTTAATGCAACGGAAATACGGACATTATCATCAGAAATTTTATTAAACAAAAAAAACCTTGAATCGCAAACGTAATTGGTTACAACAATTGCGAATTCATAAAAAATAAGATACGCAAACAAGCACACATTCACGCCTACAAAAGCCAGCAACATACACCAAGCGAGAGTGGACAACAACTGCAACATGCAGTTACTGCTGTCACTGCCAATTAACAAACAGTTGGCAACATTGCTGATAACAAGGCGGTGGCCAACAACGAAGGCAACAGCCGCAAATTACGCTACGTCCGCTACGCTGAGCAGAGCAACAAATTTGCTTAATTACTTTGCTGTTGCTATTGAGGTAAAACATTGTGGTTAACAATTGTAATAACATAGCTGAATTAGAACAACAATAAAAGCGTTAGGAAAGCTACAACAATAACTAAATAGCAACAGCAATATTTCTACATTGATAACGCAGTAAAAGCGCGTGGGTGTCAGACAAAAAAAAAAGAACAGCAACAGTTGCTGTAAGTTAATTAGATAAATTTATTTATTGCACAGTCAGAAGGACGTAAAGCTTTAGCAACAAACAGCTGAGAAAAAAAAAACGAAGCACCCCATATGGCAGCAGCAACTGTGACCACCCACATCGCCAGCAGCAGCAATAGCTGTAGTAGTAGTAGCAACAATAATGGCAGCGTTGTTGTCGTTAGTGTCGGTGGCGTCAATGCTGGTGCCGGTGTCAGCAACGGCAGCAGTGGTGGTAGTAGCTGTCAACAACAACATAACGTATGTTTGTCAACGTCCTCCTCAAATACGACAACAATGACGACAGCAATAAAATTTGCTGAAAATATTGCTGACAATGAGGGCAACATTTTTCATGGCATGAGCATAACGGCGCCAGCAACATATTTACCGCCACGACAACTTGTTGCTTTGGTTAATGGCGACGGCGATATTTCATTAACAGCTGTTGCTGAAACGGCTGGTGCAGCAGCTGTTGAAGTTGAAGCTACAACGGTGGTTTTGTTAATCGATAATAGCACGCAGACCGATGATGACGAAGATGATGATACTATCGATGCTGATGAAGTGGAAAAATTAAGTGAAATTGCGGAAGAAGAGTTGGAAGAATTTGAAATCGAAGAGGAAGAGGCAGGAAATGAAGAACCAGTTGGTGGTGTAGACAAATTAGTAGTGAAAATGTCGCGAAGTTGTATACGAAATTGTGCTGAAAATCAAAGCTTTAATAAATCGATAAAAAACAATGATACTGGTGATATGAAATTAAGCAACAACAGTGAAGTGGGTGCAGATGTGATAGTTTACTTTAATGGGGATCAAACGCAGCAGCAGCAGCGGCAGAAAAATAAAGAGCAGCAATCAAAAGTTATATCAAACAATTGCGACAGTGAGCCAATTATCGATAACGATAGCCACAATCAAAATGCAAATGTTAAAAATGTTGAAAATACTTGTGATAATATTGTTGATGAGGATAACAATTTTGATAAAGCTATCGGTAAAAATGTTGCCGATAA
Source organism: Meiosimyza decipiens (assembly GCA_963680825.1). Classification (NCBI taxonomy): domain Eukaryota; kingdom Metazoa; phylum Arthropoda; class Insecta; order Diptera; family Lauxaniidae; genus Meiosimyza; species Meiosimyza decipiens. Next base: position 76,678,947 of record OY804260.1, read on the forward strand.
AAATGTCATCGACAAAAATACTATCGATATAAATATTATTGAGGAAAATGTTGCCTGTGAAAATAATAAATTTTCGAGTGGAGAAACAAAAGTCAAAGGCATCGCAGCGAATTGTTGTGTCGATAAGAGAGCTAACGATAAAAAATTTGTCGATAGATCGCATGTCGTGCAAAATTGTTTAGATAGAAATGTAATCGATATGCCCAAAGCGGTCAGTAGTGAAAATGAAAGTGAAAGTAGTTCAGTTGAGAATGGTGTTATCGATAACAATGTTATCGATAGCATAAATGTCGATAAAAGTCCAGTAGAAAGTGACGTAGAAAGTGAAAAGTCTTATGCACGCGATGAACTTGTCAGTTTTATTGATGAAAGCTATCAAATAATCGATAGTGCGGAAGTGCTGCGCGGTGAATTGCAAAACGTCAACTATAATTGTGACTCAAGTGCATGTGTGCTTGTGCAAGCATTAAGTAATACGGGAGATAATGAAAATGGAAAGGAAATTACGTCAACAGTGAAACAGGCGGCGAAACAGAAGAAGGATTATGGCGACGACGAAGAGACATACTGCGTCGGCGGTGAGTTTTATGTTGTTGACGGCAGTTTCTTTGATACCAACAACAATAACAGCAGCAGTAGCAGTCAGATTGAGGCTGGACAGCGGCTGATGAACAGCCTGATACAAAATTGTGATAGCGAAGCTGAAGACTATGGCGAAGAAGAGGAAGAGATCGATGAGCAAAAAACGACGAGACAACAGACACAAAATTTACCAGCTTATGGGGCGAGCAACGCAAGACAAAAGCAAATAGTTCAAGCTAGAGAAATTGCAAAAACTGAGCAAAAAAATCAAAAATCAAAACAAAAGCAACAACACAACAACAAAATGTTGCAAGCAGTCTCAACTGTTGCAGTCAGCAAAGCATTAAAATCAAAATTAACGCCATTGGCACCGCCTTTTCACCCTTCAACCGTAAGATTATCGGTAACAACCGCATCATCAACAACAACAACAACAGCAACAACTGTAGCCACAACAGCTACGATTTCAACACCAAACCTAGCAACTGCAACAACATTTTATGCCTACGAGCAGCCAGCAATTTTTTATTCACAACAGTTGGCAGCGTATCAGCAACAATTGAGTTTACAGCAGCAACAGCAACAGCAGCAGCAGCAACAACAGTACCAACAACAGCAACAATCAAATCCATATTTGCAACCCTTAACTATACACCAACATCAACAACAACAGCAGTTATCGCCAACGCATCAGCAACAACAACCGCAGCAGCTTCAACATTTTATTGCAGCTACGCAGCAACAATTACAGCTGCCCCAGCAACATTGTGCACAACATGGCAATCCATTGAATGCACATTTGTCACACATTCACCTACATGCACCTGGTGTAAGCAACACGTTAGCAACATCTGGTGCTGCCGCTGCCACAGCAGCAACAACTGCTGCTGGCGGCATACCTCATACGCATCTTTTTCCCTTGCAGCTCATCTCGTTAGCAGCTGCTGCACCAGCAGCGGTACCATCAAATGCTGCACCAGCTGGTACGTCGCAAGCAACATCAGTAGCGGCGGCGATTGCTGCCGCTGCCAATGGTACTTGGCCGCTAGTTGAAGCACCAATTTATATTGATGCTAATGGTGATTATCGTACATTTTGTCCAGCGCATGGGCCACCCATAATTCCAGGTGGTGGTGCGACCGCTCATCAAACAGCAGCAGGAGCAGTTGCAGCGCAATCACAGCAGCAACAACATTCACATCATATACAATCGCCGCCAATAGCGCCTCAACTGACTCAACTTACAGCGTTTCAACACCAACAGCAACAGCAGCACCAGCAGCTACAACAACAGCAATTGCCTTCATCATCTACTGCAGTAACACCATCACCCATCTTGATGCAGGCAGCCTCTTCATGTTCAGCCGCCGCTGCTGCTGCTGCTGCTTCTGTGTCCGCAACATCATCACATGAGCCGCCACGCGTTTTGTTGCAATTGGATGCTGGAGTCTCATTGCCGCTACAAATTGCTGGCAAGCGCAAAGTTATACGAGGTGAGTGTACGCTTTATGACATCGTTTATATGTATGTATCTTTTTTTTATATGTGTATGTATGATATTATATTTACATGGTCCATAATACAATGTCGTCGTCGCCATTGAAGCATTGTAGCCTCTGCCATTTTAGCCCATGGGTGCCGTTTTGACCATGTCCTGCTGTGCTATGCTGCGTATGCAGATGTCGCTGTGGTCGCCACAAATGCATTCAGCTTTTTATTTTTTGCATTTTCTGATTTATTCTCGAGCAATTTCCCCCCCCCCCCCTTTTCAATGGTGTCCATGTGCGCGATTTTAATGTCATTGTGAATATACAGCGGTCAACAAAGTATGATTTTGGGTAAGGTGTTGTGGTTTATTTGAAGACCTTTCAGTTAAATGAATTTCTTATATGTGAATGTGTTCAGCAAATAATTTAAAATTTGTGCACAAGAAAATTTGGGTTTACAAAATGTTTGGCCATCAAAGTACTGAGACTCGCTTCAAAATCTTTCGATTTTGAACATTACATAGAACTTTGTATTCAAAAAGATGAGAGTTGTGTATGATATGTTGCATTAATTTTTCTAACTCCTTTGCATTATGTGCAGCAAAATGCAAACGAAATTCGCAAGAGTTTCATGCTAAAAAACTATGTTACTCAGTGTTACTTTAGTTTTACTCGCTTGTCTCTCAATTTTCTTGCTATTACATTGTGTGTGGAGCTTTAACAAGAATCTATGTATGGGATGGCAACTGTGTACATCGCCCATTCCGAATGTTGTACACATTTTTTGGCAGCGCTCACTGCGTGTGTCTTTTTGATGCGTGTTCTTTTTCGTCTTTTTATCAATTTTTCTATGCTTTTTTTTTACAATTTGCTATTGCAGTCGTTTTTTTTTAAAATGTAGTTACAAAAGAGCAAAGAAATAAACAAAAATAAATAAATTGTCCATTTGGCACGTGTCCTGCTGCATGTTGTTACTATCATGCTGCTTGCAGTATATATTGTTCACGTACGCAAGTGCATTTGTGTGTCCATTACTGGCAGACTAAAAGCATTTGTGACATTTCCTCTCCACTGGAGTTTCTTGTTAGCAACATTGCAATTACAATTTTAAATAATCTTTTGCCTATGCCTTGGTGCATACACAGGAAATGTGGCATTTTTGAGTTTCTTGAATTTTCTCAATAAGAGTGTTGTACAGGATAAGTTGTCTAAGAAGTAATTGTCACAAAAAAGCGAAATAACGACCAATAAAATTGTATTAAAATTAAAATGAATGTTGCCCGAATATTTAACAAAATTTCGCTTAAATTGCATGAAAAATAATCTTCAGATTTAACTGAACTGTTTTGATCATATTGGCATACACTTACCGCAAGTACTATTTCAGTGCTCATAAATTTAAAAGTTTTATTGAGAAATCAATTCGTTTAGCAACACTGTATTTCATGACATTACCAGCTAAGCTCAAGAGGCATAAATGGTTTGGAAATTTTAATGCAATAAAGCAAAAAATGAAAAAAAAAAATAAAATTATTAAATGTGCTCCTCGTGAAGAGCATTTTGTTTTTGAAACCTATCCAAGAATCCTTCAAATACCATACATATGGAAAAAGCGTACAAAACGGAAGCAGGGACCAATTTATTGCTACGCTTTACATTTATGGCTTAAGTGTCATTTTAACATGAGACTTTGATGTTAACAAATAAAATGGGATTTAAATATAACAATAATTTAATGATATGTTGCAAAAAAAAGTCCAATTCAACGAAAATCCATAAAATGAAAGCTAAAAAAATGCCATTGATTAAATTAAAATATTTGCGATTTACTAAAAGCGCAGCATAGTAACGAACAATAATTCAGAGACAAAAAAAGTATGAAACATCAACAAAACACACGCATAAAGGCAACACATTGAACAATCCTTTTCTTACTAAAAATCTCCAGTCTTCTCATACCCTCTTTCTTTTTTTTGAGAATTTGATTATGTTCTACTCCGTTAGCTTTTTTGACTTTGGCGTTTCCGTTGCTTAGTGCGGCGTAAATAACACAGGGAGCAGCGAGCGCATCACATGAGTTATGATTTTCAGTTCAAAAACTGTTGCTTTTCATCATTATTTTTGACGGTTGGGGGGTTCTGATGTAGGAAACCCCTTTTCACAAGGTGAAAAATATCTTTGTTATTTCAAACAAAGGGTTGTGTAAAAATTAAATCTCTTTAAAATGTTGAAGTCAATCAATAGTATACTGGGGAAGCTTGTGGATATTATTGTCATTTTACACTGACTGGCAATTTTGTATTGTAAGTTTTCCTAGCAAGCTCTGATGTGTTTGATGTTAAGGCAAAGTTCAGCTGAAGCAGTAAAAATTGTAAGGATATATGCAAATCGACATATGTGCTGCGATTTGTGTAAAGGGTGCATACAATTTTGTTTATTGGAAATTTTGAGACTTTGTTATATGTCAGAGATAAATATATCTTTTGTGGGTAGATGGTAATTTATGTTCAATCTTTCTAAAATTTGTATGTTTTACAGAAAAATCATTAAAATTCAATAAGTTTCATATAAATTTAGTAAAATTTATTTTTGTATTGACACTTTGGACGTTACATAAACTGAAATTTATGGCTAAAATGCAAAACGTTAGACGCTGTTTTAATAAAAATTACACTTGAGCTGTACCGCTTGTCTTAAATTGATTGTGTGAAAAAATCGGTGTTTGAAAGGCTGTTTTCTTAAAAAACTCTTAAAAAAAATTTCAAGATTTGTTCGTTAATTTCAAAACCGGACTGAATGGAGTATAGGGACTAACTTCACGTCACTTAATCTTGAAATAGCTATTCTTTCAAACAGATATGTCGGCTCCTTTGTATTTATGACACAATGAAAACAAATAAACACAGCTGTCAGTGGTAAAGCTGTTGGCAACGCGAACATTCATCAGTTGTTTGTTTGACAGTTGAGTTTATTTACGTTTTTTTAACTTTTGCAAAGTAATTTAGTAATTTGCGTTCAAAATGATCACATTAATAAAAATTTAATAAAAAATGTCTGTGAGAATCAGTTCCAGTGGTGTTTAATTATATTTAAAGTGTTTACAGTGCTATAAAATAATTAGTTTGTGTGTAGTGCAAAGTTTGGTGCAAAAAACGACTGCAGGCAGCAATGGTGCTGTGGGGCATTTGCAGTAAGTAAAATCGGATACTTTCTATAGCAGGACCTATTGCTCAATCAAGCCAACTATGTAATATTCAAAGCTAGAATATAAGTAATTCATTAAATCCTCAAAGGGTTTCTCTCTCTCTCTCTCTTGCAATATGCCAGTCATTCCGAAAGGCATATATATTAACCTAAGGAAAGGACTCAGAAACACGAAGATTTTATTGAGTCCTTACTATCGTTGTGATTGTGAATCACTAAATTACACAGTCGCCTTTTTAAAAGCTAAAAATGATATGCCACTGGGATTGAAATCGTACTTAACCTATACGTTTCAAAGCTTTGAAAAAAGCATGGGTCAGACGCTAAGACCCGCGCGAATGAAAACACATGAAAACACGTCTGTACTCATTAACGGACGAAACGAAAGACCTTCTTAACGGGTCGTTGCATCAGATAGCAAAAGGCGCAAACAAAAATTTCAATATTGGCTTGCAAATGCAATACGACCAGTGTTGCGAAATAGACGTATTGACACGGCCAAAACTGGAATTGTATGTTTATAGTAAGGGGCGTTGTAGAAATTGATAAATTTCGGTAAAAGCCGTTAACTGGAGGACTCTCTTACAGACAAAATTTTTGTTTATTCGCTTATGTTAATTATTTTTTAATATTGTTGGACATAAAAGGTCAGCAAAATATTAACTTTTTTTCACAAAAAAGTCTGAAATTTGCACCATTTTGAGGAACATTTTTTTATTTTTGAAAGGCTGCAAGTACCTTTTTTACATTTTGGTAACCCTGAATACAACTCAATCAATTTCAAAGTTGGAATACTTAAAACGAAAGTTTTACAGTATTTTTTATTTCTTTGCTGCAGAAAGTTTTTGGTAATAAGTTTTGCTGGTATTTTATCCAGAATTAACTATTAAATCTTTTAAAATATATTATATTTCCGGAGCTCAAAATAACTACACCAATTCGCTTGAATTACTCACTACTCGTTCTTAGTTACACCAATAGTTCACGATGATTTTATTAATCTTTCACAACAATAACTTAAAAATAAAATTGAAATCGTTCAATTTAAGCACAAAGATAACATCAAAAGCTTTCAATTATTATTCACTCTATCAGGAAATCAGCGATTGAAAAGCAAAATTAATTTCAAAATATTGCTGCATTTAATAATTTTCTTAAAATGCTTACAATAACCATTACTACACCGACAACTTATGAAAGATTTTAAAGTTTTTTTTCCTTGTACCTATTTGATAAAAGGTGCAGCTGATTTAGTAGCAGCTTTTAAGAAAAAAAAAAAAAACAACTAAACAAAACCAAAAACAAAAACAAAAACATAACCCATAACAATTATAACAGCAATATGAAGTCGTCGGCACAGGCAATTTTTTTGAAAGTTGCCCCGGAAAATTGTGCTGTGCAGCAACAAACAAATTATTTACTGCCTTCTTTGGCTGCACGGCTTGCTGGCTGGCTGGCTCATTAAATAATAAACGCGGCTGTTTTTTATGCGGCTTTCAAAAAGATCTTATTGCACGTTCTGGTTGCCACCGATACAATGTTGCTGCCTAAATGTTGTTGAAAGTTGTTTGCCGTGAATGTGTGCTCGGTTACCAAAAAATCAAAGCAATGCAACGACGTTTAGTAGTAGTTGGGTACAAAATTTACTAACAGTAAATAGAAAATAAAATGATTTGTATTTAATTTTTGCTACTCGATTGTGCATAGGAATTATTCTTTTAGTTAAAAAAAAAAAAATTAAAAAAGTGCATTACTTAAGCTGTTGTGGCACTACTTTGATGTTTGCTGTTTTGCATTTTATTGAATGTTGGCTGTCGAAACTTCAAGTTGTGGAAAGCTTAGAAGTCTTTAGTTAGGAATAAATTAGCCAAAAGAGAAAATGTACACAGTGTAAGAAATATGAAGACAACGTCGACTCTGTTGTAGACAGTGTAGTTTATGTAAAAAAATGTATTCATAGTGTTGACTTTGCTGTTGATGTGTAAAATATGTAGACGTTCTCGATTTTAATATAAAACATATCTGTATTGTTGAAAAAGTTGACTTTGATGTAAACAATATTTAAAATAATATCAATATACCGTAAAATATGTAGATTATATACTGGAATGGCACAATTAGTGCTTCTTAGGTCTTCTAGCCTATTTGCACGGAACTGAAGAGAATGGAATACCTCTTACACTGAATGTATGACTGGTAGATGATTGGTAGTAGGTGTAGACAATGTCAACACTAATGTAAACAAAACAGAAATCGTTGGGTATAATAATGAATGTTGACTTAATTATAGTCAAATATTCTGTAGAAAATGTGTAAAAATGCAAATTCCATCAAATTTAATGTAAAAAATTTATACGGACAGTTTTCACTATCATGTAAAGAATATAAAAACCATCGAATAAATCAAAAAATAGTTCAAAATATCGAAATAATGTTAAAAAAATTATATAAAATGTTGACTTTGAAGTATGCAATGGCAAGTGTTAAAATTGTGTAAAATATTTATACAATGTCTATTTTAATGTTGACAATGAAAATATCGTCAACTATATGGAAGAAAATGATTACAGTTCCAACTATGATATAAGCAGTGCCAAATACTTAAGTGAATGTAGTGTAATATTTAATAGACAATTTGTTAAGCATGTAAACAATGTCGAATATAATGTAGATAAAGTAAACTACGGCAACTGTCACCATGAAAATGTAAACGATTTCGATTGAAATGTAAATAAATGTAGAAATCAAATGAAATGTAGATATAGTAAATAATTGAAGACAATATCGAGTTTGATGGGGAAAATATTAAACTAAATGTAGTTGTTAAATAAAAAGATTAAATTTTCGAGTGAAAACACACTTTAATGTCAAACATTATTATTTTCTAAAACTATATATTGAAACAATTGTTTCGATGCAATAGCATCATCATCAGTCAATCGCTTAGTTTCAACTAAAATCATATTTCCGAAGTGTACGAAGGTTAGTTTTCAAAGGCGCAAAAGAAAACAAGTAATCAATAACAATATAAAGTAAAAAAACAATATTGAAGTTGAACAAAAGAAAGGCAAATAAAACAATAACAATCAGTAGCATACAGTTGCACTTGACAAAACTTTAAATAAACCAGAGATTAATAGTCCGTTGTCCCTATTTAAGCAATTGTCTTTATTCAAAAACATATGGATTGACTCCAATATATTTAACTTATAATAGTGTTGCGCGTTTTCAATCAATTTAAAATCATCAAACGAAACTGAATGTCCCTCCTTTATAGAATGTTCTGCAATTGTGCTTCTATGTGGTTCATTTTTGGTTATACATTTGATATGTTCTTCAGCTCTTGAAAGAATTTCACGTCTTTCAAGTAGTGGAAACAGCATCTTTTGTTGATTTTAACGAATTCGTTACTTTATATTTTTACTTGTCGGTATCAAAAGTATATTCGAGTTCTTGAAGACATGATTTATTTTCCCATACAGCTGAGCGTTATAAACCATTGAACATCGTAGATTTTGAGATTTTATACAAGAGAGCGTAGTAATATTTTTAATATTTTTCTTTTTGAGTTGTGACTTTATCAACTTGTCAATTAACTCTCTAGTATATCCGTTTTGTTCAGCAATATCATTAATGTGACATTTTTCTTTTTCAAATTTTTCCGTGGATAATGGGATGTTGCTCATACGAAAAATCATTGAATTAAAAGCAGAATTTTTATGCATTTGATGGTGATTGGATTCAACAGTAATGAAACGTTCAGTGCTTGTTGGTTTTCTGTATATATCAAATACAATCTCGTTATGATCATTTCGTTCCAACAAAAGATCAAAAAATGGTAATGCATCATTTTCTTCTAATTCGACTGTAAACTTGATATTTGATGAAATTCCATTTATCAAGGATAAAATGTCGTTTAAATTTTCTTTTTTCACCACTGCGAAAATATCATCAACATATCGCAGCCATACTTTTGGAAATATCTCAATGTGCTGTAATTGTTCTTCAAGTGAATTAACAAATATATTGCAAATAAATGGAGAAAGACTATTTCCCATCGCCATACCATCGATTTGATGATAGAAATTATCTCGAAATTTGAAATAGTTCATTGTAGTGCAAGCCTTAGTTAAATCGAATAATGCATCAGCCTCAGATGGATTTAGTTTTTGCTTGTCAAGCCAAATCCTCCAGCAATTTAATGCTTCAGAGACAGGAATACTCGTGAAATAAGAAGAAATATAAAATGAAACCATGATTTCATCATTATTAATTTTGATGTGTTTCAATCTCTCAACTAATTGTATTGAATTTTTAATTTAGAATTGATCGAAACTTTTTAACCAGGTGCATCAATGTTACTAATAATCGGTCTGTAATTTTCACCAGTTTTATGGATTTTTGGCAAACCATAAATTCTTGGTACCTTGGTATAAGTTTTTAACTTCTATGTATATCCAAATAGATCAATGTATTTGTTTATTGTTTCGATAACTAATAATGTAGTTGATTTTTTTCTCAGTGTAGCAACTGAATACTACAAACTGTATGTAGAAAATATTCAGTATATACTGTAGAAAATTTTAAGATCGTAACGATTTTGATGTAGACAATATCATACATTTTTTACAATATGTTCAATAAAATGTCGACTTTAATGTAGACATTGCCGAACATAATGTAAATAGTGTAGAGAAATAGAAAAGCGTGTTTACTCCCCACAACTGGAGCTTTGGTTATGAAAAAAAATCATAATGCCATGTAAAAAACAGTGCCATGTCAGCTTAATCGCAATCATTTAATTTTCCTTACGTACTGTCTGGTGTTAGTTAAGCCATTTACCGTAAATCGTCTGCTGGGTTCAAAAAACCAAATCACCACACACAATAAATAAAGGCCGCTCAGCGTTTTGGAGCTAAGTGAATTTCGTTTTATTTAATTGTTTAGAGTTGGAGGTGCTGAAGTTTAGTTGAAAAGTACCTATCTTAAAGATATACTATCGAGTCATGCAATCGCTTTCAATTTTTTTTTCCATTCAACTTTTTGTTTTCTGACTTTCTTATGTTGTTGAAAATTTTTTTTTTGTATTTTGTTTTCTGTTTCCTTTGCTGCTTACCATCACCATTGTTTTGTGTTAAGCGGTGCTCATTCGTGCAGCCAATGTTGCCAACTTGCTGCATAGCAGCAACAATCGCTGCGGTCGCCAATCGCAGTCAGTTCAGAGAGAAAGTCGGAAGTTGCAGCATTTTGCTGCTCTTCCGTGGTCTTTTTAGTGCTTGCTTTTATTGTTTTGTTTTTGTTTTCTATCTTGATATTTGTTTTAGACAACGTCGTTTTCGGCTGCCTGTAGAAATCAAAGCTAAAGTGGCGGACATAAGAAATTAAAAAATTTAGTTTATTTAACACAAGATTTTGTGAATAGTGGACTAAAGAGAATAAATAGAAAAATCTTGAAAATTTAAACAAAGCAAAAAATGCTTGCAAACAAATAAAAATGTTAATATCAGATCCACCCCAAAAAAGCCAGACGGACAAACGGACGTTTTCATTTAAGATTTATTATTCAATGAATGCATTCAATTGTGCAAAAAAGATATAAATAACAAAGGAAAATGTTGTATGTAGTTTCGAAGTAGGTGATGGAATAGCGTAATATAAAACACAAAAATAAAAAAGAAAATTAAGAAAACACAAAAAATAGAAGCTAAACGCTATAGAAAGGAAAAACCATTTAATGAAATATGCAGTTGTAAATGGAAATATCTGGTCAAAGATAAGTTGGAAAGAAAAAAGGAAAAAAAGAAACGATGATAACAGAAAAATACAAAGAATAGTAACCTTAACTGAAACATCACTGATTTAACAAACGTTATCAACTTTAGGAAAATTTTTACTAAATTATTCATACACATTTGAGAAATTAAAAGCAGTATCTAAAAGTATGCAGCATGGTAACATACAGCATCTACTAGCAATTACTTATAGAGGTCATTATAATTTTATGTTGCATATTTTCAGGCGCATGTTTAAATCATTCCTTCAAAGTCTTGATATAAATTCAAATTTCAAATGCAAAACCTCAAGTTGATTTTTAAATAAATCATACTTAAAGTATTCTGCTACAATTTTTTCATTAAAGATTGATGCTCAATAATCAATTTTTTGGTTTCATTACATTTTATTGTTTACAATGCTAACTTACGGACTTTGTTTGTCTGAAAAATTCAATTTAACAAATGAAGAAAAAAAAATTCACATTCATTGTATATTAATACTCGTATCTTCTTCCGCTAGCATGAATGTATCCAATAAATATTGGGCTAAATTAAACGTAATGTGAAATATTAAAAACAAAAAAAAGATGGAGCGTTGTAACAGCAATCAAATTGACAATTGAAAACATAAAATGTGTATTTTCAGCATTTGGCTACATAATATTCTTTTGTTTGGTCTTTAGTTGTTGCCAACGACTTCGTACGCGTAGTTTGTATCTTTGCTAAAAGATTCTCAGAACTCAATTTCTGTCGCTATTATTATCCCCCTAACAATTGACTCCATCATCTTTCTATCTATAGCAATCTTTCTTTTTTCTGACCTTGAATATGTTTGTACCCTTATCTATTTCTATCTCTCAATCTACCTTATATCTCTTAACCAATCTATTACGGTATCATTGTATTGTATTATTTGTCTCATTTTTTCCCTCTATCTGCAATTTTCCCAATTAATATTTTTGCGCCACATTATATCCTTGTACACAGTCGTATAACAATAAAAAATATAATTAAGTACTACGATGTTTTCAACCTTTTGCATCTACATGATTTGGGGTCAAGATCTGCGTGTTCAACACTTTCCACTTTATTTTCCGGTCACTGTCAATCTTTACATTAAGTACATTACAGTGAATAATTTGTTGAGGTAGGAAAACTTAGCTTATAGCTACTTTTATGGGAGCTGTTACACCAACTTGTCAAATCCCATTCAATTTCTGGTTCGATGCTGATGTTGAAAAATTCTTCATACATAAAGCTCTTCATTGCATTTCATCGAACAATATAGTAACGAAACACTTGGTGGAAGACTTACGCTCTCCACTGGCCCCTTTGATGTAATAAAATTCATTCATTCAATGTATTTCACTTAAACTTAAGCTATTTCTGATTACCTACAAACAGCTGGCATGTTATTGGCTTGCGTTTTAATTGTTCGAGTTTGAATTTTGTTGCTAAATTCTTGTGATAATGTTATCTCAATTATTCTTATATAATCAAACACTACAGTTACAAATACGAATACTCGCAAATTTTTATTGGTATTTGTAAACAATACAAGTTCTCATGAGATGCATCCCAGTAAACACTTCGAAGGTTGTTTTATATAACCGCTCGAAGAGTTAAATAGAAATTTGAGTTATATTTGACTTTGGCAAACAAGAAATGACAAGAGATGGCATGTGGCGCATTGTGTGCTTAAAAACAAATTTGCACTTTGTACACGTCTTGGAGAACTCCCTTCATGGCTCAAGTGTTAAGAGCGGCTGTCCAAACATAATTCATGGAATGGTCGGGGTTCAAATCCGTGTACAAATTAACCAAAACTGGTCTGATGAGGCTATGTATATATGTATGTGAATATGTATATACGTGGTAATAGCCGAAACATATGTCACCAATTACCAGGTTAAATTGTTCCATTTGTAGTCTCTGTCATGTTTGTTAAAAAGCATTGACCGATTTGTGAAATTTCACACAAAAATATCGGTTTCTGCTAAGACTGTACAATTCGATCAAAATATTGTTCAATTAATGAATTTCGTATATTTTTAGGGCTTCCAAGTGCACGGAATTTTAGGTCTTTTTGAAAAAGCCGAGATTTGGATGATTTTTGTTACTTGTACTTAAAATTCTTTTTAATGAATAGAAAAAGTTTTACTCACATAACAAAATTATTTTTCAATATTGCTGACCAAAAAAAAAAGTTATTTTCCTAAGAAAATGTATGAAAATTAAATGTTTTTTTGGGTAATTCCTTATTTTCAACATAGCAACCGTGTATATTTCAATGTTTTATAAGCCGTTATTTTTATTATTTGCGTGGTGCTTGGTACTCTGTTTTAAAGTTAGCTTAACTTTTATGAAATCATTTTCAATTAAAAATCAAAAAAACGTCACACAAGACAGCAACATAATATAGGTTTAAGTACTTAGTACTAAAAATTTATAAAAATTTCAAGTTCATCGATGATGATTTTTTAAAAATTCGAACATTGCTTTGGTGAATGAATATGATTTTCCAGCAATTGAAAATGTTTGCTGGGATAAGCATATGTAAATTAAAATAAAAACCATTTTTTAGCTGCTAGCAAAAACTATGTTTTTTTTTTTTTTGCTATATACATGAGACGATTTAGAAAATTTATGAATGGGCTTATGAATTTTATTTTACAAAAATCAATTCATTCTCAAAGAAGTTCATAGGAAATTTTCAGAATATAATATACATAATAAAATTTCTGATACAAAGAATTAATATTAATGCTACCAAGTATTGGAGTAAAATTATTTAACCTTTCGCATTTTTTTGTGTTCGGAGAAATTTATTTAAATTTTGAATAAAGCTGCAAGACCATTTGAGTGACTTAAATAAAATTTGTAAAATGCAATTAAAATTTAATATTAAGATTTCACAAGAAATTTTATAACTTGAATTATTTTCTGTAAAGTTCTTGTTAATTTTTTTTTTTGCTTTTCAAACCTGTTTTCGCTAAGTTTTTAGTGAGATTCATTATTCTTGGTAATTAATTATTAGAACGATGACTTGAGGAGTCTCCCAAAACCATTCACATCTTCTTTAACGAAAATACTAAGCGTGATTTTGCCTTTACCTTAAAAAATATCTAATGTTCATTTATAGAAAGTGCCCTTTCAATCAATTTTGAGCAAAATTTGCTATTGCATTTTCTTTGCAATTTTTAATGCCAAATTGTGCACAAGGTTTTTGGTTGAGTTTCAATTTACTTCATATCTCAATCTTATGCACCTGAGATAACTTAAGCAACTTTTTCCAGCAGCCACACTATGTATTATTTCAAAGTAAAAAAATCCCATGTTTTTCTAATGAAAATTTCAAAATGCAAATTTATTTTAATTTCCCATTATTAAACTATAAATTTGAAAACAAAATTACAACTTTGATTCCCACAACAGCATTTTCCAAGATTTATTTCTTCTTTGTGTACCATTTTCTTACTTTAATTTACATATTGACACCAAATCCTCATGGTAACCATAATAGATGTCGACGTGCGAAAAAACAAAATCCCCAAAAAAAAAGCGAAATCAGTTTGTAAAGAAAAACTTTTTCATCACATTATAGAGGACGACGGCAGATGAAAAGCGTTTTTCTTGCATAAATTTTATCAACACGATGGCGATGATGATGACGATGCTGACAACGTTGACTGCAGCTAGAACTGGCTATGTGATGAACGACAAGCGCACTAACATCTTTGCTTTAACAACAAAAAGAAAATAAATAAAAAACATGACAAGCGCCTGAAAATAGGCAACATTTTGCAAAGAAGTGAGCTAAACTTTTTAAAGGTAACTGAAGCTCAGTTTGAATTTAAGTGGGATGTACAGAGTTGAACACACGCGCACATATAGTTACTCAATGGAGGTGGAACAGCGAGGCTATCGATGGGACTACCCGCAACATAAGGAGAGAGAAAGAGCAACAATAAGGAAAAAGTTCAAAGCTCAAATCATGACAATTATTTTGTAAACATTTTAACTGCACGCTGCCGCCTATGAAACTATTGCAGTTACCTGGTAGTTTCTAAATTATGGTAAAGTTAGCAATTTGTTAGTTCGTAATAACTAGTAGCTGGCTGACCTAAAGGTGTTGCAAATAATAATGCAGTTTTAAATTACAAGCTGTAAACACAAATTTTAAATTTGCTAAACTTTAATGTCTAAACAAAATTAAGGATTAAATTTCAAAATGTTGAATTGAATCATAATGTTCACTTTGTTACATGATAAGCAACCGGAAAATATTTTTAAATGTCTTGAGTGTTGTACTTAGCAGGAACAACACAGTTTCCTTAATGGAAAAAATCGAATCTTTAATTTATTGACAAATTGATTTTCATTGTTCATTCATTACTTCTAAAGGAATCTACTTGAAATACCAAACAAATCCGAACATTGCCAGGGTAAATAAAATACACCACTTAGGTAAATTTAAATACAAATACACAAATGCACAGGAAAACACACTGGATTATTATACCCTGTCGGAAAATCGAAGCAAATGTCAAATACTTTTATTTTCATGGAAGGGAATGGTGTATAGTAGAATAGAATAGAGTATATAGAGTGAAGTAGAATAGAATAGAAAAGAATAGAAAAGAATAGAGTAGAATAAAATAGAGTGGAAAAGAAGAGCATAGTATCATAGTATAGCATACCAATAACAAACATAATGCTTAAGCATTAACGATTCTGATGCATTGACGCTGATGTTAACCTAAAAATTTAGTGTGGTACTCTTCAAATTGTAGTTTGTAATAACTTGATTTCGTTTGAAGCTTGATGAAAAACCTTGGTCAATAATTTTTCACATCGAAAGAACCTTCAGACAAACACCGTACGACAATTTTACACCCAACCTTTCTTCACGAAACTGAAAAAAATTAATATTTTTCAAAACTCCTCTTCCGTATGAAAAAACTGTGTACATCCTAATCAGCATTACCGTTTGTGGTATTTTCAGCACTGAATTGTCATTTTTTTTAGCAAAAACAACCTCTTGCTTTATCCTTTATATTTCATATATATTTTATATAGCATTATTTTCGAAAATATTAAGATATATATTACATCTTTGAGTAAATTTCCTACCCAAAATCTATTGGACTTTGCTTGTAAAGCTTTTCTTTTCTTAAATCATTTTAAAAATCATATCTGATGTTTAATCTATAAATGTGAAAAAGAGATGGCTACACTCGCGACGCAATCATTTTTTATTTAAGTGATGGCAGCATTGCCTCATTTTCGCGCAATTTTTCCCCACCAAAAATTTAAAATGATTTATGTAACTTTTTATTAAAAGTTTCTTATGACTACAGAATGAAAATACGAGTAAGAATACCAAGGAAGCAAAAGTTACAATTTATTTCTGGGTATATTGAGTCGACTCAAAAAGCCGAGCTCAAGATTATCAGCGTCTTACAGAAACACAACATCCGTTTTTAATTCATCGACCATTTTAGCAAAGTCATTTCACAAGCGCTTTGTGATTCTGGGATTTCAAGGCCCATGATATATTGAAATATATGACATGTGTGGTGAGATTAACGTAATATGTGGGCTCCTACCAAAACAAAATATTTAGTAGGTCGTAAACTTTCATGAAAGCAAATTAATTTGGAAATTTTCTGAATTATAACACTAAGTAGCTAGCGTGCCACACAGTATTCACTTAAAACGTTTACTCAAGGTACGGAAAATGTTATACTCTATTTCCTGAAAATCGCTTTTTTTTGTATCTTTATTTAAGTTGGAGAAACAATGAGGCCATATTTTGTTGCTAAAATTGTTCTCTATGAGAGATTTTTTCACCTCTGACAAGATAAGGTCCCCTTACGCAGATTACATCACATATGGTTTTATAGCACCGGAGCAATTGCTTACAAACGGGTGCAAAAAATGTTATTAAAATCGAATCCGTGGACAGAATTGATCGATCACGTCAGGATTTCGAGATAGTCTAACCCAAATATGCCAAAAACACGTTTTTCACTTCTTGATTAGGATATCTCACCTGACATGATGGAGCATTTCTGACTCTAGATTCGTTTCAACACACCAAAAAATTATTCAGTATAGTACCTATAAAACTTTTTTGTTGTGGCCTGTGTAATCAAATGAAATTTTTAGGACATTTTCACAATTTTTTTGTAAAACTAACTAATAAGTTTTCACTTTTCGATACTGCGCTTTTTAAAATTTTGAACATACATATCTACTCTTAAAGACCTTTTCGATATCTCGCTAATTATTCAAGATCATTAAATACGCAAAAAAATAAAGGAAAAGAAAAAACAATAAATTTACTCTTTTCTCAAATCTAGTAATTTTATAACTCTGATCTCTAAAATTAAACTTTAAATATCCTAAGACATTTGATCTGATTTTGAATAATTTAGCCAACTGAACTGTATGAAATAAAAAAAAACTTTTATCAACCCTTTCATTTTAAAGCCACTACATGTGAGTCGATATATTCATAATGATTTTGTATGACAAGGAATATGTTTGACCAAAGTGGTTTTTATGTTTTCATGACCGAATTCAACACCAACAACAACAATAAGGGTTTTTTTCGGATATACGACACCCACAATGAAATTATCTGTCAATTTTCATTACTGCAGGCTTTTGTTATTGTTGTACTTTGACTGTTTGGTCAGTCCATTCCGGATACAATGACACTACGCTATCTGTCCGTCAATGACCAAGTTCATGTGTTGAATGAGTAACAGGAAGCATCTCAATATATTGGCAGCATTGTGCCCATTATGTTGCATGCAATGATTTTGACAGATTTTACTTTGCCATTCATCTTTTGTTTTGTTAAATTTTTCTCTGAAATTTTACGGATATTTAAACTTCTCAATTGTTTGCCATGCAAATTGTTATGTTGTATTGGTATGTGTGCGTATACGTGCGTGTGTGTTTTAACTTATATCCTCATCATGATGTGTTTTGTGGTCATGTTAAATTGTGCTCTTTATTAAGTATGAATTAACATTTATGGCTTTGTGGCTTAAATCAATACGGTTAGAGTAGGTGTGTAGTTGACACAAACATGCACATGTTAAAGTTAATGATATCTAAAGTAAATGCTGAAAAAATATTTTGAAAGTGTATTTTCATGTTAAATAAATGTATTAGAACTTATTATTATTTATGTTTCTTTGAAAATATTATACCGGATGCGAGCTACGATTTTCTAAAATCCGTTCTTGGTTATATCCAAATCAAATTTCATCAAAATCAGTCCATTTGCTTAGTCGTGGAAACATATTTTTCTGTTCGGGGCGTGCAAGGGTCTACTTTTGAAAAAACAAAATGTTTTAGTAAGAACAATATGTTTAATAACAACTTTAAAGAACATTAGATTATCTAAAAAATTGACACAAGCTATTTGCTTACATCTGAAAATTTGGTAATGTTTTTCCTAAGTAAAAATAATGATTGTCACAGAAGCTTTGATATAAAAAAGTTTCATCGATCGCGAACTTGTAAAATTCCCTCAGTGTATATAATAAAATATATTATTATGTAAATTTGTGAAATGAGTTTGAAAAACAAAACCTAAACACCTTGTTACCTACATAAGAAATTTTTAAATTGCCATCAATTTATTAGATAAGAAATTGTCAGAAGTGAGTGATCTATAATTTTCCATCACCAGCAAACCGTAGGCTAAGAGAAAAATACACAAAATTGAATTATCGGCAGCAGTAAATCTTCTTGTTTCCCTATCAAATCATTAAAGTTTGCTAACCCCGAGTCATGTGAAGAGTAAATGCAATAAAATCTTAGCGCCTACAAGAGCGCTTTGTTGCCGCTGCTGCTACTGCTGCTGCTGCTGTCATAATATGCAACAAAAGCTCATAATTTCATTGTGTTATGGTGATAGCAACATTTTTTGTCACGCGTTGCTACTAAGCATAATATTTTCTTTTCTTATTATTATGCTGCTGCTGTTTAACAAACAATAGTTTTGCAATGCATTTTGCCCCATTTTAATCAACCCCAGTCATCATGATGCGCCGCTGCTGGCGCTGCTGGCGCTGCTGGCGCTGCTGCTGTTGCCACTGTTTCTCATTTTCTGTTGCTGCTGCTGCTGTTACTTCCTCATTTTCTTCCCTTTATGATCTCATTTTCAATTTCATTGCAACTATTATACAAAAAATGGTCACAGCAATGTATGCATATTGCTGCTGCAGCAACTGCTGCTTGCAGTCATGTTGACTCTGACAGCTACACTAACTGTTGTTGATGTGCACTCACAATAGATGGCGCCACATGATGAGTGATGCTGCCACTGCTGTTGCAAATGTTTGTTTTTTTCTGCTGCTGCTACTATTGTTGTTACTGTTATAATATTACGAAAGTGTCGCCTTATGCAATCAATTTTTCATCATGTTGGTTTTATGCATAAAATGCTTCATTTTTTTCCAACACCATCACTTCACTTCCATTGTTCCTGACCAGTGGCACGGTGGTCAAAATGTTGAGAAAAAAATATTGCACAACCTTAGCATGATGTTGAATGGATGCGGAAAGTATTTCAAGAAATGTTGATTGGCCTTTTGGATATGGGCAAATTCAAAATTGCCCAAAATATCATATTTTATAAAAATTAAAAATATGTCAAAAATCTGACAAAGATTTTGTTAGACCAAAGGCAGTTAGCAAAAAATGAGGTTTTTTCACAAAATCAATGAAGCTTTTGTTGTTGTTGTTTTTATTCATTTTATTAAATTACTAAGTAACTTAACTTAAGACACTTTCAACTTATCACGACATTAACCAACACAAATCAAAGCTATAAGTGGTAGCATGTATTAAATGCACCTCCTTTTTACATCAGCCGATGCTGGTTTATACAAAACTTTACAAAATTCTCGTGCAATTTTGAAATCTAGCGATTTTTCTTTTTGGCAACATCACTCTCTTCTCATTCAAGTGCTTTGTTTTCACATAGTCTACGAATAGCATTTTGTCATTAAAAATTTTGTCATTTTCTTTGTCAATTCCAATCCACTGTCTTATAATGCCTTCCATCATTATAGTTTTTATTTTTTTATTTTATTTTCAAATTTGCTGCAACTCTATAATTTTTTAATTTTTTTATTTTTCACCACTTTTCACATTATGATAGGAAATTTCCATACAAAAGCGCTGGTTATGAAAGCATAATAAAAATGACATGAAATTGCAGCAATATAATTGCAGAGTGGCTGACACTATCGCTGTTGTTGTTGGCTGTTTTTCCTTGCCACCGTTGGGTTGGCTGCACTGATTGCTTTGGTGGGGTTGCCACTCTTTATTATTTTGTGTTGTTGTTTTAATTATGAGAACTTTTTATTCGTTTCATCATTGCACTCTCATTTGTTGCAACAATAGAAAAGGGAGTGGAAAATGTGATACAAAAAAAATTGTAATTTTCTGCATTTTTTATGAGTAGAATTAACTGCGAGCTTAGCGTGAATCCTAATTAGTGAGGAGTTTTATTTTGTGGATTTTTTTTTATAATATCTTACCCAGTTTATTTATTTTTAAAAAGTGGAATTTTATAAAACGAAATTCATGCTGCTCAAACATTCATTTTACAACTCTTATGTTTTGTTTATTTTCTTTATAGTTTTGATTAAATCTGCTCTATGTTGCTGCTGAACTTTAACATTTAGGCTTTGAAGGTGCACAAAGCTTAAGCAAATTTTTGGAATATTATTTAATTTATTATTTAGGGAAAAAACTCCCTTATTTTTCTTTGAAACATTTTAATATAACATTTTACATTTCCCTTAAATTTGTTGGCTTATTAAATTTTTCGTTAGCTGCATCCTTTCTAAACTGTAGCAACAACTTTTCCGAATAAAAAAATACAACAACCTTAACTTTCAGATTTCCATGAAAATTTTGTGGTTTGCTCTTATGTAATACACTTGGGTGCCATTGAACTCACCAAAAAGGTAGAAAAGGTAGAAAAGTAGCGAAAGGTGCGCCATAAAGTCAACAACAGTGCAATAACAATAATAGTAAAATGTAAGACGAGCACGAGCAAGTGCAACATCAAATGTTGCACGTACTTGAACCCGACCGCAACAAAAAGTCATCAGCAGCAACAACGCTCAACTTGCATTCGTAACATAGAAAAACAAAACCATAAGACGTTAGAATGGAGCACACGCTCCATTAAAGAAATGCAAAACTTAAGGGAAATGTCATTGTGACCTCCTCTTGTCAGCAACCCTTCTTCTATATCTACGATATCCGTCAGCACTGCAGTTTAAGATAATTTTACCCTGAAAGTTTGAAAAATTAATTTAAATTTTAATGATGTTACCAGCTAATGCAGCAACAAATTGTAGCTTTTGTTACAGCAACAGTGAATTTTTGTGTTGCAAGTTAAGGGTCCGTTCATGTGTTTTTTGCTTTTCTGTATCGACGTTACAGAAGTTAATGAAGCGTTCAAGAAACTACAGCGCTACACTTTCACGCAGAAAACAAAGGCGATTCGTTTGCGTTAGACTGTACGTTATTTTTCAAATGTCCTTCAGAGACTTTTGCAACGTCTTAACTTATTTTTAATTTCAGCCCAGCTTAGATTGTTACCGAGTGCTAACATTTCCTTTCATTTAATTTTTTTTTGCCTAAAAAAATAAAAAAATAGAATAAAATAATATACACTAAGAAAAAACCATTCACGATTTGTTCACTCCGAATTTTTTTTAATGTTTTTTTCTGAAAATTGAAAATTTTATTTTTTCAGCCAAAAACATTCATATTTTTGAAATAATGGACAGTCTATAATATATGTATATTAATGTTTGCATAATCACCAGCTGACTGCCCTTAAGTCATGTGAAAATAACTGCTGGTGCTGTTGTTCAGAAAAAGAAAACTTTCCAAGCTTAATACCTAGATATGTAAATTTTTGCACTTTTGTTGGATTTTCTTATCCCATGAGCAGTGCCAAGTGCAACGACGGCGTTTAAGGATTTACTTGGAGAGAGCGAGATACACTGTGCAACACATGCCGCAAAAAAAATTAACTTTAGAGAGAACAAGATTATCTACTCGTATAGCCTTAAAATCATCCTTAGTTTCATTGTAATTCTTTTTCCCAATATAATTTTTGAAGTGAAAGTACCCCCTGGAGCAGCGATGAACAAAATATGAAAAATTAGCCAATTCTGGCTCTTTTCAACAAATGCGTAGAGGCATGTTTAGTGCCCGAATACGGTGTTAGAAGTTCAAATTGAACGAACGAAATCCAGTTGATATTCCAATGGTGCAATCTTTATCAGCTTCTGCTAAGCATATTGGCTGCTAGATGGTATACAGCTTTTCAGAAATCTTCAGCAAAAATGGTGTGGCGAAAGCTTTTGGCATCGCATTTGACTTTCTTTTCCAGTTGGTTTATGTATGTAATATAGTTTTTGCGCTTTTTAAACTAATTTTCGCGCTTTTGCGCTTACTCATACAAACATGCATGCTATATGCTTGTTCACACATTTTTCTCACATGACAGCGCATGACTGCGTAAATTTGCACAACTTTGCTTTTGCTAATGTTTTTTCTAGGATATTCATATGATTTTGCGATTTTTGATACTTTGACGCGTTTTTAGCGCATATTCAGACGCTTGCATGAGCTGCCATGTACTTTCGCTGAGTTCAGACGAGCTTACGTGTTTTCGTGTAAAGCGCGTTATAGATGTTGCTTATACGCAACGTGAGTGTATTAAAAAGTTTTGCACATTTTCATGCGTTTCCACGCTTTTGCGCACAGTTTGTTACTTTTGCATGATGTTACTCATTTATTACTCATGTTATTTATTGTCTTAACGCATAGCACTGTGCACCACGATGCACAATCGAAAGGTCGTATAAAATATAGTGGCGTAAATTGCTTGCATGCAAATGTGTGGCATCTTCTTGCCGCAAAGCTGCTAATCCCACAAAGAAAGTAAAAAAAAGCCAATTGCAAAAGAAAAGTTTTGCATTTGTTTTTTCTTCTGCTTTTTTTTTCTTCTACCACTATTTTCTTTTGCTTCTTTTTTTGCACAACCGTCAACTTATATTTTGTAGCAATAAGTTATTTGGTGCGCTATGCACCACCTAGCGGCAGACAGTTGCAACATAGCGTAAAATACGCAAATAAAACAAAAAAAAAGTAAAATAGAATCTTTAAGCTAAATAAATTATGCATTATGCTGCACAGATCGCACAGATGTTGCAAGCAGCAGAAGCAGCAGCAGAAAAAACACGTTGAGTTTTTAGTTGAGCAGCAGTTGAGCTGAGTTCATGTTAAATGTCCGCCAAAAAGGAAGCAACGGTGGTGGGTGTGGCTGTGCAAAAAGCCTTGACCTGCTTGCTTGTTCGTATTTTGTACTTGTTTTTGCACTTTCTATCCATACTTTCTTCTTTTGCTTTACGGTTGGCGCATAGTTTCTTTGCTCCTTTCTTTTTGTTCGCTGGGTGCACAAGTTTATTGGAAAAGTTTGATTTAATTTTCATTTCGATGTTGTTCTTTCTAGCAATTATGCTTTTTGTTGCTGCTGTTGTTGCTGTCGTTGCTCTTTTTTGCTGTTATATTTGGTAAATGGCTTGAAGATAATAAAATTAAATTGTAATTAGTTTTGAGTTATTTACCCTTAAGGATAGAGAAAGCAAATATTTTAATATTTAATTGAGTTTAAATTAACTGAATAATGAATTTTCTCAGAAATATGTTGCAATTGGGGAATTATGTAATGGTTGTTTATTGGTCTTATCAAATTGTGAATTAAATTCGAAATTTATGCGTTGCTTAGTGTGGCTGTTAATGTGAAAATCTGCAAATAACTATGGCTGACTGGGGTATTAAGATAAAAAATTTTCTTTTTAATAAAATTTAATTTTAAATAATTTAAATTTTTTTTAATATTTTGGTGTTAAGCCATGCAATTTTAATGAAAGTTTTTAGCAATAGTCAAATCTTTACATTTATTTGTCTTTTCGCATTAATTATAGCTACACTGAAAGCTTCATTTGTAGCGCTAAAAAATTAAATTTATTTTGGAAATGAAATACATAAAAATCAAATGTTTTAAATTTTAAAACTGGCTGTGTTTCGTATTGCTATCGCTGTTTTAATTAAGCAAAGTACAGAAAATGCACTTTTTTTGCAGCAACATGCTTTTACGATGCCAACTATTTGTTGGTTCTTATCACTCTTGTGATTTTTTTTGGAATTTTTTTTGCATGACATGCAATTTAATGTTCGTGACTTTGATGACATGAAACAAGCATTTCAGGTGAACACAAAATGCTTATGACATCCTCTATGGCAAAACATTTAACATCACTGCCATGCACTCTAATAAAAGAAGAAGAAAAAAAAAATAAAATTAGAAACGGAAATTTCAAACGAAGAAAACAAACAAAAGTTACTAAATTGTAGTCTATGTAACTTAACAAGAATTATGATTTATTTTCTAGTGTTTACACGAAATGCTCATTCGTTTTTTCAAGAGTTTATATTTTAAGAACCTGAGAGGTTATCTAAATCAATTTCTTATTACTTTAAAATGAAATTGAAAAATTGCAAAAAAAATTTCCATGTGCTATGCTTTAAACTCAAGTAATGACGTCACATTTTAGTGCACCCCCATACTGTGATGCAATTCAGTTTTGTCGTTTTGACTTTAACTTGCAATTTACTTGCAATATTTTTTAGCTGCTTGAAAATGTATGTTATGACGTTACATGGTTTGGCTGAAATAAATCAAAAAAATAAAATAACAAATTTCAAATTGGGCAAATGATAATGTTTTGTAAAGCTTAACTTGAGAAATTTTTTATTGAAAATTTCCAAATTTGTTTTTCGTATTGAAAGACTTCCTTTTAGCACCATAACTTTTGCACAGAAACTAAAATTATAAGCTTCACACATTTTATGCATATGACGTATTTCATGTCGAATGTTCTGAGCCAGAAATCGAACATAACCATTCTTAAATATATTTCTGTTTGTTCAAAAACTGGCTGAAGTAGAGAGGATAATAATTTGAGATGTTTGGTTGACATCCTTTGCTTTGTGTAGACAATTTTTTCCTTGAATTAAATGTAAAAATCTTGGTCCTAATGCTTTCCATAGAACTTATAATGGCATTTCGAATTGTTTTAATTATTT
Source organism: Meiosimyza decipiens (assembly GCA_963680825.1). Taxonomy (NCBI): domain Eukaryota; kingdom Metazoa; phylum Arthropoda; class Insecta; order Diptera; family Lauxaniidae; genus Meiosimyza; species Meiosimyza decipiens. The sequence goes on from OY804260.1 coordinate 76,704,202, forward strand.
CTCGAATATTTCAAAATTTGACCTTGATTTTTCAAAATCAAAAATGGATTTAAATTTTTTTTTTGGAGATTGAAATTTTTGATTTTTGTTTTGTTGATATTCTACAAAGAAAGTTTAGGTTCTTCTTTTTAAATACGTTAAATTTCCGGAAGCGTTTTTTTACTGTTCGAGAGAAATCTCAATGAACATTTCGGCATTTTTTTGCATCGGTAATGATTTATTCAATATATCTCGGCCTTATCAACATTTTTGGACACATTCAATACTGGCTTTTCCCTTGAATTTGACCGCTCCCTACCCTTTGTACAACCTCACTAATATTTTATACAGTCGCTACTGCAGGGTTCATGCACCAAGTTTCAGTTCAGTTCAATTCTGTTCAAATTTTGCGTGTAGCTTGACACAAACAATGTAAATCAGATTTTATAACTGTAGCTATCATAGATGCCGAAATATAGCGGTTAAAATGTTTTTATTGTAGGGAAGGTTCCACGGCCCATTGTCTAATCGCGTCCACATTTCATGAGGTTTTTACAATAGGCAATATACAACACCCCAGAAACTAATTTTAAAACTCTTGCTATCATAAGTTACCAGATATAGATTTTTAATTGTTTTTGTTAAATGAAAGGTGCCACGCCCCGTTTATTAATAACGTCCAAATTTGTGTCAGATGCTTAGCTTCGACAATATACTTACTTTCTAGTACCACATTACAAAACTGCTGCTATCATAGCTGTCGAGATATAGCTTCTTAATTTTTTTTTTTTGTATGAAAGGTGCCACGCCCCATTGTAACTATAATCCCTTCCATATTTTGTGAAGTGCTTGGCATAAATCATATGCATTCTTATACCAAAAAGAGTTTTAAATAATTTTTCAATATTATTGACTATTGATTTATTCAAAATTTCCTTGCTTTTTGTACATTATTTGATATCATTTGTAACTCTTCGTTTTTGTCGATACTTTCCAATTCTAAATGATACTTTTTGACGCAGGTATATACCTTCATATACTTACTACATTATTATATTAATAGTTTCGAACTAATATTCGATTTACTACATGAAAACATACATTGAAATAAGTGAGCACATATTTTGACATAGCTTCCTTTATGGGGCTACTTGTATGCGACATATGACTTTAATTTCCAAGCTTAAGTTAATGATTTTCTGAAAGTTCAACTTTTTGCGCTTAGTTATCGTTCTAACTAAAATCACAAAATAAATAAATCATGTGCTATACTAGGCTTGTTCTTGCTTCAGACTGCTTGTGATAATATTGTTTGGTTCATGTCCGTTACAAAAATCAATTAAGAAATCTGAGGAATTTTGGCGTAAAACTTAACACGCAAAGAAACTTTATTGCAGAACAGCAAATGTTGACTCTATTTAAAAAGCTTGAAAATGTTTTAGGTAATGTCAGAATCAACATCACCGAAATGCTTAAAATTTTACGCAATTCTTTCTAAATCGACAAAATAAGTAATAATTTTTAGAATTTCCTGCAAAAAAGTTTTTATGCATTTTTTATTGAAAACACATAACTGTTGGCCAACTTTTGGGTGCCACAAAATAAAATAACTCTTGGCTCAGTACGATAGAAAAAAAAACAACTGAAAATGTCAAGGGTCATAGAAAGTTTTGATTGGCGTAAAAAATTAAATTGGTTAACAAAAAAATGGACAAATAAAATAATAAAAAAAAATCGTATGTGAAAAAAAAAGAAATAGACCAAGTCAAACCAACAAACAAACAAAAAATATTTTGTTTTATTTACTCTACATTTATATTTCATTGATTTTCTGCAAACAAGCGCACATAACTAAAGCAACAACAACAACAAGAGTCAGCAACATCTGCGATGACATACAGCAAACAAAGCCAAGTGAACGTTGCAATGAAAACTGAACACACAAACACACACACACACGCGCACACCTTCCGGTTTATTGAACACCCCACAAGGCAGTAGCGCACTAACAGCAACAGCAACAGCAGCAGAGCTGGCAACATCGAAGTTTTACAGCATTGTAGGTGCTGATGATGATACCAATGACGTTGAGAACGAGTGCAAGTGAGTTGCCGAAAGGAGCCGTCTCAGTTCTATCGCAAAAGTGGGACAGGTGCTTGGCCTCTGTTATGTGTGGGGTTGAAAGTTAAAAATTCAAAATAAAGTAAATTTTATAAAAAGAGCACGTCGAATTTTAATAATCTTTTGTGTACTATTTACCAAGTGAAACTATAATCAGCAGCGTATAAAATTTTTTGGCCGATTTTCTTATAAACTAAATAAAATAAAAATTAAGCTAAAATTTCATTTAAAAATGAGCACTTAATCTTGGAAAACTTGAAAGTTTTACCTTAAGGAGAAAGATGATTTATCTAGAAATTATAAAATATTCAACTTTGGCATGATAGCAAATATTAATTAGACCTCAGGGGTGAATTATACCTAATAAAAATTAAATTTTATATAATTTTACAAATTAAAAGTGCAGCCATGTTGCAGCAATTTAAAATTATAACACCATCTAAATGGCATTCTGCAGTGAGCTCATCCATATTAAATAGCGTCATGCGTGCAAAATATCACAAGAACACTTAGAATACACTGGTACACTTAAAAAAATTTGCGTAACATGGTATTTAAATTCAAGCAGTTTAATAATATGACGAATCAGACATTTTATTTAAGAGTTTTCGGGTAACAAGTCTCTGTTGATATCGCCAAAAATCAAAACCATTTTTTGTTTTAATTATTTAATTTCTAGATAATTTATAATCTTGCCTTATGGTGGATTTCTTTAAGCAAAGTTTTATATTTAAAAATATGATATGTATGATGTATATGTCAAATGTCCTAAGCCAAAAACCGAGCATAACCGAATTCATCTCAAAAAAAAATCTTAATACAAGTGCTTTCAATAGATTTTGTAATGCAGTTGTTCTTGGAAAAATTTTTCAAAAATATAAATATTTGACCTTGGTTCTTTAAAATAAATAATAAATTTATCTTTTTTAAAAATTCAATTTTTTATTTGATATTCTGGCAAGCTGTTGTCTTAATTGCCATTACAGCAAACAATATTGTTATTATATATTTCAATGCTTAGGCAATTTTTTTTTTCAGTGTAAAACCTAATATTCGCGAATTGTAAAAACACTTACAATTATATAAATTGTTTAATGCGTTTGCTGTGTTCATGCGATGGGGTTAGAAAAAATGGAATGAAGTGAAATAGTTCTGGTGTATGTAAGCTATCTGCATTTACTTAGGCTGAGCACAGATTTGAGGCAAGCGAATCGATTAAAGAAAACTGACACGGCTATATGGCTTTCACACTGGCATAAAAAACAGCCCAGAAATTTTTATATTGAAAAAGTCAAGTAATGTCAAAAAGTAATGAAAAATGTTGAGCGATTTTAAAAATGTCGTAAGTTGTTGAAAATTGTTGACGAAGCTTAAAAAATTTCGGAAAACGCTTCAAAAATAACAAATATTTTTGTGAGAGTCTTTGGACATTAATGGCTTTTCAAAACAGGTCCGAAGGGCTATACGAAGTTGTTTTAAGTCGGCGTTCGGAAGTTAAAGAACAAATAAGTGAGGTACCTCCTATCTCGAATACAAAAAAACAAAAACAAATTCAAACCGCTATGACAGTTGCAGCTAAACACCATAAACGATATGTCTCGGTACCTATGGTAGCTATTAATTGGATGTATGTATGCATATTTCTTGCATTCAGCCACTTGAAAGGTATGGACGTAGTTTCACTACAGAGTGTGGCACCTCCCGTACCAATTAAGCACCTAAAATGCTATATCTCGGCATCTAGAGCAGCTGCAGTTGTAACATTTGATACATGGATGCATATCGATTTCATCAAGTACCTTGTGCGGTTGGACAATCAGGTCATAACACGCTGTATCCATGCACCCATGGCTGCTATAGTTAAGAAATTTGACTCCATTGATTTAAAAAGTTGGTACTAAAAGCCTCTAAGAATGTTGGCGGAATTTAACAATGGGGCATACGCGGGGGGAGCCGCGGGGAAACTGCTAGTATTATAAAATAAATCGTTACATCCCCACTAGTATTTTTTTGTGATTTGCTCTGTTGTACAAAGTCATTGGTATTGTATTTTCTCGGGTATCTTCACAGCAATTGATGAATTATTTCTTGTTACTCTGTTCGCGTCAGCACATTACATTTGTTTACTTTATGAATTGAAATATCGCAATTCCACAAATAAGAGAAATATCACACTTCAGCTGTCTTAAGTTGCATCGAACTTCAGCTAAGAGGCTTTTAAGTTGAAGCTGCATAAAATTTTTAAGTTAATCATACGTTACGATATCTTTATTATTTTTTGCTCACTTAAGTAAAATAATGACACATTCAATTTTAGTTTTTTATGAAATATGGAATTAACCAAACAAAACACTATGCTTGACTTAAAATATATAATTGATAGTAAAATATACCGCCGATAAACCAATAACCTTTGGGAGCTTTTTGTTCCAAAACCATTAATCTGATGAATATGTCAACGCGTGTAATTTAAAATAAAAAAGAACAGAAGTTCCGAGCATTTAAATACACATTATTTTCGCCTGCGAACTTCCCTCAAAAATGCAAATCTACATTTTAATATCACAATAACCAGCGATGCAAATATTTCATAAAAACAAAATCAAATAAAATTTAACTCCGCAAAAAATCACATAAAAATTATTACGCGTAATTAAGCAAAGGTTTAATTTTTTTTTTATTAACTCCACATTAAACACTTCATAAGTCACTCCATTTGCAAACGCATCAAAAAATCTGTGGCTATAAAATGTGTGACGGCACATGTGTGTGTGTTGTGATGGGCATAGATGAAATTGGAGGCTTGACTGCTGTTGTTGTGGTGATTGTAATGTTGGTTATGGTACTTTTTTTATGGCTTTGTCGTCCGCTGTTAATCGTTTGCATTGCCTTACTTTGGAAGAACACCACCCACTAGTGCACAGTAGTTATGTTTGGTAAAAATTTTTCATTAATTCGCAACGATCAGTGGAGTACTTATGTTTGACGGCCATAACGATCAACGGTATATAAACATGATTTTGAGGGTTCGCACTACACCAAAATTTATATTTTTAGTTTTTAAACTTTCAAATGTAAGCTTTCTAAAGGTTTCTCATACGTCATGTGATCAGAATTCAATTTGATATTATTAATGGATATTAAATAAAACGGGCTTTTGCTTCTTTATCACTTGTTTATTTTTGGGAAATTGTCTAACGCTATCGCGGAAATGCGCTAAGTTTTACATCCAGTAATTATATAGAAATTTTTTTTTAAAAAGACCACGTCATTCTACGTCGTCCGTGGATTTAAATATTTAAAGGGACTAAATTTCTTTTTGTTAGAATCACTTTTATTTGTAGACCTGAGTGTCTTTAATTTTTGGCGGCCATAAATAAAAATTGACAATATTATAGAGCGCAACTATTTTAAGAAAATTGTGTTTACTTTAGCGGTTTTAAGTTATATCGAACTTAAGTTGATAACAAATTTAAAATTCCCATATAATGCCATGTTAAGGTTACTCATGCAAATTTTTAATTAAATGAATACTCTGAAACCTCCTATAACAATTTTTGTGCAATTTTAACCCAACATGACCGCTTCACTTGACTTGACATTTCACTTCATTCTCTGATACTTCAACGTGTTCAGTTTTTCAGTGTTGTTTATTTAGGTCCAGTCGCATGCGACACTTAATTGCTAAGTGGGAGTATATACGTTAACTTGTTAGAGTAGATTCGAAACATGATTTTGGTTTAAGGACTATTAGTTTACGGCAGAATGGTATGTCAGTCAAGCGGATAATACGCAGCTAATAATGTTTTCTGTTTTGCCTGATGTTTCACAAATTTTAGTTAACTTTTTTTTTCTTTATTCGGCATTTGTTTGCTTAGATATTCTTTGTATATTTGGTTTTTTTTGAAGAACAGTCTGCTGTTGATGCCAAAGTATCTCCCACTTCACTATGTGCCTCCACCACGTTTGTCGCGCCATCTGTTAACCTTGACATGTATTGAACTCGTTGGGGTTGTCTGTTATGCTATCTAACCCTCTTTATAAATTCTGTCTGTATGTGTATTTAATATCAGTGTTGACTGTTTTGGAGTTTTATTAAAACACGTTTTGTCTGTATTTTTTTCTTCTATGTGCGAACAAAACGTGCATGTATTGTTTGATTTGTGTGCGTGATCCAAATTGAATTTGTATTGTTTTATAAGTACGTACATTTTCTGTCTACACATATTTTAAATAAATTCGCAGTCAAAATTGATGCATTAGAGATTTTGTGGACAGGAAAGTTTTTTAAATGTAGTATTGTCAATTGAACTCATATTTATTTATTTTTCATAAAAAATTCATTAGTTTTTAGCAAAGAAAATACACAAGATTTTTTAGAATTAGTAAGTGCTGTTTTCATTGATGAATACATAATAAAAGCTTAGATATCATAAAGCTTGGGATGATTCGGGAAGAGATTTTTAAGTTTAAAGTATCAACAAATGTATATGTAGACATGCTGCATATGAGATAAAAAATAAAATTAAATAAATATTTATGATTTTGACTATATTAAAGGTTTTAAAGTAACTGATATTGTTATATGTCGCGCACATAAAGTTTTCAATAAATTTCTCTTTCTATGGAAATGCAAAATAGTATGTTTACATAAGCTCTTCTGACAAGACAAGTTCATTAGATACCTCTCCGATTTTTTTTACAAAAAAAAAAAAACATGAAATGGCGCATATTTCTGCATAACTAACTCGAATCTTTTTTTTTTGAGTGTGTGGCCATCAATAAAATTTTAAATTATCGGTTATTAGCAGTGTGAAATTAAAGCCACCTGAGAAACATAAATCATATCGGTGTCGATATGTTACACTTCAAATTTTTTTGAATCAGGAGAAAACGGTATATAATAAGAGTTTTATGTTACTCGTACGACATGATATACAATAAATGTTTTTTGTTTCTTGAAAATATCTATTCATTTAATAATTTTGTTCAAAGTTGTTGGCATCAATAAATATTTATGCTGTAAAAAAACTATGTATTATTCGTACTCCATGGTACCTTTGCTTGATCACCATTGTAATTTTTTTTAAGTTCTTATGCGATGCCATTTAAATTTAGAAATTATTGTTGAGCATCTAAAGGAAAAATAATAAGATTTACTTAGGTATACGAATCCAAAATAGCATCAGCCTCGACATACTATTTTCAAAATATTTTAGTAGCAATAAACCAAAAACTTTGAGGAATAAAATATTAATATTACTCATACGACCGGATGAACAAAATTAGTTATTTTATCTTTGTACAAATTTTGGGAGCCAATAATATAATTATAGTTTATTTTTTAATATACCCACAGCATTATCTTTCAAAAGACAAGAAATTTGTTATATGAATAGCATTGAATCGAGTTGCAAATTCTAATTGGTCATAAGATTACTGTATTTATTTAATTTTTTGAGTACCTTAAAAACTAAGCTGTGATTGAAGTAGAAAAATATTGTCTGGAACTGCAAGATTAAAATTCACAATTTTGGCTTAAGTAAAACAAAAAAGTTTAATGGTATGACTTATGAAATTAGAGAAGTTTCTAATGTTTCAAGATCTTAGATAAAAATAAAGAAACCAAACTTTGGAATAAACAGTTAATGTTACTCATACAACATGTTGTACAAAAGTTGTTCATTGTATATCTACAGCATTTTTTGCGGCCAATTATAAGACTTTAAATAAACCTTGAGTGCAATAAGCAAAATAATATGATTGAGGCATATCGGAAAAATATTGCATCGCAACTACGATATTCAAAACTAAAATTTTCCTAGCATAAAAATTTGAAGCTGTTGAAACGACATGTCAAACAAAATAAAAATTTGATTCAAGCTGGATATTCAACTTCTGATATATACATATGAATATATATATTTTTTCAATATTGCTTCCGTGACAATTTACAACTCTTTAACACGATTTGCAATTGCTCATAACTTCCGATTACACACAATCAAAAGAAAAAAAACCAAGCAAATTATTTATTACACAACGTCGAAAGGTCAACGCTGCTGCAAAAGCCGTTAATTTGCTAACATTAAAATCATTTTTGATCGATGTTAGATATAAAAAAAATGACAAAAAATATTTATACTCGTACTATCCAATTACCCGCAGAGATTGAACAAACGTTTTAATCGTTTTCTTCCACCAACTCTTCAAATCGCTGTGTGGACGTGCCAATGGTAAAAAGATCAAAGAGCAGCAAAAAAGCAGTCAACATATTATGACCAATATTTTACATTACAATAAATGAAAATTTGCAGATGAAATAGTATGTTGTTGCTGGATTTTCAAGCTATAAATAAGTAACTACACAACTTAATGCCAATAAGCGACAAGATAAAAAAATATTGAGGAAAATATGGAAAAAAATCCTAAAAATATTGATTTATGCGGCATTCGAATGCACAGAGATCAAGCAAAGGTGGCAACAGTCATGGTGGTGGTTAAAATAAAGCAAATGTTGCGGGTGTATGCTGAAGTGCTTGCAGAGGGAGTATATTGCAACAGTTGCTGGTTATTGCTGCTGCACATAGTATGTGTTTCAAGTTGGGCGGTCAAGCACTTAGTAAGCGGTACATGCAGTTAATACATTTCAGTCTGAACTTTATAAAAATTCACACAATTTCCAAATAACAATGCAAAATTGAAAATGAATTACACACCCTGTACATTAATAGCTTAAAAGTTATTACTGGATAGCAGAAAAAATTGCAAAAAAAAAAAGAAAAAAACTAAACGTACCAATTGCATAAATTTAAAGATTAAACTTTAGCCTGCAATTTGACAGCATTTTGAGACCAATCGACTGTGCGATTTGGGATCAACAACGATTTGTGATCAACTTTTTACTTTTTATGCTTTTTGATTCGATCGATCGCGTTTTAAGCTGATGCTGTCGTAATGTTGCGCGCGTCCACCACCATTCTTGTGCAGTACAAGCCAAGGTGTCTTAATTTACGCCTGGCTGACTACACAGCGCTGAAAGATCAACTTTTGGGCCGCCGATTGCGAAATCTTTTTAGTTGCATGGCTGACTTATCTATTTGTCTGTCTGTCTGTCTGTCCATTGGTGGGTTTATTTTTTTCTGTCCATCAGCACCAGCAGCGTTTGCTTGCTGACCGCTTGTCTGCTGCATGGAATTTGGCAATTATTTACTATTGCAAAAATCATAATTTTTCACTTTGCAATTTTTTGCGTGTTTCTCGCATTTAATTGAGACACGTAAAAATGTTGTGTTTTCTAATGCAATTAAATTGCTTGCGCTGCGACATGTTTGGGCCAAAATATGCGTAACTTGTTTGTAGCGCACAGCGTATGTGTGTATTTTTCCACTTAACTTTTTTTCTAATGTGCGACGAATATTTTTTTAGCGTAGAGTTGAAATATCTTTTTTTATTTTTTAGCTGGCAAATAATTAGCAGGAGTAATGACTTTATTTTCCTGTTGCTGTCTTGAGTTGTCGACAGAGATGCGAAAATAAAAAAATTATAAAAATTTTAGTTAATAAAATTATATTGCCATATGTATATTATAAAATATTGAGATATTGTTGTACAAAATTGTGAAAACATGTAAGTTCATGTCCCACACGAATTAGTCAGACTTTCAGGATTTAGTCTTCAAAGCATCTAAGAACCTCTAAATGAGAGCGGAGATAAGAGACTAAATGAGCTACACTGTTTGTTCAAAGTTACAGCATTAAGTTGGAAGAATTTTTGCTGGTAAAATCATGAAAAGAATCAAACTATCATTCATGATTTCCTCTTTCTGAGCTCCATGCCATAGACTGCTGTTTAGTTATCAGATTTTTTTTATCAACATTAACGACAATGTTTAACGATTCGGTGTTAGAATATTCCACTAATTTAATTGGATATTTCGAAACCTATTTGGCTACTCATAGCTCTAATGCACTTTCACAGCTCACATCTTAATATCGTCAGTCTTTCCTATAAAAGCTAGAGCCGGTTTTAAACTCTCAAGTGTTGCAGTTATTGTACTTCTGAAAATTTTGGTAAAAATCAATATCTCGAAGAGCATAATGCTCAGAATATTTTAACCAATGCTTTAAGTGTTGAAATAAATCATCAAGATAATGCTTAAAGGCTGATGAAAACACACTCATTAATTCAAAACTTACATGATTTCAAATTTAAGATGTAGAAATATCTGCTACGCTACATTAATCAGTTTCAGTGGATTGATAGATATGGGAAAGAATATTTTTTTTCCATGGTTTCCACAAAAACCATTCACACCTTTTATGTACTTTCAAACATTATGACTGTGGCAACTCTTCAGCTCTTTGAAAAAACTTTTGTATCATTTCCATAACATTTTTGCTGATGTTTATAGTTTTAATGTAAGTTAAAATACTGAAAGGGGAACTTTTTCGAACTGAAACACAAGTTAAGAGTACGTCCGGATGATAAGTAAGAATAAAGGATTTTTTTTTTTGGTTCAAATATGTGAATTTTTTTGCAGAGAAATTGGTTACGCTTAATAAAAACTAGTGAGGGTATTGTCTTAAACCTCACCCAAAAATTTAATAACCCTGGTTTGACTAAACATACCCACACCGAATTTGGCAACAAGTAAATGTTACCTTTCTGTGTAGCTCTTTGAAGCTTATGCTTGTATGGGAAATGCCACGCCTATATTTCGGAATTCGCCAACGTTTTTTCTGATGCTAGACCATATGTCTTGCAGTTTTTGTGAGATTTGGTTTAATTAATTAACTACATATTTCGTTAAGTAAGACGTTTTAAGTTTTTGATTTTATGGGAATAACACACTCTCTAGTCGGAATTTGCAAAATTTTTGTTCAAAGTTTGTTCAATTAATTCTTAGTGTTTGTGCGAAATTTGGTTACAATACATTAAATATCGCTATCAATATAGCGTTGTAAATATATTATTTGTATGGGCGGTAGGCGTGTTTGTTAACCAATTACACCCATTTTCAATCTTAGGAAGCTTGTTTAAAGCCTTTATACTGAATGTCATTCAATTATATTGCTTAGTTTTCTCGTAATCGTGACTCTCAAGGACACACACGCAGGCACACATACAGATACCAAAGACGCAGACAGACAGACAGATAGACATACATACAGACATACACACAGACATGCAGCCATTGCTAAAGCGACTCAGTTGGTGATGCTGACCATGAATATATGCACTTTTCTATACCTGACACGCCCTTTTTTATGCGTTACAAACGAAATGAAAAGTTGAAATTCCCTTAGTGTAAGCTTTAGGGTATAATAAAAATAGATTATAATATAAAATGTCCTCAGTCTTTAGTTCCATTCCTAAATAGTTTTTAAATATTTGTACAATTAACATAATTTGTTCTTTTCTTTTCAGGTAAGTGAATTGTATGAAAATCGGCTACTATTGTTTTAAACATTTTCATAATAATAATGCTATAAGTAGAAGTAAGTTGGTAAGTACTCCAAATACTATCTTTTCTAGGGTTCTAGATGTACTCAAGTTAATAGTTATGTCTAACAAAAATACTAAATAATCGCTCATTACTGAAAGTAAAAACATTCATTGCCAAAATTTAAGTAAATTAAATTTGCACAAAAAACACAAAAAAAAAAAAACAAAATGGTATAATATTTCAATACCTTTATTTTGAGTTTTTGAAAAATTCCAAAAAAAAAAAATAATTTTCAAAACATAGAAATAATGAGATATACTAAGATTCCATTTTGTTTTGAGTATATTTTTTACTGTTCTTTTCTTGTGTAGATTTCAAAACTCATATTTGAGTTTTGGGCAATTTTTAAGCTAAACTCAAAATATCAAATTACATATCGTAGTTGAAAATTTCAAATGGTTCAGTTCCATACGTTTTGCCTCATAATGCCGCATATATTATATTGCAAGTGTAATTTTTACTCCGTCATCCATTGAAGTTATTTAAAACAAAATTACGGCAATGCTCGCGCGTTGTTACGTGCACCAGTATTTTTAAAAATGTAATTTTTACCTTGACACAGTTTAGTTGCAAGAAATCAAGAATAGAAATGGGAATGAGAAATCCTAAAAAAAATGAAAAGAAAATGCTGTTGGTGATGGTATCCTAAAAAAAAAGTGAAATGCTGCATTGCATAGAAAATGGGAGTGTCGCCGACAAGGTATTGCTATTATGTGCACCAATAGATGGCGTGCGTGCATGCAATTCATTTATCTGAATGCCAATTTAAGGCACTTTGACATTTTAACCTACTGTTGATGGTGGGCGCCAAAAACTATGCACATAGCAAGGCAATTTCTTGACAAAATTGATGAAATGATTGAATGCATGTGTTGGCAAATTATTGTAAGGAACAAATGCATACTTTGTTTGGTTTGTTCTTGGAAGAAATTGGCGGTTGCACATTATTTTTCGGTATATTTAGAAAAGAAATGACTCATTTGTAATAGCTAAGGCTGGCAATAATAAATGACGTAGATATAAAAAAAATTACCAAAATTTTGCAAAAAAATAAAAAAAAAATTGACTTTATTTGAAACTTTTCTTAAATGATATGGTCTTTTATAAAAATTCACGCCAAAACCAATTACTATTTGTTCCAAGAAATAAGGCTCAAAGCCGTGTATTACGTGTACTGGTGACTTTAATTTTTATGTGCATAGCATTTAACCTTTTCAAGTGACTTTCCCTAAAGCTCTTAATTTTTTGAAATACAATACTTGGGTATCACATACTGAAAGACCAAGTGCTTTAACTCAATTATATTTCATAAAGTTTGCGCAATAACTCAATTAAGTTACATCTTCTCTGGCGATATTAATCTCACTTGCAGTTTTTCGTTGTTGTTGTTGCTATTGAATATCCCCCACCGTTTTACGTGTGGTTGTCACATTCTTAATAAACATTTCATTAGTCATCAACGTCAACACTTTGAGTTGTCAGCACAGAAATTCGAGGGCGAAGACAACGCTATGTCTTGGCGTACAGCAATGGCAACACCGGCAGCAGACGTGCAAAAGGTGCATAAACAGGAGAGAGGAAAAACAAAGTTTGGAAATTCCAAATTTGCAGGTCAATGCAATTCACGTAAGCGCTTTATTGGCTTGGGTTGGTTTGACAAAACCTGAAGGTTGTTGCTAAAATGCTGCTGCTACGTAGCCAATCAAAAAGAAGAAGAAGAAGATATAGCAGCGAATGCATGCAGCAGTGACTCAGAGTTAGCGACAGTGTAATACAACTATCGATATTATTTATAATAAGTGAAACGAAAGAAGTTTTCTTTGATATATTGAAGTAAGAAGTATCGTAAGCAAAGTTGATGTTCTCGAGGACTATAAGCAAATGCAACTGCAAGAAACGAAAATTAATACTCACCCAAAATTATAGAAAAATTTCTACAAAAACGAAGTATAAATCTTTTAAAAACAAAAATTTTCTATCTGGTCGATTGTCCTTAAGCTTAAGATTTTGTTATGCTTTTTAAAAAAATGCTGAAAAACTTACTGCGTTTACTTCTTGAGCATCGTGTATTTTCTATAAAAAGTATCGAAAACTCTCAAGGTAAAACAAAACTTTACAGTTTTATTATATTTTACAACTTGTGACTCAGAAATTCACCTTAGAAAACTTTGCTGGCATAACTTTGGCGAAGACAGAAAAAGTTTGTGTTTCCAACATCAGCGAAGAACTTGCGTCTTGGATGCGTTGTGTTGGCAAATTTTTACCTTCCTGCAGTTATTTTAATTTGATGATTTTCTTGGCGACACTGACACCTCCACCAGCACCACCCAAATGCACCTTCTAATGTTTTTTTTCTCTCTAAATTTTTTATATCTTTTGTAACACTTAACGTCTTTGTGCACCTAAATTACCTCAGGATGGTTAGATGGTGCTGCGCTTAATTAATATATGGCATAAAGTTTTAGCAATGAAGTCTCTTTTATCGTTTGCAATTGTAATGAAAATTAATTTGCGTCCATTGAACCGGCCAAGCTGTTGTAGACTATTGGCTGTTATTCAAGTAGTTGGTAAGAAATGTTATGTCTGGTAGAAAATTAGTTGTCATTTTTTCAACTATTTAGTTCAAACTTACTTTAACGCTATATGGGTTATTTCCAAAAATGGCAACAGATTTAATTTCTCATAGAAAAATTCACCATAAACTGCAAATTTCTCACATTACTGGATGGCGCTGTGTTAGAGACAAACACTTGACATCATAATCAAATGGTGTCGCCAGTTCACTCCTTCATTTACTCATACACTTTGGGGGCTGTCAAACATATCAGTACACACCCACCCACAACATGTGACACACAAAGAAATATACACAAACACACGAATACTCAATTACACTTAAAGACAAGTTGTCGTCAGGCAGTGACAGCGACAGAGACAGAGATAGCAACAGCGACAGCGATAATATCAGAGACACAGGGAATTCTGACAGACAGGCAGTGCAACAACGGTACTTAGCATTCATCACAACTTTTGACATATGATGCGTCACCTGCTGTTTGTCACAGCAACGGGGGAAAAAAAAAGTTTTACATGGCGCTATTGTTGCTTGCTGCACCTCATCATTGATTGCAGTATCGCATTTTGGGTGTCGTCGTGCAGTATTCTCGAAATCTCTGGAGATGAAGTAGTAAGCGAAATAAAGTGAAAAGTTGATGCTGAAAGCGAAAAGCAAACTCATGCGAGATTTATTCACTACGTGCGGTTGATGGTTTTCTTGTAGATTTTATGTTAATTTCTGTAAAATTTATTAAATTTTATGCAATTGCGGCAGTTAAAAAGCGTTATAGTCGTTCTTATGTGCGATTGAGATAGAGATGACTCAAGGTAACCCACACATCATTTGACAGCTGGCTTGACATTTCAAGAAATAGTTGTTCTTTGGCTTAGGCATGAGGTGTTACTAATTGAGATTGTAAGAAATAAATATGATAAGAGATAGGTGGGTTATGAAATTTCAACAAAAGGTTTCAATTATCTGCAAGTATCATAAAAAAATATGTTTAAAAAGTAAAGGTCATAGCTATATATATAATTTTATCGTGGGGCAGTGTTGGATCTTCGTTACGCTCTAAGTTATATAATTAATACGAAGAATGTCTGGAATGACTTTGGAACTGTTAAGACAGATACCATCTTTATCGCATCTGCCTTTTATATTAAAAAAAAATTATATACAAAACAAATAAAAGCAAGAGGCAGACAGTTTTGCTACTGCGTTTAGGAGCAATTATTTATTGATTTTATAGATTTATAAGACTTTATCGTCAGACAGATTACGGCTATTAAAAAGATAATGTCATGAGAAATGAGCGAAACAACATCTGGCACTTTTTTATTGCTGAAATTAAAACCGGCACTATTGCAAACATGTGAAAAAAATAATTGAGTACTTAATCATTTTATCGTGTCTGCCTCTTGACTAACTGGTTCCTTAACTAATGAAAAACATAAAAATGAGAAGGAACGACTCCAGCTACATGTTTTTGGGGCTATATCTATATAAAACTAATACCGCGCAAATTCGGTTATACTATTCTATTTTTTCGTTCATTAATATTAGAATTTTTATTTTTCTTGAGCATTCCACGCCAAATCGGCGTTTTGTTTTGCATCTAAGATTATTGTGAAATTTTTATTTGCTTTAAATACTGGTTCAAACCGGTCTCCACAATTTTTTTATTTATTTTTTCTTCGAAGTAACGAAAGCCTTTATCGCGTCCACAAAGTTCGCTCCACTGCCGATTCTCGCCAAACGAAGTTCGTTAGTTGTCAGTCAAGAGTTCAAGCGGTGTCAAAAGCCAAGTCAAGCTCTATAAAGTTCCAACCGAAAGAAAGTCTAAAAATAGAAATGAAAACAGCCTTCTCAATCCCAATATGAAGTTACTTAGAAAAAGGCCTAGCTGCGCTCTGTGGCATAAACTCTTATCTACAATTTCTAAAGGTTATTCATTGTCCTACGAGTACATACCATGGCAGCTCTTAATTAACAGGAAGAGATTAATGCTATTTCTCTCAAGTTCTATGTTTAACATAAATTACCCAAGCAATGTCTTAAAGGCAATGTGATTACTAAGCATATCAAACGCTTTCTCCAACTTTAGATAAAAATAGAATCCAACAGCACTGAACAAATCATAGCTCGTAGTATTTATTGTAACCGGAATCGAAGAAGCTAGTAACTTCTAGCAATTCAAAGATCTGTCGTCAACTATACAATGCCAAAATCCAGCTTTACAAAAGTAGTGCTGGTAACTTCTCTAGAGCAAATACATTTAACAGACGATATCACAGCGATCTATGCTCACAGCGATCTATGCTCACAGCAGAAATTGAAGCATAAGAGACGCTCTGAGAAAACCATGTCTCAAAGCAGAGAATAACGCTCAAAATTGAGTAGCATTGGAAAGAGAGAACAAATATTGGAAACTTCCAAGCTGGAAGCTATGACAACATCAATAACAACAAATGGGAAAAATGAACTTCACTTAGGTGATTATCACAAAATCTAACTGGATATTGGAATTGGTTTCACTGGAATTGGTGGAATGTCGTTTTCGGAATGGTCAATGGAAGATAATAATTGAGCACTTGATCATATCAACGAATGCGCGAACGTAAACGCGCAATGTAGAGAATAAGCAAAAGTAAGCGTCAAAAAGAAGAGTGTGGACGAAAGAAAAATGTGGTACGGAAGACAAGTGGTGGTGTCGAACAAAGTGAGGTTGAATTTGAAATGAAGGGGCTCTATATAAAACACAAAAAAAAAAACAAAATAAAAAACAACAATAAAAATGAATCGTTGTTATGTCTGACGTTATGACGTTTAAGACAAAAAATACAAACACAACAACGAAGAAAAAAGAGCAGGAACAACAACAAGTTCTTTAACTTATGCATTGCATTTAGAGGCAACAAATATCAAGTTTTTATCTTGGACCCACGACGCTCTGTCGCATAGACTGTCAGTGGTTTTGCTCGGCAGTTTGTTTGTTGACTGTTTGGCTGACTGACTGACTAGCTGTTGCTGTTCATGTTGTTGCTACTTGGGACACTAAGAAATCGGTTGTTTGCAACGATGATATGAATCAAAGTAAATACAAAAACAAAAAAACAACAATCTCAGAAATAAAAACTCTATACATAAAGCAGCGAAATAAAACAAGAAATGAAAGCCATCTCAATAAAAACTCGATTCATGAGACGAATGCATTTGTGTATCGAGCTAAGTTACAACAGCTACAACATTTGTAACAGCAATAACCACTAACAACACAAAATGAGGCGAATGAACGTGAAATGAGCAATTTATGTGTTTTTTTTTTGCAAATTTCAATGTAAGCGGAGTTCAACAAAGAGCGGACAAAAAATTTAGTTTTTTTTTTGAAGCATACTTTTGTGCAAAATTTTTGGTTTTTACTATATATCAAATTTCAAGCAATGCTCTAAAAAATGAAAACTTTTTAAAGGTTTAAGCACGGCGCGGGATTTAATAAGAAGATCTATATATCAAATTATAGGTTTTTTTTAGAATATTTTCTAAAGCTCATAGCCAACAGTTTTGAGAAACAAACAGAAAACATGATGGACATAAATATTTTATTACGAAAACCTCCAAAAATAATTGCGTTAAAGTCGACATTTTTATTCAAATCATTGTTCTCATTATCTTCGTGTTCATTCTTTAAAAAATTTTATTTTTTTGTGTCCAAATAAAGAAAATTACGAAATGTCATTATCAAGAAATTATTATTTTTGTGTAAAAAGTGTCCAGGATCGTTGAATAAAACGACACAAAATTATAATATATTCATAAAAATTTATTTTGTCGCCTTCAGAGTAGCTTCCACTGCTTGCAAATGCACCAACGTTTGATACAGCCCTTCATATATTTTCCTTAAGTTAACTGAACAATGGTTTTCAACGCTTTCAGCAATTTTGCTTTTATAGCTACAACTAACTCAAAGTGGCGCTCCGAAGTGTTAATTTTAGCTTCGGAAACAGGAAACATTCAGACGGAGCCAAATTAGGTGTGCACCAAGCCATAAAATTTTTTGAATTTTTCACCGAAGCAGGTTCAAATCTTAGTCGAAACAAGTTGTCTTAGTCAAATCATTTCGGAAATAAAAATTGTCAATAATAAGTGAATAATTGTTCCAATACTGTTCAGCTGGCAGCTCTAATGTTGAAATGTACTTAAATTTGAAATTTTATTATATATATCAAACATACAATCACTGCAATTTTTTTATCGTGTATTCGATTCCAAATTTTGTTTTTCTAGCAAGATTGCAGAATCAAAAATTTTTGTGTTAAAAAATAAAAATATACTAAAATATTTGAAGACTACCACTTGTGTAAAAAAACTTAAGTAAAAGAAGTCAATTCGCTCAAAATATGAATGGGAACACAGTACAAAAAACAACAACAAACAACGAACAGGTTGTATGGCCCAAAAAAAAAAAAAAAAATTTACTGCCGACGCGTTGTTGCAATCTGGTGCCACTTTTAAGCCATACGAATCTATCATTTAACTCAAAGTGTACCAAAGTGAACGAGTTGTTGTTGTTGATATCCAGTTGAATTGAAGTATGAGGCATACATTTAAGGAGAAAGTGTGCATTCTTCGCGTAACTTGCTACAGCAACACACAGTACATTGAATTCGAAAAGCAACAACATCCTCTTCAGCATCATTAAAGTAGTGGAAAAAAAGAAGAAAAATGTTGAAGCAGAAGAAGAAGAAGCAGTTGAAAAAATGAAAAAAAAACTCTAAAGTTGAAGATGAAAATGTTCATGATGATGAAGTTGATGATGATTATTGTGATTGTATGATGGGAGCCAACCGAGAAGTACGAGTAATTTCAATACAACAAACTCTGACGGCTGACCAGCAAACAACGTAGCGATCAACAAAAAACAGAAACATAACAAATACGCAACGGTCATCACACGATGTACATTCATACGTACATAAGTGTATCTGTAAGATATGTATGTATGTTGGTAGAGTTGCCATGTACTACATTAATTTGTTCAACCGAATGGCGCTTGCTCATCATCTTAAGTTTTAAGTGTTGAACTTTTCAAAAACAATTATATGTTCTCCTTAGCAGCCCTAGAGTTCAATGCGTTCACGTGTTAGACTACTGTTTTCCAAGTGTCCACACTTTGCAAAAAATGAAGTCTTTCTTCCCTTGTATATTGTTGTACTTATAACATATTGTTCGAAAATGGCAATATTCTCTCTTCAGCAACCTTTTTTGAGGGCTTATGCGCAAATCTTATGTTTTTAAAGTTTTCTAAAAGGTCAATTTCGGAGCTTTTATATTTATTTTTTTTAACGAATTGTTCAAAAGCGTTGGGATATTCTCCTCAGAAATCGTTAACTATAATTTCTTTGAGGTATAATGATAAGCAGTTCTTAAGGCTCTAAATTAGAAAACTTTCATGGTCGTATTTTATTACTAAGCAAACTGTCTCAAAGTTGCAACATTTCCTTCTCAGCAGTCGTTGAGTTTAATTTGGTTTACGCATAAGACTTTCGAAGGTGGCAAAACTTTCTTCTCAGTAAACAGACAGTAGTATAGTTTCTTGAATGCTTATGTATAAATAAGACAACCATCTTTTAAAGCTCAAAGACGGATGGTTTTGAAAGTTATACATGCTTTTTGATGAATTGTTCAAAAGCATCAACATTTTTTCCTAGGCAGCCCTTAAGTTGAGTTAGCTCCATAGTTTTAAAAGTAATCAAACTCCCTCTCACATTGCAGAGTAATATTCGAAAAATTTTTTGCTTAAGAATTTAACGTGGGAAAATTATTTTAGAGCTGCGAGCGCACAGTTTTTGAAATAAAAGACTATTTCTTTATGTGCTCCGTAGTTCTTAGAAAGCTGTTCGATTCTTAAACTCTCTTCTGTATTTCACTTTAGTATTTTTTCAAGTTCACAAAAGTGATAACAACTCTTTTGTTAAGCTCTGATATGAAAGTCTCTGAAGTCAACACACTAACTTTTCATTTGTCATGAAGTTTCTATTAAGTTCTTCGAAAGTTAACCTTACTTACGCTTCAGCAGCCCTTAAGTGTTAATCTTTAGAGACTCATGTATGTGTGCTACCTATTTTTAATACCAAAAAAATGCATAGTTTTGAAAATAGTACCAAAGCACTTAAGCACAATTTATTCGACTCTAAGGTGCTTGCGTTAAAACTAATCTTTCATTAATTCATTTCTCGCTATAATTCCAAAGAACTATTTCGTTACTTTCACCTATTGTAGCTAATAAAATTCACGCTTTTACTTGTTGGTTGCTAAAAATAAACTACGGCTACATAAAATCTAATGATTACCTGGCAACTCTACTTTGAGCTGCGACACCAGCAGCGCTACAGCAATTTCATCTTCATAATCTACGGCATCAACAGCAACATCAACGCAACTCAACGCATTCAACTATGGGCAGAGCGATGCCGAAGGGTTCAATGACAGTGCCAAAAGGCAGAAAGTAAATGCGATGCACAAAAAACTGAAATACCAGCAGCAACAAAAACAAAACTTTTGAAGAAAAAGCAGAAAAAATTAAGCGTGTAATAGATTGGAGCGAGAGGGGACAGCGCTATACGTGAAATAAATGACGTGCGTTTGCATCTAAGAGATATGCGGGATGTTGTGTAAATATGTGTGTTTCCCCATCCGTACATATACAGCCAGTGCGTGTGTGCGTGAACAAATTCTGTCTGTTCTTATCAAAACTAAAGACTAAACAATGACAAATAGGGTGGGCTCTGTTGATTATTCCAACCACTACTGCTGCTAACACCGATGCTGCTGACACCGATGCTGCTTGCAACATGATAAGCGATAATGAGATTTAATTGAGTGGCACCACGTAGCGCTGTGTGTCGGTTATTGCGATAGCAAAGCGTTATAGCGTAACTGCTGTATAATAAAGTTATTAAATACGGCGTGTTTTTCCCATTGAAAAAATTAGGTAAGAATAATGAAAATTGTTGAGTAATATATGCCATTCTTTATTCTTCAATTAAATATAAAATATATGCTCCAAATACTTTTATTGTAGCCATAGAGCCCCTATTGCACAAATTGGTTTTAGAGTGACACAAATTTGTATTTCGCATTTAAATTGAGATTAAACGATCCCAGCAAGAGATAATTATTAATAATCGCATTTGTTATAGTGAGTTAATTGTTAAATATTTTTTAATTGCTAAAAAAATAACACAATGGAAAAGTTGTGTAAGTTTTCCATTAGTTGGCATTATGTAAAAATTAAAATTGCCAATCCAATTATAACAAGTTACTTATCCGCT
Source organism: Meiosimyza decipiens (assembly GCA_963680825.1). NCBI lineage: Eukaryota > Metazoa > Arthropoda > Insecta > Diptera > Lauxaniidae > Meiosimyza > Meiosimyza decipiens. The sequence goes on from OY804260.1 coordinate 76,725,698, forward strand.
TCGTGGCGCGGTGACAATCAAAAGTTCATTTTTGTATTCTTGTGAGATATTATATTGTATAGGAGGTATCACGTCAACTTTTCGCAAAATATCTGTTACGTGCAGGCTCAAATTTATTGGGTTTGACACAGTTTACAGTAGTTATCAGAGCAGTGTTCACTGTTTTAGATTCCAATGGATACTCGTGTGGTGCTATCCACTTAAGTTGGAAGTATGATGTGTGAATCCCAGAGCTTAGACTTTGGGGTCTTACTCGTGTCTGGTATACGGATGGTTGCAAAACTTCTTGTTGAACATGTAGCGGGTGGTATCTAGATGACGAGGCTTTTGCTACAGGAGAGATAACAACGGCTTTTGCAGTGGAGGTCTATGAAAGCTTATCGTCAAGAAATCGTGTAGGAAAGTAGCGAAATTGTTTCTTCATTTTAGAAAAAATAACCCACGACTACTACTAGGGTTAATTACGTGACATATTACCTGTGGACAACATTTGCATATCATCGATCCAACCTGCCAATCTTACCTTGTGAATGACGATACTATAGAGCATTACCTCTGTAGTGTTCTCGCTTTCGGGAGATACCAGATAAAATTCTTTGGTAGCGAAGTCTTGGCAATAAGTTTTATTCATTCTCTTACTCTATGGATACGTCTGAAATGTCTTAAGGAAACAAAGAAGTTTGAGTGGGAGTATCTTCTACTCTATTTCTTTTAATTTGCTTCCTCTATTTGGGTTTTAGTGCAATGGTTTTTGGACTGTGTGCTATGTAAGAAATGTTTCCACCCCACCAACAACATTAACTTTAACTTTATGCAAGGTATAACGCCCACTTGTCCACACTTGAGAGATCAAACAAAAAGCATAGCCATCCACCCTTCGAGTGCCAACTTCATGGTAGACGAATCTAACGTAGATAACTTAACTTACTTGGGACCTGATGACGCTAGCAATAAGAGCATCCATTCCCGAATTAATTAATTGTATGAAATCTTCTATCAGTTTCATAAAGTCCAGCAGTCTTGGTTTTTATCAACGACAACGGAGCTCGAAATCTTTGAGTCAAACGTGAAGCCAGTTCTTTTGTACGGCAATTAAACTTTGTAAATCAACAGCACGAGTTTCCACGAACATTTGTCTACGGCAAATTCTGAAAATTTGCTTGCCTAAGGTTGAGTTGCTTACCAGATGCTTCAAGATGCAATTTCCAAGCAAACCAAATGGTAAAAGTAGAAATGGATTGAGAACACGTTCAGGTAATCACCAACCGAATTCATCTAGGCAGCATTGGAGAGGAACCTTCAAGGTAGCATGGAAACTCCGCTCGAACAAGAAATACGTGAATCGGGGAAATGAAATGTTTGAGAGAATTAAATGTGCAATGAATGAGTTTTGTGGAGGCACTATACTCCACGAGCAGATAAATAACACAAAGCGAGTCTTCTTCCATGCAAATTTTGTGTTTCTGCTGAGTTCAAAATGCGGATTTTAAATAGACTTTAACTATTCTCCTACAATAGTTCAATGAACTTTATAAGCATGCTGTGAAATACCTGAATATTTGTGTTCATTTCCTTTCTCGTGGAAAATTTGTGCAAAATTTACGTGAACAACCTTTCACTTTCAGAATCCTTTTTCCCCAATTGTAAAAAAGTGCACACATACGAATATCTTCCAACCAAATCGTACTTCCTACTTTATCTTTTTTGCTGATTTGTTTAGCTTTTGTATTGTATTTTTTGCCAACTTACAAAATGTTGTCGCCATTAATTCGCAACACAATAAAGCTCATCTTCAGCAATATAGCAACGGCAGCAGTAACAGTAGCAGCAGCAAAAGCAGCCAATCCACTTAACTTCAGCAACCACCCCACTTTGCATGATGCGGTGGTGGGTCGCAACTCAGAGGTTGACTACTGGCTGGTTGGCTCTGACTTCTCTCTTGTCTTCCAGCATTAAAGTCCAGCATCTTGATTTTTATTGCAAATTGCATCTTCTGGTTTTTTTTCTTTATTGTTGTTTTGGTTTTTTTTTTGTCTTTCTGTTTTATTATCTTTTATTGCATTCGTTGTGAATGTTGCTTGCCGCCTTTGCTTCCCCCTAAGCTTCGCTTTGCGTTCAGAGCCCGTTTTCAACAATTACATGTTTTTGTTCATTCGATCCTTGGGTTTTTTTCTGCAATTTTTTTGTTGCTTTTCTTGTATCTTTATTTTCTTTTATTTTCCAACTACGTTTCGTTTTGTTGTTCCGTAGCATCTTTGTGAATTGCAATCCATGTCAGCAGTGTAGCTTGCAAAGCATCTGAAGCAACCAACCAATATAATATGTACGTGCATCTGAGTATCTGCTAAATACATTTAATAAAAGTTGTTTTCTCGCTTATGGATGTATTTTGTCAGCGGTGCAAGACGCAGCGGTTGCTTTGAGCGGTGTAAGATGCGCTGGGTTTTAGAAGGGGCATAATGTGGGGCAATGCATCGGCAAGGTAGTCTTTGGAAGCTGCATAGCATAGAAGCAAATTGCATATATCTTTAAGATACTCACATTTATATTACATCGCAACAACTGAGTTGCTAAGCTGTTCGATGTTATTCGCTGTGGTTGCATCTACAGCAACTAGTTGTTTTTATTACCCACTGTATTATTGCTGTGTGTAGTTGTGTTCCTATTTTATATTTTAATCAGGGTTTTCCCCCGGAATTTCCATTATTCTTCGTTGTTGTAATTGATTTGTGTTGCTATTTTTGAGATTGCCATCGCTGGAATTCCGCTTGTTTTATTGAATGAACGCTATAACAAAACCTGATGAACGATTTTTATTTGATTTTGTTTTCTGTAAAAAAATTCCACTAATATTTTAGCAACTAAAAAATAGTGGGGTTTTTAAGTATTGACGTCTATACTTTGTTCGAATCCTGCTGCTTTCTATGTGTCTTCTGGTAGATGTATCCAACCGTTATCTTAATACAACTGATTAGATTCAGAAATGCAGCTATTAATGGTTTTTTTAAGACATATTTCATCGAAAATTTTGCATTTGATTTGAGAGAAAGTGGATCAGTCGCACAAGTAGTGGCTCTCCGTTTTTTCATCATAAAAGACGTCCGCATCAGGATGGAGAGCGTCGTACAAACGAACAAGAGCATATTCCTCAATTGCCACAATTTTCAACTTTTGCCTCATGTACTGGTGGAGGGTTTCACAAAATGAACTTTATGCTTTGAATTCGATATAATTTTCTTGTTACAAAGTGATTTACAAAAAAAGGTTTTTCTGTGAAAAAGTATGCTTTGCCATGACGATGGCGTTAGAATAAAATAACAAAATATTTTTCTGAACATTTTACCCAACATACGACTGCTGCCCAAAAATTACAAGGTGACATCTACTAAATTACACATTAGCCTGGAAGGAAAAAAAGCTTTCTCTATGGAAATGCATCTTGTATCCTATGAGTTGGCATATATTTTTTTTGTATTGGCTCTTGAGCCACAAGCTGCATTCAAATTTGCATATCATTCTTATATCTGCAGAGATCTTTGTGAATATTGGCGCAAATTTTCAAAATGATTGCCAAATACAATGCAATCACAATTTACTCTCAATCATAAAAATTCAGCATTTGAATCGCTTAATATAAAGTATATTTCTTGATAAAAATCTACCAAATGCTCCTCTCCTATGAGCAAACATATTAGCTCTGATAGGACTATTTACAGCACATGGAAAGAACTTTTATTTTCATCATTAGCTTACCAAAACTAAGATAACAACAATAAAGTCCACAAAAACTGACCCAATTAAAAGACTCTAACGATAGCTAAAATACATAAATTCCTACAATTGCAAATGAAACTCATTAAAACTACACAAAAACACACACACAAACAAAAGCAACACACAACTACAGGTGATATAAATTGTCGCTAACTAAATTATGAAAGCGAATGGGGTACCAGAAAAAAAATCCTTTGAATTTTTTTGGCGCAGGTTGCGCTCGCAACTTGGAACAGCATCAAATGAGAGCAAAAAAAAAAATTAAAAGATAAAGAATCAAAGGATGAAAAGGAAATAAAAATAAAAACATTAAATAGAAATTGAAAAGGTACGTGCACAAAGGAAAGAACAACAAGGTGCAACAAAAAATCGACAACACGCAAGAATAACGTGAACTATGACCTGACCTAAGTTGACCTGACCTAGCCTACTTTGAACAGGGCAGTGCTTAATCAGAATAAAAAAAGGAATACGTCGATGTGCTGCTACACAGAGGAAAAACAAAAACTGTTGGTCAATTTCACCATGAAGTTCTTAGTTCACAGTTGATGCGAGTAAAGTTTTCTATCAGAAATTCTAAAAATTCCATATTTAAAAATTATTTTGACGATATTTGAAATTTTTTAAGTTTCTTCGAAAACAAAAGCAATAAAATTGTAATGTAATTTTAAAAATTATAAAATTTCCATACACAAAGAAAAATCAACACAAATAAAAAATTTTCTTTAGAAGTAAGCAACAATGGATCTTAGTCTACAGTGGGCACAGCATATTGAAAAGAAAGTATTGCTGTAATAAAACATATTTTAAAATCAACAATATGTTTGAGATGTCAAAATCAAAATTGTGGTGTCACTGTCAGTTGTACTCAGCAAGGTTTGCAATTATTTAAAAAAAAAAAAATAGTCTGACAGCTGACAGGTCAGGGTTATTAAAAAATGCGCTACACGAACGAACAGTGCGTCTTCATTGTTGAGCAATGTTTTTAAAACAATGAAATTTGATAGCTACAGCTCGCAATTTTCGTGCAAAATATGGTCGGAAAAGTGACGGTGCTGGTCGCGTTTGTGTTGGATTTTTTTTCTCGAGATATAGGCGAAACCGTCTAACAAAGCTCTCTTTTCCAAATAAATCGTAATGAAAATTGAAAAGCTCGATGAGTCATCAGCAAATATTAATATTATGAGCTCTGCTTGCACCAGAACATTTCTTTGATGTACCTGTAACTGTAGGGTGTCCCAATAAGAGTGCACTTTTTTATATAAATTTAAAATCACGTAATTTTTGAGCGGGTTGTCATATTTTTAATGCATTGTAAAGTAGACATGTTCCGATGAAGTGTGAAATAAAATATCCGGCAGATGGTCGGTCACCGCGGCTCTGATGTCAGGTCAAATGACAGGTGAAACTTGATGTTGTTCAGAATGATGCCGAATTGATGTTTTCGGGTTTTCGGCGACACTCTCGCTTACAGCATCAATATTTTCAAGAAGCTGACGGCTGAAGCTGAAACTTACTGTCCAAATTTTTTAACCACTCTTTTAATTGTTGACATATGTGCACTTTCTTCCGCGAATTTTACGAGCTGTTTTAGCGTAACTTTCACCATTTTCGTAATGGATATTCGCAATGATAACGCGTTATACTTCAGAAATTCAGAACAATCATAAGTTACAGCTGTCAAATTTCAGAGTTTCCACTTGCAAGAAAACAAAATTATACGAAATTTAGAAAGTGCACTCATGGAACACCGTGAAATGCATTCATATTGGAACACCCTATATTAAACCTGTTTGAAACAAAATAATAAAAATTTGGGTCACCTTAGTGCGCATGTGGTAAAAAAGTATCCGATACACCATTCCATACTTAACGGTGTAATTTATGATTTAATAGAAAATTTTAATTTTTAATTAAAAACCAGTGCTTTCTGCAAAATTACTTCTTGGTTGTATTTCGCCACATCCTTTACAGCATGTCAATTTTACCGATAATGTAGGTTAGGGGCCATCCATAAACTACGTGACCGAAAAAACCTTTTAACCCCTTCCCCCCGTATAGTGACGATTCGTGACTTTACTCAATTAACCCCCCTCTCCTCCCCCTATTTAATTACGTTGCAGCATGATTTTTAAAAATATTTTCTACTAATGAATTTTTAAATAAAATACATGGTTTATTGACAATATTAAACATAAAACATTACATTTTATATTTTAATAGATATAACATATTTAAAATGAATAAATAATTTTCTATATTTAAATTTATTCCAAGAAAGGAATTCCCTCATCTATCCAAGAAGGTATATCCTCAATTAAAGTAATATTTTTCTCTATATTTAATTGTTCGTCTTCCAGTTCAACAGCTTCTACATCTTCTATATCTTCTACATCGATCCACTCTGGCTCGCTAGGGACTATTGCTATCTAATTTTAAGTTTGTATACATTAAATATATATTGCTGTGAAAATACTCTATACGCTTGAATGATACATGGAGCTTCTAAATTTACTACTTAATCTGGACGTTGAATTTGAAAACTAATTTATATTTTTACAATTTGAAGTCACTTAGTATTTCGCGAAACCCCCCGCCCCCCGTCGTTACTTTTCGTAGTATTTTTCATGACCCCCCCCCCAAAACGGTCACGTAATTTATGGATGGCCCCTTAGTGCAATTTCAACTGTTGATATCGATCAAATTGACGGATGAAACTTTTTTCTCTGTGTACAAAATGTAACTCAGTTGCATTTTACAAATGTTTGTATAGTTAATAATAAAGGAAGCAGCGAACACAACCATAGCAAATAGGCCAAAAAAGAGTAAGGCTTAAATGATACCACTTCATGTAGCTGCATGTAATTGTGCTAGAAAATGTTTTAAGTTAATTTTATCATTTAAATTAAAATCATTTTAACAGCGTATTGAAAATAATGATATTTTTATTTGATTTCACATATTTTACTCTCAAATTTAAGGCTTTCTTAAGGTATTTGAAAGACGAAACTCATTAGGGATTAATTGGCTAAAAGCCAAAAGATTTTCATATTTGTAAAACTCATGCATGCAAAATTCGGTAAAGTTATAGCATACCAACTTTTGATTACGATTATAAGTTTGAATATTTGAATGATGTTGAAATCTAACGGTAATTTTGATTAATTGTAATAAAACATAAAAATCGAAAATCAAAAAATCTTCAACCATTTAACCAACCCAAACAAATGTGCACTCATGCGCATAAGTCGTGAGCATAATGTGAGCGCACTACAATTTACACAACGACGACAGCTACGAGTAAAGGTATCTCAAACTCCACTATTCACACAGATAACTGGCAGCAGCGGCCAATTTTCAAAACGTATCGAATGCATAAAAGTCGAAAACTTTAACCGCTTTAAAATCGTTAATGATGTTGTCGTCGCCGTGTTGGCACAGTGGAGTTGCTGATGATTGTGAGACTTTACACCCTCATGCATACAGATATGAAGTGATGTTGAAAAGGTAGAGTATAACGTATGCTAAATTTCAAAATTTCGAATTTATACAACTTTGGAAAAAAGTCTTAAAAAAGTTTCGGCTAAGATTTTGAGGAAAAATATCTCGTTGTTATCAAAAACGCATTTCATATGCTAAGTCTAGAACTTAATACCTTGACTGTCAATACAGGAAAATTGAATTTTTGGGAGAATATTCTTCAAAACATTGATTGTTCCGTTTCGTTTTTTAATATAATTTTAAGTCAAAAATTACTTCAGTAGATAGTATTGTGCTGACCTTCGTCAAGTTTTGTGTGCACAAAATGTTTACAGTTTCATTAGGATAAATATTTCCTTTGGTCTATCTTGATAGTTCTTCACACACTGATTCAACAAATCTACTGGATTGAACGCATAAACTTGGCTAATATCAATAGCACCAAAACATTAACTTTTTTCAATTTCTTGCCAGGTAAAGAAGAATAGTGTTAGCTACGCAGATCTAAAGCAGTGTTGAAATAACACCTCTCTGGGAGCAACTCTTGTTGGCCTTGGGTATGAGCTGAGATTTTAAGTTTTGCTAGCAGTAAGTGGATTTTATATACGATTTTTGAAAGAATTGTCACTCATACTTCTATGCAAATGGCCAATTTCAGAGAAGGCTACTGCTTTTTCGGTCGGTTATTTCTTCAATAACTTCCGTTTTAGATGTTTGTTACTATCTTCATTTGGTTTTTTTGTGTATTACATAATTTCTTTACAGTTTTAAGCTCTATTTGTCATAAGCCCACGAAAATCTTCTTCTTTTTGTGTACAAAACTCTTCCAACGTGCACGGTGCCTCCACCATTTCACGTATTTCCTGCTCTAGCAAACGTTTCCCCCATGACCTAGGGCAACCGTATTTTCTGCCACCCTGAGAGTTCCACGCCAATGCATTCCGGTAGACTTAAATAGATAGTTTTGCAACGTGTGCCCTTTTCATTTCCAACATCAAAATCACTTCATGCAAAATACTTTCAACGTCACAGTTTTTAAGGCTGATAATTCAAGGAATTTGGTTTGCTCAAACTCTGTTTTATCACCACTGTATCGTGGTCTTGATTTGACAGTCGTTGAATTCGATAGTCGGTCGTTTGTCAGATTTAACGTACTATCGTAAAAGAGACTCCAACTGACTGAGTGCCTCTTGTTGTAGCCGCAAATATGAGGCGATGGCAGAGCAACGCTGCTGCTGTCGTCGTCGTCGTCGTTATTCGCGTCCCACTTCGCTAACTCGCTTTTGTGTGCGAGACATCAGAGCAGACATCGGCAGTTAGTCGTGTGGCCTTTCGGGCGCATTCTTTTGGTCGCCATACAAGTCAATACGGTTATTGTTGGTTGTTACTGCTGCTGCTGCTGTTGCCAGTATTGGTTGTGGACAAGCAAAAGAAACAATAAAAGCAGCAAGAAGGAGAAAAAGAAAAAAAAAACAACGAACGAAACAATAAAGCAAAGAAAAAAATTAAAAAAAAACGCTGAGATATGAAGTACGAATATCTGCAAGATACATTACATACTGCGTTGCAAAGTAAGCAGCAGCATGGAAATTCCTTTCACATTTTACCACACGAACACAAACACAAACACAGCAATATGTATCTGTGCACACAGATACCACGCTGTATTGTACACAGCCGCAATCGCAGTTAAATTGTCGAGGCTTCACACCATGCTGCCACTGCGACTGCGGCTCCGGCATCGGTTTCGGCAAGCGACCTAACACAATTTTCGTCGACGGTTTTTTTTTTTCGAATATCTATGCTACGGTTTTCGGTCTTCGAAAATTGTATCTAGCAGATATGTTGGTACGTGTTACAAGTTTTTTTTTAATTCATTGCTTTTGTTGTTGTGGGAGCTCAATAAACGAAAAAAAAAAAATCGACACAATCGGTCTCACTGAATTTCGAGAATGTTATAGGCTTTCGTGTAAGAGAGACAGCAAGTATGCAAGAGAGAGAGAGGGAGAGAGAGAGCACATGCGACTTTGTGCAAAGTAGAATTTACGATATATCGTAGCGAAGTTACGATATATCAGGTGCGCTCTCACCCGCGCACACACTCTTCTCTGTCTCTTAGTTTTTGACGCACACTTGCTCTCCATTCTTGCGTCTGCAAAACTATGAAATCCATAGCTGCAATTGCATCAGTGCCCAATTTTAACCCATTAATTTTTGATTTTTTCTCAATTGCTTCGCTTTGCTAATATGCTTCGCTATAGGCCTATTTCCAGGAAATGTTCAAATTATTTTATGCTTTATATAAAGTGAAAAAAAATGTCCAAATCCAAAGCATTATGCTGAAGGTTATCAATATTCAGGCCACATATTTATGATAAGCTTCAGTTCTATTCTAATTCTGTCGTATGTTATATTTTGGTCCATGGTACGAGTTCAAGTTTGTGCCTAAATTTTTTTTCTTCGTCACAGCATCAAACTTTGATTGCTGAAATGAAACTGAACTTTTTGGCGTTGGGTTATCAGCTGAAATTTGTAATTTTTTTAAAAACTCGTGTAGTAAATGCGTTCCGCAGCTGTGTTAATCGCAAGTCTTAATGAAAAATTAAAAAATTTGTCCGCAATGATTTTTTATTCAGAGCATTTGTTTCTTTCCTATGCATGTGCTCCACATATGGAGCAAAGTTTGTATATAAGCAAATATTGCAAGAATATACATTTAATTATTTTTTTTATCTCCTATGCTATAGAGGTTTTACCAAGAATTTTTTTCTCAACAATATAAACTAAAAGTTCGGAATTTGAGATACAAAAGCTTAGATAAATATCATTGCATTTTCCATATCAACGCATTTTCCAGTCTATTTTGTCTTTTTTATGAAAGTTAATATCTATTTTTAATATGTAATTACGCAAAACTTTATTTAATTTTCTTAATAACAAACAATGTCCGCCCCCTAAATCATCACTGTAGTTTGAAGTGCTTCAACCGAGCTCATGTTCTTAGTTATCCGTGTGAAAATAAATAATAATTATTTTTTTAGATATTTTTCAAAACGGATGGCTAAAAACATGAGTAGTGAAAATTCGAATTAAATAAATCCCATCGTTTGCACATTATCAGGGTAGAGTTGAAATTTGTTAAATTAATAACTGAGGAATGATTTTTCAAAAGCGGCATATTTCCGTGTTAACCAAAATTTCAGTAATGAGAAAAAACCTTTGAGAGCTGTTTTCAGTAACTGTTTTTTTAAATATCTCTATTGTTATAGTGTGTTAATCTAATGGTCTAATCCGTTTTAAGGTTTGGTTCTAACATTTTTATTTATATTGAAAAAAATAACAAAAAAAAACATTTGGAAATGTGCCCTTTTGGTGTAAAATTTTATAACTATACCACAGATTTTACTCTTACTCCTCTTCGCTTCTTATGTTTGCATCATCAATTAAACTCTTGCACCATGAAAGCTCTTTTAAATTCCACCAGTCATCATCAAACTGTTTATTTTAATATAAGATTTCTACAATTTTCTTTTTGTTCATAGTTAGTCGTATGGTAACTGGATCAGTATATGGGGCCTATAAGCAATAACAGTTTCTTCAGCGTCTATTGTATGAAACTGCGAATTTAATTACGAGTTTCCTTTGGAAATATGATTTCTTTGTTATAAATTTTCAACTAGAGTATACATTTTTTCGTTCAAAGTCATAATTGGAAATAAGCCCTTTTGAAAAATCACTCCTCACTTCATATTTCATGAAGAACTAACGAAGTATAAGATTTAGGTTTGTTTTGTGCAGACACGTTTATGTAATATTACATTACTCTAATGCGCATTACTAAGCGCTTCTTTGTTCCCAGGACCAGATTCAGAATTCATGGTGAAGTTTTTTAAAGCGCATTCATTTTTCCTTACACGACTGAACTTTCAGCTAATGCTACGCTTTTAAGAATTTTTGTTCGCTTCGTCAACGTTCACACGAGAAAACTCTTGAGAGAAAGTTTCCCTGATTGTAGGCAAGAAGGGAAAAACGTAAGAGTGATGTACAGAATTCGTCATACCCGCAAATTCCCTTTCGTTCTATTCGTTCGCTGATATTACGCTTTGAATTCACCCTTGTTGTGGCGGGTTGACGCAGTAATTGCTTTGACATTTTCTTGCACAAAGAAATTTTAGTTTTCGTGCGTAATCGCTAAACAAATTATCAAAAGAGAATAGACAAGAATTTGTTGCACCAAATTTGCTTGTGTAAGCGTTGACTAAGCAACATCTAAAAGTTTGCAATGGAACTTCTTATCCTGTCTTTAACAACTTAGTAATGGAGCTGTTGCTTACTTTGATTTATGAGAAACTTCGATATATATATTATTTTGATGCAAAATTCAATCAGTTGAAGCCCTTGTCTAATTTCGTATTGCATAGTGTCTCGTTCGGTACTCACTTTTTGCTTATAAATACAAATGCACAAGCAATATATTTTATGTCTGTCCGGCGGTCGTAAAACTCCTTCGTGTTAGGATATTTTTTCATGCTAATTGTGAAAAAACTATTAAAGTGTTATTATGACTTGTCGTCATATACTGCTTGCGTAGCTAAAAATCAAGTTTTGCGCAAACAAATCCCTTTCAAAATAGTTTTGATTTCTATGACCTTTGCTTGTGTAACGAACTAAATGTAAGCACTGAAGCCGTAAGGAGCTAAACTAGAGCGTAAAACTTTTAAGCTGGCAATGCTGCATACAATCAGAAATATTTATCAATAAATACAAATGAGTAAAATATGACAAGAGCGCAATGGAGAGAGATAATAATTTCAACTCAAAACTGAATGCGGCGCTCAAGAAAAATCACAAAATGTTGAGAAGAGAGCGCAAGCAAAAGTATCTTACGAATGCCGGTTATGCTGCTGATACAAGCGGATTCCAGTGAATCTAAGCGTTGCAGAGCAAGTGCGCTGCTGGCCACTGCGGGCTGCTGGGTGTAATTTCATTCCAATAAAACAAATTCAAAAAAAAAAAAATAAATAAATGAGAAAAGTTGAAGTAAAGGAAAACAAAAGAAAAAAAAAAGCCACAAATGATTTCGGAATACCGAATTTGCTACGATATGTGCGTTTGCTTGGAAGCGCTCTGCTTGGCTATAACGTTGAAACGAGTGAATTTAGTCCGATTCTAACATTCAAGCTGAACGGTAAAGCGACGTTTAATGGCGCGGAAGTTGCTTATACACAATATACACACAGTAGTAGTAATAAAAAGAAAATCAAACGAAGAAGTAGAAAAAATAAAACCACAAATACGAAAAGAAAAAGTTTAATTAGAAATTGAAGAAAAAAAAGTTTTTTTTTCATGTTAGAAAAAAATCTTGCAGATACAAAACGTAGCCGTAGAGTGCATGTGAGAAAAAAATAAAAGTTAGAAAGCAAAAATTTTCGGTAATAAAAATTAAGAAATTTATGATTTTATTGTGTGCAAGTTAAATGGAAATTATCCATATTATATTCAACTAAATTGTTGTAGTTAAACAAAAAAAAAAACAAAAATAAAAAAAATAAACAATCAAACGACACAACCGTAATAAAATGATGAAGAAAAAAAATGAAAAAAAATTTTTTTTAAGCGCAATAGCTAGCGATTGCGACAAACGACACAAAGTTTCAATTGTAATTTCCGGTCGCGGATTGAAAAACATAATAAATAAATGGAACGTTGACACAAATAATGCCAGAAAATTATAAAAATTGTCGAATGGATACTTTTTTTTCTATCACTAATATTTTTTATATTTATGAAGAATTTTTTTTTTGCTTTGCATGCTCGAGAGTTACATAAAGCAAAATTAAAACAAAACCAAAAAGAAAGAAACATATTTCTATAATATTGTATCGCATGGATACACGGATGCAAAGCGAAGGAGTAAAGTGACACAGTTCGTATCCGCGTTGTGCGAACGAAGCAAAATGCAAACACCATACGAACGAAGCACTAACTCCCCTTCACGCCAGAAGAAACTAACGAATTTTTGTTGCTGTTGTTGTTGTTGTTGTTGTTGTTGTTGTTGTTGTTGTCGAACATAGTAGTTAGATAATAAATTAGGTTTTGTTTTTTGTTGTATTTTCTGGCAATTTTTTGTATTTTGATTTTCTCTAAGGAGTTGCAGCGATTGCATAAGCAGGACAGCAACAACAACAATAACAATGGAAAATTCCAAAATGACTACAACAACAAATGGCACAACAAAATTGTTATAATAATGCCACATAATAGATACAAAGTTACTATTGTTGTAACGTTGCAGATACATAACGTAGCAAAAAGTATCTATAAGTTGTAACAAGTTGTAATGCATTTGAAATGTTAAGAAACAAGCGATTGCAGACAGGGAAGCGCATACTTTGAAGCAATCGCAAAATGTTTGTAGGAAAGTAGATTTTAATACAAAAACAACAACAACAACAACAACAACTGCAGCAGGAACAGCAACAATACTAATAGCGTTCTATTAGATATTATTACAAAAAAACACGTACTAAATTGTATCTTCTCTCACTTTGTGTTGTTTGCTTCTTGATTTTTCTATGATTTTTCTTTATTTTCTATTTTCATGTTTTCTCATATTTCTTTCTCTGATGATTTTCTGCTTCTATGTGAAATCTACTGCATTCGAACATTGTGTGCTTATTCTTATTCGATTTGAGTTTTGTCGTTTTTGTTGTTGTTGTAATGTGTAATGTGCAGCCTAAATTTTGTTATACCGTATCTACTACAAGGTGTAGCAAAGTATCTTTGATATATGTAAACGAAAATTATGTAGAGGTGTGCGAAGAAATTTGAAGACAAAAACAAATTCTGACATAAATAATAAATGCCAAGATAAAACAAAAACAAAAAACAAAATAAAAAAAAAACATAATAAAATAAACAAAATATAAAAATAAAAACAAGCAAAATAAATTATAGAAATAAACAAAAATAAAACACAAAATCACAATTGTTAAAACAAACAAAACAAACTAAGTTGTGCGAATATTTTTTAAGTGAAATAAATTTTGCATTTGTTGTTGATTAACACATTAATTTAAATAATAGCGTAAAGATAAAATAATGAATGAAAAAGTAAATAAAAATATAAATATTTTAACTAAGCAACATAAGTCAAATTAATATAAGAAATTAGTAAAAAAATGAAAAAAAAAAAAATTATAAAAATTAAAATAAGAAATAATAAAAAAATATATTAAATCATAAAAAAAACACTACAAAAATGAAAAAAAATTTTAATCTCTTTTATTTCAGTTAGAGAAAACAACGCAACTCAAATTTTTCACAAAAGTTTTGTGTTATTATAATTTTTTAAATTACTTTCAAGCAACGAATTTCAAATTAATTGAAAACATTCCAATCGCCAGTATCATCTGCAATTATAGTTTTCAATAGTTTTCAAAAAAAGTGTTGTTTGTTTTTAAGAAAAAAATTCATATTTTACAATTACTTACAGCAACTACTGTCATTAAATACTTTGTGCATTTATATAAAAATCAATAGCTGCAGTTCTTCTACAAAAAAAAATATTCCAAAAGATGCTCATCACTTCATCATAATATCACTTCAACGAAAAAGTTCAATTATATAAAAATAACAAAAAAAAATTATTCAAAAAATAAAAAATTCTAAATTTGTAGAAAGTGTCAATTTTTAGGAAAAAGAATATCAACAGTGCGTTTAAAATTTGGCTACTTTGCGCCCCTAAGCATCTTGTGTACTCTACTTAAACACTAGTGCTTTTTTTTGTAATGCTGCTGCATAATTTTACGTAATAAAAAAGTTGTTTTATTTTTTTACTTTATCACAAACTTATATACAAACTACTATACATACAAACATATAGTAACGGATACTGCTTTGTGCGCATTTTTGCTAACTTTTTTAATGTAAGTACCATATATTTAAATAGATTTTTATATAAATATTTTCTTTAAAGTTGCTAAAATATTTCCACGACTGTTTTGTTTTTTTTTCTTAATTTAATAATTTCACAAAAAATGAATTTAATTAGAAGGAATTTATGCTATTTTTTGGTTACAATATAACCAAAAGGATATTGAGAAAACCATAAGTTGTTAAAGGATTCATTTATTCAATAGTAACGCACTATCAAATAGTTAAATATTTTTTTTAAAGTACTGGCTACTCCAAAAAAACACCACTTTTTCGGGAAAAACTTTCAAAATTCTCAACATTCTTCTATAAGCTTCATACATTTAATCCTATGTTCGTACAATTTTACAATGGCGACCACGTTCTTGTATTCTGATGTGTTGTTCTGTTGAAAAATTATTTGTTTTGTGCTTCAGATCAGCAACGAAACGGTCCTACAGCTCCTAATAATATTTTTCGTTGATCGTTCTGCTCTTTTCAAGGTAATCGTTGTAAATTATACTAAAACAGTCGTCGTCAAAATGTCAGCTGACAGATCCAACGTGGCCTTCTTCCATCTGGATTCTCCAGGAAAAGTCCACTGCTTTGACTGTTCGTTAGTCTCTGGTGTGTTGTGGTAGATTCAGGTTTCGTGAAGTGTTACGAAATGACACAAAAGCTCCCAAACACTCGCTCCGCACGATATTCAATTTTATTAATTTTTGTAAAAATGTAAAAATTGTTTGACTTAAACACCTCTAGTAGAAGTGTACACTGAGCGATATAGATACCTAAAAATTTGACAGCAATTATCTTATGGATAGTGACAAAAAAAATGCTGATTCGATACCAGTGACCAGTCTTCTTGACTAGCACGATTATTTTTCAGCCCACCCTTGTATAATTTATACTAATGTTTGCGTTTATGAGTAAAATCATAAACTTTGAAGGTATTTTAAGAACACAGAATGCGTTGAAAATAATTTTACTGCAGAAACTTGGCAGGTCAAGACTTTGTGGAGCTTAGGCCTAAAAACAGCGCCCTTTTCATTCAAAAAGTAGGATTGGTAAACACAAAGATCATTCCAATGCATTTTTTTCCTAAAAGCGTTTGAAAATTACGGTATGAAAGGATGCCCGCAGCACACTTTTCTACTGACGGTGTGACAAAAAAAAGATCTCATATTTCGTTTCCAAAAAATATTCTCCTGAGCTTGGGACCAGTGACTTTAGTCGCACCTAGCCTTATTTTAATTCAGCACTGCTTAAGAAAGTACAAAACTGAATATATATCCAATATTCAAATTTCAAATTAATAAATTTCCATTCCATAGCAATAACTGAGGGCATAGAACACTGATAACAAGCTCCTTTATTTTTGAAGAGTTAATCATATAGTGTTAAGTGGCATTACTAGAGCAAATAAAGGGGGTCGTCACTGCGAGAACAAATGCTTGAAGGCGGCAATAATGATTTTCAGTATTCGTTAAGATAGAAAATACAGAAATGTGTACAGCATTTTTATTTTGTTTATAATAGTTTAGATATTTTAACTTTTAAAATTAATCCCAAATTAATTAACTACCCAAAAAACGGTATATGGTCAATAATACATCATTCACCCAATACATTCGCAAAAAACCTAAAATGCCATCACAGCTTCACAATAATTTAACATCATTATGTGTAGTCAAATAAATTTCATAACAACAACTTATATTCAAAATTTTGAAGAGAAGGGATGTAGGATTATTTTTCGCCCTAGACGCAAAATCTTCAAGGAACACCTCTTGTTATAAGTAGTTGCTGAAAATTGAGCTCTGGTAAAAAACACATCTAAGCTTCTCTTTGTACAAAAACATTATATTAATTTTTACGCAAATTGTTGACCAGATTTCAGATAATTAGTAGTGGATAGTGGAAGTGTCCCAAAAATCAGCACATTAGAAGGAAGTTTTCTCAGAAGAAAGCGTTTCAACTCAATAAAATAATTTTAATCTTGCATTTATCTGCATAAAATTTTCTACACCGTTTAATCATTTAAATTTTAGTGTTCTTTATCCCTCGGAGGGAATAATTGTGAAAATTGTGTTTAGAAAGAATTTTATCTTTGATAGCGTAGGACAGCTTAGCTTTGAGGTTTTGCAAAAACTGAGAGCACAATTTTATTTATTTTAATATTCTCTCAAAAGTCGCGATTTTGAAAAATCAAACTGGCAATTATGAACAATGAACATACAAAATAGAAGCTGTCTAATATTTATACAAAGCGTTTTTATTTATTTTGAATTGGAAAATTGATAAACAAGATGGTTCCAGATGATATCGAACTAATACGCATATGAAAGAAATTTTAAAGCGTCATTAAATTAAGTTATGAATGAATGAAATGATGAATTTATGTTTATGGGAATACGACTGTAAAAATGTTATTTGTTCTAGCTGAAAATATCATTTTGATAACGTTTATAACGCAAGCTAGAATGTTCCCGAAATGACGTTTTGACGCACTGACATGATAGACAAGATGATGACATTTAATAGGCAAATGCACATGGTGGGCTTGAACGCAAAAAAAAATTGTCTTCACTAAAGAACGAATCTACTTTTTTTGGGTGTTATTGATAAAAATGCCACACAAAAGAAAAAAAAGTTATTTTTCATTGGTTTTTAGGCCGGCTATATAAAATTTTTTAAAATTATTTTTTATGAAAAATGCTGAATATCACGAAAAAAAAATCAGATCATCAAATAGGGTTTTGATTTCGATACTTTTTATTTTTTTTATTGTCAGGAAACGATTGCCATAAGCCAAGAGATTTGATTTGATTTTTAAAAATCATTTTTCATTTTTTGTATGAATAAGTAAAGCGTTCCCGAAATAGTTCAATTGATGAACGCAGTTGTTAAATTTACGTAATAAGCGATTCATATTGGCATCAAAATCAGCACGATTTTCATTTATTTCGACTTTGCAATGTGATTTTAAAAAATCTTTTCACATTAACGATTTTGCTGATATATATTAGCTCTCTGTTTGACACTAGCTGACTTCAAAATAAACTGTTAATTGAAAATTAAAACTAAGTCTTATCTCAAAAAAATTGCATACTGCACACTAAACTTATTAATATTTAGAGCATTAACTACGAGCATTCATTTTTATTGATATGAACAACAAATTAAATTGAAATGAAATGCAGACAACAAACGAAACGCAGCACATGTGGGCAACAACAGCAGCAGCAGAAACAACACAAGCAATTTGCTGTTAAATACCAAATAATAATAAAATTAAATTTAAATCAAAAATCTTAATATGAATTGCAAACTGACATGCAATTAAACACACACACATAAACACATACGCACACTAACACTTAATTAAACATCTCATACATATTTATGCAGTACATTAGAGTAAATTTTGTGAAGAAAAAAGACATAACAAATATGAGACTTTCTGATAAAAACTATGAAGAAAGATAGCAAAAAAAAATAAAAAAAATGTTTAATAATAAATATTTATGTAGCTATTTTTATTTTAAAAATATTAAATATGCAATTGTATTTTTGTTGTTGTTTAACTCTGTGAAAGAAATCAACATTTATTGTTGGTGCGAATCAAACCGATATATCCTCATAGTAATATACTGTGGTATCATAGTAAACCAGACAAGCGTTGTACTTAAAATGCAGTAAAATCCCATTGCAAATTGTTATGTATTGCAAAAATGTTAACATGCAAACTGTTAAATATTTTATTTTATGCTATAACGACTAAATTGAAATGCTTGCTTAAAAAAATCGGCAATGCTCTTAACTTTATAGAAGAAATCTCTCTTCCAAGGCCGTATCCAGGATTTTATTTCGGGGGGGGGCTTTTAGATTTGAAATCAATTTAAGGTAGTGTCTATTCCTTGCAAAATCGTTTCTATATAGTGTTTGTTAAAAAATTTTAGGGGGGGGGTTCTATCCCCTAGCATCCCCCCTAGATACGGCCCTGCTCTCTTCACTACTCTTTTCCGGGCGCTGAATATCAGCTTGAAATAAAGTATTGTCTAGGGATAAAGCACACAGTATAAGAAAACTGTTATTACTTACTGCCATACTTCTTAAAAAGGCCTTTTAATATCCCAAAATATGCTCCAATAAGGACTTACGTCTTTAATATCAAAATAAACGTCTTTATACGAGGTTTGCTATTTATGTGTCCAGATTTGTCTATACTTTTGCTTGTCGCCATCTAACAGATTTTAGTCAGGCAAGTTGCGCAAAAATTTAAATTTTTTTTGCGGTGTATCGGCACTGAAAATAGTTGAAGTTATTTTACTAAGCTTCAATAAAAAAATAAAAAAATTCGAGAAAAACGGTTTAACGCTATCCAGAATAGTTTCATACATTGCCAAATGAAATCATCAGCTACTTTTGAGCCAATGAGTAAGAAACTCTAAGCTTGCTATGTTTATCTTTCTGTATAGACTTGTTGCAAACTCAAACAAAAAGTGAAACAAAACAAAACAAAACAGAAATTAATTTTTTCTTGTTGTGTCTTTGTTTTTGGTATAACATTTTTTTTTTGGAGCTGCTTCACTGCAAATAAAATAAATTGCAAGATAGTGTTGAGGACCTATTTGGTATCAATTTAGCAACTATTTTAATATCAAACTATTTGTACAAAGTTTTCAAATAATTGGAGGCATGCCTCTTTGACGTTCTTCAGATTTTTTTTGAGACTTTGACTGCTACAGCATCTGAGTATTGATATATTTCCATTAAGCTTTGTTGAAACGCTTGTAATGCTCTATATTGTATTAAAGCAGAAATAGGCGGAATCAGCATGAGAGTTGGTGCACAGGTTAAACTGATTACATGCAAGTTTCGCATAAGCCAAGAGATTTGATTTGCTTTTAAAAATCATTTTTGATTTACTATGAATAAGAAAAGCGTTCCCGAAATAGTTCAATTGATGAACGCAGTTGATAAATTTATGTAATAAGCGATTCATACTGGCATCAAAATCAGCACGATTTTCATTTATTCGACTGACATTGAAATCGGTTAAAAGGCGCCTTTAGTGCTAATCGAAATCTAAGATTTTGATCTGATATTTATCTTTTTATTTTATTTGAAGATTTGATGATATTACCTATGTAGACGCAGTTTTCAGCAGCATAAAGATGTTACAAGTATTTAGTAGTTACATATCAGTTCAACATAGATCATTCATGGTACGATGGTGCATAACCATGTAATAAAGTGGTGCTTCATCTGCACAAAAGTAGCTTCAAGTTAGATAGTTTGATCGCAAAAGCTCGATATAAAATGACTAGTAACGCTTAATACAATAATCTAACGAAAAAGCCTATAAAATTCCAAAATCGTAGAAAATCATCCAAAAACTGGAAATATTTCCCAATTATTAACTGAAGCACAAACAAAAAAATCAATATTTTTTTCATACAAAATAAATGTGAAATTGCTATGGAAAAAAGCAAATGTTTTAAAGAGTCCTGCAACACAAGCTCATGCGACCACCCACAATCAAACAATTGAAATATTCCAAAATAAAATGCTTTTTTCTTAAATAATTCTAATGTCAACAAAACAAAATATAAGAAAAAACACAAAAAAAAAACAAAAACAAAAAACTTTTCAAGAAACTACAAATAACATCAAAAGATTTGCTTAAATGTGGCATAAGAAAAAAATGTTTCAATTAAATTGCGAAAGACTGAAAAAAAAATCTACAACAAAAATATAAGCAAATCAAAAATGTAATGATTATAATCACAAAACGCAGGAAATGTCAAAATTTTAGTTTTATCCGCTATATCGGATGTATCGCTTGGATATTTTTTTTTTTCGACACTGACGTGACTTTTTCTTCAGTGTTTTTTTTCATTTTTTTTTTGCAGCAGCAGCAGCATACAAAATAAATTGCAAATTTATGTTAAATTTCTATATAAATTATCTGTTTTCTTATTTTGTTTATATTGATTTCGTTGTTGTTGTTGCTGTTGTTTTTGTTAATATCTTGACACTAATCTTAAATGTTTATTCACACACGCGCCAGAGCGCACACACACTACAAAATTTTGCCGCTGTCTGCTGTTGGTAGTGCTGTCTGTCGCTTGAAATTCAATTAAATTTTGCTTAGCCGCATTTCTATGTTTTCGCCGATATTTTGCTTATTTTCTTACTATGTTATTGACATAGAAAGTTTTTGAGAAATTTTTAAGTTTTTTTGCGCAAAAGTTGTTTTGCAGTCAAATTGAGATTTGTTTTTTGTTGAAAAACTTAAAATATAAAGGGTGATATTTTGAAAATGCTAGCGAGCTTAGAAATTATTCTAAGACATGTAGTGTTTATTAAATATTATTGAACTTAAATATAATGTGTCTTATTTGAATTAAAAGTTCCTTGACTCCATGAAAAAAATCACCCTTTATACGTTTAATTTTAATATCTGCTATGTCACTTAAAAAATTGAAAATATTTTTTGCTTTTCAGCAATTAAGGTCCATAGCCTTTAATTTATTTCGAAATCAACTCATTTTGATGAAGCTTTAAGAAAATTAAAAATAAAATAACACATAATTAAAAGTATTTGCAAAAGAAATATTTGCAAAAAATATTAATGAAATCAAATTAAAATTCAATTCAACACCAACGGAATGCGCACGCCGCACATAGGGGCAGATTGGCGATTTGATGGCTATTAAGTCTGCAAATCAATATTTTTTCATTGGAATTTTACACATTTATTCTTGTAATTTGATTATAGACACGCCCACCACCCATATAAGTTGTTTAGTTAAGGTGCTCTTGCTTCCACAAAAATGCCACTAGTTTGTGAAAATTTTGCTGTGTTCTTACTTATACCTTTTAACACAATTGAAAAAATATGCGAAATATGCCATCGGACACGCCCACAAACGTATGCTATTTTTTACTTAAAGCGTTTTAACCTCCACAAAAAATACTTAGAATTGACGACATTTCCTACGATATCATATTCATATAATGTTGAAAATGCGCAGACCTGCGTTTCGGACACGCCCACCTCCCATGAAAATTCCACTAGTTTGACAAACTTTTGTGAAACTCATATGTATGTAATACTGACATCCGAACATACCTTATAAGCTAAAATACTTAATCTTCTAAAAGAAAGCCGTTGCATTGGAGGTGGGCGTAGCATTTCAATTAATAATTTTAAGCCGATCGCTAGTTTCTAAATATTATCTTCATGCTGCTGAAAACTGCTGCTAAATCAGATCAATGCTTCATTGGTGTCTAAAAAGGTTAAAATCTCGAGCAAGGTTTAGATTTGGAAAGCCGGTGGAGGTGCTCCACAAAGCAAATTCATTTTTTTTTCAATTCCAGTCACATTGATGTCAATATTCGCGACAATATATGATTTGTTTGTATATAACATGTGAATATTTATGAAAAACAAATATTTGTTTCAACCAAAATGTGATTTAGTAAATATAGTTACCTACATATTTGAGCCAGTAACTTTGCTTACATATGTGGTATGCCAATAAATACTTAATGTTTTATTCGTCTTCATCAAATATACGATTTTTTAACTATAACCAAACCTTGATATATACAATTAAATCAATTTCTTTTTATAACAACATACAGCCGACACATAAAACGTAAATGTTACACTAATGCCCTCAGAAAATTATTTTCAACTTCAAAGCACCATTAAATATAACAAAAATTTTGCTTCTTAAAAGTCAACTCATATCGATCAAATCGTGATTTTGCCCCAATGTAAGCCGGCGGCAAAAATACAAAGCAAAGCAAAATAAAAGAAACAACTCAAAAGCTCAAGCGTTTGGCATTTCAATAAGCGTTCATATGCCCGCTGGCTAAAAAAGACGCCAATAACATGAGGGGAAGGCCAATGAAATCTACAAAATTGGCAAAAATGAAAACAAAAGATAAAAAAAAGGAAAACGTAAAGTCAAAACGCAAGCAACGCGATTTATGATAAATCTCTTGCGTACTATCAGATACAATAACAAAAGAACTTAAGTTCAACTTGCAAATGTTTCAAAATGCTGCCACAAAGTGCTGCATAGGGGCTTCAAAATACACCATATTTTCTTTGGTATCATTTCATATTTTATTTTCATAGGTGTGTGTGTGTGCGTTTGTATCTTTTTTTGATAGTGTGTGTTGCTTAAGTGGTTTCGCGCCATTCAAATGCGCTAAAATGCTTAAATGCTAAAAATTGTTGCTATTCAACCGCCTTTTCTTTTTTTTGCTCAGTTTAAAGTTTGGGATTTTGGGTATGTCTGCAGCTTTGAGTTGAAACATAAATGTGCTATGCCACAGCGGCGTTAAATTTGAAACCGCATTGTATGGGATTCAGTTGAAAGCTCAGGAAAATATAGTGTTTTTGTTTTTCTTTTTTTGTACAGTGGGCGTCACTGACTCTTTAACTGTGGCAGATTTTTTGCTTTGGTGCAAAATTTAATTTTTTATGTTGTGCTTTTGGGGTAGCAAATGAATGGGAAATTTTACAGCAAAATCAGTTTCAAAATCCCTGAATAAGAATTAGACAAGGTGTTTCTCTGTAACTGGGCAATTTTTTTTCTAATAATGATAGAATTTTGTAGTGCAGTGTTCTTATTTTTTTGCTCGTTAAATTGTTATGGTTCTAAACGGTGAGATTAAGCCACTACCACAGCTTTCACTGTATTACACTGTACTCAAGTGTAAGGTATAAAAATTAACTGAAATGATGTGCTTCATAAACCCTTATCATTTGAACAGATTTATTCAGAAGGACAAGAACTAAACGACAGTAAAGTTGAGAATATCATTCGTCCTTAAAACAATGCATTCTATAGATCTATATAGATATTTTGCTGGCATTCAAATAACTCACAGTCGAAGATTCACTTCGTAGACAATGCTCACTAAGTGAACTAACTCTCTTGAAGAACCTAGCGATCAGAGCCAAATAGCAGTTAACTGCATGAAAGTAATGATCTCGCCGTATGAAAAACCAGTGAAGATTCTCTCAATGAAAAACGCTTAATGATACGAGTTCAGCCACCCGAAACATTCATGCAAATTAATTTTTACTGCTAGCTGTCCCAGTTTAGCTCCTTTGGAGGTCATTCATTATGAAAGTTTTTATGTCGCTTGAATAATTTTTATTTGCGTTTAATTTAATGAAGATTCTTTACTCAACAGTTAACCGAGTTACTGAAATTTTTTCTTAATAAAAATAAAAAAAAATTTTCATAAAAAAAAAAAATTTCATATAAAAAAACTTAAAGTCAAAACACTAAAAAAAGTGAAGACAAACCCAACAAACTGTTTAACAAATGCGCACGTGTCATTAATTTTTGCCATTACTGTGCGCAATGCCACTACACGCGGTCTAAACACGCTACGCTCCATACCATACGCATTGTTGACCATATCTCATTCAATTTCGCTGTGGTGGCAGCAGCGACGCATGTCATTTTTTTTGCGTTTGCGTGTCATGTTGGATTTGTTTTTTCTTACTCTGACTTATTCCAATAAGATCTTATTTTTTTTTTTTTAAACTATCTCTGGTATCATAATTAATTTTAAGAAATGATAGAATGAAACTAAATTTCATCAAAACGCTATTAAATTAAAAACACCATCAGTAACTTTAATAACAACAACAATAAAAATAGCAACAACATAGAGTTCTGTTGTTTTCATTAGTGAAAAATTACGCTTGCTCGATTTTCGGGTTCATTGAACTATAATGACCCATGTGTTGTACAGTGTTTGCTGATGGTTGTTGGTTGATCGTATTGGAATATTTGTTCTCACCAGAGCAAACAATATGTCGTTGTATGTAGATTTCAAAGGATTGATTAACCAGCATACATGGTTACAACAACAACGACAACAATAAAAAACAACATTGACAGCAATACCAACGGTTTATGCAATTAAATGGTTATTAGTGAGGCGTGTTGCACTAATTTCTATAATTTTGTTCTAATTTATTTGTTTTTAATTTTGATTTAGCAATTTTGTTACCTTTTATCAAGTTAATGTATTTTAATAACAGTGAGTATATGAAAAATCGTATAAATATTTTTAAAATTTGGAAAAAGTTGATATATTGGCAATTAAGGGAAAGATAATTGCTATGGTGGTCAATGCTGATTTTGATCACTTACGTTGTGAAATGCATGTTTCAACAAATATAGCTACCAGGATATACTTTGTTTACACTTTCCCGTTGTTCACATAAAAAAGTACCGCAAAATAATTTCAGCGTTTTTAAGTCCATATATTTATGTACAGTACAAGGAAAAACTCCAGGTGCACTATATAAATTATGCTCTGTATTTCTTATTAAGTATCCCAAATTTTTTGTTGTTTTCACCATATTGACATTAATATGAGGACTACACTATTACTGGAAATTGTCAATGCCACTACATGAATATTCTTTAAAAAATAATTCAGAAATCTTAAAACAAACTATGTGTAGCAAAAAAACAAGCAAGAAATTTAATTTTTGATCGAAAAATCATCAAAAAATATAAAACTTTTTTTGAAGTATATGCATATCTACACTGGGCTTAGTTGAAAAAAATTTTGTCTTAGTTTTCATTTGTCAAAAACATTGAAGTAAATCGAAAATCATTTCCCAATCGAGTTGATTGTGAATTGCTTCTCTAAAGCAACGATGGGCACAACACGAAGAATGAGCCCATTGGGCCCTTAAACAACAAAAAAATAATTTTTTTTAACAAAGTGAAATAAAACAACAAACAGAAACACTTTACCCTGCTACGCACATTTTTATTATTAGTATATATGTGTGCGTAGCAGGGTAAAGTGTTTCTGTTAGTTGTTTTATTTACTAAAAATGTGCATGGCAGGGTTAAGTGTTTCTGTTTGTTGTTTTATTTATTTTTCTTAAAAAAATATATGTGTATATTGTATAACGCCCCAATGGGCTCATTCTTCGTGTTGTGCCCATCGTTGTTTTAGGGAAGCGATTTACAATTTACTCGATTGGGAAATGATTTTTGATTTACTTCAATGATTTGGACCAAAAAAAAAACTGAGACAAAATATTGGAATCTGTATTGTTGATGCATCAATCATTACAAAAAGAAGCAAGCCATCAAGCAAACAACAATACGCACATTAAGGAGAGCTTCTCTCGTTGTGTTTGATCGATATTTTTTTTCTTTCTGCGCTCACGTTGTTTTTGTTTGGCTCTCGGAATCTATTTTTTTATTGCAGAACTTGTTTTTGCTATTAAGATCGAATTTATGTTGTTTTATTTTCTGCTATTGCAATTGTTGTTTTTGTAAGTGGCTCCTGCTTCCAAAACTTTGCCCATTTTTGCCGTTGAATAGCATTGGGTTTCGTATTGCATTATAGCGAAGCGCCTCTGAACCTGACTTGTCGCGAGTGGCGATGTAGCCCTTATATATGCAATAAATAAACCGTTAGAGCTTAATAATTCACAAAAAATTCTCACAGTTATTGGAAATACCAAATCATCAACTTTCCTCAACTTCAATTACCAAAGTTTCTGCTACAAAAAAAAAAACCGACTCGCCGCGCACTTACCAGTCAGAAAATTCAAAGAAAAAAGCCATCGCATTAATTTTCTGTTGCCACTTTCATTTCTTTCAGCCTTTCAATTCTTTTACTACTACCGCTTCATCATTTTCCTTTTGATCTTTTTTCAGGTGTATTCGTGTTGTTTTTGTGTTTTTCTATTCTGTTCGTTTTTTTTTATTTCGTACTCTGCCTTTGCTGCCACTATCTGTTTGATTTTCTCTCAACATTAAGGTTTTGTGCAGTTGTGTATTTAAAAATTCAGCTGAATTATTTATTTTATCTTTTAGTTTTTTTTTTTGAACTTTTTTCTTTTGTTTCATACACGAGACATTGATGGATGAATCGCTTTTGATTTGTTTAATTTTTTGTTGTTGTTGTTTCGAGATTTGCTGCTAAATTCGAAATTACGAAATTGAGGTCACATTTTTTATGTGTTAGAAAATTTATTTTTCAACGCTAGAAAGAGTGGCTGTGGGAATTTTTTAGCTTTATTTTTAAGAATGGCAATTGTTTTGAATATGCAATAAATTGTATGTTTCAAAAGTAAGCGATTAAAGATGGTTTTTTGGAATTGACTTCCTAGTTCTTAGAGTTTATAAAATGTAGCTGTTTAGTAAAACGGAAGCAGAGGCAGCTGCTTTATCAAGGTCATATCAAGCAATTTACCAGCTTTTGGTAAATTTTTCATTCGGCCATAATTAAATCTTTTTTAATGAAACTACTATTTGCTATAGATTTACTATTCAGTAATGACGTCTATACATCGCTACCAAAGTCGCTTTGTCCTTCTATATCAAACAGCATTTTCACTGTAGCTCAGCTGTTTTGCACCTCACTATTATTCCACCATGGAAATATATACCAAAATGATAAGAAAATGTAATTTTTCGCAAACATAATGTAAATTCCATTTGACTTGTGCACAAAGATAAAATTAATTTTATTGCAAAAATATGCAAACAAATATCAAACCATATGTTTGGATTAGTTATTTATTGTGAGCCACCACACCACACCACACCACATTTCTATGATGACGCATTAATTAGAGAAATTCATAAATATCGAAAGTAATAACCACAAAATGCTGTCATAACTTTCCTAATAAACTCACTAACAAAACGCATGCGTTAAAATAAAATGCAATTAAAGTGTAAATTTTACAAAAACAAAAACTGCAATTCAATGCATTTGTGCAGCGCCCCCTTGCCTCAGTTTATGGTTGCCAACATAAAATGTACATGAATGCTCATCAATAAATTTTATAGTGCGTACAAGCACCCGCAGTAAATCGGTGGGCATAAATCAATTAAATGCAAATAGCATAGAAAAAATGTTCCCATTAAAATGTTGTGTTGTTTTCGTGCGTGCATGCAACTCCCGCATAAAATGCGTCATGTTCGCACTCTGATTAGAAACCACAACACCATAGCGTGTGCAACGGCAGCAAAATTTTCGATTTTCTATATCAACGCTAAAAATTCTTGTTGAATTTTCCATAGCATTAAAAATCGTCACAGTTATGAATTCGGTTTATTTATTTCTTTTTTTGTTGCTGTTCACACCCATTTAATAACAATAAATAATATGCTTAAATATGTTAAAAATGCGTACAAAAAGTATAACATTTCATATAAATTTTCGGTGGTTTTTAGTGTAACTAAGGTTGCCAACTATTGTTGGCTATCTGTTATTTAAATATCAACATATTAAGCCTAGCACAAAAACTTTCGTTCTTATAGAGCTCTCAGTTCTAAAGAATATTTCAACTGCATCAAACGCTTTCTAATCACTTTTGCTTAGCTAAGAAATGTTTGTAATACATACTGCTACTAATTGCGTCAATCATTCGCCGAGCAGTGTTGGGTAAAAAGGGTAGTAACTTCCAAGTAGGCAATGATATTCACATCATCAACTTAATTACAACCTTCACTTACACAGTCATATACTGAAACCAACTTCTCTTGCTTCTGTAATTCTGGAATATCCCTCGAAATAGAAGATCAAAAGTATTTCTAAGAGTTCCCTCACTATGTTTACTATTAAGTTGTAACATACTAGCGATATTCACACCATAGGTATTTCAAAACATAGATTTTGAAATTTAAGAAACGACACACTCTCATCAGAAACCCTTGGCTGCTGTCATGAAAATCAGTTGAAATTGTATTGAAGCAGTAAATTGAGTCAAAAGACGCTGATGAGGGAATGTGCAGAAAATTTCAAAGCATAGGGGGTTGCTGATGAGAGATTGTAGTCACTTCGTATGGGAAAGACTAAAATTTAACTAAAACCTTTAAATGACATCATTTAATTGGAGTTAAATCTAAATAGATATAAGATAGTGCAGTAAATTCCATACATACAGTAAGTTTAGTCTGCTGATGAAAGAACTTTACTGCTGCTGAAACATGAAATTTGGAACGCTTGAGAATTACTTTTAGAATTTTTGATGCGACAGTTTTCCAAACGTAAAAATTTCAGTGCTAAGCCAACTACAAAGTTGCATCTGTCGATTAAAATTCGATACACGTTGTTTGCTAAGTCGCGAGTCACTGATGAGAGAATGCAGAAAATATGAAAACAGACCGACTCTGATCTGAAACTATGTTTTTTTAATTTAATTTTACGCATAGTTGGCATCTCTATTTAATACCAACATTCGATTACATTTCCAATTGCAAACTCGTGTAGAAACCAACAAAACTATGGAGGTGTATGTGGATACCACAAAAACCACACTTACTGCCGGAATGAAATCAATCTCATTAAATTAGGTTTAGTTATGCACTTCGTGGTCAAACTCTGGTGGCAACAGATTTGCGCATGCATAAAATTATGTTTACATAATGAGATACATTTTTTTTCTGCTATAAATTGTTAGTTTACAAACCACTTAAATTTGAGCTCAAATGTGTGCGTAGAGAAATAATTCACTGCCAACGAAACTTCGCGTAAATAAAAAAAAAATAAAACAAACAACAGCATAAACAGCAAATGAAAACTCGCGACAAAATAAAAAATGAAGAAAGTAAACAAGTCTGGCCCATAAAACTGTCAAAATGAATCAAGGACGAAAACGGCGACGTCGACTCTATTAAAATTTATGCCACCAACCAAGAAGTACCGAGTTGTGTGCGATCGACAAACACAGACAAATAAGCAACAAAACCATTACACGCTCTTTAACTAACACTCGGACATTCATACACAAAGGAGATATCCCAGCTTATATATGGAAGATTTTTATGTCTTCCACATGAATATATAACTTTTCTAGAAGAGTTTTACGCGATCAAATATCAGCGTGATTAATAATGACATAATAAAATGTTTTTACTTCAAGAATACTCGCTTGAAACGCTTCTTTATGTCGAAGCCGAATCGCTAACCCCGAACAGTTTCTCAGATCATCTGGCAAAATAATATGAGCTCGTGTGCAATCGTTGCGGCAATTAAATGATGTATGACTTTTCCGCGTTTATAAATGTTTGCTGGGTTAAAAAAAGAAAACGTAATGCGTATTGTAATGTGTAGGAAGGCGTTGTGCACGCACACTTACCATAAGTTACAAAAGCTATAATTCATTGCTATGTACGCACAGTACAGACTTTCCGGTAAAGCACTGCAGCTGCTGACTGATTTTACCGACTTTATGCTGTACCGCGCGTAGCTAGAAAGTTATGAAGTCTTGGACATTGAGTTTTTTTTTATATTAAATGCACGCAATGGGTTGCAGTTTTCATTGGCGGAATATTCCACTGTCAACTGGCAATGGAAGTACCCTGTTGGTAAAAAGTATTTCGATGACAAGTTGATGCCAGCATTGTTTGATGCAGCAGTATATTATTTTTAAGGATATTTCTTTAAATTACAATATCGAGTATTTTGATGATAAACAGTTTTTACACAATGTGTTTTGAAAACATTGTTGTCATCAAAACCAACAAATTCATTAAAAGTTCCAAATTTATTGGAAGCATCATACAATCCCAAACAAATGCATTGATTTTTTGCAGTTACAGTGGTGGAATTTCTTAAGTGTAATGTAATTCGACAGTATACAAGCGATCGACATATTCCCTATTAAGTTTGTACGAAAACCAATATATTTTGATATTTCAAGCAGATATATGTAAGGCGCAATAAGGATCGCCAACAGAAATTGTTAGAAAATATTTAAGTCATATGTTATGTAAATTATGAGTAGTGGAGGTGCTTAATTTTTGATGAATTTCATAAAATCTTGATTGTAATATTATTTTAGCATAATTTCCTAATGGGTTGAAAATAATTATAAACTTTGGCATTTTATTTACTAACAAAAGCGAGCAAATAAAATGAACAATAAATGAGTTCATGCTTTGTTTTCTTTCTTCTTAATTTTTAATTATTATAAGATGCACATAAATAAAATTGCGAGCAAAAGAAACAGCGAAAGAATGCAATTTAAATTGTTGGTTAATTTAAGTTATGAAAGCAAAGAGCTGAAATTTTAATAGCAAAATAATGAAATTTTTCGCCAGTTTTTCAAACGGAAATTGTTAAAGTTTTCTGTAGAATGGGAATTAAAGCTGGCACTTATGATAAGACTTTATTCGCATATATATTGAAAATTAACTGACTATGGCGTGAGCGGTTTCTGAGCTATACAAACCAATGGTAATTCTAAAAATTTTTCACCAAATATTAAAATGTTCTACACATAACCCACACTGATCCAAAATAACGTTTATTTTTGATCGATAAAAACACAAATTCATAATAACGATTATTTTTGATAAACAAAAAATGAAAACCCAAATTAACGATTATTTTTGTTCGATAAACATAAAAATCCGATATTACAATTATTTTTGATTAAAATAAATAAAAATCCATCTATAACGATTATGCAGTAATTTCTATGATAAAATTCAAAACTGCTACGGTCTCTGATAAAGACCAGTGAATGCAAAGTGCATATTGATATTATATATTTTTTCAGCACGTTCGCGTGCATCTCAAAATAATATGAATATTTGCTCCTTAGAGCCTTTTTTCCGCGATACAGCGGCTCAAAAGCAGAAATTACAAAGAAATGAATGATATTTTAAAAATGTATAAAAGCTCTCAAATATGTGATACGTACGAGAATAACAGCATTTCTTGCCAGACAAATATTTTGAAGAAACCGACAACAAATGTCGAAAAATCGGCCATGTAAAGATTTTGCTGAGCTATGACACTGCGTATGCTGACACACTGGCATTTCAAGCACAATTACCGCAAAATAAATATTTTAGCTTCGATTCTGAAACTCACATAATTTCATAAACTTTTTAGCAAATACTCGTGCCATATATTAAAAAATTATTATTTAAATTATAATATTCATTAATTTTATAATTGAAATATGCCCACAAATACGAATGCATTTACTTTCAATGCTTAATTGGAAACCATCACAGTTCCACGTAATTATTTGGTGAGCTATCTATAATTGAATATGAATTTTCAATTTGTTTTAAATTAAACAACTGCGAAATTTTCAAGTGAAATATTTGTTTACAAATCAAAAAAAAAAAAATGATTAAAAATGTTTTCACTTCATTGCAAAAAAAATCGGCAACGATATATAAAATATTTATGAAGCATTTGATTCAAGAAATCCCAACACACAAAAAATCTGGGGGAAGCAAAAAACTAGCAAAACTATTAAAAATGAATGCGGTCAAAAAACAAAAAAAAAATCAAACACAAAAAATAAATAAAAATGCCCACAGCAACAAAATGTATACAAGCAAAAACACAATCAAAAATCACAAAAAAAAAAACAAAAATAAACGAAACCAGTTGCCAGCAAAATGCAATTTCACGGCTTTCAATTAGAAAAACAGCAAAAATGAAAATGAACGAACATGTGAACGCGTGAAACGCATGCAAAGCGCGCGCAAATATGTGAAAAGGTTCATAAAAAAGTTCATAAACCAACAAAGTTTAGTTGTAAGAGTTTCATTTTAATTTTTTTTCACTTTCCTATTGCAGAAGAACACTTCATTAAATTTTGCATTTTTATTTGCTGCTACATAAAAAATTTGATAGCAAAATTGGTAGTAAAATTAACGCAATTTGAATACAGAATTTTTATTGATTCTTTTGGTGGAGTAAAAAAGTCGCCTATGCTAATATGCGTGATATTGTGGCTATTTAGCTTGACTAGGGAAGTCTTTTTTATATCATTAAATTTCAAGGACACTAAGTCGTGTATATCCTATTGCTTTCAGTTAGAAATTTGCAATGAAAATTTTGTATTTTCAGGCAAATAATTTTTAAAACATGTTG
This sequence comes from Meiosimyza decipiens, assembly GCA_963680825.1. Lineage (NCBI taxonomy): Eukaryota > Metazoa > Arthropoda > Insecta > Diptera > Lauxaniidae > Meiosimyza > Meiosimyza decipiens. The sequence goes on from OY804260.1 coordinate 76,758,797, forward strand.
TTTTCTTTAGCGTTTTATTGTTATTTTTGTAACAAATTTTTGCATGTTTTCCGCGAAAACACATGGAAAATTTTTAACAAATAATAATTTTGCTAGCTGAAATTTATATTTATTTTATATTTAGTGTTGTTTTATTTCATTACTGAAGAATTATGAAAGCAATATTTTCATAAATTTATTATTATTACTGTGTACTATAACTTTCAGCAATTGCGCTATAACAAGCATAATGAACTACAGCCCGTTGTTCTATATGTAATAAAAAAAAAATATCCGCAGATTTGGATACTGCATCAGTAGTTACTGAGAAAATTATAATAATAAAATTACTAAAAAAATAAGTGCTCAAAAAGAGATGTTACCAGCATTAGCATGTGCGCTTCGCTTCGGCTTAAATTGAAAATTTCTTCCTAATTTTTTAAGTGGTCTTTGTAAAATATTTTTGTGTGACGCCACCCTAAATAGAAGTTTTGTAGCCTAAGCTGTGGCTCATAATATACCAGCTATGTGGTGTAGATTCAGTGAGCATCAATTAACCGTCGAAATGATATTTTAAAATGTTTTTGAATGAGCGTCATCCTAAATAAAAGTTTTATAGCCTTAGCTATGCCTCTTAATATGAAAAACACGTGGTGTAAATATCACGAGAATCGATTTAGTGGTTTTTGTTAAATTGTCATTTTAAAAATATTTTTGTATGAGTGCCACCCTAAGTAAAAGTTTTGTAGCCTATAACATTAAAGCTACATGACTTATGTTCGGTGTGAACCGATTAGCTGGTCTTCATGAAAATTATATTTAAAAAAAATATTCTTGTATAAAGGCCAACCTAAATATGCTTCCTAAATAAAAGTTTCATAGCCTACCTAATCGATACTAACATACGTACAGTAAAAATTTTATCAAAATCGGCCGCATAGTTTTCGCGGAATTTTATGTAGTAGTAAGATAAAATTCGATTTTTTAAGTAAAAAGTGTTATTTTTTTTTTAAAAAAAGTGCCAATGTTAAAATTTTAAATATTATTGGTCCTAGTTCCGCTCGTTGCTGCTAACATTTCCTCTAAAAAAAAGTAATGTTCCTTTATCTTTCATTTAAGTATTCCATTCAAACACCGTGACCAACTAAATTTTTACACATCAATAGCTTAATACCAACAATAAAAGCGGATGTGTCATCGTAAAAAAAGGATATGCCAAATATTAAAATTTTCAATTCAAAGTTTTGCCAAAAAATATAAAAAATATTGATTGGCGTTTGTAATAAAATAATAAAAAACGATGTCACATACGAGAGTACACATGTAATGTCACAAAAAAGGTTTCCTTTATCCTTTTTAGAACAGCATGCAGCAGCGTTGTTCTATGGTATGCAAATTATTGGGGATGTATGTACTTTAAATATGCTAGGGATGGCTTATACATTAAAACAAAAAATTGCTTTTATAACTTAAATCAAAAAAAAAGAAAAAAATAATTTATTTAAAATGGATGGAGTCACAAAATTTGGGCAGAGATTTTTTTTCTGACGGTTAAGAAAATCTTTTCAAGTGGTGAATAAAAGAAATTTTTTTTGAATGGTGAAATAATTAAAACCAGACAACATTGCAGAAGCACTTTGGCTAAGCCTTTTAAGCTTAGCTAAGGCACTGCGTTTGCACATTTTCTTAACGCTCAGTAGGATATAATTTTTGTTTGTTCAATATAACTTTATCAACACTTTTTCTTATTGTTTGTTTCATAAATTTTAATAACACTCCGTATAATGTGTAACTAAACACTTTTCACGATTTTTTGCTCAATAAATTTATTATCCTTCAAAAACTAAATGAAATGCCGTTAAAGTTTATACAAAACACCGCTACAAACTAAATATAATGCCGCTCTAATTGAATAATATACAGCTCATATCAATACGAGCCATTTTTTCTGTTTCGGGCTATTTTGCCAACTTTCAAAACGACTATCGGATAAAGGGTGTTATTATCGCACATATAGATAAAATCATAATAAAAATTGTCAAAAATTTCGTGTAGAAAAATATCCCAGTAAACAAAATGCAAAAATGATAAAAAGTCGGTTTAAAATTCAGTTCAAGTTTTTTATGAAATTATGTGCGGCGATACTTTTGTTGTTGACAATTTTACTAACATCACCAATCATTATATCTGAAGGTAACTTTTCCGTAATACTTATAGCTTCATATTTCTAAAGAAAATTTTATTTATTTTGCAGTATAGCCGCGCTTTTAATGTGCTAGACTTTAACTGCGATTTGGACAGACTTCAACTATGAATGACTTTACCAGTGATTGACTAAGCTTGCAAATGAATTCGATTGACTTCGACTGTAGCTGACGAATAAAGTGACAGACTTTGACTGTCAGTGACTGTTTTAATTTTTTCCTGCTTTCGACTGAAACTGAAAAAGGAAAAGAGTGACGTATCACTGCTGGTGAATGACTTTGAATGGAAGTGAAATAGACTGTGATTGACTTCAACTGCGAATAAATTTATTACGCAGTGATTTCAACTGTGATCTGGCTTCGACTGACTTAAACTATGAAATACTTTTCCAGTGATTGACTATATTAAAAATGACTTCGATTGACTTACACTGCAACTGACTTGGAAAGGGGCTGTTTATGACTGCCAATAACTACGCTTGCGAATGAATTCGATTGTTGCTATTTCATTTGATTCTGAATTTAACTCTTGTGGATTTGGAAAAGAATGACTTGTCATTGACTGCGACTGCAACTTTATTCGACTGTAACTGACTTCAACTGTAACTGACTTTAAATGCGCATGACTATGTCTGACTTTGACTGTATATGACTACAGCTGAATTCGGCTTAGATAGAATTTGATGGCGACTGAACGGTGACTATATAAATAACTTTGACATTAACTAACATTCACTAAAACTGATTTTAATAAGATACCGTGCAATTGACTTCACTGATTGATACTCATCCTGCTTGAATTTTGCTGGTAATTATAAAATTTAAAAAAAGCTGTTTTACTATTTTTGGTACGATATTATTATGTTATCATAATTTCTAACAAAATTAAAAATTTTAAGAAAAAAAATTAACTCAATCAAAGCTTAGGGTAAAATCATATGAACGAAATCGAGTCACAAGCATCCTTCTGCAATTTTTGTATAATGGCATTAAATCGAGCAACATTTCAAAGAAATGTCAGGTGCTTTTTACTATGAAGTTTGAGCACTTTTTTATTCCTGCAAATTCGAAAGCTTTTAATTCTTTGTTTTTATTTCTTTAAGTCTATTTTTTGCTCTTTTTCTTTATTCCTCTAACTGCAAAGTTACTTTTTGTGTAATTTGGTATTTTTTTCATTTGCTATTTTTTTTGCTTGTTCAACTTTTAAGTCAACACTTTGCTTCTTAAAAAAAAAAACAACTTGTCGGTTGGTCATCTTAAAAAGGGCGTTAAGTAGCTAATTTACTTAGTTAGATTCTCCTCTAAAGTCAGTTTTTCTTTCTGGTTTTTTCTCTTTTGCTTCGCATTTAAACTGTGGTTAACATGTTAGTCCGCTTGCTAACTAAATAAACCGGGTGTATTTACGGTTTACGCGCCCAAAAGCAGACAACGAATTGGGTTAGTTTGCGCATAAATATTAAATGAATGAGTGGCTATCGAATAGCAAGCACGCTGTGTTGTAATGGGATTTCGTTTGCGACGTTTTTCTTTAATTTTTTTTTTGTAAATTCGAGGGTAGCTCATCTTTTTATAGTGTTTTATGTAGTTTAACATTGGTAGTCATAAAAAATGAAAAATTGTTTTAGTAAAACTTTGTTGCAGTGCATTTAATATATGCGTTATGCGCTATTCTTTTGTTGAAATGATAAATGGAGTTATAAATTTATTTTACATGGGGTTTTGCCAACAAATATATGGGATAGAAGAATTGGTAGGGGAAATATTTTGGCAGAATTTTTTTTTTTGTAATAATTTATATCAAGACAAAAATGCTATCGAATATATTTCGCAAATCTACTAAAAGGCCTAATAATCAAAATTGTATGAGGCTAAACTGAGACATACATACATATATTGAAATGAATTGGATGTTCATACAAAGAAAATATGAAAAACTTTGTGATCCAAAAACAAAAAAAAAGTAATAAAAAAAAGGAAGTATATGTTGCAGAAGTAGAGCAATAAAAACCAATCAGTAAATGCATCATCATCACTCTCGGTTATTTGAGTTTTCAATTTAATCGAATATAAAGATGATGCTAGTTGCATTCCACGCCCATTTTTAACAGTGCTTGCTTTTTGTCAACAAGCATTCCGAAAGCGTTAGTTTACACTACTCAAGTAATAGCGTTTTAAAAGTTTTGCTTTAAGGAAGATAGTTTTCTCCAGTTCTGAGACAGACATGCTATTTACAAAGACATTACATATATGAAAAACGGCTTATCTGCATCAAAATTCAGTATATACTTCTCGAAATGGTCCTGGCATACAGACAAACGCCTTGGACGACTTTGTTAACTTGTTATGTGATAATCGTAATAGGGTTGCCGTGTACAAACTATCACAAAGTTGGTGAGGTATTGGATGCCAAATGAGTAGTTAAATCGATCTGCAATTGAACGCTATTTCCCGTCCAACTAAATAGTTGGCTTGTTAATGGATACCAACCAAACAATTGGAAGAATTTGTGGTTTTTTCATGATTAATACCTAAAAGTGTATTTCTTTTGCACTCTCGTTGTGCTCATGAAGTTGAGAAATGTAAAAAGACGACCATATATGCATCCATTCTTATGAAATAGTTGGCCAACTGTTTGATTGCAATAGTTGACCAACAATTGAATATAAATTTAACGATTCTTTTTCAATTGAAACATTACTTTATGCAGATTTATAAGGCTTAATACTCTGTGCAATTTGTTCAACTAATTTGTCGTATATCTGTGTTAGCTATTAACTTGTTTCTGGGATCTATCAGAGTTTATTCTCCAAACATTATAAATAAAAAGTTAACCAATAAAATCAACCCTGAATTAAAACTAAGAGTCATCCACAAACGGAATTATTTTCATTAAATTGGAAGAAAATTAATTAAAATAAAATGTCAACAAAAAAATTTGTAATTGGAATATTTAATTTTAATTACTTTTAGAAAAAATTGCCCATACTGATTATTCTACATTATTTTATTATATCTAATATTCTAATTCCAAAATCTTTGCAAATCCATATAATTAACGTGTCGCAACCCCATTACCAGCTTTCAATTCATATAACACGCGGATACGACAAAAAGTGTCCAATGTTCACTGTTGCTCACCCACACATGTGTGCTGATGGTGTACAAGTCAAATAAACGTCATAATAAAAATGTTATCATGTACCAAAAAAAAAAAAAACAGGCAGACACTTATTTGAATAAAATAAAAAGAAATCCCCGCAAGTGGTACCATCACCAGGCGTATTCACAATAACACCAACTTGTTGTTGTAGCAGATAACAACGGTGAAAATTTTAAAATACTTGCAGTACCGAGCAAATGACGACAATGAGGCATAACCAACTGTCTAAATTTATTACGTTGCAAATTATGAATGTACCATGATGTGTGTTTATCTACCCCTCTAGGCCCGATTTTCATGCTACCCCAATTGGAAATGGGGCAAGAATATTTCTGATACGATTCAAAAGCAGCATTAGTTAGGGTATAAATTTTTTCGAACAGAGTTATCATTGTGGGGAAGGACATCAAGGAAGCAAAAACGATTTTAAATCGTATGATATACATGAAATAAGAATTTAATTTTGATCCACGCCTGTAACTTAGTTCCCTTTGAAGTAGCTTCCACTAATTCCCGTTGGGGCATTACCTACTGCAGACACTGCGACAACCCCACAACATAAAATTATTGCGCTACTTCTTCTCATATCCGCTGTGAGTTTCTAGAATTATTTGTATTTTCAACTGCCCCACTTACCGCCGTACCCATTGTCATAGGAAATTCATGTGTTATCCAGCGTGCGCATTTTATCACTTTTAATTTTTTAAGTGTAATTGAGCATCGTTTATTTACAATAATAATAATAATAAAAACAACATCAGCTATGGCAATTTAGATGTAATATTTGTATAAACAGCATTGTTATTAAGTTTTGTTGTTATTCATGTAAGCGCATTTTTTAAGGGTTTATCCAGAGTAAAAGTGTTCCTAGAGATGCTTAAGTAGAATATCACTAAAATGGTAAAAAGTCAACATTTTTTGAACACCCTAATTCAATAAAAATCGACATTGTAGTATGGGCGCTAGAAAATTCCATGCGATGCTCTGCTGTCTTCTTAAAAAAACTCAAACTTATCGAATTAACTCATTGTGTAAGAGAAAAATTTACTTTATTATTTGGTTATCTCCATTTTATGAGAGTACGATTACTCTTCGTTGTAATTGTAATGATTTTTCTCGTTGTTTGTTTATGTTATTTAGTTCGTAAAATTTGTTTACATTACAGCTGCGCATATTTTCTCTATCAATTAATTGAAAAGTTTTACATAACACTTCATACCAACAAATCGAACTATCAATATGACTGCGTTTAACCTTCCAAGCTTTCCATTATCCCTAGAGCCCAAACAATCAATTTGGTGCGATTTTAAATATCTCTTTCTATTGCGCACCACACAATTTTCTGTGCTTAAAATATTCATCGGTATATTCGGTATAAATATCTTAAAAGCCCCTACTAAGAAGTAGTTAAGCCACTGATATCTAACGTAATACTAATTTACTTCTTCTTTCACTGCCTGTGCTTACCCGTTGTGCGGAACCAGTAAAAATATCTAAATTGAGTCTATAGAGAATAGTTTTTTAGACAAGCAGAGGTTATAGCTTTTCCCCACTTTTCGGTGAGTTATACTTGCCCATACTGCACTCTTGTTATCTGTACTATCTTTATCCGAGGCATGGAATCATTAGGGAGTGCTACTCCCTAACATATCAGCGACAAACTTTTTTTTGTTGTCCATATTACGTTTTCAAGTTTATTCAGTACGGTCACGTTTCCTACTGGCCTAGGGGATTACTTATTGCCAGACTTTGAAAATTGTTTTTTGTCGACATTTAGTGAAAAATTTGACATTGGAGTCCATTTGAATTGAAAATTTTGCAAAATTCGGTGTGGAAATAGTGTAAGCGCTGTAAGTCCACCACATTTCTCAGCATTAAAAAGTAACCTACTTCTCATTAACCTCAATAATATAGAGTTTCACAGTTTTCAAACTTGCATATATCGGTCTTAAAACCACTACTAAAGCGACAAATAACATATCTATTTGTTTAACCAGTTCCAGCAGTAGTTTCATGATAGACAATTCCATAATAGGAGTCAATATCTTAATTTATTTGAGCAATGTTCTAATACCTAATGGTCCGATACGGGATCTGTGCTTGAATTAAAAATTTCATTCGCAACAACAGTGGAAACCAAGTATTATCTGCATAAGCAAAACTTTCCAAATGTACACTGAAAGTGCATTGGTTCCACTTTTAATGTGAACACGTTGCCTTCAAAGGATATTATCCAGCACTATCAAAAACCAATAGGCTGACACTGTTACAAAAGGATATCTAATTTTCTATTGTTAAGAACTTTCTATACCAGTGGCGTTAATTCAGTAGGGCTGGGTAGGGCATTGCCCCCCCCCCCCAATGATCTGATACTAGTTATTATTCAATACATTAATACTGATTTTGGTTGATGCTTCAAGATAAGTCACTTTGTAGTTCTGTAATAGTGGTAGTGGTAGAGTTTGTTGAGATCTATCTTTTTGTAAATGTCCAAATTTGGATTTTGTGCAGAAAAACATGTTTGGGTCAAGATTTGTTTGAGAAACTCCATGCATTTTATTAAATCTACTTAAAATCTTTTTAAATTTGATAGTTGATTTATATTTAAGAAACCGGGTTCTACATGTAATCGGTAGTTTTTGAAAAATTTTTAGTAAACATGTATTTGTTTTATATACTGTTTAATTTTTTTGCTGAAATTATCAATATTTCTACTGCATATTCTTGGAAGCTATATCATCAGTTGCGGAACACAGCATAAAAATTCGATCAAATCGAAACAAAGCTGTCCAAATTTTAATCACATTTTTTTGCCAAACAAGTTTTTTCACAGTTATTATAGTAAATTTAATTTCATATCCACTTCAATTACCTACTACATCTTCTTCTACCCACATTCCCATAGATCAATATGTATTATCTTATCTAAATCAGTCAATCGAATTCGGCTGCAATACTCGCACGTATTTAACTGTCAAATGTCAAAGTGTCATGCGATAAAACACGAATTGCTGTCATACGGCATACCGCATCCAATTTTTAATTTCTTCTGCAAATATCTACACTTTTTTCCAAATACAACTCACTAATTTGAAACGAAACGAAACGAAACCTAATTGAGCTGAATAGAAAATGGGTGAATCCTTCTCCCAGTTACATAAATGACATTGACATGCAGTTAAGCCAATATCAAATTAGTAAACTCATATGAAGAGAAAACGAAAATCGCTATATGAATACTTTCTGACAGTTCATGGTCTACGTGGTGGCATATGAAAAACCGCACCGCACCTCACCATTCACGTTATGATATGCGACCATTGAACAACAGCTGTGTTGCATAATTTATTATTTTTGTGTTGGTGTTGTTCCTGTTGTCATTGCTCTGCTGCTCTTCTGCTCCTTGTATGCTGTTGCCATACTGTCGGTATTATATTTTGACGTCACCAGCATATGTTTTTTGCGATAATTTTTTTTATGGCTGTCTAGCACGCGCCCGCTTTGGTTTTTTTTACATATAAATTTTTTTTTTATTTAAAGGAAATGTAATCATATCTGCAGTTGCTAAATACTCGCGTTTGTAGGATAGTTTTTTTTTTGTGGTTTTTTATATCAAAAATGTCATATGTTTTCATGTGAGTGTGTTAAGTTTGATGTCAGTGCGTTCTAATAATAAGACTTCCTTTGGTTAACTTTTCAAAATGAAATGAATGTGTCGATTTATGAACATCTTTATTGAATGGTATGAAAGAATGGGTATAAGAAACCCATGCTCGAGGGGATTTGCAGATTGCACGAGGTAGCGAAGACAGACAACTGTACCATATGCTGAATTTACGTACTCTTAAATACTTGTAAAGTTTTTATGCAATACATACATTATGTACTTAACATTCTTTACATAGTTTACATGACTATGCCACATACTTTACGACGCTTTGAAATTTATCCACGGGTTTTTTATCCATGGGTTTTTGGACATTTTTCGACTGATTTATTTAACATGCAACTCAACAAATACCGACCTTTTCGACATTATTACACATTTTTCAAATTTTTTGAACCTATTCGGATTTTTCAACCTTTTTCGGCAATATATAAGTTTTTGACAGGCATGATTCAACATTTATGAATTTTTTTGATATTTTTTGACAAATTTTGCTGCAACATTTGGGGCGTTTCCGATATTATATGGCAACCACCGACTTATTTGAGATATGAAGAAAATTTTCGATATTATTGAGCTTGTTAGATATCTTTTGACTTATTCGAGGTTTTGTGAGTTTTCAACATTTCTCTATACATTTGGAACACCAATAAGTTCTGACATCGCCCCTTTTTTGAATTTTAGGGGGGATCCTTAATTATGAGGTTTGCAATATCAAATTTTTTTGGTTGCTAAGATCAATACCTAAGACATTCAGGAATATATACACAAAGCGACAGAGCCCAATTCAAGATATTTCGGTTAGAGTCTACTAACTTTGATTCTATTTGAACTAAAAAGAATTTAGGAAAAGTATTTTTAAACGGTATATAGGCGGTTGAAATTATATTTTTTACTAAAACATCCCTTTCTTTTGAAACCATCAAAATACAAGAATTTTTTCGAGGTTTTTTTGAGTTTACTCAGTTGGAAATTGTGTGAAATTAATTTTTTCATGATATAAAATTTTCTCTGGTCAATTGAATACATAAGTGGCGAGGGGCTCTATGAGTTCCCTAGCAACTAATTTTATTTAATGCTTATATTCGCCGCACAATTAACCTTTTCACCGCTCATTTAAATAATATTAATTTTTAAATAACTTACGCAAATTGTTTCCTACCCGTATATATTGTGTCGTTTGTAGTTAATTTCAATTATTAAATTGAAATACTGATTTTCATTGAAAAAAAATGTGTTCTCCTCTTGCACAGAAAATCATGTGGCGGGCGCGTGCTTTTAATTTAATCAGATCCAAGCAACATAACATTTTGCATGAAATCAAAATTTCAATTTTTTCTTAACGAAAAGTAGTTTCTACAAAAATTATGTTGCTTTGATTCTTAGAAATCATATTATTTTTATGTATTCTAACTGATAAGGGCAACACACAGAGTGAACACGTATGTAACTAGTCCAAAAACAATTTGCTCAAAATTGACTTTCTTAAACTCAGCTCTGAATTTTTAAATTGTTAAAATTAGGAAATATCTGATTTATAAAGTTATTTACCAATAAAAACCAAATTTTGATTTAGTACAAAGTTGTGTTTTCAAAAGCAATGTGTCCACGTCAATGTCTTCTGCCCCACTGTGCGCAATACTTGATAAGAATATCGAAAAATTTTGATTTGTATTAGAATTTTACTTGTTTAACTTAAATGGGGTCAAACGTTAAACTGTCACGCCCACTTTTGTTGTTAAAGCACTGTAGGTACTTAATTTTTCATCTCACTTGTCAATTTCAGTTTGCTGCCACATGCAAACTTAATGTTTTATCATATTTTCTTTTAAATTTTTGCTCACAAATCAACACCAATCCCTAACTTTTTGTGCAGATGTATCCATTATTCACAATGAGTTTTAGGAATTGCTTGAAAGTAAAGAAAGTACATTTTTTTTGTCACAAAAAAAATAGTTATTGCTTCTAGTGCTAGTCAACTAGGGTGCGACCAGAGTACAAATATATTTGCATGTTAAAAATACAATTTTTTGCCCCTTTAATTTACACACTTACATACATATTTTTAAGAAAAAAAAAAACTGTCACTCACTCTGAGCGCAGTCTTAAATGCATTCAGCTGACACATATGCAATTCGCTGTGTTACCTGCCAAATCACTTAAACGTTTTATTAGCTGGCTGGCTGGTTGGTTGGTTGGTTGTTTGGCTTCTTTAGTGATTAATTTGCATGTCAATTCATGTGCTATCGTCCCTATCGTCATATTCATCCATTCATCGTTTTATGTTTACTCCATCGCTTGATTTTGCTATCGCTTAAGATACTAACAACTCTCAGGTGGTCAACAATAATAGCAATGGCAGGTAACTTGCATAATGCATCGCCAACAAGTCAATTAGCTTTTGTTGTTATTGTTGTACGGTTAATGTTTTCGGTTGTTGCAATTTGTTTATGGGGACAGAAGTTGTGGTTGCGTAGTGGTTGCAACTGCAAAGCTATAATCCGTTAAGATAACAATACATAGGAGTAAAATAGAAGCTTGGCATGGTATTTGATGCAGTGATTTACTCGAAGAATGGAAGTTTGAGATGAAGATGAACTAATTCGGAAGAAGTGGTGAAAGAGGTAGAGGAAAACTGGAGTTAAATAAACTAAATCCATTGTATTATTTTTTTCAAACTGCAGTTGTGTAATTTTTAACACATGACCTTACTCTTTCATCGTATGGAAATTGTTAAGCGAACATTTCTGTACAAAAAAGCTTACAAAAAATTTTTCCTAAGAAATTATGCACAATTTTAAGTGACATTTTTTTCCCACTAAAAATTATTTTTCATGACAACGTGAAATATAACTGAAACACATTTTCTGCGAAGTGCATATATCAAAAACTAATAAAAATGGGCGTGGCACTTCCCAAACAGGCAATAAGTTCGTAATGCTATGCTGAGAGAACTATTGTGGCAGCTGCTATTAATTTCTGAACACAAAGAAGCACTGAGCAAAAAAATGAGAAGGATTTAATTAGTGGGCGTGGCAGCTCCCATACACGTAAGACTTCAAGACACAAAATTTGAGATACACATAAAAGTCAGTGACACCGTCCCCAAGAAGCAAATTCATCTTGTCGAAGGACAGGGTTATCAAATCACCGAGATTGACCCGACCAATCGCAGAATTTCATGTCAAAGCCGGTGCCTGGTAAAATTTCTAAAATTTCCAAAATTGTCGGTAATTCAACGATTTTTGGGATATGGACTTCAAATTCTTGTTTAAAAAGCAAAAAAAAGAGTATCAACTTTTTCCAAAAAAATCTTTAACTTCTTACGTCAGAACTATAAGGCTTAGTAGAAAAGATGAAGAGTACCAAGAACAAACTCGCAGCACATTCCAAAATTTCATTGTTCATTATTGTGCCTACTTGGCAACGTTTTATCACTAAACCAAATTGAAACTGGAATAAGTCGTAAAATGTCTTGAAACAAAATTAATATTTGAATAAAAATTCAAATAGAAATTTGCGCAAATGATAAAATTCAGAAATATTCAAGGAGCTTTTGAAAAAATATTTAAAAATACTCCTAAATTTATATCTGATGAGAAAAACAGCATTTCAGAGACTCTGACTAATTTCGTAAATCATTTAAATTAATAGAGCATACTGACTTCTTGAAATATGAAACCATTCATTCTCGGAGGGAAAAGGGAGTGTGACTCTAAAAGCATATTTCACTGAGTATACATCAGAGGATTTTGGACATCAGTTTTAAGTTTTATTAGACCTTAAAAACATTTTGTTCCATATCATAAAAATTATCGAGATTAGGCGCTGTAAAAGCGGATATATTGGTTAGGACTTCGACTCAATATAAAGCAGACAATTTTTTTATAAAAATTCTTATATTACTTATAATACATATATTTATTACCTTCTGCTGATTTTTGACTTATTTCCATCTTTGGAATTTTCAACCAAGCCGCAGTTATTATGGTTGCAGCAGCATTGATTAATCAATCTGATTGCATAAACCACAGGTTTCAATGACTTGTTTTCGTTTGTTCCGTGGGTCTTCATTTATTATTGTATTTTTTGGCAGCACGAGTACATAGCTCTTGGTAGTGATTTGTGTTAGTATGTAGTTATAACCACATTCAACATTATTACAATTACTGTCAAGTCATTATTGTTGTTGCTGTTGGTGCCATTGCTGCTGCTTCTTCTGTAGTTGGTTACATTGTTGGCAACATCTTCTGCGAGAGAAATTTGCAATTACATTTTTGCATTTTTCATGTTGGAATTTTTGCTTGGAGTTTGTAATTTTTTTCTTGTTAATTTTTTTAACTCCATAATTTGTTGGTTACATAAATCTTTTTTTGTTTCCCAAGTAGCAACATTTGTATATATCCACAGTAGTTGTATAGTTTTTTTATGTGTAAGTAAACAATTTAATTTCAAAAATAGAAAAATTTATTAAAATCTATGCGTAGCAATACATTTTGGTATTCGATTTTCGTTTGGCAATAAAATGGGAATACTGTGAATGACGTGCTCTTTTAAGGTTTTCTTTTAACAGTTTCTCGAGATATTCTCAAGAAAGATATATATATGAAATAAAGCGTGTTGTTTTTTTTTTTTGCAAAGCAAAGCTGTGCATGCGGTCACATGCATAAATCATGCTACATTTTAAATTCCTCACTTGGGCTGAAGCAGTGCAGCGCTTGCATTAGCATAGTTCGTTTGAAAAGCTGAAGACAACTAAAATTTTAAAAGCTAAAAAAATTTACACTCAACGCAAAAATGTTGGTCAAACTTTTTAAAATTTCTTCGCTGCTATGAAAAAAGTTAAATTAGTTATTCTGCGGACGTAACAGAAAAAGGCGTTAAGCATGCAAAGCCATAGCAAATTTTGTACCGATCAAAAACTTGAAGCTAAAGCACTTTTAAGAGTTCAATTAAATCCATTTGAAGCCGTCAATTCCATGGAATCGAACTGTTTTTCTAGAACATTGCACCCCAATGCAGTCTGGCACACGTAAATTGAAGCCAACAAATAAAGTGCAGAAAAAAAACCTTGTAATTGCAAAAAAAAATAAAAAAAAATTGCATTCAAATATCAAATTACATTTGACAGCTTTGTCAAAAAAGGTGTCGCTAACTCATAATATGCAACAACAAATGGCAACCTATAAAAATTTCGTTTATTCAGGCAGAAATGAATAGAGTTGCCAGCAAATGCAAAAAAAAATTGAAATATGTTGACAGTGAGCGACGACATATTTGCCAATTTGCAACGAGTTCAAAAAAAAAAAATGTAGTTGACAAAACGTGAAAAAACCCCACACCTACACACACACACACACACACAGGCGTTCAACGTAATGTAACGGAAAATAAAAATGGCGCTCTCGAACACGTCTAATAATCATTTCAATTATTTGTCAAGTTGACATTTCTTTATCCCTTCACATATATACGCCTCAAACCACACACTTACTTTACACGCCATCGCCGTCACTCATTTGGGTTTTGTATTTCTTGTAGAATATGACAAGCAAAGAAACAAAAACATAGAACGATTGGCATAAACAACAAATTAAAAATAATAAAAGAAATTGTACAAAAGACAACAACAACTACTAGTATTACAATAACCACAACAACAATGATAGCAAAAACTGACAGTTTCAATTTAATTTATGACGAGTTGTTGTTAGCGCTTGCTCGCTCTCTTTTTTTTAAAACGTTGCTTTTTTTGTTTTGCCGTAATTTTTTGTTATTTTTTTGCTCTTTTTTTTCTTTTCTTTAATATTCCCTACTTCATTTTTGTGTGGGTGATAACCACAAAACAAAATTTATGGCACAAACATAACGAGCAAAGTGCATAGGCAAAAATTCGCAAAGAAAATCGATCGATAAATGAGCACGCAATAATTAAGTTGTCTGTTCGATGAGTAACTTTTTTTGCAAGAGTGCAAAGTGAAAGTAAAGAGCGTAAGCATCAAGTAGATTTTCCAAAAACAATATATTACATATGTGCGTTAAGAAAAAGAGATGTTGTTTTCTCAGTCCTTGATCTCGAAGTGAAATACAAAGCTTTGATAGAATCTGTGCGACGTTACCTTTATTACCTTTCTGAATCCAAAACTGGCAGCAATTTTACTCAATTGGTCATGGATTTTGAGATAAAACAAATTTAAAATGTTAAAAACCTTACTTTTGGCGCGTTTTTCTCGAACAATCGTAAATAAATAGACTTTGATTATATAACTGAGTTAGTTAACCCTCGGATTAGCGTTGTGGTCTGTCAGCCTACTTTGAAAACTTTTGTGCTGGTAAAAAATATGGTTAATTTTTGGCTATCAGGTACAAAAATACGTAAGTGACTAAATATATCCACGTTATTCCGTTTAACTCTGTCATAAAAATTTGTGTTTTCAATTAAAATTTACAACTTACATGCCTCAAAAAAATTTGCAGAAAAGATTTAGTTCTTAAAGCGATTTAAAGCGGATTACATTTGAAACTAAAAAAATCATTTGAAGCCGAAAAACGAAACAGTCCTGTGGAATATTAGCAACTTCTTAAGAACCCATTGTACATATTCTAACTATGCAACATTTTTTTACAGATCTAACAAAAACCAAAAACATTTTTTTCTATGCGAAACAACAAAGCGACGCGCAACCTAAACTGCCTGAATAAAAACTGATTTAGAAAAAAAAAAACCGAAATCAACACAAAAACTCAAAGTTTCTAAAAAAACGCAACCAAGTTGCAACAACAATGACAACAACAATTTACGTCCAACGACTAAAATAGTTACTGCGACAGCAACAAAAATATTGCAACAGCAACCGCAACAACAACAAAAAACAACTACCAAAATTTGCTCAATTCCAGAACAAGCGAATACAAAACAAAACCACAAAGTGTTTCACAAAGGCAAAAAAATTTCGAAACCCCGACGAGAAAAACAAAGCATGGTGCGGCTGAATGCGAATGCAGCAACATCACAGGAACATCAGCAGCATTACAACCATAACAGCAGCAGCAGCAACATTCATATAAACAACGCACACACCCACAACAATAACAGCAACAACAGCAACAGCAGTAATAGTAACAACAGCAATAATGTTCCTGCAGCAACATCATCAACTACCTGCTTAAATAGCAACGCTTCAACAATTGAGCTTTCACAGGGCGGCAACGTTATGGTTGTACCACAGCAGCAACAACAACAACAACAACAACAGCAACAACAACAACAGCAGCAGCAGCAGCAGCAGCAGCAACATCAGCAACAACAACAACAGCAACAGCAGCATCAACAGCAATACGCACATCATGCGCTGCATCATATACCGCCACCACCCCAACAGCATCATCACCATGGTGTGGTCTTATCCTCAACGGCAGCTGCAACAACGAATTCGCATCAGCAACATTCTCCCTCTGATGGTGGTTCGACTTCGTCATTACCTGCTTCACCGCCACTCTTACATACGCAAGCGCCCTCTCCACCACAGGGTGCACAAATAGTACCACCCTGTGCTGTGCATCATCCACAACAGCATCAGCAACGACAATTGGCAATTGTTGCTGCAATGCATCAGGCAGCTGCTGCTCATTTAGCTGCAATGGGACCGCCACATTTGCATCCACATGCACATGGACCACCACCTGGACCGCCGCAACCGCAGCATGGACATACACCACAAGCTGGCGGTGTTGCGGTTTCCGTATCAGTGCAGCAACAGCAACAGCAGCAGCAGCAGCAGCAACAACAACAACAACACGGAGTGCAACAGCAGCAGCAGACTGGCGCACAGCAACAACAACATTCCCAGCAACATTCACATGAGAATGGTGGTCATTCGGTAGCGTTAGCCGGTCCACCTGGTCCGGGTAGTTCACCCAGCGGTACGGGTGGTGCACAACCATCCGCTCCGCCGCCTGGTCCACTTTACATACAGTATCCGGGTGATTTTTATCCGGCAGAATATTATATAGCGCCACATCCGCATGATGGCATGTGCCCGCAGCATGCGCATCATCATCAGCCGATGTGCGCAATGCCAACGGATTATGGTGAGTAATTTTTTCAATCTGCACAGTTTTTTTTATTTTTTTTTGGAGAGGTTTTAGCATTTTAGTGTTAAATTTTTGAACATTCAAAGACAAACAAAAATTTGTGATTTTTATTTTTGACTTTACCTTTTTGGTCGGTTTTGCCCACAACCGATTTTTAGTGAATTTTAGAATGCATATTTGAAAAATCTCTAAAATTTATAGTTTTTCTCACGTCAATTTTGGGTAAGGTTTTCCAAGGAGTCAATACTAAAATAAGCATATTTAATTTTAAAAAATAAAAAAAGCTATGCAATATTAAAATCGGTTTAGCATGTTTTGCACCAAAGCGTTACAAACCATTTCCATAAAAGCAATTTTATTTAAATAGTATAGCTTAGCTTTCCCAAGAACATTTTTGTTTATTTATTTTTACAATGTTTTGTTCCATCTGCATTAACGCTTCACTAGGATGAGCTAAGATGAGCTAGGAAAAACTTTTATTATTAATTTCTCCCAATTTAAGTGTTGCTCTAAGTTTTTTTATAAATTCTTAAAATTTTTTGACGGTTTTGCTTATCTCTTTATCAATTAATTTTTCCCCAAAGCGATTTTTAAGTGATTAGACATTTAATTAGGAGAGATGCTTGATTTTTTTCGTTTGACGTGAAGGCGCCCTTTTTTCTAAGAACTTAGATAAGCTAAAAATTGTTATTAAAATACCAAGTATTTATTGGGACCATTCAACTCATAGTTTCAATAAAAACTTTTTAAAATCTTTCATGTACCTTATCCGATAATATTCTTCTTATAATATTTTTCTAAGAACACCCCTGTTGTTGAAAAAGTTTTCCCCTTTTTAATACCACATTTTATACTAAAAATCCAACAAAAACTTCCACAACCACAATCATTAATCATATCTGGAAAATTTATTTATAAATTTTAAACGTTGAACTCAGCTAATTTTCATTTAATGTAAACTCCCATGCATAAGCATAAGTAGCAGCAGCAGCAGCTATCTGGCTACTAACTGAGTAAATAACGACCCACTCTAATTAGAGCAGAGCTGTGTGAGCATCCTACCTCTATTTTTAAAATAGTGTCAGAATAAAATACTGAGAAAAAAGTTGTAGAAAAAAAAACACTGACAGCAACACGCGTCATGGCGTTAAAGTTTTGATGATGGCGCTGGCAGCACCTTTTCAGACATGGAACACATGCCATCATATCAAGCAAACACAGAGTCAGTCAACCAGCCAAGCAACAATAACAACAACAACACTTTCCATCATCGTCATCACTAACATCGTCTAGGAGGGCGCAGTGCTGTGCTGTACCGCGCTGACAACATGCGAGTTGCCGATTTTTGCTCCAGCGGCAGCTGCCTGGTTTTTCTGGATTTTTCATCAACTGGTGGTGGTGGTGGTGGTGGTGATGGTGGGCGTCATGTTGTAATTCATATTTTTATGATGTTAATTTTTTTTGCCTTTGTTTAGTCGATTTTATTTTTATATTTTTCCCCACTGTGCTATTTTTAGTCACTTAACGATACGTTTTGTTTTTTGTTATTTTATGCCCAGTCTACGCCCTTGCAATGGACTCTCTCTTTTTCTTGGCTGTTACCGCAGTTTGGAGCAAATGAAAAAAAAAAGATCTTTTGCTCAAGTTATTTTTGCTCTTTGAATTTATTGACCTTTGATGTTATGTTGTTGTTGTTGTTGTTGTTGGTGGCGTTAAAATACATACATACATATTTTTGTAAGGATAAGTAGTTGTTGTATTTGTTTTAAATAGTAGCAGATATTGCTGGTGCTATAAGTTGTACAGTGGTGGAAAACGTACTTTATTTGGTATCTATTTTTAGTTGGAAAATGTTTTGTATAGTTTATAACGTTCTTAAGGGATTCACTAACTCGTGTAATTAGTTACGCTTTTCTTGCTTCAGAATTGTTAACTATACATTTCATAATGTTTCTCTGCTATTAAATTGGTTTCAATGTTGTTAACATTTAAAAACAAATCACATTTTTCAAAGTTTGCTAAAAGAACTTTGGTTTATAATGAGTTCTTTAAAACTGTTAATGAAATGCCAGCTATGTTTTGGCACTGTTAGCAATATAACATAAATACACAAACGTATTTTATGATTTTTCTTTAAGAAAATTACTAATTGACAACAATACTGCATTAATTTTGTTTCGAAACTGTTAAAAAAGTATAGCATGTTACTGCTCTGCTAATAACAGCACTAATGTTATGAATGTATCATTTTAAATTTCATCACAAGTCTCTTATGATTTTAGTTCAAATTGTTAGCTAATTTTAAAAAACAAAAAAAAATTCTGAACAGACTGTTGCTGCTGTTAAAATTCTTACTAATTTGAGCAAAACTGTTAAGCTAGATATGCGTGCAACTCTTTTGCGCTGTTATCCTAGCTATAATGTTGCTTACATTTTGAAAAAAAAAAAATCATGCAGACACTTAAATTTAAATGGCTATGTTAAGTTCTTAGTAATTTTTTTAACTGGGGTAATTACACCGTTTGTAACATTTTGTTAAAAGTAATGATCATTTTGAATTTTTGTCGCCTAAAAACTTTATGAACAGGCATCTCTGCTAATAACTAATTTAAACAGCAATTGTTAATAGAAGTTTTTGTTTAGTTTATTTAATAATAATAATTATACAATAAGACCGTATAGTCTCGCTTAAAACTGTTAAATATTCATATATATATAACATTTATGTTGTCAGCTTCACAAAATGTTAATATCATGCTATCAGTACTTTCGCTGTTCAAAAGTGTTAACTTGGTTTTGGCTTTGAGCCATACAAATGTACGACACATGTTATGATTCTGCTATTAGCATTAACACTTGTAATGTCAAAACTGTTAACAGTGAAACTGTTAAATAGCGCACTCTCAGTTTAATACTGTAAGGTGCTTAACAGACGTTACGTTCATATGAAAGCTTAACAATTTTTCAAAAATGTACAGACAATTATGCTACCATATATTTTAAAAGTTCATAAAATTTGTGATGATTTTTGTTTGAAAACTTTAGTGTATTTGATAATGTTCATTGCACTGTTAATAACATAGCTATATAGTGGCTAACATTTATAAGTGACGAAAATGGATAATAATATACGCTTTTGGATCAAAAGTCCTAACATTACATGTCTCATTTCAATTTCCTGATAACATTTCATTTAATAAACTGCATGCAACTGCGAGTGGTCTAAAGCAAGGCAAGGCTCCACAGCAGCGTTTACAAAATAAAAAGGATCAGTAGGACTAGTGGAAATAAACAGCGGCAGTGGGGTGATACTGTCTTGCTTTTATTTTTGTATGGATGGCTGCTTGCATGGCTAACAAGTGAATTTTTTTATTTCTACATGAGTTAACTTTAAAAAAAGACCAAAAAAAAAAACAAATTCAATTTGTAAGAGAGTGAGATAGCAAGAAATAAATAACAAAAAGAAGAGAACAAAAACGAAAAAAAAAAGTTTTATTTAAAACTTTATTTGAACTCTGAATACTTGAGCAACGTTGAACGTTTGTAAATTGTGCTGTTTTATTTCCTCTTTTCGCAAATAATTAAAAGTGCCCCACCCACTAATTTGTCAGCGCTTAAGGTAGTTACACTTGTCACCAAGAAGCATTTACGGTAAGAGAAGTAAGGGCGATGGTAGCGCATGCCATAGAGACTTTAGATTGAATTGTCTAACCACAGACAATGACATGAAAACATTTTTAAAAAGTTTTTAAGTCTCTAAAGAATTAAATGATGTTTTTTTATCAGGGTGTTTTTTTTTTGTTTTTGACAATAGACTACAGAAATGTTTGAAGAGTTTTTTTCTTCGTTTTTTGGTATGTGGTTGGTTGATGTTATAAAACTAATAAAAAGTACATTGAATGATTAGTATGAAAATGTGGGAGTTTTGAATTTCTTTGAATTTTTTGTAATAGAAATATCTGACATTTAAGAGGAGAATTTGAAGTAAGCATATTTTGTAAAGATTCATATGTATATCATATAAGAAATTTTAGAAAGAAATGCTAGCCATAAGAGGTATAGCTGGAAATGTTTACGTCCCACACTTTCTATTGACCACGAATACGAACAAATTGTCTAAGTTAATGAGAATTAAAAAATATTTGTTAACTTATTTTTCTAGCGTGCTCTTTCAGATTTCATGAATAATAAATAATAATTTTTTTTACCAATTCTATGGTATATGTAATATACATAAATGTATTACTCTACTGTTCAAAACAGACCAGACATTCAGTGTAAAAACAGTAGTTTTTCCTTAGAGAACAATATTTGCAATAAAATTACCAATTAGTTTTGATTGAAGGGTTCTTTTCTTTCATTACAATTACAAAGCATTTTCGTTACATACATTAATGGCTTTTCTCAACAAAGCAATTAATTAAGTTCCATTTTCTTCATCGATTTCCTCAAAGAATGTTCATGTACTACAGAAATCAATTACACTGATTATTTACAGCTATGACAAGCATCTGCTTTCAATCTAAGCAACACTCTGAGCACATTAAACTCTATCCCTTCAAAAACGCTTAATAAATTTAATAACAAAATCGCAGCTAAACACTCAGCATTATGGGTGGCTACAGTGGAGCATAAAATTATGCAGGCAGTCAGGGATAATTGAAAGAAAAAGAAAAATTTTTAAAAGCTAAAAATACACTTGGGTGGAGGAAAGTTCTTCTAACACAACAACAGCAGGGGCAATGAATTGACGGAAAAACTGCATTACAAGCAAAAAAAAACATAAGCACACAACTACAACTACAACGACTCACTTGTGTGCATATGTGCGTCAAAGTATATTTCGTTTAACTCAAGGGGAAGGAAGTCATGGTGTTAAAAACACTCTGTGTTTTAACTTCAAATAATGGAAAATCGGTTCTCCAGAAAAAGAAAGGGAGCATAAAGCAAAAGCTATAAAACAACATGGCGCTAACATCAAAGCAACAGAGCAGCGCGAAAACAGGGCACAGTCGGTAATCATCATTAATGAGTAACTAATGAATGAAAATGAAATCATGTTGATGATCAATGAGAGAGAAGAAAAAATGAAACCTAAAGTAAAAGTAGAAAAAGCAGACAAAATGCTGAAGATGAAACTACGTAGAAAATGAGAAAAAAATTAATATATTTTCACTACGCTCTTACTTCATCATCAGAAATGGCAGTTAAGTAGAAATTATTAGCAAAAGATGGGCTCAAGTTGTACTATCGGTTCGTATGTGTGTCTGTCTGTCTGCCTGTCTGTTGACTGTAGCAAGAAGTGAGTAGAGAAATTTTTCAAAATTGACGCAACGTTAATAATCAGCGTAGAATTGAAATAAATTTAAACGGGACGTAAGGTGAGCGGTAGCTATGTTGAAGAAGTACAGAATCTGAAGAGTATGCCTAATTGGTATGCTAAAATACATTAAAAAATTAATGCTTTAATTATTTGGTCTTTAGTCATGGGGCACAGTGCATTCACAAAAAAGATGTGAATGATAATTTTTCTTTTAATTCTTGTGGAAATGTAGGTTAAAGCATCAAAAATTTAATTTTTCAAGTTGTGCTTTTTTGATTTTTAACTTCCGTTTATAATTAATAACAGTAGGTGTGACACGTATGGGGAGTACACATATTCATGCTAAGCAACATCTCTTGATTAGATTTGGCTATATCCGTTCGTTTCTGTGTGGAAATCAAACTTGAAAGCTTACAGGATTTGATAGCTATAACTGAAATGCAGCTAGGGGCATTTCAAAAAAAGAGATAATGATGAAGAATCAGTTTA
This sequence comes from Meiosimyza decipiens, assembly GCA_963680825.1. Taxonomy (NCBI): domain Eukaryota; kingdom Metazoa; phylum Arthropoda; class Insecta; order Diptera; family Lauxaniidae; genus Meiosimyza; species Meiosimyza decipiens. The sequence continues at coordinate 76,781,713 of OY804260.1, forward strand.
CCCTAGGAAAATTTTAGTGTGTTAGGGTAATTGTTCGGCCTCTGGCCACAACTCAAGGCTTACGTCCTCCAATATGTGTAAGACAGGCTTCGCTTCGGCCTTCGGTCGCGGTTCACTGTAGTATGTCCAACGTCGGTATGTTAGCGAAGTCCGTGTTGGACATAGCATAGAGAAACGCGACCGAAGGCCACCGCAAAGCCGACTTACCCTAACATTATAAAATTTCATGAAAATCGGGAGTGAAGCAGTTAAAGTAAATAATAACCCTAGCTCATCCTAGGCTAAACTGGCTTATCCTAATATGCTTTGGATGAGCTAATTCGGCCTAGGAAGAACTAGCTTATCTTAAAAAATAGTTTGGCCAGTAACATACATACATGTAGGGTATCACAATGGGCAAACTGCCTTCGAGTGAAGCTTGCTATATGCAAGCGATTCTTTAACATAACCTTACTTTTTGATAAGATATTGATTTATTTTTTCTCCTCCACAATATAAGTCAATACATATTTCTCATATTAAAACCTGCTTTTCAAGTAAATGAGCATAAAAAGAAAAAAAAAATTTCTTCTGTGGACTGGAATTTACCCATATATTTTCGGATCTTAAATGCACTTACCGCTTTTTACCACAATTACCACGAACATTTTTTTCTTTTGTTCTCTCTCTGGAACAAATTAATATCCTGCTACACTGATAACCGCAATTTTAACACGCAGTGTTAAATAACGTCATTTACACTTTATAATTGGTGTTTACTTGCGTATGTGTATGACTATGTATTTATATACCCATCAGGGAAAAGCAAGAGGCCCGTCTTTTTCAAACTGGTGTTATTTTTATATGAAATGATTCAGACGAGCAAGCCTTGCAAAATAGGCATTAATAAGTGGAAAGAATAGAAAAAAAAGAGAAAAATTTGACTGGCCATCTCGATTTCCAATAGACAGCAAAAAAAAAGCAATAACTTTCGAAGGGTAACAGCAAAAATTTTGATATCTTAAATTTTTATGAAAAATCAATTTGTAAAAATCTCAACATAGTTCTTGCCAATTGGAATGCCAAAAATATTTAATGCCTTTGCAAGGATATCATAAATATCCAGTAATTTTTTAAAGGCAAGCAATTTTTATTTGTCACAAAGTTCCCATAAACTAATTGAGAGTTATAGTAAGAAATGAAATAAATAAACATTCCTGCAAAAAGTTAAAAATCGAAGTTTACATAACAAAACACAATAAATTTAGATTATATGATTAAATATTGTTTCAAATAGTTGACAAGGTTTGATTATGTTTTTTAATTTTAATTATTGAGAAAGTTCAAGAAATTTTTGAAATGCAGACAAAATTTTCTCTTCTATTTTTTCGCTAAACTTTTATTCAATATTTACATTTAAGTACTCTTTTATCAAATTTTTAAGCATATATTTCATCATCCAGTCGTTTAAGAGCTGTGTTGTTTTCAGTCTCATGCAGCAGTCACCATTGGCAAAATATTCTAATGGGTGCAAAATACATTGTGCATGTTTGTTTACTCAAAGCTGCTAACGCCATCTATTGTGCTGCGGCAGCAAATGATGTTGGAAAGGAACATCAGTAACAAGAGCTGAATTTTTTGCTTTTAGAGTATGCAAACTTAATTATTTTGGGCAACTAAACTGAAATCTAAATGAACTGCACGGCGTACTATGTATGTGAAATGCAGACTCATTCTTTAGGGAAAATTGAATTTGAAAATGATTTTTCATACCTAAATAAAAATTATTGCTATGGTGATGAAGAAGGAAAAGAAATGGGCTGAATTCAATGCTAATAGTTGGCATTAGAATGGTATATAGACCCGTGTATGATTTTAGGCAATGTTGCTGATGAAGGCTGAAATCAAATCACTCACATGGCTTAGCAATTACAACGATTTGTGATGATGATTTGCTGGTATTGACCATTTATGAAAGAAGAGCAGTAGCAAATCATATCAAATTTAATACGAAGTGACTGATAATAAGTTTATTATTTTAAACAGAAAGAGTTCCTTTAAGTCTAAAGCATACGCAGTGCTAGCTGATTGCCCAAAAACTCAAATGTTGTAGACAAAATCGCACCCACGAATATATCACCCAAAAAAATAAATAAACTCCTTCTCAATTTATTCGCGAACGAATTTATCTCATAAAAATACAACAGCGTCTCAGACTGTTGCATTATACGCGAAATGACTTAATTAATGTGCACTAAAACTCTGCACATGATGTGAATATCTTTGCTAGTGGATGTTGTTAAAATCAGGAAGTTATTGCAAAATTTAAAGTTTATAATGTAGACCAAGTAGCTGCTGCTGTTGCTGCTGTTATTTAATGCTTAACTCAAGCAGAACTTTGAGCTTAGAGAGCAAAAAAAAAATCCGTCAACCCACCAGCATTCAACAGCATTCGTATCATAGAAAGACCCGGTAACGATCTTGCGAGTCATTAATTTTTTGCATAAAACGTGAAAAGTTTTTTTTTTCTTTGATTTTCGGTCTTTTCGTGTGAGTTTTTTTTGCGAATTATTTAAATTTCAAAAAAAAAGCTCGACAACAACTGAATTAAACATTTTGTTATTTTAAGTTCTACTTTATATTCCACCTTTGCATACGCTGACAAACTCCCACACGCTGAAAAGATGAAGAAAAAAAAAATAAAATCAGTTAACAGCGGTAGTAGCAACCAATAAATCTACTGAAAGTCTGAGTAAAAAGTTCAGAAAATATAAAAATAAATTCTTGAAATGCTTACAAAAAAGATTTTATTTGCAGTTTTGAATAGAACGAGTATTCGCTCAGTCAGTAGCTTTAGACGAATACTTTCGATTATAATTTAGCTTAATTACGACATTTGCCTAAAACTATGCAGTAGGAAATTGATAGTTTTAATGGCTCTTTATTACAATAATGTGTTATATTTTTAATTGCGTACTTTTAGGCGGTTTTTAATATTGAATACCCAGGCTAAATAATTTATTATATCAATTTTGTATATACTTTTTAAGTGCTTCAACTTTGAGTTCTTGAGTTCTTGAGAATGTTGAAAAAACCATTCCAGAGCATCGTTTTAGTAGAGAGTAACAAAAAATTACTATTTTCAACCTCGATGGACTGCACTCACTCAAAAAGTGAGAAGGTGATTTCGGTTGTATGAAATATTTTTGCTGCATAGTTTGGTTTAAGCGATAAGATTATGGAATCCGATATATGTTGTAACCCAGTGTTTCAAATCATTAGGTGATATGTTTGGAAATGCCACCAAATGTTTTCAAAACATTAAGTGATATGTTTTGGAATGGAGGGATATTATATATATATCCATTTCGTAATCTTATTCAAAAAGTTTCAACTGTAGTCAAAAACTCGAAGTGCTTAATTGGTTTTTATGCAAAAAATATTCGGGCAGTCGGGAATGCTGACTTTAATAGCGAATTTGAAATTAGGTATTAATTTAAACTTTTCTATACATTTCGTTCTATCCCCCGATTGTACCCTTCCATTTCTGTAATGTTTTGATACATAGAAACTCTGTTATTATTTCAGAGTTCAGTTAATTTTTCAATAGATTTTATTTTGTGTTGAAAAATTATCTCTGCTTTGAAAACTGTGGGGCTTAACCACAAGTAAAACTTAAATGCCCAAGCAGACATCGATACATGCCAGTTTCTGGCACTGCATTCGAAAGAGCTATATTTTTATGAAAACTTATAGCTTTTTAAATATCCTTTAATCCAAATAAGGGGTTGCTCCCTCTGCTTGTTTCGCTCACCAATCCACCACCTTCACACTTCGCTTCGTTTACGGCGCGTGCTTCTCAGAATTTTTGCTCTCTTATATCGACTACTTAATTCAACTTTTGTTTAACTACTAAAAGTATGCAATAAAACTTTAGCTTTCACATAAAATTTTCATTTACCTAAATTTGTTCTCTATTGTTCTCTTATCTATGTATCTTTTCTCTTTGTCTGCAAATTTTCTGACATCGGATACTACTTTATATAATACGTGGGTGCAGTCAAATTACCCAAAGGACAATTTCTTAAAAAACAGTATATTAATTTTGATCTTAGAAGATATCTTGTGCCTTGCAATGAAATATTTTATTTTGTACTAAAATATGAGCGATTTTCTTGATTTTGGCAATAAATTCAACAAAATATATGGACATATTAATAAAGTTCTATCCAAAACTTTTCCCATAAAAAAACTAAACACAGAAACTAAATCGTATTGAATATTCGTATTCGCTAAAGAATCGCACGTTTCATCACTAACCCTTCACATAGAACAAAAGAACAAAAAGGCCAAATTGTTACTGTCAGTGCTGATGAAAATAATGATGATGATAATAATGATGATGATGATGCTACTGGCGGATGACGCTGACTTTTATTTTATTATTCCGTTTGCATTTTCATGGTAAACTTTTTTGAAAAAAAAAAAAAATAATAAAATAAAATCACAACAATAACAAAAACATTATCATATAACAAGGTTATACGTTGTAGATGAAGTAGCTGCCGAAGATTTAATGGCAATGACTAAAGTTTGCATATGCGAAAGTTTCAAAGTAGGTACGACATCGAAGAAGAGCATGCAATACCTTGCTAAAAGGCCAACAAAATGTAGATATCATAGTGGAAGATGCATAAAGAAGTTTACATTAGAACGTGCATAGATCATGGCCAGCGGCATCATTGTAAAAAAGTTTGGTGAAGGAGTTATTATGACTACTTTGCATATGAAACTTTTAAAAGTTAAGATTTCGTTAGTTAAATACTGCCACACCAATTTCAGAAGGTCATTTGATAATTTCGTCAGAGTATAAATGGGAACTAAAAATTTAGATTTCATAAGTTTTACTTGAATTCTTTCAAATATTTCTGTTATATAAAATAGTTTTCGGTGTTAGAAAATGTACGTTTGATGAAAGAAGAAAGATAAGAAACCAAAATAGAACTTATATAAAATGAAAAAAGAAATATCATTGCATACTTTAAGTTGTTTAAGAAAGGTAGTAGAATTAAGTTATAAAATATAAGAAAACAAAAATTCTGAGAAGCGCCAGAGCTCACGAGTGTTGCGAAGTATGCGGTGGTGAGTGGTTGTGAACAAAGCGAACAGGGGATGAAGCCCCCTAGTTTATTAAAAAAAGTTTTATGCAATCATTAACTACTTGTAATTTTCCATATTTTATTTATTATGATGAACTGTCGGTATAATAAATAAAATATTTTCAGGCACTCTCTGTTATATTGAAAAAATTCCTTAAATTTTGAAATGCATTTTTGTATGCAGTTTGATATCCAAAATTATTTTTTTAAAAAAATTGTGACCTTTGTACTGGAGCTTCCCCAAAATGAATAAAAATTGCCGGAAAATGGCTAATGAGTTTTAGATATAGTGTTATCGAGGCCAGGAAGCTTAGGTTATGCCAAATGAAAAACTCTTTTAGAAAATCATTATTATTCATATTAAAATAACAATTTTTCTGTCATTCAGATTTTTGGAAAAAATAGCCGTAGCAATCAAAAATGTTCAAGGACATTAAGGAAAACCAATTAAATCTATGCATTATCCCTTTTACCTGATTTTCTGTCATTTCATTGTTCTGACTTGCGCCAAAGTGACTGTTCGTTATACCGGTAGTCAACTGTATATCCACAATAAATCTATAATTCTTATTATCATTCGCAAGTACTACACTTACAAATTCATATTTCTGTATTAATTGCATAATAAAAATCATAAATATTATAATCCTCTTTGCGTTAAGCATCATCCGTAGACTACTTCAAAATTGCATCTATCAATAACTTGAATAATCATTGGAGTATTTGCTGTTTTTAACATTCAAATAATTCTGATAATTATTTGTTATTTTTATGAATAATATAATTCGCATAAAACCAAAGTTGAAGAAAAGCCATAAAGGCAGCACTAAGTACTACGTTGCGTCAATACCGTAGCACAACAAAACTGATATGTTACAGCTAAAGACAGCGTACATACAGCGAAGGCAATAAAATTATAGCCAGGAAATCGCACAACGGGTGTGAGCCTTAAGATACAGCTTGAATTTAACATTCGACCACCAGCAAACTTAAAGGAAATCTACATAGAAGAAGAAATTTGCCATAAAATTGGATTTTCAATTTTTACTAATACACCGATACTCTTTTGCTAGAAGACGAAAGCTCCTTCCCAAGTGCGGCTTAGTGATGTGGATTTTGGATGAGAAAATATTTAAGTATTGCAATATCAGCTATAAAAATTTGCGGAAAATCGCTTCAATGACATTCCAATATACCGCCGTCAGTTTAATTAACAAAGTCTGCCAGCTGCAATCCTTTGTTAAAGATTTGTTTTTGAACCAGACATAGGTTCAGTAAACTTTTCTAGTTCACAAAATCTTGACATATCATAAACCATTTGTAAGCTTCGACACAGGCTAAAAAGATATCCTTAAAAGCGCTACTTTCAAGATATGAATTACGTTTAATGCTGAAAGTTAAGGTACCAGATAATAAACTTAAACTACGAAACATATCGTTTAGACCATAGATGGGCAGAATTGCGGAAGCAGGAACTACTTGCAACAAAAACAACTCCTTCATAAATTCGATCTCGATAGCAATAAGAAATTCCGCAATAAATCAAAAGCCAATTCGAAAAATCAAACAAGAACAACATGAGTGTAGAAATGAAAGTACACTGATCAAACGAAAAGTGGGAAGCTGTTCTCAATGTGCGCATTGTTGGTTTCTTGTTCGCTCGCTTTCGGTTTTTTTTTTACATTTTCTGAATGATGCAACAATAATACAAATCCCTTGCATAAGATAAACGATGTGATTATCGTAAAGAGCTAAGATTGGCCCATTTTTGCTATTTTGCCCATCGATGGTTTAGACCATCTAGTACTTGAAATTGACTTTAGTGCTTTAAAATCCTTAGATTAATTCACCGACTAAGATGTATCAATCACTTTCAGACATCCTGCTGTATCGAACTGAAAATAATCAAAATCGTCAGTACCTCCACTTCTTAGACCATTGAGCGTTTAACTCTACAAGTCACTCGCTCGAGTGGCTTTCAGCAAATGCGATGTTTTAGCTGTTAAACCGATTTTGATCGATTTGAATTTATTTATGCGCCATGTTAAATTTTTTTCATCCTTTGTTTATGGTTTTTCAATTTTATCGCATTTTCTATAACATTTTATGGCTATTTTATTGCAGTTTTCCTTTTTTGTTGTTCTTGTTTTTGGCTTGTGCTTTTCTTGCTGGTTTTAATGCTAGTTGTTGTCCGTATATTTTTTTTTGTTTTCATTGCTATTTATGCGTTTGTTGCTTATGCTGCCGGAACCAGCAATAAAACATTTTTTTCATGCTTTTATCCTAAGCTGTTTTTTTTTCATTTCCTCTTTTTTTCACATCGCAGTTGCGTTACTATTCCACTCACTTCCGGTTTAACGCGCATTTCATGGTGGCACTCGGTTGGAATTTCCGTTTTTTGTTGCTGTTACTGCAGTAGCAATAGCAGCAAGTGGCAACACCATGGGGAGTTGTTACCGGTTAGTTGTTTCTGCCACCGCTGCTCTTGGCTTCTATTGCTGTTTGTAGTTTTTAGTGTTGTTTCAGTAACAATGCCTGATAATAGAGATAAAAACAAAAAGAGATCAAATTTGATTAGACAACGTTTTTTTTTTGCAGCTATTGATTAAGTGCAGTTTTTTCTTATAATTTTGTTATGTGTAATGGGTTTGCGAGGAAATTCATGTTAGAAGATGTTCGCGCAAGGTAACACTGACCATCACGCAAATAAATACTTACGTAGTCATGCTGTGGTAATAAGTTGAAAATCATGAAGTTCTAATCTATATAAGTAATTTGAACAAGCTCTGTCATTGTATTGTATCTGCGTTATAAATTAAGAGCACTTTAAAAGTGTAAAAAAATTATAACAACAACAATTTTATTGCATCTGCCTCTTATTTTAAAAAATTTGTCTAAGCAAAAAAATAGATAAAAGCAAGAGGCAGACGTTTTTTTTCAAAAATTTTTTAAAATCTTTTTGATAAATATAAATTTAAGTGAATCTAGCGCCAGGCAGATTGCGATAGTTATAAGGATGATATCATAAAAACGAGAAAAACAAGCTCTGCTAATTAAATATTGCAAGCTTGCTACTAAAAATTTGAATAATAAATCATTTTATCGCGTCTGCCTCTTAGCTGACTGGTGCTTTTACTCATTTTAGACACAAAAATAGAGAAAGCAGACGATTCCAATGCTGCTTTTTCAAAGGCAGGCGCTGATTTTTCAAAGGCAGATGTTTATGAGCACATAAGATACATACAATTAGGAATATATGTGTCTATATAAAACTAATATCGTACAAATTTTACAACTTCGAATTCGAAACCATCTTTATTTTGCATCTCTTCTTGATTTGAACAAGCAGATACCTACATGTGTACCGCTTATATATTCAGCTTTTTGGGTCAATACTGAAGATACCAAAGTTCCGAGAAAAATCGATTAAATTATTTCAAAAGAGTGTTTTTTAAATATTAAGAATTGTTGTTATTTAAAAACTCCAGCTGTACTAAGCTCTTAACATTATACATCATAGGCAGACGTGATTAAATAATTTAATAGAGCAACTAGAAAATTAATTTTTAAAAAATCAGCAGCTCTACTATTACTTAGCTCTTAGTTTTTCTTATTCGCATAAAAGTCATTGTAAATCAATACCAACGATGTTGAAGTCATATATCTAAAAAACCCCACAGCTCTCTAATTATGACGCTGAATTTAAGTTAAAACTTCCAAACGAAGAGGAAACTTCGCCCAAAATTAATGCAAAAATGTGCCAAAAAAAAAACGGGAAAACGCCCATCTCTCCAAATTCTAAATAAATAACGCAAGAACCTAAATTTTTCCACTTTTAATTAACATAATTTACTATAAAGATAAAAAAAAACAATATTTTTTAATAGAGTTTATAATTTAATTTTAATAGTCCGTACACATTAATTCAATGCGATATATGTGCGCAATTTGAAAGTCAAGTAGATAGTTTATTTAATTTTTTTCTTCACAATTCTGAACATATGTTTTCAGCAATAATTTTTCGCATGGAAACACGAGCTACAGCATTTTATGGTAATAGAAAACTTTTGCAAATAAATTGTAAAAATTATATGGCATGTTAGTTGTAGCATTTTAAAACCACAACTTGGAAATATATATATATATATCTCTGGCAATGGCAATAAAATACATGTGCCACAATCACAAACGCTAAAAGACACAAGGCAACAAACAAATGTATGCAAATGTACGTCAGTCAAAATAAAAATGAAATGAAAAAATCGAAAGCAAAAAAGAAAAAAATCCATTAAAAATATTCCATTAAATATTATTACTGCAAAAAAGCAGATGGCCAGACAGTAGAACGTTTGTATTTTCAAGATACGATGGATGTTCCAGTAAAGCATCATTTAAAGTTGCTGAAAATGTTCTGTGTTATTTTTGCGAGCTAAAAATTTCACAAGGTTTTTGATTGTTTGCTTTTGTATTTTAATTTCTTATTTTTTGTTTGTATTGAAAATAATTATTCACTGAGTATACATCACAAGGAAAATCCATTTAATATGTCATAAAAATTTTTTTTTTGTAAATTTGTCGAATTTTGTGTGTGTGCTTAGTTCGAAACTTTAATTTCATCATAGTGATATTTTATTGTCACAGTGATGGTTCTCGAAAAATTAACAATTGATGTTCTGCGTGAAATATCACTCAACATGGGATTTGAATTTTCTAAAAATGCTTTCTTAGTGAATATTTAAACTGTGTAAAGGTGCTTGAGGAATACAAATTTTTCGAACAAGTCCTTTGAAAATGCTGCACTTAAACCTAACCACTGAGTATAATAGCACCAATGAATATTATTGGAATTGGTTCAAAAATTAATTTACATATTTTACAAATCTCTTATTGTTTTCCAAACAATATTTATGCATTTAAATTATATAATTTAACAATAAAATAAATAGTGCACCGCAGCAGAAACAATAATTCAGATATATGCGGCAATAATGTCATGAGGCAATGAAGCAATAAACATAAAATTTCAAAGATACAATATTGCACAAAACCAAAAGCACAAAATTAAATCATAAATATAATAACAACGAATAAAAAATCAGTAATAAATGCATAAATAACAATGAAAATAATAACAATAAATAAAATAAAATAAAAATCACAGCAAAAGTTAAAAAAAAAAACAATAAATGCAAACTAAGAAAAAAAAGTATCGCATGTAAAGCACTTAAAAGCACTGCAGATACAAATGACGATGACAACGAGCCAAGGAATACGAGCGATTACTTCAAGCCCAGCGCCAAAAAAAATACACAAAAAAAAAATTTAACTTCTTGTGTTTGATGCCAATTTTTCTTGTTGTTGTTGCTATTGCTGCTACTGCTGCTGCTGCCTCCAGATTTCAATTCCCATTTGCAGGTTGTTGAACTTACAATTACAACAACAACTGCAACAACAACAACAACGAAATCAAACAAAAAACGAATGTTTTTACAAAAAAAAAAAATGCGTAAAGAAGAAATCGAAAGAAAAAAATTTTGTGCTGTGCAGAGAGCGCGTTGCGGTGCGGACAGCAGGATGAAAATGCGGCAAATGAAAGATTTTGCTTTTGTGTATTATTGCTGCTTAAGATCATGCAAAATAGGGTGGCTCAATAAAAGTACTTATATTATACGCTTTCCTTCATTTGATATGAGGTTTTTTGCTACTAAGAAATGTGCTTCCCACCCGAACAATTCTTCGTTTGGTTAGTGCTACTTTTGCTGCATTTTATCATTTAAAAACCATTATCACGTGACAATTTTTATTTCTTGTTTGAAAAGGCCCAAGTTCACTTATTTAAGTCCGTAAATATTTCTTTTTCTACCTGAACAGTGCATGTGCTGTCTGAGAGGTTTTGCTACTATAACTGAGGCAAAGTTCTTCCTTATGAAAAGAGTTTTCCTTCGAATTTCTGTGGGGTACCAAGCTTCCTTAAGGCTGTCCAAACCACCTACATTTACATGTCTGGAATCAACAGTTGAGTCCAGGTGTTAGAATTAATTCAAATAGAACAAAAAGCTTTATAAATAAGAGGTCTAGAGATATAACTTAGGCTGCTTAGGAGCTCTCAAAGAGTACTTATATCCAATGATGGGTACTAACGTTCTTCGTTTCCGTGTAATGGTACATCAACCATATGGAGTTCTACTTCTGCTGATCTAAAACTGAATCCTTGTTGGCGCTCACATGTGTGTGCGTATACACAAATGTTCTCTCGTTAATCTCAACTGCGCTCTCGTTAGAAGTAAAAAGTTTCCACTTAAATCAACTGTTTGCTTAACTTAGCGGTCACTTTAGCAAAACCAAAAAATATACGCTTAAAATGGGACACCCTATTTATATGGACAACAAGATATATGTTAACCAGCAAATGCTGCTTGCAAAACGTTGCATATGTGAGTCTTTATATGCGTGTGTGTGTCCATGCATGTTCATTTTCATGTATATGTAAGTGACTAAAAGTCGAAAGTCAGCAGTCGGTCGCATTTATTTGTTTGTTGTAATTTCATTGAAGTTGTTTTTGTTGTTATTCCTTGTTATGAACAATTTTTAAGCCTGACGTTTTGCTTCCTTTTTGTGATTTTTCTTCTTTTTTTTTTGTATAATTTGTATTATTTTTATTACTCGCATTTAAATGTTTCATATTTTTATTTATTCACTGCATTGACTTTTTATGTTCGTTCGTTTGTTTGGATGTGTGCATATTCATCATAAGACATTTTTGCACTGTGTAGGCACGCGCTGCAACAACAACAACAACAACAACAACATGTGTAACACAAATGACAAAAAAAAAAAACAAAATAACAATTCCAACAAAAAGTAATATATACCCTTCAAAAAAAAAAATACTTTAATTAATCCCGCAGTCACATCAACTGCATGCAGCTCATGTTGCTACTGCTGGCTGGTTGGGTTGCTGGTTGTTGCTGACACATTCGCCAGCAACATTTTTGTATGACATTTTGTATCGTCTGACAATGAATGGCATATATAGTAATATGTACATGGGGTTGAATTTTATTTTCAATCCATTTAATTGGAAATGTGAAGTGGAGTAGTCCTTATATTTACCTTTGCATTTCTGAGAAAACAATTGAAAAGTTTTTTAAAAATAACAAAGGAAATAATAATTGCATTCCATAAAGTGTGCATTGTTCTGTTTAGTTTTAGCTAAAAAAATCATTACATTTATATTTTATTTTATATTAAAAAAGGATTTATAAATGGAATTTTAACGCACATATTTTCTATGATTGAAGCCAAATTTGTTGGAAATTGTATTAAGGGTTTTATTATAATTCTGGTCAATTATTTAATATCCTACGCTGCATTAGCAGTAAAAGTGCGCATGAAAGTCTAAAATTGTTAGCAAAACGGTATTTTGTTTGGATGGGGCGCTGTATAAGAACTCTCTCTATTTCTCTTTTTACATCTCCCCCTCTCTTTCTTTTTCTTGTTTACGTTATCTCCTCACGGAGCATAAGGCCTTCATAAAACTATTCCAATGCCCGCCTTTAATTCTTTCTAAAACTTTCCCGACTCACGTATGTATTGCATGCTCTAGCAATCGTTTCCACAATGGTTCAAGGCGGCCACTTTTAAGGCTTTCCTGAGGGTTTCACTCCAAGGCTTACCGGTAGACTTCTATTGGTGATTTCCGCAACGTGTGTCCAATGCATTTTCAGTTACGCCGCTTGATTTGAATGGAAATCGGATCTTAATAGCATCCGGTGAGTAATTCGACATTAGAGATGGTCTTGGGGCACCAAGAGTTTCAGAGTTTACCGATGAAATTTGTTAGTAAAGACTTTAAGCCTCGTTATCACTGACAGTAACAAAGATTGTCAGATCGGTAGAGTAACTGCTTTTTCGAATTTTGATTTGGTATAGTGATAAGACTTTGAGAAATGTTAAATATTTTGCAATTATGATTGTGCTCTTCTCTCTTTTTTATTAACTTCTATTTTTCTGACGAGATGATCAAACATATTCGAGCTTTTGCCTAGTCAAATTGGAACAACTCAATTCGTTAAACTAAGCTCGATTCGTTCGACTCAACTCGATTCGTTTGACTGAACTCAATTCAACTCGATTAGTTCAACTCAACTCTTGTTCCGTTGGTCCATTTCTGTAACATAAGATTGCAGGTCATGATCGAGTTTGAGTTTTTACTTTTTCCGATTATATGGCGTACCACAATTTACATTTAATTTCTTCGAAGGACACAAACTGAATCAAAATAACGAGTTGTGAGCGAACACATCGAAATGCTTATAGCGAATATGGAATCAAAAGTTAAAGAAATTATCTCATAGTGGGAATAAATCCTTTAGAAGTTCGAATATTTTATTTGTTTAAATCGTTATAAGTTGAGAACCTCTGCCTCGATTTCAGAAATAGTAAAATTGCATCAGAAATTATCTAACATTTAATATACATTTCCATCCATCCAGGCGTTTCCAACTTGGTTTGTTGGCATCGATTAGGCCTTCGAATGTATAATACGTTTTTCGAAAAATATATTCGAGCTTCCGATAGTTTCATTCCTTACTCTCTATAAGCGTTAAAAGCCACGACATATAGATGGGTTTAAGAAAGAAAAAAATGAGCAGAATGCTCTTTGGCACTGGCTCTGTCTGAGACGTTGGAATTGCATTATATCGTTGCTTACGATTTAAGTTGCTGAATCAATTAAAAAGCATCACTTCTCAATTGCAAACGTTTTCACAATTTTCATATTTTTTTCTATAAAGCATAGACGCAGTATGTATACTCTTAGTTTTATGTTAAAAGCAAATGAAAAATTTTTGAAAAAAATTACGCTACCCAACTTCCGCTCTAGAATGAAGAATTAGCTTAAGAAATGCTTAAAATATTTTTAAATAAATAGCTATGATTATAGTCAAGCCAACAGCGCTTTTGCTCAATATTTTCCAAGCCCTTGATGCTGCTGCTACGTCCTTAGTCTCTATACAAACACAACTTTTATTGCATAGAATTTTTTCAAATTTTTTCTTAAATTTTAAACTAATGAACAGTATTTTATTTTAATTGCAACTCATTGTAAATTCTTCACCAAAAAAAAAAAAATTGCAAAACATTACACAAATCGCATTTATATTGCACAGGGAGCAAGCGAACTCAGTTGCTGTAGATTAAAAACAGGCTATTAATTATTTAGGCCACATTTACAAAAAAAAAGTCAACATCGACAACAGCAAAGAAGTGCTTAAGCAGCTAAACATTTAAAAAATGATTACCCTGCATCGAAACAGGAAAAAGGCGAGGGAGAGCAATATTTATCCTTTTTTTGTTTCTTTTGCTATAGCAAACACCATTGGCCGGCGACTGCCAGCCAACCACCCACTTTGACCAGCCAGCTAACGACATCACTTGCGGCTATTTACAAGGTCAGCATGAAAAATTCATTCGGTTTATCAGCAGAGTAATGAATACCTACTACACTGGTCTTTCACACTTTGGTATGGCAACAAAAAAAAAAAAAAAAGTGATGCACGCTCCGGGCAAGGCGTAAAATTTGCAAAAATGATAAAAAAAAAACATTAGTAAAAGGAAAAAAATGAAAAAACTCAAAAAAGGGACAAAACAATTGTCTCGGCCTGGTGGACTGAGTCTGTGGCAGCGTCAACTTATTACCCCTACTTTGTTGTTATTTAGTTGAATACCAGCCGATACACTGGAAGACAACAGTTACACCCACCCGGGTAGTTGGTATCCAGCTACTGAATTTTATGTTTGAATTTTTTAAATTTTTTTTACTTTACGCCTTCCTTTTTTCAATTTGGTTGAGTTTCTTCTTTTTTTTACAGAAATAGTATACATTTGTGTATGTATGTATGTATGTATGTATGTATGTAATACATACGTTAGCTTTAAGGACTTTGTACTTAACCGCAGGACATTTTTTTATTTTCCGTTTATTTTTCTGTTCTTGTCGTAGATTATTCATAAAATACGAAGTTTATTTTTTTGTTTGGGTTTTGTTTCTTCTGCTGTTCGTTGTATTGATTGCTGTCTAGGCTTACTATAATTTTTATAGGGGAAATTTGGGTAGAATGGAAACTTTGTATAAGCCAAAAGCAACTCAAATATTCTGTCAAAACTCTAAAACAGCAGAAGAAAAAGCTAAAATTTGTAAATAGTAGCAAACTATAATAAACATTATATAGTGCTATCATGCCCACTATGCCACGCCCGAAAATTGTTTAATACATGCACCTGTATGCTATGAATGTAAGAATGTCCAAAGAGATGCTAAATAGAACGCTAGGATATACTTTCGTATATTAATTTCAATATCAAGTCCCAACAGCATTTATGTCCGTATTTGAGCCTTTAGGCTTCAGGCTTGAGTTCAAGCAAAATCACAGCCTTGATGTGACACCCAATTACTCAAAAATTCTACCAAAAACTTTATGCAAATTTGAATCTACTGTATTTTATATGGAAAACTAACAAAAACAGTCATTTAACTCATTTGGACTGAATTTTTCAACGAAAAGTAGTCCCGAAACTCAGCACTATAATCACCCATAAGCATTTTCAGCTAGAGTTGGGGAGAGAGACAGATATTTCAACTAAGAACGCAATCTCCAAAGTATAAAAGAGTTCTTTAAGAGCATATTATCTATTATTTTAGGGTATTATTTGTGGCCGTCCCTGAGGTGGAGACATTATCTTCCCGCTCAAAATTTCTTAGCAGAGCCAGAAATCAAGCTTAGAACGTTGAAGTACAATCGATTAGATGGAATAATTTAAAGTTGCAATGAATTCAAAAGTCTGGTTTTCGACATGTTATCAAAACTCAATGCAGGACATCTTAAACAACTGATTAGCAACCTGTTTTCTGATATATCAACGTGAAATAAACAGAAAATAAAAAATGCTAAACTTTCAAAAGGAATTGAGTAACAAAAACTTTGATATCAACAACATGTTCAGCAGGTTCGTTACTTAAAAAATTTATTAGAAAAAATAACTCAGTTTCGAGAAAATTGAAGATTTATTCTTCCAATACTTTGAGTACTGGCGTTTACAAGGTTTGAGCCGCCATTTGTATGTATCAGCATAATATTTATGCGTTGATAAATAACTAATTGAGGTTATACTGAACTTGCTAAAAGTGCTATTCAAAAACTTTTTAACCTTAATTAAAGTTTTTGCTTCAATAGACAGTGGCACGCTCAGTTGTTTTATAAAAAAATTACCTATGTTCTTTAACACAAATTTAAACAAAAATTAAACTCAAAGGCATATTACACAAACTTTTTCCCTTACAAGAAAAAACGTTCTCCATTTTCTTTTCCTTTTTCGTTTACTACTTCATCTCATTGTTCATTTTCTTCTTTCGCATTATATCTTTTTTATTTTTTTTCTTCATTTTCTTATCGAAAATATCGAGACAAATTGCTTATTGTTTGGAAAAAATTACGAAAACGTGTTGACAGTTTCCGTTCAAGTTTCCATTTCATTCGTTCGTATCCTTTCGACCCATGTTTCTCAGGCTGCCAACAACATCAGTGTCCTCGTTATTGTTTTATTGCACACTGTCAGCAATGTCTGTAGTCTGTGTTGGTTGTAGTATAATAGGTAGGTGTTTGGCTTGGGGGTGGCTGTTTGACTGATTCTGGTGCGTGGGCAATCACCTTCAACAACATCGCCGACAATTTTTATGGTGTCCTTGAATTGAAGTTTTCGCTGCTTTAGCGCATTCCACTTTCACGTTGCTTTGTATTTATTGCTTCCTTAAGTTATTTTGTCATTTTGCATTCATTTTCTTTGTTTGTCACTCAAACCATATGCAGCTTAAAGCACATCATTTACTTTGCATACTTTAAGTCTCTTTATACAACTAAAAAACCATTAGACGTTTGAGAAATTTATGAAAAATGTTGCGCCAAAACATTTTTGCTTAAAGAAAGGATACACAAAAATACGAAATGATGTCATTTTTTAACGAAAAAACAAAACCCAGTTAAACACTCCACTGTTTGTATGTTCTGTCTACGGTTCTGATTTGAACGGCCTGATAACTTAATTCAAGGCACTCGCCATAATAACTATTTCACTAACATACGACGCGAGTGAAATGATTCAATTGCTTGCATTATGAGTTATAAGAGCTATGTAGATACAATTTTGATTGCCAGTCAGTAAAACAAATTGGTACTTAAATAGAAATGCCAGCAAAAGATAAACACTCATACAAAGATTTATTGCGATGATAAATGGCTTTCTTCTATTTGCAATTATTTAAACGAAATATAATAAAAATATATGAAAGTGTCTTTAAGAGAATACTTTTAGCACTTCAGAGAGCAAGTGCTGTTGGAGAGTTCTTGAAAAATCGTAATGTGTGCATGCAAAGGACATTGGCAAAAAAATTTTTAGATTTTTTTTCTAAATCTTGGTCTAGCTAACTTAAAAACTCAACAAATTCGTTTAAAAGAAAAAATCGATAAAAAGTCATTTATATGCTGTCACTACACTCAAAGAAAAAACCAATACTTCATTGCGGCATAAACGCTACTGATTTAGCAGTAAGGCCGAAAATGTTTAAATCGAAGTCAAATATTTTTGATCTGAATTCAAATAGAATCCACATAGATTTAAAATGATTTCATTTTTGATTTAAAATCACAAAGATTTTAATGCAAAATAAAAAAGTGAAATTTCAAATACTTTTTGAAATGCAATTTGAAGTTTTTTACGATTGGATTAAAGTTAAAAATGTTATTTTAAATTCTTCACAAACTCATTTGAATTTAAAGTTGTTTGTGTTAAAAATAAGATAAAAAATGATATTTTGGCTATATTCAACTTCAAATGTTTATGGACTCAGATCAAAAAACTTTTTTAAAATTTGCTATGCTAATTTTCCTTGGGTGTATGATGTCTATGCAGCATTGTAGCACAAAATCTTGCCAAAGATTAAAGAAAAGTGTTACTGATGTTTGAATCACAAAACTCTTTGGTACAGTATTAATTTTAGTATTTTCTCTTGAGATCATATACAGTGCGCCAATTTTAGACCCAGACTTTGCACATATGTCGAATTCAAATAATTCAATGCTTTCAAAACTCTCTGCTGGTAGTGACTTCAAATTGATTCAAACGAGTGGCATATGTCCTCATCTTTTACTGTTTTCTGTATCCTCGCCACATGGTGTTAAATTAGGCGAATACGTTCATTGGTCATGACAGGACAGACATGATTTTTCGCTAGAAATTGGCATATCAAAATCGCATTGTATGCCAGCAACCAACTTTCGGGATTTTTGTATTCTAGCCAATACTTCGAATTCTTCGAACTAAACGCCATAGAACGTCAAGGTGGAATGCTGCTATTACTGTTTGGACACTTGGAAAAAACCTTATGATGCACCAGACTCTTGCTATCGTAAAATGCGATTAACATTGTTGTTTTTTGATGAAATTTGGTTTGTTTTCTTGGATTTTGGATTCTCCGGCAGACTTCCAGACAGCACTTTGGCGAAACCGTTTATGCCAATCAAAAACTGCTGCACGGTGTAAGCATTCATCGTCGTAAATGTTTTGTAACGATATCGACGCTTTTGCGGCATATAGAGCTGATTCATCTTGGAATTTTATGATAGTGTGTTGCTCCATTTTGATTTGCTGATAAAATTTTTTCTTACTGTCACGCGAAACATCATAACTCAGCCATTTGACAAGTTAACATGGCCAACTTAAAAGCGTTGAAAAGAAGAAAGTTACACCTTTTCAACGATATATAATGTTAGGCAGATCAGGCGGAAGGTATAAAGTCTGAGTGGAAAATTGTCGCACTAAGTGCTGAAGATAAGATGAGTCACATCAGTGGAAAAATCGTTACTTAAAAAAAAATTCAAAAAGCAGAGATCCAATGCGGCTGCATTAAAGAACACCAATGGAATAGATAATATATTGGACACCACTTGAAAGCTAAACTAATTCCAATGGAACTTATAGCAAACCCAGTTAGAGAAAGTCTCATTAACAAGCGTCAGTGATTCACCACAACAAAAGCTTTATTAAAATCAATAAAAATTGATTGCAGTCATATTCGTAAATTCCATTAAATTATTTGCGATTGATTTTTGTGATATGAAATCCCCATATTGATATTAAACGCAAGTAAATAATTGGAACAGTTTTTTGTTGTGCTGAATAGCGAGCTATTTTGACCTTTGTAGCATTTCATACACGCGAATATGATTCACATGCTTCAAACAAGGACTAAAGCACTAAAAAAATTAATATCAACCATCATGACACACAGCAATAGTGTCAGATAAATATAATTTTCAAATGACGCGTAAACAGAACTTCTTTTTTTTTGATTTATGAGCAAACGTTATATAACTTAAGAATACCTTTATGACGAGATATATTTTAAGTTTTCACGCAAAAGAATGTACATATAGATTTTTTTTTGAAAAAAAGCGCTCAACCGAATGTGGGAAAAATCTCTGAACATAAAAAAATGTTCCTAAAAAGGATATAGAAAATCATTTGCTTTAACTGTTGGCTTTTTGGTCGTTATTTATTTTTATTTTATGCTTAATTTTGATTAGTTTTATTTTTTGACGAAAATTTACATTTTGTAGTGCAATATTTTTATAAAAAAATTATCTTTTTCTAAGAAATATTATTTTTTTTTAAAATCATATGCTTAAAACATCGGCAAAATTGCTCAAAAGAAACTATTATTATTTTATATTATCGAAAAATTATGTGATTATCCAATAGTAAATTATCAATTTATACAAACAAATTATTAAAATTTATTAAAACAAGCTGTTTGATTTTTTTTACATCAATCAATTGAGTAAGAATAATAATACATTCAAACATCTACATCAATTCATATTCATTTTATTAATTAAACAAAAGTTATAATATACACAGGTACATATATGGGGAAATCTCATGAAATGTGGACTTTTTGATGATAAAAAAATGATTTGAAAAATTTGTTAATACTACTTACATATTTTACTTAACTTAACACATTATTTCAAATCATCCAACCGTGAAATCTTCCTTATATCTATATATAATTAAGGATAAATTGGTGCGAAAGTGGCTACCGAGTGTGATAACTTAATAATCTATCCGCAGCAATCTAACAACAAACTCTGTTTTCCGATAGTGACAGTTTTCATCTGCTTGGCAAGTTGTTGGCTAATTTATATTTCGCTTAGTTCTTCAAGTCGTTTTACATTGCGTAATTGGCAGAAAAGCAAGTCTACGTTCACATAAAAGCCAACCGAGTAGGTTCAAATTCTTTTATTTTTCTAAGTGATGACTTTTCTCATCTAAAATTATGAAAAAATCATATTTTCGAACGAATAAAATCACATTGATTTGTCCTTCCTAGATCTATTTCATAAACACTTTAAGTGGCATCACATTCTGAACCATAGATTTTTGAACTGAATGGCCAAAAACCGATTTTTTCTACTGGCAGTAACAAAATAATGGTCGCTCAAATGGTATCACAGGAAATTTAATGATTTTTATGTAACAGTTGTAAATGCGGTTTCAGTTTTCAATGGCTCTTGCATTTGAGGCCTGTCAGATTCTCCAGAAATTATCTCTGCATGAATTGCTTGAAACATTAAGCTGACCAGCATTGCTAAAAAAGCACTGCGGCTAAGAAAGCTAAAACTGTTGGCGTATTTCAATAGAAATATCCACATTTTCTTAATTTCAGCGTTCGGTATTTGCGAATTATCTTCTTCTTATTTTTTAATTGTGTTCTGTTTGTTTTCACAAAGCATATGGCATCAAGAATAGGGCTTTTTCATATAGCACCGACAAACGTTGGCTACACAATGTAGTGGCTTTTTCATAACACCATGATCTCTGTACAAAAATATCCTCAGGTCATGAGATTTCCCCATATAACAAAAATTACTAGTACCCACTTAATTCTCATTTAGTTGAAATTTTATTAAAACAAAAAAAAAACGAAAATTTGTGTGCACCATTAACTTTAATTTAATTGAACTGCTCTGAATAGGTGGCAACAACCTGGTGTCATTGGAGAACAGAGTGGAATTACGCCAGAAAAGCGTTTTCATAAATTTAAATTGTTTATTCAACAGATTTACAATACACATACAACAGTGTGCTAACTAGCTATCTGTGGCTGCTACTGTATCTATATCTACGTAATTCATTTAAATTGAAACGTTTGCACGCTGCTGCTGCTAATTGTAAAATAAATGAATTTTTGCAAAGAATTAAATGCTATAAGCAGAATTTATTGTTTTTTTGTTGTTTGCCTAGCGTATAACAACAACAATATATTATTTTTAAATGCCAATTTAACATTCTCAATATTTATGTATTAATGGTTTCATAATATTAAATTTATAATTTCTTTCTCTCTCTCTCTTTACAGGTAAGAAACACAAGAAAAACGACAGCGCAATGAGTGCAAGTTGCATTTATTATTATTGTAAGTGAAATATTTCAAAAATTAAGAACTTTAATTTTTTTTTCTCGCATTTTTCATCTTCAAGCGATTGCATTTTCATTGAATTCTAAGAAATTGTTGTAATTCTGCGGCAAATTTATTCGGTTAAATAAATAATTTAGTAATTTTTGTGTAGCAGCCTTTGAGTTGAGATTTTTAATAAATTTTTATTATAGATGTTATGTTATCATTTGGGATAAAGATATTTCAATAGCTGTTGGTGATGAGTACAAATTTGAACATGGTTGTTACTCCTATCCTCAAGTTTTTGGCGAAAATAGTGCTGAAACCTTAAATACCTTAATTTTTGAGAAGAACAGCGCAATAGTCCAATGTGCGAGAAGTTTCAATAATATCGGGTACATTTTATCTTTTAAGATAATCTCCAGTGCAAAATTATTTCATATGTCCGTAAAGCATGTATGAAAAATGGAGTTTATGTAGCGAAACGAATAATGGAGTCGCAACAAAAAATCACCCTGCAACTTATATTAAAGAATAAAACACGCCCTTTAATCATAAGTTAAGTTTTCTGCACAGCAGGTTTCTACGTTGATTTTCTTCTCAAAATCCAATTTTTACCTTTTTCTTCTAAAAATTGATACGATGCGTGATTTCTGAGCTCAGATTGGTACTCAAAGCAAACAAAAAATCCTTCAGAATCCATTTAGCAAACCCATTTAAAGTTCTCCAATGTCATACCAATTGCATCGATTGTTAGTGAACGATTTTATTTTAAAATAAGAAAAAAAAAATTTCATAAAAATCTAAAAAATTCAATAATTTTTGCACCAGCATTTTTATAAAACATAACAACAGAAAATTAATAGATTGTCTACAAGAGCAATAAAAAAAATCGATTAAAAATAGAAAAAGTTAATTAAATATCACATAGAAACCGAACGAAAATAACAAAAAAATTTAAAAAAAAACACCGCCACACCCAATTAATGTTAAGCAACAATTCCAATTCTTAAGGAACGTCAAACATCAAACGGAGCCACAATTTTTAAGGTGGGGTTAAAAACTCGCAAATGGCCAATCATTTCTGTGAGGCAGGTGAAATATCAAACCAAAATTGAAACGACTGACCGACCGTCATAACATAACGACATGGTAGCGTGTTACCACCGCCTTCAGCATCAAAAGACCTTTCACTATGGTCACCATAATATGGTGGACAGACCGAACTGTGCAACTCAATTCAATTAATTACGCTTGACAACAACGCCAAAGAAGAAATAAAAGCTTAGCAATCAATGTGGTAACGCTTTATGCGTTGTGACAGTTCAAGTTTTTTGATTCCAAAACAAGAACAACAAAAAAACTTAAATATATAAAGTCAATGATATCTGCATACACCAAAAACAACAACAAAAATAAGGCATCCCATAATCAAAAGTTTTCTTTTGCCAGTCTCTCCGGGGAGTTCAGCTGAATTGAAAACTTTAAAGTCAATTTTAGGTTAGCAATATGCCAACTAGCCAGCCATTTTCCGTATCATAACCGCATCCAAAGTCACTGCTGCTTGGCAACCTCATTCCATATCCGTTTCGATTTGCTCATACCGCTAGAATGTGGGCATGCCGCATCGTATGTTGGCAACAATCGAATGCTGCTGTGAAAATTGCGCTTAAAAATGTAAAATGTCTTTCAGAGAGAAATTCCTTTCCGTGTCATTTTGAAATAGCGAGACTTCCATATCAAAAGATTAGTATTATGAGCTATCGTAGCTAAAAGAAAACAAAATTTCTATCAAAAGTCGTTCTGACAGATATTTGTGGGTATATTTTCTATGTAAGTTCTTTGCTTACATATAAATCTGTAATTTAAATTAGGTCTGGCAGTCATTTCCGACCAATTCCTAGTCAGGCAGACTTATAAGAATCTATACATATATTATGTCTTGTTTTTAAGTCAGTCTGTCAGACGTTTTCGAACAGTTCTTTTACGGCAAATGAAAAAGAAGTAGGCGAATATGCTGAAAATTACATTTTTGATGTATAAAACTCTCTCTTATTAGATGTTTTTTAAAATTAGTACAAAACTGGTCTGCCAGCTATTTTCTATCATTTTCAATTGAAAACTAAAACTTTATGAAAAATTACGGTTTTATAGGTTCACTTGTTCGTTTCTTATAAAATTCTCAATAATATATTTAAAACAGACTTGCCTGCTTCACATTTTTTGGAAAAACTTTGCACATAATATATATTTTAAAATCTGATATTTCATAACAACAACTCTTGGCATACCAATGTTTTTATGAAATCTCAAATATAAAGAAATATGATGTTAAAAATACTGCTTAAAAGTGCAATAAACTTTATGTTTAATTATACCTCAAAAATATTAGTGCAAATATCATTTAACAATTAAGTAGTCTACCAAGCGGACTAGATAAAAGGCAAATATTTTACTTCAATGCAAATGCTTTGCTATATAATTTTTTTCTGCCAAGCAAATCCGAGTGAATTGGAGCAGGCAGACTAGTAATATATTTTTAATTTTTAAGATAAATCTAGAATACTATGAAATCCCTGCACTCGAAGCCCAGTGAAATATGAATTCCGCACATTATATTGCTAGCAAGCCAATACTTTTTTAATATTCCAGTGTATATAAAATATGTTTGCAAGAGGAAATTATCTGCTTGATAATGCCGGTTATTTCTAGCTATGCCGACAGACGTTTATGTTCCTTAGTCACTTTTTCCATAGCTCAGTGTAGTGTTTATTAATCAAGAGCAAAATTATCTAACTAAGGCATTGCGTATATTATCAATCCGGCAGACGACAATTCTTGTCCAGCAGACTTGTACTTTTTTGATACGTCGTACTTACGTGTAAAAATTCCAGAGGCAGACTAGTCCTATTTTATAAAATGTACCTCATATTGGCTCGAACTCATTTCCTTTCTTATGATGTTTCTATGAAATCATATATTTTTCGATTTCACTTTAAATTTTTATTAAATATTTAGCATATTCCATCATACTGTGCAACATGCGTTTGAATTTTCGCTCTTCGATTTCATTGCTGTCGGATTTAATGCCACTCAAATATGAAGATGACCTTGATGAATGCCACATGAGTTCATTGAATTGTATTGCGTTAAATTTTTCAGCTGATTCTGGTGTTGTTATTAAGCTGATGCTGATGCTGCTGCTGCCGTTGTTGTTGCTGCAAATTTCAAATCAATAAAATAAAATTGAAAGACGCATCCACATCTACTATGTTGCAACAGCAATTTATGACAGAAACAGTAGTACGCAGTACACAACTTGTTAGAAACCAAATGGGTTGGTTACTTCATGCCGCTCGGTCAAATTAAAACATCATACATTGCAATTGGATGGACGGACGCACGGGTGGACACGATCCACTACGACGGCGGATGTCAATGATCCTCAATCATGGACACTGTGCACGTTGTACTTGGTATTTAAAGCCGCATTGCATTCACGTACGCGTGTATCCCATAGCTTCGATGTGGTATCGTGTGGATGCAAGCAATGGTGCAATGGTGTTATTTTATTTTGTTGTTGCTTTCTGTTTTTTGTTGTTATGCATTGCGTAAAGGACGCTGCAGGACTTTTGAAATTTTCCCGGTTTTGTTTTTTTTGTTGATTTTGGTATTTTATTTCTTCCACTTTTTAGCGCGCATTTTTGTTGTGATTTTGTGGGTGTTGTAAATAGCAGCAGCGCGTGTTGCTTCCAGTAGTCGGAAATATAATTTGAAAATTTTTATTTATTCAATATGTGGCCTCAGATTTAGTTTTGTTAACATGTGCTATGTTCAATACAAAACTTTCAAAGAAAACATTTTCTAATACAATAAACTAAATGCGATCAAAAGTTTAGGTTCTTTGGCAAAAAAGTGAGTACGCGATCTTGTGGGGCTAAAGTATTTGCGACATTATTTATTGTTTGAAAGATATTTTGAGGATCTTCTAAAGATTGGCATATGTTTCGCACTTTTGGCTCAAAAGTTAGAAATTTGTCCTTATGCCGTACTTATTCCTGCTACGTTATAATCAAAACTTCATGTAAATTAAGTTATGGGTAATAAGTAGATTTTATAATGTGGAAAGTATTATTAGACAAAAGATTTTCATATGGGAAAATTGAAACTTTGTTAAATTTTTGAGGATCGTTTTTGCTGGAAACCTTTTGAACAAGACGTAGGGGCATTTTTTCAAGTCTGCGTTATTGGATGGGAGTGATTTGTGCCGGAAAAGAAATTCTAAATGCGAAATGCCAATTTCTTATAATGAAGAATTTATAATGTTTGAATCCAAAGAGGCGTGTTACCACCAACGAAGTTTTCATTCATATTTTCGAAAACTATGCAATGTCTTATAGTGAAATCTTATACTTTGCCACTAGATGTCGCACACGTTAGAGGAGACTTAAGGCTCTCTGCAAAGACATAAAAAGATTATCTGAAAACAATGGAGCAAACAGAGCTGGACTAATGTACAAAATGAATGCATCTTGACATATCGACGTGGCTACTTATCAGATGCAAAAGTTTTAGATTATCATGTCATTAACTACGATATTCCAAAAAAATGCAATGGAAATCGCTACAAAATTCTACATTAAAGAGGCACAAAAAGCGCTTGAGCTGGAAAATAAGGACGCAGCAACTTCCATAGAAAAAACTTTGATGATGATCATCATCAATCATCAAAAATATTTTCCAAGAAAATGTATATATAAACTTAATAACAAAACACTATATATTTTAGATACAACGTACAAAATCTGGCAGTATTTTATTAAGAAAACAAAAGATATGTAGATTAAGTTATAAAGATGAATATTCCAATAGAGATAGAAATGTAGAAGTTATGCGGAGAAATATGAAGAGAAAAGTAAACAAAGAAATTAAAATCAAATTTAACATATATTAGTTGAAGTCGCGGGGAACAGCCAGTATTTATATATATTTTAAGATATAAGTTAACTTCTTCAAAATCTTGGCCACTTTTTAATATTTCGAACAATTTGCTGCAGAAATCTTAACGACAGTTCTTATTTTGCAAATAAATGGAACTTATGCTCTGAAGCAGGCATAGTCAGAGAAGCTGACTAAGGGAGCTGGAAATCATTAATCAGTATAATTAGTATGATTTACCTTCAGTGGACTCTACAAATTAAATTTTCCATCAAATTTATATAGGAGCTTATGATAGAAGCCGGAATAATTAACTTTTGTTTGACAAAGTCATCTCTGCTTTAAAGGTTCGCCAACAAATTTGTATTATCTGATTTTGTTTTTGAAAATTTCGATGAACACCAAACAGATGTCGGCGCAGACTGTTTAATTAAAAATTTTAGTACAGAAATTCCAAATAACTTAATTCAATAAGTAGCTGCAATATATATACTCGAGGAAAAATTTTTTTTTTTTATCAATTTATGAAGTCATCAAGCGTACGGCTAAGATTTTTTGCTTCAGTGATTTAAAATTTCGTGGAATTTTTGGGAATAACAATAACGTGTTCGCAACACAACACTACACAAACAAATTTTAGTCAAAATATTTTTGTTGTTGCTGTTTGTGGCTTTTATTATTTGTTATTGCAAACATTACTGCAGCTAAAGTTTTTGTTGTATTTGCAATTTAACATGACCACATTTCAAAATTATTTTGTTTCATATGAAAATATAATGGTTTTCTTATTTTTATTGCATTTTATTATATATACACATATATATATATATATCTATATATATATACATTTTTATTGTGAAAAAATGTTGGCAGCAGTGCATATTTTTTAATAAGATTTTTATTATCTCTTTTGTTGTAGTTTGGCTATAAAGCTTATTTTATCTACGATACAACAAACAATATAAAATATGGCAAATGCAAAAAAAAAAGAACTTCTGGGTTTGGTTCTCATTTTTCATATTAAACTGCTGCAATTCATAAGCTGCATTTTTCTAATTTGTTTTTTATGAAGTTTTTTTTTATTTTTGTTTTTGTTTTTCTTTGGCTTATACAAAATGTTAGCAACCAGCAACAATAACTCTACGACAAATAACAAAGTAAAATATAAAAAAAAGAAAAAATAATAAATTATTCGCATGAATAACACTGAAGATATTGCAGCTGATTCACTCAACGAAAATGCGATAAAAAGTTGGAAGCAGCACCAACAGCCACTGCACAGGCACCAATCGCCAGTCACCCAACAAACGGGTTAAACCAGAACAGCTGCTTAGAATATTGGGTTAGTTATGCGTTCTCGTGTGGAGCGGAACGTGCACTTGAGTTAGCGGTCAATTTGTTATAAATTTTAATTGATTTTTTTTTGCTATAAAATTTACTATAATTATCTTGAAGCGCCTGTGTTCTTAACGCTGTCCTTTATGGTATTTAGAGCATATGTTGTTCTTGTACTTATAGCTTGAAAAAATGTTGAAAAACTTCGTTTATTTTCCAACACTACACAAAAAAAAACCTCTCTAATTTTTTGCCCAAACGCTGAAAATGGCCACCCTTTTTAATTTTCAACTAAAATCGATAAATCGTTGCTTGGAACATTCTTTATACAAATTGAGTCCGATATTTGCTTAAGACTTTTCACCTTCTTTTCCCATAACAATAATTTGTTTGATTTCACTTACAATCGAATAATTGAAATCTTATTTAAAGTTAATCAACAGCTATGAACTTTGTTTTGAACAACAACAACAACAACAACAACAACAGTGTTATATCTGACACTTATCAATCTTAAATATAATTTACAATTATTTGCATCTTAGAAATGCACACACATATGTATCTACGAATTAACATGATATTTACATAACTAATAACAAAAGCCAACAACAATTTGCTCAATTTAATTTACTGTGAAATATTTTATTACGTTTGTTGTTGTTGCTCTGTTTTATTCCACATTCATATTTGTTTAAGTTTATTAAAGTTAAATATCAAAAGATATTCAAACACTTGACTACTCAGCAACTCATCTCTGACAATTCATGAGATAACATACAATGTATAGGCAACAAGAACAACAACAACAGCAACAACAACAACAGCAGCAATAACATCAGCAACAACAAACATATAAAAGATAAAATGTTAATTAAATGAAGGCAGGCATTTGTGCGGAGCAAAACAGAGCAAAGCAGGAACGTTTGAGTGAATGAATGAATTAAAAAAGATGTCGCATGCATGAGTCACAGGCACACAATTGTGACACACACACACACGCAAACATAATTGCAGGCGTATGGTCAGTAGGCAATTTGTCATCGCTGAAAAATAACATATACACAGTGGTTCCTAACCACATTTAATTGGTGGGATCGAATACTACTGCAATTTGGCTTGAGAATGATAAATCCTTAAAAACGGGAGATCTACCAGCGAAACAACACTACTAGCAATTACATAACATAGAGAGCTACATTACGTAGAGGCAAAGAGTTGCGAATGCTCCAAAACATTTTTGACTCCGTTTGCATAAAATGCATAGAAAATATTTATTATCCTAAACTCGGAGTGTAGATTATTTACCAGGTTGTAAAAATCACCTTATTGAGTATCATGCTTTTAAGTTGGACATAGTATTCAACGACTGATTTAGAAATTTTAATGAACCTTATGAAGAGATGTTCACCTTCTTTGGTCTTGCTCCGCATGTGCAAGAAATAGGATACAAATTTTCGGGCTGACATTTTTGTTTTCTTTTATTTTTTCATTTTCACTTCACCAACAATGATACATTCATTAGGGACGAACACCACAATGAAAGAACCAGAATTTCTTAATCAGCACCTATGGAACCTAACCCTTCCCTAAAAATACGATTTAGCTTGAAACCAAGATTTTTTAAAACTTTTTTTCAGATCTTTTACATTTTCAATGTAAATTTTGACGTGTAAAAATCCGATAATAATTTTTTTTTTGCTGTCACAAAAATCCGATTTCGATCATTTTGATGCACTATTTCTAAGGATAGAAACTTTTTTGAGGCATTTTTAAATACAGAGAGAGCCAGTTGTGGATTTTCGCTTTAAAATATTGCTAAAAAATGTGCGCCAACAAAAGTTATGTTCTTGGTGCAAGTGCTTGAATGTTATGATAAATGGAAGAAACACAAACTCTTGGGCATATCATGTACATGCGACAAGCAATGCAATACTTTTTGTAACATTCCAAAAACTATACCATTGACTCATTCTAAGACCGTATTTAAGAAGTACCCAAACTTTTCAATAAAATTTTGTTAACTGGTTGACTTATTAAATCAGTAACCACACGCTTAGTTTCCTATTGGGGCTTTAAGCAAACAATATGAACAGCATCATCATTGTTTATTTAACTTGATATTGCTATTGTTAGTTATTGTTTTTTTTTTATTCTGTTTATTGTTGTTATTTTTAATAGTAATTGTTGTTGTAACACATTTTTGTTTTAACAAATTAAATTCATTCAGAAAAAGTTAAAAGCTTAGCAAGCTAGTTGACTTTGCTTGCAATAATAACAACAACAGCATCAGCAATAACAATCAGAAGATGGCGCGCCCACAAATGAGCAAGCAAAATCTTAGAGGCAAACCCTTAAAACACTGTAAGAAAAATGGTTTCCTTTGATGTAAACTAAATAAAGAATTTTAATGTGCAAGTAGAGGCAAGAGTTCAATAAATACATAAAAAGTATTTCAAAAAAAGTTGAAACGGTCGAAAAATGTTGAAAACACTTAAAAATTTTCACAATATCACATAGTATTCAAAAATTTTGACTCAAGAATTGTGGAAAAAGAGGATAAATATCAAATAAGTAAAAAGAGTAACGGTATTTCAAAAAAAAATTGAAAAACTCACAAAATATTGAAGTAATCAATATTTCGAAAAATTCGAAAAACGTTTAAAAAGTATGAGATCTCTGAATGTGAATGAATTCTACTGGAGATGTATTCTGTTAATGGAAGCTTTATATCAAAATCTTAAAAAAGCATTAATTAGATCAGCGGTGGTCATGGAAAAATAACAAAAGGGCGCAACAACAAAATCAAGCAAGTAAAAACGAAAATTTAAAGTTTTTTGCTTTCATTTCCAAATTCGCCAACAGCTTTACAAACAAAATCAATTGCTACATTCGTCGAGACACAATGCGGCACCGTCACTAATGCCTTTGTTTGTTGTTTTTATTTGAACTCAAGTCAACGCTGTCCTTCGGTAGTGTTAAAATTCTGCGAATTGTATTTTGCTTGCATATGCGCGGAAGCACGGTTCGGGCCATGAGGGCGGAAAGTGGCACTATGTGCCCATCGCTAAATTAGATAGATTTAAAAGTAGGGACTGACTGAAACTATTTGTGTGACATGGGGTATGGAGTTAATGGCATCAACATTTTTTTGCATTACAAATCATTAAAAGTCATCATCACATAGCTGAATTATGATCTGTCCCTCTCAACCACACATCACGATCACATTCAGCAGCTTTAAAGTATTCAAAATTTATCAGTGCGACATAAAAAATATCTCATGACGTTTCCTATTTTATTTACTTGCAGGTACGTATCTAATCACTAATGATATATCAAATGGACACGAAAATAACTATGGTATGAAATGTTTTTAATATTTCTTAATATCAAAAGCCATGAAATTGAAGCTTCATTTTGAAGATTTTCTGGGAAAGGTTTCATTTAGCTCTCAAGCGTTAGGAAGGGCATCTTATGACAGGCTTTTACACGCAACGTATTATGATCTAAAAAGCTGTTTGTGAAAGATCATCTGAGCTCGATTCCTTCGATGTTTTTTTGCATTTTTTAACTTAATTTACTGTGCAAAATTCAAATATCTAAAGTAGCTTACGCTTCACAGCATCATTATGAAGAAATTCAATGATGGTGCTGTAATTTTTCTTTTTTTTAAGTTTTTTTTTGCAGCTATTACCTTTAAATTAAAAACAAAAATAAAAACAATTTCAACTGATGCTTTTTTGGCATGGTTGACAACGTAACATAATGCAAGGCAACTTTCTACAATAGATGGATGGATTAATAAAATGCAACGAAAGACAACAAAAGAAATGCAATGCAACAAACAACAACTGCCAACAATAAAAAATTTTAAAAAAAAAAAACTGAATTCGTGCGCATTTTAGCGTAAAAATTTGCAATATCCGCTTCAGACAACAACAACAAAAATATCACTTGTTACAGCAACAACAGCAATTGATTACAACTACACATCAAGCAGCTTGCGCGCGCACAATTGAGTGTCACATACTTAAATGCAACAACAACAACAAAAACAGCTATAGCGACAACAATCAAATAACCAGCAATTTAAAACACCGTGCGCATCTAATGGATGCATTTAGAGCGCATTCAATAGCTTTTTTTTTTGTTTCCATTTCACTGCGAAATAATAAAACGTATAGAAAACGTAGTGAGTGAGTGAGTGAGTGCAACAAACGCAACAGAGATCTGTCAGATATTTAAGCTTTAGAGTTTGAGCACGCAAATTTTCGTAACTATTAGTTACGTATTTGATTTTCACTAGTAACTATTAGGTGGGAATTTGAATGTAGAGAAAATCTATGAGATATTAATTTTTTTCAAAATTTTGTAACTTATGGTAACGATTATCTATCGCAAAACTTGAAGACAAAAAATGCTATCTAATAAATTTTGTAGCTATAAGTTACAAATTGATATTGACACAGTTTTCCATGAGCTACATTATATTTTCCTTAAAATTTGCAACTATAGTCTTTGACTTGATATGAACCCACTTTTTAAAGCTATAGCCAACATGGAATGAGCATTTTCTTAGCAAAAGTGCTTACAATTTGTGAGTTACATAACATTTTTTTCAGAGATTTCATATTTTGTATCGTTTAACTAAAAATTTGAAAATTTTATATTTTTATTTTCAAAACACTTTTAAAAACTACAGCCAGAGTGCCTCATTCTTGGTTTTAATTAGAGAGGAAAAGCATTGCACTTTCTTTGTCGCTGCCTTTGCAGTATAATTTCACCTTTATCTTTGAAACACTTTAAGGTTGCTTATGTTAGTTGTGCTGTTGTATTTAGTTTTTACTTTCTACATCATCATTTACGTTGTGTTGTGTTGCGAAAGAATAAATATTAATGCAAACAATGCAGCATATGAAAGAAAATTAAATTTTCATTCACAAAAACCAAAAAAAAATTTAAGTCACGTAACGTGTCAAATTCTGCATCTATAAGATACTTTTGTATGCACACACGGCATGCTGCTATGCTGATTAGGGTGCTTTTCTTGTAAAAAAAGCATTTTCTTCAAACGCTCATTCAAATTTCCAAGTGCGTGTAGTACATGGCATGAGCATAGAAGGGTATTCAACCTGAAGAAAATCTTTTGAATTCTGAAATCGCACTAGGTTGACGAGGTTTTTTAATTTAAAAATGTATGCCACTTTTGCTTAAAACGTGAAAAAGATAGCTGAATTCAAAAATATAGGGCTATGGTTAAGTAAAGTATTTAGTGCTAATATTAAAAGCACAATAAATAAATTAATTTTACTTAAAACAAATTTAGTTTACTACTAACTTTTCTTATAGCACATTTAAAGAGCAATAAGTTCTCTTAATAGTGCCAACAACTTCTAGCCACATATTTCGATTTTCATATTTTAAGCAAAGCCGTTCAAATTTAAAAATAAAATTTTATATGGAAATGGCCTTAAGCGACCACCTAATACACGGAAATTTATTGAATATTAATATGAAATTGATATTAATAATATGAAATTAAAGGCGAAAAAGAAAACACCCTAATACTGCTACATGCCGAAGCGTTTGCCAGACAATTTTTGTCTTAAGGAAAATTCAATTTTGAATTTCATGCAATACAGTGACATTTTTTAATGTTTTTTTGTTGCCTTATTCGCTTGCTAAAAGAGAATGTGGAATGTGAGCTGTGTATTTTATGAACTCTTTACGTAATGTGCAAGTTAATAAAAAAAAAATTGTGAAATGCTTGCTTTTCAATTTAATTTTATGAGCATCCGTTTCGTAGCTATAAAAATTTTATGGAAGAATTAAAGTTACTCATACGACCGGTGTTACTAATAAATATTAAATGACAATATCGAACATGACTTAATTTCTCTACAATTTGGAGTAAATTTTTCGCAGAAAATTTTGTTTGATTTACCTCATGGCCACAGATTAAAAGTTGACTTGGTATGATTAGAGCAAAACTGCAAAATTATAGCCTGATACTAAAATAAAGAGTGTCCCAATGAAAGTGCGCTTTTGTTTTAAGCCGATTCCGATTAAGTATGAAATAAAAATTTCAGCAAATGGAAATCGGGGCGTTGATGACAGGCCTCTTTTTATGAAATTTTTGATGATTTCTTCACGAAGATGTGACTGTATCTCACCGATGACGAGTTGGATTTCGGCCTTGAGCTGAGAAATTGTTTCTGCTTTATTCACATATACCCGAGTTTTCACAAAACTCAAAAGAAAGAAATTCATTGTGTTTTTTCATTGAAAAAACTCTCATTTTCTTCTTGTTTTTCTATGACCCCATAAACGAATTGCTAATATATAAATAATGAGAACGCGTTTTTCTTTTGTGTAGCGCTTTAGTTTTAATAATCGGAAATTTTAGTTTAAAAAAATGCTGGCTATCAGGGTAAAAATTTAAAAAAAGTTAAGATAGTGAAATAATAAAGTCTTTTTGACTTATTTGCAAGATTCTTCACAATATATTCCGACATAATTTCACAGTGAAAACAAGAAATAAAATTAATGACTTTCTTAAAGAAAACTTTGACGTACCTTAATTCGTACAACGAGACGTATGAGTGACATCAATGTTTTATTTTAATCGTACAAAGAATTTGAATTGCAGACAGAGAATGAAAGTATGGAAAGCTTTACGATTCATAATGACTACACAGACTATGTCTTTGAAGAAATTTTCTGTCATTTAGTGCTTTGAGCTCCATGAAAGCTGCAGAAAAATTCCATAAAAATTTATTGAAAGACAATTTAAAATTTTATTTTAAATAAAATCAATTGAATGCTGCTCGTAAGTTATGGTCACATATTATATATTTGAATATCTTTGTTGCGATAAAGCTTAAACTCAATTTGTCAATGCTATTTTGTGTAATGTTTGTACTCTTATATATTCTATCAGTTGAATGTTTGGCTGCACCAGAAAAACTACCGAAAATTATCTTATTGAAAATTCAAAATTTCATATAAAATTATTTATTTATACTGAATAGCCAAATTAAAAAACAAAATGTCTTCGTAAATATTTGAAATAAAAATCC
This sequence comes from Meiosimyza decipiens, assembly GCA_963680825.1. Lineage (NCBI taxonomy): Eukaryota > Metazoa > Arthropoda > Insecta > Diptera > Lauxaniidae > Meiosimyza > Meiosimyza decipiens. Next base: position 76,816,719 of record OY804260.1, read on the forward strand.
CAAAAATATTCAATTGTATTTTTTATGCTTAAAACTATCAAAATAAAAGCGAATAATAGAACTTTTGAGTCGAACTAGAACACATGTGTTGTTAAATACAACAAATCAGATCAATAAATATTTACTCATACGCCAGTGTGAATGAATTCAAAATTCATTATCTTTGCATGAGAGCTTTTAAAAAAATGACTAATTTTGATATGAACAAACTCAACTTAATTTTTATTTTAATTATGTATGATAGAAATGTTAAAAAATCGAAGAATGTTTCTGAGGAATGATAAGACAAAAAATTCTAAAATGTGAAATAAGCGATAAGTGTGAGGGGTTAGGCTATTCGTCAATTCAATCCATTACAAATGTTCTTTCATACACGTCAGTGTTCGCACCACTAACACTGTTCACGCATGAAAAATTTACTTTCCGGGTTTTTAACTAAAAATACATATTTAAATTTGAGTGTACTTAATAGCGAAGAGCACATTTTTTAACTGCATCCATTCTCAATTTGTTATTAACCAGCGGTCATTCAAGAAATATTTATTCTCTAAACTCATACCATGTAGAGGGGTTTAATATGCTTAAATTGAGACAAAATTCAAAGGACCGTTTTCTTAAAATTCAACTAACTAAGTGTTATTCATACGTTATGGTGATCGAATTGAATTTTAAACTCCAATATCTGTACTGCGATATTATTTAGAGCCTGGAAGTCTATATCTTTCATTTGTGTTTTCAGAACGCTGCATCAAAGCATAAGCAACATATGTGGCTGCTCAAGAAATCTAACTGTGGCTATGCTTTTGGTCTTACTTATTATTTTACTTCTACAGCTCAAGTAAAGTTGAAATTTAAATTATATAGATTTAGAAATAGGTTGCAACATGCAACTGTATATCATTGTAATCATCTACTTAATACTTAATATACCAATATCGATCTGGTTAGAGACGCGCAAAGAAAAGCTGCAATCTTAAGACCGCAAATTGTTAGCCACCGAGCGGGTTATGCAGCTAAGAGCACAAATGCATGCGTTAATGCACACGTTGGTGTTTAGCGGCACGCACGTACAATTCACAGCGTCATTCATTGCGTTTTGTATCCGCTAGATACATTTGCAATGCGAAAGTTGCTTGTAGTTTACTATTTGAGTTTTTATTTCTCTTCTTTGCTCGGCTACTGACCTAAATATTTGCGTGGTTACTTTTTTTTTACTATTCCTACAGCTTTTTGTTGTTTTCTATGCTACGCTTTGGCTAACGGTTTTTGCCGTTTTTCTTTTCCTTTTTGTCTTCTACTAAGCACTTAATGCTTATAGCTTACAATATACGTGTATCTAGATACTCGAATTTTGTATTGGTATCTTCTGTTTTTTTTTTTATATTTTTTTGATTTTGTTTTGTCAGCCGCTTTTGTTACTTACGCAGTTAGCCGCATTTTATATCTAATGGATACATTTTGCATTCTTTTTACAATACAAGAGAAAAAGATATAAAGATACAATTACAAATACTTGTTTTTTTTTCTGCGATGACGTGCATTAAATAAAAATGCCGTTTGCATCGCTTTGCAGCCATTTTGAGGTTTTATGCATCACATCGCAGTGCAGTTTTTCAACTTGATATTTTTTTTGTTCAGTTAATTTGTTTAACAAAATTGCCAAGAAATTCTTGCAGTGCACACGCATGCACGCAGTCAAAAGAAAAAAAACGCATTGCATGCGTGCGTTGCAGGTTTTAATGGCACTCAGCATGGCATTTCAATTGCACTGCAATTTTTTTTGCTCAATCTTTTGGGTTAATAATTTAATTATACAATTTGGTGTTGAAATATTTTGGTGCAACTATTAGTAAATTGTTTTTGATTAGTAAAAATGTATTATTTTTGCAATTAAGGATAAAAACCGATAAAAATTTAATATCAAAAACAACATAAAAGCCATACAAAGTATTTTGTCTCAGAATTAAATATTGTTTCTTTGCTTTATGTTGTTGAATTGATTTCTTAGGCATTCCGTTAAGTTTGGTACGTAAGTTATCAATTAATTTATAAGCGACCAAGAGCTAAATCTAAAAATTCTAGTCTGTTATTGAAAAGTCGAAAAAATCATCCGAAAAATATGATTCGAAGTTGCATCCGCGCTTTATAAAAAACAAATTTTCCAAATTTCCAAAATTTGCAAATTTTAAAACAATCCATTTAGGCATCTCATCTAACTTCAACTAAACAGCAACAAAGCTTAAATCAACTAACTGGCACTTAGAAAATTTAATGATGTTTACCAGCAGATATATCAAAAAGCTTTTTATTTAATTTAAGCGAATAAAACTGTGATATTTTTACTCTGATGCAAGAGGTGATTAATTTATCAGCAGCATTTAATCAAACTGTGTTTCATCTGTGACCAAGTTAAGTTTAAGCAATGGCCGCATTGAAATAATTATTCAATTTGCAAGCAGCTCTTCTGATTATACTTGTATGAATAACTTTTAATTATAAATGAAAAATACTTTCATGTATGTCATTGAAACAAAAAGTAATGAGACATAAGAAAAAAAACTATCTATTGTAAAGAAGCAAGAAGTCTACGTATTTACGCCTACAAATTTACAAAGTTCACAATATATTTTTTGCGTTATGATATCAATAAAAACTTTCATTGTTGTAATAAAACTTCACTTGCTGCACTCAAATTGGGTGAACACTATACACGCTAATTTGTTACTAATGCAGCGTAGTGTATATATGTATATGCTATTTTTACCAAATATAACGCCATTATTTGTTGAACTTCGGAACATGTTGCCGAATGTGTTGCACTCCGATGAAATTAATGATTCATGCTTCTTAAACATTATTGTTTAATTTTAAGCGTTCTATAATAAAATGAAAATATATCAATGGCCGCTAAAGTATAATGATGCTAACTGCAAACAAACCCATAACTTCTAATTATACAAAATGTTAATTTTTATAGCCATTAAAATTCTGTCAACACTTTTACTATGTATGTATGTATATATGTATTCATGTTTAGTGTGTTTTTCTCCCACTAAGACAAAAATGCTGCTGCCCATCGTTTTAAGCGCAAGATGTTCCCACATGTTTTTTTGTTTTTCTTTTGCTAAAAATCAGCTTAAAAAATTTAGTGTCACTGACTTTTTGGTGTGATTTTGTTGTAAAATTTTTTTATTGCTTTCGCATATTTTTGCATTAATACAACAAGAGCAGCAACATCATAATAATAATAATAATAATAATAATAATGAAAAAATAACAAACCAAAACGTCGTCGACATAAACAAATTAAGATTTGTTTATCTTTGGACACCCGTGTCTGTCTCTCTGTCTGTCTACATGTCACTCAGTGCTACACTTAAATGTAATTTTCGTATTTTATGAGCTAAATTACTGTGCAGATTTTTGTTTTTTCGCTCTCTTATTCATTTATACATTTTTTGTTTGTATTTGTCATAAATTGTGACGCTTTCATCGAGCGAAAATGTCACGCCTTGAACGTTAACTTTTGAAAGCACCCCCTAGAGTGCGCTTATGTGATACAAACAGCAACAAAAATTAACAACAACAACTAAAATAATATTAGCTTCGTAAAGAAAAAAATAAAAATTACTTCAAGTTGTGAACAAAAATCAAATTACAATTTTCAATTTTATGTCAACATTTTATTGTTTCTGTTATGTTCTTTTAGTATATGGTTTTGTTAAGCTTTTTATTTTTTTTGCGTCAGCGTTGTTGCTTCTTGTATTTATGTGACATCGATTTGGTTATTCTTTTTTTGAATTTTGAAAGAAATTTTTTGTTTTTGCTGTGATTGCTTACTTAAAATAGATATTGTCATTAAAGTTATGAGAGGCCAATAATTAAACTCTAAGTTATTAAAGTGCAGCTAAAAGCAAATATAAATTTGATTACATATGATTCGTTGGATACATTGCAAATAAGAAATCACGTTCTAAAGAAAAAGATAAAATACAATTTAATTTCTTTTTTTTTGCTAAAAAAAGTTAATTTTATAGTAAATAATTTTTAAGAGTTTCAAATTATGAAAGATATTCTTTGATGTAATAAGTAAGTCATAAGTTGGTATGTCTTTATCTCTATATCTTTAATCTGTAATATTTTCAAGTTTAATAGATGGCCGCTTAAAAATATGATGCCAAATTATGTTTGAATTCATGGAAAAAGGATTTTTCTGGAAGGTTTCTTTGCCAGGGAATAATTGAGGTCTTGGCTTGCATAAGGTCAGTGTGATTTACTCAGTGAATGATTACAAGAAAGGAATATGTGCTCTGGCCATATCGTTAGTTGGGCAGTAGACCTATCCAACTCCAATTTTGCTTGCAAACGGCATATCTCTAGATTTGTTCTATGCACTGCTGATTCGAATTCTGTTTGAGGCATCACTTATCGGAAGCTATTTTTTAAATCATTTTATAAAGTCTGAAATTTGTTTTCCTTAATTATTGACATAATACATAAGTAGCACATAAGTAAGCAGCTATGTGACGAAAGACAAATTTAGCAACTACTGCCCCTTTTCATTGCACCTAAATAAAAGAAAAAAACAAATATTTATTCGCTCCCACGATTTTCAGTTTTTAAAAACACCGCTAAAAAACAGTGGTTATAAAATTTTTGCAATAAAAAAGTTTTTTATATATCTTAATTTTTTAATCAAATCAATGCAAAGTTTTGCTCATAAATTGGTTGAAAAGAAAACAGCAGATAAAAACAAACAATTTGCGTATTAAAACCAAAGTGTAAGATAATGCGCGTGCTCAAAGTTCATTGAACGCACCTTTGCTGCTGCTGCTGCTTCCACTGCCAAAACAAACAGAAAATTCCACCAACAACAAACAGCATTTGTACATAAACAAAAAAAGAAATGTAAATAAATAAGAATTTTACAATATATTCAGTTTTAAATGACATGAAATTAAGACACATAAAAAAGTTGTAAAAGAACAACAAAATTATATGCCACATAGTAAAAGACCGACCAAAACAGCCAAAATGGCAAAAAATGGCATGCGATACCAAAAAACGTTTGTTTTTTTGTACCAAATACTCAAAATAAAACGCTTAATAATAAAGTAATAAAATTACGTTTTTCGTTTCTTTTTTTTTCCTTCTTTTTCTACCACTACTGAGCTGTGAAATTTAAATATTTTAAATTTGGGTTAACACATTTTTTTTTTGTTTTTTAATTCATGAAATTTTTATCGCACCTGTGTGTTGGTATTGTAATTGTGTTTGTTAAGTTCTGCTTAATTACATATGGATTTGAGATATTTTGTTTTTTTTTTTTTCTTTTTTATTAAGATAATATTTGCAACAAAAATTATATACCAGTGACCGCATGAAAAGGTAAAAATTTAAAACTATTTTGACATTGTACGTTTCTAAAAAGTGTAATCAAAAATGTGCAGTCCAGTGTCACTGGGGTTTTTTAAGAAAATTTTTCATCGTGCAAAAAGCAGTTGAGCGCAAGCAGTTGCGGCATGATTTATGCACTTGATGGTGTTTTGCTCGCAAAATGTTTAAAATATCAAAAATATTTTGAAAGAGCCAAAAAATGTTGAAAAGTCGTTAAATATTGAAACGATTGGAAAATGGTAAAAAAAAATGTTTGAAAAGATCGAACTTTATTTTTGTTTTAAAGGCCGAAATGTGTCGAAAATACTGAAAAATGTTGAAAGAGTCAAAAAATGTGAGAAAAGCTGCAAAATGTGGGAAAAGCCGAAAAATGTTGAAAACTAAGGATACTGTCGAAAAATCGAAAAATCCAAAAGTCAAAAAGTTGAGATATTGGAAAATGTTAAAAAAGTTTAAGAAACTTTGAATGAATTGAATAGTGTTAGGAAAACGGATAGTTGTAGCGAACGCCGAAAAGTGTTGAAAAACTCGAGAAAGTTGGAAAAGCTTTTGAAAAAGCATAATTTCAAAACAATCGAAAGTGTTGAAAAAGTCAAAAAGCTTGAGAGGATCGATAAATATTGAAAAAAACGGAAAAATTATGTACACGCTGAAAAGTTTTGAAAAAAGCAACGTGTTCCTAAAAATCGATAAATGTTGTGACCATCGAAAATTGTTTAAAAAATCGAAAGAAGCTCAAAAATCCGCAAAATGCAGTCAAAAAGTTTTGACAAAAAAATAAAAAATTTTGAAAAGATTGGAATAAGGCCATAAAGTCAAAAAATCGGAAAGTGTGAAAAATGTTTTAAAAGAGAGCAAGATGTTGAAAAAAGTTGAAAAATACAAAAATTTTTAAGAAGCCGTAAAGTATTGAAAAATATGCAAAATTTTGAATTATTAGGAAAATGTCGCAAAAAACCGAAAGAGGCCAGACATAGTTAGTTCACTTTCGTTAGTACACTTTCCATATATATTATTTTTTGAAAAAGACTTAAAATCGTGACCTTCAGAATTTTCCGAAAAAGCCGATCTTTAATATGATGAACTATTTTAACTATGTTTTATAATTGGATTCTGAAGACATATATAAATCCCATTGCACAGTGTTACTCAGCTAATCACACAGATTTTTAACACAACGAAAGTTGTCTATAATAAAGTACCCATACCAAATTTAAGCAAAGTTACTTTTACAGCCTCTGGTATTCAAAATTCCGATTTTCAAAATTCATGTGATTCAAAATGCAGTCTGAGAAAAGTGTAAGATAATTCAGAATTCAGACAACATGAAATAAAGATGTTTAAAAATTCAAGTAATTCAGATGATTCGAAATTCAGATATTTTTTAATTCAGATATTTTAGAATTCAAATAATTCATGTGGCGTAAAAATTCGCACATTTAAAATTCTTTGTTCTTAACGTTTTTTGTATATTTTTAAAATAAAAACAGGTACAAAAATTTATGTTTTTGCGCAAAATTCATATTCAAATTTCTCATAGAATTCAGCTGAAAAAAGCAAATGAAATTCAGATTCTGAATTCAGACTAAAACTGAATTTAATCAAACTCTGAATTCAGATTGAAATAGATTTCAGAAACTGAATTTCATCTGCATTTTTCGCCTAAATTCTAATGTATCAGTATTTTGTAACATTCTAATTTAAAAACGTCTGAGCTCTAAAGCATTTGAATTCTAAGGAATCCAAATTATAAATATCTATCTGAATAACGATTAACTGAATTTTGATTAGCTGAATAATATTACAGACCACCTCTGATATACATCAAATCTTTCTTTCTTTTTGGTGTTACTTTGTGAAAATTTTTCACACTAAAACAGCACAAAACATACCACGGCGATTTACTCCAACAAAATTTTATCGGTGGTAATTTTGAAAATCTTTTTAACAAAAAAAAATTCACAACTTTTTGGCTTAAAAACTCTTTTATCTAAAAGTTGCATAAATTTAAATTCAAATAGCAATTAACAAATAGGTAAAAGTCTCAAACATTAAAAAAGTAAATAAAAATTAAACAACAAAAAAAATGTGCATAGTCATTAAAATTTTGAATTGTTAGCGCTTACATTTGCATCCTAATGCGCAGCTTTAATGACAGTTTAACGTTTACAACACGACAACCACAAAAGGCATCTGACAATTAAACACCACTGCGCGTGTCACTCATTTATTTACGAGTATTTTTATTTGTCTGCTAAATTTATGCAAAAATTATGTTTTATTGCTTCTTTTTTTGTTTGTTATTACATCGATGCTTTTTGTTATGTTTCAAATTATTGTCAATTATTGAAATTTTGCAGTAAAAAAAACTCGTAAAAAATTGAAAATCTGCAAATCGAAAATGCTGACAAAATAATTGCACATACAGTCAAGTCTTGCGACGTGGCAATTGACATACATACATGCACAGTTATCAAGTGTCATTGACATTTTTCGACTCAATTTGTTTGGTAACTCAGCGATTGCTTGTCACTTACAGACTTTTGGCGCCAAAATGTTGACTTTTTTGACTGCAAACAAAAATCCAAACAAATTGTTTTTTCATTTTTTCTCTAGTTGTCACAAATGGATGTTAATGATTGTCAGTAGTAAGTGGGTTTTTTTTATCACTTTTTCTCAAATAAAAATAATTTATTAAATGCCTGACTCAATGCAGTTCCATTTTTGGAGAAAATGTCCCAAACTTTGTCATTAAGCTTTTCTCATGAGTTTCAAAATATTAGGAATTTTTCATAAGATTTTTAAAAATGTTTTTCTTGATATGTCCATATATTTTGATCGAATTGATGGAAATTAATGGTTTTGTTTGAATAAAAGTGTTTCATTGCACACAAAACTTCCCACCAAACCCTTGGCTTTGAGCTGAAATTCAAGGCTCCAAGCAATGCCGCTCACTCATGATTATCCTTTCACTGACTAAACTTGTAAGTGAAGGTCGATGCAATTCAGCAACCTTTGGAGGCTTTGCTTTCGAAATCGAAGATTTTCTACAACTGGTTAAACAACTACCTTGCTTATCTATGGAACGTATAATCAAAGAACAATTCTTTTTAAAGATTTTTATGATAGCTTAATAAATAAAGACTGATGCAGAAACTCCAACTCCAATACAAAAAATAAAGACCTTTAAATATTTTGCATTTGCTGTTACCGTTTGCTTTTACTTGGAAGAGGACGTGTAAGCTAGGTGAAACATTTTCTAAATCTCTTAAAAAACTTTGAAAGCAACATCTTAGTGATATCATGAGATATGTCTCTTGAATCTACCAAATTTCTTTAAGTGTTGAATTTGGGGATCAACCTAAAGCACTTCACTGTGAAGCTTTGAAAGATGTTACATTCATGAAAAGACAAAAAACCATAAACAACTTGATTTCAGACAAGAAATTGTAATGCCATTTAAAGTTCCTTTCTTTAACAGAATAATTTTTTCTAACAACAACTTCACCAATAAACAATTGAATTTGCTTTAAAAACTTTAGCAAATGGCGTATTCTAAGCTGTCAGTTAGAGCGTTACTAAAATCTAATTAATTAATGTGTTGAAAAAAAAAACATTTATTTTAAATGTGGAAACTTTCAAGATCACTCCATGCGGGTACAACGCGCCAGACATAGACACAAAGTAATTAATTTTATTTTTATGCACCCACTTAATATCCATCGTATGTGTAATAAAAAAACATGATAATAAAATTAAACCAAACTCATTTCAATTTTCTGTTTTCATTAATTTTTTTCCTATGTTATTTTTTGTCATTATGTCTGGGTGGCAACACTGTGTGATTAATTTACGTTTGATACCCAACCATATGGGACAAAAAAAAAAACAGATAAAGTTGTACGTACTCCAAGTCAGTCATTCACCCGTTAGCATGTCATGGTCTGCTTTTAATTTTTTGTGCAAAAATTTCTACGATTTCTACGCAGTATTTGCGCAAAAAATCAAATTTCAATATTTAGCCGCATTTTGCATTACAGAATCAACTTTTTTGTTTGCGCTCGACAGAAATTTCTATTTAAATGTAGTGCGGGAGATAGCATTACGAAGAGGTTACCATTTGTGCCCATTTCATGATCGTCTGCATAGAATGCCGATCAGTTGATTAAATAGCGGCACACACTGGAAACGAATTGAGTAAGCTTGGACAAAATGCATTTCTCAGCTGAAAATGCAAGTAGCTAAAAATATACCAAACACAAATTTATTGTAGTCGGTTATGGAAACAATCAATTGAATTATAATGTTACAAAATTGGTAGTTAAAATCTTAAAGAGGTAGCGTACAATGGACATCGGATTTGAATTCAGCGAGCCAAAATCTTTACGAAAACACAACGTGGCTTAAAAAAAAAGGAAGTAAAAATTTTGTAAAAGTGTCAATTTTTTAATACGTCATAAGTACACTGAGAACTCTAACACATTTCATTTAACTTTTCCTTTTTAATTAAATCAATGCTGAAAAATTGTCCAATACAAACAAAATTTCATTTTTAATAAAACGTTGCGTGTAGAAAATACTTTCAAACGCGATTGCTTACAAAGGTCAAACCCCTCTCTTTTAAAATCAAATCATTCCAAGCACACTAACTCATGTGCTCGCATGTGCGCTTTTTCCCGTGTACATTTTTACACATAGACACGCAAATATGCCAATGGCATTTACCGTTACATTACTATACATTCACAACACACACTCTCTCATTGACGCATTTAGACATTTCCCAGCAAAAATTTTTAAGCGCGGCAGAGTCATATATCAACTGAGCTTTTATTCTGATGCCAGGCGATAGTTTGTTCGGGAGACACTTTCCTTGGTCACCGATTCACCAAAGCGCTTTGCTCATACAACAAAAAGAAGTGCCTTAAGTGACTTTTGTTGAAGAGAAAAAAAAAATTTAATAGCATCATCGGACTTAGGGTATATTTTTGTCTGCGTTAGGACTTGCGCTAATACTTACTAATTTATTTTTTTTGAATTTATGGACAATGATTACAATGAACTATAACTTAACTTAAAACAGTGAATCTATTTGGCAACATTCACATACACTCAAAAAAGTTATAGCTTGATCGCCATAGATCTTAAAGATCCACAAAAATGTTTGCTGGGTTACATGTATATTTCATTCAATTTCATTTTACACTTCAACCATCATGCTGCTAGTTTGGTCCATTGCGACATCTTCGTTTGGTCTGACAATCGGCGCATTTGTTTGATGATAAATATTTATTCTGATTTCTACCTGTCATGGTCCATTGTCATTTGTTGTGCCAAATTGAATTTGGGTCAAGCTCACGCCATGCCTAACTTGATCTTTATCCGTAGAGAACGCCGATTAGCGTTGCGTTACTGCGGCCACTAGCGACAAGTGAGTGTTGTACCACTGGCGAAGAAAAGAATTGGAAGTGTCTGTGAATTAAACTGCGTCATTCTTGGCATCAGCATTGATGGTCACAGCGACGACGACGATAATGTCGAAGTGAGTAACTGCAAGAATTCATGTGGCGGTGGCCTAAAAATAAAGAAACCATGAAGTGTAGTAGATGGAAAGCAAAAAACTTCATTAATCAAGCTTAAGTGTAATTTGGACCACACGCACACAAATACAGTCACATACACTACACTACATACGTCATGCTGCAGCAGCCACTTTCACGTAGCAACAGCAGTAGTAGTGTGGCAACACTGAAGTGAATCCGCAAAATTGTGTTGTTTTTCAGGGTTTGTTTTTTTTTTTTTGTTTTTGTTTTATGTTTGTTAGCCTTAACCTCATAGATTGAGTAATTTGTTTATTTTTTCCATACTCTTTCTTTTCTCAGTTCCCTTATCGCAGTTAATAAATTAATTAATTTTTTTTTGCTCCGGCCACTTTAAGTGGAAAGTAGCAGTTGAAAACTTATTTAACGCATGAATTTTTAAAAAATTAACTTCAGGGAGAAGTCATTGAACGTTAAATTAAATGAAGTGACTTCGGTTGAGTAGCATTCAGGCATTTTGGAGTGTTGCTCATGAGTTAACTTGTTGTAGTCATCTACACATAAAATTTTTACTAAGCAAATTTTTTTTTTAGCTCGAAAGTCAACAAAAACAAATTTTTGTACATACACTATGATGGGTATGAAGATCGACTTAGTTTTCTGTTTTTTGGATATAAGGCCTGTGAAAAGTTAAGCAAGTGTCATCGCTTAGGTAACCCGTTCGTACTACATTAACTCATATTTGGAATATTAATCTTGAAATTTCTGTTAAAAAAATATCACAAAAATAATAAAGTACTTGCAGCTCGAAGGAGAAATTACCAGTTTCCTTCAACAGACCAGCCATTACTAGCACAGCTACGCCTACCGAATATCTCTAATTTAAATAGATCATATAGAACTTCTGGCGCTTTGAAGATGCTTATAATAAGCATGCAGCTCCTTCTAACGCTGGCCATTAAAATATGATACCATACATAAACGTCAGCATGGCGGCAAACATAATGCGTAGTCATTTGACGGCACTTGGCGACAGTTGCCCTCTGAAGCCCACAATTTTTGTATAGAAATAAAGTGCAATTGTGGGTACTTTCGCGAAGAAATGTCATATGGTGAAGTGGGCTTAAACGAAAATTCTATGAACTGTATAAGAATGGGAATGTGGCACAGTTTGAAAGCAAGGGTTATTGGCGCTTGGAGCAAATGACATTTTGCCGCTCATCCATGGAAAACGTTTTAAAATTTTAAATGGGAAAATAAAAATGTATTACATTAAAAAACTGTTCATCAGACTTAACCGGAAAATCTAAGAAATAAAGAGCGTATGCTTTTGCTGACACCAGATTAATTGGTTTAACAAACTGAGTTTGCCGCATCGGTTTCAGTTAATGGCTTTTAATATGCCAAATAGATAGCAAAATTTTCCTTCTAAGCCCTCCAACCTTCCTCTTTCCCTTTTTCGTGTCTTACATCCTCAGATGAACTCTTCCAGTGTGAACGATAAGTAGTGAGTGTCTTCAACCTTCTGCAACACATATCCAAATCACGTATTTTTGTTCTATCGATCGTTTAAATGGTGATGGGCGGTCGCGCTTTCTGCTACTCTGAAGTCCCACGTCATTAATTGCTGGCAGACTTTCAGTTTGGGATTTCCGTAACATAGGTATGTCCAATCCATATACACATTCGCCATTTTATTTGATCCGAAATCATATTACCTGGTGCGCAATTCGACATAACCAAATTACCATTCTTACCAAATTATAAGAATATGACAATGAAAATTTTTAACTATCTATTTTGACATTCGTATTTTCATGACGTTTCACACTTTCAGAGTTGAGTTTAAATGAGTTTGACAGCTTGCGCGAACTTATATAGTTGAATTATGGTTTACACGATTTATAGAGCTCAAAGCTCTACCGAGCACATCATTCGGTACTATCAGAAACCAAATTGGTGACATATTTCAATTTTTCACATAATTGTTGCTTGGTTCAAGTTGAAGTTGGAATTTCCGATCGTTTTTCTGCTTAAATTGGGCAATGCAACAGCTACCAATGATTGACCTCGCAATTTTGAACATAAAAAATTCTTAAAACTTCCAATCTTTATAAATAGAAGATCAACTTAGCAAATCCAATGACTAAGATAAATTCCATCCATTTATCGTAGTAGAAAAACAAAAAAAAAATTGAAAATAATGACAATCAACTGACAGTTTGACGTGTGAACGCGTCCGTTTGACAAGTGAGCGCGCACAGCAAATGCCAGCAGCATCAGCGAATTGATTGTGAGATAAAAATGCAAATAACTTATGCGTCTGTTAGCGATTGAAAATTCACTACTCAAAATGATGCATATTTATGCTAAATGGGAATTTTCTATTTTTCTATAATAAAAACAAATAAATCTTGAGAACAACATGCGTTTATCAGCTAAATACAAAAAAAAAAATACAAAAAAAATAACCAATAAAAGCTTTGCGAAAAATAACAGAGGATACAAAATACGCAGCGCTGTTTGCGAAATGAAATCACGTTTTTGCTATTATTAGACGATAAAAATCGGCAAAGATACAGCGGCAACAATAGTAGCGAACCCAAATCTTTCAAAACTTAATTTCAGACCAATTTTAATTTGCACAACAACACTGTGTGTACCAATTGTTGTAATAATTGGATTCAACAAGCGTTGAGAATTGGTAAAATCAAAACCAAAACCAAAGCCAAAACAGGTTCAAATCGTAAAAGTAAAATGCTATAAATTCAAATTACCATTGCTATATACGAGTACATACAAATATATATACCCCACTGTACGTACTTATAATAAAAATTTATACTTGAAATTAAAGCTTTGAGTTTTTGCGTGCGTGTGTTAGCGAACTTTTGTATCTATCAAAGTGTAACACTGACACTCACTTAATTATGGTGGTTCTACCATTTGTATCCTAGCGTAAGCAAAAAAATATAAAAATCAGCATTGGGTAAATGCCCGTAAAAAATGCGCCTATAAACCCCTGCACGATATAGCGTCTAAGCGTAGTGTAACAAATCTGAGCGTTGAGATGTTGATGATTCGATAATAACGCGTAGATCTGCGCATAAATGAGGCCAACAACATGCGTTAAGCAGCATTCCATCCTCCCCTACTTCGTTAATTTGGTTGGTTGGTCAGACGCTAACATGCGGTGAAATTAGAGACAATTTAAGTGGGCGACAAATGGAAGTGGTTGGTACTCGCTACTATTTGATTTTCTGAATGTTAATGCTGATGCGGCTGCTGATGATGACAGTTGATGCTGATTAAATATCAGGATGTATTCTTGAACAGTTTTAATTGTGGTTTTGACAGTTTTTATATTGGTATGGTGGTAAGGCGGAAATTGTTATCTTTCGCTTTACATATGAGTTCATGTCAGCAGCAATACTTTGTAAATTGTAATGTAAATATGTTCCTCTTTTCAACATTCCACAAGTTATGCCGATGGACACTCCCATGAAAAATGGGTTACTTTTCTTTCAATAGAACATAAACGTTCGTTTCTGATATCCGATTATTCAGTCAAATTCACTACGAGTGAAACAAATTCTCAAATTTGCTTGTATTACTCTTATAAATTATTGAGGAAGCGCTTTAATAGCCGGTATTATTAAATTTTTATCTAAATTTACAAGGATATTAAATAATAACAGAAACAGGGTATTATTATCTTATTTAATATTAATTTCACCAATATGGCAACACTTTTCAATCATAAGGTTTTTTTACAAGAAGAAGAAGAAATCAACCGTCCTCGTCCCGTATACCTGACAGTATTCAGCCACTTTTTGTTCAATGTTCGTTTACAATATATCTGGCAATATTGTCAAGTTTAATTGCCTGAATAGCTCTGTAAGTATAACGCTTACAAGACATTGCTTGTATGGGAAGAATTACGCCCATTTTATGGTCGGTGCTTGGTTAGGCTACTCCTAGTATTTATGACGAATTTAGTTAGATTTTCTGTAATATTTTCTTAAGTGAAGCATTTGAAAATGTTTGCATGCTGCGGAGATGTCACACCCTTTTAATAAATATTGTTCAAAGTCATCACAGCATATAAATTAGATAAGCATTCCAGTGAACCCAAACAATCGAAAACAGTCAGGTTATTCATGAGATAACTTTGGATTTGCATGAGTAAAAGACGCTGATTCCGTTCATTTTCAAACCCATGAGCTACTTTTATTTATAAAAATTAGAACATTTATGATAATTTTTGACGCAAAAAGAAATCGGCCATGCACTGAAGACTTATGGGTGGGAATATCAAAAATAAGTCATCAATGATTTATACCTTATGGCAAAGTTTTTGTTTTGATTACTACAACCTCTATGGAAGTCATAATTTAAACCTGTTAAGCCTTATGGGCCAAAGTACCTCAAATAGGATTCCAATATCATTCGATGACCTTTGTCTTGTAACCAGCAACCACAAAAATATCTACGAAGTGGTTTTAAATGTATAAAATCTGATTTTATAGGATAAAAGAGCATAAAAAACAACCCCTGAAAAGGGCACAAGTTCCTGATATTCTGAAAACTTTAAACTTCATTCATTAGTCCAGACATCTAAATGTGACAAATGCCTGTCTTGCCGACGTCCAATATAAACCCTCAGCAATTAAAAAAAACAACAGCGGTGCCAAGTTGCTAAGTAAAAAAAACTCATGCGGTAGTTAAGTCTACTGTTAATTTAAAAATCAGCTGCCGATAATAATGGGTGTATATTATCATAAATTACAGCGCTTAATTACTGCTCTTATGCAAATACCAATACTAATTACAATGGCAAATACGAATAAGCGATAAAAACTTTAAAGTTAAAAACAACTTGCACTCGTAATTTTTATTTATTATCAATTGTAAAAATTTAAAATGTAAAATAAATCCCCGCAAGTAGCAAGCTGCCGTGTTAATATCATTGTAGAGCGCTGCATGTTTGGATTACTTGGTGTTGTTAATACAGGGAAGAAGGGCAGTGTTGAGTGCAGTAAAAAAGAGCGATATGAATAAGTACAGTTTGAGTTACGTATCTAAGCAATTGTGTAATTGTGCTTGTGATAATATTACTGCAAATTTCAACAGAAATATATCAAATTAAAGTAAATTATAAATTGAAAAATCCCCAATTAGCTAAATAAGTTTTAACGACTGCAATGAAGCAAAGATATTACTCAATGGCTGAAAACATATCAAACTTATTGCAAAATTGATGATTTTCGAATATCTTACTTATTCGCTACAGAAACTATTTTCGACGCTGTTGGTATTACTGAGCAGCCTTTAATCAAAACTTGTATTATAATACAGTACTCACTAGTTAACTAAACCAACTAAGCAAATTGACTCTAAATCATATCCAAGCTGTACTATTGAAATCAAAAGTTGTAAGCATAATTTTTTCCAGTGCTTATTATTGCTTACTCATATTGGAGCTGGATTGCAAAATGTTCTTTGCCGGAAATTTGAAACACACTACTGTAAGAGCAGCTTAAGAACTGGGTCACAAAGGGAATTCAATCAGTTCAAACATTTATAGTTTTGATATCAAGCAGAATTTTTGTATTTTTAAAAAAATTTTCAGCAATTTCCTATTGCTTAAGCGCTTATTTGCAAATGTACTTTAGTTCCCCTTAGACTTTATTATATTCATGTTTTCAACAATTTTATACATGAGAGTCTAAATGGAATAGGGGCAAATTGTAAGTGAATGTGCGTAAAACTATTTAAATTGATATTTAGCCTAGCTGCCCCCTAACCCCATGAGCACGTATTTAAATGAAATCAGCGAGTTAGCAAAGCATAAAAATTTTCAAGATTAAACGCAGCAGCAATAACACCAACAAACAACAAAGCGTACAGACAATTTGTACAACAGCAAAAATCACACCTATTCCCTCAACGCAACGCAACGCAACGCAGTCACGTTACTCAGTCACGCATGAAGTACATTTGCGTAATGTGTAACGCAAGGGTCTGTGGTGAAGGCATTTTTAGCGGTTAGCAGCAAAATCAGCAGCTGCTACGTTGCGACGAGGGATGATGCGTCTAATTTGCTGTTGACTTGTTAAAACACCAAAAACTGTGAGCGTTACAGCAATCACGACTCGCTTAAGTTTAACTAACGAGCAACTTCATGACAACGCATCAAGTAATAAAAGGTGTTGAAGTTATGTGAAATACTTACGTGTAAAAAAAAATTAAAATAATTTAATTCTTTTCATTTGGCTTTAGGGATTTTTTGTAAATAGAATTATCACAGAAAATAAATAAAGCACTGTAATTAAAATTTGTAATATAGCATTATTTTTAAGCAGTCGCTGCTTAAAATCAGTACTATTTTAGAGCATTCGTAGCTTCACAAATTTTAGCGAATATATTGTAATAAAACCACGTCGAAGCTGTGGAATTATCAAAAGTTTAATATAACTCATACTTGGGGACAATTTTCTTTTTCTGAGAGAAAGCCTTTTTTATGGTGACTAATGCAAAAACATTGAAATAATATATTCAGCAACTTAATATATTATTAGCCAGCATTTTATTCTATCGAGGTTACATTAAAGCTGAAAATTTCATAAAAATTAAATGTTACACATACGTTCCGTGCAGAAAATGTGTTAAAACAGCACAAATAATCATAAACTTTTTCTCAATGGACATTTATTATAAACATTTTAAATATCATTTCGAAACGAAGATTTAGAAATTCATTCCTAGTGCCGTTAATTTTAAGCAGCCATTGATTAAAATTAATATTATTGTAGAGTATAAATAGCTTAACAAAAATGACCACGCATATTGAATCAAGATCACATCGCAGCTGAGCAAAAGGCCACAATTAAATATCACTTATACATTTCTTGTGATATAATTTGCCAATGAAGTTTGGTGTCTCCTTACATCTGTCAAAATTCAACTTCCAATTATCACAAATAAATCAATATGTTTTCTAAACGATTGACATGGCAGCTATAAAAACTGCAGCAACATTTTTTCGAGAATCTCATTAAGTAAACAAATAGACGAACAATTGTTGCAATTATGATCTAAATTTAAAATTTTCTACCTACAGTCAAGCAAATAAAAACACCTGCTTTTCTAGCAAAAAAAATCTATAACATCCTTCGTGTCTCTTTTCACACGCACCAATTGCAAATTTTGACTTAAGGCGTTTTTAGTGGGCGTGCAACATTCACACTTCACACGTTTTTGCCACTGCATACATACAAGTGGGCGAATTAGTTATTTTTCCTGTGCTAAGAATTTAAACACAGGGTGTTCCTTTCAGACGATATAAACAAAACAATACGCGCATCTTTTAACGCTTACTTCACTACTCTATGTGTCGCTGTCGTTATCTTCTGATGTGGCAACAAGTCATGTGGCAGAAATTGACGTTTCTGTTGATGTTTTCATAAGCTAACGAAATAATTTCATGGATAGCAAAAAACAAGAAAATTGCACAAAAAAGAAATATCAGAAAAAAGAAAACAACTACTAGGCACAAGCAAAAAAAAAGCAAAAAATTACCATTAATGTTCATATTGCGTAAAAGTAAATTAGGTTGTTTTTTTATATACCATACATATAGCTGTTGCTGCTGCGGTTGGTACTTGGGCATTATGTAACATTAGGGCTTAGTCTATGATGAGTTGAGAGCCTGAACGTCGTGAGGCGAATTAATTTAATGATTATTAAGTAGCTGATGTGATTTTTTATTTAATTTGTGCATTTGACATTAACAGAGAATAACGCAACAACATCAAGTGGGGATACAGTAGAGTAAATGTGATATATTAATAGTTGAAGCTTTTTTTGCACTAGCTTCATTATTTTCTAGCAGCCATTGATGAAAACTTGTATTATTGTAGAGTATTAATAGATAAATAAAAATATCTGTGAAATAAAAGTTGTTAATGATATCGGAGCTGAAATTTGAAAGTTCTTTGATAAAAGATAAAAAGATTTTTCTTTTCCACTTTATTTTAAATACTGCGCCGACTTCATTATCATATAGCTGTCACTGTTAAAAGCATGTGCTATAACAGATCATTTATAATTAAAAAGTGTATCAAACATACGAGTTTTTATTTATGTCAGAGCTATCAAAGTTTGATTAATAATTAAGTGTTGCTCATACGTCATGATATATGTGTAAAATTAAAGTCAGTAGATTTAGAAAACTTTAATTTTTTAATTAAAAATTATCAACAAAATATCTGAGTTTTACCCTCAAACTTTTTGCTTACAAATAAAAATCGTTCTTTGAACTCTGCTCACAAAACATTTGCAAAATAAAAAGGCAGCCCTAAAGCAAGCAATCAAAATGAAACAATTGTGTGTATGTTTTTTGTTTGCAATTTGTTTTTCTACATTTTTAATTATTAATTGGAATTTTTCGCCCACAATGACGCATGAGATTTTAAGATTTGCCATTTGTATGTTGGTAAACAATTCATTAAGAGACACAATATGCTTTCAATTTCTAAGAAACCGCAACAATCGTGATTTAAACATGAAATTAAAATTAAATACAATACTCGTCGCATACGGTTTTTACGTGCAGTGCTGAACAATAGCACTTATTTTTATTTTTTTTTTATAAATTTTTTTACGTCACTTCAGTTCGATTAGATTTTTGAGGCAAGTTTGACGTAGTTAAAGTCATATGTCATATGGGCCTTTTTTATTTTGTATATACTTGTATTCGGAAATGAAAAATTGGAAAAATAAGCCAATCCTTAAATAATATAGACTTTACTTATCATAGGGTTAGCTTATTTTAAATTTTCAAAGGGAATGCAAAAAGTCACTGTGGCACTGCAGCCTCGTAAAAAGGACCTATTTTAATAAATATTGATTCATTTTAACTCTGATAGAAACAAACCAATAGATATGGGTGAACTGGCCATGATATTTCTGAAAATGACGTAGTAAATACAATAACATTATTTGACCGTACTTCTTTAAAAGAATGCAGAGATAAACTTTAAGTTCAATGACGTATAACGACAGATTTTTTTAGTGCAATTTTTTTTTGTGCTATTTAACTTTTTTCATATCTCAGCTCCGATGGTATTCAAACTATGTATTTTGTCTAATTTTAATTGATTAATGTTCACATATAACTTAATGAATGGCCGCACTCAGATAACTTGCTAAACTGGCAAAACTCACAAAATTGCACAATTTAAAACATTTACTCAATATACATATGACGTTTTAAAGCTTAACATCTTAAGCTTATAAATGCTAAATTTTCCATTGATCTCTAAAATCCAATGCAAAATGTTGCAACTTTAAAACTAAAAAACTCAAAAAACACTACTTGCGCCCACTGCCATTGTCAACAGTGTAACCACAGAGCATTACTTGGCATAAAGATTTAGCTGAAAGAAAAAAAAAACGAGTCCAATGACTGTGGCAACAAGAACAATAACAAATGCAACAACAACTAGGAGAAGTATTACTACAAAACCAACAACAACAACAACAACATTAACTACAATGAATTTTTTCTATATAAAGTTCTTGAGGAATTTGCTAGCAAAGTTAACTTTATACGTGAAAAGTACATACCGCCGATATTCGTTTGAGTATGTGTATTAGTTAGCATGTGACTGTGTCACTTGTCGTTGTGTGTGTGTGTGTGTGTGTGTGTGTGTGTGTGTGTGTGTGTGTGTGTGTGTGTGTGTGTGTGTGTGTGTGTGTGTGTGTGTGTGTGTGTGTGTGTGTAATCACTTTACAAAGTGCAACGCAAATACTTTTGACATGCAGCTAAAAATTTCAAAAAAGTATTTGCTTACGTAAATGGAAAAAAATAAAGAAAAACTGTCGTGAAAAATAACAATGCTCTTTTTATTTTATGTTGCAACATGAAAAAGAAAACGAATGCAAACCTCAGCAATTTGTGTTGAACTCAAAATTTTGACATTTACTTTGACAGTTGGGACATTTTTTTTTCTTCATATTTTCTTCCCTTTTGACATTTCTCTCGAGCAATTTTTCCACTTAAATTAATTTATATGCGAGCTAAATGTGGGCGGTAATATAAAAGAAATCAGAAAAAAAGCTGCACTTGCCACGCCCACAACGCTGTGCACTATCAAATGTTATATTTTAGAACGTTATTATTTTCAACATGTGCGTGTCACAGTTTCACACTTCATTGCACTTCGACAGCGAAGCTCAACTTCGACAGCGACTACGAACGATAACAACAGAAAGTCATTAGAACTGCAAGCGCCGTAATAAAAGTTGCTGCCTTAGCACTTCCAAGAAACCTTCCATTAACCTTTGCTTTTCTACAGCTTGACGTCCGTAGTGATTTGCATTCGCAAATTTGCATTTCTGGGAAAAAGTGTATCTTCTACGTTAGTGAAGAAATAAAATCAATGAAAATTATCGGTGTTGTTTGCAATGAGAAGGTGGCTGCGCTCTGTCACTAAGCATTTGATTTAATTTCTGCAATAAATTCAGTCAGTTAGTCAAGTTGGTTGTGACTTTGTAACAAAATGAAAGACTTTAAATTCTTCGTTTTCAGTTATGTTGCAACTTTGTGCTACACTTAATGATATTTGCATTTATGAGTTTAGCAAAAAAAAAATACCGGTAGTAGTAACCTTTTATTGATGTTTGCTTTTATGACATTGTATTTAAACCTGAAGTATGTAGAGTTTAATATCAAATTTTGCTTTTGAAATATCAGCTAAACCTGTAAAATGGTAGATAATGAAGCAATAAAAGTGTGCAGTAAAGAAAACATTCATTTTATGCTCTTATATCTAAGTTGCGATGCAATTTGGATTTTATTTATAGTAGTATTCTGATACATTAATATGTATTTAAGAAACACTTAAGCTTTCTTCAATGGCCGCTAAGTGAAAAGTTAGATTTCGTAAAAATTTACATTGTAAAGTAAAAATTACGTGTTAAATTTTACGTCAGTGAATAATTTGGCAATCAAGAAAACGATAATAAAAAATTAGTTGCCGGTTGAAGGTACATATTTTTTACGTAGTCAAACCTTAAGCTCTTATATATCAATTTTGATACAATATAGTTTCTATATTTTGGAGCACTTTTGTTAATCAATGTTTAGCTATCAAAAATATGTAGTCTCATAAATGGCTGCATTAAAAAAAGATGAAGCACTTAAATTATTTTCGAAAATAATAAAAACTGCCATATAAATACTTGTATTTCAGTGGCGCTGATATGGTGGGTGACACTCTGAAAAGAAAATTTGGGTGTCAACGCAAGGGCTCTCCATCTAATATAGCAAAAAGTGCGAATCATGATGTTTGAGAAACAATTATTAGCTTAGCCAATGCATAAACTTTGAGTTGCCACTAGTTTTTTGTATTTCAGATGTCTATATTACAGTTTTGATGAAATGTAGAATATAAATGTTGTTCGACATTTTTTCATTTATCGATGCTCCATAAAAATATCAAGATATATATACTGGCCGCTAAGAAGTGTCCCCATAAGAATTAAAATAGAAGTTTTATTCAATCATATACAGGAATATGAGTAATATATGTTCCGTGAGTGCATAAAGTAAAGTAAAGTGAAGTAATACTATCTATGTTAACCTATGAATGTTCTATAAGACTTTAATCAATGGCAGCCAGCGAATACCATTGAAAATCTTTATAGCAGACTGACACTTTTTATCTTTCAATTATTTTAATTTTGAAAAGCTTAGCACTATTTTATGCATAGCATGATGTATGACTAACGATTAAATTCGTAGCAATAAAGAAACTTTGTATTATAATCAAATAAATCTCAGTGTAGATTTCAAATTTCCGCATCGCAAGACTTATACAAATGTCTAGCCTCAAACTGTTAACAAATTTGTCTAGTCTTCATATCGTCGTTTAACACAACATAAATAACAATTTTAAAATCGGGACATTTATCAGTTTACATTTCTTAAAAATTATACGCCTCAAATATCCGCAACAATATATTTCATTATTATTGCTTTTGTTGATTAACACAATGAAATGACATTTTTATATCTTATCCAGTATGCAGACAGGCAGGCAGGCAGAAAGGCAACATTGTAGCAGCAGCGAGCTTTTTAGAGCCAAAAAAATAAGCAACAAATGTGATGAGATACGAATCTTTGCAGCAAAAGCAACAATACATAATACAACAAGCAAGCAATTTTTTATTTTTTTTTTGGTGCTGACATGCGACAAATTCACATTTTTGGGATAATGACTAAACAAATAATGCGAAACTATGCGAAAAATTGCTTTCACAATAACAACAAAGAAATTCTTTCTTTGCGCGCTTGTTCCCATGCTACGTATATCCTTATGATTACATAAGATACATACTTATATTCAGGCTTTTTAATGATTTTCAACAGTCGGCACTTTTGGCTTTGAACTGCGTTAGATACCCATGTCTGTCAGTCTGCTTGCCTATAAATATATGAGCCAAAGCCAGACATTATGTTGGCGCCAACTGCAACAAATTTGCCTTATTCATAAATACGAGTACTTTGTATTGTAACATGAGCGTAAGCATTCACATTGTTGGCAAAATGTTTCCATTTGAAGATACGACTATCTTTTAAATATTTTACTATTCTTTTTAAATTGACTTTAATTAACTTTATTTGTATTCTTTACTTTTATTTTCAGGTCCAACAACGGTACAAATGGTTTCACAAAATCGCCCGCCTCCCATGCCGGTACCAGTTCAAGTGCCACAGGGACAAGTTATGCAACAATATGTTAACGAAAGTGGTACCTTGACACATGTTGTTCTTTCCCCGCAACAGTATCAGCAGTTACATGCGGGACAAGGACATATACATGCGCCATTTGTAAGTACAACCAAAATGATATAATACATACATACTCATACATTGATAATAGGATATGCCCATAATGCAAATGGGTTGTATTGTGTATTGGTATATTAAAAGTCAATGAGTTTGTAATCTGTTGTTAATGGCTTGGTTCGCAAATTAGATTGTTATCGTAGGATGGGGCCACAATTTTTTTTATTTATATCATTTTTTAAAGTAAAAACAAAGTTTCTATTAGTAATCGAGTTGCGGATTCGAACGGTGGTTTTTGAAAACGTTTTTTTGAACTTATCCAAAATCCACAAAATGTTTGCTTAATAAAGAGATTAAAGCTTTGTGTGGGAAAATTTTTGTTTAAGTTGTTGTGGTAAAAATCCACAACATTTAACTCAATTGAAAAAAGGTTTTAAAACTTTACGAATTAAAAGGTCATGTAGACGATGTTTTTGGCTTTGAAAACCCGTTTTGTTTATGTCAATACTTTTGTGTTTGCAAAAGTTACAGCATTTGAAAAAGTTTGTTTTTTTCTATTAAAATAATAGAGATTACTCACACGCCACGTTATCCATAATAATTATCTGGATTAAAAGCCGTAGTACGCTATCACTTGAAAAATGTTGGAAAATTTGGAAGAAACCGAAAAATTTTGAAGAAATCATAAAAAGCTGATAAATCGAAAATTATTGAAGAGTGTTAAAAACGTGCAAGAATGTTGATAAAATGTTCAAAATTCCTATTCAATTCTACAATATTACAATATCGTGAGGCGTTTACATTAGTCTTAGGTCTTACCTTTCATTAGATTTTCTTTAATACCCAGCAATAAATATGTGCACACCACAAAATGACTTAAAAGAAATTTTTTTAAAATAATTAATTTAATCTCTTTCTCTTCACCCATCACTTTGCGTTTCCTTGCTACTTATCAGATTAAAAAATTTAAATATTTCTGAGAAATATTATTTTAAAAACAATAATAAAATCATGAGTCACCAATAAAATGTGCAAATAAAATGAATAGCTCATTAGTGGCTTAATAACAATATATATAAATATAATTAACACCAAAAAACAAAAATATAAATATATATGATAACATGAAATTTGTGATAATTAATTCATTGTAACGTATATTTATTTGTACAATAATAACTCAATTATCATTTGTTTTATAAAAACAATGAAAGTTCATGTCAAATCAAAGTTCAGCAGCTATGTAACAACTGTAAATTATAAGAGCCAAAATTTGCTTTTATAGTAATTTTTTTCATACCATAGGGAATGTCATTATTTGTTTGTTTGTTAAAAACTTTCGAAAAATCTTAGATGACAGGATATCATCGATGTATTAAAATTCTCAAAATTTCATATGATCTTATTATTTTATTAAGATAAAATTTAATGAGTCTTAGAAAAAAAGTGTTACAATAAACTAGAAAATTAATTTTTGGCCAATCTTAAACATCTATGGGGCTGCCAGAAGCAAAATTTTTTATTGAGCAGCTATAAAGAATTAAGTGTGTGACTTTTCATGACTTTTTAAATGACAACTCAAAATACGTAGCTTAGTCTATGATGCCTTTTTTGCTGACAATTCAACTAAACAACTCTGTACACACAGCTATGAATTGCATGCAATTAAATGTTACTCGTACGCACCTTTGACCCTTTTTTTTATTGTACCAAAGCAAAGCATTTGAAAATGTAATTTTGTGCAAGCAATAACGCAAGCAAAGTTCAATTTTTATAAGCTCAGCATGTGAATCACAGCTCTGTTGGTGAATTGCTACATACGTTAATTAGTAAACTTAATTACGAACACCTTCATATAAAATAATATTTTTTTTTTGTAAATATTTAATTTGTGCACTACATATTATTAACGTTATGTATACGAGTGTTTAGTGTAACAATTACATGAAAATGTAAGTAAACTAAATTTTTTTTTAGTTAAATATGTAAACCTAAGCACTGGAACATCCGGCTATATTTTGTTAAATTGTTGTATGTATAATATTTTATACGCTCTATCATATGACAATCAATCATTAATCAATCGATATAAACAAAGTTAATAATTTTAATTTGATGATTTATGATTTTTTCATATGCTACAAAAAAAAGACCAAATTCTTCGCTAAGTGCTTAGAAAAATTTGATTGAAATCATTAGTATTTTATATGGTTTGCTAATTGAAATTGAAAGCATATGCGGATGATGTTTCCTAACAAATTATTGAAAAATTAATTAAACGTTTCATTTGTTATACACAAAGTTATTAGCTATTTATATATTTTATTCATGTCATTGTGTACAATATAATGAAATATTTTATTCACGTTAATAATACCGCGTTGCTGAAGGAACTTATTATTGTAGGCTGTTCTTGCCAGAGAGTAATTTAGCTGCGTGTTTTGAAATGTTTTGAAGCAGAATTCTTTAATATTAACAAGTATGAAAATTTTTTATGAAAATCAGTGCTTATTTAACAAAATATTTTTATAACATTTAGCTAATATGCGGTATAAAAATTATAGGAACACTCAAAGGCTTAGATTCTTTCAGTGATGTCTTTGACATCTGTACATAAAACTAAAGTTTTTATAACAATAATTGTACGTTTAATCGTCGTGTGATATTTTAAATAAAATGTCCTTAAAACTATATAAAATCGACCATTAACTTTGTTTTTAGAAAACTTTTAATATAACACCCACTTAGCAAACTTTCCTTAGTTCACTTGTGTGTATTAATGCTCTAAATTGTTGGCATAAGAGTTTTCCAAAGCACACAGTGGACGCCAAAACAAAACTAAAAGTTACGCTTCCTTATTAGATAACATTGCTAACTGTTTTGTTGTATTGAAAATATTAAATGTTATACAACTTTTGCATGCTTTGCTTACCAACAATTATGGTAAATTTAATGCATTAATAACAATGTTAGGTTTAATTTAATTATAGGCTCCCACCTTTTAGTCCATTGCTGTTGTAGGTGGTTCTGGTTGTTGCACCTTTGATACTCGTTTGATATAATTAATATGATAGTCTTTGAAAAGCAAAACCATATGCTTTCCTACAGAATATAATTGTAAGGGTATTTGTGTGTTGATAAAATTGATATTCATAATTATAATAATAATGTCATCAAAAATTCATAATGATTTAATCGAGTTGTAGCGGTAACAAACAGTTGCGACATTACATGAACACATGCAATATCGATTCGCATGCGAGCTAAAACACAAAG
Source organism: Meiosimyza decipiens (assembly GCA_963680825.1). NCBI lineage: Eukaryota > Metazoa > Arthropoda > Insecta > Diptera > Lauxaniidae > Meiosimyza > Meiosimyza decipiens. The sequence continues at coordinate 76,843,788 of OY804260.1, forward strand.
AAACACAACTAACTATTAATTAAAAATGATTAATTTAACGGTACTTTGCAGACATGCACACACACACGTACATGTGTGTATGAAACTGTTATTCAAATTAACGTGCCAGTTTTAATGAAATTAATTAAAAAATTTGTATAAATTTTGTGACAAAAACCATAAAAAATTATAATGAAACAGTGATTTAGTGATAAAAAACAGCCTTTATCAAAATACTGTAAAATTTATGAATAAATTCAAATTAAAACAAATTTTTTAAATTCTACTAAAAGTAACACCCGGTATATGGTGAAATATGTACACATACAGTAATTAGTTGTAGACATCTGTTGCAATCAGTTCTTTCTTCTTTGTAAACACATTGAAATGATCGTGATTGCTCTATTTTTGCACAACTATTACATATCTATGTATGATCCTACGGCAAGCCAATGTCGGTATGTAACTACTAACGAATAATTTCCAAGTCAAATAGCAAAAAAGCGTTGCTACACGATTGTGTTAGCAACATTGTTGTTACTGCTGGTAATGCAACTTTTTCTCAACATTGCTTTGTCTATGCATATATATACATATACATATATATGTAGTGTTGTCTTAAGAGCATTCATGATTTATATGAAAGTAGTTGGAAAAACTAATGCTTTTAATTTGATATTAATTTATTGAAAAACGAGAATTCAAAAGAAATGTGACTCAAAATTTTATTTTATTGTTAAGCTCTAGGGATGGCTGGAAGGGAGAACTTCGGGGGAGAAGAGATTGTATTAATTTCTACATGGATGGCTGCAAGCTAAATATCTAAGTGGGTTATGATATTTACTCTAAGGAACTGAAGATAGGAATTGCTGCGAGGTTACCAGACTATTGTCGCGTTTTTCAGGCAGACGTTATAGCGATAAAAGAGGTAGCATTCTGGTTGAGGATGAATGTTGTATCCAAAGAGGATATAAACATTTATACAGAAAGTCAGGCAGCTATCAAATCTCTAGAATCAGTCTTCCTAAACTCACTACCAGCCCACTCGTACAGAATAAAATTTCGAAATTCCAAAAATTGATTTGAAGGGATTATAATTTCGAATTCACTTGATATACCCCTACTTTTGCTAGCAAATGGCATTGTGAATATCTGTTATTTTTACTATTTCCGTCAATGCGGATATTAAATAAAATACATAAAAAAACTTGCGATATCACACCGAGTGTATGATAAATAAATATATAAAGTCGTATCTAAAGTAAAACTGCAATATTGTTGCAGTTTAGCAATAACAACAAAATAATTGATTACACTTTGAATAATGATAAAGTAACGACAAGTAAAATCATTTGTTTACATTTGCTAAGTTGTAGACAATAGTGACAGATACTCCAAGAGAGCCCATATACGAGTGATGGTGTCATTAGTAGAAAACAATGTATTTTTAATATATCACAATAGCTGTTAAAATGAAGTATCTTTTTTTTAACAAATATAATGAAATAAAATAACAGATTGCTATTTTACTTTCTGACAAGGTAATATTGTGGTTAAATGAGAATAAAATTAAATGAAATTTAAATGAAGAGCGCACTTGGCAATTCGTAACTGCAAAAAGTTAAACAGAACTACAATGGTGAAGATGCATATAAACAAATAAATATACGAAGCTCCTATGCTACTTTTCTGCTTTTAACAAATAAAGCGTTCTTTCAAAGCAAATTAGCTGGGACAAATTTAAAGAATTAAACTAAATTTAAAAATCTATTCATTGTGAGCGCTTTGAGCTACGCAATGATTTATGATTTTCTAAGTCATAGAACCAAATAAAGTGTTTTCCTATTTGTATTGAAGAGGGATTACTGCGGAAATATTTAAACTCTAAAAATTCGCTGATTGTATTATTTTTTTGTAACTATCAAAATACTTCTTGGTTTTTATCAATTTTTTCGATTTATTACTTTCCAATTATTTCGATATTTCATGGTGCTTTTTTAAAGTTTTTCGATGCTAACCGCTTCTATCTTCCTCTTCAATCTATTCTAATTTTAATCGACTTTTTGTAATTTTTCGAAATAACGACTTTCCTAATGCTTTCAGACACTTTTTGAGGGTTTTCAATACACAACAACTATTTCAATATTTTTTGTTTTGATTTGATTTTGTGTTATTTGTCTTTATTACAATCACAGCAATTGGAGGATGCTGGCAACCCTCTCAATCAATGGAGGACAAGACCATATTTTTAAATACTTAACAACTTTATCGACTTTTGGTTGTTTTCCGACACTTTCTAGCTTATACCGACTTTTTCAAATTTTTTCGATTTTAACCGACTTTCATTTAATTGTAGATGCTGTTCGACAACAGGCATCATTTATATCAAAAAATAATTATGAGAAAAATATAACCCTCCATATTATGAATAGATAATATTATGACAATTTATTCAGTGCTGTCTACCCATCTCCTATAGTATGAAATTCCAATTACAACAATTCATACATTCAATGTTATGACATTTAATTTACTGAAGATATAATCCGAGAAACGATCTCTCTTTATTGGTGGAGTTTCGGAATATGGACCTTCTAAAACGATTTAACAGTGTTCGTCTTCTGTCTGTGAATATCACAATTACGTGAAATTGATAGAAATTATTCAATAGACTACCTGCCACATAAATCTTAACCTACCTCGATCTAAATAGATGCTTTGCAGATGAGGCTACAGGTACCAGGGGTGACTGAATCAAAGCTAAAAACTTAATACTGTAGGAAAGCACTTATACCTCGTTTTAGTGAAATCCTTTTGACAATTTTCTCTGGACTTACGAGTATTAATCAGAATTTAATAAAATATTACTAGCCTAAGAAGATACAGTGAGGCAAAACTAAAAAAACAAGCCTTTATACATAAAAAATTAAATTTCTAAAAATAACGCGATCCAAACTAAAATAAAATATTTGCAAAAAAACAGACTGGAATTTATTGAAGTTACCAATCGCGGTCGCATCAACTGAAGTTTCTATTTCAAAACAAAAATGTGAAATATTTTAATTTCTCTTCACTCAATGGGTTATTAGGGCTGTCAGCTTTTGATTATAAAAAAAGAAATGTGCAGATAGCTATTGAGAAAATGGGTCAAGTGTTTAAAAAACAAACCATTGTCAGTAAACAGGAAAGAGCAAGGTTTATGGCACAAACAACATTTTCAGCTCTAGAATCTTGATATTACAATTGATCGTAGACCATTCTCTTCAAACAAAACCTTCAAGACAGTAAACTGAAGAGTCTGCATAAATACTTAACTTGTTACAAATGCTACAAGTGACTAAACACTGACCAATATCTGAGTAGTATTGAACATGAGAGCGTGGCGTATCCCATATAAAACTAAATTTACAAATGCTCCAGTAAGGCAGATATTTAAGTAAATGCAAACAAACTTTGTATTGTGGAAATTTCTATGCAGATCTTGGAAATCCGGCTCAAAATGAACACATTACAGACGCATTACCAACCATAAAAGTGTAAAGAAATTTCAGAAAACTTTAACTTTCATAAAACTTTCAATAGAATCACTGTTGTCACAAGAACTCTTATTGGCTCTTTCGTCAATATAAATGAATATTAGACTGACACAGCCATCCGTAGTTAAAGCAGTGGGTAATGGTTTTTGGTCTAGCCAAAAATAATACCATTAGTAATTTACTTTCATTTGACCTTAAAAGAAAATTGACTCTTTCATAAAAAAAAACGCAAACATAATTTTCATAAACTGATATTTTTCTAACCCGCATTTTTAATCAAAAAAAGGTCAACTTACGCCATCATCAAAAAAAAAAAAAACAATCACAATTTCTAATTAGTTACGCTTGGCAGGAGAAATGAAAGTGTGAATACAGCAAATTAACATTTTAGCATTTTTACTTAAAAAAAAAACTTTTAAACCTTTTTTTTTTGTACATTAAAAAATTATTTTTTTTTGTATATTCAAAATGCAACAAAAATTGAAAAAAAACTAACTTTATTGTATGCAAATTCTATGAAACAAATATTTTTCGCATACTTAGATTTTATGGCTTTAATTTTAAATTTTAGGTAACCGAATTAGTTAACAATTGTACTGATTTTTTTATTTGTTATATTTTTGAAACGATTTATCATTCTTTCAAAAACGAGCGAAAACAAAATTTTATGCAAAATTTCATTTAAAATTTTTATGGCCAGACATCAGCATTGTCATCATCATCTGCATGCTACTGTTTTGCTATTTTGCGGTTGTATAACAAACGATTTAATGAAATGTTTCTATTGTTTTAAAAGTTCCCAGCAAAAAATTGAGTATGTGCAATGTGAAAGAGTAATCTGTGCATTTTTGTTTCACCAATTACACTTTAGAATACAAAATACATTACATTTACATAAAGTTGTCATTGGAAGTAACTAGTTACTCTTGGCAATGTACTTAGCTAAAGTGTAATGTGGAGATAACCAATGGAATTCCCGTAAAGATTTTGTTAGAGTTAAGCTCTGGGTATTGCAAAAGGTAATCAAAACATTGGCAGACTGATTACAGAATTAATGTTTTGGTTATTCAAGGCTAAATTTTTTGCTGGGTTTTAATCTGGTCAACAGCATTTCCGTTGAAAAATGTTAACTTTAGCTTTGACCTAATTTTTATTTATTACTTTTTTCTTTTGAAATATTTTGTTATAGTTTACAGCTTTTAGCTTGTGTTTGTTGAACAAATTCCTAAAGTTTTTGTATTTCACATGAATTTACTATAGTCTATAGTCGTTTAGTCATAAATATTAAATTTGGCTTTTGAGATATTTGTAACTTAAGCACTGCTAGCAGTCAGCATTGTCACACATTCCGTCAAAAATGGAGCATCTCAATTTTTAGATCAAAATTGCATGCTCCACATGGGATTCATAAGGGGCATAATTTGGCAAAAAATTTAAAAAATATCCAATAGTGCTGTATATTGAGCTAATTATTGTCCTATTGGATGATATTCTCACACCAAAAGTTTCATATGGAAAAAGACATACTGAGTTGGAGGGGTTACAATTTTGAGATTTTTCTTGCAAAGCCTTGTTTTCAAACATTACCCAATTTTTTCGGATTCATAAAAAAATGTCAACTTAAACGTTAAACTTAGGGTTTTTTCCTATGATATATATATTTTGTAACTTCTAAATTTTTCATTTGACTTATAAGTTAATAAACATGAAATTTGAAAATCGTGGAAGTCTTCCACCTTCAGAAGTTATTTCAAGTTACGGGAAAGGTTTTATATGACAAGGAATGTTTCATACACAAAAATTAAATATTGACAAATAAAAAAAAAACTAGTAAAGGTGTTATCTTCGGCCAGGCCGAAACTCACATACCCTACACTGCATTAAAATTACTTTTTAAATAAATGTTAAAAATATGTTGAGGAGGTTGAATAAGTCGAAAATAATGTAAAAAGGTTTAAAAATGTTGAAAAGTGTTGGAAAAAACTGAAAATGTCAAAAGAATATGGGAAATGTTGAAAAAATTAGAATAGAAATAAAAACACGAAATATGTCACGCCCACTTCTCCAATTCCGCCCACTTTTGTTTCAATAACTGATATTCGTGATTGACATGCACAAACCAAATTTTACACACACCCACTGGTACAATCCACTCAGATTTTGATCCAAAAGTAGCCTTCTACAAACAAATCTCTTACACCAAATTTCAGTATGATTGCTCATATATTTCGATAGTTATGCCACTTAAGGTATTTTAATTGTATGGGAGGTGCCACGCCCACTGTGGTATTTCAAAAGCTTTTGATTCATATGTACCTAATACCCAGTAAACCACTTACTTCAAATTTCAGATCAATTGCACCAATAGTTCACTTAAAATAGCACTTACAATTTTATGTTAATGAGGGAGGTGCCACGCCCACTGATGCAATCTTGTCAAGTTTCATTGAATTTCAAAGCTTATAGTAACCGACACCTCTACACAAAATTTTATGAAGATTACTCTCATAGCACACTATCTATAGCATTAAACGTATTTTGCTTATATGGGAGGTGCCACACCCACCGGCACCATTGTACCAAAATTTTGCAAGAAGAAACCTTTTAGCAAGTATATCTGCCATATTAAATTTCATAGCGATTGCGTTGTAAGTTCTCTTTTTATAACGTTTATAAATACTGTAGGCTGTGCCACGCCCTTCAACAAAATTTTCCTGAATATTAAATGAACTTGTATTGACGACAGCTTTAACAGTGGTATCATCCCCAAAATTTTTATGAAAATCGTATGTGCCAATTTGGAGTTATACGAAATCCAAATTTTCAATTACTAAAAAGTGCCACGCCCACTTTTACAATTCCGCCCACTTTATGCGCAATTCAAGATGTATAAGATCTGTATTCGTGTACCAAATTTCATCACAATGCAAGATGGTTTACGAGCTATGGCGTTATAAAAGTTAAAATTTAGGGCTGTGCCACGCCCCTTTAAGAGCCTTTTCAAACTTCAAACCTAGCTTAATCTTAATTTCGTTCTCATCTTCACCAAATCACCAAGTTTCATCAAAATCGCAGCAACTTTTTTTCAAAATGGACTTGGGTATATTTACATAGAGTAGGTTTGACCTGTGTGCCAAATTTCATTGAGTTAGCTTGCTTAGTTTTCTCGTAAACCTGATTTCAACAGACAGACACACAGACAGACAGACAGAAAGACAGACAGACGGACATAGCTATATCGACTCAGGTGGTGACGCTGATCAAGAATATATATACTTTTTCATATCTGCCACGCCCCCTTCTTTGCGTTACAAACGGAATGACAAAGTGAATATACCCTCTGTGTAGGGTATAAAAACCTGCTAAGCGTCACAAATACGCCAACATCAACTTATCGTTATTTTTTTTTTTGGCTTTATGACAACTCAATTTCAATTTTGCAATTCATTTAGTTTTTGCACAAACGATCCCTTCTAATTGCAGACATTGAAAGATTACCAACACATCAACAAATTGCACGAAATAAATGTTGTAGTTGTAAGCAAACATTGAAAAAAATTGCAGCGATTTTTATCACTTGCACGAATATTGATTGCATGCTTTTTTTTAGATTTTAAGCAACATTTTGTGTGTCTCTGACTATCCGATTTTTAATTAACAAATTTAATAGTAGGTTTAATATTTGTAGGTTCTCTTAAAAAAATCATTAAAATATTTTTATTTGTTGCAAAAGATTATATATGCAATACAAATTTCAACTTCAATTTATTATACCCTTCAGTATCATAGCCTCACAAGCAAAGTGAACGAATTATTAACAATTTATTTTCAAGTAATTTTAATAAGTTTTATGAAAACTAAACCATAAATTTTTCATTATAAAATGCATAATATTGAAAGCACTATATTCTGACAATAATTTGTTTAAGCTTACAAACATGCATGTACTACAACTATATATATCGCATAAACACATGTACAATTTATAAACATTGATGGCATAAAGGAAAAACCACAAAATCTGACTTTAAAATAAAACTCGATGACATGCATGTAACCATAATTCTAATGGTTATTATGACTCGAGGTCGTTTTGAGAGCACAATAAAATATAAAAAGAAAAAAATCGCAAACTGAATAGAAATATAAGAGCCAAAAATTTTGAGACAACAATAACAACGGTCTGTTCTTGTGTCATGTCGCATGACAACGCAAGAAACTCAATGGAACAACATTCAAAAATAAAAATAATACACCATAGTAGGATATACCCGTATAACAGACTGACAAGCACCCAGTCGGAAATCAGCTGAAGTCATTAAGTAAGGCACAAAGTTTTATTTTTAATGATTGTGGACAAAATGTAAACAGCATAAGTTGAATTAAGAGAAATACACCAACTTTTCATTAGTTCATGGTGGATAGAGTTTTTGCTCTGAGTAACAAACGCATTTATAGATGAAAATGAATTTACTATGGCTAAGTACCTAGGTACATCCAAAAGAACATATTCTTCCGAATATTCTTGAAATAGGATTAAGAAATGCTAATCATGGCTTCAGTGTACTGATTTGCCCCAATAATTCTCAGTGATATACCAGTTAGCATAAGGAGTTCAAAATTTTGTCTCTTTATCTCCGTGATAGATAGTATCAGCTCCGTTTTTAATGCCTTAGAGGACGAAAATACATATAAAAATTCTATTGTTAGGCTCCTCAAATAGATACGCATACTCTTATACAAAACTGATAAGCATCATGAGTTCCTATTAGAGAAATATGCATAACAACTAGTAACATATACTCAAACTATTGCCAGCTTCTTCTCTAAATCATGAAAGCTACGCGCTAACCCACAAAAGATGAACGATGAACAAAAAAACTGGACCACAACTAGTTTTTATTTGAAGTTGGAGTTGTAGCATAAGCTAATCCCATGTATTGAATTTGCAAGCAAACGTTGCCAGCGAGTAATGTTTTTCGTTGGAGGTTATTGTTAATATTATCATTAGTTGGCCGATTTAGTTTGAGTTTATGATAGTTGGCTTGGTACGTTCGTTAGCTTACTGGTTGGTTTTCTGGGGCCAGTTAGTTGACTCTTTGTAGTGACAACTAGCGCAATAATAAATCCTCCAACTTTGCAATTCTTATTTGAAACATTAACATGAGTGAAATATATTTATAGCTGCAATTGTGCACTGCAGTATGTATGTATGTATGTAGATGAAAGTGGAGCTTATTTGATAGTATTCTTCTATTTTTACTTTATCATTATATAAGATATGAATTAGTATTCCATTGCACTGTAGTAGCATAGATTCATCTTAATGCTGGTAGTTATGGCATGTTTTCTCTTTTACAAAAAATACAAAAAGTAGAACATAAGTGGCATTTGTGATATAGGAGGTTTGCTGAACTAGTTATTGGCATCCAACTAAAATTAAGGATGATCTCGTTATATTGATTTTTGGCATGGTAGATGAAACCGGAGCTTAAAGAAGCTCTTTTTTGAGCAGGAAAGTCGTTGGAATAAAAAAACTAATCAGAGTAATACCTTATAATTATTCCGCTGAAATTTGGAGTTTTGATTTATTTTAGTGACCGGTTCCCAACTCTTTTTTTTGTGGTTTTGTTTTATTTGAAAAAAGAGAACAATGAAAACTATACAAAAAATTATTCGATATATCGAATCTTCAATTGAGCATTGTGAATCACAGACAAACAGAAATCACTTACCGACTGTGGCCTTGCGACTTGCACAATTGAAGAGCCACTGCTAAAAATTAGTTTGAAAAACATTTTGGAAGCACTGAAATATAGTTTTGCATAGAACTACAGCAACTGCAATGCATTTTAGCAAGAACCAATACACTCACACCACTTAAGGATTTTTAATAAATTATTTTTTATAAATAAAACAAACATTCGAAAAATTTTAAAAGAATTAAATACAATTTAAGCACTTGTTGCATTTTTTCTCAGCAAATGAAAGGACTTTTAATAAAATCACTTTTAAATTAACAACAAAAACAACTTAACACTGCACTCTCACTGGCTGCACTGCCGACAGCACCGTTTTGAATGCGATTTTTCATTCATCACGTAAATTTATTGAAACATTTTAAGGCTTCATCACACGAATAGCAAATAACAAATAGATATTACCAGTTTTTATAATTTTATTATTAATATTTTATTGCAAAATTTATCGGAGGGAATAAAACGCGCCCGTTGCAAATTAAATGAAAACTGAAGTACGAACTAGAGTTGCCAACTTGATTGCTGGTTTGGTTAACCAAAGTGTTGCTACACACTATGCCGTTGGTCAACGGTCTTTTTTGTGTTGAAAAATGCTCAGTGTCAATGCAAAAGCTGATCAAAGTATTTGGCAATATATACATCTACTATATGTCATAACTCCTAATCTGCTGCATCGATCCTAACAAATAAAGCGATATTCCTTTACCATTAATTAATTAATTACTAACAGTAGTGACATATGGGTTTTGTGGAAATGCACTGAATTGAGACTTGGAATTTACTTTTTAGAAATCGAATGTACTTTATTTTTGTCATGGACACCGAAATTTCTTAAAATTTTAAAAAATTTCCAAAATAATATGTACCGAAAATGTACTGAAAAGTTACCAAATGTACTAAATATTTACTTATTGTACCGTATATACTAAAAATTTTTCAAATCTGTTAACGCATACGTTTCACATAACAAATTTATTGAAAAAAGTACAAATGTATAGAAAATGGCATCACTGATATGAGACCTTGCCGGCGGCTCTGAGAGTGGACCGAACTAACTTTTCATGTACGGTTTTAACATTTTTTGCCTACCTTTTGTTTTATTTAATAAGTAAAGCTAAACAATTGCATCCTGGTAACTTAAGTTATGCGCATCATCATTGAAGGTTTTGAATTATTTGTATATAACTTTAGATGTCAAAACTCTTACAAAATAACTTATATATGCACAAAAATGTAACTATACTATTTAAACATAATTATCAACTGTTTAATGAAATGTCAAAGACATTGATCGCATATGAAATCTGGATAAAATGTAAAAGAAGCTACATATAACCTTGAAACGGTTTTACTCTATGTGGAGTTATTTCAAATTTATTTATACCTAAGTGCTACGCAACCATCACTCAGCATCGCAACTTCTTAACGAAGGCAGCGTTGTAGTTTCAGAGCACTCACATGAGCACTGAAAATATAGTTGGCAACACCATTCAAAAGAACTGTCAAAAAGTTTAGACTGCTTTGTGCTCTAAATTAAAAATATAAACAAATTTAATTAATTTATTCAGCCGGTCTCGCAAAGACCAACATTTTAAAACAAATCATCATAATGATAAAAAAGTACAAAAAGAAAAACTGCAACTATTTATATATTTATAAGTTCAAATTATGGTCGAAGTAAAACGTCAACACCACCGTTGTCGTCGTGTCTTGTGTCGCGAGATAAGAAAACAAATGAAACCTATTAAAATAATCGAAATTTGAAACACATACGTGGCGTTAACAATCTTATTATATACGGAACCTGTAACAGAACAGTTGCTTTTTATTGTTGCTAGTCATAAAATGAAGCCGTCCAAGAGTAAGACTAAAAAGGATGAAGACACAGATTTGGATAGAAGTTCCCTTATTTTTAAAGTATTTTTACTCGTATAAGCCAATAAATTTTTATTAATTTATAACTTTTTGTTTTTCTTTTATTTTTACAGTTAACAACAAATGGAACATCGCATTTCTATTCCCCACTTCCGACGGGTTTTCCGGCAGGACCCGGCGGTGGACCAACTCACTTCCATACTATGTCCGGTGGTCATATGCAACCGCCACCACCAGTGCCGCAACAAGCACCGCAACAACAACAGCAACAGCAACCAACACCGCAGCAACAACAGCAGTTGTCACATTCACCACATTCCCCATCGCCGCCAAACAGCTACCACAAGGATGAACGAACACAGCGTCAACATACAAAATTGTTACGAAAGCTCGATCAAAAGCAAAGAGAAATGAGTAAGTTACATCACATAGACGATAGAAGAGGTAGCTTGCTAGATTTTTAAGACTTCCCGCTCAAACATCGTCCTCCTAAACAATCTTTTGGTCAAAAAATGCACGGTGTGGATATTTCCGGCAAATTTATTTTTAAGATTGGAGGAATCTCGAAAACGTAGTTGCCACTGACGTTAGTAGATACAGTTGTATCAAGTTTTACTTAAAAAAATGTATGTGATTTGAGAAGAGTTTTCCTTTCGGCAAGTGCGCTTTCAGGAAAAAAAGTATTTGAAAAGACCCTACAATTTAGGTGTCTGAAGATGGTTTGAAGTAAAAGCTTACTTTTATACCTTGAATTTGATAGCGTTTCTTTTGCCAAAGTGCAATTTTAATATGTGTACAAATGGTGTTTCTTGAATAAAGAACCCTAAAAATTAAATGTTATTAAATGTAAAGGTTCAGTTTTTATTTAATGATTCGGACCCTGAAAATGTTTAATTAGGTATCGGGTAAATTCTCACAATCTTGTTGAACTGCTAACCTTTTAAACATGTTTCGCCACTGTCATGTATACTTTTACTACTTACAAACATGAATAACATTTTGTTCAAATGTATGAAAAAAAACTCTCATCGAGAGTGAAAAAATTCTCTTAGTTTTAACGTATTACGTGTCATGTTATTCTTATATGTATAACACTTAATGAATGCGACTATAAACAAACTAAATAGGGAATTGAAAGCTAAGCCTCTGACAGTCATTAGATTGATCTTGGTTAGGAAAAATTTCCAAAAAATAAGTGTTTCAATTGAAGGACAAAACTAATAATCAAAAATGATGCATAATTTAGTAATATTTTATAGTTTTATGTTATAAATTGCCATGGTACTCATTGCTGAAACAATCCACATTTAAGCCTTAAAACCACAAAAATCTTTATAAATTATGACCATTTTCATTTATGAAGCTATGCTCGAATGGATATGTTACTTACATTGAAAACCAAAAAATTTAGTTTGCAAATGTTTTGAAGAATCTTCCATCCATAGATAATATTTGACATTTAGAAATGGTCTACCAACCACACATATCGAACAGAATCATATGCTAAGCGTCTTTTTCATTCATTTTTCAGACTCTGCCATGTCAACGCCTGCACATTCGCCATCACCACGGAAGAATGATGTAAATGGCCATCATAATAATTACACCAACATTAGTAGCAACAATAATAACAATAATAGCCATGTCGGAGCATCAATACAAACTGCAACAACGACCACTCCATTAACGTCCTCTGCATCTATCAATAGTCACCATAATCACCATGCACACCAACAACATCACCAGCAACACCTCAATAATCATGCGCGACGAATAGCAGCGCAACGAAATGGTGGTTATGGTATGCAACATCAACATCATCACAGCAGCAGCGGTGTAAGTGGTGGTGCCTCATCTGTTGGTACATCTGAAGATGGTGAAGAGACATCGAGTGTAGCCGAAGATGAGGATGACTATCAGGCAACAGTAATTGAACAGTTGTCAGCGATACAAAAACCTGAGGTAAGAATAATTTCCTTACGTTCGCTTTGCATGAGGCGATACAATCTTAAACTACCCTTTTGTAGGTAATTGACATAACTTCGCGTTCGGCTAAAATTATTTGGGAGGCTCCAGCCATAAATGATCCAATGCTGATAAACCAGCGTGACTTGCGATATAACGTTCTACTTAGTGACCGTGCCAAGGAATGCAAATACAAAAGTTTGTATAAGGGAGAATCGTATGATTGCATTGTGCAGGACCTACAACCAGGTCAGGAATATGTGGTGCGGCTACAAGTAAGTAATGTTTAATTTCGACTTTTTTATGAAATGTTAGCAGTATTCTCTTTTTCGATTAAGGTTCATTATGAGAAACTTCAGGGCTCAGCCTCAGAACCGACTGAATTTACAACCCCATCTTGTGAACCAGATCAGCCAATGCCACCCAAATTGGTTGTACGGACAAAGAACTCCCTCCATCTACGTTGGACTAATCCGCATGCAAACGGTTCACCCATACAGCATTACCTACTCGAATACGACGAAGGTAAAACCGGTGCACCAGCCTCATCACGCTCAGCGAGATTACATGCTGGACAATTGCATTTTGTAGAGGCCGTTAAAACAAAAGGTAAAACCTACATACTCACCAAATTACAGCCATCTACCACATATAATTTCCGTTTGGCTGCCATCAACGAGGTGGGATCTTCTCTTTATTCACCGATTTGTACCTACAGTACTTCGGGCAATCCACCAACAGCACCAAAAGCACCCACACTTCAAGCTGTTACAGCAACAAGTCTACGTTTGATCTGGGAGCGCCGTCAACAAGATGTTGATTTTGTGCTGCAAATGTTAGATCGTGATTCAGGACATGGATATCTTAATATGTACAATGGCGCTGATTGCATTTACGAATGTTGCCAATTGCGACGTGCCACAGCCTATCAATTTAGACTGCGTGCCGATAACGAAGCTGGTGCTTCACCTTGGTCCACAGAAGTTACCTATAAAACAGCGCCTGAACGTCCAGGGCATCCTGGCAAACCACAAGTTAAGGGAAAAATTCACGGTACCTACTTTAAGACACGTTGGGATCCACCATCTGACCGTGGTGGTGCCGAAATTTTACGTTATTTCCTCGAAATCTGTTCTGGGCCAAAATTCGAACGAATTTATAGCGGACCAGAACCAGAAACCACATGTGATCGCCTACAACCTGGCACTACGTATCAGCTGCGTGCCTCTTGCGAAGGTCCAGCCGGTATTAGTGCCTACTCTGAGGTAGCTACTGTTACCTCAGAAGCTATAGTACCTGCCGCACCGCCACCACCATACTACGATAATCCTCCAGGACCATATGCGGCGGTGTTGCGCCTCGAAAAACCCGACTACAACGGTGGCGCACCCATACTCGAATTTGAAGTGCAATTGCGGCGTAGTGCAGCCGTTTTGGAGAGTGATGTAGTAGATGTAAACGATACGCCATCGATAATCTTTCGTGGCAAGGATTCCTATTGTGTGGCAAAAGACTTACAGCCTGGCTGTACATATGAAGCGCAAGTGCGTGCCATAAATCGTATCGGTGCAGGCGCTTGGTCATCATGGTTTAAATTTAATGCCGCTGCAGCACCACCTTTTGCGCCAGAGACACCACGTGTATCGGTCAAATCTGCCACCCAACTTTCAGTCAATTGGCTGGAGCCAGAATGTAACGGTGCCGCCATCTCTGAATACAGACTGGAAAGCGCTGCTGTAAGTAGTAGTGTCGTTGATGAATCTTCGAATGAAGCTACGGTTGTAGCCACACCACCAGCTTCAACAGCATTCCAAACTTGCTACCAGGGACTGCAGATAACAGCAGATCTACGCAATTTATTACCCTTTACTTTGTATTACTTTCGCGTAAATGCAAGTAATGTGGCAGGTGTTAGTAAGTGGTCCCCTTTAGTTAATGCAAAAACTCCAGCGGCCATTCCTGCTGCGCCACAAATCAAAGATTACGAATTTACAGCGAATGAGGTAACACTCAGTTGGTCACAGCCCGATTGTAATGGTTCCCCAATCACTGCATACACCATTGAGTTTGCCGAACGGTCTATCACTACTCCAGATGCTTCTACTGAATACACAATCACCGACCTCCTTCCAGAGACATCATATAAATTTCGTGTGCAAGCTGTGAACGCCATTGGTGCGGGACCATTTTCTTCATTCGCAAAACTTACCACGCTGCCACCACCGCCAGCACCACCTTCCTTGGATTGCACTGGTGTGGGTCATAATTTCATCAAACTGAAATGGGGTGATGGTAAAAATTTAGATTTTACTAAATTTTACGTTGAAATGTTCGTACAACGTGCCAAGGAATTCCAAGTCGTCTATTCGGGCACTAACTGTATGTGCAAAGTAAACAAATTGCAAGAGCAAACCGCTTATACGTTCCGTATTTGTGCGGGTAATGATCGTGCAGGTGTCGGCGATTACTCGTCAGAGTATGTCTTTAACACGACCGCTACATTGCCAAGCAACATTAAAGCACCGCGCATTGCTTTCGAAGGCGGTGTCTGCATATTAGGTCATGGTGGAAGCTCCCTGACTGGTGCTGCTGCCAATATACCATGTGGTCAGTTACCTGAAACACCATCAAGCTTTATTGCTGGCCTGGGAAATCTATCCTTTGGTGTTCCGCTTACATTGGAGTGGCAAAATTCAAAGAACTCGTTTAGTGATCGTGTGGAATATATGTTGCAATATGCAATAGGCAAGGATGGAGACTTCAAACAGGTACATTTTGTAATAAGTCAATTACAAAAATATTAAGAAAAAAATATATAAATTCTTTCTTTTTTTTTTTTTGCAGATCTACCGCGGCTTCGAAACCAAGTTCACCATTGAGAATCTTGAACCTGGTTCATTGTACCAATTTCGTGTTTGTCCTGTACGTGTCAGCAGTGCTGGCGATGATTTGCCCGGTCAATTTACTTCAGCATTCCGTTATCAAGTGCCACATTTACCCTCCATCGATGCTATCGATGGTACACTGCTCAGCAGCGCTGCTGGTATGCTCGGCGCTGGATTAAATGCTGCTACCAATAACAACAATAGTAACAATAACAGCAACAGTAATTTCAATGCATCAAACGCTTCCTTTCATGGACATTCCCATCACGCACACCATGCACATCATTCCCATGGGCATTCACATGGCGGACATCACGCACACAATCATTCGCATCATTCCCATCACAACAGTCGACACAATGGTGCCGCGTCTCCAATGTCGGCGACAAGCTCTACGCTACACCATCGTTCGGTGAGCGCATCAGCTGTAACAACCAGTGGCGGCAGCGGCGGTGCAAGTCTTTTAGCTGGTGGCAATGCTATTGGTCTTATACCACTCGGTTCCAGTGTGACAGCCAGTGAATTTGCCGCCAACTTTACAGGTTGTGATGATCCACATCATCATCACCATCATCATCATCATCCACATCAATTTCATGGTGCTGTTGGCACTGCTGGTGTGGATATTAATGCAACTTCGGCAGCAACATTGCTGGCTGCCACAGCCGGAACACTTCTTGCAAATAATCCATTATTGGCCAATGCTGCTGCTGCTGCCGCGGCAACACACCCTCAAAACGGTGCTATACGACGTTTTACCATGAAGTTAACATCGCTCTATACAAATCGTAAGCGATTTACAGATCAAGAGAAGGCTGTTATCTTCATGGTTTCATTTTTATTCTTTGCATTTGTGTTTGCCGCTCTTGTAAAAATGTTGATGCGATAAGCGGTACAGCAGTTGCAAGAAATATGAAAGAAAAAACAAGCAGGTGTTAAATAATCAAATGTCTTAAGCTTTTATTTCACATGGTAAAAGGTTAAATTTGAAGAGGTAGCTGGGAATTTTCGATATGCTTTGATGTTATTAATCCAGAATAAAAAATAAATAAAATTAAAATCCTGATTAAAAAAAACATACCAGATTCGGTTTCAGTGTCAAAAAAAGGCATTGAAAAAAAAACTTTAAAATCATGTTTCCAGCAATTTCGTATTTTTCCAAAAACGAGTTGTTTTTTTTGTTGTAGTAACAGGATTTTAAATTTCACTGATCTTCCATCTGCACATTGTTCCACGGCATTTGAATGCCATGACTTGTAATACAAAATAATTATTGCTCCAAATTTTTTTCAAAAAAACCTTATTTCTTATTCGATTTAATAGTCCTTTTCATACAATGATTTACATCAAGCAAAGTTTAAGAAAAACGATAAAAAATCGAAGTATCTACTTTATACATACCTTAAATGGAGCTTCAGAAAGAAATTTGGGCGCTCTGCAGTCAGTGCTTAATCTTTAGGGGGAAAAAGAATCACTGAAGTTATGCTAATCGGGATGGCAAGTGAACGGCTCAGAAACAATGAATATGTTTCGAGGAAAATTTTTTCATTATTATACAATAACGATGTTCAATGACAATGAAATTCAGTTTTCATTATCATTAAATTTTTTTAAATTTAAATTATTACTTGATTTCATCAGATTTTTTATGATATTTTTCATTATAATAATGAAATTCGCTTTATCATGTAATTTTTCAACGTCAACGGAACACATTGTCGCACCAATTAAATTTCCAATGACCAATACTTTTTTTCTTATAACGTAATGAAATTAAATTTTTTGATTGCAGTGAAATTTATAAATGTCACTGAATTTCTCATATTGTCTTATTTTTTAATTATAATGAAAATCAATTTACATTATCATTTAATATTTCAATATCAATGAAACTGGTATTTCTCTCATTTTTTCACAGAACATATTTTTAATTTTCTTAAATACAAAAAAGTTTCGTT
The DNA here is from genome assembly GCA_963680825.1 of Meiosimyza decipiens. NCBI lineage: Eukaryota > Metazoa > Arthropoda > Insecta > Diptera > Lauxaniidae > Meiosimyza > Meiosimyza decipiens. The sequence goes on from OY804260.1 coordinate 76,861,745, forward strand.
TTCTTAGCATTGCATTTTTAAATGATAAATGTGAACCTTCAGGACTAGATTACCCTTTCCGATTTTTTGTGTCATTTAACAGCAACTATAGCAGCAATACGATAACGAAAATTCCAAGATATCTGCCGACAAGAATTATATCATTTTCTTTTAATAAATAAAGTTATGTGTAATACGATTCTTAACACTTTACGCAACTGTTCCTTCGCATATTACCTAGACAACACAATTGCTTAACGAAATATTCCATTAGTTAAATACAAATTTTTAATTACATTATTCTTCATGTCTCAAAATAAAAATAAAACGTGATTTTTAGTTATCAATTTATGGAAAAGAAAAGCAAGAGAAGTGAAAATTATCGATTTTACATTAAACTAATTTTGTTTTTATTTTTATGGAAACACAAAATGCAAAATTAGTAAAACAGTTTATATATAAAAAGAAATACTTATGAATATAATTGTATTATTATATACTGTATACACTTTAAAAAAATCAAACTATTATATAAAACAATTCTATTATTATACAAGAAAAACTAAGTAAAAACCTTATAATAAAATAAATATTGTTGTTGCTACAGCTGCCTACTGCAATTGAAAACTACTCTCTATTTCTCTCTCGCTTTTTTATTATCATGATTATTGTTATAATAGTAATGATTGTATTATTGTAAATTGTTTATCCAATAATAAAGTATGTATTTAAAAAAACACATACATACATATACAAAAGAAGTTTTTAATTTTTTTTTCAAAAGCTAAATAACATTAGTATGATAAATGTAACGAATAATGAAGTATACCCACTTTTTTTACATAACTAGAAGATGATAATAAAAAAACTACTTAAATAACAAAAATAAAAAAGTAAATTATTTAAAATTTATATGACTCAACTTTCTAAAAAATAAATAAAATAAAATACGAAAGCCTCTCAAATGTCTCTTCTAAATATATGAACGCTATATAGCAAAATGAAAGAAAATCAAGCAAATGACCTTTTTAATGTTTTGTACAATTTCTCACAAAAATATGTAATACTACTATGAACTTTTTTTTTACTATGTATTTGAAAACTTTTTACTGTTTTTATGTTTGAACTAGGAAATGCAACTAAACTGTAGCTAATTTTTTATTATTTTTGAAATTAATATTAATTTTCAAGTATGAACATATGTACATGCATATTATATATAAATGAAATTTATAAAAAAAACTAAACAAAGTTTATATACGTGTGTGTGAAAAACTAAAAACACAAAAGAGCAAAAGAAACAAATATAACAAAACAAAAAAATATTGATGATGATTATGATGAAATAAACAAAAACTATGTGCATTATTTAGTGGTATGAGGTGTATTGTAAACAATTATTATTATTATATATAAACAAATTTATTATAATTAATTATTTTATTGTTTATTAAAAATAATATAAAAAATAATTAAAAAATCTATATAAATATTATGAAATTTATGGCAAAAATATATATTGAAATATATGAAATAAAAATACAAAAATACAGCTATTTTGTTATTGTAAAAAAAAAAACAATTTGTTGTCTGCATTTTTTCGAGCAAAGTTTGAGATACAGAAACTGCCAGCATACATTTAAAGAAGGTAGGTGTGGTTTGCTTAAAATATTTAAAATTTATATTTTGTGTAAAAAAATAATAAAGAATCAAAGTTTTTTTATAATCAACTGGACCTATTATTTTAGATGTATTTCAACCTCTCCAAAAAGGTTGGCTTTCAGGATCGATCACCTCTTCTCCTAGCGACCAGGCTTGCTAGGCCGTTAATTGCATTTGAAAGACGTGGCGCTTATAGGAAATGAAAAATTTCGGAAAGAGCCGTTTATTAATTTATCCTGGGAAGGCCGTTAGGCCTGGTTTTTACCAACGTATTTTATTTATCCACGAAAAAATTCAATATGTAAAATTTGCAAAACACCAGGCGACCATAAGCAGATAGCAAGTAACGGGGTCTTTTACTTTACTTCAAAACGCTTTTGCTCGGCTATTACTGAATTGATTTTAACAATTAGGGTGTCATTTTTTTCGTTAAGTGTTCTAGTTCTTAGTAATGAAAAAATAATACATTAAATTGCACATAGAGGGCGCTGCAATCAAAATGGAAAGATAATAAATTATTTGCATATAGAGAAGATTGGAAGATATAAAAATCCGTTAATTGGAGGATTTTTGTTATATGTAATTAAGATTGGTCAAAGGTGTGTTATGTGTTGGTGTGTTATATCAACTATCTTAGTATTGGCGATCTGCAAAAAAACAGATCAAATTTTTCAAAAAAAATAGTACCTTTTTAAGGAAAAGTTATAGTGTTTAGGGAACGCCGTTAAGTCCTTGTTTTCAACTTTGGTATCCAAGTTAACCAAAACCATATATTTCGATGTATAAGTGAATTTTTAATTTAAGCACACATTCCATTTATTTAAGCGTTTGGTTTTTGAAAATTGAAAGAACAACAGAACTTTTGCAATAGTGAATAAAATATTTATTTGAAACGATACATCAATTCCTTTCATTTACTTTTTATAGATTATTTCATGTTGTTGCCCGCGGCTACGCCTGAGGTGGCTCATCCGTAAGCTCCAATTTTAGCTATACTTTTTCCAGCATTTCGGCCGGTATCTCATCAATGGCAGCTGTAATGTTGTCTTCCAGGGCTGCAATTGTGGCTGGCTTGTCCCTGTACACGAGAGACTTCACATAGCCCCACAAAAAATAGTCTAGTGGGGTCAAATCTCATGATATTGGCGGCCAATAGAGTGCTCCAAAACGTGAGATTAATTGCTTGCCAAACTGGCCTTTCAATAGGTCCATGGTATCACGTGCCTGTGGCATGTGGCACCGTCGTACCAAGTCCTATTATTCTATTTTGGGCAAAAAAAGTCGGTAATCATCGCACGGTACCTTGCTCCATTGACTAAAACGTTGCGATTTTCATTATTTTTGTAAAAGTACGACCACGAATTTAGACAATAGCAAGCGCTATTTGTTTGTTAGTCTATTCATGGTGAAATGGCAAATCTTACTGAACATTTTTGACGTTGACACATGTTACGAATCACGCGTGAGGTGTCAAAAAAATTACACTGAAAAATCATATAGGATGTAACTGTTGCAATAGGCATATACAAAAACTATGTATACAATAAGCAACAAAAACTGGGTACATTTTGCTAACAGTAAGAAGTCGTGGCACCTCCCAAACAAACTAAAAATTTGACACCACTGTACATTTAGTGTTTTTGATAAAAAACAAATTTTGTTCGAAAAAAACAAAGTTAAAATTGTGTTGTGTTAGGCACGCAAGTCTTTCGGGCCTTTTTGATCTGATCTATGAGTAAAAAATTGGTGGACCCGTGTTATCATCGACCAATAACTTATAAAAAAAAGTTCAAAAGCTTATTGAAAAATAATATTCGCAGACTATAAATTTATTTTATAATTTTTTATTCAGACATTTCAACTGCGCCCATTAGTGGGGGTTTTAAACACTTATCATTGAGAATCTAAATCTATTTTATACATACAAATTTGTTGCTATAAATATTTTTATAGTTAAATTTTCTTGTATTTTTTCTTTTAAGTTTTAATAGCTATAATTTTTATTATGCAAAGTTTTTAGTACTCAAGCTCATTAGAGTTTTAATGTTTGATATATTGAATAAATATCTTTGTATTTATTTAGTTAAAAGTTTTTATTTGTTTATATTTTGCAGTAGTTGTGGATGCATTTTTTCGAATGATTGGACAGTCTATTTATTTAAAAAAATTGTTTTTTTTTAGCAAATTCTAAAGTGAAACTTCTTTTTATTTACATATTTTAAAATATTTTTTTAAATCATAGTTCAAAAATTTCATATTTAGTTGTTTTTAAAGCCGTGATAAGTAAAAGAAAATCAATATAGCATAATATATGTACGTACATTTCGAAAAAGTGCACTTTCTGCTTCAAATTCTTTCAATATACTTGCGTAAATAACAAATATACATATATGCAGTACAGTATATAAAATGTTTAGCTCAATTTTAACTTATTTATTCAATCCTGACTATAAAAGGCATGCTCATATTATTGTCAGGCAACATTATCCAATTGTTTATAATACTCGTATTTCTCTTTTTGTTTATCATTTTAATAGTGTAAACATTTAACATTTAACTTTGTGTTACAAATGCAAAAAGCAAGTGATATTAACTTAATTAAATCCCAATTTATAAATTTCAATTTGTTTGGGTTATTTGAAACTGCAGCAATTTTGATTACGTTAATGAATTCGATATTCTAAACGAAATTTTGACAAATAACTTAAATAGTATTATCTTTAACAAAAAATAGTTTGTATTTACCAACTGTTTATGGATTTAAAAAAAAAAAACTTTATTTTATATATACATATATGTATATGTTAAAACTGTATATATGAAGTTATGGTGAAGGCGCTGTTTTGCATTGCTTAGTGGATCCCATTAATTTGTAAACTATAGAAAATTTTTAAAATTAATTTTAGAAATTGAAAAGATCATCTTAAAATGTTAAACTGTGCCGACAAAGAAATTAGTATTTTTGATAGGCATTCAAATGCTGATATTGTAAACAAAAATCAAAGCATAAAAAAATGAATTTACTTTATTTTTTCAAATCAGCTGCAATGTGAGATGTGTAAGATTACAGGATGAGATTTACGGGAATGATAGTAACGCATTTTGGTGAAACTAATCAATTCCAGCATTTTCAGGCATCGAATCAGGCTTTGGCAAAGCCTGGGAAAATATTTTTGGTTTATTTTTTATGTTGTGGTAACATGACACTTTATTTTTTGTACTGGAAAAATTTGTTGAAAGGCGTTGCACAGCCCACAATATTTATAAACGTTATAAACAGAGAACACCTTTACTACTTTTTATTTAACATTTTCGATTTATTTAATTTTCAGTGCGTCTCAAAGAAAAAAAAAACTCGAATAAATAATATTCTAAAAAAGAAATTAAACAAAAAAGTGCTTTAATTACACTCAATGAATTAAAAATATTGATACAGGCATAAAAACAACAAAAACCGAAAGCGATTTTAAAATCAATATATTAATAAATTACAGAATTTTATGATGGGCAAGGGCCAAATAAAGCCCTAGCTAGGCACTGAACCTAAATACGTCTCTGTCTTTGATACGTTACCTTCTTGTTTATAATCTGCAGTTTATAAGCAAGGTTAAATAAACAGTAGGACGTTTAATTGGAAAATGCCACATTTGCGGCTGATGGTGATGTTATCAAAAATAAGAAGTTTTAAGCAAAAGTCATAAGAAGCTTAAATTCTACGTGATTTAAAATTCATGAGAAAAAAAAACGTATTTTTCTTTCAAAAATATTGTATAATCTCTAGCTCAGGATTAAAAAAAGAGAGTTATTTTTTTTACTTAAGCTCTATTTAGCACTGAATTCAAAACGAAATCGAGTAAGTTGTACTCTAAAATGCGATACTCGCATTTCACTTTAACCTTTTTATTCACTTTTTCGCCATTTTTTGACATTTGTATGGCAGTCCGACACAATTCCAATGGAAATTTAAGTGGACACAAGGTTAGCGATTTTAGAACGAGTTTCAAAAAGATATTTTCCTCTCGAATCGCATTTCTCTTCTAATTATATTACAAATTCAAGGACTTAACAGCACAACAAGAATTGTTCGTTGTGCTTCGTAATAGTAAATGCTTCTCACGCGACTAGGTATGCAAAACAAAAAAATGTTTTAAATTTTATTTTTCTATCATATTTTCTAACATAAGTTTCATACCACAAAGTGGAAATTAAATTAAATAGTTGTAGATGATATAAACAGGCAATTGGGTTTGGCAGACCTACCAAAATGAGTTCTTTCTACAGAATGTACCTTTGCAAATATTTTTAATACTTTATTAAATGATTTTTATTCACTTTTTCGTTTTACCATTCATAAACACTTTTTTAGCACGTTTTCTATTTGTTTCTTTTCTTTAAAATTGATTTTATAATTGCAAAATAATTAATTTAATATTTTAAAGCATTTTAATTATGTGTATATTTTAAAAAGTCAAAATAGCTATAGAGATTTTCTTTTTTAAGTTTTAAAGCAGAACATCAATTAAATATCAAATAATTATCATTATGAAGCATACAATTTAATGAGTTTATATTTAAAAATATAGTTTTTGCGTTCGTGTACTAAGCATATAACGGTTTACTTAATTCATTTAATGAAACATACATTTTAAAAATATATATATTAATAAATTTATTCAATATTAAGTTACGACTTTGAATACATCTTTGAAAAAGGAAATGCATAGGATAAAATTTTGTTCACAAACAATTTAAAAAAAAAAATATTCATTATGGTTTCATATGCTACGGCGCATCTGTTTAAAATTAAAAAAAAATTACGTGACACTGATATCTTAAGTCCAATGCAATTTAGAAACAATGTACAAACATATATATCATTGCAATATTTAGTTACTTTTTAATGCTCTATAGTCTTATGTGGGTTTTATTAATGGCTGCTAAAAAGGGAAAAATTAGCAACTATCATTAGAAATATGACAACACGCTTTTTCTTTTTTTAACTTACTACAAAATCAAATTTTTATCATACTTTTATTTTTAGTGCTTATTCAAAATGTTTAAAAAATATCATACGTATATTTTAAGTTTCAATTTATAAAAAACACTTCATTACCGGAATGAATAAATTTGTATTGACCTTCGATTTACAAAAAAAAAAAGTTGAGAAAAAATGTAATTGTAGTTTTGTTAGCGTAGAAAAATACATTGTTTTGTTTGTTTGAATATTAGCATTGGGAAAAATCGTTTATCTAGATAAATTGGCCATTTGTTTTCTTTTCTTAAATACCATAACAATTTATATTTCAATATTAGTAATATTTCAATATTAGTAATATCTCATCAAAACAACAGAAATAATTTCAACAATTAATTGGCGACATATAGAAATCTGATAAGCGTCGTTACTCAAATTATTTTTTTCATCAAAAAAAAAATTCATCGCCGCTAACCTAAACGTTTGAGTGTACCCCAGAGCTGCCTGAGCCACCGGTAATATTTGCAGTTACCGGTGCTGAAATCGAGGAACCTGTACGTGTTATTTGCGTCAATTGTTGAGCTGTTAAAGCCACAGCGGCTGCGGTTGCTTCCGTAGCAGCTAAAGCATCTAATTTTAAACGCATTTCCCCTTTGCGAGTTTGTACTGTCAATAACTCATCACTGAGATCATTGCATAGATGCAATAGAAGATTGTTTTGCTCGCGCAGATGGCGAAGTACATCACCCATATTATTGTCTGGTTTAAATGAAACATGCCTGAGGGTTTCGCTGATTGCGGTAACGCGTTTTTCATATATATCTGCATTGGGTAAATGAGGAGCGACAATAGTTGCAGTCGCAAATGATGGCGCTGGCGGTGGTGGATGTGTGGGAATTGTTGATACTTGTTGTTGCAGTACTGGATTGTGTAATGGTGTCAATTCGATTGATGCTATTGTTGTTGGCGATTGTGAGCTGCGTGGTGTACTTGGTTTTCGGTATACTTCAAAAGCCGAAAGGCGTTGATTTGATTGTAATAAAATGCGTGATGATGGGAGGGCTGCAGTTGCTGGAATACTAGTAGCAGAAATTCCTGAATTTACAGTCGGTTGTTGAGATTGTAAAGAGTACAGTTGTTGTTGCTCAGATGGATTTTCATGCTAAAAGTATATAAGAAACTGTTCGATATAGAATAACAGAATACGACCCTATTTAAAAATTTATGACGTTAGGATTTTGTTTTGATTGCAAGTTTTCAGATTTACTCGTTTTAAAAAAAAAGTTTAAAAAACTTGTCACAATGGAGCATAACAGATAGCGGTTCAGCGCACAAAACCCATATAGAGCTCATGGAATGATGAGTAAACGAAAAAAAATGTCATAAATGTTTTGCTGTTTTGCTCAAAACGAATAGACAAGCTCTGCAAAATAGATAAAATGAAAAGCTAAATGAGCAAAAATGAAAAATTTATTTTTTTGTACTCCTTATAACAAATCTATGTCTACAGCTAAAGTCAATCTGTGATCACACGGCAAAACATCATATATCAAACATATGATGTTTTGTCTCTTGAAAGCAAATCTTTATTAGATCTCATTCCTTGTGGTCACAGAAATGTTCCTTTTATTAGAATTTCCTTGACAACATACTAATTTTTTTAAGACGTTTACTGCAGAAACAATACAAGTTAAAAATCATTACATCGATTTCTTTCATTTGTTACACTACAAAAATATGGCAAAAACTGGTTAACAAGCTGAGGATGGGACTCATGAATAGAGATACCGTGCCTCATGAAAGAAATGTTTGTGATTTTAGCAAAACAATTCATTTGCCTTACCAAAAAAAAAAAAAAAACCAAAAAGATACTCACTTTTCACATTGAAAAACTCTAGTTGAGATATATTTCACTTAAACTTTGAGAGTTTCCACCTTCACATTCAAATTTACTACATCGATTTATTTTCACTCACTAAAAAAAAAGTTCCTCATTTTTGACTTTTAAAAGCCCTAGCAAAATGAGATATTTTTCACGCCCACTTCGCAGCCCTCAAGGCAACCGCACCCTCGCCCCCTACTTATTGTATTTTAATAAAACTTGTAAGAGCTTACATTAAATTCTATACCTAAATCAATTTGAAGAAAATTTGTAGCCAATGTGTGAAGCTTTTTTACAAACTACTTAATATTAAAATTTTATATAAAACAAAAACTTACAATGTTTGCAGCGCTGCCATCGGGAAATTGCGTAAAATCAGCAAAACCAGCTGTGGTTTGCAAATCGAAACTAGCTTGCGTCATTATCTTTAAAAATTCAAAAACCACATTTAGTATAAATAAAGTAATGCGAATTAAATAGATTTACCTCTGGTTGCTGTCCGCTTGCTGCTGTCATTTTAAATTTATTCAAATCCAAACTACTGCTACGTCCATGTCGATGTGGTCTAGGTGGTGGCAATGGTGGTGGTTCCTTTTTATTAATGTGTGACTGTTGCTGATTGTTGTTGGCATTGTTGGTTGTTACCGGCAGCTCATCTGCCGTAGCACTCGAATTGCCTACACTTCCTATGCTCGACTCACGCTGTGGTGGCGGCGGTAACGCACCGATATTTTTAGCTGGCAGTTTTTTTGCTTGCGGTCGCTGTATAGCACGCAAATCATTATTTTGCAATGAATCGCGATGGTGAATAGATGAATTGGTTGCCGAGCAATTATTGCCAATATTTGGCGTTTGCTTTGGACTTGTGTCGCGTGTAGATTCACGCATAATGACATTATCAGCTTTACGTATAGGTTCTACGATAGAGTCAGTATTATGAATTTCGTTAACACCAGCAAGTGAACCAGCTTTAAAAAGAATTTATTTGTAAATTTATAATAGAATAATAATAAAATTTTAACCCACCAACAGGTGTTACGCGCAATGGCACCGGGTGTAAAATTTGTGGATCTGATACAACAGCTTGCGCTGTTCGTTGCATATCGAAATTGACTGGCTTAGGACCAGGACTAGAAACATTTGATGTCGGAGATTCAGTAAATTTAGTCCACTGAGTTGGAGGAGCATCCTTAGGTTACAAAAATAAATTTATTCATACAACACATTCTTCAAAAATGTAATTTCTATATTTACCCCAACCCATATTTGACGATCTTTCGGTTTCACAATGACTGCTGCTGCTGCTGCTGCCGCCGCTGGTAAAACTGGTGGACTTCCGCTAGGTTCTAAATTGGGCGAATTTGAAATGCTGCGATTTTTTGTTGATGACGGTATGGGTGGTGGCGTTAACACCGTCACACCTTGACGAGAATTCGTACTTGCCTTAAATTATACATTTATCATTTGATGGAGTAATATTAAGCTATAGAAAAAAAATATACCTGCGATGAAGCGGATATAGTACTTAAATTCATTATACGTGCTGCACCAGCTGCTACTGTTGGCGGTGCGCTTGCATTGATGGTTGTATTGTCAGTGTTGTCCTCATCGTCGTCATCGTTCAAATGTAGCAAATCTGCCTCTGGTGGCTCGTTTGTTGTAAGTATTTGTGAGGCCAACGTTGAGTGCTGCAATACACTTGGATGTAAGCAAGCTGGCAAAACAGCAGGCAGCGGTATATTATTACGGCGCAAGACAACTAAATGCATTGCGGCAGTAAATTCGGCCAGGCTAAGAGCTCCGTCACGTGTTACATCACATAGCTGCCAAATATGGCGAAGCTCCTCCACAGGGATGCGTGATTTTTCAAAGAAAACCCTAAAAAAACGATTATTTTATTCTGATATATTTTAATGCACTTTTTTGCCATTAGCATACCGTGCTACCTGTCCGGAGAGTAAGCCATTCGGATCATGCTGCACAGCTTTAAATTGTTTAAAATAATATTCACGCTGTTCTGGCGTTATTTGGTACACAGTCTCCAAATCAGTTTCATTTTCATCATCACTACTATGGCGATCGGAGGATTCTTCTTCAGTACCCAATAGCTGCCTATGTTCATCACCTAGTAAACCATGCCAAAGTGTTTCTTTCGCCCAAGGACGTTCAGCAACGCTATTTGTAGGTGTGGGACTGTCGCTGTTAGTGCTCCAAGCTTCTGGAGATCCTCGACGGCGCTGAAAAAGCCAGTAAATAGAAATTTTTGTCGTAGATTTTTAACTTTTAATTCGCAGCCAAGGACTAAGGCCTTTAAAGAACTAACAAAAAAAAAACAAATTTCCTACCGCTTCACGGCTGCTGCTGCCCGTGCAAACACCAGCTCCACCGCCACTCGATTCATTTTGCTCTACTTCTGAATCAGTGCTTTGTACGTCAGAATTCTGAGCTATTTGCTGTTCACGATGTTCACGTTGGCTGTTTACCGATGAATTTCGTCGCGAACTGGAGGCTGATTTTGTAGTACTTTCTTGCCAGTCCGAACGACGTGGTAACGAGTTTCTACGATCAGCAACTGGAGGCGGTAATGGATTAAGACCATTTGATTGATGTAAAAGTATGTTGACAGAAGTCCCGGATGTACTCATAACATCTGTGCCGCTAGGAGATTCTTTCCAACTAAACCGTGGCAACGGTAATTGAACCGATGCTACAATAAGCTCTTGACGAAGAGGCATAGATGCCTGAAAGGCGGCAATTAATTTCAGACAAGAATAAAATTGAGCACGCGAGATATGTAAAGCTGTATGCGGTATGCCAGATAAAGATGTTATCTATATGAAGTGATAAAGATAAATAAATATCATCATCATCATCATTACAAACAAACAAAAATCAGAATAAAAATAATACTGACACGCTAGGGTTGCCAAATTAAAAGATTAAAATTGCCAAATTGCCCAATTCTCTTTTACAGAAAGTTTTTTTGGTGAACTAAATGGCTGTAATAATAATTTTTAGCAGAAGTTTTAAATAGATTGGTTAAGATTTTATTTAAAAAAGTTGAATTATAAATCAAAAATTACCGAAAAGCGGATTACTAGGTTTTATACAACATTTTCATAGGTAAATAATTTTTAGCGATTTTCGAAAATGATATAGGCGCAACATCCGATGATTATATTCATATGTGTGATGGATATTTGTTTTAACCCAATAGGACAATGTAGCAGCTAAACAGGTATGTTTTTTGCCTTCTGCGGACGGGAGCAGCATGCTGTTTTACATTCAGTATATGCGCAAGTGTTGTATATAAATGATCTGACGATTTTTTCGGTATTCGCAGGAATAAAGTGTGAAAATCTTTTCAGATACTATTTTTGCATGGGATAATAGACAAACGATAAATGTTAGAGATGCTTCATAGTATTAATACTGCTACTGACCTGATAATAAGCTATAAAAGTGACACCGAAATTTGTGCTCACATACATACATACAAAGCCGTTTAGTTAAAATTAAATTAGTTCAGAATTCAACCTAAACAAACTTATATGTAAGTACGTGCCATTATCTCAGATATTTTTGTTTATGTCAAAGAAAATTGAGTGATTTTTATTACTTTTTAATTTGTGAATTGATATTTCCTGTGAATTTGTGAATTGTTTTTAGTGACTCCTGATTATGAAGAAAGAACTTCTTCGAAATATTATAAAACAGATTTTAAATAATATATACCAAAACAAAATTATAAAAATTTACCTAAGGAAAAATGTCGAATAATTTATTTGCAATTTATGTTTGTAGATTATTTAATATGCAAAAGTTTGGTAATTTTTAAGCGTCACAATGTCTTCAAATGATTGTGGTGGTAACCAGGGACTTGAAGATGATATCATACATTGAATGACTGATAATAATTCACTTACCTCGCGTAACACATCGTTTGACAGGTTCGCTGAACGATAAAGCTCCATAGCCTTTAACATTGGAATTTTCCCAGTTTTCTCGACATCACAACAAAGGAAGAGATCACCAAAGTACCGTGATTCAGTTTCACTTAGAGTTACTTCTTCCATTTCGCTTGCAAGTTTATGCGGGTCGTCGTTGTTAAAAGGATACAATTGGATTTCCTTTCCGCTAACAAATTAAAGAACTGAAGATTACTTTTTCATTTTACTATATGCAAGGGGCTCGTCGTACAAGCCTTGCAAAATTTCTTACCTACGTCAATAGTCAGTCGGTAGGTCGACCCTTCCTTTTTTCTTTGCTTATTTGGTGCAATTTTGATTTTTCTATTTTTTCCACTTAAATATCGTATTTTTTCAGCACCTTCCCCTTGCTAAAACTTTTCTAGGAAAAGTAAAAAATCTTTTCCGTAATTTGGTAGCCACTTTGTTTTTTTTTTACTCTTAAATTAAGCAAATTCTTACATATGTATTTTCGAATTAATTTTCTTTAGGTTCAGCAAATATGAAAAATATTTTCTACTTTATTTGCTCTTCAAATTATGCGAAGAAAAAAATACAATTAGTTTCTTCTTCGTTGGTTATTTCACTTTTTTTCGCCTTTGCGAATCTACACGATTTTTGTTGCACAAATCATAAAATTAAATGTCAAAGATGACATTTCTTGATTGTGTCGTAAAAGCGTGTTGCCAACCAATTTTGTGCGCTAATCCGTGTAATGCCATTTAACGATATCTATCGATAGATATTCCCAGCAGAGGGAAATTCAGGGCTGAAAGTAGCTCTCATTCAGGCCATATACCAAAGTATCAACAAAGCAATAGAAACGAAAATTTTAACAATGCCCCCTGTTAGTTATCTTGGTAGCACCGATTCTGAAGAATGATTTTCCCTCATTATTTTTAGTTACCATTACCTGTCGAAATCAGCTTAGGCAAAACAACGACATTTCTTTTGTCTTATTTGTTCCATGGTAAAATTAAAAATTAAAAAAACAAATCGCCATCTAGAAAAATAATAAAAAAAATTTAAAAAAGATTTAATACATGAAAAATGTGGAATTTTCTAAAATTTTGTGCTCAAATTTTAAAAATTTAAAATTTGGAGCTCTGGTAGTAACCAAATTAATAAATTTATAAATTTTTGAAGCCTAAGAGTTTCCGAATAATACTAGAACATGTGATTAGTTTGATCATGTCCAATGTAACGACTTGTACACGGATGAAGACGCAAAAATGCATTTAAGAAATGCAGTCAGTCGAATCAGATCTCTTTTCAAGAAAATTTTGCATTCAGACAATGCAATAACAACAGTTTCTTAGCATAACCAAGACTAGCTTTATTTGAGGAATCGTTAAAAGTGGAAAAGTGCTCAAAATTGACATGGACTTTCATAAATTTTTAAAATAAAACAAACCAAACTGATGAAAATAGATAAGTTAGGCAAAGTAAAGGCAAAGTAGTAAAGTGCATATGCTTTAAAGTTTTAAATTTTTACTTTTTATTTTATTTTTCTAAATGCAAGGAATCTTTACCTACTTGTGATATAATTATTCAATTAAGAATTTTGACATACCCCTGAATATGATTAAAATCCAAAGCAAAACGTCGGGTGAACATATGAATTTAACATTGCTTTATTCATAAAAACAAAATTGACCCGTTTTTCAGTAAAGAAAATCTACTGAAGAAGAGCACCAATTGCGTCGAATCATTAGGTAATTAATTTTTAATAGCTCAAAGAGCTTTGAGGGAATATATTTCTTTGTAAATACCACCTTAGATCATGTTGAAGATAGACTCCCACCCAGCACAATTTTTTACTTACAGTGACCCACGAAATCAGCAGCTTAGCTATCTATTTGCCAAACCAAACTACCCTGCATAAGAAAAAAGGTATAAATAAAAAGATGCGCAAGTTGACGTGCTGCACAAAAACACAATTGCATCCAACATCGTTTTATCTTGCAAACATGTGTGCAAATTATTTTTAGAACAATCAAATTTTATTGCAATCGAAATTGTGCAGTGCTGCTGTTGGTAGGTGTCTAAAATTATTTTCCATTAAGTAAATGTAATTGAATTTAAAATAATATTTACAAAACTTTAAAATCTAAGCAGGAATAATTTAATTTTTTTTTAAGTTTCCCAACCCTTATTTGTAAGATTGTAATATATAATTTATTAAAAATTAAAGTTTTACTTTCAGAATTACATAACGATCACATAGCAAAAATGGCTTTGCCCGAAGGATTTGCAAATAATATGAAAAAATTTCAAGTATTACAATTATTTTGATGAGGTTTATAAGTATAACAATTATGTAATTTTATAGGCACATAATAACTTACCAGTGTTCTTGAAAGGTGGTCCAGCTGACAAAGTGCTATTTGGCTTAACCGTTGGTTTATGTGGTATTGGACTTGTTAGTTTTGTACATATGATCTACACATTGGGTTTCAAAAAGAAGGGTGAATAATTTGTTTGTTGAAATGTTTGATTTAAAATATTAGATAACATTAAAAATATTTACTTATTGTTTGTGTTAAAACCTTTTTTGAACATTTTTAGATCTTTCAGAAGATTTGTTTGTGCACATTTTTCTCAAAAATTTATTTAATATAGTAAAAAAATACTTTTAACTTGTTAAACAACAAACTACAAGATACATAAGATTTTTACATCTACCTATAAACTTTATTTCTGAGAGTTGGGTGTAAGCTTTTCACAAATGCACTTTAAAGTACCAGCACAATTAAATTTTACCATCTTTCCTTAAAATAGTTTTATTATTAAGGGCATTGCGCTCATTCAGAACAGTCATGTACTTTTCTTCTACGACAGTTACTAAAAGTTTTTTTGCTTTAGATGAAGAATGGATCAAAATATTTTAATGACAGAATTGTTCTTAATTTTTGTTAAGTAATTCCATAGAACCAATTTTTCCAACCAGGCTTTAGAGAGACTCTATAAATAAATCTTTTCATATATTCATGGCTGCCTTAGTTGAAAAGAATGAATTTTCCGGTGTTCACGAAACAAAATAACTATTTTTTAAAATGGTGAAAAGTAAAATTTTTAATCGGATTTTTTTGGGAAAAAAATCAACAACATTTAAAAATTAAGTTTTTGTGTTGGAAAAACTGTGAGACATTAAACAAAAATCCTCCAATTGCCGTCTTTTTCAGAATCATCACATAAAATTAATGTGTTTGATTTTGATGAAAAAAAAATTACTATTATTAACAGGAAACTTATAAACAAAATTTATTTTTTATTATTATCATGGTAAAGAATTTTAAGGCTGGAAGCACTTTGCTGGCATATGTTAGTATATACCGCCATGTACGTATCACAACTATGATGTATAATAATACCATGGTACAATTATATAATTGAATCATTTACTGATACATACCTTTATCGTCCATATAAATTTTGACAGTTCATGTACGCCTTATACGATTTTACAGATATTCGCCTCACACGGGGTTTATACGTCATTGCAATTATTGTTTTCAAGGGCACATAAATACTTCAAATTCACTTCCCTAATGGACAAAAAATTTTACAGGTGCCGTTCACAAAAAACTTGCAGTTGGTGAAAAATAATATACAGCTGTTTGTAACATGTGATACAAATAGTTAATTTTTCCCTCATTCTTCCGATTGTGAACCTTCTTATACGGTTCAAAAAAGAATCGAGTCAGACACTTATATAAATGTGGCTCTTAAATAAGTATAAGTTTAATAGGGTAAGACCCTTTACTCTTAAGTGGGATTAATTACAGAGTCTTGATAGACTCATGTTGCAAGCTGGGATATAGTTACTATATATGTTTGCTTTTCTCCTCGTTTTGTTAGTATTTTTACCCTAAATTTTATTTTCATAACAATTGATATTTATATACGTCCGTCGCTGACAAACCTTATCCTTTTTTTTTTTTGCAAAGTTTTGATGCTGGCAGCTCTATTTGGTGGCTGAGTAAATTCATGATTTAACTGAATTATTGCCATTTCTTGTTGCCATTGTGAATTTGCGACACCTCCCATTCTGTGCTGTTCCGAATTTCGAAGTTTTTGACGTTCCCTTCGAAAATTGATAAATAAATTGCTTGAGGTCGATTTTTTTATTTTAACTTCGATTTGTGATAAATTTTCGTTTGTTAAATTAAATAAAATATCCACATAGCCAAATAAGAAAATGATGAAATAAAAATCAAAAAATTTCGTGAATTAATTGTCAAGTGTTTGCTCAAATGTGTGTTCGTGTGTAAAAACAAAAATCCTGCCAGCCACTAAAATAAAAATTTTAATTAAGATAAAATTTGCATACTCAACCTAAATAAAAACTATTCTCTCTACGCGAGTAATATTAAATCAGTAATCATAAGTAAAAAATAAGAACCTAACATTAAACTTTCAACGACGCCAAAAGTGGACTCCACCGAAATGGAGCCCAACGACGAAGTTGTGGAACGACAGAAATTGGTGCCCATCGATGTAGAAACAGAGGAAGAACCTACGAGCCAAGTGACCACAGCACCACAAAGTGCACCTAAATCCGCGCCAACACCTGCCTCACCAGTGGCGGTGCCAAAAATTAATGTAAGTAGATTTGTTTTCGGCTGAAGAAAAATCAAACTGACAATTTTTAAATATAGATTAAGAGCATTTCTAGTGGAGACACAACACGAAGTCGTAATTCAGCTTCCTGCTCCATCGAACACACTACATCCGACAAAGGACAAGCCTCAGCCAAGGTCACATATATTAATGAACGTCGTCAACGTGCGCAATTGCAGGGCAGCGGCGCTGGTGCTGGGGGAGAAGAACGTTTTGAGTTTAAATCACGTCCAAGGAAGCTTCTTAAAGGTTTGTGCAAATAAAAAAAACAAAATGTATGCTTTTGCGTATTGCAGTCTCTGTGCGCTGTGTTTCTGCTGGGTTTTGGAGGAGCAACTTAAAACGACGCAAATACGCCCAAAATTTTGTTTTGCTTATCACAGTTGGTGGTGGTGCAGGTGGTTGTTAATATGACAAAAGTTCCTTTTCATTTTGAATGTATTTTTTTATTTATTTTCAATGACTCATTCAATCATCACTAATACACACACATTTTGCGCTAAAAATACTTGTAGCATACCTTTGGTATACTGACCTCTATGTTTAATAAATCCGATCTTGGGGCTTAGACTTGCAACAACCACAGAAAATTTAAAATTTGGTCCAAATATAACAAGGGTTGAATTTTGGCTTTATTTAAATATAATAAATATTCTTATATGTTTGATAAACAGCTTAAAAGATTTCTAAAAGATAAAACAATTAGCTTTAATAAACTCATGGACCCCGTCAAAATCTCACAAAATGTTTAAATATTACATCTTTATTTTTTTTTTTGTTGAGGGAAACAAAGCTTTTAACATTTTTTATAGTTATGTTTTTTAAAATATCACTTCAGTCCGAAAGTTGTACAAGTATCTTAAAACTTTTTTGTTTATCACCCAAGAATACATGTATGTAGAATAAGTTTGGTCAAGTACGGCTTTGTTAGTTATTTTTCGTATCTCATATTTTGCTGTTATGTTTACATACATTTGTTTTTATCATATTTTCTTTCATTTCAGCTTACTAAACTTGTCTTGTCCTTTAATTAGATTAAATCACTTGCAACATCTGCATAATACTGCGCCAAATATTGCGTCATTTAATATTAAAACAGTTGCATTGTTTGAAAACATAGTTAAGTAGTTATACATATATGTTTTCAATGACTTTAAAAAACCAACAAACTTATAGCGAAGTGAAATACTTTACTAAATTGCAAACTACCACAAAATGTATTAAAAATTTAAACGGCATAGATATATTCTTTAAAATTTTTATTTCTTTTCTTTCTCTGTTGAAAGAAGTGGTTAACATTGCAGTTTGTTTAAATAATATTCAGCTGCTATTTCAGATTGCCTGGTTGAGGGTAATTTATCGAATATCTCCTTTTCGTTCGCAACTATAATCAGAATTCACCATATATAAACTACGTCATTGTAATTAGCTAAGGAATTACTATTTACGTTGTACGTTTTTTCTTTGCTTTTAAATCGCCTTTGGTCAATTAGTTTAATTACGAAGTTTTTGTCAAAGTTTACTTCCTTGCTTTTATGTGTTAAGGGTTAGGGGTAAATTTTTATTAGGTATGTTTTGATACTACCATAAATCTAGACAGTAGTTGCTTCCATGTAAGTTATGGTCAATTGAGTTAACCACAGCAAGTTCTTTCGAAACAGAGTTTTTTTAATTTTTTAATAAAAGATAAAGAGATAAAACAATTATTATTTTGCTAGAATTTTGAAAATGGAAGAGGTATTTTCTAATCATTGAGCACAGAGAGTTTTTCATTGGTGCACACAAATAAAATAAAAAAAAATTAAAAAAAAGTTGTGAAGTAGTGACAGTAAGTACGGAAAATTTTAACTGATAAGAGGCGACACTGAACCTAAACATGCCTCTGCCTTTGATACGATACCGTCTTGTTTATAATCTCCAGTCGTTTATAAGCAAGGTTAAATAATCAGTAATTAATTGGATAACGCCACCTTTGAGACTGATGTTATGTATATATGTTATCGAAAATAAGAAGTTTTAAGCAAAAATCATAAAAAGCTTAGACCCTACATGTTTCCTCCTCTGAAAAGCATCCTTATTTCCATAAAAGCACATTTTTAATCAAAAAACTAATTGAACTTTTTTGTCTTGGGTTAAATTTGCCAGAAGAACTATGTACCAGAATTCAGTTATATATTACAAGGTATCGTTAATTTAATTTGAATTGTTCTGTATATAATAGGATAGTATACGCATTAAACTGGAACAACACAAATATTTTTTTTCTGATTGTAACAAAACAGTACGGAAAATCATGCGCCCGTTAGTGATAGGTAATCAAAAATAATTAGTTTTTTGTTTTTAAAAATGCTACTCTCTATCGGTTCATTTTGTATATAAAATAGAGCATCTTAAACATCTGGGAAAATAAAAAACACTTATTTTAGAGATGGCTCAAAGCGCGAAGTGGTTAAATTGAAAATTAATTTGTTTTATACAACTTCAAACGATATATATTTTCCGGTATACTCATTAAACATTTTTTAATAATAGGGCATTTTAGTAACTAAGATAAATATTAGTTCTATCAGTTCGCAATCAAAAGTAATTCGGCGATTATTTTGCAAATTGAAAAATAAATTTCATGTAATATATCGAAACTGGTTAAAAAACTTTTTTAATAGTACAATCCAAAAGTCAACTTTTCAGCAATTGCAAAAATTATGAAATTTGAAAACTTTTTCGTTACAGTTTTAAAATGTTTTAAATGAATTTTTGGGCGATAATATTCATTAAACTGATCATTTTAATTTCATTACGTATTTAACATTTGCTTTCATTTTAGTATTATTTCCATATGAATTGTGGTAGGAAACAAAGTGTTTGCACAGTTTACAGGTTTGGTCTAGGAAGCTGAAATTTTAGGAGAATTTTCTTGAAACTCAATTTTGTAATATTATTCGAATTTGGATTTTCAGTCACTTGAAATGTTAACCATTCAACTAAAATACCGCAGAATTTTTCTGCGTTTTTGTAACCTGGTTTTTTTCTAAAATTTCATCGAAATCCGGCACAAACTCTGTCGCGCCGCTAGGAAGCTCAAATTTTGTGACAACTTCTCTTAAGCCCCATGCTGAAACATAGGCAAATAATAAATAAAAAAGTCTACAAAATTTTCAAACTAAACACCCTAGTATATAAACACAAAATTGACTTTTTTCATGCATATCTAATATATACGTACATATGTATGTAAGTCTGTGGATGTATATATTTTGTTATTTCTTTGTAATTGAAGAAATATCGTAATTTTCCACACTATTGAAAAAAAAAATAAAATTTTCTGTTATTTCATACATTTTATAATAGGAGGCCATCTCAAAAATATACCACTGTAGACAAAATTTTTCATTAACCCTTTACACATACATGCATTACATATAAACCGATTTATTTATTTCTGTTGTTGTGTATATTCTGTTGTTTTCATTATAGTTATTGTTTATTAGTTTCTCTTTTTATTTTTGTAAATTTACACCCTCTTTTTATATGCGATGTTAATAAACTTCACACTGAAAAGATATTGAAGTCATTGGCAGCAGCCATAGTGTCGACGAGACTCTTGATAATACTACAACAGCTTTTGTGCAAGGCCTGCGTAAGCCGTCCTTAGTGTATACTGGTACTCCTCCACAACTGAACAACAACACAAGCAACCAGAGTGATAAATTTGACGATCGACCGATTAAACATCATTCGTTTGTCTCAGAAGTTCCGGACGTAAAACACATGGAACGTGCACTTTTAGGATTATTAGATGACTTCCATTCTGGAAAATTAAAAGCATTCGGTAGGTATCTATTAAATTAAAAGATTTTTTGTTGTTATCATACACCTATCCTTTAATATAGGCTCCGGTTGTACTATGGATCAAATGACAAAAATACGTGAACAACAGGAGAGTCTCGCCAAATTGCATTTTGAATTAGCTGCTGCTGAAGAAGATTCGCTAGAAAGCGGTAATGACTTCAATGCTGCCAAAGCACAAGAAAATATGCTGCAGTTGGTGCAGCGTCTAGAACTGCTCTCAATCTCAATAGAACAATTACAGACAAGTCACACGGGACTTTGAGAAATGGCTATGAGTGCAACAACAGCTGCAGCTCAAATACTGTTGTTGCAATTGGATTAGCCGTCGTCTGTCGGTGTATGTATGTGAGAGTGGGAGTGGTGCACGTGAATGTTGCAATTAATTTTTTTTAACTTCAAATTTTTTACCAATATATTAGAGAACATCAAAATGTGAATTGTGTTATATACATATGCAATTTATCAATGCTTAAAATATACATTTAAAATTAGTTGTAGTGAATGTTTAAGCGGGTTTTATGAGTAAAAAAGTTGTCATTGTACTCGTAATGTGTTATTCGTAATGATTCAAAAATTATTAAAATAATTGAGAACGTAAATATGTTGTGTGTGAAGTTGTTTATTTAAGTGTCAATATTTAGAATATTGGTCGAAATCTAACTGTCCCAGAAGTAATTCAAGCAGCATAGCTACCACCGCTTGAATCTAGTATTTGCGTGCAAAGCGAATGAACTCGACGATACGTCGCTTCCGAAGGACAAGACTTTGTGAGATTGAAAAATTTGGACATGCTGCCTGCTTAATACAGCCTACCTTTCCAATACCATAGCAAAAAAAAATGTTAAAACTCTTAGCATTAGCATAATTAATGTGGAAAAATGACGAAATCTTAAAATTTTAAAAGTGTAATTGTTGTGATTGTGTTAAAAAAGCAATCGTAAGACAATATTTTGATTTCGAAAATTGCATCACGAAAATATAAACATATATCCAACATGCGAAGCAATTATGCAAATTTGGAGTGTTTCAACCGTACTTTAAAGTTTAGCCGACCAGTAATTAGAGAGTTCAATAGCCCAGCGGTTATAACCACTTTCGGAGCCAGAATTATGATAATTCTGCTGATAGGGGTTCCAGTAGCCGTCAAACTGTAAAAGTGGACGCTAATTACAGATCTACTAAACTAGTTGTGGTTCATAGTTGACCAACTATTTAGTTGGATGTATGTGTTGGTCCTCTGTGTGTATTTAAAAAAAGTAATAAAAAATTTTACATATAAATAGTAACTGCAATGTAATTTTGCTCATTTGGTCATCAGTAGATAAATCTGTGGTATAGGCTGGCGAAAGCGAAGGCGGCACATGAAATCGCGTTAAAAGTAAACTTTGTTGATTTTGAAATTTTAGATGATTTCGCGCGCCGCTGCGTTTGCGAACATTGTTTCTCCACTATAACGTGGGACCAAGGCACACGAGTGTATGTGAGTGCACAGTTTTTGACAGATAATTCAACTGAATTCTACGGTAGTATGATGTTAAAAACCACGCACCGACTTACATTGAGTGCATAGGCTTTTCATCACGCCTTTTTGAAAGTTGGTTGTACTGTGTAAGAGTGGTAACTAACCACAATTCCTAAATTTTCATTCATCGTTACGGAAGCGAGTTTGATATTTCCGAAAAAAGCCTTTATGCTTATGCACTCTAGCTAAGCTGTCGTACTAGTAGTTGTTGTTGTTTGTTTTTTATTTTTCTTGCTCATAAATACATAGTTTTCATAAGAATTCATTGCAAACATTTTTCTGTTTTACGGTAGAAAAAGGGAGTTGATAAGCTAAAATTATGAAGGAACAGTAACAATTTTAAGGGGAACAGATTAAGCTTTCTTAAAAGTCTATAAAATATATATTTTTTTAACATATTTTTCGAAAAAATAATGTTTGTTTAAACACAAAACACGAAAATGAGCATTTCAATTGTGTTACAAATTTATCGATTGTTAAAATGAATATCGTTCAAAAGAAGTTATCCACTCCCATGATTTAACTATTAAGGTTCTCGCAAGCTGTCAAACTCTTATCTGAAAGTGAACAAGCTGGAGTGTCAAAATTGATATACAAAGTCAACGTTTACACGAGCAAATTCGGTCTGAGAAATTCTTGTCTATTCTCTTTTGTGAATTTCTTTTGCGTTTACACACGGAAACTAGAATTTGTTTGTGCAAGAAAATTTCAAAGCAATTACTGCGTCAACCCGCCACAACAAACGTAAATTCAAAGCACAATATCAGCTAAAGAATAGAACGAAAAGGATTTCGCGTGTACGACAAATTCTGTACACCACCCTTTCGTTTTTCCCTTCTTGCCTACAAGCAGGAAAACTTTCTTTCAAGAGTTTCTTCGTGTAAACGCTGTCAAAGCAAATAACGAAAAAAAAGTCCAATACAATTTGACAC
The DNA here is from genome assembly GCA_963680825.1 of Meiosimyza decipiens. NCBI lineage: Eukaryota > Metazoa > Arthropoda > Insecta > Diptera > Lauxaniidae > Meiosimyza > Meiosimyza decipiens. Next base: position 76,885,137 of record OY804260.1, read on the forward strand.
TAGACCAACTTTTGGAAGAAGCAGCATTTTTTTTCGCAGTAGCCCTATATGGTTAAATGATGCCCACTCCTGTGAAATATGTTTGCGGCATGGCTGTCAACAAAATGTCAAAAACTTGAAAATTGCAGCAAAAAAGAAGGGGGAAAAAAGATGCGGCATTAAGGAAAAATTTCACAAGCCCAAGTGAGAAAATTACAATTCTAAACTTAAAAACAATAAAACAACAAATATCAAGACAGTGAATTTGTGTTTAAAAGTTTGAAAGTGCAGCTAAAACCACAATTACAAAAATATAAATACTAAAAAGTGCATTGAAAGAAAAATCAGCCACACGATTACACAGACGCAAGGCGCTCCATCACCAACAGAAAAGTGACCACAGCCCCAAATTTTTAATATCACTAAGCATTCAAATTTGTTTTTCAATCGAATCGTAAAAAGTGGAAAATAATTACATTTTTTTTATATATATCTTAATTAAATGTTAATAGCGCTGCTTTCAGTGCTTATTTTATTGAAACGTTCATTCCGAGAATTTCACAATCGTCGACGAGCTGCAACACCAAGCGCAGCAGTGGCAAACACGTTCCGACAGCAGCAGCAACAACAAAATCTGATAACAGAAAATACTTCCGAAGAGAAGGAAGATAAAAAAGAAGCAGTAGCATCAAAAAATACACCAGTTACAACAACCATAGCAACAAAAAAAACTTCAAAACGAAAGCGAAATTTATTTGCAAAAATGAGTAACTACCTTGGACAACAACAAACGGCAACGTCGACTACCACAGTGGCGAGCAATGACACGATTACAGCGGACGCAGCACCTGTAGTTGGTGCAACTGTTGTTGGTGCTGGTGGCACTGCAGTCATGTAAATGTTTATTTTTGTATTGCTTTTTAATTGAACTTTCTTGAAATTTGACTTTCTTTTACAGCATCTTTAAAACTGGTGATAAACAATGCTGTCATGAAATCTGCGATAGGAATGTTAAAGTCTTCGGAAGCGCTGGTAACCATGACCATGGTTCTTCCAAGGTGAAATTAAAAAATATTGTTGATTATAAATGGGAAATGAAGAATTATCCAGGGCATTTGATTGCTGTTCATATTGATGGCGAACACATAGCTTACGTCATTAATGGTAAGAAAACAAAAAAGAACGAGGTGCTACATTAAAAAATTAAACTATCTCTATTGAATAAAAAGTCTCATAGGATATTTAGTATGCTTGTATAATTAAGCATATATTGATAGTGTTTTAAATATTCCTTTAAATAGTGAACAAAAGACAATCAGGCTTGATTAAAACGGTCTTAGTTTCTCTAAAACAAAAAATATTACAGCATGAAACTAAAATTTACAAAAACTAGAAAGGAAACTTACCAGTCTTTTTTTTAGCAACTTTTAATAAAAAACTAAATGTGCGTAATCCCATACATATTTATATCTAAGATTTTATTGACCACTTATTGTTTTTTTTGTTTGTACTACATTTTGAAAAGTTTTTTCAACTACCTGTTCATTGCTTAAAATCACAAGAAAACAAACTTTTTGTCTAAAATTTTTCGAAAAATTTAGTTCGTTTTAATGTCAAAAATTCGAAGACAAAATAATATTTGCATAGGCGCTAGATGCACTTGAGTATGCATTGTTGAAATATTGAATAAGTATGCCTGTGTCTCTTAAGTACATAGAAACACATGTCTCCGCATATTGCCAAATGACAGTTAACAATTTAAATGGTCAACCAATAGTTTGTGCTCATTTAATTGCAAAGTGTGCCTTGAATTGAAAAATATTGTGGGGACAAATGTTTTTGCCCAAAAGTGCTCTGTATGATATTTGTTGATCGACTAACGCGTTTTGAAAATTTCTCTGCGTATTAGCATATAGAGCACTAACTGTCAATTTGGCAAGTTGCAAAAAGTAAGTTTAACAGAAAAATTAAAAAATACGAAATTGACGATTGTAAAAAAACACTGAAGAGCATTGTACGTGAACGATCCAAAATCAATTTTAAAGAGGAAGCAAAATACCTTACTTTGAAGTAGTCAAATATACTCTAGAATAGTTGGTGTGTTTGGTATGAGTGGTTAAAATCGAAGTTTCTAAAATATTTAACCTAATTTGCATCGAAAAGCCAAAAGTGATGAAGTATAACGAGTAAATATTTCGGAATTTGCAACTAAAAATCCGTAATAAACACATAGTCTCGTCTGAGTAAATAGAATTGCTTTTGTACCAACGGTCTTAAGCAGATACGATACAAATTTCTGTAATCTGTAATCAACGAAGTACGATAAAATTATTATTTTTTATTTCGTAACGGTATATCGTGATTTTGTCAGTAGATGACTGCGTGATCACTGTATCAATTAGTACCTGTAATGTTACAAAAAATTGACAAGCTAATTTGGCAGGAGAGCTCGAAATAAATTGCATGAGTGCAGATAAGTCTAACCTAACCTTTAACCTCTTGGAAAAGATCAACGTTAACAGAATCTTTAAAAGAATTAGCAGACTAAAGAACGAAAAACCTTGAATGTTCAGTTTAGAAATTGCTTATAATAATTAAAAGCTAAGCTAAGGATATATAATTATTAAAAAATACTGCGGGAAGCCCAGTGGATAGCATATCATCACTATTATACAAGTTGTCATAGTTTGAATCGCACCGTTGAAATCATTTCGCAGTTATTGCCTTTTGATGCCGGCAATAAACTGTAGGTCGCCGCCATTCTGTAAAATCGAATTGAGCACAACAGAATTGCGGTAAGAAAGAAACTAAGCCGATACTCTTTGTGTGCTATTGCGCCTAAATATTATTATAATTAAAATTTATTAGATCCAATGGTTTAATATATATTTATGACTAATCACAATTGCTTCACAAAGTGCTTCGAAAAGCAAATGACAATAAAAGCTTTTTCCGAAACATATTTTTCAGTATCCGAACTTAAATTTTTGCGCATCGGCAACGACTCTGGACAAAATTCCTTCGGATAATATAGTCTCTTCTGTATATAAAATTCTATTCTAAATTGTTAGAATTTTTTGTAGAGCTTTTAAGGATTATTTTCTTCTTATTATGTCCTTTTGCATGTAAAAATGTAATAATTTATTCTTGTAACTGCGATGTTTCTTATTTCAAATAATAACAGTCTGCTTAAGTTAGGAAATTATTTTTATTTTTCTGAGTACTGAAGTTGAAACCTTTGTTGACTGTACTAAAAAGGGTGATAAGAAACTTCTAGTTAAGCTCAAGTTTTTTTGTATTTTAAACGCCCTTGTCTTGGAATGTTGTATTTATCAATCTTATTTTCGTTGTTTTTCTTATCAGTCAACAGTAAACTATCTCGCATGGAAGGCATGGTGCGCGTAGTTAATGCTCAATCTGGACTGCGTGCGCTTATTAAAGGTATGTCCGGTGAAGTTTTGGACTTACAGTTTGCGCATATTGAAAAGGAACACATACTTGCTTCAATTGACTTGAATTCCCTTTATGTGCATAAAATCGATTTTCGCAATGACAATTTGCTTTGTAATCTAATAATAAAAGTTGAAGATCCACTAACAAATTATGTACCCAAATATGATAAAATCTCTTGGTGTCCATATATTGATGGAGATGAAGATGAGGATAGTAGTCAGTTAATCGTATGGGCGCGTGGCAACATTTTCCAATGCTTTAATGTGAATTCTATTGTCAGTGAACATGGCGTAAGTATTAAGAATCATAAGATAATTAGAAATTTCACCTTATTCTTGATGTTTTGATTTATTGCAAAGATTGGCAAAATACATCCGGCAGCTATTAATAACGGCTATCTTAAATTTGTGGATGATTCCTTAATTATAACTTGGGTAGCACTTTCACCAGATGGCACTACACTTGGTGTGGGCAGTAATGATGGCATTATACGCTTCTATCAAGTATATTTTCATGAAAAAGAACCACGTTGTTTGCATCAGTGGAAACCCCATAATGGCAAACCGGTATCATCATTTTTTTTTCTAGATAATTTAACAAAAAACTCAGCAGAGTAAGTAGTTGGAAAAAATTATGATTCTTTTTGAAATAATGGATTTTTGTCCTACAGCACTTATTGGAAGTATGCTATTACTGGCGCTTCAGATAATACTGAGTTTAAAGTTTGGGACTGTGGCACTTGGGAATGCCTGCAAACTCTAACAATTACCACCGCAAATGAGGATAAGAAATCTCACTTCATTGCTGAAATTGATCGTACATCGTCATATATGGTTTTATCCAATTTAGACACACGCACTTGCTATGTACTACAAATCGTTAATACCAGTAATATGCCAAAATTATGTAATAACGATAGCATTGCTAAAGATACAAGCAGCAGCAGCATTGCGAGCGGTGGCAGCGCTACAACATCGAATAAACTTAAGCGTGCTGCTAAAGTTCGCGTATACATCAAGAGTATCTCCGAATTTCCGCTCCAATCGGGTATACTGTCATTTTCCATTGTAGATGCTGCAGTGCGTCGCTATAAATGTGCTAATGATAATTATTTATGCGATGAATTGGACGATTATGATGAAGAAACAAATTCAATTTATTGCGTTGTACTACGTATGTTTATTGTACAGTGCAAGAGTATGCAAGAGTGTCGTATACTCTATCAACCAACGGTATCGGAAAACACTGATGTTAAGAGCACTATTTCAAGTGAAAGTGTGGCTTCCAAAGACTCTTCTTTGTTGGGCGAATCTGTTGGGGTCAGAAAAATTCGTAAAATTAAGAATTTAAACTTAGATAGTGACATAAATGATGGTGTTGATGATGATGAGGATTATAATGTTGACGATGATGATGATGAAGAAGACGTCGATAATGATGATGATGAAGAGGATGATGAAGATGAAGACGAAGGTGTGAGCATGCAATCACTCAAAAATGAAAAGTCAGATGTAGGAAATCCTTTAGAAATGTTATTAGGTATTGCCTCGACAGCAACAAATCCATTAACTGTACATTCAACAACAACATGTGTGTCATCTGTTGTTTCGGCAGCTGCGTGCGTAGGTGGTATAGCTGCTCCTTTAGCTAGTGCCATTGTTAAAACAGATTCTCGCAGTACTTCACCACAAGTTACTAATACAAGTAGTTATGGTCAAGTTAATTTAATGACTCCTGATGCATTTAGCGCAACAAGTGGTAAATAAAGAAGCACAACACTTTAATTCACATTCATATTTTTGCTCTTTTTTTTTAGATAAAAAAACACCAGATTGCGTTAGCTCAGAAGTTCTTAGTACAATTTTAATGTTAGCAAGTGTTGCAGGCTCCGCTGCTCCAGCAAATAAACCTGATAGTATGAATCTATTAAATTTGGTCAATAGCAAAATAATTGAAGATCAAGAACATCAAAAATTGCAATTGAAACAGACATTAGATTCTCAAAAGAAGTTTATTGGTAAAGTAAAAATATTTAAAATATCTAGATATATCATCGGTCATTCCATGAAAAATTGCACACTTTGATTGATTTTTACGTAAATATAAATTTCAAACGTAAAAATGAAAATTAGCCTATAGTTACAAATTAAAAGTATATCAACAATTAAATTTATAAAAAAATTTAAGGATTTATGCCCAAAGGTAGTTTTCCCAAACCTTATTACTATTAAAATTTATTTGAAAACTAAAACAGACATACATATGTATGTAAATATCAAACAAATTATTGAAGTATGTTTTTATTCATGGAATGACCAAATTATAATTTTGATTTTACTATTAAGCTATAGATAGCAATCCTGGACGTAATATTGAAGATAATTTGGCTAGTGGTGGTTCGAGTCCAAGTCGTGAAGTGCAGGAAATAATGACAATAGGAGACTACGAAAAGGCTGCATACAGCGGTGATGAGATGTTTGAGGAACCGACAGCTAAAACAATTACAGAATCCATTGTACATGGACAATTAGATGTTTCTGTTACAGGTATGCTAATTATCAACTTTGTAAGGAATACATAATGAATTGCCTCAGGAAAGGGCATTTCATCAATGTAAAATGAGTATACCCTACACACGGGTCCCTTGCAGGTATAGAGAAGTGTGCATGTTTGCTGTATATGAAATATATGATTTCGAAACAAAATATACGATTACAAAAATGCTTGCATAAATATCAAAAACCAAAAAACATGACATATTTTGTTGAAGGGATCATTTCCAAAAAAAATCCAGAAGATACGAATTGTTACTATCAATATTGCAATTGAAATAAAATTGTGCAATAAATATCATAAAATTAAATTTCTGAATCAGCAAATCTACCCTTTTTCATGTGCCATTACTTTCTTCTACACTTTTAACTTTTTTCGGACAACTTTTAAGTGTAAGTTTGATACTATTAAGCTGTATTTCGTTTAACAGATGCCTCTGCTACTAAGTCGCAGTCATCTGCAAATTGGCCCAAAGTTCCAGACGTGCACAAAGTCACAAAACATTCTGCAGAACTACAAAATGCGGCTAATTTAATATCACAAGCAGTGAGTGCTTCTACTGCTGCCAACATGAATAATAATCACGGTGCGCCTACATTGGTAAGCAGCAACACAACTGGTGGCAGCATAAATAATATCGTTAGCAGTGGCGGTCATTCTGAATTATCTGAAATCAATATCAAAATGAGTCAACTTATTGGTACGTTTTATTGCATTATTCTGGATAAATTGTTCGTTCACTTTCTTTTTTCTATAGATTTGGTGAAAGTGCAATCAATACAAATAAATAGTCTACAAAATGAAATAGCCGATATCAAAAAATCAAACCCATTATCTACAGGTAAAGGCATGGCTGAGTTTTCATTTAAGTTAGAAATACAACTATCAAAACTTATGGAGCAGTATTTGAAACGCTATGAAGTAGAGCATAAAAAAATGATGACAACATTCATGGCGGGGCGGTAATTAAAAGTTTTTGTTGAAAATTTATTGTCAATAATTAAAACAAAATTGCTTTTGTTTTAGCGATCATCAAAATCGTGAAATGCGCGACAGTTTACTGCAAAGCAATCAATTTCTATTATCGCAAGTAAGCGATGTTATATCCAAGGTATTAACTATCGAAATGCAACGTCAGGTAATGCCTATGATGGCAGTTAAAATCGATAATATGCAACAGCAGATACAAATTGATGTAGCACAAAAACTAACAGCATTTGATTTAATGATGAAAGAGAATATTGCGCAAGTTTGCAAGAGCAAGGCAAGCGATTATATATTTTGTTTTTAAATAAACTTTTCTTATTGCAATTACATTTACAGAACATTATCGATGCTTTTGGTAAATCAGTTTTGGTTGGTGTTCAGGGAAGCCTACAAGCTGCATTCATCGAATCAATGTCGAGTACTTTAATACCCGCTTATGAAAAATCATCACAAAATATGTTTAAACAATTACATGAAGCATTTTCTGTTGGTATCAAGGAGTGTAAGTGTTATATAAAATATTTCAATATGTAAATATGAGTTTCGAATATATTTTTAGTTATGGATCAATTTGATAATTATCTGCAACATCTCCAGCCAATGCAAGATTCTACCGAGGAAATACTTAATAAATTCTCAGGTTTTAGACAGCACTTAGACTCGATATTAACTAAGCATCGAAATACTGTAACTGATACTATGTTGGAAACACGCAAAGATGTAAAAAGCTTAGAGATCTTATTATCACGCCAAATACAAGAAACAATACGCTCTGAGGTATGTTTTTAGAAATGTATAAATTGTTCATGTTATATGAATAATATTGCTGTCCTTACTAAGGGTTTAAATCAATACACAGAAATGTTAAGCATTTGTAGTTAGATTGTGTATTTTCGAAAATTGGACCTCTGACAGATAATATCAACGACCTAATTGAGTTGACGGACGGCCCCTCTGAAAGACAAGGCCAACCTATCGCATATTTTTGTAAGCTATTTTCGCGGCTCGACAATATGACACAGAGGGTTAACACACGAATTGAATTGATAGAAAGTTATTCTTTGGATTATTCACCAGTTAAGAATAGTTTCGTGAACGAAATCCAGTCCGACTGAATTGTTTCTTAAGCAGTTATATCGTGTGTTGTATACTCTGTATTATACCATAATTACATCGAAAATTTCGCGATTCCAGCTCTATATAGGAATAAAACACAACCACTCCACTCTAACTGACCAAAGTGCTATTAAGTGCTCCATATATACTTTCAATCCAACTATAAACCATTGCATTCTTAAATAAATCGTGACTGAATTCTTAATTTTGAATTTTATACATGGAATGACGGAAAATCGAACGTGTATAAATTTTCATACAAGTGTTCAAAAAAAATCCTCAATAATCTGTTGACAGTTACGTTAAGTAAACTTCCTTAACGAAATCATCAAACGAACGATATTCCTTTAGCAGAAAACGCGGCCGTCCTAGATCATCGTGGAAGACACTCGCTACTGCCTACATATGCTCCGTGAGGAGATAAAGGACACCAGAAAAAATGTCCTTTTGTTATTTTTTTATTAGTTTTTGGCCAATTTTTCCTTTACGAAAAATTGCATGAAAAACAAACTAGAAAATAATGACCCAAATAAATGACAAAAGTCGCTCATTTGAGGCTATTCAAGAAAAAGGAAATTATGCTAAACTTTTTTTAGGCTATTTTTTCGGATTATTCTTTAAACGAGTTTGTCTACATTCGCTACTTTCATATTGAACTCAAATCTGAAACTCTAGTAGGCCTCTAAGGTGCCAGGATTGCCTTGACGATAATTTCTCATGGCTTTATTGCTTGTTTTTTTTGTTTATATTTATTCGAGCTATAATTTTTTCATGTTAATTATAATTAAAGGTGCGCAAAAGCTTCGAAAACCAAACCGTCGCATTGCGCTCTCAAGCTAATACCCCTGCACCCATATATGACGTAAAGGATACGATTAAGCACCTGCTACATCAAGGTCAAATTAACAAAGCTTTTCATCAAGCTTTGCTAGCAAACGATTTGAATTTGGTAGAGTTTACACTAAAAAGTGCAGATCACAATGCAGTTTTTACACCCGACTGTTGCTTGGAACAGAAAGTGTTGCTTTCTTTAATACAACAAATTTCGGCAGATATGAGTAATCACAATGAAATAAAGCAAAAGTAAGTAAAATATGAGTATTAATTAATACTTTCGTAGGATGATTAATCAATTTTATTTGTAGCTATTTAGCGGAGGCTCTTTTAGCTATTAATCTCTTGGATCCCATAACACGTGAACATGCGCCCAAAGTATTGCAAGAACTGTTTCGCAATTGCCAAATGTTCCTCATCAATCATCCCAAAAGTTCACAATGCAGCAATGTTCGCATGTTGATGAAGGCAGTACAGGCGTATAAGGATCAATTTTAATATACGGGCGGTCTGACACGGGCCGCCACAAATGTCTCGATTAAACCACAGCAGCAAAAACTACAGCCACCACTACATAATCAAACGTTTGCATACTTTCGAAATACCGCAACTGATTCGCAGCATAATAAAAAGGAACAATTTGCTTCCACGTCTCTTATACACTTATTGACGAATGATCAACAATCACAAGAACAACAACAGACGGAACGGAAACCGAAACCATTTTTCACTAAATTAGCATTTCTTAAAGAAGCGCAAGAATAACTGACATTCTATTTGCAACAATGACGTATTTTTATACATTTAATTTAAGTAATCATTGTAGAAAAAACTTTGTGTATTTATTTTCTTTTTTAGATTCCTGCCGATTTACGTTGCATTTTTTTTGTGTTACATACATTTTAGACTGATTTCTGAACCATTTTTTTATTGGATAAAATGTATACAAAATATATAAAAATGAAAACATTTAATGACAAATAAAAAAAAAACTTAAATATGGTGTTTATATAGGATGTGTAAAAATTGGAAAAAATCATGTTCCACAAAATTTTGAAAAAAATGTATGTAATGCTGTTTTGTACCATTTTACTTTAATGACAACGTTTTAAAATATCTTTTATTTTCGTAGATTTTTGGAGCCAGGATGCTCAATTTTCATTTAAGATATCTTCCTTTTTTTACTTTAACTACTATTATCATAATATTTCTTGTGCAACAAAGTTTATTTTATAAAATTTATTAGTTTTTCATTTATTAAATTGTTACGAGTTCTTGTTTTTTTAAAAAAAAGACTAAGCATCCGTGAAGAATTTTTGTTTCTATTTTTTATTTTGAAGTTAGAAGTAATAAAAATCATCCAATGTTTAAGTAAAAATATTTAAATTAAAAAATAAAAATTCAATTCAAATTTCAAGAAAAACAAAAAATTATTGTGTTTATGCAAACAATACTTTCGATCAATTAAAAAAATATTAACGAGTGCACATATATATGTATATATCTTCACCTAACATCCAAAAAGCCGTAGGCATTTTTTACTTTTATACACGAGAAGCACTATGCGTTGTGTACTGGAAAAATGTATTGTTATGAATTTCTTATGTAAAAGTTTAAAAAGCGTCAAAGCTTACTTAGATACCTAAAATATTCAAATAATCTGCCTTTTTTTTATAACGTCTATTTGCTATTTGAAATTCAGGCACATGTTACGGTTTTTTGAATTTCGCTAGTAAAATCGCTATTATTTGACACACGGTTTAAAAATTTTGCGTCACAATCAATCAAAAACTCGATATTGAATTTTTTTGTGGTTACGTTTTTTTGGATGTTAGGTGACGATATGTATTATTGAATATGTTCCATCATAAGTGCAGTCTGTTGTAAGCAACGACAACCACAGCCAGTGGCGCAAACTGTGTGTTTCTGAAAAGTGGAAAAAATCAAGCCTCAAATTATCCTGAATAAATAAAAAAGCATTGTACCTCAAACCACTGTTGCATATGCGTCATATGACCACCATGTCCGCAAGCCAGACAAGCGTTTGCTTCACCTTTCACTGGAAGGCAACATAGAGCACATGAGAGAACTGTACGCTGGCAGATGGTACATGCTGGGGTACGTTTCAATTTATTGCACCCAGTGCACTCTGTGACAAATTCTACGCCATGTGGTACTGGTTTCGAATACATAGTGTGTTTTAAAATCTATAATTAAAAATTTAAAAAATGTATAACACATTATATCTAAAAGCATACTCGCTGAATAATTCGTAATTTTATTAATGTGTTTTATTATAATGTGTTCTGTCCTTACCAAAGAGCGTTTGGTCAAAAGTTGCCAACCAAAGAGTATCTCAGCGTAGGTACGTTTGAAATTATCGAATAATGGCATTTTACATTTTCGTATTAAAGAGCATGAGTAACAGTTTTCGCTGTTCAATAGCTTTGTATCTGCCCAATCCAAAGAGTCAGACCACGAGTTGCTTCTTAGCTGCTTTAAATGTAAAGTAACAGCGGCGGTGCCCTTAGGGTGTGATGCATGTTTATCTATTGGCAATACAGTATGATATGGTGATACAGTCGGTGTCAATTGCGGTAATTTGCTGTGAAACACTTGTACGCTGGCAGTAGCACAAAAACCATCAAAATCTGTGGTTGGTGAACATTTATGAAAAACGCAGGATAATAGAACTGCAGTCTGTAAGTCTCCTGCAGTTGCGAAATGCATTATTAAAGCTTCCAGTAGAGATTTCTTAAAGGGATTTTTAAAAAATAACTTCTCATATTGTGATTCATTTGGAATATTGGGTGTGGCTATTGTTTCGGCTAACGTCCAAATTGGCACCAAATCCAAACGACCATTTGTTTCGCAAAGTTGACGATTTTTACGACAAGTTGCGATAATATCCAATTTATCCAAGGTAGCATCACGCGCCAAATCACGACTTATATTCAGCACTTTACTTGTCTCATAAATATGTATAATGGGGCTGGAATTTGTTGGTTTTTGTAATGAACGATTTTTGGAATGCTTCGAACTCATTCGATCTTGTAAATAGAAAGATGCATTTGAATCTCGATGTGCATAGAGTACAGGCTGTGGACCCATAACATTTCCAAGTAAACCACCACTATTTATGGCTGAGAGCGTACGTGGTGTTACGTTTTGATGCCGCAGCGTAAGACGCTTTGAGTTGAGAATTTGCGCGAATGAGGTGAGCATACCAATCGCGTTAAATTTTGCTGCTGAAGTGCGTGGAAATGGAATGCAAGCATCGTGCAAGGCTCCGCTAAGAGCTCCTTCCAGGCGTGGTGACTGCAGGCGCAGTTGTGATTTATCGGTGGCACCGATGGACTAAAAGTTGAAAAGTAGCAATTAAAAATTACATTTTTATAAATTTATCCAAATGATATTTTAAAATTCACTTTGAATAAAGGTTTGATCAATGCATTACTTAACAAATGAGTATGAGTTCTAAGTAGGATTTTTTGACACTAAAATAAAACACAAGCCGTAACAAAAATAATACTGAAAATTAAAATCACTACGTTATCATTATTTATAACACATAATTTTCCACCATTTTTTTATCCAATGAAAAAAGACGTTTTTTAGTTAGTGATTAAAAGAATTAGTCCAAGGATGAAATCGGAGGAGTTTTTGGATTCTGTGCTAGGAATTAAAACTTGATTCGGAAGATTTTTATCGGTTGTTGCTCATTTACTCGAAGAATATGCTTCCAAAATAGGGAGTACAACATTTTACAGGAGTAGTAAACAAATCATTTTATGCCCATGCACGGTAAGAGCTATATATGCTGTTTTGGAAATTGTCATAAAAATCGAATTTCTTGGTAAAATATAAATTTTTCATATTATTTAGTTACTGTTTAGTACAGTGAGTGAAAACACAAAAACAAAGGCAGATAATATAACAAAAAAAGGCAATAGCTGGTCATACTAGTTTCGTGCACTGCTAAATGGAAACATCAGTGGCCCTTGCGGTGAATAATTTCTAAGCGTGCTGTTTCCTATTTCCATACATTTGTTAGGAACTTAAACAAGATACGAAACAAAGTAAAGCCAAATTATTTTTTACTCTGTTCTAGTGACTCATTTGATATAACACTAATCAGTTTTTGCTGTTTTTTTTTTTTGGAAAATAAGCATAGAATCGAAATATACATATGTTATATTCAAAGCTGCGGAAGACGATTAAACATCGATTGGAGACCAAACCTTGAAAGTATTTCAGTCTTTAATTACCTAAAATCAACACAAGTAGACAAGTGATACTTAAATAGCACTTACTTTTTTCATGACTGTCACCAGTGCCCGTAGACATTGCTCCAAACAAGTACGCGATTTCTTAACACGCTGCAGTGCATTAACTTTTAGTACCTTTAGTAAATTCATAAATAAGTGATCTTGCAATGTTGTGCCTTGGCAAATAATGAATTCCGGACCAACATTAGGACTTGGATAATCAGTAGGAAATGTTGTCTGTCAAAAAACAAAAACACTAATAAATTAAAATGTAACTAACACAATTATGATGTGCCTTACCTGCAATATAACCACATGACCGCCAGCAGATATCTTGAAAATTGCATATCGTTTGATGGCATCTAAAATTTCCACCTCAACATGTGGAATATTTGTATTGAGCAGTGAGAATTCATGATGCAATGAACATGTAGGCTGATCAGTTAATGATCTTGCGATGGAATCACTTTTTTGTACTGGCGGTGGAGGGGAACGCGAAGTTGAAATTTGTAATGCATCAATTGCTTCTGTAGGTAATGAAGCAACTGGGTGACGAAAACTAAGCAAAGTTGATTGTTGTAGTGAAGATGAATGTATTGGTTGAAATTTTGTTGGTGTTTCAGCAAAATGCTCCTGCGGTTCATATTCAACTGCAGTATCGTAGTCCGGCTCGCACAATTTCAGCATAGCTTCATCAATTTTCCATACACGCAATGAGCGATCACGTGACCAAGTTACAAGTTCCTAAATAAGTTCACATTATAAATTTTATTACAAATATTAAATGAGTAAACTGCTCACAATTTCCGAAGAATTTTCTCTATTTGGACGCCAAGCAAAATCTAAAATAACATCAGTATGACCAACAAAAGAACAGACTGGATCAGTTTGTTTACTGTTACTCCATAGCAGTAGACTATTTTCGCCACGTCCTAAATGAGGTACGACAATGCTGACTAAGCCATTTCCAATGGGCTAATGATAAAAAATACATAAAAATGAATTCGAATGAACCATTAAATTGCCTTAACTGTATATCTTGCACGCCACACAGGTGATGAAGTGGTTATAATTTTTTCAGCACGTCTTGGGTTATTAACATCAAAGTATTTAACTGTACCATCTTGACTAGCCGTTGCTAAACAAGTTTCACGCAGATGACTCCAATTTATGCCATGCACTCTATGTAATTATTAAGAAGTAGAGGGATTCATTACATTACGAGTGCTTAGTTTACAATTAATTATTTAATTAAAAAAAAAATCCACCTGCCTATTTAAGTGTGCTGTTATGTAGTGTATTGGGCATGAACCCTTACGCATATCCCAAATACGTAGATCACCATCATGTGCTGCAGCTAGTAGATTTCCGTGTACACGATTAAAGCCAACTTGTGTGGCGCCAGCTAAAATTTGATTTTTAAAATGATTCGTTATAGCACCATAATTTTGGAATGCTTTCCTAACTTACACATGCATACTGCACTTAAGGATAACTTTGGTTTCTTTGGATCACGCAAGTCCCAGATATGTGAAAATGTATCAATTGAGCAGCTGACTAATAAATTTGGATTTTTTGAATGCCAGTCAATGTCCGTAACCATACGTGTATGACCGCACAGTGAATAACATTTTCGTGGATCAGCAGGACCCAAAGTGACTATGTCAATGTCTTGGCTTGTCTATAAAGAACATTTAAGGTCAGAGTGAAAAAATTTAATATTACTCATATACTTACAGCAATAGCACAAAATTCTTGACGATTTGGACAGATAGCAAATTCTGCCGCCGAGACTTCATACTTCGAATTGCGACAGTATTTGCGAAGTGTTCCGTCATCATCTCCTAAACGTTGTAATGCTAAATGACGTCTAGAAATGTTGAGCGCTTTGTATTAAAAAAAGCGTAACACTAGGAATAGATCTAAGGCAGAGACAACAATGTTATACACATTTCCCGGTTTCTCGATATGAGTTCGACAGCGAAAACAATAACCTCCCACTTAAAAGTATATTCAGAAAATGTTTGATATCTGTTAGAGGGGAACGGAGTTGATCTAGCTGGAAAAGGAATGTTTAAGATTTGGAAGTCTCGAAGCTAAATTTTTCCGAGAATGCCAGTCTAATGTAATAAAATGTCTGATACCTTGTACTTTAAAGTAAATATAAATCAATGCAGCAAAACACAAAAAAAAGAATGCATCGCATGAATACGAGAAACTTAGAACTGTTTAAAAAAAGCTTTTGACCTTGAAAATTATATGGTGCGGTTGAGGCGTTTACTCGGTACGGCTCCAGATCAATATTTTCGATGTAAATAATTTGGTAAAAGTTGTCTATTAATGAATTAACTTTATCGAAAGGTTTGTAGTTACCTGCCTGCCAGTAAAACCCATTGCCCCGTGTAGTCCACGGACATGGCAGTCGCCTGTGATTCACGATGTTCATAAGATTTGCTGCTTTGTCGTATTATGTAGGTTTGCTCCTTGTCTCGTTCGCGAACTGTATCCGTTGGAGACATTTTTGTACGATTTTAGTAATATGTTTTGTATAATTTTTTTGATTTATTTACGTCTCATATCGTAAATAGAAATTGCACTTTCTGTGAAACCTATGTTGTTTTTGCTGATAAGAAATGTCAAACAATCAGCTGTTTATTGCTTATGTTAAGAAGAATGCATATATTATAGTGTTGCCACACTAGAGTTAATGCACAATTTGAATGTGGATCATGTAGTGTCGATTGCATTTTTAATAGTTGCGTTGAACCAGTAAGCTATTTCATTTTATTTAGAAATAGTCAAGTTGAGACCAACAGTACAACTTGCTGTACAACCAGTTGTTCTCTTTTGTGCAAACACTGCGATTTCTCATACGATTTTTTATCCAACTGAAATGAATTCGAGCTACTTTGTATTACCCTTTTCAGTGATATTCACCTTTCGTCATAATCCTTTCTTTTATAAACACTCCTTCATGAGACAACAAATTGAAGAAAGTAAAAACTAAGCAAAATTGTACCAACGTACATACATATGTTGCAACTAGTCATGTGATTCGCCAAAATACTAAAAAATTTTGATTTTTCTTGCGACCGCTGGTACGAGGTGTTGGACAACCATACTAACGTTACAATTTTTCGTACAATTGGCATAATCGTGAAAAGTATAGGACAAACCACGTAAAAAGAATGTATGCATCAAAGCATATGACAAAAACAAGTGTGTTTATGGAGTAACGCACATAAAAAGTGAGTATGCAAACATCGATGACATGCATGTGTTTATGTGTTTTGCACTTATCTTGGAAAACGTTTGAGCAGCAGTGCTACCAATAAATTCTGAACTTAACGAAGAGTTTCGTTATTTCGTTGCTCTCAGAATATTCGCATCATTAGTTCGCATCACTATCGAATACCGCCATCAAATAAAGTCTTTTTGTGATAAATTTGCTTTTTAAAAATTGATACTTATAATGAAAATGATGCTAAAGTTAACTTTAGACAAGTGTTCCAAAATAGAAAGCCTCCGTCAAGTAAGTTTTTAATTTTTCTTTTATTTTTGTCAATATCCGCTTCAAGAATTTGAAAAAAAGTTTTTACAGTGTTATTCGCTTATTATTGCGTCAGTAAGCCAAAAATGCACTTAGCCAAATTTCTTAATTCGCGTTATAGTTGCAGATATTCGAATTCACATAAGCGCTTAAGTAAGGCTGTTAAGAGTGATAATTTTTTTCTTAAACACCTACCAAAGGCATGTTTTTATTTTCGCTTTGTTTCTTTTTCAATTTGTCTCAGAATTAAATTAAAAGAAAAATCAGAATATATAACATTCTAAAAAAAAATTTGTTCAAAAACGCTTTAGTTACACGTAATGAGCTGAAAAATATTGATGCAGAGTCAAAAACAACAAAAACCGAAATCGGTTTTAAATGCATTATATTAATAAATATTAAATAACTTTATGATGGGTAAGGGCCAAATAAAGCCCTAGCTATGGAAAATGCAGCCGAAAAGGCGTTAAAAGAAACTTTTTTTTTAAAAAGGATGGATTCAGATGAGTAAGGTAAGTTTACGTTAAAAAAATCATGTGTGCAGTTCTCAACTTTTGGTTTACCGAACTTAAAGCTGATACTTTAAGCATACACTGCTCGATGAGTACTTTAGTTTGATATACAAATAATTTATTACTGTAGCTATTCTAGATTCTAATTTAAAAAAACGTTTTATGTTTTGTGTTTCATTATACACACCTAATTTATAAAATGATCCTTAGCTAAAGAAGTTTTACTTCAATATTTCAGATAACGTAATAAATATTTCATCGTTTGCCAACTATAAACTTATGAAGTTGTGGAAAAATGAAATTATAGGCAAGCAACATAACATTTCATTGAAAGTATATTGTTTACCAACTCTTTTCATTTGCAGCTGAACACGCCTTGCTCATCGATAAATAATTGTTCACTACTTAATATTTCATTACATGTATTTTAAACATTTTTTGGGTTTCAATTCATAAATACAACTTTAAGTCATGGATTATTACTTTTATTTAAATTGTATAATGCATAATTGGAAAAATTTAACTATAATTTAACTACTTAAATCATTAAATTTTCACTTACAGTTTTTATGACAGAAACGTAATTCTTAACTAAAACTTTAAGGTTTTTTCTAAACCCAAAACATTAATATAATCGTTCAAATGACTAATGTAACATATTATAATACACTATATACTAAGATGTATATTAGGTCATCCAAAAAGAAAAAATAGATACAACGCTAACATACTGATGCATATTTTTAGCAATGCTTAGACTTGAGTTTAATGCTAGCAACAGCTTTTGCTTGACACAGAAAAAAACTAATGCTAACTTAAGATCTAGATTTTAAATTGGCTATGAATTTACGTCACTATGTATTGAATTTACTTTTAAGAGCTTTTGTTTCTATGCAAAAAGGTTACGAGTATCTATTTATTTTTGTTAATTTTCACACAAGTCTTAAAAATATTCTCTAGTTAAGTTCTATCTCTTGATTAACATACAATTTATTGTCTTTAAAATAAAATATTAACCTATGCACTTCAATTTAAAATTAATTATTTTCTATTTGACAGTATTTCATAGAAATACTTTCTCTTATTCAAACATTACATAATTTCTAAAAAAAATGAGTCACCATATTAACTCTGCAATCTTCAATGCAGTGCAATTTCGACACATTAAAAATATTTAATTCAGCCCAGTTGAATATATGGCCGAAGCTTAATATATTCGCACAAAATAAAATAGTTCTGATTAAAAAATTAAATTAATAGAACAAGCATCGATGAGTATCAAATACGTATACCAAACCATATTCAGAAATATTAGAAAATCCGAGTGGATTTTATTTTTTGTTTTCAAATATGTCACTCTAGTTGCGAAAAAATTCTACTCTCTCTAGCTTTTACAATTTATCCTCAATTCGGTTCATAGTATTCTTAACTTTAAATTTTTCATGTTATTTCAAATCGATATGAATTTGATATTTAGTGTATTTCTGAAAAAAGTCAATTTTACAAATGCATAGAGTGTTCATATGTCGTTTTAAAAGTTTTTGGATGATTAGAATTGCAATAGTGGCGTTCTTCGACACAAAAATGAATTTCTAGATTTTTGGCAATTTTTGAGTTTAGACCTCTAAACGTGAAATGTGAACAGCCTTTCGGCTTTACAGGGATATTAATATATGACTGTCAATAACTATTGAAGAATTGCCAAAGCCACTGACCCAAATAATCTGCTGCAAATGAGGATATGTATGTATTTTATATGTGAAAAAGTGCGAATGTTTCAAATTTGCACGTGTGGATGGGATATAAGGTTACGTCCATAAGCTACATGGTTAAATTTTACATGTGGTTCACTCCTCATCCTCCTCTCCTCTCCTTCCCATCTTCTTCCATGCACATAAAATCGTAAATTTTTGCGCTTATTGTTCTTTTAGTCCAACTTCTTTTTCCGGACCGAATTCGACGATAAATCGAAGTGTGTAGGCCTATACACGATTATTTTCAAGTTTGTTAGACGGTTGGAAGCGAGTACCTCTCTCTCCTCCACATATCTTTTTCCCGAACTTCTCTTCCCCAAAGCACGTGTTTTATGAACGCTCCCTAAGACATATTTTAAACTAAAAAATAGAGTGAAATCAAAATCAAAGAATATAACATAACTAAAATTTTAAAAACAAAAATTTTTGCACATTTTCAAGTACTACTTACTTATGCAAACATAGTGATTAGGTAATTTTCATTCATTTTATCTATGACAATAACAAAACATTTTCAATGCATAGTCATCGATGCAATAGCTCTGACTTCCATACAAATTTATACGACTTATGGTGCCTGTAAGGACTGTCGAATAAGTCGACATTCGAACGGTTGACTCAAACTCACCTAGACCGGGCTTAGTTTGTACACGCACTGTTATATCTATGCCGTAATCACTGGTCACTTCTTTCAACATCTTGTGGTGTGATGCTGCAATAATCGCTTCCGATATGGAATTCAAATATAAAACACGACATTGTGGATGCGGCCTTAGCTTGTCATTTATAAGCTTGATAATATAGCGGGCAGCACGTTGAACACGTAAATCATTTGTTGGTAGTTCCTGCTTCTGATGGCAAGTGCACCAATGTGATGCTATGCCAGCTAATTCACAGGAACGCGACACTGGTATTGGTAAAAATAGACTTATACTACGAGGGAGTGTCTCAGCCTCCTGAAGTTCAGTAGTTCGTGCTTCGAGTTGTACTGTTTCAAGGTTACGTAAATCAATAAGGTCCACCATGGTAGCGTGCAGATCATAGTGCGTAGTAAGGCGCTTTGAATTTTGCTCCAAATTGGCAATTGCTACTGGATATTTTTGTCGCAGCCATTTTGGGTAGAGTGCAATGAGAAGTGGTTGGCGCTCTTCCATCATACCTTGATAGGTCTCCCGAAAAGAGCCCCAGCGTAAGCCGTGATCTGACATAAGAAAAATCACTGTGTTATTGAAAATACCTTCTTCAGCGAAAGCCTGAAAAAGATTGGTTATATCAGAATCTAACAACATCGGCATATTTAGATAGTCATGTGTTAGAGTGACCATCCAAAAGAATGAGAAAAATAAGTGCCGCTTAAATAGAGGTATCAGCTTCCGAATAAGTTCTAGGACTACATCAATAGATCGACGTCCACCTTTGCATAGCTCCACGTTTGCATTTTGCATGTAGCTTATATGATTCTCCATCTCCTGTACAATGGGCCGTGAGTAGTAGTCTGTGGGCTGTTGCTTAAATCCTGGCCGGAAATAATTAAAGAGTCCCAAACTAGCAACATCCTCAGCGTAGACGGTTTTGTAGCCGGCTTTCTGAAATTTTTTCCATATAAAGGCACATTTGTCGTAGTTGACATTTCTGTAAGGGGATAGGCAGGAAATATTTAGCTCAGTTTCGTCGAGACCTGTCAAGGTGGGTACTAGATTCGGATATGTATTATCACCGACCTTGTTATATCCCCAAAATTCGACGCTGGATAGATTCTTATGAATGAAAGCGGATGTCTGTCGCATTTGACGTAAAAAATTCAAACGTGAGACGCTATCAATGCCCAATATCATTACAGAAACTTTAGGGGGCATAGTTGCTTGAGTTGACGGTTTTTTCAGCTTTAACTTATTCAAACTTTTACTAAAACTAACGCTATCAAAGGTGGAAAATCGTTGTGCCAGGGCATCGGGTACTTTCATGGTTAGTTTTTCTATTAGTTTAGATAGCGTAGATTTCTTTTCGCCTTTATCGACGGCAAAAAAATGAAAATCTCTGTAGAAGATATCGCCTTCGGTGTTTTCACATTGTACCCTGATGAATTCAGTGCCAGCTTTAATTTCGATTGGCTGTTTAGCTTGCAGTTGGAATTGAACTTTATCCATGTATAGATTTTCTAGTTCTGTTTTGCGTTTAATCTCATTATAGTAACATCTAGTCTGTTTCAAATCGCTTACATTGTAGCGTTCCAGGATTTCCTCATCATTCATATTTAGCCATAGCCATGAACCGATGTTGCTAGTACGTGTTAAGGGTTTTTTGCATGTATAATTTGCCGGCTTAAACATATATTGTACAATTGTATTGTCAGTGACATTAAAATAGGGCATACGACATCCTGGAGTATCTACAAAGTACGCATGCGTTATGTTGTATTCTGCATCAACGCGTGCTAAGAAATCAAAGCGATCTCTGAGGCGTATAAGTTTTGTTTTAAGATTGAAATCTATGAAGACATATGAGAAGAAGCATATGAAAAATATGATGAAAATGATTTTCTTGAACTGGCTTCGATTCTTGGTCATGTTATAGTAGCGGTAATAATACTGCATATCTCGTTTTGTCATGTATTTGGGGTCCAGTAGGTATTTGCTTCTGAAAATTAAAAAAAACAAATTATTATATTGCCTTAGAAAAAAAAGAAAATATTTAGCTCCATAAAATAGAACAACAAATTTTTCATCCGCCACACAAAAATCATATAGAAACTTTTGTTACAGCTTCCAGGATAGTAATAAAAGGGAATCAATATATCATAAGACAAGAGTGCTCAAAATTTTTAAGCACGTCCTGTGGGGTGAAGTTCAATTGACCATTAAGTGTTACGTGTTGCTCTGACTTTGCACATGAAAGTCTTCACCATTTAACTTGGTATAAACCCCGTAGCATATTCCCGTCCATATTTCGTGAGGTACTTAGCATAAACTATATATATCGTAACACCAAATTTCAAAACTGTTGGTAACATAGTAGCCAAGATATAGCGTTATAGTTAAGTGTTTCTGTTGCATGGAAGGTGCGACGCTCCCTTATCTAATCCCGTGCATATTATGGGAGGTTCTCAACATAGACCATTTGCATCCTATTACCAAATTTTAGAACTCTAGCTATCATACGTACGAAAATATAGCGTTTTAAGTAATTTAGTTGCATGTACTTACAATATAGTATGGGCAAATTAAGTGTAAAAAACAAGTTGCGCTCGCCCCAGAAAAAAAAAAAACACCCTTTTTATGAAAACTTAACACTTGTACGCAAACTTTTACTGTAAATGCCAGTATAGGCCATTTCGTTTTTGGTCATGTCCAAGATGACTCTTTTATCTGTTCTCCATAAACAAATTCTTTTTATAAATATTTTAAAACATTTAAAAGTTTTTAAACATATGCTATGAATATGGCATAGTTTACAAGAAAACATTATTATTTTTTGTTGAACAGGACAAAGAAATACTCTTAATAGCCTTAAAAGTTTCCTCAAAAGGATTAACATTTCGAATGCATTCGAATTCAATAGATTCACTTATGCATTTACACACACTTTGACACCTAGATTATTTTTCTTTTGCTGCATCATTGCTAATCCGCTGGGTAAATTTGTGCAGCTTCTTTGTATTTTTTTTTTATCCATTTTATTTTCTTCGTTTTTCCACACTTACTCATAGCTAAGTTCCGCATATTTTCGTTTTCCATTGCTATAGTACGTATTCATTTTCCACCGGATTTATCTTTTATTTCAAAATTCCTAACTTTTATGAATTCATTATTTGTGAATTTTTTTAAAAACTTTTTGCAAATTAATTTTGCTTAGCAAAATTTGTTTACTTCCGTTATCAACATCTTCTATTACTTTACGGTAACCAGTATCGTAGGATGCTGGCCAAGGACTCTCTTTTGTAGCAAATGCAGCAGGCAGAAGAATTTCTTAATTTGACAGATGCTCACTTGAAGACGCATGCGCACTGCATGCCAGGGATGCTGGCAAGGAAATTTTGGAAAGTACATTCGCACTCTAAAAACTTCATTCCAAGTCTTGATTCAGCACCCTTCCACAAAACACAAATGCCATCACTGAAAGTAACTAATACAAAAAGAATTACGCTACATTGTGTGTGTATGTTGTCAAATATTCTGATCAGCTGTTGACAATGAGTGTTTTTCAACATAAAAGTGAAGTGCACCAATTTGATGCGTATAGTGTGTAGTACTCGTAACACAACCAAATCGGCAAACAAGTTGACATGTCTACCGCGTGCTTCAGTTTTCATTTGATTTGCAACGTGCACGTTTTATTTCCTCCGATAAATTTTGCAATAAAATCTTAATAGTAAATTATACAAACTGGTAATATCTATTTGTTAATAAGTTTCGTGTGATGAAGCTTTAAAATGTTTTAATAAATTTACGCGAAAATGAAAAATCCCATTCCAAGCGGTGAAGTCGGCAGTGCAGCCAGTGAGAGTGCAGTGCTTAGTTGTTTTTGTTGTTAATTTAAAAGTGATTTTATTAAAGTCTTTTCATTTGCTGAGAAAAAATGCAACAAGTGCTTAAATTTATTTAATTCTTTTGAAATTTTTCGAATGTTTGTTTTTTTTTATAGAAAATAATTTATTAAAAATCCTTAAGTGGCGTGAGTGTATTGGTTGTTGCTAAAACGCATTGCAATTGCTGTAGTTCCATGCAAATCTATATTTCAGTGCTTCCAAACAGTTTGGCAAATTAATTTTTAGCAGTGCTCCTTCAACTGTGTAAGTTGCAAGCCCGCAATCGGTAAGTGATTTCTGTTTGTTGTTCTTTAATTTATTAAATTTTTTTTTGTTTAACCCTTCTAATTTATGAAATAGACTTTTAAGGAATTTTTTAAATGGACCTTGCTCCATCTTAGCACTTAAGGCTTAAGGTATGAAAATCATTCTGGTTGTATATTTATTTAGATACATATCATGAGGACATGACATACCCAAACTTTAACTCACAATGCTCAATCGAAAATTCGTTGTATCGAATAAATTTTTTTTCATAATTATAATTGTTCTCCCTGCAAATAAAACATACCCAAAATAGTTTTGAGCCGACCACTTGTCCTTTTCTTGCAAATAAATTAAAACTCTTAGTGTTAGTTGAAATGTTAACTACCGCCGATTCCTTAGATTTTTGCATATTTTATTAAATTTTTGGTATTCGTCAGACACCGTCTTTAAAGTATATTCTAAAGATTTAACCAAAATAGACGTGACGATACGATAGCAGCTGAACGAACGTTGGCACTCGTTACGTCTGTTTTGACATATAACCCAAAATGTTCGGTTCTTACGGAACAACTCGTCTCGGCAAAATGTTTCGTTCACTTTCGATCAGTTACGTTTGTTTATTTTGGTTATTAACATTGGTTTACATATATTCGAACTTACTCGTTGCGTCTTGTCACGTCTATTTTGGCTTAGGCATAAGTCTTGACCTAGTACATTTCCCATTTTCACAAAACCCAAATGGCATCACTGAGGAATACCCTTATTGCACTTTATTCGAGAGTCTCTCTTTCGTTCTCTCCACACGAAGCACAACACAAAATTATTCTCACAACTTTGATTGTCCTTAATTTTAAATATTCCGAAGCTCAGATTAGTGCTATTAATAAATCTGGTTTTCCAAAAACGTATCAATTCTTGTGCAGTGAGTAGAAATTGTAAATATTCTCAAGCAACATTTGTTTGCTTAGCAAGCAACATAAAGATGAACTGATTCCAAATCAAACGATGCCACCTCTGATCAATAAAAAAGTACATAGCGCCACCAAGTTTATAAGGAATAGGCATTGCTTTCAAAAAATTAAAGAACAGGTCCAACATTGGAACTTTTCAAAGCTGAGTATCATATATTAGTAGAGTGCATGTATAAAATCAGCATTCAAACCTGGTGAAACGAATTTTACCTGAAGATTGGAGTATCAGCTCTATATATATCCACGCAGCTAACAAATCAAGGAAAAATATTGAAATTGAAGCTCTTCACAGCTGGAATTGCTGTTTTGGCAGGTCGCATGCATAAAGTCATCATGGAAGTCAGGAGAGAAAAATTGTTGTCAGACAATCAGTTTCAGATGAACAGTTTCATTTGCGCCATCTGCACAACAGGTGATCATTTGCCCTGCAAGAGCTATCGGAGTATATAATCGTTAAGTGTAGCGATACATGCATGTTAGTAACCTACCTTTCTGATACTTATAATCGTTTCATCAAGTTTCAAAACGCAAATGTTAGTGTCAACAGATTGTCCTTATGCAGTTATGCCGTGCTGCGCTTGAAAATACGCAGCTTACTGAGCGCTGGAGTAAGATATTTGCTAAGGGATTTGGTAACGCTTGACCCCAAACCCAAAGCTCGGGGGCTAAAGATGACAATATGAGGAAATATTTTTCTATTTTTTTTAGCTGTACCATTGCAGTGGAGAGCAACCCTTTTATTTTATAAGTGTTTTTGTTTTTTTTTTTTCACTATATAATTTAATATTTTTCGAAAAAAAAGTAATATTTTATAAAAAATCGTAATATTTTAATGGTTGGTTATAAGCGGCCCCTTACCAGTTTCCAGCCCTGGGTACCGCAAAGACTTAGATCGGTGCTGGGTTTACTGTGTGTTATGGTACTCGTATTAAAAGGCAAATCATCTGGTAATTTATTTTTAAATAAATAAACAAAGAGCTCTTTTGCTGTCAAATAATTCACAGAAACTGTAATCAACTGGTGAAAAGTTCGATAAGAATAGCGACTAACATCAGAATCTCTGGGCTACAGAGCTATCTTAGTAAGAACAGGCCCGGAATTGAGGCACATGGAAAATTTCTTTTGACTTTTTTGACTTTTAGTAGCCCAATCAAAACGAATTTTTTATTTTTTTTTTTCAATTTTAACATTTCATATTTATTATTTATTAATTTGTTTAATTAAATACATGTTTAATAAACTAATTATATTGTTTTATTGTTTACATTATGTTGTTGATTTTGTTTTAATGTGTAGTTACAGTTGGAGTTATTTTTGATGTATTGATTTTTATGAACTGCTCAAACATGCTGGTTTTATTTAACTATCATAATAATGGGATTAGATAGTTGTAATTTTGAGTTGAAATCAATATTTGTTCTTCAACATTTATTGAATAGATACGGCTATAATATATAGTTTGTTTATTTTTGGTTGTAGCTATATTTTTTATTTGTATCTTTATTTAATGTATGCAATTAATATATTTTTTTCAAGAATTTTAGTAAATTTTTATTTCAGTCACATTGTATATTCTTATTACTATATAGTATATTAGTTTTAGTTAAAAATTTTTGAACAATGCATGAGTGTGTACTGATAAATTGTAATACAGATAAATTTAACAACTAAAAAGCGCCTAAAAATATGCAAGAAAATTGTGAAGATAAATGTGAAATTGCAAATTTATGACGATGATATCATGCGCCAGTTTATAGCAGTTTATCATATGATGTTTTCATATCCAACTACATATAAAAGAAAAAACAGATTCGCTAAAAATTCGAATGATAAACAAAATGGTTGTATAAAATAATGAGTTTATTTGTGCGTAAATATATAAAATGTCTTTTTTGACATCACTACTATATTTTAATTTAACCAATACATCGTCTTTTTATGATATCGATTTATACATTTTAGCTATTTATTGTCGCTCACAGCGTTTTTTTCCAAAACTTAATATATATTTTATATTATTTTTTGTTCATTAATAAGTTTTAATTATTTTGGCTAAGAACACATTTATGAATTTTTTTTTTAATTTTAATAAAAACAAACATCTAGATAATACGTTACAAGAAAAATATACGCGGTTTCAGCTATAAGTTTGAAGTGTCAAAACATCTAACATTTTTAACATTTTAAAAATTTTTATATTGCATGTATGTATATATAATATATGTTTTGTTTTTATTCTAATTAATTTTCTAATTACATATTTTATATTCTAATGCATATTTTCTTATTTATTAGATTTTATTTACATATCTGTGCAATTTTATAATTAATTTCAGTTTTATATTTTTAATATCTGTCTGTTTTTAAGTGCAATTATTTACAAATTTCTTACATTACTCACAAAAGCATTTAATGATTTCTTTCTTTTATTTCATTTACATACATTAACATACACTGCCATAGATCGGGTATTCAAATAGTGGCGTAAGATATTATATTTAGTATATTTGCGCAATTACTTGAATACCCCTCATATTGGTTAATATTTTTAGCATGTTAATGTAAATATATAACAAAATAGCAAGTTCTTTTATTAAAAATATTTAATTTTAATTAATAAAAACGAAATCTTTGAAAATAGCTGAAAAATATTTCTACACTGAAAAAGTAGTATTTTTCAAACAAATAAATTTATTTGGTTGAAAAGTTTCTGAAATTATATGAGATCTTCACAAGTTAACATCTAACATGTTTGTTCTGATTTCAAAAGCAAAAGCGTGTAATATTTTACTGGGTCAAACCGAGGTCGGGGTATGAAGGGATTTTGTTGAGTCAAATATTCATTGAAATTTGTTTGGTTTTATTTCACTTCTCATCAATGTGTATACAGTCAAACCGGCCACTGACTGATCCGGCGCCCCTTGTAATCCGACATACCTTAAGAACCGACTTTATATAACCATTTTTATGATTTGTTGAATTAAAACGTACTCCGTTTTAAAAAGTTCCGGACTACAAGGAGCCGGTGGCAGCAGTCCAACAAATTTGTTGTATTACCGTGGGTTGGCTGTTTACATAAATCGCAATATATTATTGTTATATATAGCTATTTATGATAGTTAAAATACTAATAAGATGCAGCATAAAGTTTTCAGGATATCAGAGAATATTGATAAAATCGATTTCTTTTTCATTGGTTTTAACTTTAATTGATTTTACTAAATTCATATCCTTGCAATAAATAAATATTTCTTTCGCTCAAAACATGAATTGGTTCTTATTAACATGTGCATATTTGTTTTAAAAATGTTTGTTTCAACCAAAATATGACTTGGTAACCAAAGATATTATTGATGCAGTAATATTGTTTAAAATCACGACATGTTAGCTGATATCAAATGTTTCAAACACACCATTTGTTAACTATTACCAAATTTATATATATACAATTAAATCGTTTCTTTGTGTAGTACCAGCACTTAGAAGTTGCCAATTTTCACAGCTTTAGTCCTAGAAAATGGAAACATTTAGTCAAGCAGAACGTTAACATTGATTGATTTAAAACGATTTTATATGAAACTCGATGTGAGATAACTAAATATTTATTAGTTCCAATCAAATAATTACACTCTACTCTAATATCTTTAGAAATCGATATTCAAGCACAGTTGTTTAATGGTTCAAGTGCAGAAATATTTCCAAATGAAAGAATAGCCTGAAGTATTGGTACTAATACTTCAAAATTATAGTTTTTGCTTTAAAATTTGTGTTTAGTTTTCTTGTTCAGATGATACCTTATAAAGAATTTTAATATGTTCTAAAAAAAATTATAAGATTTTATGATTTATAATTATTACACAAGTCCCGACATGCAAAATTTTCGATGCATACTCTTTGAAGTAAGATTTACTTATTTTGCTTAAACTAATAATTTTGTAGTGTCTTTTAGTTGATTTATTATAATTAACTACTTAAAATTATTATTATTTACAAAAAAAAAAAAACATCTAGTATATAGAATTAGAAAACTTTGCAAAATATTACCTTCTGGAAAATACACACTGAACAAAAACTATGATTACATTAAATCATAAATGAAATATATCAACCTCATTGAAATGAAGTTGGTCTGGTCTGCATCAATTTTATAAAAATTAAATGTTGAATAAGTAAATAACTAAAGTTTTGTTTAAAATATTGCTTGGAAACTTATGGAAAATATGTTTTATTTGATAAATTGCCTTATTAAAGTCTACGAATCATTGCGATCTCGAAAATTCTTTTGCCGGAGAGAACTGAACTTGACTGAAATTTTATATGAAGTCTGATATCTTAAGAGAATTGAAATTTTTATTAAGAATGCAGAGTCTTCTAAGACATATAGTTTCTGTTAGATGTGCTTATAGAAATATGTTGAAAATATGCTGCTCATGTTATATTCGTATTAATCTAGAGTTTCATTATATATACTATGCTTAAAATTAGTTTTATTGTCGCTTTCACAAGCAGTATTTGTTTGCATTTTTGTGCAATTAATATAAGTAATTTACCTATTCATGACTACAAAAAACTTCGTATGACTAAAAGAAAATGATAAAATATTTGCTTAAATTTAACTAAATGTTTTGTCAATTTTTTTTTAATTTAATATTTATATACATATTTATATATATTTATTATTGAACATTTTGATGATATTCATGCAAACGTATACTTACAGTGTTTGCACGCTAAGTTTCACCCTTTGTGAATAACCTTTTTATATCAAAATAATTTCTTTATTGCGATGAAAATTGGAAAAATAGGAAATAAATTTTTAAGAGTTCGAAAATCACAACTCAGATTTTTGTAAAATTTCTGTCGTTCTCAACTTTTAACAAGAGACCTAAGTCATGTTCGAAACGCAAATTATTTTGCATTAAATGAAATTGCACCATTATGACTCAATTTATGACATTCTACAAAAATAAGTGGGAGCTGATATATGTTTATTAAAGAATATGCTATGGCCAAGGATTAAAAAAGTTCAAGAGTACGGTTTATTTTACGAAAAATATGAATAGAAAAATTATATCTCTAAAAGTATAAGGAAATTTCATATACATTGACAACACTGCTGGGTTGCCACGCGAAAGTCGAGCGCGATTTTTCA
The DNA here is from genome assembly GCA_963680825.1 of Meiosimyza decipiens. Lineage (NCBI taxonomy): Eukaryota > Metazoa > Arthropoda > Insecta > Diptera > Lauxaniidae > Meiosimyza > Meiosimyza decipiens. Next base: position 76,915,058 of record OY804260.1, read on the forward strand.
CTGCTCTGCGATTTTTACAATGAAAAAATTAGTCGAAGTAAAAGTTTGCTTTAAGTTTTGTGTTGTGAATGAAATTTCGTGTGTTAAGTCACTTGAAATGTTGCAAAGAACCTACGCCAATATGTGAAAGTTGCTACAATTAGCGCATAGCTTTCCATTTCAAACATTCAAACATTCTGACTGATATTTTAGGTATGAAACGCATAGCCGTTCGACTTGTGAGCTCAACCTTGCCCAAAAAAAGCATCGAAAGCAGATCGCCGAAGAGTTAATTTCTTGAGTTTTTACATGGTTACGGCACCATTACGTTACTACTGTTCCAGAAACTAGAAAGGCCACTTCGAGGAAATCGCTTAGAGTCGGTTAAAACCATAAAAGCAAATTTGTTGAAGGAGCTGTAGGCTATTCCTCAATCAGCTCACATAAAAATATTTGAAGTACTGGATAAACCGCTGGCAAGTGGTGGGACCTATTTTGAAGGCGAAAAATTAATTTTTGATGACCTTCGTTTATTTAACAATTCCGGATACTTTCTTCATTTCATAATTTTATTAATTTTAAGTTATAAATAAATATATTGGCAAAAAATTGCATTGAGTTGGAGAAAAGGTTGAATTCTGCGTGCAAACATTATACAATTTTTGTTTATAAGTTTTGTAATGATAAAATTTTTATAAATTTTATAATCTCTCATATGAATGAAAAAAAATATAGAATAAATGCAAGCAACTAATGCGCCAATTAGATTTTTATACGTTTGCATGAAAACCACTATTTTATATTATGTACATATATCTAAGTATATGATTTAATCGATTGTTTATGTATACAATTAAATGTAATTATATATTGTATATTTTACATAATGTTTATAAGTACTATGTAATATAGTAGTTCTCTGCGCTGTACAAATTACTGAATAAGAATTGACTCTTTTAGTTTGAAAATTTTGTATTATTTCTTACATAATTATACATAAGTTAATAAATTATAATTAAAAATTTAAAATACAGTTACATATTTAATATATTTTGTCTATACATGTGTAATTTTGAAATAATAAAATAAGTAAAAATTTACATTTATTGTACATAGTTATACATTACATGGGTAAAAGCAATACAAAAATATCTGAAGGTATTTGAACAACGATAGATATAAAACATTCAACATATAACATATTTTGGTTAAAACAATATAACAGCTGAAAACATTGAAAAAATACGCAGTTTTTTTGAAAAAAAAATTTACAATTTTATATTATATTCACTATACAAACTCTCTAAAATCAGCTGCACTCATATTTTATTTTTCAACTCGTAGAAGCGGAAAATTTAGACTAATATTATCTGAAAGAGATTTCTCAACCACATTTGGATTCTAAAATAATTATCATTGTTTAAAAATCAAAAAAATAAAAAAACTTTATCAAATTGCATAGAGTATGTTAAACTACTAATCGCCCATTACACACCTAAGCGATAGTTCGCCTGGCTTAATATATACGTGTGGTATTTTGCTAAATTTTGTCCACAGACAGATAGAAAATATTGATTTTTTTGACAAGTTTTTTGCAAAAGTTTAGAAATTCATAGCTGTGTCACTTATCAATGGTTGATGTTTCAAAGATAACTTTTCACGTTCTTAAACCAAAATGAGGTTTTTATGTACGGAAAATAAAAGTTGGTCAAAATGTGAACTTTATTCATTTAAGTAGTATATTTCAGTACCTTTCCAACAACATAAATATCAACTATACTTGGGATATGGCGAACAGTGTAAAGGTACTTCTTGATTTTTAGCATGAAAATGGACTGGTTTGGGCTCATTGAACAGTAACTGTTCTCAACTTCCAAACAGAAATAATCGCTTACAGTCTTCAACAACGTTGTTGGCCTTGGTGAGTCTCAGGATCGATACATAAAAGACAAATCAACTTTCGAAATGATCTCAGCCCAACACATTTTTTTTTTCAATTTAGAGATCAAAAGCCTTTTCGAAAGTTCTTGACTGTGTACCCGATCATGGACCTCACCAAGACCAACTTAAGCGTGTTTCAGTAAGAGTGGACTTTTTAAATTTTGTATAATTTGGTTTTCGTGCTTTGATTGTTCCGATTATTAAAAATTGAGGGCCACGCAAAAGAACCGATTTTTCGAAAAAAGTTGTCTTCACCGATGAAGCGCATTTCCATCTGAATGGCTTCGTGAATAAACCAAATTGTCCAATTCGGGGCTTAGAAATTCCATACGCAATCCATGAGAAGCAAATGCATTCACAACGAGCAACTGTCTGGTCCGGATTTTGATCAGGCAGCGTGATTGGGCCTTACATTTTTGAAAATGTGAAAGGAATTGCAGTGAAAATGATAACGGAATTCTTGTGGCTCCAACTGAATGGCATGGATCTAGACAACATGTGCTTTCAACAGGACGGTGCCACCTGCCACACCGCGCATGAAACAATCAATTTATTGCAGCAACAATTTTATGAGATTCTGATGTCAACTGGCCACCAAGATCATGCGATTTCTTTCTTTGAGGTTTTGTGAAATCTCGGGCATATGTGAATAAATCAGAAACAATTCCTGAGTTCAAGGCCAAGAACCAACGCGTTTTCAGTGAGATACAGCCACAGCTTTGTGAAAAAGTCATCGAAAATTTTATAAAAAGAGCAATGACCTGTCATCAGAGCCGCGGTGACCATTTGCCGAATAATTTATTCTATACTTAGCTGGAAGATATATACTTTACTATGCAATAAACGTATCCTAACTCACTCAAAAAATACGTTATTTTATTTTTAAATAAAGAAGTGCACTTATATTGGGACACCTTTTAAAAACATAGTTGACGTCTGTTAGCGTTGAACTCTCAACCGTCTTAGAATCGTGTACAATTTTAATTCAATTTGCCCAAATCGAGTTCAATTTCTTACTAGAAATCAAAAAGTACATTGACCTCCACAGCTCAAGCATGGCCAGGGTGTGCATGAAGCACTATATAACGTTGAAAATATATTGAAATGGGAAAAATCAAATGTTTAAAATATTAATCACGTTTTATCCATATTTTTTTTTAAAGGCACATTTTGAAATCAAATTCCAAGACTATAGTTAGTTAGCTGTTCATATATTATGACGTAACGTCCGTAGGGAGATTTAGGAAATGTGACAGTCAAATGTGAAATTTCATATATCTTTTCAGTAGGTTTAAAAATGTCGAATAAACAGCCTCTAGTTAATTATTTGGGTTTTCAAAAATCTGCTCTGAATAGTTTTTGGTTAACAAGTAGAAAATAATTCTTAAATCTATAATAAAAATATGCAGCATAGTTTTGGGCGCGAAAATGTTATCAAGTTTGTATGGCAAATTTCGCTAAATGCTCAAATAGAATATGACAAGTAAAATCAGTGGCATTCAGTTTAACAAACGATTCACCAAAACCAAATGTTGATCCATTCTGATACTTTCAGAACTAACATGAATCAAAATTCTACTATGGATGCTCGTAGTATATTACATTTGAAATTATTTTTTTTGTGTGTTGGTTATATGCATGTGCTATATGTAATGTACAATTTTTTTAATATTTGAAACATTTTATCTAAATATGTATGTATGTATAATTTTTTACAGTGCAAGAATTTAACAATTGAACTATAATATAATACTCCATTTTCATATGAATTTTTTTTATAAACTCTAATTTTTATTATTTCCTTAGTTTAAATAACAATAGTTAACACATAGTAAATAGAAGATGACAAATTTATAAACAACATTTTTTGATATATAGAATATGGTAGTGATTTTCTTTTTAAAGTTTAGTGTTTCTAGGTACTTCTTGGATAATTGTATGAATATGTCTCGTGTAAAAATTTGTTTGATATCGCAGAAATTCCAACTGAAAAATGAATTGCAATATGATGCATTTTGGATCATTGCTTTCCGATCAACGTATAGCTCCAATTGTGATCTAACTCCAAATCAATTTTTAACATTGAAGAAATCATAGAATTTTTTAAAAATACTTTTAATTACTTTTCGAAAAATTCCAAAAAACGTTCATAATTTTGATAAAATTCTATTTTTTGAGTAGATAGTTATGTAGTAACCAAAATTATGATTCTGCGATACCAAAATCATTATGATGGTACGTAAATTAAGCTTCAAAATGTGATTGTGTTTCGTATATGAAAACTTTTATAAATTAGTTAACTAGCTTGGTATGTTTTTATAATAATTGCATAAGCAGGGTTATAATAGCATATCATATACGTAGGTATGTTATACCACAAGGTGGTGCTGGCCAACTCTTTGAAAATATGTAGCTGTCACATATTTTGAAATAATCTTTTTTTATGAAATTTTAAATAATTTTCCTATTTTAACAAAAAAAAAAGAAAAAAAATTTAAACGAGAACTAAAAAATAAATAATTTTGCTAACGGTGTTAGAGGGTGAATTTTTTTTATAAAAAAAAAATTTAAATTGAAACACAACATATGTATATAAATTAAATTTATACAGATAATTCGACATTACGAGATTTTTTTTTGTAATAGGCAGAATTCGATAATGCATCCGTTGTAGTCACTTGAAGGGTTCAAAAAAATAGTTGAACAACAAAAGAGTTTGATAACAAAAATGTTGGACAGCATAAAAATTTGGAAGAAAAATACTACAAAATGTTGTACTTCGAAAAATGAGGCAACAAAAAATTTAATGAGAAAAAGTTGAACGACGTTAGATGACGAAAAATATCACAAAGCCGACTTTTGTTGTTAAGCTTCTTGCCATCCAGTTTTTTTTTGTCATACGACTTTTTAGTCATCCAACTTTTTAGTCATCCGACTTTTTCGTCGTCAAACTTTTTTTTTCAAGAAAACAAAAAACAGAGCTTTAATTCTGTTATACAAAAAAACCATTGATCACTTTAACTTTTTAACCTTACACAAAAGCAAAATTTATACAAAGTAGCAGGTTTATCGAACGATGCGTATCAGAACTGTGTAGTGTTGCTTCATTGATACTTAGGCCTAAATATGTAGAAAATTCACTCAAAAATAAAAGTTTAACTCTATTATTCTAAACTCGACATTAGCTGCATTTCCTTTTGCCACAGATTCGTTGCCCGTTTATCAGCATAAACTAGTGAATTTACATCTCATGGGAAATATTCTAATAATATCCACAGCAGAGTTCTTCATTTGTTATTATTGTTCCATAGAGTACAGTAAATGTTGTTCGACAAATGTAATAAATGTCATAAAATAGTACCCAAAAAAATTAATTTCAAACTAAATTTCTATGTGTTTTATTTCAACTTTATATCACTCTAAAAAAATCACCCTTTATATTTCATTTAAACTTTCATGAGATCAATTTAAGTATTTATTCTAAAAAGGTTGTTTTTTGTTTTGTTTTAACAAAGCTCAATTTTTCACACTCGTTAAGCTTTAACTTTATGTTATTAATATAATTCACGATTTTTCTATCGTTAACAACTTCATTAACAATTTTATATATGAACTTCAGCCCAAAGTGATATATTGCAAACTTATCGTTCGTCAGATAAAATGAAATAATAATTTGTAGCAGTAAATTCTATGCGATTAACGATACATTCGCAATATTATGTACAAGAAAGGCTTCAATAGATTCTCTGCTTTGTTTTTTAAAAATATATGGTTAAAACATTCAATGTGAATCAAATTAACAAATATTCAATATATAAATAAAATCTTTTGCTCTTTAAATTGTACTTAAAATATTGAATGATGCAATATGTAGTTTTAGTGGTATTTTTTCTATAGTAATGCATAGTAATGTAGTAAATATCAGAGATGTAAAAAATTGCAATGATATATTGGCATTGGCGTATCTTAAAAAATTTTTCCGCGGGGCGAAGAAGAATCTATCTCCCCTATTTTTTGGATATTGAATGTATTTGTGGAGATATACTCAGAAAAAATTGATAGCTCCTCAACAAAAAGTAATTCGGATAAAACTGAATAGAAGTTAGAAGTATAAATTTGCAAATCTCAATGCGTACAGATGACCATTTTGCCGCTCTCTTCATCTCCTCCCCCCTAGTCACGCCAACGACATCAGACAAGTTTGATCAGGTCAATCCGCGTCAACCGGATCAGAGCTACGACCAAAGCTAGAAGCAGCCAAAAAATCGAGCAAGGGCTCTTTATGAGGCTTAAAGCGTCTATTTTCAGATGCCGAGCGCGCCTTTGAAAAATCCAATATGGTGGCCGGAAGCAATCGAGTGTCCAGCAAAAGAAGCTTGTTAAAATAAAAATTCGCAACCGATCGGGTTGTTTTGTTGGCTCAAATTGTAGCTGATGAACGCCCCTGGAAAGCTGGCGTAGTAGGTGGACAAAATCCAACATGGTGGATCCAATATGGTGGTCGAATTTTTTAAATTCCATCGATTTGCATCAAATTTGGCATATGCAAGTTTTGTAATCCGGAATCAGAATTGCCAAACTCGAAATGGTGGATCCAAGAGAGTGCACAAAGTTTTCGAAAAAGAACCGTTTTGTACCAAATTTGCTAAACGGGAGCTAAACGGTCGCCGATTACCAATCTGAGGCTAGGCATCCGAAACTCTCAAATTCAAGACAGTGCATCGTATATGGCGGACATATTTTGTTTTAAAAGCAATCGATTTATATAAAATTTGGTATACGAGGGTTTCGGGGGTCACTGATAACAAATCCAAGTTCAGATTTTTAAAATTCAAGATGGTGTACCCGATATGCCAGAAACTCAATAGCCCAATACACTATATTGGGTCCATCATCTTGAAAACTGAAGGTCTCTTTACTTTGTGTTCATCAATATTGAAAATGTTAGGAAAGAAAAGAGGTCTCAAGTTCGAAAACATTTAATGCAATTGGGGTAAGAAATTAAAATTTTTTTTTTGTACATTCTTCGCCTACCTCTTGATCATCTGGTATACTATTTGTAATTATTTTTTAAAAACAATTTTATTCAATAAAAATGTTAACGAATGCAATATTTTACAGCTACGTCACCACACACTATATAATTCTGTTACTCGTACTTTCAGTTACAATTTTTTGTATTGATTTTTTTGATGTTTTATTTCTATTGTTTAAATATTTTGGCGCGCCAGATTCAGCTTTGTTTTTCTTTTTCAATTATGTATATTCTTACTTTATTACTCAATTTTTCCCCATTTATTCTTTTACATTATTAATATATTGAAATCAAGTGAACACTGTTTTTTTTTTCACTTAAGTCGCTAATTTGGTTTCACTTCCTTTTTTGCTTGGAATCACTTTATTGCTGCTGGTATTGTTGGGTATATGACGATGTATCTGTTGTTGGTTGCTGGTAGTTGTATGTCTCTGCTGTATTTTCCGGTTGTAAGCTTTCTTCGACTATTGTTGATGATGCCATGGCGAAGGGATTGTTAGCCACGTGTCCTATTGCACCATAATTGATGGTATTTGGCTGTTGCATTTGACTTTGTTCGGTATATTGAGGTTCACCCTAAGGGGAAAAAATTAAAATTGAAATGGAATTTTAATGTAAGGGATATATTTTTGCTGTTTTTTTTCTAAGCTAATGGTTATAATATATGTTTTTGTTTTTGAATGGCAGTAAAAACTACATAATTGTGCTTTTTTATGACACGATTTCAATATCGATTTTGAAGAAAATTAGCTATTAGCTTGTGTTGCATGTCTATGACAATGACATTCATGAAGGGACATCTATTGTTATAGTATGTATTGTTAGTTATCTTTTATAAAAATAGCCTTCTGATTCACCTTGGAAAGAAAGTTTTGGCTATAATTTAGGATAAGCTTATTACTTTCACTTTCAACCTGAATCATTGACTTTCTAGACGATAACTCGGAAAATGTACTACAGTGTAGACGTCACACATTCAATACTTACGAATGATGTCTCCTTAAAGTAACTGCCACCACCTTCGCCACCGCCTGCAGTATCTGTGATAGCACCATGAGGTGGAGACCAAACATGTTTCACTTCAACAGGTGGTTCGGCCCAAGGTTGCAGCTCGCCAGATGCGAAAATGCCATAAAATGTGCAACCGACTAAATGAACGCAGGCAGCGCATGTGAATACAGTTGTCCAACAGCCCTTAGGCTAAAGAAAACGAAACAAAAAAGCAACAAAATGTACATTAGTGTGTTCCAAAAAAATAAAAGTAGTGATAGAAACATTGCCAAATTTTAGCCACACATTTGTTGCAGACTGTAAACCATTTGATCCTTGAACTCGTTACAAATAGGTTTGTTAAGAGAGTACATATCTTTCTTAACGCTTTGAGCATCACCTTATTTTCGTTTGATCAAATTGTGGCAATGCATCTCTCTGATAACGCTCGATCATCTACTTACATCTCCTTGTATTAGACCATCGAACGCATATGGTACAATAATACCCGCTAAAGTACCAATACCATTTGATATACCCATTAGAATACTTGCATAACGTGGTGCAATATCAAGATGATTAACATTATAACCAGATATAGCAAATCCACTGAAGGCCACACCGAAAGTTAGAGCAAACATGGCGCCAGTCTGTAAATATTCCAATATACAAAAAAATACTTGCATGTCAATAAAATGATATCGAACTATAAAGACTTGTAAGCATACCGCTGTATCCGAATGCGCTACGACTAAAAAGAATAAACCCTCCATGCCGAAACCACCACAATTGAAGAGCTTACGTACATTCGTCGTTGACATAATACCATTTTTGCGCAGATGATCGGCTAACATGCCACCAAAAGGCACTATCGTTGTCATAATTAAATGTGGCAGCGAGCCTATGAAGCCAGCCTCTTCAACTTTAAAGTTAAACTTGTGCTTGAGAAACGACGACTGAAATAGCACCAGTAGATAGAAGTTCCATGAACGACAAAAATTTGCCACAATTATAGCGTATACGGGCATTGAACGTATCATTTTATTCCATGGTGTTGTACTCATTGAGGGCATCGATGGTTGAATCGATGATTCGCCAAGTGATTTTTCGATGTACTTCAGTTCAGGAATGCTAATAGCAGGATGTTTACGTGGGTTTTCAAAACAGAGCCATATCCAGAAAAGGTACCTTTGCAATATGAATAAAATTATTGTGATCATTAACTATGGAATTTTGCGATATTTGAATGCATGATCATTTTACTTACCATGTAATGCCAAAACAACCATATGCATAAAACGGCGCTTGATAGCCTATCGTATCGGCTAAAAGTCCGGACAGCGGTAGACCAACTACAACGCCTGCATAAGAGCCGCTAAAAGCCAAAGTAGCCAAACGTGAACGCTCCATAGGTGGTGCCCAAAAACGCCAAATACCATGACACGCTGGATATGTGACACCCTTAAATAAATACCATATAAATTCAATATTAAATCGCATAATTTGCGTAACAGAGAGTTGTAACAAAATACCAAAGGAAATATTGAGTGTTTTGAACAAAAAATTAAAAACAAAAATCTTGGAAACATTTATTTGTTGCCATATTTTTATACAAAATAAAAGGGATAAAAATCATAAATATCCACACCAAAAAAAAAACTATAAAGAGGGGGTTTTTCGCAGCAGTAGTATTCATCATTCAGTAGACAAAACAGAACAAACAAACAAAAAAATTGTTTATTCTTTTGAGTAGAAAGCAAAAGATTACATCATGTTTTCATTGTAGATGAGAAAACAGTCTAAGGAAACCTAATACACTGAAAAATTATTATTTCAAAAAGTATTTCAATTGGTCTCGCTTTTGAAAAATATTACATTTTTTGTTTGTGGGAATTAAAAACTTCTCAAAGTCCTTAGCTAAGTGTCCTTTGAGTCAAATGATTCAGTTATTAATGTAGTGTACTAAAAGTGGGGACATTTTGTATATTTTAGGTATAAAAAGTATTGCCACGAATTTTTAGCTAACTTATAATCTATAGCTGGAATATACTCAGTCAATCCCAGATAGATGAATGAACTCCGAAGAATCCTAGTACTATTGAATGCCATCGACGTTCTGAGAATTTGCGTAAATGCAACAAGAATTTTGTATTTGCGCGATCAGCAAAGTTGATTTACATCTAGGCATCTTATGATCTGTGTCTGCACCCAGAATATAGAAAGTTAGTATTCTAGACAGCAGATCTGGCCTTTCTAGTCTTAATTTATATTTTTGATAACATAATTGTGGCACATACCTGATGTATGTATATTGTTATTTGATCCGGTTGACTTACTCAGCCAGAGGCAGATATATGAAGTTGTTGTTTCCATGATTTCAACACTAACGCCAAATACTGCCTTTTTCTCTTTATTATACCTTACACTCGGTCATTCCGTTTGTAACGCATAGAAGGTAGCGTGACAAATATCAGCGACACCACTTGTGTCGATTTAGCCACATCCGCCTGTGTGTCTGTCTGTAGAAACCATGATTACGTAAAAACCATGCACCACAAAATGTGGGCGCATTTTGAATAGAGGGTGTGGGACATACCAGATAAGTAAAAACTATGTACCGTTTTGTCCAAGCTGTTGAAATAAAATGTATTACATTTAAAAATTCTATTCTTTCAGTGTAAGTAAATATGTTTAAAATATAGTATTAGCCACAACCCAACCAAACTCCAAATCCCTTCTTCTGCCGCATGTGAATTTTGCTTAAATGGAAAAATGACACGCATGATGAAATTTCCAACAGTAACTCAAGTGACTTTGATCTACTTATGATGAATCTTTTTTTTCTCCTTTTTCTTTTTATGCCATGCTTAAATCCAAATCGAATTTTTGCATTTTCATTCATTTTACAAAAGATTCCATTTATAAATGGGTTGCACTTTTTTTCCGCACAGCCACAAGTGTATTGTGTGTATGTGTACTTTGCTTACCTCGAATAATCCTTGCAGCACGCGTACGCATATGACCACATGTCCATGCGCCAGCGTCATGGCGAACGGTACAATAAGATGCAGCGATGCTGAGCTGACAATGGACAAACCGAATATTTTATTGGCAGGATATTTTGATGCTATGAAGCCGCCTGGTATTTGCGTCACCAAATATCCCCAAAAGAATGATGAATCCACATGACTTTCGACAGCTACTGTCCAGTTCATGAATACTGTCTGTAATGAAATATTATTGTATTTTTTCATAAATGAGGGACTAAAAAAAGGAATCTAAGTATAAAAGAAACTGTAAGGCGCTGATGATGATAGACCGGAAGTGAGTGCCACTTCCTGTTTCATTGTATGGAATCAATATATTTTCTTTTTTTATAAAACAGGTTGTATATAGGGGTTTATTTATTAAACCGAAGATCTTGTACCTTTAAGGACTCCGATTTTACTGACTTTAATTTGTGGGTTGTATATATTAATCGTAGATCATATACTAAAAATAATTGAATTTTTAAAATATTTGTAATCTTTGAAATATCAAGTCTGCGAGGAATGTGGTCAAAACATTAAGTGTTGGGAGCTAATTAGTCCTACGGAAATAATTTCCAAGAAATTTTATACCTTCTGCAGGTTAAACTATGTCCATTTTAAGGAACAATTTTTTATTTTGTGAAGGCTGAAGTTCCTTCTTCACAACTTGGCAACTCTGCCAAGCAAAACATTGGGTAATTTCGTCTACATGCGAAAATATGAATAAATTCTTGCATTAAATTCGACTCAAATTTTATTTTTTTTTGTGTACCGTCACCTACTCTTCATATAAAGCCTAAGTTTCTGCGAGTTGAAGTTAAAAAAAAGTAGGACGCCCGATACATTAGAATTTTTTTTAATGAAACAAATCAAGCAGGAATTACAGACCTCAGTAGCAACTCTATGTACGCCATTCATTAAGAATCTTTCAGCACAAATGTAAAAAATATCGCCAACAATAGAGCATTGCAATGGCTCTCTGAAAAAAAAAAACAGGATGTAACTGAAAAACATCCTGTTGTCGACGCCTAAAAGCTAAAAAGCCCTTAAGGCATTATTAACGAGCGTGACGGAATTACATATCTCTGTATACTCTCCACCTCACTCAGCCTCAAATCAACCAACCCACAAAACAAAAAAAAACTTTTAAATTTTTCCATAACAAAATGAACGCAACAGCGACAAGTAGGAGGACAAATATGATTTTTGTTCATTTGATGTTGAGCAGCTTAAAAGTCATGATGTTGAGAGGGGACGAGCGAGTCTTCTAAAATAAAAAAGTACAATACAATGCCGTGACGAACGTGACGACTTTGGTTAATGGTTGACGCAAAAAAGAAAAAAAAAACAACAACTTATAATGATGATGTTGTTGATGACGACAATATGACGTAAACATCGTTGCTGTCATCATTTAATTGACAGCAGCTACATTACAACAATTATGCATGAAATTTAAATTGTGTAACAAATATCGTACATATCGCATATCGCTTAACGTTAAGTTACCCTCCTAATAGCGCTAATCTGATTTTGCACTTCTGCAACCCACGCCATGGGCTCTGACTTACCCCATTGTGTTCTCCTTTCAGTTTAGCCGCAGACATATTGCAACGCATGCCGAAGGCTATCATGAAACCAACGCATGCCATGGTAGCGATTGTGTAACGTGCAGGCATACAGGGACATTCCGCTTTACAGTATTTGTCGATTTTACGGAGTGGTGGACGTTCGATTTCTTCAAAAGATGTTGGTGAGTCGGGTCTATCATCGTCGTAAGTGCGTCCACCGCCGGGTCCATCATGAAGTGCTTCGCCACCTTCCATTTCTTCGTAGCCTCCAAGACCGCCATGATTTTGTTTCGAGATTTCAAAATTTTCAAATTGTGGTTTAATGCTGCAAGAGAGATAGATGATAAAATTAGTTTAAGAAAACAAAGCAAAGTTTATCTGGGGAGGTAATGTCCTTTTTTGAAAATACTCTCATCATAAGAGAAAATCTAAAGAAAGACAAGTATGGGTGTTTTCTTGGGCCTCGCCATAAATTAATACCTAACACCGTGGGTGGCTCTCCACCATATTTACTGTGTAGCGTTTTTAAGCTTATGCTTGCTTGAGAGGCACCACACCCATTTTTCAAAATTTGTACGGTACTACAGTAAACTATTTCTTGTATTTGTGTCAAATTTGGTTTAATTACTTTAAATAATTTCGTCAGTATACCGTTTTAAAGTTATTGTTTCTACGGAGGCTGTCACACCCATTTCTAGATATTTTTCAAGTTCTTGTCCAGAGCTTTACCGAATCATTCCTATCTTTTGCATGAAATTCGGTTCCATTTCCTAATAGTATAGCATTGCGAATTTTTTGTTTGCTTAGGAGGTGCAACGCCTTGTCAAAATTGGTTAACTTATTCTCAAAAGTTTGTCCAAGATATTTTTAGTATTTGTGAGGAATTTGGTTGCACTACATCTGATATCTCTCTCAATAGAGCTTGTTATTTGCATGGACGGTAGGCGTGTTCGTCAATCGGTTTCGTCCATTTTCAATCCCAAGATCCTTGCTTGAAGCTGTCGCCTGTGAACTGATTGCGATCAATTATCATGCCTAGTTTTCCACAGACACACAGACAGACGGACGTGGTTAATCGACTAGCGAGGTGATGCTGACCAAGAATAATCATATATACTTTTCTATACTTGTCTTACAACCATCTATGTGTTACAAACAGAATGACAGAGTGAATATACCCTGAGTGTAGGGTATAAGAATAGCGCTCTTTGTATTTTTAATTCAAGCAATCATTTATATTGTAAGATATTCGGAACTCGCAAAATGTGTGAAATACAACATTATTCATATGTTCACTCCGAAAACTCTTTCAGGACTCGATTTTTTCTATGAATATATGCGCAATTCGGTCTGTGAGTTTATGTAAACTCCATCTTTCGCATATCCTCAGAAGAAAATACCCATTTGCGTTCAATCACATGATATTAAAGACCAATTGACATCACCAAATCTCAAAATAATGCAACGTGTTGCATGACAGTTGGTGTGATCTTGTTAAAACCATATTCGTTTCCTTGTTTGCAGTTTACTTTATATAATACATTCCTCTAGGATGAAAACAACGAAAAAATATTTCAACGCTTCAAGTCTCTTGATGAAGCTTAATGCCTCGTTTTCAATGAAAAATAGTAAAAAATTAAACCTCTTTCTCTTCAGGAATTCTTCAAAGATTTTTTTTTCTATGACAGCGTATGTAAATGTAAACGGGTGTCTTTAAAATACTCCATTGACTGCAAAAGAATTGTATCAATCAATCAATTTATCATCAACATTCAATGTATTTAACCTTATGTCAGTCGTGTCAACCTCATTGACAGCCTGAAACCTATGAAACAACATATGAAAACATTTTTATCTTCCCTCAGAAAATGAAAAAAAAAAACAGAGGAAATTTAATTCAGATTTTTCTTTTATAAGGAAATCACTAATAAAATCACTATTTTTCTCCTGATAACAATTGAAGAAAATCAAAAGGAAGCAGTAAAAATTACAGAAATATGTTCGCACAAAAAAAAAATAAAGGTTTCTCAAAAAAATGAAGTCAAAACACCCTTTCCATAGTGTAACAAAACCAAAAAAAAAAGGAATAAAAAAAATAACAACGACAACACATCGGCACTTAATAAAATTGAATTTTATTTCAATTGGACACGTCTGTCGAAAAGTCTGACTGTCTCCTCTCTATTTCTTACCTCACCTCAAACTACCCTGAGTATATCATAGCAGCATCAACAGCAACAACAACAATAAATATGTATAACCCACAGTTAGTTATCAACTCCTTGGGGAAAACGTAAGCACCACGTAAATAATAGCAACAATTACAAAAACAACATCATGTTGATTACGTTGTATTGCCGTGAAAATATTTGTGTTTTCACCGTTTCGGATTTTTATTGCTCAATCTGCTGAAACCCTCAAAATCAACAGGTTTTGAGGCAAAATAAAAAAAAAAAAAAAAAACAAACAAAAATGATTTCACACTTTGTCCTCCCCCATGATTCACTCTCTGTCTGAGTGTAACCCTGTGAGCCGTGTGTGCTGACATGTAACTGATATATCCTTTGGGAGTTGTAGAGTCGCAATGTTTTACATATAATTGCCGATATATGCACATATTTTGGTTAAAATATTTGCTATAATAAGCATTAGTTTTGAGATATACATTTTGTTGTACCAATTATGATTTATTTCCAGAAATAATCTTTTAGCGGATGATTTTAAGGAGCTGCTGTGGCGTATCCTTAGTTCAAAAAGTTCTATCATGCTTTTGAGATATAAGAGCCTAAAAATATTCAAAACAGTGCATTTCAAAATAGATTTAACTAATAAACTACAATTAGGTAGTCCTAAAAAAATCATTGGTTGGGGAAAAATGCTGGTTTAACATGTTTAACTTTATTAAATTCAAATTGAAGACAATACCTAGCAGGTCTTATTTTAGAGGTATTTTTTGGAAGCAGAGATGCAAAAGCACAATTGCGCTTTAAAGCTTTGTTCCCACATTAAATGCAGAAAGAAACTGAGATTTTGGACAAACATATCTATGGACATTTGACAAAAGAACTTCTTTCGATTTACGGTAAAAATTCAATAAAGAGTAAGTGTTGCGTTGAAGCAAATAGTTTATGCTGTATTGAAATATTACCGTAAATCCAAAGAGGTTGTTTTGTGAAATGTCCACAGATATGTACTATACATAAATCTAGAAAACAAAACTTGATTGAATGAAAGGTTAACATAAATATTGATGAGGATCGGCGTTGACGAATCTAAGACTCTGTCAACGGTCTTATACAGCGTGCTTGTGAGGAGAATAATCAGTTTAGGTTTATGACTTTTTTGACTGGAGTGAACAACGTGAAAAGAGTAGTACAATTGAAAATTAACTTGTGCAAAATAAAAAGTTATACATAATCTGGTTAAGACTCTAAAAAAAACTTCGTTGTAGTAGTTGTAACACATCGCCGTCATCATTGCAAACATTACTGCTTCACTGTTTTTGTGTCACAGTTCAAATCTACTGCACTGATGCTGCAGATAATATATCATGCAAACAAAGCTTGGCTGTCCCTAACTTGTGAACTATTTCGAAAAATAAATAAAAGTTCTTTTTAAGACATGATAAAGTGTGTGCAACGCATTACCAATGTCAAAGCTGTAATTTACATATGAAGTTCGCTAATGGGAAAATAGAGTTCTTCACCAATATGCCTGATGAATAAGAAATATCAGTGAAATCCCCAAATATTTTATTCATTATCTTAACTATATTTTTGAATTCATCGGTCATCATATGTCAACGTTTACACGAGGAAACTCTTGAGAAAAAGTTTTCCTGTTTGTTGGCAAGAAGTTAAAAACGAAAGGGTGGTGTACAGAATTTCTCGTACCCGCAAATTCCGTTTCGTCCTATTCGTTAGCTGATATTGTGCTTTGAATTTACGTTTGTTGTGGCGGGTTGACGCAGTAATTGTTTTGACATTTTCTTTCACAAAGAAATTCTAGTTTTCGTGTGTAAACGCAAAACAAATTCACAAAAGAGAATAGACAAGAATTTGTTTCACCGAATTTCCTCGTGTAAACGTTGACTATGTAACATGCTTAATAGAATATTTTGACTTTTAAAGCTTCTTATATAACACTTTTCAGTTAAAAAAAATTTTTTGAATTAAAAAATTACTTTTAAATTATAATTGAATGTATACAATTGAAATATGTTAAAGTTTAAAACGTTAGTATGGGACATTATCTGAACTTTTGCTTGAATTGTGGTCTATGAAGATTTGATTTTTGTTTGCCTTAAATTACATCTAAGTTAATAAAAATTCTACAAGAGACATTTTTAAAAACTATCTTATTTATTGTTTTACACATATATTTTTTTTTAAACTCTGAGCTACCAAATGCCATTATTTAATGGCATATGTTTTTGTAAAAGTAGAGATTTTTGAACATCAACTATCTAGTAACACCACTGTAAGGTGCAATGTTGCCATTCCCTCTTAGTTCATTGACGTACTAACTGCATGCACCCTTATTTAATGCAACCTCAATATAACGTTAATTCGTTTTGACAGCGGTATTTAAGTGCATATTTTTAGTGCAAACAACTTTTAGGAAATTGACGGAAATTTCATTACGTTGCCATAATTAGATTTTTAACTTATCTACAACTTTCGTGCGTTAAGGGCTGCTTTGGTAAAAACAATGGTATTTAAAAAATATAACCTTAAGCTTTTAAACTTTTTTTACTTATTATTTCAAAGAGAATAATTTTATTTTGGGAAATTCAGAAATTCGTCATTTTCAACTTGGCAACCCTGCGAGTGCATTAACGATAAACAAGAGCTGCTTGATCGAAGGTATCGAAAGAATTTGCATATGAAAAGGATTTGAGGCTTTAATAAGAACACCACAAGCTTTGAAAAAATGCTTGGAAATTTCATAAAAACGTTAGAGTTTTATGAAAACAAAAAGAATATGGTACAATATTTTTCTGGTTTTGTTAAAATTCGAAAATATGAAATAAAAAGTTATTCAGAATAAAAATTCACTTGATATTTTTGAGTCACCCTAATACATGAATTTTTCGGTTCTTTCGCACCAAAGTAGCAAACACTTTGTTTTAACAATTGGAGCTTTGTAAATGAGTTTACTTGGGCAGACATTATTTAAACACTTGACCAATTTGCGCCTTACCATATTTCTGCTAATTTTATATAACTTCAAAAGATTTTGCCATAACGCTACGATTAATGACAAGTCATAAATGAAACTTTTTGCTGGTATTTTTAAAGCTTTTTGCCAAAATAATCTACAATTCACTGGCATAACACCAGCCATTATATTCACGACATAATATGGCGCCACAAGCTTTAATCTATTGGACGCCAAAAAGTCTACGAAAAAATATTTTCCATTTGAAAAATATTGGAATAAAATTGGCGTCAGTAGATTGCCGTATATTCTGTAGACTACACGACGCGACAGATAAAGGCAGTCAAGCAAAATGTCAAATGATGTTGTGGCCAAAAATATGGGTATGCGCGCAGCGAATACAGATGTGGTGATACGTAGAGTTTAGGCAAAATTTCCAAAAATAAAAAAATTTCTATGCGTCGAAATATAGGCAATGTATAAATTTCGAAGATACAACTCTCATAATATTGAAAATTAATCCAAGCAATTTCTTCTTGTCCCGTATTTCAAAATTTCTTCCCTTGTATTTTTTTCTAATAATTAATAACACAAAAATTGTCTTGTTAAGGCTACTTTAAAAGCAACACAATCCAAGGCAATTTTGATGAAGAGGGTGAAATGTGAATTCTTGGCAATAATATGGGTTCTTATTTCTGCTTTTTTTTTGTTGTTTTTTCCTGCTTTCAATAACAAAACGATAAAATCACAGCGATAAAAATTCATTGAATTTTTATTTGCGTTGGCATTAACAGAACGAAGAAAAACGCGCAACCATGGCGTCCATTTGGTTAGCATCACCATTCGGTGGGGATGATGATGATGTCTGTTGATTGTTGGCATTGGCAGCCAAATAAAATAGAAGGGTCAGCATCCAATTTATGACTGCAGATTTTAAGAGCTATGTTTGAATTGCTAAACTTCAGTAAAGTTTTTCTAGTACTTCTTGGTTTCAGGCAGAGAAGGAGATGATTGAGTGTATAAACTATACGTTTTTTATTATTTATTTTTTACATATGTACTGTATACTGAATTGTCTTGTAATAATAAAAAAAACTATCACATTGCATCAAAATTAACAGCTTTACTTACCGCTCAAAATAATTTACAAGTCTTAGTTAAATTGTTCACACATTTGGAAATTTTTAACATATTTTCACATTTTTTAAATAATTTTCACTTAGAATACGAAACTAATGCCAAAATTGAAACGTTAAGGATATTGTGCTTGGCCAGGCTTTAAATAAAATACACTACACTGCCTTAGTTAGGCATGCGCTGTCAAAATTTAATATTCTTCAAAATTCAGGCAAACAAAGTAGTTTTGACTCAAAAGATTTAGAAAGTTTGTTCAAATTAACAAGGTCCTTCTAAATTTTTTATTAAATTTGGCAGCAATTGATCAAAAGGAAATTTTAATTATATAGTACGAGGATCATTTTGCTGCCTCCTTCAGCCCCTCTAGCTACGTTGCTGGTTATTTGCTCACTTGTTCAAACTTGAGATGTGCCCTCCCGCGTGCTTTCATTGCATAGCATTTTAAATATATTGCACGTATGGGGAGTGCTACGCCCGCTAGTTCAAAGTAGCATATTTTTTGTTTGAGGGATATCTGTACCACTTCTAGTATCATTGTCAAAATCGGATTATGTTATATACACCGCACTCTCATTATATAATTATTAAGCTATTGCTTGTGTGTATTACATCACGCTCTCTTCTTCATAGTCGTCCAATGTTAGCTCAAAGCTTAACCGAATCATTTAAACCATCTGCACGCTTATCGAATCCCGTCTACTTTTTAAAGCCCTCAATATGCTTACTCTCTGTACTTGCATCAAATTTTGTTGCATTATCTTTAATAACTACTGGTATGCACCACGCCTTTTTCTTATGAGTAACTGTTATTCTAAGTTATAAATTCTTTCCAATAGTGTACAACTTTTACAGTGTAATCATAGGTACATAGTAGTTAGTTTTCGATACTGAATATGCCATTAGACTGAGAGTGGACTTGCATAGCAGGTGCCACGCCTATATTGTTTGTATGCCTAAAACGTCGTTCACTATTAGTGCATTCAGTTTTGCTGTCATTTTAAATTCCCGTTCCGAGCTGAGTATCATTTGCTGAAATAGTTTTCATATCAGATCTTTTCAAAGTTTTTCTTTATGTGAGATTTGCCACGCCCACTTATCAAAACTCGCTCACTCTAAGTAAATGATTTTATACACGGGTCATAAAATTATAAAATAGCGCAAATGTGAAATGGCTGTATTAAGCCATCCAAGCGACAAAGTAAATTGAGTAACAGATCAAGGTTGTTATCACTGGCACAACATATCCTACGTATCACGTGCAACGACATATCATTTTTCATGCTGGCCATAATATTAAGTTTTTATTTTCGATTAATATCGATCGATTTTTCTCTCACTTTAAAGACATAGCGCTTTCAGCGATTACTACAAATTTTCATAGCAAAAAAGTTGCTATTAAGCCAGCTATTAAACCTCCATTAACATGAAAGTGTTTTGTTGCGCAAGCAAATGCTTTTGAAAAGCAAAATAAATAAACGAAACTTCCTGCAATATCAATTCACGCACTCACACCTTGACAACGACAATGCTTCCGCCACCTCTTTTGTGCCATAGCATACATTTCATCAACAACCAACCAAAGTGATATTGTCTTCAATTGATTCCTCGCTTATGCAAGGATTCTCTTGCTCCTTCTGCGATTCATTCGTGTTCACATTTTAATTTCGTATTCAATGCAAGTCGTCGATTTGTGCGGTTTTTAGGATGAACAATGAGCGCCACTTGAAAGCAATAACAACAACAGCAACATCACAACGACGACAGGACAAAAGAAATGACGCGCATCCTTCACTCGACTGCTTTTGATATGAATACGAAAACGTGAATTCACGCTTCTCCAATTGAATTGAATTTCATTTTCTTTTTAAATTTCATTAAACTTCGCATTTCGAATTCTTCGGTTTATTTTCTGTTTATGAAAACTCAAGTTGCTCTTCAGTTCAACACTTTCAGCCGCTTCTTATTAACTAGACAACGCGTTAACTTAGTTTTTATTTTTTGTCTTCTCTTGGAGCCAATGTTAAGAAATGTGATAATTATTCCATTGCAATACAGGGTTGTTTATTGACTGTACGGGTAGTAAGGGCAAGCAAGCTCACGCTGTGGAAACTTTTCTGATTTTTTCTAATGTTTGCATTTTTGGCTTTCGAATTTGGTCGTCAACGTCCAAATACTCAACTTTCTTTTTTAGAGTATCTTATTTCCTAATCGCAATTTATCAAATTTGGCCACATTGGTTCGTTTTATTTATGCTCAGTTGTGTCCTCATGGAAATGTTGAACAAAAATTTCACATGATTTCTTGCAATGATGGAATGAATTGGCCAGCAAGATCGCGTGCCTTGTCATCTCTGGGTTACTTGAGAAACAGTTGAACTGACTTTAAAGCAACTGACAAACAGAAATTGGTTCCTCTAAGACATAGAGTTTTGTTTCTAGAGGTATGACAAAGGGTAGAGTGCTATCATTTGGGTATAAATAAAATGGATGATGTGGCATTTATTTCTTGTTTGCAAACTCCCCACAAACTGCACATTGTTAAATTCTTCAGTACTCCTTAAACAAGTTTATCAAATACAGAGGCGTACCGTGCATATCGGGGGCTCGGGGCTAAAAAATTATTTGCCGCCTATACCGAAAAAAAATTTTCGTGTTTTTTACAAATATTTCATTTAACTCATCAAAAAAAAAAGGTCCTCACTTTTCACATTCAAAAACTCTAGAAAAATGAGATATATTTCAATAAAACTTTGAAAATTTGCACACATTCAAATTTACTCCAGCGATTTAGTTTCTTTCACTAAAAAAGGTCCTCAGTTTTGACTTTCAAAAAACCAAAGCAAAATGAGATATATTTCACGACCATTTTGCTACCCCTTCAACCCCCTCCCCTAGGTACGCTACTGATCAAATGAGACTGCTTAGATGTTAATTACATCAAAACTGAGTCAGTTATTTCTCCATCCAAATCTCGAATGGTGCTAAAATTATCGTAAATGATTGTGCAGAGTGCATCGGGCTGATATGGAAAAGGAAATTAAGTTCAAAGTATAATATGTACTAAAAGCTGTTTTGACGCTTGGGAAGTCTTCATGACGTATTAGACTTAGTAAAATTTTTTGCTGTTAAAATCAATGAAAAAGACATTCGGCCGTACTAAAAAAGTCTGATGTACTATATAGGAATTACAAGTCTCATATTCCTTATAGAGATGACTGAATGGAAAGCGGGGGCAAATTTTATTTTTTTACGGATAGCTTCAACTCAAATAGCAAAGCAGCATCAAGATTCTCTTACAAAATACCAACCTAAAAAACTTCTGATTAAAATGTTGATGCGACGAATTCAAGAAACTGCACTTTGCAGAGCTGAATATTTGAAGCTGAATTGTATAGAGACGGCCAAAAGGTATTTCATCATGAAAGTGGTGAATAAAATTTAAATGTCAAGAAAAAAGAACATTGGTTTATATTGACATCTGTCATTTGCAGTCCAAAGAAAACCCAAGCGGATTATCGTGAATCCGATATTTGCTCAAGGAGTCATTACTTACTTGGCAAGGTTTTTGGGTTAGAGTTATTATGAGATAAATTATGTCGGTAATACTGCTACTGAATGGTGAACGCAATCGTACCATGATAACTAACATTTTATGGTCTAAATTTGAATATATGGATGTGGACGATATGTTTTTCCAACAAGACGGTATCACATGCAACACAGTCAAAGCAAAAATGAATTGATTTCAAGGGAAGTTTCTGGAATGCGCTATCTCGCGAAACAGCAATGAAAATTCACCATCGACATTGTGCGATTCGATACTCTTAGACTTCTTACTTTGGCGTTATCTCAAAAGTAAGGTCCATCCCAATAAACTAGTTATTATTCAAATGCTAAAATAAGAGATAATAAGGCGTATTGGTGGAATAGAGAAGAAATTATGGCAGAATGTCTTCTTCGTGGTGAATATAATCTTTCACACAGTGTTGACATTATTCAATAACGAAAAACCAATATCATTTTAATGTAATAATTTAGTATTCTCATGGACAAACTCTAATCGACCTACCCTGTATATATTTTGAAAATTTTGTATTAATTCAAGGTCAAATTATTTCTTTTTCATCTCTTAAACATGGACATGCCTTGAAAGGTGAAAGCCTCTCAAAGAAAAAATAAAAAAAATTCCAAAGCCATAGAACACATTTTTCCTTGTAATTCAAGAATTTATAATGGAAAAATTCCACTAAAACTATTCAATGTCCTGAAGAACATGCAATCAGCATAGAATTTGTGTCATCATTGTCGTATGCAACGTAAAATCTATAAAACACAAACGAGTTATCATCCACAAGATGATAACCAATATATCGTATAAGTACAAAACTCAGCCAGTAGCATTTATGACAATCACTTGCGAACTCATCAATTCACTTTCTGTGCCAACCAACAATGCTTGGAAATTCCATTAAGAAAGTTCCTGCATTTGTTCGCTATAAAAATAACCAAGGAATTTAGGTGAAAGTCATAGACTCAACGGCGCAACACCTTGTTGTGTCTTGCTTGACAACCGCAAGGACATCAATGATTGCCGACTGACTGATACGTTGAGAGTGTGCGTTCCTCGAGCGTCCGTCCTACTTCATTGCATCGTACTTGTGCTCAAATGCATTCCAATGTGTCCTGCATCATATTTACTAAGTATACTTGAGTGTAATAATAAAAGTTGCACCTCATAGCCGTTTCCGTCGGCACACGTGCACGGAACGTGCATTGAATTCCTAAGGCATAAGCGCAATTCTTGAGCGCACGCCATAGCGTGCGTTGTCATGAGTTTGGAATTTGTGCGTCGGCGACAGGCGTCTTAACAGTCTTAGGCATGCTGACAATGCTGAGTCGATTTTCCCGCCAGAAAATATTTCCATAAACTTTCTTGTTGTTGTTGTTCTCTTAAACGTCAGTTTATTACTTCTCCGAAAAAGTTTAGTTTTATGAACTCACTTTTTTTATGGAGTATACAAATATGCCGTCATAGCGTCTAGTCGCTTTGGAGACATTTGAGTGGCTTATTGGTGCCGCCGTCAATTATGTAGGGAATCTTCGCTGCTAAAAGTTACTTGGAAGTTTTCGATATCATGACAAAATTAAAATTTAAAATTTACTTGATTTTGGAATTCTTCGTTGCGATACATCATTGCAGCAGATTGTTAGGTCATATGAGTATTGTCAATATTTGCCCGCACATAGCTCAAAAGCTAGACATATATTTTTTTATGGCCACAACATTTTTTTCATAATGTGGTAATGACCTGGCCACAAGGCCCCGAATTTCATGCAAACCCGGGGGTCTGGTAGGAATTGAAAAATTCTTAAAAAGCCGGATATTAAATGATTTTGGTTTTTAATGACCAAAAAGGATTGTAATAGATATTTTTTAAAATGGCTGAAAAATTGGTGTCAAAAAAAAAGAAAAAGTCAGCTGTTTAAACAAAAGCAATTTTACTTTTTACCATTTAAAAAAAAAAAAATTTTATTTTGGGTAGGCCGGGAATTCCTTCTCTTCAACCCTGTTACATCCTTTTTACTGCTCTGTTGCCAAAAGTATTTTTGAAGTTATATCAAAATTTCTTTCGAAATCAAAGTAATATGAAAGCAGCCTTGAAATCAGTTGAAGTTTCACATATTTTTCATAATCTATACAAAAAAATTTACATTACCCGTGCGATTCATCAAACAGTTCCTTGCATCCCTGCAGCCACTGACTGAATCAGTGGTCCGTTAAATTAAATTTTTGAATTTCAGCTTCACACAAAAAACTCCCATAATAATATTTTGAGATTTATGATGTTCACTTTCAAAGTGGACGGACACTCCCCTAACGATAATAAAAAAAAAAACAGAGACAGGGATTTCATTCCACACTCACCCAGCAAAAACGCCAGTAGCCTTCTCCTTAAACGCTGTTAAGCCCTTCATTTTGTTCGAGTTGATCCGTTACCGTTGTTGTTGTTGTTGTTTTTGTACTTTTGCAGTTGGTTGGAGTCTGTGATAAGTTGATTATCTCACCGTCGTGGGTGGTCCAATTTGGACTGTGCACGTTTTTTACACTGTTTTATGTTACAATTGCGCGTACACACATACACACACGTACACAAAATCTTTAATTGTCTACGTAGTGGATTTTAGTTTCACGATATACACATTAACCGTTATTTCGATACACTTTTGTTGGTAGCAGCAGTAGCGCCCTCGCAAATCGGATTCGCGCACAAATTTTTTCTAATTTCGTTTTATGACTTTGTTTCACTGATATTCGTAATTCCATTTGATTTGTTATTTCATTTGTTGTTGTTGTTGTTCTGTTTTATTTTGGAGCCCTCCTGCCAATTTGATGTTGTAGTAATTGCTGTTGTTGTAGTCTTACCAGCGGGCGGTAATGGGTCATTTTTATGCCTGGAAGAAGTGAAGAAAATGTAAGGAAGTGTCTGTTCATTTCCTGATAAGAGGTAACGATAATTTCTTTCAAGTATTTACGTAAAGGGATGATAATGATGATGACGCATAAGCGGATTATATTTATCTTTGATGAATATTTTTTTGTTAAATTTCATAAGTTTTCAAATTTTGTGTGGAATAGACAGACCTAGGGTTTTTTATTTCCGCAATGGTAAATTCTGTTCTGGGCACTACTCGTACTTTAGGAAGTTTTTTTTACTCGTACTTTAGGAAGTTTTGTATCATCTGAGGACAGAATGGACCTGGACATTGAACGCAGATTACGAAAGGCTCGCAGTACTTTTGCGTTCCTGTCTTCTATTTGAAAATCGAGTCAAATTTTTTACGTACTAAGTTGAGGTTCTTCAAATCCAACGTGAAATTCATGCTATTGTGTGTATGTAAAACTTAGAAAGTTTCGGGAAACATCACAATAAAATTACAGGCTTTTGCTAATCGCTACCTTATATCTAATCAGAAATTGTGACCTAAAACGAGTCAACAGCTGTTGGATGTCATAATAAAGGAGCGTTCGATTGGTAACACATTGAAGAAGCGAAAAGACAACATCACGTAGCAGTGCTTCGAATGGAATCCTTAAGGTGTACGGCAAGTTGGAAGATCAAAGACAACGTGGAGATCAACAATCTTAGGCGAAGTAGTGACAAAGAAAAATATCTAGCTGCAAACCATGAAGAATAGAAGAGACTTATAGTCACGCTTTGCCCCGCTTGGGATTGAAGGAAACAATGATGGCAACTAATCGAAATTCTATTTGCTTTCGTTTTAACTAGACAGTCAAAACGGTGTGAACTAGTGCTGGATTAAGGTTGGGCTAGAAGGCGCATTTTCATTTTTATGAATAAATTTTTTTATTCATAAGTGATTCCTTTTTCAAGTTTATAGCTCCAGACCCCTTAATCTGGCGCTGAGGTGCACCAAAATGAATTCAATCCCAATGTCATGGCGTTACGAAATTTTTTCTGGGAATCAGCTCCATCATCTCTCTTCAGTATTGATAAAAAAATTTGATATAAGAATATCCTTACATCATCCATTTAGGCATAAAAAAATCCATTCTATATAAACATAAGTGTTCAAAAAACAAAATATATTCGGATATATTTCTTTTTAATTGATACTTCTAAAAAACTTTTATAAAGAACGTATAACCCTTGGAAAAATTGAATTCATTATGAATTAACCTCCAGTTTTCCAGTTCTCGATAAGAAGCGAAATATTTAGAGCTACGAAATGCGTTGTTTTTGTACATACAACACAACATACAATTACTACTCAATTCAATATTAACAAAACTTAAACATGTCATACAGTGACCGAATATCATGAAATCAAAAACAGAGCAACATAGAGACAGATTTTTACTTGATTGAAGACCCTCGAAAATGTGATCAGCACAAAACTCATCGAGTCAACTACCAGAAAGTGGCAAACAACATTTCACAAAACAAAAAAGAAAAAATAAATCAAAATGTTCCCCTAAATAAAATATCAAAAAAGAAAATTTTAAAGTGATATCGAAAAAATAAACTTAGACAGAAAAAGACAAAACAAAAACACCAGGTTAAGGTCAAGTTGCCAAAAATATTGTTTATATTGGAAATACACATATACGAGAAGAGATTTGCGTAGGACGATCTTAACTTGTCCGCAGTGCGAGTTCGTCAAAACAATCCAAAGCTTAAAAAGTTATGAGCTTTTACAGATCAGAGTTAAAAAAGGTCAATTTTGTGAAGATCGAGTTTCAAAGTTTTCAAATGTATGATACTGAATATGTCGATTTCATTTTCTGAAATACAAGCAAGTTAGATATAATACAGTAAAACCACAGAATCATTAATTTTTATGTTGGACGATGTTCTGAGCTCTACTGATAACTTTGCTCTGGCTCTGCTCTGGCAATATAAGTTACCTTTTTCTAGAACGCGTCATATGTACATGTATCCCAACTGAATTGTAAATGCAAAAATACTCAAAACGCTATACCTGTGAAATTTGACATATGGATGCACAAAAAATATTAATAAAAATAAAAATTTAATTTATTCTTAAATTTTTCTTCCTTACATTTCTTGAGCTCATATCGGTATTCCTCAAAAGTTTAGTATCCATAAAGTTTTTGATTACGTAATCCAAGCATAAAATTTAATATTCATTTAATTGCAGCATTTAATGTTTTAGTGCACGCCCTTTTTTTTTGTTTTTAAGAAAACTCGTTTGCTCTTTTACAGATCGTTACGGACAGCTTTATATTTTGTTAAGTTTTGATTAGGAATTTCGACCATTACGTAAGCGTGTTAGTTTTTATTTTTTTCTTAAGTCATATCACCATGATTTTGTAGTAATTTTTTTGTAATGCATTTTTTTAAATACTTTATTATTATTATTTTTCAATTAATATTAAATAAAAAAAATTAAAGTTTAGAAGAAAAAGAAAATAAAATTAATTTAAAGACTTTTAAGCAGCCCGTTTATAAACATTCAGACAGAGTTTTCGCCACGTTAGCGATCCTAGTCCGACTCTGTCTGAAGACTATGTGAAAACAGGGTAATGGCAAATTTGAAATCAAGGCACCACAAGATCGTATGATGATAGTGTGGTATGTATTGGTGTACATACGCACACACACAGGTATGTGCTTGACGAAAAATTTCCCCACACTAACACAGAGGACGCAGACAGGAGGCGGAAATGCATTTATGCCTATCTCACTCTCGCATGCGTTGAAACGGGGTCTCACTGTAGGACCCGCAAAACTGGAATATGAAATTTTCGAAAAAGGAAAGATTATTTCCAGTTGCAGGCATAGCCTGAAATTTTTATAGTAGGTACAAAAAAGTTATTAATAGAAAAAAATTCTTAAGGGAAATTTTTCAAGTAAACTTTGAGGTTATTTTCAATGAAGTTATTTTCAAATGAAATGATTTTTTTTATTAATATTTCTAATAATTGAACTCCAATATAGCGTTTATATAGTCGCCTCACTTTACTTATATTATTTACTTTTTTTTTTCTAAGCGAATTTTGCAACAAATTGTCCGTTAACACTGTTACACCACACAGCAGGACTACGCACAAAGAACTACCATAGGAATCCTACGTAGCGTTGTTCGTCAGCATATACAGATGGACCATTTTATGCTGCGAGCAGTTTAGCATAATTTCGATATTATCTTGCTATACGTGGCGTGTGGCACAGAAAGTGACAGCAGTAGTGTGGTGAAAAGCTTTCGTGTTTGTGGTTTGTAGTGGTGGGTCCTGCCGGACATGCGCTTTCATAAATTTGGCGAATTTGCCGCGCGTACATCAAGGCTTGCAAAGGAATGTTGTATTGTCCATAAAGCAGGGGTTGTTGGCAACAGTTACAATTTAGCTTGTGGGTGGCTCTTGGCCATTTTTTTTGAGTTGGTTCAAAAGTATGAGCATCTTCTACCTGCTGACAAGTTAAAATCCGGCCAATCTCGTTGAAGCAAAGGTGGAGCTACCATGGTCTTGACATAAATCTAAGGAAAAATTCAGTGTAGCGTTGACTTATGTATAAATGGTACATATAAGCATTACATATTTATTTTAAATAGCTTGGTATATTTATATATATATATATACGTAAATATGTATGCACAGTGTGTTTTGCTGATTTGAAATCTATTGTAAACAGATTTGGCATTTTTAATTATGGAAAATAACCAATATAAAACAAAGCATAACCAGTATTTTCAGTTCCTGAGTCGCGTCAAACTGTCATGGTATTTTCGTTCAGTGTTATTTGACATTTCATCTTGGAAAGACTTAGCCCGGCACAGCGTCTACAAGTTATTCAGCTGTATTACGAAAATCTGTGTTCTCCGAGGAATGCTACGAGGAATGTGTTTTGTGCGCATAGACCAACTTATGGTACCAATAATCGGCCTACCAAACGCACAACTCGCTTTACCATCGAAAAATTTTAGCCTTAATTTTCATATTGATTAAAATGCGGCCAAATAAACCAGAGAGTGTGTCCGTAATGAATCGAATCGGTACCGCTCTTAATAGCTTGGCTTGTCCGATGCAACAACTTCATTTACAGTACATAAGGATTTTGGTTTAAAAGCATACAAGATTCCAGTCATGCAAGAATTGAAGGCGGCCGACTTTCCGAAACATTACCGTTTCAGTGTTGAATGGCTTGAAGAAGATTCACTGTTTTCGACCAACATTTTTTTTCAGAGATGAGATCTATTTTTGTCTTAATGGCTACGTCTATAAGCAAAATTGCCATACGTGGGCTGAAGCTTAACTCAAAGACGCTCAAGACCTGTAATTGCATCCTATTATCTGAATGCAACGGTTTGACGTAGCTAATAGATTGGTGAAATCAAATATTTCTTCAAAAATGTGGTTAGACTATTTGCTATGTGCTACAAGCCCTGCTTGAGAATTATAATATTTTTTTACCCAATAATTTTAGAGTTCGCTCCACAGTGCATATATGGAGTATTGTATAAAAATAACTACAACAAAATCGCATTCGTGCGTAAAATGTTGTTAGCTTGTTGCCAAGTTTTGTTCAGATGCTTTGCTGTTGTTTTTAGCCGCATTCAGTACCCTGCTCTCTTCTGCTTCCACTTCAGCACTCCTTCGTCTCCAATCAGCTTGTGACTTTGCTTAGAATATTGACTTTATGTTATGTAGTTGTGTGTGTGTTGCTAACATCAGCGCTATGGCAGCCATTTTGAAATTTTTGTGTCTCTCATTGTGTGGGTATTGGTGTCATGGTATTAGTAACGCTGTAATGTTCAGTGAATTTATTATTTTTTCAATTTAACTGGGAAATATGTGGATTTTTTTTTGCGCTCATAACTTGTTTGTTTTAACGGTTCAGCATTAAAAATAGCCGAGGTTATCACTTCTATTGGCAAACATTTACGTTTTCGTTATTTTAAAGGTCAAATTTGACGTCCGACGTGAAATTATGCCACCATAAATGGTTCTATTAAATAGAAAAATATATTTATAACGTCATTAAATTTATACTTAAAACTAATTGATTTTATAAATCTTACAAAGAATTTTTTATTTGAAAATTAATTTCTGAACATAATTGACTGCATAGGTAGCTTAGACTCTGATCTAATTTATCCATCCCAATTCTAGAAAGTCTAACTTATATATATCGCTCATTCTTTCAAAAACTGCACACTTGGTTTTTTTACCTTTTTGAAATTTTTTTTTTAATATTAATGATGAATTAATTCCAAAAATTATGATGAATTTAGGAAGGATAAGTTAGAGTTTTTTTACTTGTAAAGCAATTAGTTTAAATAAATTCAACTAGTGACATTGGTTCAATTTGTCAAATAAGTGGAGATTGAATAGTTTGTTTCCAAATGACTCATATATGTTAAGAACATGCGAACGTACACTAGGGGTCGTGACGGCCCGATGAAGTCGTTAGTATCACATAGAGTTTTGAAGAAATGTGTGATGAAGAAATCGAAAAGGAATTCAATGATGAGCTACATACGCCTTTCTATTAGCACTATATATCTATTAACAAAAAATTTCCCATGGAAGGACACCCGCAAAAATAAATAAAAAAGTTACAAAGAACTAATAAAGTTGTTAGACATCAAACAGAAGCCCCCATGCCTTGCTTCCGTGAACTTTTTTCAAAATTTTAATGTTCGAGTAAAATGCGCTATTCCGATATCAAAAACTGTGGGAAAATTTTGAATTGGGGCGATTACTCATTTGTATATTCAAATATATCGTCCTGGTTATCGACGGTACCCGGTTATAGCCCCCGTAAACATAGTTCCTACAGCCATTTTGAGCAATATGTCCGTTTTTTCTTTCGGTCACAATCTCGATTTTTTGAGGGGCAATTACTTGTAAAAACAAACATAATCCCCAAAAATAGTAGGACATAAGGCGAAATAATTAAGGACATAATGTCCACAATAAAAGTAAACATAGCACCCAAAATATACTGCGCATAACACACGGACTTTTATGAAAAATTACTGTGGCTAGCGACGCACAAAAACATAAAATTTCTCTAGAGCTATCACCCATGACCATATCACCCATGAGTCCTATGTCCATCGTTATGAGTGATCATAATCCCCAAAACTTTTTTGGGAACTAAGACTGTTTTTCAGATGGACATAAAGTCCTGCTTTAGTTGCCACAACCAACTCCTAATCTAAGCTAAAATGAACTTCAATTCAAGAGAGAAAAAATCAGATATAGCTTCCTGCGTCAATACTTTTTACTTTATTGTATAATTATATTCTGCTCAGCGCCGGCTTAAGACTTTGTGGGTACCGGGCAGAAAACTGGAATAGGATCTCTTATAGCTAAGCATAAAAAAATTTCAATTTCAAAATGTGAAATATAATATTCTATCCTAAAAATGCCATAAAAATATAAAATTATTGATGACTAAGCAAATATAAATTTTATATTGATGGTGTGACAAAAAAATGGTCCTCGGATTTCGTTTCCCACAAAACATCCTTAAAAGAAAAGTTCATAAGTCACGCAACATCTTGCCATGATGGGGGACCACTTATCTCGAGGGTTTGGTACCTTATACGCTTGGAAAATGCCTTAATCATCTCTGAGCCCTCGTCTAATGCCCAGATAGCGCTTGCCTAGAGACGAGCCTGATATTTTACTTTTCTAGTTGTAACTGACTGGTTTAAGCGTAGAGTTCGTCAATACACGAGTACAATTTCTTATATCTCTCCTAAACATTTTGTGTGGCTTCCCTGCAAAAAACCATATGTTTTGTTCCTTTTAGTATGGCAAAGAAAACCCCTAGAAAAATTTCTACAAAATACTCAGAATGCACATTTCTTTATCTTTATACTAGAAGTCAAACGCTACTTTGTGTAGCTCATTATTCATATAACCCACGTTAATTCAATTCAACTGCACAATTTTTCACCTTAATTTTTCCGCTTCTTTTAATTCATCACAATCAGATGCAAAGCATTTCATTAAATGTCGCTGTTAAATGCCAGATAAAAATCTAAAATACTCTGAGGGTGTTCAACACCATCCATCCCTCGCTTTATCTCTTCATAGAAGTTAAGTGTCCTTCATTGCCAACCATAGAGGGGGATGGGGAAATTCCACTTTTTTTAATATATTCATTAAATCCATGCAAACGAGTCTTATCAAGATTCTCATATATACTGATGAGAGTGAAAAAGCAGAGGCTGAAAATCTTAACAAGCGGCAAATGCCTGCAAGTTAATTTAGCGTTATGAAGTTTTACAATATTAACTTTGTGTCCTTGAAGCCTGGGAAACGGTTGTCAAGGTTTTACACGCGCCAATTTACAGTGTGGGTTGGAGAAAATCAATTCAATGGAATTTATTTTTATATTACCTATCTAGCGAATTTATTACGTTACCATGTGAACATTTTCAGTACGAGTGAAGAATGCGTTTGATAAATTACTAAAGTTTCGTTTGAGAAATTAGAACTTTTATAAAAAAAGCACATATTTTGGACAGTGACGTCTACCAAATGTTGAGAGTCTTATGTGTGGTTTTTTTTCTTCATTTATTAATGGTCTTATTTGATATATATGTCGTTGTGGTAAGTGACCATAGACTGCTTATTATGTGAACATGGTTTTGCTATTACTTTAAATGGACAAGTTGTATTTTGTAAGTTTTTACCTTTGCAAAGGGGGGATGTTAGAAGTAATTTTTGCACAGTTCCTGTGAAATGAAGTCAACAGAATTAAATAAACTTAAAACAGATTGAAAAGTACCATATCACATGCCGGATGCAAGAGCTGTTAGCTTATTTGTCCAGATTTTAAGGCAGAAAAGTCTTGAATGGCTTATTTAATTTAAAATTGCAACATCGTGGCGGCTTTACCTGGACATTATTCTGATGTCATTTTTGTCTTCATGAAGCATACGTCTTCCACA
Source organism: Meiosimyza decipiens (assembly GCA_963680825.1). Taxonomy (NCBI): domain Eukaryota; kingdom Metazoa; phylum Arthropoda; class Insecta; order Diptera; family Lauxaniidae; genus Meiosimyza; species Meiosimyza decipiens. The sequence goes on from OY804260.1 coordinate 76,948,350, forward strand.
AAACACTACCACATCTTGTGGACAATTCAATACCACTTTTGCTTTTTGATTTGAATGGAAATCGGAACTTGACGACATCTGGTGAACAATTCAACATTGGAAATGATCCTGGCACACCAAATTTGCAGAGCACAGTAAAGAAAATTGTTGGTGAATTAACAAAGTCCTGCAGCTGTACAAAAGAACTGGTTTCGTTATTGTTGGCAAAAACGGAGAGTGCTAGACCTTACAAAACAGAGCGAAGTATCCTTTCGCTATATTACTTAGTTCTAGCATATCCTGGACCTGGACATTGAGCTGTCCGATATTTGCTAAATTTTCTTCAGAGCTTCTCGGGGTACTTAAATATATTTGTTTAAAAAAAAAGTTGCCCGGTGGAGCTTGTCACCAAGCACTTAAGGTAACTTTCATCAGGATTTATGAAAGATATTTTGGATTTTATTCTTCTGCGCTTAATGAACTTTTAAGAAACAAATCATTTGCACTGGACGAAATTGTTTCGAACCAACAAAAAAAACAATATGTGTTTTTATTTTAGGTGGACTAAATATGTAAAAATTATTTTTATTAATATTTTATCTTAATACGAGGGACAAACAATGATTTTGGTTTTCCATTTGGTGTACGAATGAACAATTGATTTGGTGGGAATTATTGGAATGCGCGAAATCAACACCTTTGAATGAGTTGAATTTGGTTGTATTCCTTGTCTTCTATGTATGTATGTATTGCGTTTCATTGATCTACGTAAAATAGTTGCAGAGATATAAAAAATGTTGGCCTTTCCTCATTTTGTAGGCGTGGCACTACCTATTTTTTTATTGAATTTTACTTTTGCCTCTCGTTTATATATAAATACCAAGTTTCATTTATCTGCGTCAAATAGTTTATGAGATATGATGAATTTAATTATCTTATATGGGCGGGCGTGGCTTTGTCCACTTTTTCCATACGAAATTAAGCTAATAACGTTTCACAATCTATGTATAGGAAACATATGTGCCAAATCTTATCCATTTGTGTTAAATAGTTGCTAAGATATAAAATAGTTGATTTTTTCTCATATTGAAGGCGTGGTATCGGTCATTTTTTTCATTGTACTTTACTTTTGCTTCTACCCTGTATAAATGTATGTACCAAATTTTGTTCATTTGCGTCAAGTATTTGATAAGATATTATGAACTTTATAATGCTTTTCTTTGGGGGACATGGCATCGTCCATTTTGAAAAGAGAGCTTATGTGCGAAAACAAGTTTTCAAAAAAACAGCTGTTAAAGATAAACACTCGTTATGTCTATTCGAATCGGCAGAAAAGTGGAAAATGATTTTTTGACACATAAGCCCTCTTTTGATATATCAGGTCACATAGACTTTGCATTTTTCCTTATGAAAGGGATATAGAGTAAACCACCCGAAGTAATCGAACAAAATTCAGTTCCAAATACTTTTTGCACAGTATTGCACACTCCTAACTTTTCACAATTTTTTTTAATTGTAATTTTTAGAATTTGTTACAACTTTGGAAGCGTTTATCTCAAGAAGTAGAAATACCAAAAAAATTTTCTGGTCATAGTGACCAATCTCAAGAACTTTTCACTCAGTACGGTTTCAGTGAAAAATTATATTCAGTTTAGGAAAAAAAGTGATAAAAGGTGATGTTTTGACTAAAACTGTTTCTATCATAAACGCAAAAGCTAAACATTTTCCGAAAAATCTTAAGTCAAAAAATATTTTAAATCATCCAAACTTTATGTTCAATTCAAATAAAATATTTTGACATTTTCTTTCAACATTTTACAAAAACTTTACGTGAACTTACCCGTGGTGGATAACATCTTGAGCTGCTATTTGGAGACGCCAAATGGCATTATAAAGTAATTGTTTCAACGAAGACTTTTTCGACCTTTGTGTCTCAAAAAACTATAATGTTCGGGTGGGATGGCTCTTTTGACAAAGACTGACTCATATGTTTATTTTGTATATGTAAATTACTCTACAGTATTATTAGCCTGGTGTTTCCCACTAAAAACTTTCTATTTCCTTACTGATATGTCACAGCTTATGGAAAAGAATACGGAGTTATCCGGATAAAAAAAACTTCTGGGCGAATAACATTTGCATCAAAATATTGAGCACTTTTGACATATTATGGTGATACGATTGTATTGGAGTGCTTGGAATTTGTATACCCACTGATAACAACTGTCAAAACGGTGGGTTCAAAAGGAACAAACGTACGACAAAAGCAAGTGAAAAATACGTAGCCTTCTTTTAGGCGCAACATTTTCAAATCACTTTTATAATGTACTTACAAATCTAAGAACTCTTAACACTTTGTTAGAAAATTCGCATGGGTACTTAAGAAACTTAAGCAATAAAATAATGTTAAGGAATATTGAAAAATATTATACAGCAATGGCCACGTATAGTCGCAAGACGCAAACAAAATTAGGACAAGGGTATCCATCTTGAATGGATGGCGTGCATGCAATAGATATTTGCTATATTTGTTGTTACATAATATGAATATGACATCATGATTAAATATCTGACAAGAATACAAATTAAATAATGATAAAAAGTAAAAGGATTAGATATTCCATGTATTAAATTTCATTTATCTAATTTAATATATTAAAATCTAGTTGATAATTAAAATACTTCTATTTTAAGTGCATTTTTCAATGTGCTCCAAACTCTTTAGTTAACACTTAAATTACACAATAGAACATGAAGCTCCTTTGATTTAGCCTTAATCCTTTTTTGACAAATCTGCAAAATACAAATATCATAAAATGCAAATTGAAACGAGTTGAGTGATTAAAACCATTAACGAAATTATCAGGATTAAATAGATTTTCCAGCATTTTCATGCATTCGCACATCCTTTTACTTAACACGGACAGAGTGAAGAATATGCCAACAATAAGCGTTATCCTTGCACTGCAGGCGAATACTTTTGCCTTCCTGTCGTGCGTTTCATGCTGACGTCGAACTAAATGAGTGAGGACAATACAATTTAGCGTAATTCTTTGGCTTCAATTAATGGTGGTGGTTGTAGGCTATAGCGCTAGAGCTAGGGTTTGGGTGTTGATTTTGATGTGAGCAAAATAAAATAATATACAATATAACATAATGTGAACCCCTTTTTCTTTCTTGTGGGTGTTATTGCGGAGACAGACAACCCTTTCGCTGTGCCTTTTACAGGAAGTTGGGTGAGTACGACGTACGCCGTCAAATCCATTATCACTCCAACTTCGGTGTTTTAGCGAAACAGAATACAAAGCTTTACAAAATCCCCTCTCAAAATTAATTTTAAGACTTTCGGTTGCTTTAAAAGTTAGTACTTTTTTTTAGAAAAAAAATGGAATGGTTCAAATTTTGGATGTTAAAAGGAAGTCCCAGTTCAACCATAAAATACACCATGTTGTTATAATAGCTAGTGCTTACCGTTGATAATGATTTGAAATCCATAAATTCGGGTCTTTATAAACACTTGTCTGATTGGGATTAATATTTTCATCACTTCGATCAGATCTTTTTTGGTTGTTTTTGTGTGTATGTAAGTCCTTATTGCTTTTATTTTGTCATCAAAAGTAGTATTTCCGCTTACTAAAAGACAACTACAAGAACTATTTAGTTTAAACTCTGTGTAAAATTTTTAGTTAAATATCCTATCACTGGGAGACAAATGCATAAGATTGCATTAAAAGCCGTATAAGCCATAAATTGTTGATTCATATACCAAGGATACTACAAAACCCATTAAAATGAAGCACGACATTAGGAATCAAGTAACCTTCAGAGCAGTTTATACCGAAAATTACCGATATTGCATCTGTAGACGTGGTAAGAAATGTGCTACGCCTACTAATTCGATTTCGTCATTTAGTTTCCAACGAACTACCTATCAATATATTTGATAGCTTTTGAGTACTCAAATTCAAATTTTTTAGCTCTCGAGTTTTAAATACTAAAATTCAAATTTTTGGCGGTTTCATAACCACGAAAAAAGTTTTAGATTTGAATTTTAGCTTTTCATACATAATATCCCCAAGTTTCATCAAAATCCATGAAGAAATTTCAAAAAAATAAAAGTAGAGGGAAATAAGTAGTTTTAATATGTAAAAAATATAATTTCAATTAAGACTTAAAACTTTTCTGATGCTGTACACTACGAGAAACTAGGGAACAATTGTACTTTAGGAGCGATGCTCCAAAAATTTTATTTTTTTTAGAATTTTTAAATTAAAAAAAAGTCGGTCTCTTTATGGCTTCCGAGATAAAATTCGTCAAAGTTTGAAAATTTCATGTACCCCCCGCCCTTGTATAAATAACTTGTGTAAAAATTGTTTTATTTATTTTTTATTTTGAGTATACGTATTTCTTTTACGAAATTGGTGATATTATATCACCAATCACTCTATAATATGTCCAACACCTCGGTTGCTAGCCTCAGTAATTTTACATAAAAGTAAGGGTAAGTGGGCGGCCTACGGCCGCAGCTCAGGATTTAAAACTCCCAAAAATCCAACATCGGCTTTGTGGTGGCCTTTGGCCGCGGATCAGTCTATAATATATATAACACCTGGGTTGCTAGCCTAGAAGAATTTCAAACTTTTTTCAAACTTTTTTACACAGACAGACTTTTTTTTCAGATTCGGTTTTAGGGGGTAGAGCTCCATGTTTCTAAAAAAAAGATTTTGGAGCATCACCCCTAAAGTAAAATTATGCCAAAACTAGATGGCATACTCTATTTTCGATGAATTATTGTAACTGTGCAACAAACCGAGAGAGAGAGAGAGAGTATAATATCTCGAATTGCCTCAGTTTCAAAAATGTCGTCATTAATAAATTTGTGAGCTTTTTGTTTTAAAATATTTTGCGTTGATCATATAATGTGCTTCATATAGGCAGGAACTTTGAAAAAATTGATAAAAAATTTGTATAACTTTTTTACAACAAAGTGCAGACATAGTAAGTCATATTTACGAGCATTATTGATTTCATATTCAGACCTTCTATAAAAAAAAAATAACTAAAAAAAATTTATTTATTTTGTAAATTTTATTTAAAAACTTTGTTAAATTTGTTGTTTTTTTTTTTTAAATATGCACAGAATTTAAAATTTTTCCATTAAAATTTAAGTTTTTTTCTTGCAAATCAGCAGTTTATTTTAGCTCCTCCTTTGTATAAATCAAATGTCCTTGTTTATATATAAAATTTTATTCAATTATAAGCACACATACACATACATACCCGTAGTTTAGTGCATTCAAATACACACATACTACCAGCAACACAAAAGTCACCTGCCTACCCTGCCGATGAGGATCCAACTGTGGGTTTGTTGATAACCCTCCTATTGCTGAATATCATTAACATTTGCATGGAGCGCTTAATATAAATTTAATATAAAAACTATGCTTGTGTATATGAAAGTAGCTTTCCAGCTTTGTATGTATGTAATTGTGGCATGAGCATAATTGACACTTTGAGAAGCTTGCGCAAGAAAAGCTTTTTCTCCTATTTTTTTGAAGCTACATTTTTTGGCGTATAAATAGCTTTGTTATGTCGATGGTGAATTCATCAATCCACCAAAATATCGCAAGGAACTTAAGGAACTGTAGCCGACGGTTGAAAAACAAATTAGCTTCAAAATTAATATGGAGACAGAAATTAAGGTGACATTTCAATTAAGAATTTTTTTTAGAAAAAATTTGTAAAAAATTAATTAAGATTTATGTTGTTAAAGTTATCCAAAACAAAATGAAAAATAAAAACACCAAAAACAAATCGATGAAAGCTAAACTGTCTCATTATATATCTGGATTCGTCTTGTTTCGTCTCTATTTTGTACGCCTAAAAGTATGCTAGTACTATTCATTATTCTTGTAAAATATAATAGCAATTTTTTGGTGTGAAACTTAAGGGCGAAACTAGAGGAATCGAGTATCATAATGAAGCAGAAATATCGTTTGAAGATGAAAATAAAAAATATTTTTTTTTTATAAAAATTGTAAAATTTTATTTATTCAAAATGGTTGCATATTTTAAGGGGCGAAGCCACGTAATTTTTGGCACTATTTGATCATTAAAAAACTATCCGATATCTTACTTTTACACTTAAAATTTTTTTAATATTTTTCTTAATGCAACAATTTATTTTGTTTTTATTGAAAATATGAGCGATTTTTCAAAATATTTTCTTAAGGCAATATAATCTTAGTAAACAATATTTAGAACCAAAATTTCTTAAACTTAAAAAGTCATCATGATGAATAATTGGTCAAAATAAAGATTGGCTATTGAAATACTGATTGCTATAAAACAAAAATAGCTGCTACAAATGTATGTTTTTTTTGTAAAAAATTTGTATTATTATATAAGGAAATAGTTAATGAATTTTTTTTCAGTGTACCACAACAACATCACTCAAATGACATCAATTTTCCTGCACATAAATACAGGCTCTTTTCTTAGCCATTTCCAACACCTTACGCATGGTTTTAGATCCTTATCATCGAAATTCGGCTTGCATATTTTTCTTTAGGTCTGAAATTGTTCTACTGGTAGATTTTCAATCTGCATGATGATCGAGGTGCTTAAGAATTACTGATCATGAATATATATTTTAAAAAGAAAAAAAATATTTTTGCAGATTTATTTTTGTTCCAACCATTAATGCATACATAGTTTTTTTTCTGCATGGCAGGTGCGACGCCCCGTTTTTCCAAACTCACTTACAGTTTGCCAACTCTTTGTTTCCTGCGTTCACATTGAGTTTAGCAATACTTACGTGAAGTAGACGCCACGCCCTCTACTTTAGTTAAAATCCGTTCCCTTTTTTTGCTGTTCGAATTATATTATATTATTTTGCTGCTTTACCTTAAACAACTTTCTCAGTATAGTGTTGTAGAGTTACCACGCCTACTTGTTGATATTTTTCGTTTCATTTTAGGTACATGCTCAGATCATTTGTAGTACTTACCCATTTGGAATCTCGTTGCATTTATTTAAATAGAACATTCGGTGCAGGGTTTCAAAGTTTTTGCTTATAAGAGAGTTATCACTCCCATTTAATTTCTCAAGATATAGTATAGTCAATGTTACAACAAATCGCGCACACTTTCTAATACCATTAATTTTTTTTTTAAATTTAGCTCAGTGTCTCTTGAGGTAAGCCCGAAAAAGTTAAGGGTTGTAAGAGAGGTAGGCGTGCTCATTAACAGATATCGCGCACTTTAAATTCCACGTAGAACAATTGAAGATGTAACCAAGGTACGAATTTCCAATAAATATTACTTCTTTGTTTAACGTTATCGTGATTTCTACAGACAAGCAGACAGACGTACATATTTATACGGACTTAGCGGGTGAAACTGGCCTTTGGCCGCTGCCATGGGCTTGGTATATACAACTTTTTTTGGAAGTAAATTTTGTAAATGTTTTTTATGGAAGTTTTTTTTTAAGGAAGTATTTTTTTCAGAAAAAGATTGGCGATTTTCATAATTTTCAAAAAATTTATGTCAACTTTTTTTCTCTAGAAAATAACAATTTACTATGATAATATTTTTCATTTAATATCAGGAAGTTTTCAATTTTATGCCCAATATTCCTTACTCACACTTAAAAATTTTATGTATATTTTACGACTTTTCATTTCTTTAACAATTAAGACAGTAAAAAAAAATATTTTTTTTAATACTATGATTTCATACCACCCTCAAAAACTTTTACTTAAGTAAATATCAATAAGAAATAAAAATTCGAAACAATCCATGTAATAAAATGCTCAGACATGAAAGTAAGCGAAAAAGTAACAAGTTTACAAAATTTACATATGTCAACAAATAAACGTAGACTTATCCCCTTTTAACATCTACCACTCACCCGAATAATTCAACAAACACTGGAGAGACGACGCTAAACAAAGCGGCATAGAAAAAATCAAAATTGAAATGTTAATTACATGCAGCAATAAAACCACAACAAAACAAAAGCATCGCTTTCGAAAGAGTAACGCCCCATGCACTTTTTGTTGAACTATGTAAATTGATATTTTGAAAATGTAGAGCTCGACATTAGTTTAAAATACTTACGGTGGTACATCGGATTGTTTACCAATAGCTACATAGAATAGACAGCGCTATATTTTACATTCGAAAATCAAATAAATTTATGCTCCCTCATTGATGTGGTGGCAACTCCCATGTGTAGTTGTGTATCTTCCGGATTGTTTTATATGATTGTTTGCTGATCTCTTGATCGAAAAATTATATGCCTGGAAGTTATTTGAAAACAACAAAATCATAACAACAACAACAACCGGCACACTCGCAGCAGTGCCCGTCAAAACAAATACGTACAACATTGTTGCTATATTAAAAATCTTGAGAGCATATTTATTAATAGGGGTTGCGATGTTTGTTCATTAGTGTACCGATTACTTTTGTTAAAATATGAATACCGACTCATATCTGCCTGGGAATATATAGCAGGGTATAGTACCGTTGTTCTATCTTATAGATCGAATTTCAGAGCTAGGGCTGCCTTGTGTGCCAAGATATAGCGTATTAAATGTGGGTGGTGCTAAGTCTGATTTTTCAAACCAGTCCATATCTTGCAAGATGCTTGATACAGTTAATGTACAATCACACATGAGTTAGAAGCAAACCTACAAAGTCGTATAGGCCTCTCAAAAAAGGAAAAATTAAATCTTAAATGGTAAAAATTAAATTTTTTTTCTGGGAGAAATTTTGTAACCTACTTTTTTATTTGTCATTATTGAGTTCCTAACAGGCCAGGTCAATCCCGATCACTTGGTAGCGCTGGTTAGCATATGTGAATTATTCAGAGGCTAAGTACTATACCCCTAGCCTTTCGACACGGTGCCATTTTAAACTTGCACACTGTGTATTAAAAAACAGAATTATGTAATTGATTATCATAAACATCCATTAAAAAACCGATTACTCAGAAATTTTGATATACTTCTCTTTTGTCACAACACTAGCCAACCTACTGCAAAGTAATAATTTAGTTTATGGCTTTCTATTAAACTCTCCGCGCGCGGTAAATGCTGAGATTCCATACTTGTTGTTGTTGTTGTTGTTGTTGTTATTTTTATGCTTGCAGCAGCAGCAGCATCAGCACCCCCATAAGCGACAGGTTAATAATGATATAAAATGTGCTCGCCCAGAGCGTATACAAGGGATTATACTGCGCGCAGGGTTGGTAAGTGGTTTCGTTCGTTGGCTTTGGCTGCAGTCACCGTATTAGAGCGTAGACAAATTTGAAATTTCACTTTTATGCCATGGACTAACGCTGATGAGGTGTGAACACACCATAAAACTTTATGCTTATGGATTGGGGGGAATACTTTCATCCCAGCAAGATTTTCTAACTCTATGGTCTTATTCACTGGTAGCACACTTGATGTTAATTGAATTTTTTCGGTTATAAATAAGTTTTCAATGTGTTGTTAGAGGAAGTAATTGTGTTTGTGACTGGTTACTGAAATCATCTACAAAAGGTAGTAAATTAATTAAATATGTGGCTGTTGATAGATGATGAATTCAAGTTTTTAATTCAATATGAAATGAGAGAAGCTCTTAAAAGTTTCAAAACATTTTAGGAACTATGAAAAGCCTTTTAAAAATGTCTGTCAAAATTTTATCTAATGTGTCAGTTGATTTTTATATGAAAGCAAACAGCACTTTTTTCATGCCAAACTCCTTTCAAAGTTTTTACTTTCTTTTTTACTTAGTTTATTGCATACAATCGCATCCCATTAACACCAATTTTGTGTGCTCCTCTTCATTGAAGTGGTCCAACTGTCTCGCCACATTAAAAGGATTTCCCAGAAACGTGATGTTAAATTTTTGGTCGCTTTAAGCTAAAACGTGATGGGTCTGGGCACTGTCTGTGTAGGAGAAACAATTTAAAATTTCTTTTAATAAATATTTTCTCTAAACAAAGACGTGGCTGAGTAGTAAAAACTTAATTTGGTCCTTAAACCTTCTTTGGCCTTGTACTATTTAAGGCATGTCTCTCGATTGTTATTTAGTCTCTTATTATGTCCAACACTCGAGGTAGCTTTATTTGCACACTTTCATTTTCTAAATTTGATGAGTGGAAAGATATTCTATGTCATGTTTGGGCTTTCACCGACTTTTTCGATGCTTTTTGTTATTTTTCGACTCGAAACAACATTTGCCGTCTTGTTCAAAGTTTTACGAATTTTCCAACATTTTTCAATAACTTCCAACTTTTTTCAAAATTTATCGTTTCCGTATACCGATTTTCAGACTAAGGTAACTCTCTCAAAATAGATCAGAAGTCGAAGAGTTTCGCTAGCATGTCGAACTGTTTGGTGGTGAATGGCAGATATCATTTGTATGGGCTGAAACTTTCCCATTATGTAAGAATAAACTTTTGGAGCCTTTGCCTACTGCATTCCATATGTAAATGCGCTCGCTGTTATCAAAGGCGATACTGTATTCAATGTAACGAGGCCTGACACTTATTTATCTTCTCCACAATGCGCGACAGTATGAGGGATTTTTTTCTGAATTTGCTTTTGTAGACGACTTCTTGAGCAACTTTTCTGTTTTCTTCATTACGAGTAGTATCACTTTTTATTTTTTAGACCCAAGTTGTTTGGGTCACGTTTTATTTCTTTAAACTATAATACTCTGAATGATTTTGCCACACTTTTTTTTTATATTGGACGGACTAAGTTTCTATTGTCAACACGTACCTGTAATTATAGCAAATATACAAATAAAAATGTTGTTACCATGATTTTCGTTCATTTTAATATGACGCTTGGGAATTCTTTCGTATTTCAACATATTTCTATGTTACTTTTGCCTTTATCTTTAAACCGTATAACAAAGTAGAGTTCGTGACTTTGGCAGAAACACTTGTTGCATAGCTTACATATTCGTATAACGCAAAGAAAAATTCAGCATTCAACAACACCACTTAAAGGTGTAACCCCCTCAGTCGTCTGTGTTGAAATTCCGTGTGGTGTTGTGTGTCCTTCGTGGTTTCTGGAAAATGTGGTGTTAACGTGCTTTATCAGGTAATTGCTGAGTCTTATAAGCAATCCAAGAGACTTAATAGGCAACTACTTGTTGGATTTATTAAGTTATGTTGATGAGACGGACGAAAGCAATAAATATTTGCCTTGGGAATGAAAATGAATAATGGATAAGATGATGATATTATTATTGTCATAAGGACATCATTAGCTTGTAGAAAAGAAAATTGCTTTATTTGCGTAATTTTTTTCAAATAATTGCTCATTTATTATTTTCTCAAATGTATTCTATAGAGCAGACTTTTCGACCTATGGAATATATATATGGACTTCTTCAATATTTTTTCAATATTTAACAATATTTTCAGCATTTCTTGACCTGAGCAACGTTTTCTGATTTTTAAACATTTGGCGACTTTTTTTACGTTTTGATTTTTACAATATTTCTTGATTCGTTTTAGGATTTTATCAACATTCTTCGACCTTTTGAACATTTGTCATTTTTTTTTTAAATATTCTCATTTTTCCAGTTTCTTCAACATTCCTTGAACTTTTCAATAATTTTTGACATTTTCAACTTTTTGTACTCTAAAGCAATGAAACGTCATTAAGTTCACACATCAGGCCGCCTGTGCTGCTTTTTCATAATAAAATATGACTCATTTGCAACTAAAAATACTACGATCTAATGAATTTTAAAGTGTCAACTTTGTTAAAAAAAGACTGCAACATAAACATTTTTATCCCCTTTATTTTATTTTTGTTATGGTTTTTATTAATGTTGCGGCTACCAGTTAACATTCAAAGTAACGCTGACGCAACAACGGATATGCTACCACTTGCTGTTGAGAGAAAAGCGCAACCATCAACACAAAATTACAAATCGCTCTCCAGGGGGCGTCCTTTTAAAACGACGACAGTAGGTGGCAGCAGTGGGTGGCATATTTTATTTCTTACTCGAAGAAAAAAAAAAAAAGCGAAAATTATTAAGCAGCTCAATGGCAACGCTTTGAAAATGATACCGAAACTGAAGAAGCTGCAAGCGGGGATAATCAATAAAATTGTTGAATTTTTTTATTGCTTCATTTGCATATATTGCCTTGTTGTTGTACTTGTATTGTCTTACTGTCTACTTGTAATACATAAATATACCGATATAGCTAACTGTATCTCCCGTGGAAATTGTTTCGTCCTTTAGCAAATTTGCTTACGTTTGCGAAAACATCCTTGAATTGTTTTATTGCTTGCGTACATTTAAGACGACATGAATGTCGCTTAATCCAGTTAAAAGCCTTCGATTACAAGGTTGTCAAATAGAGGAAGATATTACTGGGGAAGGGGATCATACGCGTTTCGAAAGCCAGCTGAATGTTCAAATAAATATAACCAAAAATATTGAATTTTATTATGAAAATTTGACATTTTGAATAGTAATTTTTAAAAAAAATATCTATTATTGTTTCAGAGGTATGTGCCTTCAAAGTCAGTTGAAATTCAGTTAGCAAATTGCAAAGGACTAAAACAAAAAACAAGCAGTTGCAGTTCCTTACATTTTTTATCACCAAAAGTTCTTAAAAAGTATACTGTTCGCAGTAGAATATCATGCTAAATCAATGTTGACCCATGTATTTGAACATGATATATATCTTTGCTTTATGCTCAAAATTATGCTAAAAAAATCTTCATTAAATAAAACAAATAAGTAAAGTTTTGGCTCAAGTTTTTTTTATTTAAAAATATATTCAAAAATTTCTTTATAAGAAATGAACATTTGATTTGGTATATCTAACGCTTGTTACGGAAACTGATACCTTTGAAGCGACCGCCACTTCCGGGCTCACCAAGAGGGATAATTACAACATTCTGGTACCACCGATATACGAGTATACTATTCCTAGCAGCTGGTCTAAAAAAAAATCGATTGTTTTCCTGTAGTGCTGCTTTCAGCTTACGGTTACCATAACACCCTCCACTTTTTTTTGAAAAAATATGGATATATTATTCACCGAGGTGATACAACATGTACATTTTATAGGGTGTAGTTCACGCTGATATATATAACACGTAGATTTTTACAAACCCGTACACTATTGCAAATTACTGGCTTGCAGTCTAAGTACCGATAGCACTTTGTTCGAACAAAATGCGATTCATTATAATTTTTTTCGAGCAGAGGCGTCAATTCAGTAGGGCTGGGGAGGGCATTGGCCCCTCCCAAGGATCTTATACTGGTTATTATTCAATACATTAATTCAATAAACCTATCTTAAAGTGGTGAAACCATTATACACGTCCCCCCCCCAAGATTTGGTGAAGTGACGCCACTGCTTTCGAGTATCCTACGGGAACTCGTGGAGGATCAATTTTATTATCCATAATCGAAACAAAAAAAGAGTTAGAGGAGATATTTTCCACAACCACTAGAACTCTCAGCCCTTAATCACTAACCTTATTTTCACCATGCATGTTACTAAGCTTAGTCGTTTTGACGACACTTGAAAGAATTCATTTTTTTTTTCATAAATTTCCAGAAATGAGTAGTGTTTCTGAATGTTTTTTAGTTAATAGTCGTTTCATATAAAAATATTATGTAGAACATTTTTTATAAAAATACTTTTAATTTCAAATCAAAGAAACGTTGGAATAAGTATATAAGTATTTTTGAGATGAATCGTGTCTTTAATTGTATTTAGTAAAATACTACTTCTTAGTGGAGTAGATTTGGCCCAAAAATCCATCATTAGATGATGCCATATGCTATAAAGAATTTGTTCGTCCATATGCACCCTGTAAGTTTAAGCATGTTCGCTACAATTGCTGTTTACTTATATACAATTGCGTGAATTTCACTTTATTTTCATAGCATCTAAGCTTACTTGTCACGATATTCTTATTACATTTCGTTCCAAAAATATTTTTGAGATTTTACTCCCAAAGAACAAACAAAAAACAAGAACTACTTCACAGCCATAAATAAATAATTATTGTAAAAAATTTCAAAAGAATATTGAAGAAATTAACCCCTAGAAATATGCAAAGTTTTCACGACTCAAGCATCAAATATTCAATTTCATTTAATTGAATTTTTTATTTGCAAAAGCATCCTAAATTAAATAAAAAATGGAACAGAATAGACGCGTCTAAGCGTTTTCTTTTTATTCAAATTACAAGAAACTTTATTGAAAATGAAGACACAAAACTTATTGATTACCCGCGATAAAATTACAAACACAACAAAATTAAAACATTTGTTTAGAGTCTCAAAAAAAAAACGCTAACAAATACGTGACTGTAATATTGATGCTTTTTTTTACTTGTTATATGATACAAAAAGAAAACTCTTGTTTCTTTCATTTTTTTATACGAAGCCTAAAAGCATGCAAAAGGCAAATAATTTAAATTTCAAGATTTGAACAAGCAAAGCTGTAAGCTGTTGCTGTTTCATAGCTTTAGGCTGCTTTTTTCAATGTTATAATCGTTGCTTTGAATCAAAATAAGCTCAACAGCTGAAAATATATGAAAGTTACTCTTTATATCACAATTTTATTATTCCCACATAACTTAAAATTAAAAAAAATAAAACTTAATTTACCGAGCGTTTTCACGTTTTTATTGAATTTGTCAAATGATAAATCTTAATTTACACCTGCATCAAATGAATTGCCCTCTCAATCCGTTTGGCAATTTGTCGTCGCCCAGGGAGGTTGGCAACACAGTTTTAAATATTAAAGACGCAGCATTTTCACCAAACAAAATTCCCATAATACCCCGTATTTGAAGTTTACTATGCGTAGACTTAGTGCACAGCGGGTGAATGAAATGCAAAACGTGCCAAAGAATTTTATTTAAGGATTTTTATTTTCACTTCTGTTTTTTTTTTTTGTTTTCTTTAAGAAAGTTCTCTGCAGTTTCATTTCAATTTGTTTTGCATTTTCTATGCTTTTTGTTTGCGATTTTCTTCATTTGATATTTGCTGTTTTTATAGCATTTTCCATTACTATTTGTTGTGGTTTATTTACATTTTCTTCACACGTTTTCGCACTTGGCATTCTTATCGCAGCATAACAGCGTCAGGAGTTCCAGAAGGAGGGTGAGTATCGAAAGTGGAATTGACAACTGCATGGTAGTTGCCACAATTGGCAGTGAGTAGGCAACAAGCGAATGCCTTGTTGTAGTAAACGATTTTGTAAAAATTCGCCACGTTTATAATGCGGACAGTAGTGACCATTAGGGAGGTACTATTTAATATAAAAATTTCATTCATTGAGAATATCTTATAACATTAAATTATTTATTACTCGTAAAGCTGAGTATTGCATGATAGTCCTCAGCTAATTGCTTCAAGAAATGCAAATTGATTTGTAATCGCAAACTGAACAGTGCGTTGTTATTGAAACATCTGCTGATCCCTCATTACCTGTCCACAAAAATGGCGATTGAGCTTTTGTTACAATGATTTACTTAAGGCGACAACGAAGTATTTCTACATTTAATATGAGCCTCCTATGGATGCAGGGTTGCCAAGTGACCGGTTTTGATCCGGTTATGCCTGGAATTTTGTGTAAAAGTCGGAGGTCTGGTAAGAATTCAAAATTTTCTGAAATTGCCGGGAAATGAAGGATTTTTGTGACATGGAGTTCAAAGTTTCATAAAGCGAGTGAAAAAAAAAGTCATCAAGTTCTTCGTACACCAAAATTGAAGTTGTTATGAATTATTTTTTTAATATTACTGACAAAACAAAAAAAACTTTTACGGTTTGAGATGGCTTTTTTCAACTTGGCAACCCTGTGTGGGTATAATATCCAGAAATCACTTACAAAATCCTGATTGTTGATTTCGATGTTTACCGTCGTTACTACGAAATTTTATGCGACGTTGAAATACTCATCAGTGATGGCGTACTGGAATCTAGAAGAAAATTTCCAGATTGCGTGCCTCATATTGATGTGGGTGATGGCAGTATCGTAGAGATGTCGTGTTCTATATAATCTCGATCTCTATCGTGGATTGGATTTGTGTTTTCACCATAGTCCCAACAACAGTCTCATCTTCTTCGCATAGCATAGCGCTTAAGGACTAAAGGAAATATACATTTGGTCACTCTGTAGCTACTTTAGGCATCTCTTCTATGACCATTTAGTTTTGTAGGAATAGTCGCAGACTGTAATTTAATACCAGCAAGATTATCGCTGTATCAAGCAAAGAGCTCTTATTGTTCCTTATCTTCAAGTGTTCCGGAACCTAGTAAAGTCACAGACTTGTCTACTCGATTTATTATTTCACGTGGTTCTTTGTACGATTTTCAAATTAGTATGTACCACCCTATTTAAAAATCATTTTAGAAATTTTTTCGCATAACATGGTCAAGTGTTATTACTCCCTAGCAGCACATTTCAATTAGCTAAATGCACATTTGGGACAAACAGCAAAGGACACCACTTACTTTCTCAGATATACAACGTTGTTGACAACACTCCGAGTTCATTGTTCAGCGAAGTCGGCTTTTCATTTTTCACTGTCTATTTTATATTTTACTTAATGTTTTTAGTTTTTTTTATGCACAACTAGTGTTGCAATTTCATTACGTAAAATATATAAAATTCTTTCATTTTGAACTTACATTTTTTCGTTATTTCTCTCAAGTGTTCAAGTATGTTGTCCAATGTGCTTAGGTTGGCAATTACAAAAGATTTGATGTTGTGTTATATTGCCAACATTGCTGGTATTTGTATGATGTTCTAAGTGCACTTGTCGACCACTTTTATGGCAATAAGGAACAGAAGATTTCCAAAATATCGGTGCTTTTAGTATAATTGTGCAATTGTATTACAATTTGATGATATGTCTGTCAAGTGCTTTGTGGTATTTTGATATTAGGGTAAGAAAGTTGGATAGGTTGTATTTATTGTAGTATAAATTGATGTTAAACTGAAGATAGGATGTAGACAATAGGAATTGCAAGATTGCAGTTCAAAGTTTGTCAAATTGACTTCAACGCAATTGCAATCCAATTTCAATCCAACCCAATTTCAAGCTAATTTTGTTTCAATTTAACTTCATTTGACTTAGAAAGTATAGCACTCTAAAATTAACACATCTCTCTATTTGAGAAGTAATTTTAAGAAAAAAGCTTTCAAAACTTTATCGACGAAACATATTTCGCTATTATCCCATACCTATAGCTATTTTTTTACATAAAAACCTAAAGTTTTTGTACGAAACATTAATCAAATAAAACCTCTGGGTTTTTCAACCTAAACATAATATCCGTTTTAAAATCATAACTTCATTGTAAGGCATACGAACATCTTCCTTTATTGTGTACTGATTGTGTAGATTAAAACGTGTAAAGCCCTAGGAAATCATATCTATCAAAAGTTACCAAATATATAGTCATGTGTGTGTGTGATTTTTTTTTGTATGTTTCCACATTACAGCAGATGCATCACTATGGTTTCTTGATTTCTGCTGTTGCTTTGGCCAACATTAATAGCTTTCGTCGGGATGTATAACGGATATGACGCCATAACAACGCATAATCATATCACCTTCCGCACGATTTAACCGAAGCCCCTGTCTTGTCTGCTAACTGTGTGTCTCGTTGGTAGCCTGATTGTCTGATTGTACTGAAAATGATTTTTTTTTTTTTATTTTTTCGTTAACTTCCCAACAACTGAGTGAACACTTTATGCGTGAAACACAAAATTATTGCTATAAAAGTCCATTTTTGTTGTTGTTGCTTCCATCCTTTGTTAAATATTTTGCTGATTATTGAGCTTAAGTAGAGAGGAAAAGCATTTGGAAGCACCGGAAGTGCAACCATGACGAAAAATCTGATGATATTCGTTTGTTGTCTTATTTGTGTTTAAGTTGTTTTGCAAAGATTTTAATGCGATTGTGAATGGAAATTCATTAAATCTGTTTTTCTTAAGTTGAGCTTGTGAGGAGTATTGGGGCACAAAATGCTATAAATGGATATATAGTATTATCCATGTCGTAATGTGATTTAAGGCTCAGGACATCTTGCTTAATGTTACAGATTATAGTTGAATTGGTGATTGTTATAAAAAGACTTAAGTCCAAAAATTGGCCATTTTGAAACAACATCATCTTAAATTTATCTAAATATCGACACTGACTGACCCTTGAAAGTCTTTCTAACATGTTTAAATGTCAACCAAATTTTTTATCTACGTGTTTAAAGGAAAAGGACTATCAATGACTGATAATGATTGATTTTCCTCACGTTTTCGATTTATGTACAGCTATATATAACGCGGAGTTGCTACACGGAAGCAACCACGTACGGTAGCAATATTTCCGAAAAACTATTAGACTAAATCGAATCTGAATTGAATGTTTAGCAGGATATCTTTGCTTGTAAATAGCCTGAAAATATCGATGTATCAACGGACGCATGCAGAAAATTTAATTCCAATAATTGTTGTGGAGCTCCATTTTCTATTGAGCAACTCTTCTGGGCAAAATAAAATAACAATTTGTTGGTTGTTGCTGGCCAAATAGAAAGACACACAACATCGCTAGAAACTATTCAAAGACATTTCGAATAGAAAGTTGTTATACAAGCAAGCGGACCTAGGGATTTTGGAACCACGCTCATTTTTTTTTGTTCAGAAAAAGCTGAAAACTTCAATCTTTCAACAACTCAAGTTTATCCCAAAGGAACCGCGTAGATGCTGTTACATATCGACCAAAGCCTCGAATCCATCTTTGACATTCTAAAAGCTTTTTGGTGTTTTAAGGAACAGAGAATTTTTCGTTCAAAAAATACGTTTTCTGACGATTTGAAGCTCAAAGTTTTAAAAAACAAAACATCGTTAGTTACACGACAGCGAAATTGTTGGCTGTGGATTCATACGAGTACAAAAGCTTATAATATGGGAAATATGCACGCATAGATTGTACAATTAAAAATTAAACTTACAACTAGTAGATGTAAATATGCTGCGAATGTAGGTGTGGCACTACCTAAGGAAACTAAAACCCTATGTTCGAATAAAAATTTAGTTCAACGTGGATAAATCTGCCTCCTAACTTATTAGCATATTAGGGAAAATTGGGCACGTTTCGCCAAGAGATTAGGACAGAAAAGTGCCACGCCTACTTCTAAGACCCTCCTACTTAGTTTAACTGTGCCGTGTGTGGAGTTTTTCGTTTGTGGAATGAATGGTAGTGAATGGTGAAGCTTTAAATTGTGAACCCATTTGCTTACACTTGTGAACTGTTTGGAGCTATAAATAAAGCCGTAATTTTTGAAAACATTATCTCACTGCTTTCATACCTTATACTAACAATTAGTTGGAGAAAACATGCACGATGTGGTAAGCGAAGGTGTAACGCATAAACGAATTATCCACATCACAATGATGAATAACAAAGTGTGAAATAGAATCTGTAAAACAACAGAGATCATGGTCAAATGGTTAGGGTTGTGACCCCATTACTCAAAGTGCGTGAGTTTGATAGTCGTTCAGCCATTTTCTGAAAAATATTTTTTATATTGATGAAAATCTTATGCACCTTGTAATGCAAAGAATCATATACTACTTTTCCTCTGAATACGCTTAATTTTATAAGTCACTTATTTCAGTAACTATCAACTGTATCTTGTGTCAAATAAGGCTCTTGATCAGGATGTATTTAAATTAATGTAAGGCATTTTGAACTCAAGCATACTCGTTGTGTATGCTGCGAGATGCGATTCAGCTCGACTCGATTACGTTCGGCTGTTTTTTTGAGTACATTCTGTTCTTCCCTAATATCTGCTGGTGAAGTTCACGCACACATTCACATGCATTGGTGTGAGTTTGCCTAACACTGATTTAAATAAAATTTCGATGAATTTGAAAGAAATAAAACTAAAAACATTTATAGTAACTGACTCTGTTTGATTCCCAAAAACCTTTGAATTTTAATTTATAATAATACAGGTTTATTTTTCTGTCCATCGGCATTGCATCCCATACCTTCTCTCACCATTTGCCTTATACATTGTCTCTGTCCATTTCCCGCCATAATGAATCTAATCACTTACGCTTGAGTGCATCAATTATGCTTCCATTTGACAAGCGTAACAAAAGCTAAAACACTCGTATGTCTGTGAAAATTTGTTTGCATCAACGTAATGAAGATAACTTTATGATTTTTACCCCACAAGAATAAAGAGGGTAAAAAATTTCCCCCTTAGTAACAAACAAGCCATTGAGTAAAAACAAAACGATGGAAAAGACCATGACGATGACGATGACTATGACTATGACTATGACGATGATGTTTTTGATGACTATCTTAAGCTCAATCACGTGTTTGCTGCAGCTGAGTAAGAAAACGAAATTCAAAAGAAGTAGACAACACCATTCCACGTTCCATGAGGCTAAAATTGTAATCGATCTGTTAAAAGAAACAAAGCAAAAGTGGTCTGTATATATATAAATATATATTTGGTGAAGCTCTTCGAAAGTAAATGAAAATTTATTCATCAAATTTCCCCCAAAATTCTTCCGTGTTCATCAATATTAGAAGAACTATTTCCACAAATTTTCAACCAAAAAACATTTAATATTTTTAAAACAAAAAATTATGGAAGCTAAAACTTTCTGCAACACCGAAAAACCACAGATTTTATGTTCATTATGGAAGCCACAAATTTTCAAAGTTTTGTAGCTTTTTTTTGAGGTCATTTAAGTCATCTCTGTGAAAACCCAAAATCACATCACAATAAATATCAACTTACAAAATGTTCCTATTTGTCTGGTTTTTTTACACAACATCCAACATCTTAAAGAAACTCAATTAGACAGTCTGTATGAGGGGCATAAATTTGATTTGAAAATGCTGATATGGCAACGTGGATGGAAACACCCACTTGATGAACAAAGCAGCAGGAGCAGCTTTGGCATTGATATGGTTGTCATTCATGTCCTCTGACTTATTCGATCAAAGGAATTTTTAATTGAAATTACGTACCTTTGCTTATTTCTTATGCAGAAAATTGTTCTTTTCCGTCTCGTTGGTCGCTAATGAAAAATGGTGAAGAAGCTGAAGTGATTTTCTTGCACAAAAGTTTCAATTACGCTCCTGTAAATCGAAGAAATTGAGGAACTTCTATGGACAAATATTGTAATCGTTCATTCCGAGAAAGTGCTTTTAATTAAATTAAAATTCTATTTCATTCTTAATCGAAGAACATGCAGAAATTTTGTTAACTGACTTATGAGGCAGATCAACCGCTGCTCAACAATTAACTTCATCCAACATCGTGATCCAACATCCAAAGCCTAGAAAAGTTAGACTTGCAGAAATACCATGCCGCGCTTTTCTTATATAATAGATCCTGCAGACATAGCGAGATCTCTCGGTGGAGCATAACCTCGAATTATGGCCACTATCAAATATTTCTAAGTTTTGTTTTCCGAATTTTGCTAACAAGCCTTGGAGAATTTTATATGAAATACAGGAACAAAATTTTAGTTTAAAAAATTAAAGATCAACGAAATCCATTTCCAAAAAATTCATTATATTGAATAGCAGTTTCGGCTACGTTTCAAAAATCTTTCATATTCATTTCAGAAAGCTTCAGCAATATGTTAATATCCGTCTTTTGATTGCTTTTGAAACGTTTCCGAAACGTTACTGAAAGATTTAAGAGAAAAACAACAAACTTTTTTCTTATCGTCGTCACTTGCGCTGATATTTTATTACTATTACGGTTTCATAATTTATAATTCAAAATGATGACACAGTAAACTATACTTACGGCCGGTACACACTAGCGATCATGTTTGAAAATTTTGCACAAATTTCTCTTTTTTGCGTGTGTGACCGCTCTTTTTCGTAAGCTACTCGTATTTTTGTGTTTTAGTGACAGTCATCTACCATATTTTTTTTTGGACTGATAAATTTTTGACTGGCAAACATTTAATAAAAAATAAGCCTGGCAACACTCACACAGTTATGTTATATGTGCTGTAAATGCAGTTAACATAAAAGTAATGTTGAATCATTCAACATTACTGAGATTTCATAAGAATAATTCAGTATATAGTAAATGTGGAACCTTTCAGAAACACTGATTTCATGATTTCATGATGATTTCATGTGAAACATTTTTTTCAAAATATACAAGAAAGATTTCCTTTTGAATATTTAAACTGGTAAGTTACTTACTATTTCTGAAAGTTTCTGAAACGTTACCTGCCGATTAAGTAGTTGGCTATATTAATTAGCAGGCCTTGTAATAGACCATCCAGTACATCATTTCAATTTTGGTTTACTTATCAATTTCGAAATAGTAGAAACCTTAAGGTACGAGCTTCTTGTTAACTATCAACCCATCCCAATATACATATAAAAAAAGAGGGACTCAATTGCAACGAATGATTGAAAAATGTTACGTAATTCACTTAACAGCAACATTAGGAAGATTAATACGTTTGTTGTATTTCATACATACATCTAACCAACATGCACTCAAAGTCTTGACTTTACTCAGATTTTTTCTGACGATATGAAATCTTTGATTTGATTTTTCGCCTTTACTCGAATTCCTTCAGCGATAAGAGAATTTTGCACAAAACAATGTTATCCTGCAAGCAGACAAAAACAAACCCATAAAAAACTTGACAAATATATAAACTTCAAGAATAACAGGAGAGAATTAAAAGGTTTTTTTTCTTCTGTTTCTCCCGATGTTATGTGAAACCCCCAATCGATTTGTATAAAGAGGGAAAACTAAAGCAAAAAAACAACATTCTAAAAGTAACAATAAAATGCGTAACGCTTACCACACACATGTTGGATTTAGGAAAAAAAAAAACAACAAACCATGAAAAAAACATTGCAAAAAATTATTCCTTTTTATATCCTTGAGAGAAAAAAAAAAAGAAAAGATGCGAAAAAATGGGTTCAGTTTCTTAAAAACTCATAAAGTTGATTGCTGTCGTTGCGGATGCTCGATGAAACGTACAGACGCATACAAAGTATGTAGACATGTTTGCAATCTCTTATGCCATAGGTACCCACTGTAAAATAAAATGAATTTTCTGATTTCGGTTTCAATGATTTTTTTATTCCTATGTTTTTCATTTTTTCATGTTTCCCTGTTTAGAGTCACCCAACGAAACACCCACAAAATCGTAAGCGTAACCGCAAACGTTTCAACGTACAACGTGGTGTACGGTTTTGATTTACGGCATGAAACGTTGAGGTGGCTGCCATCACTAAGTCGTCGTCGTCGTCGTCGTCGTCGTCGTCGTGTGCCGTTCGTTGTACTGCATCCAACTGTGAAAAAAATACTTTTGGGTGTTTGCGCATAAAGCGATGATATTGAAACCTTTTAAGGGAATTCTAATTCGAAATGAGTTGTGCGACTGTTTTCTCGATGGGGATTTGTGGCATGAAAAGGGTTTGCCGACGCCGTCAACGACCTTTGTGTTATTTTAAATGTTGGTATAAAATAAAATAAATGAATGATTTAAAAAAATAAAATAAATACTGTGGATGTTGAAATTGAGAAGAAATTTTATCGAAGGCATTGGAATCAAAACTTATGGCTAATAAGTATGGAGATATGTATGTCTAAATACTATATTTTTTGCTATCGTTTTGCAGCTGATGTGAAAAAAAAATAATGTTTTCTTCTATATAGTGGACACATCTCGAGCTGAGAGAACATTATTTCTCTCACTCTTGGAGGAGCTTCAAGAGTACCATTTGTCTAAGTGAACGCCACTTCTAACCAACAGCTCTCACAAATATCACTCCAGTTAGAGCAATAGTTCTTATGCATCAGATCATTTATCATTCATAGAACCAATTGTATCTCTTTTACATAAAACCAACTCCCATTCATGAGACTATCTTTCATATCTCATTTGTAGAACTCTTTTTAATCCAAAAATTGAACTTGAATTAAAAGAACAAAGCACTTGGGTCATTTTTATTTGATGATCTGGATGACCTCAGGCATGTTAGTATAGGTCAGCTATTTAGTTTTATTACGAAATCTGGTTGGTTCAACGAGAGGGTCTAGTCAAACACCCTGTGGTATCACAATGGATCACATTTGGTCTAAGTGAGACAGTCTCGTTACAGACTGCCACTCCTACCTAACCTAACCTAATCTAACGTTATCTAATCTAACCTAACCTAACCTACCCTAACTTAACCTATGTATATCAGACCACTCTATCACTTATTATGGAAACATCTCTCGTAGGACTACCTCCTTCATATTTTTCATAAAAAAACCATTTTTAGGACAATTCTTCATAAGATTAACCTCATAATGATTATCTTCATAACAGCTAAGGTCAACTTGAGAGAAATGGAGTTAAGGCTGAGCTTAGGCTGATTTCCTATTAGTTCTGAGCGCATATTCAAATTCATCTTGAGGCCAAAATATGTACAAAAATTGCCTAAAACTATAATGAAATTTCATGCCGTAGGACTGAAAAATGGCCTTAGCTACATTATTCTTGACCCGACTTTAATTGATATCTCTTTTTGCCACAGCTATGTTACCAACTTATATAGGGCCACTCTCATAAAATAGTTTTTAAGCCTCTTAAAGGATCGCTGCTTATGAATTCAAGTAATACAGAATATCACAGAGCTAACACTTATGGAATCAACCCTTTAGGACCAGGTCACACAAGGACATTTGTGATTAGATTTTCTCTTATACGCTAGAGTACTACACTCTGATTCCCTAGTAAGGGACCATTTTCATGTGTGTATTTAAAAGAAAATTAAAATTTTTTGCAAAAAAAATTGTCTCAAATTATGTTTCAGTGAACATATTTCTTATTTTTTTTGTATAACTAAGCTAAAAGCAATAAAACAGTTGCGGAAGTAAACAACAGAATAAACAACATAATGTTGCAACTTTTATTTCGTTGGGCAAACAAATCCAACAGACTGAATTGTCGACAATGATGCTGGAATCTCTTCAAATACTCAACCAACTCACCATAGCCAAGGATAGAAAATATTAAATTTCAACTTTTACTGCGTGCTGTCAGTAGAAAAGTTTTGCTTTATTATTTAAACAAAACGATTAAGGGTGCATTACCCTGTTTGGACGTTGTGTGGAGTAGTCTTTAAGAATCTTTTGCTGTTTGCGGATAAAACAGTGAAGTTTTAACAAATGGGGCGTAATCTGATGTTGCCGCCGTTGCTGACTAAAACAATTTTTTGATTGACATAAATGAAGAATAATCGAATTTTCTCTTGAGTTATATGAAAAGTAACTGGAAACCAAAGAAAGCAATGACTTAAATTATCAACCATAGAACACAGAGAGGAAGACATCTAAAAATGATAAATTTTATAAAAATGACAATTACACAGCAAAGTCGACAACACTTGACTTTAAATAAAATCCAAAGTTACGAAAAATCCTAAAAGTAATTAGTGCTGTTGTCGCATGAAACCCAAAAAGAGTCAGAGACGAAAAATAATTTCGACAACACTAATTAGTTTTATGGAGAAAACTTTGTGGTCGACTTGTCGTTGATGGCTGGTGGGGGGGAGACGAACACTGTTGACAATGATGAAGTTGTTCATAATGATGCTGGGATGAATGTTGGTTTCATGTTGCAATATTAAGTTTCATAAATACGTTACAAATCATTAGAGACGAAAGGGTTCTATTGTTTTGTTTCATTTAGCGGTGTTAATTTTGTAAATTTTACATTGCATTATGGAAAAAGATTTTGTCATAAAATAATTAGGAAGAGTAATTTTTTTTTCAGTTGTTTTTATGTCGCTTAATTAAAAATACTCTAATCCATTTTTAATGAGCAACTATGTGAAGAGTTTTTTTTTTTGTTTTTGCGTGGGTTTTACAAATCTTTGAGACTTAAGGAGACTTTCATGTACAGTATTATGGTATTTTTTTTTATGAATGAAAGTTTGATATTAGCTTCGTTATTCCGAATTATATAGTTTAATATTTGATATCTATATATGTTTATCGTGAAATATTGTCTAAATCTGTTATACCATACATACAAACAAATCCTTCCTGTAGTGTACGTGTACACAAACAAAAACAGTTACTTTCTTCAAAATTTGATATTACATTTTAAGCAGTGTAAATATCCTCGAGTCATACGTAAGTGACGAACGTTTGTTCCTACGTAATCCACATGCTTCAATTCATGATTTTGTTGATGTTTATTCAGCCAACTCATGCTGTCAATCTATCAAACCACCCACTCAATCATTTTCTAAATGCTGCTGATTGTCGATTATTCTCTACTTGCAGATTTATTTACGTTTTTTGTTAAGGTTTTTTGTATTTGTTCGTGTTAAAACAAGTGGAGAGCATAAGATCACACTTCATAGACGTAGGTACATGCAACGTCAAATTAAAACAAGCAGCCTCTAGCCAGAGTCAGCATGAGGTCGGTCGACTTTTTGGTTGTTATTAGTTTTTGCTTGAATGACCCTTAGATGTGTTATCATTTTGACAGTTGAAATTAAAATGGGCGAGTTTGGGGTAAAAGAAGAAAGTGATATGATTGTAAAGCTTAAAAATATTAATTGATTTTGGTTTGTGTTTGAAATCATTAATCGAAATACTTACTTGAGTGACAACATTTAAATATTACATACAATATGATTTATAATTTTGTGATTTTTTTTGTTTTTAATCAAAATTTGGATTTTTATTTATTTCGATCAAAAATAATCATTCTATTAGATTTCTATTTTTTTAACATCAAAAATATTTGTAATTGTGAAGTTGTATATCAAATTTATATGCCATATTCTACTGCTATCAGCAGGGAGCGTTATTGGCATGCTAATATATTTTGCCACCGATCTATGTAGTTCTCAAAAGGATTATGTTTGGCACTCACTCTGTACTGTTCTTCCACTTATATGAAGTTTTAAGATACCGTGCCATACTACTCCTTCTTCATTGCTTTTTGATGATATTCAATACAATTCGATATTTCTATTTTCGATAAGTTTAAGTTTTTCGATGTTTTTCGATAATTTTCTACGTTGTCGTTTCGCTGCTTATCGACCTTTTCAATTTTTTTTTCTAAATTATAGAACAACATTGAGAAAATGTCAATATTCGCAAGCTATCGAAAAAATCATAGAATGCCAAAAGCTTTTGAACATATCGATAAAAGTCAAAAGTTCAAAAAAAATGGCGGAAAAGTATAGAAAAAAAGAAAGTCCGAAAGGAAAAAGGATTTGAAATAAAAGAAAATAATTTTAAAATTTTCATGTTCTTAAAATAAAAATGTTTTAAATAAAATTTGTGTTTTGAAACTTTACATCTTTGTCATATGGAGCCTTAACAAAAGAGCATATAACCGACTGATGCAAAAGCCTTTGTGCAACGAATATTCATCATATATGCGGAAAATAACTCTTCATTATAAACGGCTTAGCAGATTTCCCTTGAGACATCCTAAGCCCTTTGGTACATACATATGTACTCGAATTATTGTGAAGTTGCTTTGTATGACATTTTGCTAACGCTTAAATGTATGCTACGTTATATTTACAAAAAAAAAAAACAATATAAATATGACAAAAATGCCTACAAAAATAAATCCGCTTTTACTCATTAAAGCTCAAAAAAACATTTGATGAAAAGCAATATATCTTTTGACTAATTTTCGAAATCAAAATTGCCATAAGAATACAAGAAATAGACCATGCTGCACATGAAAATGCTAATTGCCCTCTATAAGAGTATATTCTGTTCATTGTCATGTTAACATAATAACCAAAAACATAAAAATAATTACCATCAATAACTGCTAGGGGGTGTTAAATGAGAATTTACCCACCATAATGGCTAAAAATGATATCAAATGTAAAAGGTATATATTTTAAAAATATCACAAGCCCATTCCATTGTACGACTGGCATATGACTGGACACAGCTGACAACGTTCGGTCGTGCATCGTTGTAATGAATATAATCTGTCATCAAAGCAAAGCTGCTCACATTATTAAAATAACTCCCTCTTTTTTGTTTGAGCTTTTGTTATGTCACCAAATTCCAAATGAGGAAACAGGTGGATTTTTGTATGACGACAACAACACCACCAATTTAAGAAAATTGTATGGAAATTGGATGCGCATGCTAGATATGATGATAAAGATTGCTTATCTGTGAGATTTTAGCTTTTCAGGCTGACATTCATTGAGACAAAATTGTCGCATTGTGTGGCATTTCCTGCTTAGATGTGCTATAAATCGCTACCATTTCAGTTGGCTATTGAAAACGGAAATTATATTTTACTTAAATGGAATAGCATTATATTAAGTACAGATAAGCGCAGTAATGAGATTTGATGAAATGGTTCACGAAAATCTCATGCAAAGTTAGAAATTTAATCTGTTTATCATAAAAAACAAAGGCTTTGCCAAAAAGGAGCCCACTTATTGCATGCTTACTGGTACTGTGGCCCATCTCAAAGATTTGAAAAATTTAGATATATGTATTGAAGGGAGGTGGGAGTCCGCTGTAGAAAAGTCGAGTGTAGAAGATTACAGCATCAGATAAACAAGAAAGATAAAAATCCATTTTGGCATGGCAAGAGTTGCCTTGCCAAAGCCCTTCCCGATGCCTGAAAATGCCCGAAGATAAGCCAATTTTTTTGTATTAATTAAGACCTCTAAATATATGCAAATGATGGAACTAGAAGAGACTTAAACATAATGTTTGGGGTTGCATTGCTAAATTCTGTCCCAAACATTATCTTCGACCGGTTTTTTGGGTCAATTTTCTTTAATGAAGATAACTCGAAGAGCCTAAAAAAATATATAGAGTTGCCTTGTCGAATCCTGTCTTAAACATTGTCCAATTTGTCTTTGAGTTTGGCAAATTTGACTTCAAATTCGAGAACAGTGACTGCCAAGATCTTCGTATAACAAATTTGGTGCGAATCGGTTGAATTTCAAAAATTCAGCTACCATAATGGTTGACCGCTATATTGGATCCGTCATGCTGGAACATACGAACATCTTGAGTTCTTAAAAACGTTTTTCCGCAGCACTCATTTTTGGCAGACCTCTGTACCACTTGACCTGGAATGTCCCATATATAAATATATCCACTCAAATTCAAACCATTTGTGTTGAATTTTAATTTTCCGCAGCTTAAATTTGAATTAAAAAAGTGCACACTAAAAGAAAAATATCATCAATGTATTTTGTCTTTCATATAAAATAATGCTGATGATGACTTTTAAAAAAAAACAAAAATTTAGCACTGCCATATTTTTCATGTTAAATGATGTGAGTCTTGGAAGTTTTTGTGTTTTTTTTTTGAAGGACACTGCGAATACTTTTATGGGGTAAATATCCCTGCTGCAGAGTGTGCCGTGTTTCGTGTGCACTCTACCTTGAAAGGCAGTAGTAGCTACTAACACTGCATGAATCAAAATAGAAACAAACCCCTTGCAGTACAATGACAGGAGGATGGGTGGTGGGGTGAATTTCGTGGCATTTTGGCTTTTGTGTCATTTTTCATTTGTTGCGGCACGCCAACAAAAAGTGTGAGGAAAATTTTGCATTTAATGAAAAATACATTTGTAAAAATGTGTAAAGAAATAAAAGCTTACAAATTTTTTTCTATTTCTATGCTGCTATTCATTGTTGAAAGCTATTAAAACACAATATTTGAATGTGTCATATAATTGACAGATCATTCTAATATATAATAATATATGTACTATTAAATTTAGTTTTAACTCTATACAACATGTATTGTATCTTGCATACATAGCTGTACAGACAAGTGTACTAGCAAACTTTTTTTTACATTAACTACTCAACTACTTTGACATAATAGCAGTTTATCCATTACAATTCCTTACCAAAAATGAAAAATTAAGTCAAGTCCACATAATTTTTTCATCCCCTCACTCACCAGCAAATAGCGGGTGATTTTATTTGTCTCATACTTTGATTACATATAAACGTCTCAATGGTCATTAACGACACACGGTGCACTTTCTAAAGGCGCTAACTGCTCGAAAATAAGAAAAATTTGTAGCATAAAATTTTTCAAATTCGTTTTTCATTTACTCCACTTATCCAAATTGTCTCTATCCTCCACTTCTATTGCTCGTTTTTCTATCAGCGTCTTTATTGGGCCCTGGCTCCAAATTAACGCTTGATTTTTTTTCCTTGTTTTTTCTGGACATAAATTCATTCTAATTGGTTCACAGCCTAAAAAAGTTTCAGCTGATACTTCTTCCATGAGTTCATCGTTCACTATCATTAAATGCACAATTTGCAATTTTTTTCTGAAAAAAAAAAATATTAGAAAATTCTTACAGGTAGTTCTTAAAGTTAGTCAAGTAAGTTATCAGTATATGAGAGCTACAAGAGTGGTCCATTATCTTCAACTTCACATCGTAAAGCAAGCGTCCAATTTGTTTGGATGTGTGCATATCTTTGGTGGCGGGTATAGAAGATAATTTATACTGTGCTGAATCGACGGAAAGGTAATGCTCGAGGCTTAAGACTTATATTGAGCTTTCGAAAATTTTTCAACGTTCTGACTTTGCTCAAAATAGTTAGATTTTATAAACATTTTTTCGACTTTTTCAATATGTTTCCAGATGGCTTGACTTTTTAAAATTTCTCAACTGCTTTTGGAATTTTTCAACATTTTTCAGCTATCTCAGCAATAATATTTGAAAACATCAAAATTAAATATTTTAAAATTTCTCAACGTTAATTGAACTTTTTTTGACTTTTTCAATTGTTTTCGGCTCTTTCAACACTTGTTGACTTCACAAATATATGTTGAATTCTGCATAATTTTCCAATTTTTCTAACATTATTGAACATAGCAAGATTTTATTAACATTTTCCACTTTTTTAAGACTTTTTTCAACGTTCTCAACATTTATTCTCAATTTTAGATATTTCTTCTTGCTGGAAAGGTTTATAAGCTTTTTATCAAAGTCTTGTGATCATATTTGATGACTTAAAAGTATGTAAACAAAAATTTTGTGGCTTTTTGGCATATTTTAAACGCAAAACCATTCGTTTCTTACGACTGAAGGCTCCAGCTATAGGTTGTTTGAACAGCGAGAGTCATGAAAAAGTGCACTGTGCGCTATTGTTGCTTCGCATCGACCTTTTCACACTACCACTATCCAGTGAAAGGAAGAGGTGGGAAATTAAATATCCTTTAACTTTACATTAGGGTACGCTTAAGGTTAAACTTTGTGAGCAAAACAAAAAAAAAAAAAACATAATAGCAAGGACAATGCAAGGAGCAATTTTCTTCATTTCCTTAATAGAATTTTTATCTTGGTGCCATCATTGAAATAATTCAACAGCTTTAACGTCTTGGTTTTTGTTTCTTTTATTTACCTTATGCCGTCGTACATATCACACCTTTGACATCTTCTTCTTTTTTTCCGGAAATTTCTCGCAATAGCAAATGGGCAGAAAAATACGTAGAAAAAAAATAAATCTTTAAGCAGCTAAGGATTAGGACTTAAGTATTCATTATTGGCGCTTAGGTGAGATTTATTTATTTATTTATTTTTTCGTTTTTTTCACTTACGAATTGAGTGATTTTTTGCTCTGTCATCGCTATCATTATGATTTACACTTACATCCTCCGCATTGCAGACTTAGGGAAAGTGCAATTTTATTGCACCAATCGATGAAAAAAGTCAAAAACAAATTTCGGACGTAACGCTCAAACATTTTCTAAAAATTTTTTACAATATCAAATATAATTTTTGTAAACTAGTTTTCAATATAGTTTACATATATTGCCAAATGCACATAAACTAATATAGGGCCCTCATTTTGTGAATACGAGTACCTCTTTTCTATGAAACCGCTACTGGAAATCAACTTAAAATTTCCCAAACATGAGATAAAATAAAATACCTTGCCGCGAAAAATACCAAATTAAAATATTAACTATAACATTTAGTTACCTCTGATTAATTGATGAAAGTTATTACGGAAACGATAAAATTTTTGGCTACTGAACTAAAATATTATTATTATTGATTACAGTTTTTGGAATGCTAGCAAAAACGAAGAATGTTCCAAGTTATTTTTAACATAACATTGCCCTTAGTGTCATTAATACGATTACCTTACATTTAGATAATAAACATATAAACTGATAACATACATACTTATATAAGTGTATAGGACGTTTTACATCAACCTGTCTTAAATAAAATTAGTGGGCTAGAGACATTCGTTAATATATGTATGTTTATACTTTGAAAAAACATATGTGCTTTGAAAAATTTGGATATTGTGGTCCAAAGGGGACTACCTCAAAGCATTTTTTTTTTGTTTTCTATAACTTTGTGTCTCCATCTGATTTAAGGCCCATTTCCAGGAAGTTCTGATTTGATATAAAATGTTTCATTAAAAATTATGGCAAGATTTTGAGATATTCGGAGCTGCATTATATTTATGATCTCATACCAAAAAAAAAACCGTACAGTTTTTCTATCGCTACAGCACTTTGAGCTATTCCATTTTAAATCTGCTACTTTAAAAAACAATTCGTTAATTTCTCTATCATGTCAGAGTTTTGAGACACTTAACCCAAGCATACCTAAACTGCCATTTTTGATTGTATTTTCCACTGGCAACTTAAGAATGAAATGCTTCGAAAGCCTAAAATACACCAAACGACAAAAAAAGCACCCAAAAAAAAAAGCGAATTCGACAATAAGGTCAATTATCTCAAAATCCTGGAGTAAGTAAAAATTCTTAGACTGCACTACTAACATCACTGCATATATCTCGATGTAAGTCCAATTGCTGTTGAGTAGATTTAGTTAGCGAACCTAATCCATCAAAAAGTGAGTCTAATCAATTAAAACGCTTTAAAAATTGTCAAAAGATATCGAGAAAATTTTGAGCTTTTAAGCTTTTGTAGCGTGCTCACCAATGTTTGACCCCTTCATAGTATAAAAAGAAGAAAAAATATTGAAGGTCTTAAGGTTTTTTTTAAGAGGCATTAAAGTTCCTAAATTTTATAAATAATTAATTTTTTTAGAAAAGTTATAAAACGGAAAAGTTTTTTCAGAAATTAATTTCATTTTGCTTTATTTATTTCTTTGCAAGAGTGGTAAGAGGCCAAAGAACGGGTACGTCTGTACATGGAGATTTTCTTTAGTTAATTTCACTTATATTTTACATACTGTAACTTTTCTAACCGCTATTATTAAATATCATATAAAACCATAGGCCAACCGTTAAAGCAGATACTATAGCCATGCTTCGATCAATTTATATGAGTTGACATTTCGGTGGCAATAGATTAGAACCTATCATGTTGATATCATCCTGAAAGGGACTAAAACACAGTCTACGTTTTAAGAGTGATATTATTTATTTTGATAATATTTTGAGTGACTCGTTTTGTGGGGTAGCTTATCGAATATATTTTATGATAAAAGAATCATTGAAATGGGGCCCCATATCGCATTTTTTATGTTCTGCTTAAAGTTTTTTATCTGTCTCATATCAAAAATTACTAACAGGTGGGATTTGGAAGTTTTGTTGTTTATTTTTGCTTATACTAAGTTGTGCGTAGGTAATTTTTTATTTGAATATTTTTATGAATAAACTAAAGAAGAAGGTAACGGATATGGAATTAGTTCCTAATAATGTAATAGAGATATTTCAAAGAAATAAACTGTGATGATTGATCATATGATCATATGAACCTGACACTAACATCTTATAGTCTTACTCATAATCAGTTTTAATCGGTTTGAAATAACAAGTGATGGACAGTGCTGGTTTAAATTTGGGCTAGGGAGGGCTATAGCCCTGGGCCCCGAGGTCTACCAAGCCACCAACCGTCGCTGGATGATTAAGATGATTAAAGAACTAGAAGCAGAGCTCAAGGAACCCCTTTCGATTTCTAAGTATTAAACTGGAGCTGATGATGGGTAAAATTACACTTACTCTTGGTCTTACACATTTTACAAAGCCAAAGCTTGAGAGTATACAGACAGTTACTGCGCAAACTGGAATATCTTCATTTGCTTTGATAACAGATCATATATTATAGCACTCAGCTCATACCTGGTCAGCTCCATAATAGTTTTGGACTGTTTCCAGCTTCGTATCAATTTTCCCACCAAAAATAGAGTTCATATTATTTGGGTGCCAGGACATGCAAATATCTATGATTGTGGATAAAAGAAGCCGCAATTCAATTTATAGAGCTGCAACTCTATTGCGAGGTTCTTCTTAGTTCCTATATGTTATCAAAATAAAGTACATTGAACGTTTTTTTTAGAGAAATACAACATTTTTAACATAAAGCATATAATTTATATTTTACAATTTTTAAAATAATTTTACACCAGTCATTCCACATCTAGTCATTGTACACAGTACATTTAACAATACGTACATACTATTGACATCAACTAAACCTTAGAAAAACTCCGCCGGATTTGGACGAAAACCGACTATCAAAGAAATACAATACCATAGGCGATCGAATGACGAACATAGTAATTCATCCGGGAAAGGTCCCAAGACAGGCGGTGTATAATGTGACTCCTCCTTTTCTTTGCCGTCAGAGCGTCGACATGCAAAAAGTTGCGAAAACTCTTTGGGGCAAGTAAAAAGCTTGCGCATCAAACGTATACCATCACGTAGACTTGATTTTAAGCTGCGACGCTTCGTCCGTAAACGCTGTCTGAATATATTTTTCTGAACATATGACTGAAAGTTGCTTGACGATCCATGTAATTGATTGACGGATGTATTCGAATTGCAGGTGATGTCCGGAAGCTTTATATCATTTTGTAGCTCCTTGCGGTTATGTCTATCTAGAAAAACGACATAACTCTCACCACGTCGTATGCTAGAAATTCTTGGACCCAAATTCGGTTCGCCAATTTGGCTACGCTGCGCTTTATTTCGATTTTTAGCACATAGAATTTTTATAATTTGATCGTTAAAAATTTTTCCCATATTACATAACTATTTTGTGTCTTTTTTTAAAAAAAAAATTTATGAGAAATGAAATGTTTAAAAATACAATATTCAAACGACGTCTTTCGAAATGAAAGATTTTTTTTAGAAAAGATTTTTAAGGTATTTCTGTGTTTTTTGTGTATTTTTGTGCGTATGGGTTTGTTTTTTTTTATGTGATTGTTTTATTGACTAATCATTACATGATACACTTTCAAAAGGTACAATACAATTGTTTGGCATCACCACAAAGATCATCGTTGGATTATTTTCAGCCTCTACGTCTGCTGGATTACTGCAGATGCTGGTATTCTTGTATACCTCGTAAATTTTTGTGCCATCACTGTAGCATTGTAAACGTGTCCAAATCCATTTTGCGGGACCATACTTCGCACATACATTTGAGGAAGTTTGCTTAGTTTTTGAAGAGGCAAGCGAACATATAGAAAAAGAACGTTTCAACGGCAAAGTCACCTTTTTACTGCAATCTCCATCGAGTGAGGTACCATTACGACCATCTAACATCTGAACACCAGAATTCTTGAGCATGCTGCGCATAGAATGTGTATTGGACATGTTGGGGGGTATTTGACCTTTCGACGCACGACAAGCACAACACTTTGGACAAGTGCATCGTTGATTGACGCTATTTTGAAAGGCCTGAGATGAACGTGCTGATTGTGAAAAGCTGAGCGGCACCTGGCTTGCATGCAGAGCTTTTAGCGCCTCAGAAGGATGAGCTCGCAGAGACTTCAGAGCCTCAGATGCTTCCATAGATTGTGAATTTCTTAAGAGACTAAGAATATTAGATGTTTGAGCAGAAGTCTGTGCATTCTGTTGCAATATTTGAGATGTTTGACAACCACTCTCCGGCCCCTGTTGAAGCATTTTAGATGTTTGACAAGCCTCTTCCGGTTGAAACATTTTCGATGTTTGACATGATGCTGTCTTTGACATTACTGAAGAAGCAACGTTGGATGGCATACCACCGACTTCCAACTGTCCAAGCGATTCCATTGCAGAACAGCTACGAAAGCGGTCCTTTTGACTTCGATGTGTAGCTTGAGAGAATTCACTGCTCGAGTCATCTGCACATGGTGTTGGTAGATTTAAATATCTTTGCACACGTCTAACACCCAAGAAAAACAATACACGATCAATGCTTGAAAGTATGGTTTCATCAGGGAATGGACCGAACGTATCGTAGGCAGGTATTTGATTTTTTTTAAGGGTTTTTGAAATCAATGGACAATCTCTTGGAGTATTACTTGGACAAATTGCCATGAGTTGAAATGGTGTTTTTCTTTTTCTGATGTTTTCTTCTTAATAGATGGTAGTGTTTTAATCTTCTTCGATTTTCTTGGTGGTGGTGGTTAAATAAGTTATGTTTGAATCTTCGAAAGCGGTGACATTTTAAACTGTTGTTAGGCTTCAAAAAAAAAAAAACAAAAAAAAAAAAATTAGATTGACAGACCAATGCTTTAAAATAAAATGAATATTTTACAAAGGCATTAGTTGATAGTTAAAAATGTGTTACTGTTTAAGTTAACGATACGTGTGTCATTTTAGTTTTCCCACTCCAATAGCTCGATAATAAAGCATGATATTTTTTAATACAAAATTTTGAAAATTTTTTTTTAAGTAACTAGATCAGGCAGAACGGGCGTCCGATCAGCGACTTTTAACATATAAGAAACACATAGTCTTATCCGAGTTTCCTTTTATCATTTATTTCAATTTAGATATGTACATAAGTTAAGCGATCTTCGTGAAATGCCTTATCTTGCCAGAGTAAAGTTTTCAGGAGAGTGAAAAATGTTGTTTCGAAATTGGCGATTTGAGTTTCACTGAGTATCATGCCACATAGTATCCACTCGGTTTTAATTTAAAACTCGAATTAAAGAGTGCGCTAGCGTTGATTAAAAATGAGAACTCAATTTTCTCAAAATCGTTGTTTTGTAATTCCAATTTTTAAAAGCTCATAAGCTCATAGCTTTTAAAGTTTTGTATTGCTTTGATCTACTTAAAAGGTTATATGATATTATTTAAGAATACGACAAACTTTGATTTTCACCTGTGGCAAGATTAGGTACTCTTACGCAGATTGCATATATTGGCAAAATAAAACTACAGTTTTTTCCACTTAAATTTAAATTCTTTATATTTAACACATAAAAACTTTGGCCATTTGAATCGTTTACAAAGAATGATAGTGAAAAGTAGTACAAATTTTTAAACATAAAATTTAACAGAAATTTAACATACAATAAATATGTATATAAAGGCTTAACCGTACTTTACTGTTTGATCCCATAAAACGGGATCTCTTCGATGAGACTATGAGCTAGTGCTATTCTTGTTGCCGCGTCTGTCGTCCCATCACAGAACGTAAGGCTTCTACATAATCTTCTTCCCTAAAAGGAATTTCTTGTACAACACGTCCGTAACTATCGGAAATATACAGCTTATGCTGCGCATCGGGCAATTGTTGGCTACGACTATCAGAACGATGCGACGGTAGTGATATTGAACTTGAAGAGATATTTTTCATTTTTGTTGGTGACTTAATCGTTTTTGTTTTACTCCCATTTGTACACACATCACTTAATGAAGCCTTAATTGATGATAATTGTTGATTTAGCAATGATTTATTTTGCCTCGTACATTTACTACTATTCTGTTCGACCGGCGCTGTTGCCCTTAGCAATTGGTCATTTGATTTTTGTCTACGCATATGTTCAATTTTGTTCCTAAGTACAGCAGTTGCATGCAATTTATGTAGACGTTCAATACGATACAGCCTCGATATACGATGTAATAACAATAATACGTACAAATTTAGAGCAATAACAATTGTCCAAAATATATGCGATAAATTTTGAATACTAAATTCTATTGACATATTTTTTATAATACAAATTTTTCCAAAAATTTTTACAACTATTTATATTTTTGACATTTGAATTATCAGAAGAAAGTCAAAGCAATTTATTTTGAGGTTTTAAACTGATAACATTTCTTAGGTGTAAGTAGGAGGAAAAACACTAAATTTGTTATTTCGATTAGAAAACCATACCTGTTCAGGTCAGAATCAGAAACCAGATGCGCAATTTTCGACGCATAGTCGGTATCAGAATATCAAACATAAGAAAAGTATGACATGAATTGACTGTGTTGTTATGCTTTGAAGTTGGTACGTCTCACGTGAAGGGACATAAAAACAAAAATCTGTGCCAGCTTGTAGAGCAAAAAATGATTTTTGTAATCGAACCAAATTAAGTGTTTCTTATAGACTTCGGTCGCTTAATTTAAACCCGGTATCCAGATATTGAAAAATAGATGGATAAAATCAAAGTTTATTCATCGAACGTTTTTGACCAAAAATTTATGTTTTTTGTTTTCTTCTACCATTTTTACACTTTGTTAGCTAAATATTTTTTTATTTAATGCATACTTCTCGCAATAATTGGAAAAAGACCAACTTTGTTCGAATTCAAGCGGCCATATAGGATCGATTTAATCAATAAGTTCGCTATCCAAATACTTAAGTAGTGTTGTACAAGGAAGCTTTGATCACCCCTTAAATCTTAAGTTCTCATTCTTTTATGATGATGATGATTTTCACATTTCAATAATGTACAAATTGAATTTATGTAATGAAGATATTATTGCCATTATGTCAAAACAAAACCATTAACTTTTTTCGTTAACAGCAGTTTTACATATTATTACAGAGCGTGATCGAACATTCTAAGGCATTGAATTTTCACAATAATTTCGATAAATATTAATTTGTAAATGTTAGTTAAATTAATAAAATTATTTATCAAATAAACTAATGTTATAAATATTTGTCTTCTATCTATAAAAAATAAGCGTATCGCATTTTCCATTTGGTAGGAACTTTTTTAAATTAACATTAACTAATTTTCATTGTTAGCATTACGCAATTCTTAGTTTTAAATGGTGTAACATATAAACGAAGCCCGTCGCTAACAGCATATATACCGAAAGTATTAATACAGATTCAAGATCTGTACAATCTCCAGGCTTTAGAAACATATTTACACAGCCTGTTAATATATTGGACAATAAAAAAAATGTCAAGCCATTACGATTAACCGCCTCCACTATAGTTGGTAGAAGACTTATGTTGGACTCATTACTTCGCTGTACGGCTGGCTTTTCCAAAATATCATCAACATCTCCAATCAATTCTTTCGTGGGTGAAGGTTCAGTCGGCCATATGGTGAGCAGCACAAAATCGAAAGCAAACATATATAGCGTTGTCATGGTAATGGCAATTGCTAATATCCACATTGAATAGCCAAAATTACATGTAACACGCGCTATATTAACTGTAAAAACGCTTAAAATCACTAAGAGCCAAAGAGTGACACTCGCTGCAGCCAGTGTTTTCAATTTTTGCATAAATTCATTGTACTTGAGTGTTGCATGCGTTTGAAGCCATTGCCCAATGTACAAAGATAAAATGTAGATGGCTATAAAACCGGGCAATGAACAAATACCCTCACGATTGGACGTGAATAGTGTTTTGCGTCCCACTTTTCTGTTCATTACATATTCAGAAAGACCAAGCGATAGTACAATTTCATGCAGGGCTAGGAGACCTGTAAAGAAGAAGTAAATTTATTTGTTATATTTAAAATTTTGTTTTTTGAGTCTATTGTGAATATAAATTAATTATTATTATATAAAAATAACAATAATAAAAAATAAAAATCTCTTCATAAAAACAATACGCTCTCATTTATACTAAACTATTTTTGATCTGATACATTGGTCTTATCAAAAACATAAATTTTAAGTTAATAAATATCACTTAATAGTAAAAATATATATAAAAAAATGTCTCATTGAATTAAAAATTGTTTATAGTTATTATATATCTTATCATTTGAAGTGCGTACTATCACTTAAGACTAAAAACAAAATCTTTGATATTGCCTACCTCGTATAGTAGCTAAGACTTATGCATACATTTCGAAAAACATTTGCTAATTGGCG
Organism: Meiosimyza decipiens; assembly: GCA_963680825.1. Taxonomy (NCBI): domain Eukaryota; kingdom Metazoa; phylum Arthropoda; class Insecta; order Diptera; family Lauxaniidae; genus Meiosimyza; species Meiosimyza decipiens. The sequence continues at coordinate 76,988,422 of OY804260.1, forward strand.
TATTGATAAAATTCAATTGAAGCCGTAACATATGCTGCAACCAAATAATCTTATAACTATTATAATAAATAATCTTGTAAATATGAAAGTTTGCTTGGCTATTTATTACTCATTTATATATGCTGAAAAGACCAAACCGATACTGCACATTCTTTGCCCAGACAGAGGTTGCGGCCGAGATATGTATATAAGCAATTAGTTGGCAATATTTTGAGTTAAGCTTGAAAATTTCTCAAAACCAAAATTTGAATATTTTTAAATCTTAATTTTTTTTAAGACTTCATCAAAAAAAAACAGTCAAAGTGCAACAAAATTCATATGGGATTTTTTTTGAATTTTTCAAAATTGATATTTCAATTGAAAAATTTACAAAAATTCCGATAGAAAATTCAAGGCATTGCGATTACAATTTGGTTTTGATTTATAGTATGTAAACAGATTTGGCAAATTTTTAAATATCATTTATCGATAGAAAAAAAAGATATCTCAAGAAACCAACTTATTGCAAACGAAATGCTTTCCTCTTAGTAATTATTTAAAAAAATATTGGAATTTTTCTTATCAGAGAGATTAATAAAATAAGTTATTTTAGAGCAAGTTTTAATATTTACAACTTTAGTTGTATTAATCAGCAAACCAAAAGTATTAATTGCAATAAATAGAACTTTTACAAGCATTTGTAACTGCTACGTCGATTTTACTTTGTACTTGTTAGTAGCCTATACCTACTAACAAGTCCAAAAGTCTAAGTCTGTTACATCGTTTTATTCCGAAATCAGGCTGGTTCGACGAGAGGGTATAGTTAAATACCCTCTGTTATAATATTGGATAAAAATTTTTTATAAGTGAGTCGGTTCTTAAACTGACTGCCACCCCTACCTAAACTATCCTACGTCGACAATAATAATTCCATTTTTTCGCGTGTTTTGGGAAAAAAACAACCTGGTCAATGCAGGAAATAAAATATAGTGTGCTTGCAGACCTTTAAGCGTTGGCTAACAAACCTTACTGAAGACATCAGGTAGCGGTGATTGAAACCAGTATAAGCAGCTAGTTGTCCGATTCGAGTTACTTTACAATGTTTTATTCTGTTCAATTGCGAAGCTTTTATATCTGAATCTCTTCACCAGTCAGGAATCAAATGCATGCAACATTAGTTAAATAAAAACCGTTACAATTTGATTAAATAATAATTTTTATAAAAGCCAAACTTTATAAAACATATCTACGATTGTATATCAAGAACTAATACATATACATATGTGCAAAAGCATCCTTAGATAACATTTTGTTTACCAATCATTCTCTTTTACTCACCACAACCAATTGGCAACAATTGAGCATCATTTGTCGCCGCAGCACTTAAAAGCGTGCCAAAAAGCTTCGTCAGTCCTAGCGTAAAGAACGCATTTAAATGACGCCCATATTCATGATCGTCTTGATGATAACCAATGTATGTGATCACCACAGTCCGCGCTAGACCCAGGAACAGCACAGGTGTCACTGTTTTGAACAATTTTCGTAAATCATTTGCACGAGTAGGACGACGTGAGACGGTGCCCATAGCAAAAATAAATAGTCCAATTCCAACGTCCATTAGTGAAGCGCCATAATACCGAGTTTTACGAAATGTTGTTGGGAAACTTTTAAAATCTATCGCGAGAATACACACTGATGTTAAGATATTGATTGTGGCACGCGCCAATGTAAGCAAACGCGGATGACGCCCACCAAGATCAAAAGTACGCATCTTAGCTAAGGCAACGCATTTTGTACGATGTATTAACAGCCACATATATATCGACATAATCAATGCGAAATATATGACCACGTCGTTGGCGACGTTGACACTTAACACTACCGGCACACAAATGACTACAAATTCGACCAAAAATCGCTGGAAGCTATTTTTGGAATTCATCGCTAGCAGTTGTATCATTATAAACGCGATCACAAAACAGCAAAATGTTGGCACGATAGTCCAAAATATATGCCATACATGCTGCAGCGTCGGAAGCGTTTTCTTCGTAGGCACAACCATAACTGATACGACAAATTCGGTGACATTGAATATGCCTGGAGTGATGTCGCATATGTCATTTCGAGCCCACGGAGCATTCTTGTTATCAGACAAATAGCAGGCATAGCTATCGTTGAATTTATTTTCAGTTGCCATATTTATGAAATAGCTAACTGTTGCAATGATGATTTGATAAGGCTATTAAAACAAAATATGCGAAGTATATTTAAATTAAGTATCGACGCACTTTGCCCTAGTTAAGTAAATATCTATATTCAGCTGATAAAATATTGATTAGATTTAGCCTCTGGTCAAAATATTGAGTTAGTCGTGGTAAAAATAGCACTTTTTGTTAATCAGAAGAAATTTCTTCATTACATTTGATAAACAAAAGACAGCTGTTTTTGACACAAAATATTTGAAAAAGAATTTTGTTACCAGTTGACATTAGTGAATTTCAGCTTAGATCAGGTTTTAAGTGTTGCCGAATAAAGTTATTATTGTTGTGAAACATGAGCTCCTTGATATAAATTTGCTGATATTGTTGAACTTAGCGCTGCCCGCGTAGAAAAACATTGAACTACCGACAGACAGTAGCCTTCAGAAAATTAGCGGGTCAGTGGCATATATACCACTCAGGCCATTTTCCATTGAAAAATCTAGATTATACTGTAGATTATATATCCTGTTATCAGTTCAAGAAAAAATTGTGTTATATTCGGAAAGCCGGGAATTACTTAATATAAGCCAGCCCAACAATCGCATTTTCATTGACGTAGAAAAAAATAACTAATTTCCACTTTCAAGATTTAAACGTATTATGAAATGTAAAAATAGGCTTGGTAATAAAAGGGAACATGTGAACAACCCTAGAATACTGTTTTTTTTTTGGCCAAAACTTTCGTGGTTTTTGGTGTCAGATAATAATTCGAAAATTTTTGTTGTTTGTGGTATTTGATGATCATTTGATGATTTAAAAACTACCTAAAAAAACTCAATTTCCACTAAGTCTAAAGATTATCAATCATTCGATCGTTTACTTAACACTGGCAGCTGGGTTTTTCGAAGTTTTTGTGTGTTGTAACTTGGCAGCACTTTCAGATGCAACTCCATTTGATATAAAAGAAATTACGATTTGAAATTTTTGAAAATATTAAAAATATTTGGGTAAGTAAATCCTTAATGTAATTTTTTGTATTATTTAATAATGTTCGTGGGAAAAAGTTCAATAAATCCACAGATCACACAAAAAGGGAAGATAATTTCGCACCAATTTTTCAATAAACAAATCCACAGTTTGGTTAAATCGCGTAAAGTGAAAAGATTTTTAATATATAAATATAGATTGTAAATGTTATAATGTTAAATTAAAAGAAAAATGAGAAGTTATCAAAAACTATCACAAATTGTAAGTCCAAAAGGTAATGAACGGCGTATGAGGAGTACTTTTCTCAGCTCTATAACTCTTCCTTGGACTGCACTACTAACTGCTGCTTTGCTGATTCCTTGTAGAATTGCATAAACTCTGGGTGCTGCAACACATGCTCAGCTGCCTGCGCCACTAATCGTGCAAACTCCTTGCTATCAAATTCATAATTTGTAAATTTCGCATGGGCGCCTCCTTGTGGATGATGTCCTTCATCTTGGGGAAACACTAAATCGCTATGTTGCCATGTCAAATAGTTAACACCGCGTAGTCGGGCTAAATCCTTGTAGCAATTTGGATCTTCACAGTTGTGCAGTTCAAAAACAGATGCCCAATTTGGAAGAAAGAGCAGATGAGTCAGTCCGGCGCCATGCATACCAATTAGAACATCGGTATTCCGGGTGATTGCCAATTGATCGCGGAATGAGAGACCACTTGGAAATAGCATGAAAAATGTGTTTTGAATATAAAAGTATGCAAATAGATTTCTACCTACGTTTCGAAAGAAATACATCGAACTTGGTATTGCTCATTAAATTCTAGCTCTCGGATAAGTTCTTCTTCATTAAGTACGCGCCGAAATTTAGTTTTACGTAATAGAAATGTTATGCGCACCTTTCTCTGCACCACAAGTGGGTGTTGAAACGGAATTTGTAAACGATGCAGTATAAACTCTGAAAAAGCTCTGAATAGTCCACTGTTTTGACAGCCAAATATCTGAAAAATCAGTTTTTAATATTAGAACATTATATAATACTGACTACAGAAAACAAATGCCTATGCTTGCAAAAGATGAAACATTTTGTATGCAAACACGATTTTTACATAGAAGATACATTCTTGTAATGTTTGACTTTTAACGTTAAAGCTAATTTTCTTCAAATAAAAAACTTTAAACTTACAATTGGCGTATTGTAAAATAGTCCAAATATCATGCGTGGCAATAGTGGCAGCACAACATTTTTAAAACAAACGCGTTTTCCTTTCACGTCATTTAATGTCCAAACAGGATGTTGTGTAAACGCTTGAAATGTTTCTGCAAATGGTGATTCGTATGGATAAGTTTCCCAAATTAAAATACGTATGTCTCTGTGAAATGCTAGTGGATGTGATAAATTAACAAACAGTGTAGCATATAAGTTGAAAAAATCACAAAAATGATGATACATATTATATGTTGAATCAATTTTCATAATAAAAGTGGGCGTATCGACAGTCACGTCACACAAGCCGCTGTTTATTGGTGGCATTGGTAATTCGTCAAAATATCGCAACTCAGGCGCCCATGACTGTAATGCACCCATATGATCCAACTCAGCGCTTAAACGACTCCTATTAAACTGGCAGTGTCCGCCAAGTTGACCCGGTTTAAGTACATCCATATGATATCGTATTAACTCAGCACGTTGCAACAAATCACGAAAATTAAAAAGTAAATTGCGTCCACGACAAAAACGCAAATATTTACTGCACTCCAATGAAGAATCTGTGAGATAAGTTGGCTCACACATTAACATCAATTCATCGATTTGTTGCTGTATATAACCGAAATCGGCTTGGTAATAAAACGCATCCACCTGTGCCTGTTTGCTTTGTACCCAGCCGGTGTGATCGCCTGGACATTGCGGTGTTTGAAAACGCTTATTTGCTGGGCAGTGGTGTTCGTGGCCCCAACATGCTTTTGATGCAGTAATATTAGTTGGCAACTTACAATTTTGTATTTGCTGACATTGTTCTTTCAATTGAGGAAAATTATTTAAGTAACGCATTAAATGCTGCTCTGGCAAGTTGAGCGTTTGAAAGTGCACATTTAAACTGTGCTCTAGTTCCGGTTTGGTTTCGGCTGTGCAGAGGTAGACAATATGACTTAGAACGATGAGTACTTCGTTGATAAAATGCATTATTTCCTTCTTGTTTTGTAAAAAATAATTAAAAATTTTAAGCTAACAATAAGTACATAAATTAACTTTCTTCTTTCCTTTTAGGTGTGCATCATTTTTTTTTTTGCTTTAATTCAGTGCTTCACACGCTCCGTTTCACATTGAAAATGAATAAAATGCGGTTTGAAAATTAAACTCCATTATGTTAGTTGCAACCGATGAAGCTGATGATGACCTCACACTTGATGGCTGTTACTGATGCTGTGCTCTTTCAATTTACCTTTAATTAATGTGCTAATCTCAATGCTGTTTATTATTCGTCACGTTATGTTTAGGTGAGTTTTGCCTAGGCAATTGTTTTTTAAATTCGTTTTTTATCACCTACAATCAATCTCTCTGTCAAACTCAACTCATGGCTTTCCAAAAAGTTGTTACTTGTTCTTGCCGTACTTGGCCTTTAACATTTTTGTTTTGACTACTTATGTTTTCAATCTGACGTTTGTTATTCCGCCGTTTTGTTGATTTGTGAGAGTTTGTTTTTGTTTTGGTTGATGAGAACCGGTCTTTGCTGAGCGAATGCCGCAAAAAATTTTATGAATGGGTAACTGGCATGATTTAACTAATTCTACCATGGGTAATTGGCAGTTGGTTTCGTTGAGTTGGATAACAGGATGATTAATAAAATATAAATTGAGCATAAATTTTTAAAAATTTTGTAGCCAAAATACTTCTAATCTTCATCCAATACCAAGAAATAACAAATTCTGCTAGAAAATATAACTTATTTCGGTTTCAATAAAAAAAATCTTCGGTCAGACAATCGCTTAACTTATTCACTAGAGATTTTAACTATAGACTTAAAATTTTCGGTCACAAAATAGATTCTTTCGTTGGCTGATCTGATACTTTGAAAATAGAGCTGCGATTCTTATTTTAAACCATACACAATGTGACAATTTTCGACCCAGACTTTTCTCTTAAATAATAAAGAACTCAATATTTTTAAAAAACCTTAATTTATTACTCAAAGTACTTTTCTTCCGCATCTGCACACGGTTGACAGCGACTTAAAAGTGATTCAAGAGTGTGCCACAGGTTCTAACCCGGTACTACCTTCAGCTCTCGCATCGGCGCTGCTTTGATGGTATGTAGTTCTTAAAATACAACATTTGAGCACCAATTTCTCTTTTGGGAATAGAAAGAAGTGAAACGGTGCTCAATCAGGCGAATACGTTGGGTGGTTAAGTATGATATTGGCGGGTATAAATGGCATTGGCGGGTATAAATGGCATTGTGAGCAGTTGCGTTGTCGTGCAACGAGTAAATTGTCGCTCTGTTTAAGGTATAAAAACAAACAGTTCATAATTTATGATTGTTGTGAGTTCAGAATAATATAATTGAGACCTTGTTCATTTTAATTTTGTTTTTAAGAAAAATACTTACGTTTGATGTAGTGTTTCCTTTTTTAAACAACAAAAACATTTTAAATACGATTCAGTGACAAGGATTCTGAAGGTGACAAGAATTAAATAGAATTGACAAAAACCAGGCAACGATTACGAGATCTATACAATCCGTTAGAAACAAAAAACTTTTCTGGCCCACTTTCTACAGCAATGTCTTTTCATGATGTAGTCTGCGGTTTTTTAATAGTTTAGTTGGTTAGAACTAACCTAGTGGATTTATTTTTGCATTATTACATCTCTTTATTTTACAAAAATTATTTATGTAAGCATAGGACTTAATGTTAAATTCTGACATTTAAGTAGTTTTGTGTGTGGATAATTGTGTGTACAAACTAAAGCCATCGAGTTACCATTCAAAAAATCAAAGTGTAAGGTTCGCCTGCATATTTAAAAAATATTCAAAAAAATATATATTTCGTATACACCCTGCATAGTGCAGAAAATTGAACGACTGTGGCGGCATGTGCTTCATCAGCCATTGGCAATAATTTACCCAACAGCTGTTTGTCAAAACAATGTCAAGTTTGACTTTTACCATTGGAAGCAAGGGTATTTTTTGCATTTTGACGTACTGAGTGAAGAAAAATTTTACGCTGCTGTGAAAAAATAAATTTAATCTGATAAATTCTGTAAATAATTTATAGAAAAAGATGCGCGATGGGCATGTAACGTAAGTATTTTAATCATACTGAAATAGTGAAGCAATGCAAACTAACAATATTTAATTATTTTTATATATAAAGCAAAAATGCTTCAAGCATTAAAATCGTCGGAGGAGCACCTGCAGCTAATGGAGCTCCATCAAAATCTGCACGTCAAAATAGTTTGGAGGATATTAATTTGGATACATTTCTGAAAACCACAAATTATGAAGATACCGTAAAACAGTTGGATATTTATTATGGCATTGGTATGTTAAATTATTCCGTAAAACTTAAATTAAAGCGTAAAAATTGATTTCAAACGTAGTAAATTTTTGCCAATTATATAATGTAGCAACTTAATGAATGGCTAGCGTATGATCACTGCTCTTCTAGTTGACAATTTATTTAAAATCGTTGATATTCTATTGTCTATTTTTAAATTAAATTGTTTATACGTCGGCTGTGGGGATATGGGGGTAGTTTGTTGTTGGAATGTAGTATCAACGAACTTTCGCTTTTAATCAAGCATGCAAAAATGTAAACAATATTTTGCTTCACGTAATTGTTTACATTTTTTTTTTTGTTATTTCAACAAATAAATCTAGAGATCTGTCTTAACAAAAGACAGATGTGACTTATAAAGATCATAATATGTCTAATTTGCTAAAATAAAATGACCATCCTGATTTTTATAAAAGAACCGTTAAGAAAACGGTTCTATGTGACAGAGAAAAAAATTTGACATGCTTTATTTTAAGAGAGTTATTGCAAAATTAAAGTTAAGATAATTTTATAAATAACAGCTTGTTGCTATTGAGCAGTCGATCTGAATGAAACTGGCGTATTAAATGAAATAAATTGTACTTTAATAAATCGGAAATACCCAAACAAATTTTTTATGCCAAAGTTTCATTCAGATCGTTTTTAGTTTTTTAATTTTTATAAAAATTGTGTAAGTGATTCTTATTCATTTTATTGTTAGTGCATATTGTTTTTATTAAATGTAATTTTTATTTTTTAGTCCTTGAGAATGAACTCCGACGGAGTTCGAAATATTGGAATGAATAAATAACTTTAAAAAATTGACCTGAAGCCCGATTATTTACTTATAAATTTAAAATTAAAGAGGTCAAAAAATTTACGATAATCTTAAATGAAAATTTTATATTGTGTTGTCCCAAGCCAATAAAGTCTAAGTCTGGCGAACGGGTCACTGCATTTCTTTGATAGGAATCCATATTGAATTTTTAATGCTTTGAAAGAAAATATTCGAAAATTAAAAGACTCCAGTATTTCAAGCTGCTGGGGTATACACGCACGACATTTATATAGGTTTTAATCGAATCGATATTCACTATTTCCACTAAATACAAATCGGTCCTCATGTTGCTTTGATTTATTAAAGTTTTTTTTTCTATTTTCAGTTAAACGTCAGCTGTTACGGTACCAAAGTCCCATTACTGGGCTTTTTCCTGTCATGAGTACAGATCAAGTAGTTGGTAGTGTACGTGATAGCGTCTATTGTGCTGCCGCTGTATGGAGTCTCTATCAAGCCTATCGACGCATTGATGACGATCGTGGGAAATCCTATGAATTAGGACAATCTACTGTAAAATGCATGCGCGGAATATTAGAGTGTTGGATCAAACAAGCGCCACGTGTTGAATTATTCAAGCAACGACAGTCAAATCAACATGCACTGCATAGTAAATTTCAATTGCATACTGGTGAAGAAATTTACTCAGATGAATTGTATAACCATTTACAAATTGATGTTGTATCATTGTATATAATATTTTTAGTACAAATGATTACTTCTGGCTTGCAGATTATCTATACACAAGTATGTTTTTAAGAAATAATCATAGATAAAACCTTGATAAGCATTTTAATTTTTCTGACTGCACAGGATGAAGTTGCTTTTGTGCAAAATCTTGTTTATTATGTAGAGCGCGCTTATCGCACACCTGATTTCGGCATGTGGGAACGTGGCTCCAAATATAATAATGGTACACCGGAAATTCATGCCTCTTCAATTGGTAAGTAGTTTTTATTTCTGCATTCCAAATTGTATTTGCTTAAGCTGTAATTTCTCTTTTAGGCATGGCTAAATCTGCTTTGGAAGCTGTTAACGGTTGCAATCTTTTCGGTGAAAAAGGTGCTTCGTGGAGTGTTGTTTATGTAGATATTGATGCTCACAATAGAAATCGCAGTATATTTGAAACTATTCTACCCAGGGAATCAAGTTCTAAGGTAATTGACGTAAAATTTTATTTGAATTGATTAAATTTCATCTTAACTCTTACTTGTAGGGTGTTGACGCTTCTTTGATGCTTACACTCTCTTTTCCAGCTTTTGCATCTCATGAAGAGCGGTTGGTTGAGCAATCGAAACAAAATGTTATCAATCGTTTACGTGGCAAAAAGGGTTTCAAGCGCTTTAGTCGTGATGGTTTCCTTAGCAAGAATGAAGACAAACAAAGAAGGTTTGAAGTATTTTTGGCTTGATTTTTCATTATTTTTTATGTATGCACAAATCTCTCAGTCCGCTGTCGAAGTATTTTTTGAAAAAATTGAACCAGAACGATTATGATATTTAAAAAAAAAACTAATGCTTAATCGTTCCTTATGGACGGCATTCATTGACTATCATTATTGATCGAGTCAAATAGAAATCAAAAACTAATTAAAATTTATAGGCTCAGATAAACCTTACAAATTATTTTCTCTCTGAGGTCTGCTTTTAGTATATCTTTAACAAAACATAAAACGGATTCTCTTTTAATTTTATTTTACTTCCTTAGATACTACCACACTGGTGAGCTCAAAGATTTCGAGGGCTACGAATGTGAGTGGCCACTATTTTTCATTCTAATGATTATCGATGGTGTCTTCAAAAATAACACCGAGCAAATTGAAGAATATCAAAATGAATTACGTCGTTGCATACATGCAGATCTAAATGGTGATCCAGTAGTCACCATGTATTATGCACCAGATGGTGATGGTTCTTATGCGCGTGCACCATCATCTTCTTTATATTTGTGGGGACAATCAATGTTTATAATTGCACAGTTGTTGACAGGTGGTCTTTTGCATATTAATGAATTAGATCCAATACGTCGTTATTTGCCAAGTTATAACCGACCACGACGTGCCGGACGTTATTCAGCCTTTCAGGTAAGCATATTGTTTTTGCATCCAGTAAGGCGCAATTGGTTTTAAAATATGGCGTATAGGAAGCCAAATTTAATATAAAATAACATGCTAATTTAATAGGGCTGGCTTTCAAATTTAATCAAAGAAGTACAGAAATACCTCATACCTAAAACATTTTTATTTCCAGATTTAGTTTTTTATATTTTGCTTAATTTTTCTTTAACAAAATTGGCTTTTCTATTATTTTCTTTTGTTCTTGTCCGTCTTTCTATTTTATTTTTTTTTCCTCTAAAATTTTGACATTTATATTAATTTGAAAATTGATAAACAATCAAATATGCAAACCGTCAGGGAAAAGCATACGATGAGAAGAGTCAAGTAAGTCAAGAAACAAACATATAAACTTTTTAGAACGAAATTACTTAGAGCATACAATCTTTGTAGCAAGTTTTTTGACGCACTTTCACTCTTAGTTATATGTATGTATTTTTTTAATTTTGTGCATATGCATATGTAACAACGAAAATATCAATATAGAAATCATGTTTTAGCAAATACATTTTGGCACGTTCATAATTATTACTAAATTTTCAAACACAAATGTACTTATTGTTATTTTTTTGTTTTTGGCAAGAAATGGAAATAGAATTTACCGTGTTTTTATTCTTTGTTGAAAAATATGCGGTTTTAATTTAGATATTTTCACAATTAAGGCGTTAAATCAGTGTCAGGCAAACCTACTCCAATTCCTTCCCACATGTGCGTGAATTACACCAGATAAATGAGGAAAGAACATAAAAAGCTTAGAATGTACAAAAAAACAAAAACGGCCTAACTTAATCCAGTCGAGCCGAATCGCATTTCGCAGCGTATACTAAGAGTATTCGTACGCGCAGGCTCTGCTTGAATTCTGCCGATGTTGCCCGCGGGCGGCAGAATACTTTTTACTGCTCTAAATAGTTTGTTTGATAGCGATAGATTGATTATTGTGATAGATTCATAATAATTTATAAGTGGTTTTTTGTTCATAGTTTGGAAATTCGTATTGTAAATGCTCTTTAAGCCTTGGTGAAACAAAGAGTAAGTAATGAATCTTACGAAAATGAGATTATGACTTCAAACTCGTTGAGGAAGAGTGTACCGTCCTGTAGTTTAACCTATTTCTAAATAGTAAACATCATTACGGCACAACTAAGAAATAAAACACATAAAATCTTCGATTTCTTCTAAGTATTAACTCCTCCAATTAGATCCTTGTTGTCCCATGAAATTCATGTATGCATATTTTTTTTTTAATTGCACAAAGAGGTAGCATAAAATTCGTTTTAATAACAATTTTTGCAATTTTTTTCGGTCATTTACATGTAATTCTCTTAAAAATACTGCTTTTTGAAAAGTTTTCTTTTTGGCTTGTCTATAGTAGAAACGGACTAATAGATAAAATTTTGTAGAATTATGCCTTTTTTAAAATTTAGTAACTATTTGTTTTGCCTTCTTTCTGGCCATTTCTTTTAATTTTCATATCAAACAAATTTTATTAGCAATTTTTTGTTTTTTTTTTATATTTTAATCTTTTTATTTATTTTTCTAACAGGCAAAACCGGGCACTGTAAGTAAACGTGGGAATTTTTGTATTGGGAAGTGTTTCAAAATTTGTTGTTTTTCATTAATTTTGTGTAATTTAATTAGAATTTGTTAATGCGCTAGTTTATATATTTTTGGTTCGTTAATTATTTAATGAGAGTTTTATGTGTTTGTATCATTGCCGTTCGTCATATAAAAGCTGCATTTCTAATGCTAACACGCTGCAGCTTTTAATCCACTTAATATGACCGATCGATCTTGAGCTGTTTAGAATTGCAACATTAATTTCTTGAAAACATTTGTATATATATAGTTTTTTTTAATAATTCATATATATTTTACTAAACTATTGCTAGAAACCAAGAGTACCAATAATACTGGATGGTGAAGAGGTAATTGCGTTGAAAATTAAAGCTTGCACTTTTCCCGAACCATAAGTTAATGCCTATATAATAATTTTGTTTTTATTGTTCATTACAATGACAAAAATTACTCAAATATGTTCTTAAGAACTCCCAATCAATAAATATTGTTTTTTTTTTTTTTAAAGATTTCTTAAACTTCGATTGGAGCTTCTTTTTGTTTTACAATGTACATTTTCATACAGCCATCTAAAAACAATTCTTTTTTTTTTAATTACCTCTAAAAATATATATACTCCTGTAATATATGACCCCTAATTGTAAATAGTACAATGTTATGTTTTCTTTATAAAATATAATAGATTTTGATTTTGGCAGCGAAGAAACATTTTTTCGGTAGCCTATTTCTTCTCTTCATTAGGTAATGCTTTCGAATCTATGTAATGATCAAAACTTGCGCCTGTTAATCGTTTGTTAGCAAATTGTTAACGAATGTCTCAAAACTCTGAGGTAAGGTTATGTAGGTCAGTTCTTTAAACCATAATAGGATATCCCGCACCTTACGAAGGAAAAAATGGCCCAAAATTTAATGACATGCTCGTTAAGGCATATCTACTGATATAAAAAAGTTTAGTATAGATTGTACATAACTTATCTTTAGTCCAAAAAACGATTTATTCGAATAACTAAAAATATCAAATAATACATGATCCAATAAAAGCTTCCTACTTGTTGTTAAAAGGCCCATAAGCCGAAATTAAAACGTGAACCAATATCAGCCGGCTTCAATTCTAGCTGTATTTTACAGACCTTCAGACCAAGATCACGCCTCAATGATACATAAGAAACGCCCAAAGCCTGAGATCGGCGACGAATCGATTTTTCACGGTTTTCACGAACACTCTCTGCTACTGCAGAAATATTCTCAAAATTTCAGGCTGCATTCACTCCGGTTGAATGATGAATTTCCAATACTAAAAAATTGGTTCGAAATTTGCTGATGGTGTTACGAATAACGACCAAAATAATGTTGAAGAACTCTATAACATTCTCTAACTGATGACTGATTTCGGTAGTAAGTTTCCACAATTAATAAACGTTGTTCAGGAGTAAGTCTATTTATGAGTCGTATTGAATACTGAACACAAACGTCATATAGATAAGCCATTTGACACATGAGAGCTGTCAAAATAAACCAAGTTGGAAAAGGGACCTCATATTGGATAACCCCTAAATACAAAAAAATCTGTAACAACTATGCTAAATCTACAAATATTAAAAAGAAAAGCTACATAAATCATAATTTTCTCTACTATCACATTTCTTCATCGCTAAGGATCAAAAATTCATAATTTGGCTTATTTTTATCGCTCAAAAACACAGGGTTATCCAGTTTGTGCTTCGGAAAGCAAAGTTAAAGAAATTCACTTAAAATTTAAAGCTCGAATAAACTTTTTGCACCTTGCTATTATCTATAAAGTACAACATCATTGAAAAGTCTGCTAAGACACCTAATGCAGAACTCAATCCTTTTGAGTTAATATTCAATGACTAAAAAAAAGTATGTTCCAACCGTACCAAAAATAGACATGTGATGGTAGAGGTAAACAAAGTTAAATGGTTTTGAAAGAACCTTCAAAATGATTATTTTACTCAAGCGAGATAGCGGTTGGGTTAAAAAACATTTTCGGGTCGAAAAATTTGCTTGATTTTGGTAGTATAAAAAAATGAAATTTGAAATTTCGTACAAGTAATATTGCAACAATTTATGCAAATTCGTATCCATTTCATTTAAATCAGATTGTAAAGTGTAAACAATTTTCCTCCCAAGCTCCTATATTTATGATTTCAAATAATGCAACCATCATACTAAACAATAAAAAATACCTTCCATCAAATTCGTTACATTTTTTCTGGGTTTCGAAGTCTTACCGTATTTTTTAACTTCATCGACTGTATACATAAATAATTTATTATTCTTGTTTCTATAATCTTCAGCGCTAAATTCATGTTTTATTTAGTTTTTCATACGGAGAAAGTTATGTGTTTGGTTGAAGTGCATGGTTGCAGCATGCGTATGTTCTCTTATGTTTTCGTTTATTTACATAAAGAGCAAATACTGATTTTTTCTTAGTGTTGGCATGCTATTTTCTTACTTTTAACCTTTTAACGCATATAAGCCACGGTTTCTCACTTTTTTTTTTCATACCATGTGCGAAATTTATTTAATACTATTCTAAATCTTTTAACTAAATATTAATATTTTATGTTCCATAATCCCTTTGTTTCCGCAAAAAATTGATAAGTTAAATTTGCATTTTATTACAAAAGTAACTTTTGTTGGTTTAGGTGCGTTAAGGGGTTAATCTAACCAATCTTTCGCCAACCTTAAATCTTTTTCAATATAATTTCGAATTTGCGAAATTGTTTCAAAGCAAAAATAGCAAAATTTTCATTTCACATCATAAGTTTGGCTGCATTTTGGCATATTCATATGTTTGATTTAAATGTAGTTGCTTTATAAATAAAAAACTTTCATTAAACTCATCAAATTTTCCCAGGGTACTGCTACTGACTTAGTAGTGCAAATTGTGCTGATTGCTGAATCTATGCGTCTACAAGCTATGATGGCTACCTATGGCATACAAACTCAAACGCCACATGAAGTAAGCTTAGTTTATGTGTAAGTACATATCTTACATCAGGTTACTAAAAAGTCTACATTTCGTATAGGTTGAACCTGTACAGATTTGGTCATCTACGGAATTAATTAAGGTGTACCAGCATTTGGGCGTGAATAATAAAGTTGGTCTTTCTGGGCGTCCCCCACGTCCTGTTGGTTCTTTGGGTACCAGCAAAGTATATCGCATCTGTGGCATGTCGGTACTTTGTTATCCTTTAATATTTGAGGTGTCCGACTTTTATTTATATCGTGATATGGCATTGCTCATCGATGATATAAAAACTGAGTTACAATTTGTTGGTAAATATTGGCGTTTATCAGGACGTCCCACAGTATGTTTACTTATACGCGAAGAACATATGCGTGATCCACAATTTAAGGAAATGCTTGACCTATTAGCCATGCTGAAAAAGGGTTATTGCGATGGTATGAAAGTGCGCATTGGACGTTTGCAGAATTTAATAAGCAGCTCTTGTATTGGTGCGTATATATAAGCTTTAAATAATGAAGCTATTTCTCATCTATTTAACTTTCTTTTGCGCAAATAGAGCATTTAGACTTCATGAATCAGAGCGATTTGTCAGACAATGAAAATGCGTTTGCACAAATAAGCCATGAATATATTGGCTATCAATCACTTACAGATGTGCCAAAGGCTCAGTCATACGAGGAGGAGAAAGTTTGCGTTGAGGTTGGTATTCTTGTAATTGTATTGATATTTTTTATTTTGAAACAAAATTTTAAGTGTAAAATAAAAATGCCAAAAGCATAATCGGTAAAAAAATCGCTTGAGAATGATAAAAAATATTTTGTTTATGGATCCAAAATCGCCCAGTTAAAAAAAAATAATTTGCAAATCTGCAAATTAATATCAAAGCTAAGCTATTTTCAATTTTTAAAATCTCCTGAAAACCAGAAGTAGAGAAAGTCACAAAAATTGCCGAAAATTCAGGAACTTGAATTAAAGTTGGATTTTTTTCTTGTGCGATTCTAACTTTTACGATATTTTTGTGTCAATATTACACTGCAATTGTGTTAATAAAATAAATAAAAACATTTCTATTTTTTATCCATTAAAAGTTACTTAAACTCATATCACTTTTCAGCATTTCACTCACAAGCCTACACATGAAATAATTGAAACCTTACGCAACACCGAGTCCATTTATTGCCTGTGCCAACTGTGGGGTATTCTTCTCAGTCGTGAAGGACCCAATTTTGAAGTCAACGGCTTAAATGTTAATCAGGCCTTAACACAACTTTATCATCGTGCCGGATCATTGCGCTATTGGCGTGCAGTGCGTTACTGTTCTTCGCTATTGCATCATATTGTGGACTCTATAAGTCCCTTTATTACTACCGTCCTCGTGAATGGCAAGGAATTAACAGTAGGTGTAATTGGACAGAAGGAAACTGTTTTCGATAAGCCTATGACACCGGCTGAAATACAAAATGTTATGTATACTAGTGTGCAGCCATACAACGTTATACAAGCTGTGCTGCAACAAGAAGTCGTGCTGTATTGCGGTCGCTTGATTGCAACAAATCCCTCAATGTTTAGAGGTATCTTAAAGGTCAGTTGAAGTTGCGTGGTAATTACTGCTAATCTCGCAATTTATCATTTTAATGTAAAACTTTCAGATACGCGTTGGTTGGGTGCTTGAAGCTATGCGTATTTATCTGCAAATCTCTGGACAAGAAACAATTGATGTGGATAATTTATCACCATATCAAGTGCGTATATTGTTGCAAAAAGTATTGACTGTTAGTGAATGGGCAGCAAAAGAGAAGTATGAAAAAACGCATGAATTTGTTGAAAATGAGGTTGCATATTGTTATCGTATATTTTTAGACTAACCACCTTACAACGACGTCAATTAGAAGGTTGTCTTTGTCGAGTTCCGCAAAACTTCTATAATAGAATATGGGAAATACTTCAGCGTACACCGCAAGGTATTTCCACGCAGGATCATTTACTACCTGCTGTTCCCACCTTAACAAATATGAGTCGCGGTGAACTATCATTTTCACTGCTAGTCGAAGAGACACTCATATGTATTACTTGTCCAGAGCGTCGTCAAATAACAGTCGAATTACTCTGCATTATAGCTACTATTTTAAGTCGGTAAGTATTTGAGCCTGTTGTTTTAGTTTTAAAGATTTTTTTTTGTTTTCAATATGCGAAACGCATACTAAAACTTTGTGTATTATAGCAATCCGGAGTTATGCTTTAAACAAGCTTTAGACTTGGATGATATTATATCAGAAGCCTTTGCAGTTTATTGCAAAGTAAGTGATTTTTTTCTCAAATTGTTTAATTTAACTGATGATTTAAAATATAACTTCTTTAGGACAACAAAATACAACCCACCGCAGACAAAGACATGACTCTTTTTTATTCCCTCGCCTATTCGGAAACTACAGGTTACTTAGCGCGTGCTACTGTCAACAAAGTATTACAAGGTGGCGCTTTAAGCGCAAATGAAGATGATCATGCTCATGACGATCTACAAGATGAAACGTGCAAAGTTTCATAAAGCGTTTTTTTTTTTCGTAAAAAATACATGATTTTTGTATTTTAAAATAATAAAACTTTAGTATATTTATTAGTATTTTATGTAACATTATCTTGACAAAAGTTCTCTATTTTAGAGTTTTTCTTTTATTTTTATTTTGCTTAAGAAAACCTTGGACAAAAAATCAAGTTTTTTAGCAGCTGTTTTTGATATTAGTGTTATTGTATTTTTTTCTAAATGTTCTTTTAGAATCACAAATGTATTGAGTTAAAAACTCTTTCAAATGTTGTATTAAAAATTGCAAAATAATAATCACCTACTATGTTTATATATATTTCGAAATCTCGAATTTTATGCACATTTTAAATATAAAATATATATATATTCTATATTAATATGACTTTATGTAATTGATATGAATAGTTTTAGATTGAAACGGAAAATGTTCTTATAAATCAACCATCTTAGGATAACAATTTTAATTCTTGTATGCTAGCCTAATTAAATATCATAAAAATTGTATAGCTTTCGCGATTAATTTTCTTATAGAAAATTGCCTTATCTAAAACTTTTGTTTCTGACCGAATTTCTTTCCGGCTAATATGAAGCGAGAAAATACCGAAAAACTGATTTTGTTTTGTGAGACTTTGCCATGAAATCAAAGATATTTGTTCACTTCGACTTTGATCAATACTGATTTTGGAACTTTCGAGGATGCTAAAGATGAAGGTGTAAGCCATTTCGCATGACATTTTTTGCAACCTAATTTTCAATCTATTGTGGCTTGGCCTACAAGTAAGCGGTGAAAAATACTGTAAAACTTCGTCATTTCAAAATTTAAACAATTTTATTAGCTTAAATTAAGATTTCATTTGGAAACAAATAAATATATTATCATAACATACATATACAAATGTAAAAAAATTGTTTGCAAAAATTATTATAAAAATTTTACATTTATGAAGTTCTTCCTTTAAATTCAAATACAAAGGTAACGTTTAAAATGCATTGCACTTAAGTTAACGCTGCACGAAGCTCATTAATCTTTGCTGCTGACTTTCATAACAAAGCTAATTTTTTAGGTGACCCTCGTCGAGCAATTACGATAAAAAGCAAACGGCTTGCCTGTTGGAACCTCACTGCATTCTTGACTATTTTGACGGCTGAATTTTACAGTTGGATATACTTCCTCCCAATCAGATTCTGAACAGCTAAGTACACCACGTGTCCTTATTTCTTGTTGCTCATGAATGTGCCTTACACTACTCTTGTCAGTTGGCTGATCAGCTGAAGGTATAGGATTGTTTAACATTTGTGTTACACTTTTAGAGAGTATTATAGGCTTAATACGATTGTAACCACTACCGGTAGGCTTGTAACGTTCTAACTTCATGGAAATACGCTCCATTTCGTTATGTACCCAATTTTGCATATGTTGTGAACGCATTTTGTGTTTTTTGTTTTGTTTATTAAAATAAAACTTTTAATTTTCTTTTCACAAGAAAATTGAGAAATCAAATATTTTGAACTATTGCGAAAAATGAGTTGTTTTAAAATACTGTAACCCTTATGTGGCTGGTAGCTTGCTTTTATACTAAATTTTAAGAAAGCTTTTTGTATGCCTTAGCCTTGCTTACCTGAAAAATTTCAATACGTCTGCGCATTACATATTATGTAAATATATGTATGAACTTACCTATTTTGCTGATGTCTGCAAATGGTTTTTTGTAATACTTTCTACATCGATTATTTTTATATTGTGTAAAGGGTGATTCAATTGAAGGCTACAATTTTAATTTGGCAATACTTTTTCCGTGTAAAAAATAATATCTGGTATTTGACCTCTGGTATATAATATATATTGACATTTTTAATTATAGAGTGGTATTCAACACAGGTTCCAACAGGATGATGCCATCTGCCACACAGCACGAGCAACAATGCAGTTGTCTTGTATAAAGTTTCTCATCAGCATCATCTCTTGTTTCGATTATGAAAATTGAACACGCTAATGACCCCAAAATAACTCCAGAGTTAAAGAACGAGATTCGTTGCGTTATTCGTTGACGACCGCAGTGCTTATACCAAAATAGAAAATTTCAAAAAATGGGGAAGTCAGAAATGGTGCCCGTGGTGACCAATTGATCGAAACCCTCTACATGTCAGTGGAAATGTTTCATCATCATATTTAAACTATAGTGTCATCAGCTTTTGTAAATTCAATGCGTTTATTTCATGTTTAAATTGCAACCCCAATGGAATCACCCTTTATTAGCTCACAAGGCCAAGAACAGTTAATCTTCTTAAATAAATGTTTCAGTCTGTCTGAGTTGTTCGGTTCATGAAAAAAATACTTTGATGAATTATACGGTTCAATGCCATAATGTTAAATAATTCTTGTATTGCGTTGCAAAATTGATGTGTAATCTTTTTGTTTATATATCAGTACTTCATGAACTTTTTTTATTAGGAACTGCAATATTTTTATTTTGCATTTATATTGAAAAAAAAAATTCTTTGAAATTCATTGAAACTTTTCCTTTACTCAATACATAATACTTGGTGTTTCGAAATTACTTAATATGAATATAAATAAACGCTGCAACTTATATTGGATACATTACTTTTTGACTCAGTTCGAACCAGAATTTAAAAACCTCCCTGGGGCTTAAGTTTGACACATTCATTCTGCCTTAGTTTTTTATGTTCTAATAGAACTATCGCCTTTAAGTAATATATATATACGGTAACAGACGTTCTCAATTCCGAGCATATATTCTCGTTTTTGATCAAATATTTTCTGATGTCGCATCCTGGACTGTTCTCGATTTTGACCAAACTTTCTCAAATATTCTAGATTTTGCGTTATTTAAAAAATACAGGTTCCAGAACTGAGAAATCATATTTTCCTATTGGAGGTGTGGCACCTTCAACTTTGAAATAAATAGCTTTCCTTAGGATTCAGTCTATCTCTGTACCGAATTCCATCAAATTCGGTCTATTAGTGGTGCAGTGAAAACGATTTTTCCATTTAGAGGTGCTGCCATGCCTACTAAAAAAAATTTGACTTTTTAGAAATCTTTTTTAGGATTCAATCTATAGCCTAACACAATTTCATCAAAATCGGTTCGTTGGTTAAGGAGTAACGAAGCATATTCCTGTAAGAGGCGTGGCACCGCCCACTTAAAAAAACAAATCTTACTCAAGAATCAATTTATCTCAATACCAAATTTCATCAAAATCGAAGAGTCGGCTCAGCTGAGAATGTTCCATTAAGGGCTTTGCCACGACCCCTTAAAGAAATCATAGTTTCTAATAACCTTTCCTAGGGTTCAATCTATCTCTATACCAAATTTTATTAAAATCGGTTAATTGGTTTAGCCGTGGAAGTGCCCCCTTCTCTTCACCACCTTTCCAACAAAAAAAAAAATTATGCAATTATGTTGTGTTATGGCAGAGAAAAAGCGTTTTTATATATAGATTGGATTGAAAGGTTGAAGATTTGTTACCCAAATCAAAACTCTAAGCATTGGGAGATCAAACTAAGTATACTGCTTTAAAAGTCGTTTACTACTAACTACTATTACTTTTACGTACTAAAAACTAAATAAATTACGTGTGTGAGACTCCACTGAGTGCCTTACCTTACAGAAAATCAAATAAATTATTTTGCTCACAACGCTCTTTATGAACAATTTTTTGAAACTTTAACACAACAGTGTTGTTCCTCTCTCTAAGACAAAAAGAATGACACCTCATTTGTGAAAATCGGTTCAGTAGTTTAGGAGCTATGGTTTCTCTTTTGCCAACATCATTTGCATGCGTTTGCAGCGAGCGATTTGCCTGCCAAGCGAAGAAATTCAATATGTAAAATTTGGCGAAACACCAGGCGACCATGAAACAGCAGCAAGTAACGGGGTCTTTTTACTTTACTTTAAAACGCTATTGCTCGGCTATTACTGAACCGATTTTAATAAATGAGGTATCATTGTTTTCGTTAAGTGTTCTAGTTTTTGGTAATAGAAAAAAAAATTTATATCAACTTACATAGAGGGCGCTGTAGTCAAAAGAGTTTTTTTAATGCCTGTAATTTGATAATGAAAGAACCAATTTTAATGAAATTCGGCAAGCTATGTTTCTTGGATGTATTCTATCATATAAAGGTGTGTAAAATACCAAGCGATCAGAGACCAGTAGAAAGTAGCACGAATTGGTTGCTCTTCTTTAAAATGATATTGCTCAACTATTACAGAACCGAATTTCATAAGAGAGGTGTCATTTTTTGCGTTAAGGGTTCTAGTTTTTAGTAATGGAAAAATAGTACATGTAACTGCACATAGAAGGCGCTGCAGTCAATTGGAATTGAAAAATTTCGGAAATTGAAGTTAATTGAAGGATTTTTTTATTTTACATAATTTTTTGTTTAAAAATTGATGACTATAAATAAATAAGGTAGTCCAGCTATTTATATGAACTATTTTAATATTGGGGAGCTAAAAAAGAAAAGGTCATCAACTTTTTCCAAAAACAAAAAAAAGAAGCTACTTTTTCAGAAAAAAATAATTTATTTTGGTTCCCTGTTGATGGTTATGAAGCTCAATGCCTTTATAGTACTTTTGAAAGCCAGAGGAGCTAGTAATATACAAACATGGATGATATCTGATTGAACTATAAGTATCTACTCGTACATATCTATTTGTTGCAAACAACTTCGTTTATAATTGTATGACAAATTTCATAGAGTTTCTAAGTACCTACCTGGCACCAGGAACGATTTACTCTAAGAACAGTTTGTTGCTGTGTGAAAGCGCCTATTTTCCGTTCTATTGCATATAGTTTTGTCAGACTTCTAGCGTATTTTTGTACCCTATCGCAGTTTTAATATTATAATTTAAGACCAGAGCTTACGAATATACGTTTGAATTATTTTCATTTCCAATTCTATCATATGGAAATGACATTATGACACTGAACTAATGCACATTATTTATTTAAAACACAAAATATGTCGTCGGTCACTGTAATTTGTTCTTCAAATTGAAAAATTTATATATAATTTCAATATAAAATTCATGTTAGTTAAAAAATATTAGTTAGCATTGATATTTAAATGGAAAAAGTGCTGTTTCGATTGAAAAAATGGTACACGTAATTTCAAAAGTTTCGTTTAATTCAAAGGTGATTGAATTAAATCTGAAAATTCGGTGCCATTTGAAAAATTATGTAATTCTATCAATGCTTGCAGCTAGAGTAGCCAATAATTTCTTTGCTTGGATTGAAAATTAGTTTCCAGAGATTAAAGTTAAACACCAAATTTATTATTTAATTTAAAATGCGGATACATTATTGCAAAGTGCATTTAAACTACTTTCGTATGAAATAAATAAAACTTAATTTGATAAACTGTATGTTGAGTTTTTTTTTTAACAAACTTTGCAATTTTTTTGAATAAAACTGACCTTCACAACTATATAACTGCAATTACATTAAAAAAAATACAGTTTTGGCAACTTCGAGACACCCCATTTCTCTTATAGAAAAACATCAGAGCATTTTGATGCTCCACACTGTTGACATTCAAGCTAGCAAAAAAGTATTCAGCGTAAAGTTTTAATTACAAATTCATACATATATATATATTTTTATTATCAACACTGATATGGACATGATTCGGTGAAAAATAATGAAATTTAAACATTGACTTTATTTAAGGTAAGTTATTACAAAAAATTTTTATTGTTACTAAATATTATTGTAATATTATTTTATTTGTTACACTTTAACAATCAAGGCAAACATTCATAATTAGTTTATATAAATTTATTTGAATTGAAAAACGTTTCGTACAAATAAAATATGTAGCTTAATATAATTTACTTAGTTTAAATTTTTTAAATGTGTAAAAATTTTTATTTTTTAAAATAAAGCTAATAGCTAAAACTGATTAAACAAAGCATTCAAATGTTAAAAAAATTTATATGTTACCAGCCACAAGTTTTTATATTTTTTGTTTGAAATTTTAATTAACGTGTTAAGAAGAAAAAATAATTCTTCTAGAGATTCACAAAAAAGCCAAATAATGCAATAAAAATTAGAACATCGAATTAAAGACCACTATTTTCTCAATACATTTTAAGCAAAACTTTATATACACAAAATAAATAAAAAGCAGCAATTATCAAAAATATATACATATAAACTTGATTACAACTTCATCTTTTATATAAATATATTTTTTTCAATTATATAATTATTTTATTTTTATATAAAAGTTTTACTATAAAAATATTTGGAAAAACACCGTTTCAATGATTAGAAAAAAAAAATTTATATTTTATATATAATAAATATGTAATTTGTCGTTGTAATGTTTATTAGTGTGTTAACGTAAATAAATATGAGTTAGATGTAGGTATGACGAGTGAATGACAAAATAAAATAAATTAAAGAAAGATGAAAAAATATCCTTTTTTTAATCATATAAATTATTGATTTAAAATTTTTGTGAAAATTTTAGCCATAACTGTGGTTAACTCTCTCCTGTGTTTCGAAAGATTTCATAACAATTTTTAAGCTAAACAAAAAATTGTTTGATTTAAATTTTAGTTGAGTTTATTGAACTGTAAATTGATATAAAAAATAATTTAATGTAATAAATGATGTGTATTAATATTTTTTCGTTTTTTGTTTTTTAATATAAATACAAATCTTGATAAATTTAAATAAAAAAAAAAAATGAATTATAACATATGTATAAAATGCTAAAAATCCCTGAATATGAGTTTTTATTTATAATTATTATTAATATTTTAACAAAATTATTTATTTCTCATTTTGTATTGTAACTTGTTTTTTTTTAGGCTTAAATCTCTACAGTTTTTTTTTTGTTTTAGTTTACAATAATATTCGTCGGCAGTTCTTTGTGTTGGTAAAAAATTCTATCAAACATAATAACTTTAAAACAATTAATTAAATAATGAATTAATTATTTAACTACTTAGAATAGTTAAATCATTATATGTCAACTAATTCCCTATAGTGGGCAAATGGAGCAGATTTTGTTATTGTTGTTGTTGTTGCTGCTCTTGCCGACGAACACTATGACGACTGCGTACACTTTCTGTATCAGTTTCATCTTCATTAGTGTCTTCCTTCGGACGTGTCCATTTAATCAATGTTTCAGGTGAACGATACAGGAATAATAATTTGGCAAAAAGATCCTCTTCTAACGCAAATTCTAGCGCTTCTCTTACCTGTAATATAGCAGAAAAAAAAATTAGTATATTTTAAAATAAAATTTTTGTTCTGTAACTTACCAAATAAATGTCAAGGCACAATTGGAGAACTCTATCAACATATGGAAGATCTTCGAACATAATTTTACGATTTTGTCCAGAAATAAATGATTTAAGTAAACGTGAGGCGATCAACACAAAAGTGGAGTACAAACCAATGATGCTGTAAAGAATATTGATTTTTTTTTTATAAAAACTGCGCTCATTTCTTGTTCGTGTTTTATGTGATTTTTAGTAAATTTTAAAATTAAGGTTCTAGGGGAAAAAATAATAAGAACTGGAAGTTGTCCAATCACTTATTTTTCATTAACTCAATTTCAAAAACATAAACCGAAAGACTTCAGACTCGGAGTTTTTTAAATATTGTGATTTTGCAGTAGTTTTACTGTTTGGATACTCCTACTGAACTTTGTCAAACCTATAGAGTAAAGGAAAAGCTACTCATTACTCTTCTGATTTAAAAAATCAGGTCAAGAAAAACTATGGCGTGCTGGATTCGAAGTTTATTCAGCAAACATATTCAGCATAACGTAATCTTTTAGGATTATACAATGCCTACTCTGTTTCAACCAAAAAAAAATTCGATTTCCCACTAATTTTTGAAATGGTTATTTTGCATTTTTATAGGAAATTATTGAATTTTTTAAAGTTAGGACATATATATTTAAAGAATTAATAAGATATGTATGATATGCTCAGATTGAAAAAACCTACAGAATTCAATGATATAAAATTGACTTATGACGTTAATTCTTCGACAAGTGATCATAGTTTTCAGTATACCCAACCCTACAAACTTTCATGGCCATAATTAGTTTGCAGGTTCCGAACTTAAGCAATTTGTTTTTATATATTTTTAATGCGATTTCTTAGAACATATCGGATCATAGCTTTATGTAAAAATACGATTTTGTAAAAATTACGGAAAAAACTTACCCTCCCGCTGTCAAGAAGCTAAATGTCGATGGAAACTTTTTGTCATTAAATGTATACATGACAACGCCAGATTCACAATCGGCGTATGGTAATTTACTTAATGTATTTGTATAAAAAGCATCATCACAAGATTCTTTTATTTCCCACCAAACATAATTCGGCGACAATGAATTCATTTTGATGATGATTGGGCGGTAGGCTAAAAATAAATAGTCGGTTAATACAGATAGTTATGATAAAATTGGTATTTACAGTTACCTTCTCCTTTTAGCATAAGTACATGCACAACTGACATATCTCCAGTATTTGGAACCTTGCATTGAAAAATTTTGGAAAAAAATAAAAGTTTACTAAAGTTGCTACCTTGATTTAACTCTATTTTATGTATTGAAAGTTACTAGGATTTTTTTGGTTTTTTTATATATGTACTCGTATGTATATGCCACTTACTATTTCTAGCTTCGGGCGCTTACCTTTAAAAACTTCGGCAATAACATCGGTAACGTGACCTCTGCAGTAGTACTACTACCATCAAGCAGTTCAATCATTGCTTCTCGGCCTGTAAAATTCTTATCTAGGGTATATGTAATCTCATCAATGACAGTACCCGAAACACCTTTTGCCGGTGGTATACGCGTTAATGAGTATGTAAAGCGTGCTATTAGCTCGACATCTTAAAGGATTGAAAAAAAAAATATTTCTTGAATTTTTACACACAACTTTTGGCTTATAGCTAACCTTTTTTTAAGTCATTTAACAAACGCATCTTATCCGGTGGTGTTATGCCCCACATTGAAGGTGAGTTACCAGGCAACCTAACTGCTGTAATGTCACTGGCATCATAGCTTGACAGGAAGGTAATAGCATTTTTGTCTTTTTTGTATGCATCTGACATTTCTTGGAACATGCTATTATTAAATGTAAAAACGCTCTCACGATTATTTAACTCATAGATTGGCTCATAGGGTCCAATGCGTATCTTAAGCGTCACCTCGTAGGGAACATTTGATTGACCCACTGCATTGCCCAGCGCAAAAAGACAAAGCGGTCCCCAAATTGCAATCACAATACATAATATCATGGTGCCGCCCATCAATAGTTTAATATAGGTTGCTTTCTTTTGTGCGCGTATTGCAGGAAAATCTGTTTCCATTTGACGGCTGCACTTAATGAAATATATATCCGAAAAAATGTCCTCCATTTTAAGCCAATCGAAGAGTGTCATTGTGGTGTCAGTGCACACCCAATCGAGTACGGTGCGTAATTCATAGAGGAATGGTATAAGCATGTAACTAAAATATAAAGAGTTTACGAAAATATTCTTCAAATTGTCAAGGCTAAAATTTTGCAAATCCTTTGCAATACTCACAATTTAAACGATATCATATTGACCAACGAAAAGCCCTTGGTAAGGAAATTGCCAAGAATGCGCTTTGGATAACCACATTTTATTTGATACGAAGAGAGCAGCAGATAGAAGCATTTTATTATGTAGAAAATAATTGGTGGAGCCAATGAATAAAAGCTGCGCTCTGTAACCATAGGTACAATAAAGAACATCCAAATGTGTATACCAATAACAGAGAAGAAATGAAAGATTATCTTGTTGACGAGTGCCTTGCGTAAATAAAGCGCACGATCAATGACAATTAGCATAAATTGTACCAGTAACATAATAAGGAATGGTATGGGCACTTTATTTTCGGCCAAATAGGTCTGAACACCACCATCTCCTTCGGATTGTTGTGACTGCAAAAAAAATAAAAGTTTTTATTAACACTAAAAGGCATCAATGCCAATGAAAACTTACGCCAAATGCAGTAAATCCAAATAACAACACAAAGAAATTTATAAAGTCACAAAGGAACATCAAGGCGTAAACATCTGAAGGTAGTCGCGCTTTCTTCACCATATTAAAGAAGAATTTTCGAACGGATGATAAATAATGGCTTTGTCTGTAATATAAAATAATGAGTTGGTAATCAATTCAGTTTTTTTTTTATTGAAATAAATATGTATTACTCTATACGCATTATGCCACTACTGTATTCATTAGTCTCCACTGACGTAAGACTTGGTCGTCGTTGAACGTGTGTAATTCTTTGTTCTTCGTCGTCTTCATCGTCGTCATCATCCTCAGATACCTCCTCTCTGTTGAAAGATAAAAAAGAAAAAAAAATGCCAGAAACAAATTTACATCAGTTTTTTTTTATGGATAATAAGCCAAAGTTAAATTGAAAAAAAAAATATGGGATGATGTTCTTCGGCTAAATAATTATTTGCATCTTAATAATGACCATCTTAAGGTCAAATACGCTGATTCCGAACGCAATAGTAGCAACATTTACTCACGTTTTCTTTTTTCCATTTCTTAAACTATAACTTATTATATCGAGTTCTACTCTAAGAAAATAGTATATCAAATTAAAGGTAACAGAATTTTCTATCATTATTCTATATTTTTTTGGAAAAAAACACAAAAAATTTATCTTTTGATCGATGGCTCTTAAGATATTATGTCGATTTGAAAGTAATGCATAATATAACTAACCACCTCTTACAAAAATCGATAAAGTCGTTGTTTTTCAATGACTAAAAAACTTAGAAAAAGTTAGAATTCTTCAACTACAAACGGACTTTGAGCTATTTAACCATAAAGTGGTTTCTTCTTGAATGGCTAGTATTTAGCCATTTGATGATCTGACGAAAGTTAACATTTCTTATGGATTATTAAATGGTGGATACCAATCTGAGCGTTTTTAGACATTCAATTCTTAAGTTGCCAGTGAAAAAAGAAAAGTTAAAGTTTTTGATGCATTGATGATGTATCTCCAAACACAGATACGATACAAAAATGCTGCTACATGAAATCTGCTTTTTGATCTACTGTTCCCGAATTTTTTTCTATGGCAGCTTTAAGATGAAATACCTTACAGTTTTGGTGGGCTAGAAAAGTTGGATTCGACACTAAAATATCGGCAAGAAATGATAACTAAATAAATGATGATACCGATAAGGCTGAAGACCTACAGACCATGAAGTAAAATTACACTTTCGGCTGTTCAGTGTTAAATATCTCAAAATCCACATGTAATGGAAAAATTTTGACTTCAGATTCTGTTTGATCAAGTTTTTGGATTTATGTTTTTTTATTGAAAAATAATAGTAAGTACTAAACACTTAGCTCTCACACGATATCTAGACAATGGAAAACATTAATCTGAACTGTTTCTCGCTCGAGTAGCTCGTTTTTCTCTATTTCTTTCCAGTGTTCTCTGTTTAGTTACCCGATTGGTTAGATCATCCGTTCGAGATGTATGACAACATTTTTTCAAAGTTCGAAATTTGATTTTTGTAAAAATGTATTTACTCTCATTTTCACACAAAAGTCGACAACAAATTCAGCGAGAATGGAAAATTTTTATTACTAATCGAATATTTTTTTATGATAAGGTTCTATTCAAATAGGGATTCGATCCCATTAAAATGTAAGAAAAAATCACAAAAATGAATTTATCTTCATTTCTTCTGTTCATCTTCTTTTCTTTTTGTTTAAATATCCTTTTTTTTGTATAAAATTTAAACAAAGCTATTTTCAATTGTAACAGAAATACTTAGCATCGAGTAATTTAACAACAGATACCTCTGCCAGACTTGATATTTGCTTATACGTATCTTCTTCCATTTTGATACCGACATATTTCCTTAAAAAAGATGAAATGCTTGAATTCTCAGTTAATCTTGAGCTTGAGTTTAATATTTCTTAAGCCTACATACCTGAACTTCTATTTAAAGTAAATGATTAATATGAGTTAATATGTTCATGCAAAAATCAAGGTGCCCTTAAATAAAGAAACCAATACACAATAGATAGATCGGTGTAGTCAACAACTTTTGCCAGGGTGGATCAATAAGTTAGTGTCTTTTTGAATGAAACATAGATTTTTTTGGAAAAAAAAATTTAATTTTTCAACATAGTCTCCTTTGAGCTCAATACACTTAGTCCAACGTTTCTATATTTTTTTTTAATTTCTTGCAAAAAATAGGATTTCTTGAGAACCTCAACATAGGCAACTGCTTGAGCAATAATTTCATCGTTGGAGCTAAATCTGTTTCCACAGAGCTATTTCTTTAGATTTGGAAATAGAAAATAATCATAATACCAGTTCCTAGCCCAATTCATGGAATTTTGCCATTGATACTATACAAGTCTCACGATTGCGTTTATGGTTCAATTGTGAGCAAACGCGCGTCCATCTTGTGGATAGCTTCTAAGACCCAACTGAACATTTAATATCAAAACCACAGTGCCGTAGGAAATGCCTATGGCATCACGTATAGTACTTTCACTCTATGATCGGTCAATACCATGTCGTGAATTTTTTCGACATTTTCAGGTGTATTGACATCAGTTGGCAGTCCAGAACGTTCAGCGTCACAAGTGCTTGTGCGGCCATAAGGAAACTCATTAACCCACTTTTTTACCATTGAATTTGATGTTCCAGAGTCCCACTGGTACTTATCAAGCTTTTCTTGATTTGAGTGACGTTTTTTTCGCAAAATATAATGTTTTATGAGCACTCGAAATTCACATTTTCAATTTTTACAAAAGTCTACAAGGGTTGTATGCTTTGAACACCATTTAAACGTCAAGTTGCTGACAGAGGGTCGCAAAATTTGACAGTAGTCTATTATCAGATGGTAATTGACGGGAGCAATATTGCATTGCATGTAGCTACGAGGGAAGTTCTAAAAGTCACGAACTTATTGATCCGTGCTCGTATACGAACACCCTAACCAGCTTAGTGATGTCATATATCAGAAATAACTCTAAGAAATATTATATAATAAACTATACGCCGAGCAGAGAATTAAACTGAAATTAATATCATTTAAGTCTTGACAATATTGGAAGTCAGATTAAAAAGTTCAAAATTGAATTTAAAATACATGTACTTATTAAAAACATTTGTTTTTATATGATGATAATAAGAGCCTAATTTTTCGGTTTCTTTATTTTAAGTGACACATTATAAAAAAGAAAAAAATAAACAAACAAATTGTAATAACTTACTTCGATTCTTGCATTTCTTTTATTGGTTGATCGTAATGCATCACAAAGGCATCTTGTACCATTTCTTCTTTATATTCGGATTTCCAAAGACCTTGAGATTTCAATATAAATCTGAAAAAGAATATCATACATGAAAAGTGACAATTCACATTATAAATTGTGCAACACAAACCTATGAAAGAAAAGCACCAATAACAGCAATAAATCGTAAATTGTATGATGAGAATCCAATTCGACACCAAAAATTTTTGCTGCCGATAGTGGTTGATTTGGCAGATTTATATAATTTGCCCAAATAAGTTTAAATTGGAAAATACACTTAATGAGCACAATTGCTTGTGTATACGCAATTAAAGTAACCCAAAATGTTTTAGTGGGTCGTGGTAGCGATAATGTACCCCATAGGAAGACCATAAAAGGTAATGGCAGCGAGATGAGACTTGCGTTAACGACCTGTTTTAATAAGGACAAAACATAAAAAGTGTTAAAACAATTAGTAAGAAATGCTGTACTGTACTCACCTGATTTATGAACACTACAATATAGCAAATCAACTCAGTGTTGGATAGAATAGCGTACCAAGTTGAAATCAAAACTTCGACAAGTATATGATGATCACGTGAAGCAAAATCATCTTCCAGTTTATAGTGTGTGATGCTGAAAAGAAAAACAATGAAATTTTTAAGTTTTTATTTAGTTTATTATAAATCATATTTATATAAAATTTAAACGAAATATAATGAAATAAAATATGTAACGATATTTCAGGCATTTTTAAAATTATGGAATAAAAATAGTGCTACATAGGAAAATGACAGAATTAGCGCAGTGTTACAAATGTACATTGAAAAATGTTTTAGAGCTTTAATAAAGATTTGAATAGTTTGATGAAATAACTATATTTTATACAGGTTTACACCCATATATCGTATACAAGCAAACTCAATTGTTCATAAATTTAAGAGGTGAACACTTTTATTCTAACATATTATTCGGAACAATTTTAAATGCATAATTTTTTGAAGCAATTTAAAATCTCTTTTGAAATATTAAATCCATCCCCAATTTTTGTTTTTCTTGAAAATTGCGTATTGATCAATTTAAAGCTTAATATTTTACCATATAATCATGAGTTGTTTAATTTTCTTTTCAAAACTTCTTATTACTTGTTCCGGTACGATTTTTTTTTTTACTGGAGAAATTCATCTTGAAAGATATGATGTTATTGATGAGTCAGTGAATATCAAAAATGTTTCCATCATAGTAGAATAAATTGAAATCAATTGAATGCCATTTATTTTGTTTTGTCTAGCAATGACAGTTGGATTTTTTTTCTTTTTATATTCATCTGCTCATATATTTTCACATAGTAAACGATATCCGAGCAATAGTTGTAAGGATATTTAAGATTAACCACATACTCATACATAAGTAGAAACTATTGTGTCTTCATTTTGAGTCAAAATCATTAAGAATGTGTTCATAACATACAAAGCGGCAATTCTCAATATGATATTTTTTGTCGAAAATTCATTCTTAAGGTTTAATAAAACTTTTTATTAAAAATAAAAATACACAAAGCCTTTGAAAGCGCTTTTTTTTCTCATGAGTTTGTTCGCCTTTAAAGAATTTCTTTTGCTCTGAAATTAAAACTAAAATTTTATTAAAATTTTTTTTTATTTTCGATTTGATCAACCCGTGTTTTATTTCACTTCGAATTTCTTGTAAACTGTCCTTTTAAGAATTCAAAAAAAAAAATTGACACACAGAATATGAATAGAAAATGCTTTATATTTAATTTTTGATATAAACAAAATAGCCGAGTTTTCCTCAAAATAATTTGTAAGTAGTCTAAAAGTTGCATATTTTTGTGTAGTTAGCCCCATCCTATACTTATTTTAGAATACTGTATAAAAAAAAAATTGTTATAGGTCAAATAAAAACATTTAATTGAACTCATTATTGAACAATATGGTCAGTTAGATTATTGATTAGAATATAGTAATACAAAAAAAAAAAAAACAAAACGTGATTTGTCTATTATTTTGGATGAATATACAAAAATTATATAAAAATGTAATTGAACTAATTTTTGAACAATATGGTCAGTTAGATTATTGATTATGGTATTATATTAAAAAAAACAAAACGTGCTATGTCCATTATTTTGGATGAATATAAAAAAATTATATAAAATATGTAATTGAACTCATTTTTGAACAATATGGTCAGTTAGATTATTGATTAGAATATTGTATTGAAAAAGAAAAACAAAACGTGATATGTCCATTATTTTGGATGAATATAAAAAAATTATATAAAATATGTAATTGAACTCATTTTTGAACAATATGGTCAGTTAGATTATTGATTAGAATATTGTATTGAAAAAGAAAAAGAAAACGTGATATGTCCATTATTTTGAATGAATATACAAAAATTATGTAAAAAAATGTAATTGAACTCATTTTGAATACTATGATCTTCTATTTCATAAGCCATCTATGATTAATTACTTTCATCTTTGATTCGAACAAAACGTCATTTGTCCCAACTGTACTCTGTACTCACAAGATGTTAAAAAATAATTGATAATAATATCGTAGTAATCAATCTACAAAATATTAAGTAAATAGCTTCAAATTATCAGCTTTATATAAATGTCAGTTATCCGCCTTCCATATTTTTTTCGTTTTCATATCTAGTGGATAAACCACGTTTTGACTGTTAATTGATCATTTACTTGAACTATTCTCATTTTCTTTCAGAATTCATCTCCCGTGTTGTCCCATTTTCGAACTACAAAAATAAATGATACTGGAAATTCCAATACTTTAGGCGCTTTTGTCCTCAAAGGGTTTGTGGTATTAGATAAACAAAAATTCTATAAACATCAATCAATGATATTTTCTTAAAAAAAAAAAAACAATGATTTGCTCAAATACAGCGTATGCTTCTTTCATTTTCTTAAATAACTACGACCATAGCTCAATTTTTACAAAATAACTTGAAAACAATTTGAGTCCAATGAAAACTGTTTCACAGAGATGAGAGAATGGTTTTTAATTGAATTAAAAATTTAAATTTGTCCAAAGGTTACAAAATCGTCATTATTTTGAGAAATTCACACAATTTTTTATCATAGACCACGTATGTGATTTAAAATTCCATTGCTAACATTAATCAATTTTGACGATGAAAGCATCACATCAAATTTATATCAACGTTAAATACCTCCTAGTGAATAATAAAACTTTTATGAAAATGATTTTCATAAAAAAATTGTTTGATAGTGATGAATTTAGATAGGTAAAGGCATTCAAAGAAAATGATAGTTTGAAAACACTAATGAAAATATGGTGTTTTATTAACAATAAATGAATGAAAAATTTTATTGCTAAAACTCGAAAGGTGTATTTTAATAAAAACTGTAATAATTAGGAAAAGTGGCATGAAAAATTTATTAAAAAAAATATTTAAAAAACTTTATACAATGAATATTCAAATGAGTTGTAACTGCAGACAGCAAGCATAAAAGATTTATAAATACTATAAATATATATATTTATATTGTATATTTTTGAAATAAGTACATATGTAGGTATGTAGGAGTATACTTGAATAGGGAATACAAATATTTTACTACAGTATTCATATGCACGAAAATTCCAGTGTAAAGAATGGCACGAAAATTGTGAAAATGATTATGTAGAATTGCCAAATTTTAAAATCGAGTTAAAAACACCATCATGAATAAATCACAAAGTTGTATATGCAAAATTTTGTTTATATATTATATTTTGTTTAATTTTGATGCAATATTTAAGAAAACAAAAAAAAAATGATTTTTTGCTACCTGTCCACTTTCTCGTAGGACCATTGCTTGCTCATTGAACCAGAGTCAGCGAGACTATGATCTAGTGAGGGCGCCATAACTCTAATCACAGGCACCATACCATCAGATTTTCGGCTGCATAAAAGCAATTAAAATTTTTTTGGGAATAGCAAAGGAGCATAATGCAGTTTGGCAAGACAAAAAAATTGGTCGTATAAAACAGGCAAATAGAAATCGGTGGGGCAGGCAAGAAAAGGAAAAACAAAAATTGTAAAGTTTGAAAGTAAAAAAAAAAAAAACACAAAAAATATATATATTAAAATAATGAAAACATTCTGGATGTATTAAAAGTTAACATATCAAGATAAGATTTTGTCAAATATATGAAACCCTTAGTGCAACAAAGAGTAAATTGACAGTCATGGTATTTCGGAAGAGCGGGGATTTTATGTGCATAGCTCCGTTAGACTTTAATTTATGTATGGTATATACTTTAAATATTAAGCAAATAGTTTATTAACTTCGCCGTTGTGCCGCAATTGTGCTTTTTATTGGTAAATAGGTTAAACCAATGAAACGAACCTTTAATTCTTTGTGTGACGTCATAATCTTAGTATTAGAAATTTTGTGACCAAACTCTTTTTGCACCAAGGTCGTATATCATTCAAAAGCTTTTAAATTTTATTAGAGTAAAATTTTAAGTTTTAAAAAAAATAAACACTTTTATAGAAGAGAGACAGTGGAATAATGTATAACTTCGGCTAAGAGAAAAAGTAAAACCATCAAAAAAGTTTTAAAGAATTTCGGTATTTCTTCATGTCACAATTTCTGGTGTCACGAGCGGTCACGAATGGTCTAAAAATTTAATATTTTGCTCCGAGCTCAATTTTATAAATTTTGTAGGCAAACGGATGGTTGAGATAAAATTTCGAAATTATAAATTTTTAGTCTTATTTCAGTCAAAAACGATAAAAATATTTTAAAACTTTTCAGGTTAGGTTTTAAACATTTTTTAGAGGTTTCAAATATTAAAATCAAAACTTCGAAAACTAGTTATGACTTTTTTGGCAAATAGGGAAAACTAGTTTATCCAAGGCCAACTAAGTTGACTTGTGTACCCAAAAGTATGCACTATACATATAAAAGGTTTTTCGGAGCGGAGCCAGTTGTCAGCTAATGCAGAAGACTAAGCGCCTCGCACGTGACATTCACTGGCCTCGGAACAAACAATAGTGGTGTTTTTTTTTTCTTCCGATACTGCTTCGAACCAAAAATGGCCTAAATTTAATTTTGCCTCTGCTACTGTTTGAAACCCAACCATTCCACTGTCATCTTCAACTTCATCACCAATTAAAATAAATTATATTAACATAAGCAAATAAATAACCAGAAAATGCAAATTTATCAAAATTTTACTTACCCTTTGGCTAATGAGATCTCGTGATCGATACCGTTACCTTTGCTAAAGAGATAAATAAAAATTATGAAATATGTGTTGCGAATGGAAATTAATATGCTTTTGTTTTTTGTTTTTTCAAGTAATAAATCCAATAATATTCTTTTTTTTCTTCTAACCAATGATATTTATTAATGGTATTTTTCAAAAATGAGTGACGCATTTCAATAAATCATGTTATGGAAAACATTTGAAATGCGTGAAAAAGAGATCTTTTCAAAAAATACAACTAATATTTATGCGTCACTCATGTTTCAATGTCATGAAAATACCACAGAGTAAATAAAACATAAATTTTCGATTTACCTAGCAATACTTTTAGCGTCAACTGTATCAAATGATGTTTCGATGATATCGACTACATGTTGTTGTGGATCATGTGGTAGTGACTGGGACTGAGACTGTGATGTTTGTGGTTGTGATGGCATATTTGTGGTAGGATTATTGTTTTCATGTGGTGTTTGTATGTTTGTATCATTTTGTACATTTATATTGAGTGCATTAGTTGAGCTCGTGGTTGAATTAACAGAATCATCATCACTAAATCGAATTTCAAATAAAAATGTGAAATTCAAACAGAAAGAAAACAAAATATTAAAACAAACAAAAATTACAAAATTACTAGGCAACAAAAGCAACAAAGAGTAATACGTTCCAAGTAAATAACTTATAACAGAAATAAAATAGGAAACTTATGTTATATAATAACTGAAATGATAAATAGAAAAGTTATATGATATATCACACAGCTTTGAAATGAACTTAATGTATTGAATTGTCACAATTTTTGTAGTTTTTATATACAATATATAAAACTCTATATTACTGCTAAGGATAATTTAAAAAAAATCTACATTTTATTTACTTTAATTAAAAATAAATCATTTTGAATCTATTTTGTTGTTTTTTTTTACATAAAAAAGGCACAGCGTTTCTATGGGACATA
Source organism: Meiosimyza decipiens (assembly GCA_963680825.1). Lineage (NCBI taxonomy): Eukaryota > Metazoa > Arthropoda > Insecta > Diptera > Lauxaniidae > Meiosimyza > Meiosimyza decipiens. The sequence continues at coordinate 77,025,703 of OY804260.1, forward strand.
GGTTCACTTTTATTTCTACATACAACGCAGACATTGACTATATAAATACCTTTTTGCATCCTTCCTAAAAGTAAATAATGCAACAGCACCAATACGTCCTAGACGATGGAAGCCACGTGACTCCTGAAAATATATGATATATATTTAATATGTTCTGGAGATGAAACTTTGTTCTACTGTAAAATTATTTTTTTGTAAAGTTTGTTTCAAAATATGTACATATGTTTGCTACAAAATACGAACAATATTTTGTTATGAGCATATAACGAATCATATATTGAGACAATGAAAACAACTCTACTTTTTTTGAGAATTTGTTTTTTGTGTACCTTCAGCGATTTCTTTTCTTCCGCTAGAATTTTATTAACATAGCGATAATTCCGCGAAAAACGATTTAAACGTATAGTCAGCGATACCAAGAATGCTTCCAAAAGGCGAATTATTGGATTAGCTCGCATATCTGCAGGAAAATTACAAATAGAGAATATTTTTTTTTAATACTAAACAGCGATTTTATACCTTCATCCGAGTCTTCCTTGTCATCTTCTTTATCAGTGGCATCATCAGTATCATCACCTTTAAGAAAACTACTAACACCAGGTTCATCTCCGATATCTTTTCGTTTACTTGTTGTCGGCTCTTGTTCTTTATGTTTTTCAGCATCTTTTTTAAACGTATCAGTCTGGTGAAACAAAAAGAGTTTGTTAAATTATATTTTTTTTTTGATGCAAAATAAAAAGTCCCTGTGTCGTAGGTACTTTGTTGACAAATATTATAAGCTATTATTTATATAAAATAAAATTAAGTAGAGTATTGTATTTTGCAAAGCAATAACTAAACAAGTGCCCGAAAACAGATTTAATTTACCACTTGTGCCCCACTACTCAATAAATTCGCCACAAACAGTCGCAAGTGTTTTTGGGAATTACTAAGTAGTTTTCTCTTGAGTTGGCATAGTGAAATTGTATTGTGTACGAAGAAACATATATAAGGGTCAAAGGTCACGTAAATATTTTTTTTTGTTAGTTCACTTTTTGTTTTAACACCGGCACGGCAGCTCGCCGATTGTCTCGCCGTTAGTTAATCCTGACACAACATAAACTAAGAACTCTAATTTTTATAAGTTACATCTTTTCGGTAATTAAGGGGGCAATCAAAAAAGCATCATTATGGTTCATCCGAAGAGTGTTGGAATGAACCAGTTTAGCCAAGGAAAATTTTAGTGTGTAAGAGTCAGTCGAACGACCTCCGCCGCGACTCAGGGTTTAAATCCTTCAAAATTTCCAACACCGGCTTCAAACGCTGGTGTGTTAGCGAAGCCCATGTTGGACATAGCCACCGCGAAGCCAGCATTGGAAATATTGGAGGATGTAAGTCCTGAGCCGCGGCCATAAGCCAACAACTTACTCCAACATACTAAGCTTTCAAAAAATTCGGAAGTGAGACCGTTAAAGTATATAATAGCATTAGTTCATCCTAGGCTAAACTAGTTCATACTAACACGCCTCGGATGAGTTAGCTTGGCCTAGGAAAAACTAGTTTATCCTAAAAACTAAAAGAACAGCCGGTAAAAAATATAAATAATGTGAAAATATATAATCGTATAATATGCTAACGACAATACTAAAGGAACAAGTGTTCGTCTGTGCCAGGTAGACAAAAGTGCAAATTTTTAGATTTGAAAATAAAATTTTTGTGAAACGTATAAAACACAAATCGTGACCGTATAAATGATATATGTTCATTAAAAAAATATTGAGTATATCTCGAAGCTGACTGAGCACTGATAAATGAGTTAATTTTATCACTTATCAATTAACAAAACGATTCTTATCGATATGCTTAATTGAGAAAATTGCTCTAATGACATAAGTATATTGTGATATTTTTTTGGCAAAAGAAAAATGTAATCAAAATTTACTAAGTTTAGTCGGAATTTTGCTCTGTTTTGTACATACTTAATTAAGATGCAACGTTAACCTATTTTTGCGATAAGTTTTCCAAACAATACTATAAGTGATAGCTAGTTGGCTTTAATGTAACAAAGATTGATTTTGTGCCATCTTAAAAACATAAAAAAGCTTTGCATAAAGATATTTTGTATTCATTGCATTACTACTTTCAAGAAAATAACAAAATGTTTGTGAGTGACAGACAGTTTAGGTAGATATGCAACGGTGATTGAGAACGTTGTTTGTTTTTTTGACATACGAGCATTTTTTTTTTGTCTTTTATAAACTGTGAAGTACATAAACTTAAGCTGCAAATGTATAACAGAAAAACATTTTGTAGACACTTTCAGTATTTTTCAGTAATTTGTGCATATTTCTGACGAATAATTTAAAAATTTTTGTGTTTTTTACTTTTTTTTGTTGTATTTAACTCACAAAATTTTCGCTCGTCGAGCGACGCGTATAACCAATAGGTTCAGATATTGTGGAGGTGCGCACACCTGCAGCACCACCATCCTTAACATTTAATTCTTCATCAATTTTTATGCCAATACGTGATCCGGGCGCCGATGCATAGGAACGTTGACGTACATACAACTGACGGCGTACATCGGCATTTTGTATGTCTTTCCATACCTGATCCACGCGGTAGTCCGATATTTAATATGATATATTTTATATGCGTATTATATGACAATTTGGGAAGCATTATTTTTGGGAGGGATGAAAGGATTATTATGGCTTTTACGAAATGCTACATACTGAGTTTTTTAATTTAAAAATGTACTAAATTAATTATGCTACCAAAATCTACATGGCTAATTGGATGCATGTAACAGAAACTTTTCAAGAAGTTCTTTAACCAAATAGCACTTACATCGATAACAGTTTTTCTCCGTGTCATCTTCTTTTCACTTTCGGAAATTTTATCCTCCATAAAGTCGACTTCGTCTTCGATTAAGTCCAGTTCGAATTTTTCATCCATATCCTCGAACATGTAGTAGTCACCAGCGCGAACGGCTATATGAAAGAGTAATAATATTTTTCATTAGGTTACGCTAATTAATTTAAGAAAAATTAAAATTGTTATAGTTAACTTTTGCTTACAATGTTACCCAACAACATTTATATGTTATGTATATATTTACTATAATACATTTATTAAAAATGATTTGAAATTATAATTAATTATTAACACAATTTGCACATATATTCAGGCTAGGTATTAAAACATTAAGTATACAACGAAAATAGTTATTTATTAAAGTTCGAAGCTTCGATATGGAATATAGATTACGAAAAGTTAAAACAATAAAAGATTACTACGTAAAAGTATCGTATATTATATATAAGTAGATATAAAGTAAAATAAGATAGTAAATATTAACGTTCCTCACCAAAAACAACTGACCAACTTTTTGGAAAGGACGAGGGAGTTGAAATGCTATATTATTTAAGGAACAAATTCCAACTAATTTTTGGAAAATTATATTAAAGTTGCATGGAAAGTGAGCGTGTCCGAAGCTAATTGGAATATTATTATTATGCAACTAATAAAGTTCGACGTGAGCGCAGCTCAATATCGAACATTTTTTTCACAGTATGCATAAGATATACTCTTATTTTTTTAGATATACTGTCAATGCCCATATTAATAATGTCCAGCAAAAACGATCAGAACGCTGGAACGACAACTTATGGATTTTGTCATCAACCACACACTGTATTCATTTGACTTTTTTATGTTCCCGAAGCTAAAGTACCACATATAAAAGTCATATACGAAGGAGATGAAGGCTATTTCTCTATCAACTTACGAAGAATGTATGGAGAACTGCATCAAATAAAAAATGTTGCTAGAAAAATATTCCGTATCAATATTTCCAGTACATACAATTTCGACCCAGCAATTTTCTAAAACTGTGCATAATTCAGATTTGTCTCCACTTAGACTTTTGTTTATGATGACAAGGGCAACAACATAGCCGGGTATTTTTAAATTATTATGGTTACTTTTATGTACATTACCTTTTATATTATTCCATTAAGTTTTTGTTTTTGGGCAAAAGAAATCGGGTTTCTATGGTGTCTAGGGTCTTTGTTAATTATATTTTACGAAAGACTAGTTTTACCGAAATATCTAAAGCCAAGCTACATAGTTACCCAGACTTTAATGCAAAAGTACTGTGGTTAGCGAGGTCGATGTTTAACATAACATAGAATGTAAGGCGTGAGCTTCGACCAAAGGTAGCTTTCACATACACAGCTTATTCTGCAGAAATAATATGTTTGTATAGATGAATTCAGTTGGTCTAATTAGTGAGGAGAAGTTAGTTTTTCTTGAAAATCAGTTTTACCAGTAAAATATTCAATACCAAAAAGACTTAAGCAGCGAAATTAAAGTACGATACTTCTAATAAAATTAGTTTTCACGCTTAGTAAATACGCGTTTTGAATACAAAACATCTAAGCATATTAAACAGAAAAGGCGTTATTGCAATATGCATACACTGGATTATTTCGAAAGATAGAAATTTGTATCATACCAGCCATAATTTGATAATATCTTTGAAAATTATGCCGCAAAAGCTTTTTGTAAGAATCTAATAATAACAAAAAATATGTGTATGTATTCGTACAAATGTATTTTACCAAATGGTAGTGTCGGTGGAATGAAACGTGAGTGACACATATAACTTTTTAATGGTTTTGTTTGTTACTAACGAAATATATATACGAATTATATGTATGTAACACATATCATGTTATTGTGGGTCACTCATGTTGCACTCCCGTTTAAATGACATTATATACAATGAATTGTTTCTTAAATCGTTAAGAAATAAGATTGCGGACATTAGCATTAAAAGAACATTTTATAAGTTAAGTTGAAGCATTTAAAATTTGTTTAGTTGTAATTTCCTACACTAAATATATGTGCAAATTTGTTATAAAAAATCCAATAAGAAAAAAAACAAGAAATTTCAATAAAAAGTTTTATACAATGTTTTACTAAATAAATTCATAGCAATCACTAGACTTATGCACTAGAAAAATGTATTTTGTGCTTTTTCAGTATGACGGCTCATATGAATCAAATATATAGTCCTTAAAAAAATATGATATAAGCCCTAGACTATTAGTCTACTTGAATAAGTTTTGACGTATTGAAACACGTTTCTGAAACACCAGGAAGCCAAAAAAATGCAAAAAAACTCAAATATATATACAGAAAATAAGTAAAGACCCAAAAGGGATTTCGTTTCGGGTTGTCATAAAAAAAGGCCAGTTTTCGGTGTGACCAAGTTTTTTTCCATTTCTGACTACAAATTCAGTGGCAACATGTCAAAATTTCAAGAAATATTTTGGTTTTTTTTTTGGAGGATTGTTTTATCATAAGAATGGTTCCAAAGGCATGCCATAAAAATATGTCACTATAAATACCGTAGACATATATACATATGTCTTATGTACATATAGCTGCAATCAAATTCAGATAATATATTAAGAGGAATTTTGCTGGAATAATTGAAATTAAAACTGTAGATACGATATATATTAAATAATCTGTACAAAAGTTTCAAGCCATTAAAAACCCAGTAGAAAAGAAAAAAATAGTGCTTTTAAAAATTAATTGTACATGGTTTTAAAAGAGGAAAAATAGATTTTAAAAATTAAAAAATATGTTAGGTAAAAAATGTATAAGAAAGTTATTAGGGATGCAAAATTATCTTTAATAGCTAGAGAGATATTAAGCGAATCTAAACTAAAAATAAGAAGAGGTATTCGCAAACAACTTTGTCAATGCAATGTATAAAAAGTTATGCTTATTCCTATATCTGCTTATAGGCAGTGACGTAGCGTGAAGACATGGCACCCTGAATAAAATTTTCAAATTTTCAAAAAAAAAAAACAAAAAATGTTATTGATTTTCTTTACTCGGATCAGATTACACAAAAATACTGATCAATACAAAAATGGCCTCCACATACCGTTTAGCTACGTCACTTTTTATGAATCACATCGGTAAACCAATTTTGGGCACCTTTGAACCGAGGTTTACTAAAATGCAAACCTTCCAAAAAGGTATAAATAAATGTATTTAGAGTTTCGAGTTTTTGTTTGAACAAAAAACTTTTTTATTTTATTCGAAACAAAATATCTCTTCTATGTACGCTGAACTCAAGTCCAGCGTCTGTTTTGATTTATCACGTGAGATTTTTTTTTTTTAAATGCGCTTGAACTACGGTTTTCTATACTACTTAGGTACCAAAATAAAAAGTCGCTATTCAGCTACACAGTACACTCTCGATTAGATAACCTTATTAATGTTGAGCTTGTTCATAATATGAGGGCTATATGTATATAATCAAGGGTCTCTTAACATTCAGCTTAACTCGTACAAACTCTCAAGGTGAGCTTGTAATCGATGGTATATATAACCAATTCGTAATATAATCGAGTGTGTACTGCATCTAGAAATTGAGAAAATTAGATAACTTTTCAGCATATAAGTTTTTTAGCATACGCTTAAAGGTATGATCGGAAAGATTTTTTTGAATCAGAGGTCCTGGACTATAAGCCTATCACAATACATTACACTTACATTGTTGTTGGAATACTTCTTTTACAAGGATATATTTACAAGTATACATATATATAATAAAGCTTTAAGAAGAAATTCTTTTTCTTTTTTAGTTTCGAACTCGGACAATAACTAACTATAAAATTAAAGAGTCTTAAGCTGTATTTCAGAAAAAGTTCAAATTAAGCTACATAAGGACAAAATTTTGGTTAAGATCAACTTTTTGTATTGATAAAAGTATAAATCGTTCAGCAGACTCACGAGTGAATCTTTTGAGTGCTTTGCAAAAAACCGAATGAATGACAAGGAATGATTTGATAAAAGGCAAAGAATTATTGTAAACGAAAAGAGTTTCGTTTACTACAGCATAAGCTTAATATATATCGAAATCAGCACGGACGTAACACAACTTTTAACAATATTTCAATATACAATGATCTTTATTACCAAAGTAGTTTTTGGCTTACTCATTTTCTTGTAGTTCCCCAAACTATGCAATGAAAAATTATGTACTACTTGGTCGAAACTTTAAGTGCAAATTTTGATAATTCAAATTGCAAAGTTTTAGCAACTCGTTTAATTGAACGTTATACATAATCAATAAAAATAAAAAAATTTCTTCTCAATTTAGTGTAAATAAATAAAGTTTAAAAATAACAATAAAAAATGTTAAAAGTTTTACCGTGTGGGTGTAATTTAATTTCTTTCCGTTTAGGTGGTCTTGAATCACGTATCGGATAACCATATGCTATAAATAAATAAAAATTTATAAAAATAAACAAATAAAAATGTAAACAATATAAATTTATAAAAAGCAGCTTAAATAAACTAATTGCATTGCAAATAAAATTATTATCTAAGAAAATGGACCCCTTAATTTTTTCCAAGAAGGGTGCTTTTTATTCAAGTCATCAAAGTCAGTTGATAGGACTGTTGAATCAATTAATAATAAAGGACTTAAGAAAAAATCTAAACACGTAGATTCAAAAGAGAAAATAAATTTTAAAAAAATAGTCATATACTATATTTTATTGAACATTTTTAAGACTTAAATTTAGTCCCTAAGAAAATTGTATGAGTTTAAAAACCCTTCAATATTAAGGGCTTACATTTCTGGGGGGGTTTTTTTTTCAAAAATATTTACAAAGTCTTATGAAAATAAAACTTCAGTTTTATTTTATTGTTCTTGTTGTTGTTGTTGTTTGTATCTTATTTATTGTGATATTTACATGTGCATCACTAGAATTTGAAAATTAGAAAAATATTTTTTACACAAAATAAATTTTATTTTAAAACTGTACATGGTAAATTTAATGAAAAATTCAATTTTTTTTTTTAAATCCATAGTCTCCATTTACATTGACCGTGTAGTGTTGCTTGCGAAACTTCAAATAAAAGTGATTCCATATAGTAAGCATTGCCTACAGGTCCCCAACTATTTGGACGTGCCGCTGAGTTCAGATAGGCCTCATCGCGTGCGCCTGAAATGTTGCTATAACGACGACGTCCACTTGGTAGTGTGTTACTTTCGTCCATTGAATAGGAGGCATTGCCCATGCTGAGATGACGTCGATGTAATGATTTCTGACGCAATGTCACTGGCACATCTTCATATACCTGCGAAAATGCACAGTAAGTTAGCGAGTCTTGTAAGCGTGGAGCGTTAGGAATGTTCATGTAGGCTCCACTATATTATACTTTACATTTGAACTTAAGTAACGAAATGTGAATGATAAAGCAAAAACTAAAAAAAACACATATGAGTTAAGTTCCCGAGTAAAAAAGTGTTTGAAATTCACTTAAATTTAAGTTATTGGTTTGTTTTTCAACAGATATATGCAAAAAGAGAAACATATCAGGCTTATAAATTGTTACTTATCGGCTTAAAAAGTCGCTGATGATTCCGCTTAGCAACGGATGAAACAAGAATGACTAGCTTCAACCCATTTGTTGTATAGATAATTGTTTTCTGTATTTTTTTGGAGTTGACACACACTGTACTGAACAGTTAGCTCAATGTAATAATTGTCAAATCGTGTACAAAAGTAAAAAACAACACAAAAACTCTAAGTGTTCTTCGTTACCTATGTTTTTTTGGTGTTGTACTCATATCTCAAGTTTACTGAGAGAATCGTATAGAAAAAGGGAGTGAATAATAAAATTTGTAAACATCAAATTTCAGCTAAGAGATGCTCATCGATAGCACAATGATTGGGTATAAGATAACAATTTCTTGTTATTTAAATTCAACTGTCTGGCAAATAACAAGTTGTGAATAACCTAAATATTATATTCCGCCTCCCCCCCCCTGTGCATCCAAATGTAAAGTATAATAACTAAAAAGTTGAGACCCACATTAGTAACTTCATTGCAGTTCATAGGTGTACGTTTCACTGAAACTGTTTCACTCCAAGAAACTGCTGCGGCATTTAACGAAGATTGACGACGACAACGTTGAGCGCCACCATTAGCGGCCAATAGTGAAGAAGAAATAACTGAGCTGCCACCGCTTACATTAACAATTAAACTGCATGTAGTGGGCACCGCATTAGTTGGAGGCAACAAACTATGCATTGGTGGAGAATAGCTTTCCTGCAAACATGAAACAGAAATAAAACTCGAATGGAACAAAAAAAATCCAGGGTCAAACTTATAACTAATTCAGGTATCACTTACATATCGTGGTGGTGAAAACACTTCAACATCATCGTCATCATCATTATCATTAGGTAGAGTTAGCGCGAACTCTGAATTAGGAACCGAGCTCATTGATAAACGATTTGTATCAAGAAAACCTTCAAGGGGTATGGTCAACAATTCCGAACTTGGTGTGTTAGGCTTCGTGTTTTTTTGTTGTTATAATAAAGAATTCAATTTAAAAACAAAAACTTTAACTCTGGAAAATATATCCCAATTCAATGCTTACTTGTACCACCAACTGAATATTGGCATCAACGGGAGATAGTAAAAATGGAGATGGTGGTTGCCTACGTTTAGCGTTGCATAGTGGCGTTATAGCAGCAGCGGCAACGCTTTCATCTGCATCGCTCAAGGAACGAACATCTGCATAATCGGTCTGTGCATCTGAAGCAAAATCATCAATGCAAATTTCACTTCCAGCTTGTGCAAGGAGCTGTTCCTGTTCGCTAGAGCTGGAACTTTTGACACTGTCAACACTACTACTCGTAGTTGTGTCATCATCGTCTGGCGTATGATAGCCAGATCCCTGACATGAGGAGAAACTGCTATTTTGTGCTAAGGGCGCGACACGCACAACTTCGGCTTCTTCCTCAGCATAAGCTTCTTTTATTTTAAATTAAGTTAGGAAAATTTTTTTTACTACATATTTTTTTTTTTAAACAAAATCAATTTCCATAAAAATTTCTGTTGGAAATTTTTTTCAAACACAAAAAATAAACTCCAAAATAAAAACACGCGCAAAACTTTTACGAAAAAATAAATTTTTTTATGTTTCGAATAGAACTCAGTTTTTTGAAACTTTTATAGTATCTAAGCTATCATTCTTAGAAGCAAATTCTTAAATATCACTAATAGGTGTTTCAATTCGCAACGTTTGAACTTACCATCAAAGTGTGTTGGCTTATCAATGGGTCGTAACATTTTTTGCTGTGTAGCGCGTATTTTTTCCATTTTACGTTTGATCTTTATTAGCACATCTTTCTCATGATCTTGACGGTGTTCGATTTGCTTTTGACGCAAATTTTCAATAATCTCGGCACCCCTAAGGAAACAAGGGACTTTAGGAATTTAAAAATAACTATTCAAGTATATTCACCTCGACGCCAATATTGTATTCGCCTTTGTGTCATTGATGATATGACAGAAGTAATGTGACTTAAAAATGCGCAGCTGAAACAGCAGAAATGCAAAGCACACAGCATCCCAGACCAGTACAATTTGACTTGCAATATCTGGGCATTCTTTTTGTGCGATTATCTCATCAGGAGGCAAAGTTTCCAAGCGGGATCGACTTACACAATTAATACCCAACACATGTACCAACCAGCAACAATTTTCAGTCAATTGCTTCATAAAGAGGCATCCGGTCAGTTGGAGACAAGTCTTGGCAACAATATTGGCCACATTGTAGATAATAAGCCAATTCCAACGTCGCAATATAACTTCAACCGGCCGCAAATAGAAATCGGATCCTTGCCACAAAAATACGAAAGCGCCAACAAGATAGCCCAATGCTAAAAAGTCTGATATATTTGTGCCGGCCAAAAACACAACACCCAATGTTATCCAATAGAAGCCACATAGTATAGCATTCATAAAAATATCCAAATAGTTGCGTACGTGTGATAAGAAGTCACGTGTTGGATTTTCAAATTCTTTCTGACCCAAATCGATAATATCCTGAACGACAGATTTATTTGAACCACCCGGATAGTTGGGTATATTTTGTGATTCAATATAGAAAACACGTTTCTGACGATTTACCATAACCAGTAGTACAAAATCAAAAATTAATTTTATTGCATGACTGTGTTGCACGGTTTCTGGAGCAATTATATCTAGATTTCCTGGTAGCAAAGCCCAAAGTTGTATGGACTCCGAATATGCCGAATGATCCCAAGGATATTGCAAACATAACGATGGTGGCAAATTTACTAAAACAATATATTGTATGAATATCGATACGGCAATGAACATTTGAAATATGATCCATATTTTGGCACACTTCGAGCGTTGTAAGCACAACAAGACGAGTAACCAAAATGCATAGCTTACCGCAATAATATCTTGTCGGTAGGTAATCGTAGCTACTAGCGTAATCAAAGATATTTCAAAGCCAAATTTATAAAAGCCGTAGTTACAAAGATACTTTATCATGCTGCGTAAGTTCTCTTCTGCCTTTTGGCGTGTTATTTCTGGAAAGAGTACTTTAGGTCGTGTGTTTGGTTGCTGTCCCGTAATGATACGCATTTGAGTTTGCCGCAGCGTAACGACAGCATGCATTGTTACTATAACCATGTAAAAGATGTATTTTCTTAATAATCCCATAAGACCGCCATTTTCATCTGTGGCTTTATCTAAGCCAAACCAAGTAGCGCTATTTGCTCTGCGCGTGAAATTCAATTCATGAGTCTAGCAAGTGAAAGAAAGAGATTTGAGTTAGATATAAAATATTTTTTTTTATGTGTGTTCAAGTCGGCCCACAGTGTGGAATTTACATGATTTGGACAAATCTTTGGCTCAAAATGTACGGTTTTAGATACAATATAATTTTAGATGTGTCTGCCACTTTTCAAATTCTTTTTTCAAAATCGGTGTACCGGCTCAACCGTGGCATCGTTTTTTTCCCATTAGGGGCGGTGCCAAGGTAACTCATAGGACTTAGATTCTCTCTTAGGGTTCAATCTATCTCCAAACCAAATTTCATTCAAATCGGCCTATTACTCGTAGTTTAGTTGATGCTGTGGCACTGCCTACTATTGGAATGAAAATGGCATTGTATACTGCCACTCTTCACAGCCAATCCAGCAAAAAAAAAAAAAAAAGGTAAACGATTGAGATGTGTTATTCGATATATATTTATTCATCTTCACAGATTGGCTTGGATGTAGAGAAAAAATTCTTGATAGCATCCCTTATTCAAATAATCAATCATCCTCAATACGGAAAAATGACAGTCACTACAAAAATTATAGATGATTCCCTACATTTTAAGCCATAGTAAATCAAAATTGGTTAAGAATTCAGGGCCGGAGGTAGATTTTTCCAAAATAACACGTAAATTCCATACTGTGCGAGGCTGAACCGGAAGGTCTTGTCAATTAGATAAGAATTGAAGAATACTTAGTACCATATGTACTTAGTAAGATATCCTCCGTTCATCTCGAAAGAGACTAACGCCCATATATTTTAAATTAAAAGTCATTATAAAAAGAAAGTTCGTATACTAAGTATAATAATATCAGTGCATTAAATTTATGTTTTTTCGAACTTCAAAATACTTACACACTCAACATCGTATGCGTCGTGATCTAAATATGTAACTTGGTACATCATTTTTGTCAGTATAATAACTGATACAATAATAGACATTATTCTACTAAGAAATATCTTTAGAGAGGTATTCGAGATAACACCCAAAATACAGATAGCAATAAAGGCAACGTGCAGCAAACAAATCTAAATTGAAAAAAAAATCTATACATCATATTTTTAAAAGAGTTTTCTATTCAGTTTATTACCTGAGTAATGCAACAAACAAATGCAGCTATATAGACGACCTTTAATAAATGCAACTCCATCATATGCCAAGCAATATCTTTTGAGTCTTTTAGAAATCGTTTTGTTTTCGTTAAAACTTTTTTGAGAAAGACACGTACCAGCTCTTTATAGGTATTTAAGTCTGTTATAATCATCTCCGAAGGCTTTTCGCCTATGTCTGATACGTTTGAAACTCTATCCATCTTATCTATCTTTTTACGTTTATGTGTTGGTGAGTGAGCTGTACCTCTCACTAAAGTTGGCTTTTGCAAGGAATCAATCAGGCGTTTGTGAAAATAGTGCACCTGTATCACTGTTAGTATGACTATTATTGTTGGTGAAACTAAGTGCAGGAAGAGATCTTTAGTTTTGTATCGCTCCAAGCCAATGTCCGTTTGACTAAATGAAAAGTAAAAATAAAACCAAACTACAGTTAAACTGATTCATATTATGAATAGTAGATTTTGGATATGCAATGCTTACAGCGTTTCCGATACATTCAGGTAATAGTTCCAATATTTATCAAATTTATCAAATTGATAAGTATAGATTAATATTAATATGGACATGGCTTCAAAAATTAAGAACAGCCAGAAACCATACATTATTTTGATCCACGCTTTCGATGAAGATTGGAAGACTAGTAAAAAGAAGAGAAATAGTGCCATGTATGCGATGCGAAAACCGGTCATATGTTTGCCAGTGATTGCACATAGGAAGATGACCAACACAAGTAACCAAATCCACAGGCGTACAAGTAGATTTTTTATTATATCACCAAATTTCTTAAGGAATTTAGATGTTTTCTTTTCATGACGACCATCTTCCATTCCACGTCCACCCACTGTTATTTGCAGTGATGTAAAAGTGTCTGATACGGTGCTCTGACGTCGTTTATCTGATTTTTCTTTGAAAAACTGCCTCAATGTTACCCAAAACATGAGCAAAAACGATGTTTTAACTATAAGTGGCACGCATGGTTGCACGCCCCAATCTTGAGGGCGCTCAAGTCCAATTTGTCGTAGGTTTACGCCAGTGGTCTGTGAAAAATGAAAAAAATAATTAAATATTATTTGATATTCTAATTGTTAAAGGAGTCACAATCAAGGACTTATAATAGCAGAAAAATCGTATTAAGATCGAAGTTCTATAGAAGATCTTTTATCCAAAATCCAACTATCACAAGTCATGTAAGATGCATACCGACTGCGGAAATAGTAGGTAATCAGAAATCAGTCGTTATATATTTCAATGTTTATAGTCAAGCAGCTTCAAAGCCGCTTAAAAATTAAACAGTTTAATCTTAAATTGTTCCGAACTGTTACAACTTTCTATTCTGCAGTATAAAGGAAAAAGTAAATTCCATGAATGTTATGAAAAAACTAAAACTTTCGTAATGGATGATAACGACGAAGTCAGATCAATAATCGTATCCTACCAAAAAGTAGTATTTGGGAGCGCTATAGACTTTGTGGATCTGTGTGGGGCTCTTGTCACCATCCTAGCCTTATGTATCCCGATTGCCTCGTTCCAACTAAAATTTTCAAGTTTCAAAATATGCTATCATATGTTTAATGGAAACACAAGTTTCCCACCTGTGCTTGATACATAATTTAAAATATGTTGCCTTTATTTAGGCTTAACAGTTAAAGACCTGATGAATCGAGTTACGTAAATAAGCTCAAAATACATGAATCAACTTACATTAACGCTGGCTGGTAGTTCGTCATCTTTTAAATTCATGCCATAGATGTACTGCGCCAGTAATAACAATTCGGCATAGATGACTATAAAAGGGCTGGAACGCATCATAGCTTTACGCTGATTTGGTATCATCCATAGCACATTAGCCCACAGTAGCAGTACAAATGTCAGCCAACTGTGATAAACAATGGACCAAGCCTACAAAGAAAAGAAATACGTGTACCATATTCAAAGTCATATCTTACATTTCTTCTACTTCTAATTAGAAAAAAGTCATTAGTATTTCTTTCATAAAAAGATATTCATATGTGCGCACAAACTTACCATCATCAGTATATTAGTGAAAATGTAACTGTTTTGATATATAAAGCCACCAACACTAATAATACCATATGTAACCTGATCAAAAATGCCAGAATCTTCATCTTGGCGTTCTTCCAACAAATTCAGTGGTATATCTCCACCGCTGGTACCAGCAGCGCCAGCTATAGATTCTCCTGTACTAACGGTACGTTGTTTACGCGTATTATGACGTACAAGCTGTGGAAGTATAAAAGAAAATTAATTAATATATGGAATACAAAAAGAAATTTATTTATCAAATCAATTTGGCTACCCGTGGCGGGTTATAAAAGTGAACTTCTAAAAGTATGCAATGTTAAATATATGCAATTGTTACTACTTAGAAAGTAGATGACTGCCACAAGCTACAGCTGTTAGTATTGCATAATTTTAGGTGCCGGTATATGCAGTTTTTTTATTGCAATTGCCACAGGTTGCTTAAAAAGACAATTGATTTATAAGAAAATTAAATATGATAATGAAATTAAAGGAAACGCCACACAAATGAACATAAATGATTTTAAGGAACATTAAATTTTTTGGACAGCACAAATGCAAATTGATTAAAATAGATACAAATCGAACAAAACATTAATTAATAAAACAAAAATAAGGGAAACAGAGTTAGTACATAAATTAAATTAGACCATCATAAAAACTGTTGAAAAAAAAAACACATCCAGGATTAACTTTTTTATATTAACTCCTACGGCACAAAATGAAAATGAGAAACTACGGACTTTTTTGACGGGATCATATTAACATCATTGTTATACTTAATATTCTAATTTCTTAATTTGTAAATACTTTATTAAATTACTTATTAAGGCAATGAGGACGTCATATCAATACACAAGCAAATAGTCCTAGAGTTGTTAAGAATGTGTGATGAAAATTAGAATTCGTAATTTAATATTTGATACATTTGACTCTTAGTATGCCCAAATCTGTCGCAGCGTCTTGGAAGGGGTTAAAATCTATTTGAGTTTATAATAATTAATCAGCGACATCGAATAATCCGATTAAATACTTTCTGAAAATATTTATTTTTTGGATTGGGAACGTATCAAACTAAATCTATTTTGTAGCTTCATTCATTAATGTATATATGCAAGCTGATAAGCTCAATTTTGCAAAACTATTAGTATAATTTTAGGCACTGATTATTACGATGTAGCAGTTGAAATATGCATTAGAATAGAAGATCAAAAGATAATTGAACTACATCCTTCTGTATCAGGGTTAACAACGTTTCGTTTACGATTTTATATATATAAATATACATAAAGCTCTAGCTAGAAATTTTTGGTATCAATCTAAATATAATAGCATATTCAGGCTTGCAAATTTCAAACGAATCGAGCTACATAAAGATGACTATGACATCGACGTTAAGTGAAATAAAATTCTCCAAAATGATTTAGGACTACATTCTTAAACCACTATGATTTAGAATTATATATTAGTAACGAAAGAGACGAACATTGATGAGACTGCTGATGTATGAACATTAGTACAGAAAAATGCATTTATTACACGGATCACTAACAAAATGAATTTACATATTATTAGTTCTATGTGTTATGGTGAGAATTTTTTTGTTTATTTTTTGCTTGCACTAAGAGTTAGTTTACGTACAGGCGTCGTTTCAGTCGGTTCAATGTTAGCATTTGAACGTGGTTCACGGCGTATTGAAACCTAAAGCAGGAAAAAGTTCAAAATAAATATAAAAAAAAACAGTAAAACAAATGCAACAAAAATTGGCAGCAACAAATTAAAAAAAAAAATTGTAATAAAAATATAACCGATTAGTCACAAGATTATCAAAAGTAAGTAAATGCTTAGTATTATAAAAGTTTAAGAACACAACATATGCTTTATGAATATCAAAAAAATAAAAAAAGACAGGCTTTACTGGGTGGTCGTTAAAAAATATAGTTTTGCATACTCTTAAATCGATCACAAACGCGAAGAAAAAAATCAGTGTTGATTTCCAACTCTGTGAATGGAAGTGAATTTTCGTACCTTTTTTATTTGGAATTCTACTGCAATATGTACATTTGTTTATTTTTAAATTTGATTTAATTTTCTGAAATCGTTATTTTTAATTTTTAAAATGAGGCTTTAAATAGTAATTTATCATAATTTTTATAAAAGTTATTGTCATCTCAATATTACTTCCCATATTGTATACAATGTGGAGTATGAGTAACACTAATTATAGATCTGAAAATGAAAGTAGGATACATCCCAAAACAACAAACTGTGCAGTGAGTGTGAGAATTAGACAAATCCAGGCCTACCACTCATTTGCACATACACCATCAGGCTTACACTTATAGCGTCCAGCTCCATACCGGGAATCACTTATAATCAGGCGTTGCCAGTGGAGCTGATTAAGGGAGCTGGAAATCGCTTATCAGTTGATTAAGGGAGCTGGAAATCGCTTATCAGTTGATGAAAAGAGCCAATCCGAATTGTCTTTATTGTTTTATATTTTGCGAAAAAGAATATTACAGAAACAAAAACAATGAAGCGGATAATGAGTGACAAGAAATGTAATAAAAATAAACGAGTAATGGGAAAATATCGCTGAGCCCAATGGCGATCATTTTCGAGTTTACCTAAATTTTATGTTAAGGTCTACAATTCAGATCCCATACAAATTTAAAGTTGATCATTTGTTTACCTATAAAACATGGGATTTATAAAAGAGCTACATCTTTTGTGAAAAAGTTAATAATTTAACCTACGTTTTTAAGATAAAAGCTCAAATTTCAAAAACTGAAACTGATTAAAAAAATATACATATTATGGCGTTTAAGTAGTGAAACTAAAAAAAGAAAAATGAAAATCCAATTAACGATTTTTGATCGTCCGAAGGCACAGGTTAACAGCAATTCTAAATCGAATCGTTGTAGAAAATATGCCAGCATATTCTTGTAATACACCGAAGGTGAAAATAAAAACTGCAAGATTAAGTTCAAAAAGATATATCATTCTTCGAAATGTTGACACTTTTTAACACACACTTGCTTACATTTAAACGCTGCGATTTGGTCCAACTTTCCTTTTTACTACCACGTGATGTGTGTGTTATCATAGATAATTGACGATTGAATTTATTGCTACCATTTTCGAGTTGTTGACCAAAAGCGGTGTTGGGCTTTGTGATAGTCTGTGGCGTTTTGATTTTCATATTAATATATTGTTATTTTTGTTGTTGTGGTGGTAGTGAAAGTGACGTGGTGCAAATTGGCATTTATTAGCAGTTTTTTAATTTTGAATTATTTTAAATTAGTAAATGAGTGCAATCAAATTCAATTGCGTGTGTGTGTATGTGTGTTTAGGTATGTTGTGGTAGTGATACAGCGTTGAGTTTACAAAGAGTTGCAAGTTTTTGAGCGTAGCAGCGCAAAAGCAGCATTAAGAAAGAAAAAATTAAAACCATGGTTAATTTTGTTGATTGTTAGTTAACTTTTTTTTAATAAATTTTATACAATTAAGTACAACTCAAGCGATCAGTTGCTTGACTGCTGTTCGCGCATTACTAATCGATTATTTTTGAGTGCTTAAAAATATGCAATAATTTCTGTCATATCAAAATTTCAAGTTTCTTATATGAATTTCACTAAAAAACTATAGCATACTCTTAGGCAAACATAAAATAAATCAAACAACGACTGTACGCTGGATTACTTTTATATTCTATGTATAATGCTGGCATTTTGCAATAGACAAATTTCTATTTTTTATGCAAAATATGCTATCCTAATTTTAAAACAGCAAAAGTAATCCAGCATACAAAAAACGCTGAGCCCTGCTCACAACAAAGGCAGCTGAACGCTACGTTTACTTATGCAACACAATTTCTCTGAAGGTAATGTTAATTAAGAGGGCGTGAAAGTTTTTTTTTATTATTGTTATTAATTGAATTTTAAATGAGAGCGACGACGCTAAAGAGTGTTTTATAATTTCTAAGGCTATATTGAATTCTATAAGAATAACATTGCCTACATTTAGGTGTAAAACTTACTCTTGGCTTTATGAGATTTTTGGTTGTCAACGCCAGCGCATAATATGAAAATAGCATAACAATGGGGCTTAGAAATGAATCTATTTTATATATGGAACTATAGATTATAATGCGTATATCAATTTCACACGTTGAAGTGACCAAAGGTTCCAGGCTGATCAATCTGCAAAAGAAGAAAAAAAACAAATTAGCAAAGTAAATATTTATATGTGTGTTTTTGCGTTCAGATATGGTTCATTACCTTGACACCAATAGGTCACTGCTGGCATAGTGTTGCATCCACGGCGTCTGATAGGCCACAATACAAATAATATGAATAACCAAGACGACCATCACGAAGCGCAACAATACAGCGAAACCACTGTAAGTAGTGAGGAGAAATTATATAAAAATTTAATTAGTTTTTCAGATTTTTATAGTTTATGTTATCGTTGTTGTTGCAGTTGCAGTTGCTATTGCTATCAGCTACCACTGCTGGCTGCAACATGCATTGCCACAGATTAATTGCAATTTATTTGCACACTCACCGCTTTAATGTTTGGAAAGTTGCCCAATATGAACCCGACAGTAGAAAAATAAGAAAATAAAATCCACCCGGTACAGATGGACGTAAGACGGCAGCAAAAAACAGTGTTGCCAGGCAAAATAGTGGAGCTATATAGTGGGAAAGATAGGAAACCAAAAATATAGTGAATACATTAGTGAAAGTTTTGTTAATAAATTGAATTGTAGTTTGGTTTAACGCAGTCTTCTTTTGTGCCTTTTTGATTCCACTGCCCGAAATAAAAACGTTAGCAGGATACTAAGGATCGAGGGGCCTTAAACTCGGAGAACACACAATCGATTTGTTATTTTCTACCCTATGTAAAAATCTGTAGAGCACGCGTTCCATTTAAGCTGTTATAAGGCTAATGATAGTTAGGTAACTTACATAAAAAGGCAGACGCACAATATTGAATTTGGATTGGTATTGGCCCAATGAAGTTTACGAAATTCACATTTAGAGGCAGAGGTAAAAAAAAGCTAAGTTAAGCGGCAGACGATAAAAATGCGTCATTTAAACGTTTGAGTGCTATGCAATTTTTGTAAATGTGTGCGAAAAGTGCCCATCTAAGTCCAGGATACTCGACAAAATTATTTGTTGCTTTAGAAAACACTTTTGTCGAGGGAAAATTGACGAAAGTTGGTGTGTCGTCTGTTCCTGAAGATGAATTTGAAGTAGAAGACTCACTTACAATCCTCAATTTTCTTGTTCGGTGAATTATAATACTGCTATCATCACTGTCCGTTGTTTCAATCTCCATACAATCAATTGATATCGAATCATCATTCGAAGTAAAAGCACGTGACATGGTTATTTTTGCTAAATAATTTAAAATAACTGTAAAAACATATTTTGAAAATTATAAGAAGACACTCTATTATCAAATTATGCGCGAAGTTAGAATACGTTTACTCCCACGGAGCACCAAAAGCACACTGAAGAGCGTAGCAGTTTTGCGCCTCTCCGCATTTTTCGACACAAACTCTCAAGCCAGTTTTGCGCCTCTCCGCATTTTTCGACACAAACTCTCAAGCCAGAAGAAGTGTTATGCACACTTAAGCTGCATAACACATTTGCCAAATTCAATACTACAGTTTAAAAAGCTTGTTTGAAGTGGCAGACGCAAAAAATTGAATACGATCTATTGTATTAAATTGAAATCAGACGTAAAATATAACTTAATAAGGTTTTAAGCAAGATAAATATAAAAACATGCAAAATGTGTTGATTTATTGGGCTTTTGTTGATCTTACGACATAAAAGATACTCCCACACACAGGCAGACGTCAAAGTTTAGTATGATACATATTATTTACGTACATATGTACGTGCATTTTATAGCTTTATTGTTGTGATAATAAATGAGAAGATCAAAATAAGTGGCAGACGTGAATTTGTAGACAAAACAAAAATTTTTCAACTAATAGAAAGCTTCTATAAAGTCTGCCTATCTTAGTAAAAATTGGTATATAGAGACGCAAATTTGACAGCATTTTTTGATATTAGCCAAGTTTTATTCATTTAAGTTAAACCAAAATTGCTATAGTTTAATTCTATTGGTTAAATATTTTATCTATGCTAAATTTATGCACTGTAGCCCAACAGATGTCGCACATTGCAAAAATATATAGACACAATCCTAATATAGACATATATATGTGTATGGTCACATTCTCTGAGATTTTCAAAAACTGAAAATCCTATAAAGCGAATATTTTTGGACACCTGAAAGTATCTTTCAGGTGTCCAATTCCAATAAATCTCCCAAGCGCTTTTTTATTCATTTTTAAGTAAAAATTTCTACCGAAAAATTACAGAAAAATAACTTACATATTTTTATCAGTCCATCAAAATTAGGATATTTTAGATCTGTGTAGCGTTTTTTAGGAGATGCAACAATACTTAGAGCCTTACGTGCAGTTGGAGAGCTTGCATCTACAACTATTGAGTCCACAACTTCATTTACAACGCTTGCAGCATTCTCGGCAGGCGCTGGAGGAGGCTCTGCACTATTTGGACGTAATTCATTGAGACCATCTTCTAGTTGCGTTGGTTGTATTATTGTAATTATCCGTTTAGTTATTAAATAAACAGCAAAAGAAGTAAAAAAGACAGCAACCTCTGGCGCTAACCATTCAGAAATCGCCAGTACACTGTTAGAGAAAGAAAAAGTTCATTCATTTTGGCATGTGAAATTTTTCAAAAATCAACACGAATACTTACTTTAGATTTCGAAAATTAATAAAACCCACATGTCGCAACAGTTGCACCGTAAATCCACACGACGCAAAGGTCGTGTCGTCCATTTGCAGTGAAATTATTATTATTTGTAGCACAATGTGACATAATAATAGTATCGTACTAAGCGCTATTAAAATAATTAAATATGCTGTTACGGATCCCTTGAAATTGCGCGTTGTAGCAACAGGAATGAAGGGTGATATAAAAAACATTAACAGGTACACAAATGATATACCAACAGGACGAAACAGTGCGGCTGTAATAAAAAAAGAAAAGAAAAACAATTTTGTAGTCAACACATAAATGCAGAGCAAAAAGTTGCTAAGTTTGTTGAGAATATTCAAGGATTATGATTATGGGAGTTGTGGAAAATGTGAGTTTTGGGGAAATATAACGAATTTTTCTGTGATTTTTCTTTTTATATGTTATGATTGAGAGCATTCATCATGAAGAAAAAATTCAAAAAAATCAGAGATGCAACACCAAAATGGTGTTCAATTTGACGTGCCCCATATAGATATACTTGTAAGAAGCCTCGGAGAATTTAAGACACATAAATGAGAGTGAGAACTCTATTTACTAAAGAAGTTTCCTAAATCTTATAAATAGCACAACGAGCTATAAAGTGGGAGTGTAGGGCTAAAAATTTGACATTACTAGAAACTACAAAAACATAGGAACGTAAAAAAATTAAGGAGGGAAACTTAACAACAATGCTTAACCGTTGTCATTTAATTTAGGATACTATAGTCTGAGACTCATTTGCAGCTTTATATAATTAGTTATTGCTGTATATAAACACGTGATTTACTTTAATTGCCTATTTTATAAGCAGGCAATGTGACAGAAAAATGCTCAAAGTCGAAGAAACTGATATTTTATTTCCTAAAAGCATGCAATGTTTATTTAGCTGATTCGTGCAAATGATTTTACTTTAGAATAAATCAAAGTTTATTTGCTGAACTTGAAATTTACTTAAAGATTAATTGGAGAAAATTCATTTAATTATTCTTGGAAGAGTTAAGTTTGCAATACAGTTGACTACTTAATATTATAACCACTACAAAATGTTTATGATTGCTTTCGTATGACTTAAACTATGCTACAATATATTGTAAGCTGAGACAAAACATCACAGTATACTTTGAAGCATGCGAAAGTAATCAATGAGCTAAAAATACTGATTGGTAAAAAGCTGGTGCATACGAAAACTGGAAAAAAAGTGAGGCATAGCTTTAGGTACTTTAACTTATGCCTGTAATATTTTATTACAAGTTGGCTCTTACTTTTAGATCATGCATTTAATTATGTTTTATATGAAAACAATAACAATTATATAATTAAATGCTGAATTTTGAACTTTGAAATAAAATCCAATTAAATTGAAACAAAAAAAAAAAAAACACTGGTTAACTTACATAATACCAGGATAACTGGTATAACCACACGTTGTAATGTAAGGCAAGTGTAGCTGAATGCCATTTTTCATGGAAGAGTATTTGACGTCTTATGTGTAACGGCTCCTAAAGTTGTTGTTGTTGCTCAAGTTTAAATGGGCGGTGGCCACAGCCAACCACACTCAAACCCTGAAAAGAAAGAAAAAAATTTAAATGAGTAATACATTTAATTGAATTGTATAAATGTGCTAAAAAGTAGAATTCAAATGAAGTGTGTGCAGAATCCAAAAAAGGAAAAATGTTAAATGCTCTGGCGTGGTCTATAAATCACAAAAAAAGGAGCGCTCAGATAAGACTGCAAACTGAGCTACTGATAAATCTTTAAAGAATTTTGAATTATTTTCGGACTTAAAATATAATTAAATATTTTATTTTTTAAATATTTTATTTTAGTTTAGATCGCGTTAATTTTATATATTAAAATATTAAAATATAATTATTTAATGTAAAAATTCCTAACAATATTCCCAAAATTCTTTAGGAACTAAAAAATAATTTCATAGAAATAAATTTAGTGTTTGACGCCTTGCTAAAGTGCCACATACACCTAACATTTATAGCATTTTGAAAATTCTATTGTAGTTGGTTTTTGTTGCAACGCATTGAAAATTTCCAACAAATCGAGATGACAAGTGCTTTTTATAAAAATAAATAATATCCGTTTTACAAAAGATTTTTCTGCACATTTTCACATCAAATTTTTGTGTTATTTTTAATTCGAAAAATCGTCCACAAAACCAAAAAGTTTAAAAAGGATTGGCACTAAATTTATATGAAAATTTCTTATAGGGAAGATAATTTTTTTTTTATTGGTAATTCTTTGAACGCTTTGTTTCCACCAGAATATCCATGAAAAATGTTTTGGGCTAATCCATATAAAATTATGATTTTTATATTTTTGTTTTTTGCTGATAACACTATGGAATAATTTGGTTTTACCCGAAAAAATCTCACAAGAAAATCTGCTCTTAAAGAAATATTATACTTAAGGACTTACTTTCTTGTTAAGTCAAATACGGGTAAGGCTTTCTGTACTGAGTTTCGAATTTTTCAAGGTTGGAGTTTCTTAACATAAAATTTCATATAAAATTGTAATAAAGTTTTCCGAAGGAAGTTTAAGAATTTCCTTTTGCTTTCATCAGATTAGCTTTTGCATTTGGTTTATATTTCTTTCGAAGAATAATATCTGCTCGAAGTAAAGTACTCGTAGTTTTTGACTTTTATTTTCATTTTTTAACTAAACAGACCAATATTTTAGATCTTTTTGATTTTTTTAAATAATAAACTTTCTTTTAATTTTGAACAAATTTGTTTTTATTCACATATATTTTTGGCAGACAAAATTGGTCTTAAAATGCTATTTTTATTTATATCATCCTAATAACTTTTCTGTTAAAAGGATATCAAATTTTAAACGATTTTAACTTATATAATTTCACTAAAAAGCTGATATAAAATTAATAAAATATTTTTTGGCAATTTTATTTCTTTCCTTTAGCTTTGGGTTGCTTAAATAACCGATATTACTTAGAAAAACTAATTTCATTGCAAAATATGTGCGGTCATATAAAACATGAGTAAAATTAAGATAAATTTTTTCTGATATCGTGTCAAACTCTCGCATGACGGTATTTAAACTTAAAAATCATTAAAAATGAAATGAATTCGACCACAGCACGCTTTGGCGCCCAGAACTATGCAATTGTTTATTTTTATATTTCGCATTGAAAAAGTTTTTCAAGTGCACTTAAGCTTTAGCTAGCGACCGCGCAGCCAAAAGTACTAAAAAAAAGAGCACACATTAATAAAAATAAAGACTACATCAACAGCAAACAAACAGAAGCCGACTATATAAAAATGAACAATATATAGAGCGCTACCAAAAGGAGAGCGAAGCTTAGAGGGTGTAACTTTCTTTCATACTTGTCAATGTACACGTCGATCCAAATGCGATTTAAATAAAAAGTTTAAATTTTTGAAATTTTCGATAAAAAATTTTTCAAAATACAGTGCAGTCGCGGTAACGCGAACACCGTCTTACGTGTATAACGCGGTAACGTGAACGAAATTAAAACGACATAGCTCAACCATACAAGGTTGTTTATGTATTTTTATTTATTTTTTATTGTTTGTAGTTTTTTTTTTTTTGTTTCTTTTAAAGCTTTTGTTGTTACAAATGATATAAAGCATAAAAATTTGATGCAAAATACGTTACAGCGACTGTGCTATATAAATTTTGGTTTAAATTTTCATATTCGCTAACGTGAACAACCTTGGTTTTGATTTGTTCACGTTACCGCAACTGCACTGTAATGTCGAAATTAGCTATTCACTGAGACTTTAAGATTGGAGATATTGATACGCATACTGAGCTATGAACACAATTGTTTGTGCAGTAGAGGTCCTGGGTGGAGAGGAGAGGTCCTGGGTGGCTACAGAAACCATATATTAACGCTAAAATGTATGTAGTATGTAGCGAGAAGTAACTTTGAAATTATACAATTTTTTATTAATTTTTATCAAACTTGCAGATCAAATAACTTAGCGCCTCTTAATGTATCACGGTTTGTCTCGTTTCGTCTGTAATTTTCAACCCTGAAAATATGCTACTATAGTTTAAATTAAATTTCAAAAAAAATATCGAGCCTGTGTTTATTGAATAAATAATTACATGTATAAGAATTGTACTAGCATATTTTTAGGCATCCAAAT
Source organism: Meiosimyza decipiens (assembly GCA_963680825.1). Classification (NCBI taxonomy): domain Eukaryota; kingdom Metazoa; phylum Arthropoda; class Insecta; order Diptera; family Lauxaniidae; genus Meiosimyza; species Meiosimyza decipiens. The sequence goes on from OY804260.1 coordinate 77,051,516, forward strand.
CAGAGACGAGACGCAACGAAAGAAATCGTGATACGAAAAGAGGCGTTACATTTTTTTGAAACTGAAAAAATACCGCAGACTTTAAAAAATTTAACTATTCAAACTTTTCTTACTCAAATCACATTTGGAACTGCGTGTGTCACTTGTCGTTCTTCGTCGTCATATCCTTTAATTAATGAAACTAATTTGCGGATATAAACATTGACACACACTTTTAATTACAGTTGAGTAAACAATTCAACGAGGCAGGCTTGTTATCGTGTTGGCAAAGAAGGCCGAGACACGCCTATTAATGGGCTACATATTTGTATGTATTGTTGTTATGGTTGTTGGCTGAAAATTTACTATTGCAATCTTATGTGAGGCACAGGATAGCCGGATATATTAAAAAAGAAAAAAAAAAAAGAGAAATAAAAATCGCAATAGAAAAAAGAACAAAACAGTTGTAGAGGATGTGAGTAGTTTTGTTGTTTTCATTTTGAAAAGTCAAACGCTATCAAGCAGCGGCAACAACAACAACAACCACAAAAAGCACACGAGCGATGAGCACACAATGAGTTATTAAAAGTTATAAACTGACTCTAAACATGATTACCGTTAGCAGTTAGTGTGCAGCGGAAAAAGGAAGTGACTCTGGCATACACGAAGTGAAAAAGTTATTCAATTGATTAACGTAGCATTTGTTCAGTTGAAAATGAAAGATTTAAGAACTTCAACGACTTTTAAATGTTGTCTTTAAGTAAGTGAAAAAATGTTTCTAAAATTTGTTATTAATTTAGTGAAGAAACCGTCCGACATTTGAGCGTTTTTTTTTTTATTCTGAGATAAAGTGCTGAATTGAAAATGAAAAAGCGATGAACAAATCACAATTTGATTGATGTTCGATGCTATTTAAATTGGTTCAATTTTTTGTTTTCATTGAATTCTTATTTCAATGGCGGATATTTCTTTTTTTTAGGACAATTATTTGGGTGTTTTTGCCCACAGCTGTCAAAATCTCAAAATGAATTAACATTGAGCACCATTCATTTTAAAAATAGTACAATAGTTTTAGATAATTATTATTCCAGCATTCTTAAGTAAAATTTCAATTTAGATTTAAGATGATTTGCCTAAACTTAAAGTGACAAACGGAAAAGTTTAATCATAGTCCAAGTCCCGCTGTAGAAAAGTCGAGTGTATAAGATTTTAGGATAAGATATACGGGAAATATTGTAATGCATTTTGGTGAAACTAACCAATCAGGCTTGCCTTGCCAAAGACTGTCCCGATGACCAAAAACGACCGAATTTCGCTCAATTATGTTGTTTTAATTAAAACTGTATAATATAATTGCTTGAAATGTGTGCCAAACGATAGAGCTCGAAGAGCCTAAGAAAGTTGCCACCCGTTTTTAGGGCCAATTTTTCTTAAATGAGCGGTAACATATGTTTGGGACAAGATTCGACAAGGCAACCCTATATATTCTATTTAGGATCTTTGAGCTCAATCATTTGGCACACATTTCAAGCTGTTATCTTCACTAAGAAAAATTTACCCAAAAACCGGTAGAAACCCATGTTCGGGACAGGATTCAACAATGCAACTCTTTGCATTATGTTTCAAACTATTGAAGAACCCTTAAAATTTAATATTAAGTAAAATTAATAAAATTGAAAAAGGTGAGAGTTTCAAAATCAAACCCTTACAATCATTTGTATGTAGCATATAGTTTGTGTAAATAAGAGTGTCAAACAAATGATCGCCATGGATAAATCAAAAGGACTTAACCATTTAAATTGTAAATAACGAAGTGAGTAGCGACCACGTGCAAGCAAACAGAATTTTCAAAATGTAATCCAAATAGGAAATAAGGCCATAAGTTAATGTGTTTCAATATGCGACAATTTTTTCCATGACATATTTATGATACGAAGCGACAAAGATTCTAATAACACAAAAAAAAACAGGTTGCTGATGTACCCGAAAATTTGACCAATGAGCACTAAAATAATTTGGTGTCATAAGCAAGACTAAGTAAGTTCATTTTCAGTTTTTGATTGACTATCCCACCCAAATTCTTTCTAACATGAAAACATGGCTTCTGGCAGCAATAAAATTTCGCATTCGCTTGAAGATATATCTTGAGAAAATTTCCTAGTGGGTATTAGGCACACAATGCAACAGTCTGTGTCGCATTTAAACCAATTAAAACTCACTTCACAGAACACTGAAAGAAAACATGCAGCACGAAATGCAATTTTGTGTTATTTTTTCGAAAAGAAAAAACACAAAGTAGACCACGTTGACAATATTGACCTCTTATGACTGAAGCAGCGCTGCTCAGCAACAGCACGTAGAACAATTAAAAATGATTTGGCGCGCAGTGTACTATATCTGTGTGGCTTACGAGCTGCACATGTTAAATGAGACAGTGTTGAAATAAAATTAAGAAGAATAGTGCATAGTAGAAAATAAAAATGGAAGATTAAAAATGAAGCAAAAATATGTTCATGGGTTAAAAGCAAAAACTAATTTTTTTTTTAACTATGTCCTTGAACTACTGGACTGAATGGGCAGTGTAGTTACAAGTCCCTACAGAGCACAGGATGTAGAAATGACTTTATGGAAGTAGTGCGGACTGTACACAAGAGAATCGTTTGTGAGGGTGCTGCCAGATAGAGCGTAATTAGTTGCTTGAAGTAGCAAGCGGAAGGAAAAAAGCAAACTAAGTAAAGGGTGTTTTTTTTAGAGGTTTGTTTTTCGAATAGAGATAAAACTGGCATTTTATGGTCAAATCTGGCAACTCTAATGTCATTTATGTTCAGTTTGGTTTGCCATTTCATCATGAACAGGTTGACAAAAGAACAACGCTTGCAAATCGTGCAAATTTATTTCGAAAATAATGGTTCAGTTCGCGAAGTTTACCGCAAGCTCCGTCCATTTTATGGTCGACATAATCGTCCATCAGAGCAATTAATTCGGTTAACCATGGATCGTTTTCGCACTACGTTTACTCTATGTGATAATACGCATCCGCAGAGACGTCGAACAGTGCGCACCGAAGAAACAATTGCCGCTGTAGAGCAAAATGTTGAAGAGGACCCGAATGAATCGATTCGCCACCGTGCACAGCAATTGGAGCTTTGTCCATCAACTTTATGGAAGATTTTGCGCAAAGATATTGGCTTGCGACCTTACAAGATCCAGCTTGTGCAAGAATTAAAGCCGCGAGACCATGCAATGCGTCGTGATTTTGGTGTATGGGCCGAAAATGAGATTGATCTCGATGCTGATTTTCATCGCAAAATTTTGTTCAGTGATGAGGCTCATTTTCGGTTGAATGGCTACGTCAACAAGCAAAATTGCCGCATTTGGAGTGAAGAGAATCCACATGAGACCCTTGAGACGCCATTACATCCACAAAAACTGACTGTTTGGTGTGCTCTATGGGCTGGTGGAGTCATTGGGCCATACTTCTTCCGAAATAATGCTGGAGAGTCAGTTACCGTTAATGGAGACCGGTATAGAGCCATGATAACCGACTATTTTATTCCCGAATTGGATGGCATGAATGTGGATGAGTTGTGGTTCCAACAAGACGGCGCTACATGCCACACATCCCACCTCACAATCGATTTATTGAAGGAAACATTCGATGAGCGCATAATTTCGCGGAATGGACCTGTCAATTGGCCACCAAGATCGTGTGATTTGACACCATTGGATTATTTTCTTTGGGGATATGTGAAGTCGCTCGTCTACGCCAACAAACCAGAAACGTTAGGGGACTTGGAAGCCAACATTCGTGGCGTTATTGCCGACATACGGCCCCATATGCTCGAAAAAGTGGTTCAAAATTGGACCTGTAGAATTGGCTTTATTCGGGCCAGCCGCGACGGCCACATACCCGAAATCATATTTAAACATTAATGGCATAAAATTATCCTTCCAATAAAGCCAAATTGATGGACATTAAAACGATTTTCTTGTGTTTTATTTCAATTCAAAGCTCTATACCTCTAAAAAAAACACCCTTTAGTAGTGTAGAAGAGAATGTGCCGCGAATAATTACAATTTAAGCCATGTTAAAAGTAATGAAAAATTACCTTAGTTTGCGCCGCTATTTAACTACATCAACTATCACCTACTTGGAAATGTTTTTCTTTTTTTTTAGTTTATTACAATATTTATAATTACAAGAAGTTCCTTTTAATTTGACAACTTAATTAAAAAGTACTTTCTTTCTCACTTTTTGACTTAAAGTGCTCGTCGATGTAGAGTAGAGCCGATGAAATGTGATGTTTTAAAAAGTTGTTATTGTATTTTAAAGACATAATAATATTTGGCTGAACAGCATTTCTTTTAACAAGATTTTGTAAACATAAAATACGTATTGATATACGTCAGTAGCTTACCAAAAATAAAGCAATTAGTAATGACGATAAGCTACTGCCGCTATTTAGGCGTAATAGCTGCCAATATTGTGCCTACTCCTTCGAGGTTTTCACTGAGGATCAATCAAACTAATATTTAGGCGCCATATATGTTACATATCAAATTTATCTAATTTCTTCGACATTCATTTACTTATTTTTAACAGAGTGGAAGCTCTTGAGAAAAACTTTCATCATAAATTGCAAAGTCTTGAGAATCGAACTGTGTACCCATAGCGCTTAGTTGGCTGGTATGATAACTAGTGGGCTACTGGACTTATCATAGACAAACATGGCAATTAGAAAAACCTGAATGCTAAGAAATTCAAAATAATCGGGAGACCTAAGGCAATTGAGGTAATAGAAAAATGTAAGACTATCAAGATAGTCATAGCAATCAAGACAGTGAGTACAAACAGTGTATACAATCAACACAATTACGGCAACTCACCACCCAGACAATGAACACGACTTAAGTAATCACGAAAATCAACTCTATTAAGGCTATAAAGACAGCCAAATGTATCAAAAATCATCAAGACACCTCGTACGCTCAAAACATGCAGTTAAGACAGTTGCGAAAATTAAGACAGTCAAGACAATCAAGAAAAAAGTTAGTTAGATGATAAATATAAGCAAGAGTTTAATAAAATCATTGAGTACAGTCGATAAAGTCGAGACAATGAAGGCAGTATAAGATAACCAAGATGATTAAGAATATGAAGGAATCCAAGATGCTCAAACCAATCAAAATTATCAAGATAATATACTTAATAGAGTTGAACCAAAATATGAACAATTAAAACAATCAAGACCATCGATAAAGTGAAAATGTAAAGGAATGAGGATAGCACATTATAGAGAGTGAAGACAATTAAGGCAACCAAGGAAAACAAAATAATTATTACAATAAAGTCAGTGTGGACATTGAAGACAGTAAGAACGACAGATCAATTCAATAAAGGTATTGAAGACAATGAAGACAACTTAGATGGTAGAAATTTTAAATTATCATTTTATAATAACTTTTATTTGTTATTAGTCGACTGTTATTATTAATTAATTGAACAATATTTTTATCGAATTGTACAGTCTTAGCAGAAACCGATATTTTTGTGTGAAATTTCACAAATCGGTCAATGCTTTTTAACAAACATGACAGAGACTACAAATGGAATAATTTAACCTGGTAATTGGTGACGGCGCATTGTGTGCTTAAAAACAAATTTGCACTTTGTACACGTCTTGGAGAACTCCCTTCATGGCTCAAGTGTTAAGAGCGGCTGTCCAAACATAATTCATGGAATGGTCGGGGTTCAAATCCGTGTACAAATTAACCAAAACTGGTCTGATGGGGCTATGTATATATGTATGTGAATATGTATATACGTGGTAATAGCCGAAACATATGTCACCAATTACCAGGTTAAATTGTTCCATTTGTAGTCTCTGTCATGTTTGTTAAAAAGCATTGACCGATTTGTGAAATTTCACACAAAAATATCGGTTTCTGCTAAGACTGTACAATTCGATAAAAATATTGTTCAATTTTATAATAACATTATAAGTAAAAGGCTACTTGGCTATAACATGGTTGGGCCATCGGAGCTTTTTAAAGCTATAAAATAAGTACTTAGCTACGGTGGTTTGATGGCACATTTTACGAGTTCCAACAGCGTCATACCGCAACTCCACTAAGGCAAAGTGCCATAATGCTAGAACCAGATCCGACACAAATCCAATTTATCATTCCGGGCAATAAGAAATTGGTTCTCACTTCGCAAAAACGGATTTTTGAAAAATAAAATTAATTATTCCGACAACTTGAGTTCTGCATCCCGAGTGTAATTCTGACAGAGGTAACAATGTCCTCAGCCTAACACACATAAATACCGTGTGTTATCAATTCGCTTGCATCTCACGACTATTTCGACAGAAATATCGTTTCAAAATTTTCATGATTTCGCTATTTTGGAAAAAGTTTTTTTTTACAAGGTTGCGCGGGGCCTATCGATTAATATTCTACTTTCAATCGTATCTTTCTTTTTCAGTGAGAATAAATGGATGATTATTTGGAACTTCATTAGTTAATTTAGTTATAAATAATAAATATTTTTGATGTCATCTGAAAGACAATTGACGAATCCAGTTGTTTTGACTTAAATTAATAGCAACATTCTGTTGGAATAACCGAAAGTTGTTATAACATTTGGAAATGTAATTATTTTACGAAATGTCATGTCCACAGGATATATCAAGCAATATTAAATTTATGAGATCTTTCATAATAACAATAAAAATCTTATGTTATTTGCGAAAGTCCTAGTTAAAGAACCTCAGTTCCTCCCCCAGCTATTTTATAGCACGTAGATACATAAATAGCTAACTAGTGTCACTTTCACATACGCTCATTACTCATTCGTAGATTCGTGCTTTAGTGTCATCATTATTAGCAAACATTATTCATGCTCATCCACAATTTACAAGTAGTACGAGTGGTAACTTCAACCTCAGCCTCATGTGCTAATTCATCATCATTATCATCCCACGCCTGTGCTGCTGCTGCCACTTGCTGCACCTCATCATTACGCTTTATATGATTTTTTTTTCTTGTATGCTTCAGCCAGCACAAATTGTGCTGCCCTTACGATTTCATTATATTATCATACATTCATTCATTTGTGATCCTTGGTAGTCCTTTCATACTATTCATTACAAACACTAGTACTTGCTGCTCTTTCTATTAATACTATCACTGCATAAAGCAAGTCATGCTCATTGCACACTAAGGGTATGCATAGTTTTGTGTATATGTAGCTGATGAACATATTTTTTGACAATTTAATTTTTGAAATAAATAGTTTATTGAAAGCTAAGGATTGTGTAAAACTATTTATTCTTCCAGCATGAAATTTTTTACACTGAGCCCTGCGAATTCTTTTTTACAATGTTTGCATTTTTGACAAAAAAAAAATCGCTAATACCACTATTATGTTAAAAATGTTAAGTAGGAACGAATAAGTTTTCTAGTGGCGTGTTCGTGTGTGCGCCGCTCATGGCTTGCTGCCTTTTTTTCTCTTACAACAAAAACAGAATAAAATAATTGCTTAACTTGCGCTTCGTTTGGTTGCCATGTCGCTGCTATAAAGTAAATAGCGCGCGCTAAAAAGTAGCAGTAATGCTGCGCTTTTTAATAAATTAAAAAATAAAATTTAAAAAACAGGACAACGGGACGAAGGATAGATGGCGAGCACTAAAAGAGCTACTACTGCTATATATATTGCTGGCATAAATGTGTAGTAAGCGTGTAATTTAATAAACGCTATGAAAAAAGCGATGACATGCATGCAATTGACATTTTTTTCATGGCATTACGTTACTACTTTTTTCATCGTTTTTTTTTTTTTGCGCAAATTTGTGGTGTGGTCATGTTTTCTCATTTTTGTGATAAAACTTTGCACATGCGACCTGTTTTTTGTTTGATGGAAATTGGTACGCGCTATCTTGAAGTGTACGTGCCGTACCCTTTTTAAGTGGGCGTGAATATTGAATTTCCACAATGAACACATGTATCATCAATTGGTTTTTATTTGTCTAGAAAAAATGTTCATTGCTTTTTTTGCAAATAATATTGTCACTTCAGCATATTAAAAAACATTTAGTGTCAGTTTAGGATGAGACAAAAACTGGTTCATGTACAATTTTTATTAGAAGGAATGTTGCTCATCCTCAAATGAGGTGTGACAAAAGAGTAAAATGTACAATCAACTATTTGTTGAGTTACAGGCAGACAGACAGACAGACAGACATACAAACAAAGCTATATCGAATCAGGTGGTGACGCCTATCAATAATATATGCACTCTTCTATATCTACCACGCCCCCTTCTATGCGTTACAAACGGAATGACCTTCTGTGTAGGTAATAAAAACCATACAACAAGCTCTTTGAACCGTAGCATAACATTACAAAACAAGCAGTTATTTTTTTTTGCATTTGAGAATCCGATACTGCACGGATTTTCTTTTCCGTCAACGAAAATAAGAAAAAATAATGGGGTAGCGTATTCGCAGGCTTAAAGCTATTAGGTTATTTCCTTTGTTTTCTTAGCAAAACCACATTCTCTTATGTCCCGAACCAAACTGTCAAATAAAATATAGTTTTTGCCTTGAAATTAAAATTTTTTTAATTTTTTGATCATATCTCCTTGAAGCATAAAAAAACTGAAATTTTCATATCTCCTTGAAGCATAAAAAAACTGAAATTTTCAAAGTTAACGGAGACCACATTACGATAAACAGCTACATACTCGTATACCCAGTTAGTCTTATAAAATTAGTTACGCAGAGAGCCGATTTCATTTTTGGCAAATTCACTGAGGTCATTGAAGAAAAGCCTTCCTAGACAACTAAGGCTGGTTCTGGCTAAGACTGGACAGCTGCAAAGAAAGTACTAGAGTAACTCATTCTTGTTTGCATTCAAGCTGCTGCAGCAGGAGAGTCAGAATTTTCTTTTATAGACGAGAACTTGATAATACAGAAAGAAGATCGAAGGTTCCATAATTTAAAAAAAACGATATTTTTAATTCAAAAAGTTAACTAAGTGATTTTTCTAAGTTCATGGGAATTTTGAAAAATACTAAATAATATAGAAAATTTATTGTTTTTTTTTGTCTTTTGAGTACTTATGAACTGTCTCTACTTGAAAAAAAACCAAAAAAAAAAATTGTTTTCAGTTAATTCCTAAGCATTGCAAAAATTGGCGAAACTTTCATTTTTCTATTAAATTTTATCATTATAAAGAATCTTAAATTTGCATCCCTACTTCGAACACACTTTATTTACTCGGCTTTAAAATGACTGAATCTTTTTTATTATGAAATGCTACCAAAATCACTAACACGTTCCATTAACTACCGCATATTTGCGAATATTTACTAAGCGACTCACGGCTGAATTTCTAAAAGTGCACGCTTAATTAGCTACTTACATGTGTGACTAACATCAAAGTTCGGTGAAGGCATAACAAATTGATATATACAAAATTTATGATTTAACTAAAATACATCGAATTTTGTTTTCAAAAAACTAAATGCAAAACAAAACAGTCAGATAATTTTAAATGATATATGACGTCACTTTTGAATTATTTCGAAAAAGAAACAGAATTAAGAGAGAATTAAAACAAAGAAATAAATTCCAGATATGTTTTATTTTTTTTTTCAAAATAAAGAAAATAAGAACAAAAAATCTACGCAATGTTAAGCGCTCACTTGGCAGGCAAGAACACAGCACAAAAAACTTATGACACACAACACACACACAATAGGCAGACGTCTTTTTAAGCTTTGGGCCTCGAGTTATATCAGCGTTGTGTAGTAAAATAGAAACGTTAAATGATGAAACGAAAGAGGCTCAGCAAACAAACACAACAGCAAAAAAAAAAAAACAAAACAAGTGTAGCTTAGTCATATGTTAAGCTTAATACTTATTTGACTTTAAGGTGGTCTCAAAAATTCTAAAATTTTAAATATCAAGTGACTATAAAAATATTTTATATTGGTAATACTAAAAAATATGTTTTATGTAAGGACTGATGGTGGTGGGCCGACATTTTAGATTTACCTCGTGAACCCATAACATAAATTGAAGAGAACAATAAAGTTTTTAATTGAATTTCTAATGATATTTTGTTCTTAAAGATTCAGAATCTGGCTTTGAAATCTGATGACACTACTTTGGTAAGACCCATACCAAAGAACTTGAGAACTTTTTTACTTCCGATATTAAACACATCTAATATATCTTATTTAGGGCTTAAATCCATGCTCAATGAACTATAAATTTGAGTAGAATGTGGCTACAAGGTCAAATATCAAAGAGAACTATTGTCCAACTTAATAAAGCATAATTTTTAAAGTGTTTAAGCACATGATTCATTAAAGTTTTGAGCCAAGATTAGTTTTTTATTTGTTACACGTTTTAAGAGATTGTTTCGAAAACAAAGAGTAGTGAATTTTTCGAATTTTTTGTAGCAGCTTAAATGATTCGAATCAACTATTAGATTGCGAAATTATAATTATTGTTTAGTTTTAATCAGCAGACCACCCTAATACGCTCATGAATAGAACTAACAATTAAAGCACAGAAGAGTACATAATACAAATTAGTTGTTACAACAGGAAGTTGCTCACTTTATATTTCTTTTCGTAAAAATAGCAAATTTGTTAAAAATAAAGTTTAACTCATGCAACGCGGTAACGTTAAAGTTCTTAACACGTGCTAAGCTCGAAATTTTATGGGCTAAATAGATACTAAAGTAGAAGTTGAAATATAAACTCTGAAGTTGGCATGCAAGCGTTCTTTGTTGTTAGAAAAGTTTTTATGCCAAAAACTTAATGTTTAAGTTCTTAAGATTTCAAATATTATTTTAAGTATAAAATGCAAGACATGCTTACCAAATGACAGCTTTTTTATAAAATTTAAAAAAAAAATTCGAAAAATTGTCTCTCTATGATATTCACATATCAAAATATGATAAGTAACCGCTTGGCATTATTTCTTGGCCGATTGATTTACTTCCATAAAAACACAATGATCTTGTAAACAAATAACATTTTAGGTAATTGTAAAATTTGGCAAATGTTTTAATGATTTTTTTATGGTGCTTGCAATTTACATTTAAGTCCTTGCAACCTCATTTCATTTAAATTTGTTGAATTTCGCATTTTGTGATTATTGCAAATAATTTAAATGATTTAAAATGAAACTACAACATCGATTAATTTTGCTTGTGAAAACAACGATGATGCAGCTACACTTGAGGCATCATGTAATGAATGTAAATAAACAATTCCAGAGAGAAAAATATTTATGCATGAAATACTAACTGACACGATCCATTAAGCTATAGAAATCTGGTTTTTATCGTGATTCTGGAAGCACAGACAAACAATGAAGAATGGCACGCTTTGTCGACATAAATAAAATCAAAAACAAATGGGGTAGGAAAATGATTCAGTTTAATGTGTTGAGTCTGGAAAACATATAAAAATATTTTTCTATCAAATAAAATTATTTCGATTAAAGATGCAATGAAGCAGCAATATTTTTATTATTATTTGCTATAATAAAGAAATAATGAAAATTTCTACAACAAAACCATCAAAAATATTAACCAATATGACAAAAAAAAAAACAAATTAACTCATAAAAATTAAAATGTTTTTAAGAGTTATGAGACCGGCAAAATTCACTAAGAAAATGGAGTCGAAAGTCGAACAATCATAAAAAATCCTTTGTTTATTAAAACTGAAGTACTTACTATAGCTGTTTGGGAACTTTTATCTTAACCAAAGTATAGTATCAGTGCATTACCACAGAGAAGATTTGTCGAAACCACTTTACGGCCATGTAAAATTAGTAGCTTTATATCATTTGTAAATATTGTTTTTGAGGAAGTGAAGAGCTATCTACGAAACGCTGAGCAGAGAAATGGAATGGAAACGACAATTTTTTTATAGAACTTTCAAGTGGAAGCTCCGAGCATACCTTAGACCTTTTTTTATTTAGCTAAGCATCGAAATATATAACGTTTTTAATTGAAAGAAATAAATTTTTTAATAGAATTTTTAATGATATTTTGTTTTTGAAATGTTCAGAATCTGGTTGGGAAATCAGTCTGAGTTTCTTTTGAGGAGACTCATACCTAAAGTCTTGAGAATTATCTATTTAACTTAACTTGTTTCTATGCAACAAGGTAAAAGTTGGAAAGAGTTGATCTCTAAAGTAACCTTAAAGAAATCGATTTGTAAAGCAATGGATTACTCCCTATTACTCACAGTTCCACATATTTTATTATTCTATTTAACAGTGCATGCCATGAGGGCGGAATAATCGTTTATTACTCTAAGTGCTTGTTTATATGAACTGAAATTGTGGCTTTTGAATGGAAATCGCATCTTGTCGGCATCTGGTGAGTAATTCGATATTGGAAATGAGTCATCAAATTGCCAGAATTTGGCAAAAAGAGAATTAATGGTGAGCACTTGAGAATCCTATAGCAATGCGCTGTTCGTAAGCCAAGTATCACAGAAGTTTGGCTTTATTTTAGCTGGCAGAAGCGAAGACATCCAGACATTATGAAGCTGCGCGAAAGTACCGTTTGCTTTGGTTTTTCTATCCAAAGCTGGATTAGGCTTATAAACTTTCCTTCTGGTATGAAGAATATTCACACATTTTTTGTATATCTATATAGACAAGTACGATATATGAACACAGAAAACTGCAAGAAAAACATAACAAAATCAGTCGTAAAATACACACAGCTTTTACTCATTCCCAGCGAAAAAAAATAAAAGGTTAATATTATTCTTTGTTATTGTTTTCTAAATGTTTATATTTTTATTATCTATCAGTTTTTGTTTAGTTTACACGGTTTTTGTTTACATTTGTGATTTAATTTTATTTGCGTTTACTGTGTCAGCTGAAGTGGATGAGTTTTTTATTAACAGAAAAATGTGAAAATAATCAGTGCTGAATTCCAATTTTTTAAATTTTAATTGGCAAAAATTTACTATCTACACCGCATGGGCAAAAATAAAAAGTGAAATTTCAAAGATTGTAGAAAAATATTAATGATACATTGTTTTTTAAACAGAAAGCAATTGAAATAATCATTAGCAGCATACTAAAATCAAATTGCCAACACTTAAAGATGAAAGAACAAACTGAACAATAAATTCACTTGAATCAAAGTTAAGGTAATGAAACATAAAAAATTTTGATTTTATTAGATTTAACATTTTTCTTCTCCTTTTTCTGCCCATCATCACACCACTATTTAAATGGTTTTTAGCCATAAAAGCCAACAACATAAATTGGCTTATAGAATCAAAAAGAGAGACAGACAAATAGTCTAACAACGGCAGCAGAGAACAAAGCAGAAGGCAAATTTGTTAAGCCGTCATTTTGACCGGGACCGGTTAACATGTAAATAAATAAATAAATAAATAGAAAGAAACAACGATAATAACAATAACACTAACACTTACACAAGACACAAGCAACATGTGGTGCCAATAAAAATAAATGCGTTTTTCAAACAAACAAATACATTGATACCAATTTGAATACATATAGTCAGTCGTTGTATGTTTACATACATAAGTGAGGGGGGGTTTGATTGGAATTGGCAGTTTGGCAGAGCGTTAAATTTAAATACAAAACATGGCAATTGGAATTTTAGGAATTTTATTGAAACTTTTATTGATAGGTAAATGTTGAATGTTTGCCTTAAGTGCTATGTTTACACAATTATGTTTTTTGGTTAACAATTTCACTTTTATCATAATTTGCAGAATTAAAATTTAAGAAAAAATTACCTGGCGTTTTGGAATATTTTTGAATAAACTTTGTATTTGTATACAAACAAAAGTCTTTGCATATAAACAAAAACACACATTAATATAAATGTTTTGATTGGATGCTGGTTTTAAGTTCACATAGGTCATTTGGGGTTCAGGGACGGTTCTTGTTTAGATTTTAGATAAGCGATTTTTTCCTGGTGGGTATATGGGCGAATATGCGAGAATGTCTATATTGAAGTGAGTTGGCTCCATTGGAAATTGGAAAATGGCATTTTCCGAATTCGTTAACATTTTTCCACCATCCACGACTTTTTCAACATTTCTCGACTTTTCAAAATTTTTTGATACAAACACATTTTTCAATTTTTTAAAATTTTTTGACTTTCTCAACATTTTCGATTTCTCAACATTTTTCGAATTCTTCAACTTTTTCGTATATTTTCAACATTTTTCGACCTTTCCAACATTCTTAAGTTTTTCCAGCATCCACAATACTTTTACATCTTTGCCGACATTTTTCAACTCATTCAACATTTCTCGATTTTTTGAAAATACAGTAGAAGTCCAATATAACGTACTAATTAATGCACGGGTCAGTCGTAATATTGTAAAATTCGTTTCGTATCGGAGAGTTTTTTATTGAAGAAACTGACTCTTATTTACTTATATACACACATACTTATCTGGTCATAAAAGTAAAGTTAGATTTTGGAATGCTATATATACTTGCGATCAGGTTTAGTTACTCGTAAAAAAAGTTATTCCAGTTTGACAGTTATTGTTAAATAAAGCAGCGTTCGCTATTTGGAATAGTGAACATTTTTAGTATTCGTAATCATTGGGAAAATTCCAATTTGAAAAACTGTTAGTTAAAATGTAAATTCGATATATCGTTGTACGTTATATTGGACGTCTACTGTATGTGACTTTCTCAACGTTTTTAAAATTTTTCAACATATTTTGATTATGCCAACATTTTTTCATCTGCCAACAGTTTCAAAAGATTTAAATTTTTTCAACATATTTCGAATTTCTTAACATTTATCTACCTTTATACAATTTTTTTTACATTATCAATATTTTTCGAGTTCTTAAATTTTTCAGATTATTTTAAATTTTTCAACACTTTAAGTCCTCATAAATTTTTTTCGAATTTCTTAACATTTCTGAAATTTTTTAATATTATTCGACTTTTTTAACAATTTCAACTAAAATTTTTTTGACTTTGTAAACTTTTTCAAAATTTATCGATTATTTTAATATTTTCCAAATATATCGACATTTCATATTTTTTAAACTGTCCAATGATTTTAACTTTTTCAAAATTTTTCGGCTGTTTGTCGGAGTTTCTCGAGGTCAATCAACTTTTTCGACTTACGTGTGTAAATTTCTAGGATTTTTTTACACTTCTCGACACTTTTGATAGAACGTAGATATGTATACGACAATTTTCGATTTTTACTAACTAAACGAAACATCTACACTTAGCCGCATTTCTACATAAACAACAATAGTTACAGCAATAAATACATCAAAATTGTTTAAATACATAGGTCCCATACTAAGTTTTCTAAATCGAATAAGTTGTATTGTGCTTAATTGTTGCTATTCATAGAAGTTTTTCCACGGTATTGAAACAGTTTTTGCATGTGCATAGCACTTTAAAAATACGAAAATAATCATTTCAAAACATTAAAACAAATTTTCCCAAGAGTCAATGTTGCATTCAAAAATTTTACTAAGTTCCCTAGCACAAAACGTACAAGCCGTGTGACAATTTTGACATAATTTTGTCAGTTTAATTTGTGCAAAACAATGCAAATGAATTCAATGCAAATAATTGGTGTAGAAAGAGCAAAAAGTATAAAATCTATAGAAATGTAAAGAGACATGGTATACATCATATGTATACCACAAAGTGGCACATGAAAAACATTAATAACTCCCAGTAGGAATTGTTTAAAGGTGGGATATGTTTAGAGCTACTAGCAAAGTCTGTTCTTGCTCTACCTGCTTTTCATATCACACAGCTTAGAACCTCTTACACTATGCTATCTTGTAAGTTGTTCAAAACCCTTCCAGAAAAGATTATTCGAGATATGCAGCTATTTTTATATATACATATAAAAATGTGAACGAGAATAACCGAGAATTATCGGCGATAACGAGACGAGAACGAAACAATAACAATACAGTTCAAAAATTTCTCGTGCGAGAACGAGTACGAAACGATAAGCTTGGCGACACTACGAGGAAGATACGATAATTTTTGAATTATCGTATCGTTCGCGTATCGTACTTACAAGAATTTTTAGCAAATGCCTTCAAGATATAACAAAAAAGGCGTTTCGACGCAAAATCAATTTGCTTGCGACAGCAATCATGCTAAGCAAGTCATAAATAATTCGATTCCAAACTGGTTAGCTGTCACAATGTGACAAAACAATTGCTGCTTTAAAAAACTTGACAGTTGTGAGTGACAGCAGTGGGTGTAAGTAAGTGTAGCGACCTCATATAGTGAAGAAAGAAAAATCTGAGGAAGAAGCGTAGGTACATACCATACGTATGAAAAACCTGCATTTGGCAATGAGACATTACATGCAGATACAGCCATATATATATGTGTGTGTGTGTGTGTGTGTATGTTAAAATTTTATGCACAAGTATGTGACATAATTAGAGCAATAAAACTTATAATTACATTTTTGGCAACAGCGAATAGAAACAATTAAGTTTCATTTAAGTGTTTAGACCATAATGTTAATAGTTTTTAGGACTGGTCGGAAATTTCCAACATTACAATGAGAAATTAAAATTCAATACGCTTTTTGGTAGAATAGATAGGAAATGAACAGATTGATTTCCATCTTAAAACGCTTGGTGTCAATCAAAGCAACATCACTTATAAAATCGTAATTTTACCTTAAAATTGTTGCTTGTCATAAAAAGTTCATCATTGTGGATGCAATAATGATTCGATTAGAGGACAGGGGTTTCATGCGACTGCGACAGTTCCACTAAATATGCAAATAACAATTAACATATATCAATTTTACGCTGTTTTACATCTTTCACTTTTTCCTGATGTTTAGCTCATTTTACAGTACCTTGGCATATATTTAGAAACAGCAGTAAATTGCATTTGATATTTTATGGAAAAATGGTTGATCAGAAAATAATTTTATCTTTTAGTGAAAATAAAATGTGAAAGTTGCATTTTTATTCTTTCATTGGCAAACTAAGGATGTTATGAAAGTTCTGACAAGCCAAAGAGATTTTCATACTAAATGTGAAATTAGCATTGAAAATCCATAAGAAAAGTATAACTAAATCTCATTACGATTATGAAAGAGCTAAAATGAAAAACCTAATAAGAAAAATTTTGCCACTAAGGCATAAATATCAAAACTCTAACATGTTAGGCTACCAAATTTTGATTTAGAACACTCAAGTTCATATGAAAAAATACCTTCTTGTTGTCTGATCTACCGTGCACCATACCCGATTTTTTAAGTGTCTGTATAGGTTAGGTAGGAGTCGCAGTCAGTTACGAAAAACCGATTTACTTAGGCCAAATGTGATCCATTGTGATACCACAGGGTGTCTGATTATACTCATTCGTTGAACCAACCAGATTTCGTATTGAAACTAAATAGCTGACCTATACTAACCAGTTATGACTGCAACAACTGACGAGACACTATGTGCAGTGCGAGTTTTGACGAACGCTTAGCATTCCATTTCGGCCAGATTTGCCTAGTTATATTGCAAGTTGACCCTTGAGTGCAACATTCTTTACCATTTCTAAGGGTTTGTGTAATTTCCTATAATTTCTAACTATATGCCGGGGTACAGTAAAATCTTTCTATCTTTTTTTGTCATTCTTCCTCTTTAATTAGTGTCATTTGCAGCTGATTTATAAGACATTTGGTTTAATTGATGACTAATCATATTGGCATGCGCTTGACACAGTGCCGGCCCAATAGTCATTACTAGAACCAATGTGGGTGGTTACATATACATATATATTTTACTTCCGACGTTTATATACTGGATTTATATACTAAAATTTTTTAAAATAAACTTTCGCTAAATAAAACTTAGTAACAGTATGATGAGCATGTCACAAACGTAGGAAGTCATACAGTTGACTTAACAGCATATTAACAGTGCTATGTTAACTATACAAATGGCAGTGTTTATAACAAAGCTCTCTAAAAGTTTTACCATAATGAAATTATTAAATTAAATTTTGAAATTTTAATAATTTTTACAAAAATAACATGTCTATTTATTGTTAGTATATATTTACGAATACTATTTTTAGTTACTAAAACTCTATGGCATAGAGGAAAAACCATTTAGGTCGACTTTTTACATGAGATTTGAGTCTCTTTCGTTTGGAGTCAATTTTTTAGTACCTATTTAGGTTTCAAAAATATACATAAACGGAAAGCAAATTTTAACATAAACTCATGGAAAATTGAGCTCGCACTCAATTTGTCTTAATTCGACTGTAGCTGTTTTTCCTAAGTAACTGCCACAGAATATTTTAAATGCATTACTCTAAAACTAAGCACGTGGATAGTTAACTTCAATTTATGATATAACCTATGCTACTCATAAATATTGATCTTATAAGCTCTTAAAAGACTTTTACAACTTTGAACGTAACCCCATAACAGCACAGCATTTTGAAATGAGTTTGTTTCTTTTTTAACAGCGCACAAAATTTGAACATAAAATTTAATAAGTGTTGGTTGCAATTTAAAAAAGGGTCCCTATTTATTTAGTGTTATTTTCATGTGCATAATGCATGCATATGTTCAGAATGTGGTGTAATGTTTAGTTGTGGTCATAGGGTCATGATACTTCGTGCCGAAAGTTTATTGAACTGACTGCCATGTGAGCTGTTAACTTTTGTGATGTCATGTTAAATATTTTTTAATTACTTAGATGGCTTTCTTTTGAAAAATTTTACATTTAATTAGTTCACAATTGTCGGCTTCATATTGTTGTTTCTGAATATTTTCTTTTTTTTCATTTCGTTAGTCACAAAATAATTTGGTGCGTTTTATGAAGCATTTTGCCTATGGTGCGTGCATTATAGTAATTAGTGTTAAATTCATTTTGTGTTTTATGTGCTCCATTTGAATTGTTAGCGGGCTAATCATGCTCTGTTTATTAGCTTTCATATTTTACGCATTATTTAATGTTTCGCTTTTGTAGATTTAATTGAAAATGTGTTGGTATTCGGTACTTATGAAAGTTTAAAAGAAATTTATAGTAAGCTAAATGAATTAAGTGAACAACTTAACCCCAAGGTTTTTTAAATGTTTTACTCTTTAAAACTAAAAACTAAAAATTTCATGTTGGCATTCAATATTTAAGAAATTGTGTTTCTATTAAAAAAATGTTTCTATTTTTAGATGTTGCTTTCAATCAGTTCACTTTTAGGGTGCTTTTTTTTCTTTTCTTCACTCCCAAACAAGTTTGGCATCATTTATATATAGTTAGAAAAACAACATTTTTACAAGAATTTAAAATTTATGGCTTTCGTTGTCGTTGACAGCGGAAGTATTGCACACACCCACTGGACTACTGTAACATAAAATCGAATAAAAATGCTTTTAAAGTTTTTTTTTATTACCAAGACGATACTAAATGATCCCCAAGGGTCAATTTTAATTAGGACTTTGAGTTTATTTGCTCTGCTCTTACTTAGGGCAAATAAGAAATAAATTAACTCGAAAAAACATTAAAGCCTGAATCGAAAAATATCCACCTATGTACGTATTTAATCGGTACAAATTGTAAGCAATTGAAATTGAAATATTTGAACAAGATTTACGTTAAAATCATGGCTGTCTTTCAGAAATTGTACCCCACCGGCTTATAGCCATCACTCATCATAGCAGAGATTGATAGCGTAAAAGATTTAACGATGACATATTGTAAACTACAGTGATAGCTAGCAGCTGTATCACTGTGTAACATAAATGAAATATATATTTTCGATGAGTTTAATTTGTGTATAATATATATTTACAAGCGTTGTCCTGCCTTTTTCGTTAGATGTTGTATGAAGTCATGCTATGGGATGTAAAAGCGAAGCAGCCCATTTTTCCAGTGAAACTCACATTTGACCGTACCTTTTATATCAAGTCCCATTAAAAAGCGTCGATTTGGTGATGATACATGATGACTTTGATTTTGGAGGGCGGATCATCGCCCGTTTTTCTAAACTAAACTTTGCAAAAACCTTCCGCATTTAAAAAGCAATTATGAAATCTTTGTGAAAATTATGGTTAAAAATACTTTTGTATGAGGGCCACCTTAAATACCATTTTTTAAATAAGACCAAATAACAGACAGCAAGCCAAATTTAATAAAAATTGGTTCTAGAGTTTATCCCGAACAAGCAGCATGACATGAGATTTATATATATATAGATAGATAGATATCATTCAGGCTTGGAACCTCCCATACAAGCAAAAGCTTTAAAACCAAATTGGTAATGAAACCAAATTTTACACAAAATATAGGAATCAATCGGAAAAGCCTCGGACACGAACTAAACGAATTTCAACAAGTGAGCGTGACATCCATCAAATATTGAAAAACTTTAAAACGCCGTACCAAATTGTACACAAAATGTAATAATCAATCGGAAAATCATTGAACAAGAAATAGGCGAATTTCAACAAGTGGGCGTGGCATCCTCCAAACATTAAAAAACTTTAAATCGCTGTACTGAGTGAATTATTTAAGGTAACGCAACCAAATTTCACATAAATACTAAAAATGCTTTTTCCTAGCATTCGAACACATTTAGAATAGAGGGCGTGGCAGCAACCATATGAGCAAAAACTTTAAAGCGCTATGCTGAAAATTCTACACAAATACTGGACAGGCTAAGAAAAAAATTAGTTACATTCGACAAGAGCGCGTGACACCACCATACTTTTAAACTTTGTACAAGAATAAGAATAAAAAATAGCTCGGCCTAGTATCAGACAAAAAGTGGGCGTGGCAACTCCCTTACAAGCAAAAGTTTCAAAACGGTATACACACGCAGAGCTATTTATGTAAATGTTGCAAAATTAAAATTTTACGCGCACTGTTGATGCGGTGCAGGGTATTTAAGTTTCGCCAAGACCTCAGATAATAGCCCAACTATTTATTTTTTCTTTCTTCAAAATAGACAGCCTTCCTATTTAAGTAACAATCTGATAACGCTTTGGCAAAGCCGGAAAACTACTCTAGTCGAATAAAAAATAGTTTAATTCAAAAGATTTAGAAATTTATTTTATCATAAATTTATCAATATTTTCTTATTTTCATTCCCAGTGACTTTGATGTATGGCAGCACAGCGGTTTCCTAATAAGTTCAGCAAAAATAAACAGCACATGGCCAGTTGACGCCCTGCGTGTCTATCAATGGATCACGTCATAGCTAGCCGGCATCGCCGACACGATCGCTGATCGAAATAATGAACGCTTGCCTGATGCCAAGCATGCAGCGATGAGCAGCTATTAAGTCATTTTTTTTGTTTGTTTTTGTGGTATATAGGAATTCAGAACTACATACATATGTATATTAATTTGAAAAAAAAAACACAACTAAAATACTTTGCACAATTTAAAAAGAAATGAACTTGGCTGAAACGTTCGCTTACTTTTATTTTGAATATATAATGAAAAAAAAGTAAAAATAAAGCGAAATGCGTGGGTGCTTCTTTGTTATTTCAAGCAAAGCACATAAAATTTGCGAAAATTTATGCTATCAATTTGTTACCAATTTTTACTAAAAAATTAGTAACAGCTTCTCATTAAAAACTTTTAATTTGTTTAAGTTCTCTTTCTAGGAAATTAATTTAATTATTTCTTTCGTACTTTAAGATGCCATTACTAATGCGCTCTAATTAAAAACTTTAACTTTTAATAACTCATTTTCTTTCAAAATACATAGCTTGTTGCTTTGATAGCAGCAAAAATATAACTTTTGAACTCCTTGCCGCTTGCAAGTAAATGAATCCAAAATTTAAATTAAAACATTTAAGTTTTAAGTTACACTAGAGATAAATATATACTGTGGGAATAAAGTCTTGGCATTGTAAGCATCATTTGTTCAAGCAAAATGGGAACGACATATTGCATGAATCTAGGGATTTGTTCAAACTAAAGTCTTCGTCGTCGTCGTTTGTATTAAATAAATAATAAGAAATTTTCTGGCTTCGCTGGCAATGAATTTATAAAGTTCTTGCAACGCTTCACTTGCTTGCAACACAAAGAACGAGTGAAGTTTGTTGCGACTTGACGCAGTGACAGAGCGTGAGAATATCATGGTAAAATCTATTGAACTTGAACATTTACATTTCAAAGAATGTTTACAATGTTTTAAAGAACTTATGCAAAGTATTGGAGAATAAAGTGTCTTTACTGACAAGTCATTTTAGAAGTGGGCGCGAATGTTACCATCACAAAGAAATACCACAAAGCAAAATAGCTCGATTCGCAGTTGCGGCACAATTGCGGTGTATAATTTTGTGGAAAAATGTGAAAAAATTTGTAACTTACGAAAATTCTTGCGCTAGAGTGACTTTATAGCAAATTATTCGTAATCATTAAATTTGATACGTTTACGACTTTTTCGCAATATCACGCATAAGGGCGAACACTTGGCAAAGTATTTGCAAACATTGACTGAAAATATTCAATTCTTCAAGTTTTTTTAAAAAAAATTTTGCGTAAGGGCGAACACTTTAAGTTTTTTTTTAAGAAAAACTTTGCGTAAGGTGGAATCCTTGGCAAAACAGATCTCTGTAGAGCCGGTTTCAGAAGTATACTTAGGGGGGATTGGGCGTCACAAAGCAAGGAGGCAGCAGAATGGTACTTGAAGTACGAAGCTAAAATTTTGTTTTTAGCATAACTAGAAAGTTCTTTTAAATTTATTGGATTTTTTTAATGAAACATTAAATAACCAATGTACAAGGGCCTCATCTGTTTTTGTGTGAAATAGATGTTATTTTGGTGGGGTTTTGTGGATGTGAAAAGTGATGACCTTTTTTCTTTTGTTTTTTAGTAAATAAAACCTTTGAACGATGGGAAAAAAAAAACATTCAGTGAGTTAGGGGATGGCAAATTTCCTCTTCGTCCCAGTCGTCAGATTTTTAAGGAACGCCAGTGACCGGTTCCACTACGTTTAGTTAAATCTTAACTGGAACTTAAATTTGTGCATAGAAAATATAATGCAATATGATTGCGTATTTCCAAACTGAGGTATAAATTACACTCGAAAATAGCCGCAAAGTAATAAGTATTCAAAAAAAAATCAATAAGTACTCGTTAAACGTAACTTTTTAAAAACTGACAAAAAATTTTTGTTTGAAATTATGTGAACTATTTTCAACCTGTACTACAAGAAAGAAATAATATTCAAAAAATTCAAAGATGAAAAAGGAAAATGACGTACATTTTGATGTGGAATGCCCCGTATATATTTTGTTACTTTAAGAGACTGGCATCGAAATAAAAGCAGAAAACATAGGCTTTTAAAACGTGGAGTTGGTGAAAACTAAAAAAATAAAGAGCAGATAATTTTGTGGATGCATTCTTAGCTAATGTATTTCTAAAGCAATCTTTTGATTATAGTGAAAAGAATTTTCAGTTTATGTGCATACATACATACTAATGCACACTATATATTGTATACATATCTTATACAAACACCTTTTCTTTTGCTCATCAACGTAAGACGCACCCTTATCGCTAGGCTCAAATGAAAAAAAGGACCGTTCCTAAGTGTTTTCTACCTGGAACAAAACAAAACAGCCTAACAATGCAGCTGCCTATTAAGTAGCATTAAAAACCCCATAAAATTTGTGGGTACGTCAGTAAAAATGAAAAGTCATTTTAAATTACTTTTAAAGAAAATAGGTAGAAATATAATGATGAAAACGAATGACTAGCATTTACTAGTTTTATTTAAAAAAAAATCAACAAAAAAAACTTGTTATCAAATTTTTCATTAACCAGTTTTTCCAATAATTGCTCACTTAGAAAAAAAAAACAACTTTTTGTGCTATTTAATTTAATATTTTGTAGTGCAATATTACTAAGCAACCATTTAATAATTTTACTAATTTTCTTGTTGTCTGAATTCATTTTTCGCAGGTACTTTCGAACACATTTTCGAAGCAGCCCGAATGTCATTATTAGCTCTAAGTTTGCACTGCTAGCACATCTAGAGATGTTTCATAGAGCATAGGCGTCATGCGGGGACTTTTTCAGAGTGGATCTGGCCTCTGAAATATGAATATTAATATTAAGTTCTCAAAGTTCTGGAGTGGTAATTCAACATTCTGGGGTGGGTACGGTACTCCCCGCCCCTTTATACGCTCGTGCTTCAGGAAGTGCAATAATATTAATGAGCTACTTCACCTGACATAGTTTTGTGTTATAACTAGTTAGTTTAAAAATAAATTTAGATATGCTCTGATTAACTATAGCTGGCTTAAAAGTAGACTCTGAAGCTCATAGCCACTGAAATAAGTTTACATTTATACAAGAGCAAAACTATGTAGCTCGAAACAATGAAGTCCCAACTAGAAAAAACTTTCAAAAATAAAACTTCGCAACAAAAATTAAAAAGATTTGTGAGAAAATATTGTTCACTTACCAAGGAAAAATATTTCAATCTATTTCTTATATAAAAATTATTTTTTTTTACCGCTCAGAATACAAAGCAATTTTTTGGCTGCATGTGCTTCCGTTTTGTTTATGAAAAATTACAGATATGATAACAAAAAAAAAAAACAATCAACTGAATTTTGACCAAAGTAAATATTTAATAGAAAGGTGGTAAGGAAAACAATCCAAATATTCAATGACTCTGAAATAGTTTTGTTTGTTGGCAAAAGTTATATTGTTTTGGTAATTGTTGTTGCATGCAACTAGGAATTGCGCATGCACATTAGCGATTAGCGATGGCAAGAATATTCCCATTGTACGATAAAGTATTCATCAAATATTTTTATCTTTTAAAACAAATCGCTATATTACACAATCGGAAACCGACTTGGGGATGGTTTAATAAATTGTATTTTTTTATATTTTTTACTAAAGATAGTTGTATAGAAGTGTTTTTCAACGTTATAAAGTGGTAATTAAAGTTTTTTCACTGTCTTTAAATAGATAGAAAACGATAAAAAAAGATAAACGGAACTAGTTCAAATTATTTTAAGTTTATTGCTAGCAAGAAAAGTTATCTACTTTCACTAAATTTAAAAATTTTTTTTACTATCGTTAAATTAAGTCAGTGAGAAATTTTTCACTACTACAGTTTTCAGTGAAAAATACAATTATTTTCATGCCTGGCATTTTTATTAATGTATGAAAAAATTTAGTGATAGTAAATAAATTTTGACCAAAACTTTTTTTAAGTTTTATTGAATCTAAAATTGCGCCAGTAAATCAAATATTTCAAAACCGATACGAAATCGTTACGTCGCAACTAAAAATTTTAAGAATCGTAATGACGTGTTGGTAAGGCTTTTCGCTCACGAGTTATCGTAGCGTACAGCGAGAAGTATGTTGCATGAAGTACGAGAGCGCGCCAAGCGCATACAAGTGGGTAGAAATTCAGAAACGACTCAAAATCGTCGCTGCATCGTCATGGACGACCGTCTCGTACAATATATGCTGCATTGTGTACGAGCACGATTACGTGACGACTCGTGTCCGACAGATCTAAGAAGTCGTACACTGAAATTTTTCTGTGTAATGCACGAAACATATTAAACTGTAACCGAAGCAGTGATGGCATTTTCTGTTCATTTGTACTTTTTTCGGTACATTTTCGTACTAAAAAATCGTCGTTAGAGTATTCCACAAGTTTTTAGTACATTTGTCGAATTATCAAAACAGTTTCAGTACAGTTTCGGTACATTTAGACAATTTATAATAATTGCCCTCTTTTTTTATCGCAATGTGTAGGGGGACAGTTTATAATATACTGTGAAATATATCACCTGCTTTTTAGTTATTTTCTAAAGTTTAGTAAAATTGGGTGTTCAAAACGAAAAAAAAGTACATTCCACCTCTAAAATCTACATTTTAAGTTTCGATTCAGTACATTTTCACAAAACCCAAATGCCATCAATGAATTGAAGTTGCTGTTGGAGCTAACGATGTCAATTCGAAATGTTTGATCCTGATGCGGCTTGTGAATCGATTAAAATATAAAGAATTATCGATATGGCGAAAAATGCGTTAAGATCATCAGAATGAACATTTTAAAAACATATCTTTATCAAATTTAATGATACCCAAATATTTTGGGTACGATGACGATGTTTGAGGGAAGTTATTTCTATATTATTTTAATTTCTAGATTTCTTCTTATAAAGTTTGAATGTTCTTACGAATAAACTACGATTTTGTCCAGAAAATTCGGGACATTTCCGATTAGTCGAAGTAAACAATTAAAAAAAAAAAATAACTACAAATCGTTACATATGAGTAACAATTCATGCCGAAATGATTTAGTTTTTCAAGCAGTGAATATTTTTTTCACTAGCTATTACTTAGTATAATGAATAATACTAAATCTAGTAAATAAGACCATAGTGCAATGCAAATTCAGTGCAATTTCTCCATGCCTGATCAGAGCAAACAGTGAAAGTGAAATTTCATAATATCAATGTCGTGACTTATGGATGTACGATAGACCCGTTTGTTTTTTAATATCAATAATACTGATAGTAGTCTATTTTCAATTTTTATACATCTGCCTGACAAGACAGAAAAAGTTTTAAATATTTATTAAAATATTCATCTACTCGCATCTGTAACTGTTACAAATTTCAACAATTTGGATACAAAGTCATTCACTGTATGCGATATAATGGACGTATCCCAAATTGAATCGCATGTAAAATCAAAACCAAACACTGAAGCAGGCAGCAGCTGGTTATAAATTTGCATTTAGGACAACTGTATGGTTTGTGTGCTCAGTTTTGGAACTAACAGTATATAGATGAAACAAAAAAAAAAAAATGAAAAGCAAAGAAAAATTTAATATTTAAAAATAACAGGAAAAACCAACAAAGTAACACAAAACTATGAGAAATTTACAAGGTCAATATGAGAGGGCATCAGTAGCATTGTTTGCAAATTAAATAAAATGATATTTCTGTAGAAGTATAAGAAAATATTTTTGCAAGAGATAACAGCCAGGGGTTTATTTTTAGTTTTGGGAACTCTTTAATTAATATTTTGGATGAATTTGTCGTTATATTTGCGCAATATCATGTCAAAGGTATTTCTAAGAAACAAAACATATGAAAAACATTTTTGAACCATTGTTTAACGTAACAATTTTTCGGGTAAATGTGATGAATTTTTTGCAGGAAGGTATTAATGTTTAAAAAAATATGTTAACACACAAAACTATGGTTTAATTTTTGATCTATGCAGGGTTTAGCGCTAAAAACATGGCATGTAGCAGGCTTGTCCTCAAGAACTGAATAACAGAGCTAGAGTTTCGAGTTGCAGCTGGGTAATTGAGCCAGCGAACGAATCCAAATTCGAAGAATCAAAAAAATCAAACAATTAATACACAAGCATAGAAGCGTACGTCAGATAATGCGCTTATTGAAATAAGATGACGATCGTTGACTTTTTACTATCTTATCTTATTTTTCTTCTGATAATGAGCAAACTCATTGTTGCGATGTAAAACTTAAAATAAAAGACTCGATGTAGGTGAAAATAGTTGTTTTTTTTTTGTTTTGCTACAATTTTAAGCTTTCATGTGAACAAATAATTAAAAAAAAAAAAATTTAAATGGGAGCGCATCATATTTGCATACCTAGGAATATAGCACCTATAGCTTGAGCAAGTGTTTGTTTTATGGGATTCAAAACAATCGATGCAGTGATATTTTGAAAATTAAATTCATTCGCGAATAAAAAAAGCAAACAAAATTTAATGATGATTGTCATCAAGGCTCAATTAGTTAATAGCATAAGCATGTTGAAATTAAATCGCTAATTGAATGAAAACTTAATTCAAAATTTAATACAACAAAAAATTTAAGAGTTCAGAAGAGTTAGTAAAGTAAAAGAATTTCACATAATGATTTGCTTTTGATAGAGTACACCAGTAACAGCGGTGCGTTTTCATTATTTATCTAACAAAATTTGCTCATACAAATTCAAAATGTATGGAGCCAACCAAAAGAATCAGTGCACTAACGCAATTTCATTTGAATTTTCGATTTTGGCGTGTATTCAGAGCATATGTACTATGTCGTTACAGATCATTGGCATGAAGTACACATGTTCTTTTTGACAGTAACGCAACGCATTTGTTTTGGGTTGTCAGACAATGAGTTTTAGTTGCACCATTGAATATATGCGCTGCAGTGCGCATTTGTTTCAATTGTTACTGCAAAGATAGGTTAGGTGACTTTTTATGAAGATATTTTTGAAAAAATCAGAAAGAGTTTATCGATCAATAGCTTTAACATAATTGGTAAAGAAACAATTCAATGGAAAATTAAACAAAAAACAAATAAAAACTAAAGTAAAAATCTGTGGCACAAAGGAACAACAGCATAAGTCGAATTAAAGCAATGAAGTTGAGGCCATTTTTGCACTACTTTTGGATGCAATTGCTCATTGCTCCATTTATGCAATGCGTTTATTTATGTAGTTCTCATATATACTTTACAACTAATTTTATTGAAAATGTCTATATAATCGTAGTATATAAAAGCAATCATGGCCATAGAAAAATATTAAAAATTGAAAATTGAAACTAAATTCTTATTGAAGTCGATAAAATTTAACTTCTCGAGTCAACTAATTGGCTAAACATATGTGCATGGTTATAAGGGTCTTCTAATCACTTTTTAAATAAATTAAGGTAAGTAAATGAAAACTATTTCAATAATAGTGGAACTATACTAAATGCGCATATGTATGTACTTATGTACTTACTCAAAAATGTTTTTTGGCCTTAAAGTTAGAGTTTTAGGGTGATTGAAAAATTTTGTAAATGGCAACTAGTTATTAACTATAGTTCATCAAGACCCATACACTTTGTCTCTTTGTATTTGATGTGACCACAAAAATATTATAAAAACTACAAAACAACTTTGGTCATCTTCAGCTACGCGGCCTTGAATAATTTCCTGTGGCATCTACCATTCCTCTGATTTCTAGAACTTAATAGCAAATCTAAAAATTCACTCAAATTTAAATGCTTCCTCATATTTTGCTATTTACAAATTTGCAAGCTAATGTTGTTCTTGACCGTAAAATTCATTGATTATCTGTATACATCCTCAGTACATACAATACAAACAAAGTGAGCTAAGTGTCACTTAGTTATGTTACTTAAACACACATCAGCAGATTGTCGGCCATTCAGCTATTAGCCAAAACAATAGATGTGTACGTGGATGATGCCAAGTTAAGACAGAGAGTTCTTTAGCTAATAAACGACAAGTAAAATCAACAATTAAAGGCTGCTAGTGATGACAAAATGGAAATGATGCAGTTGGGTAGTAAAGATTATAGAGTATTATTAACCGATTTTTCACAGAATATTTTTTTTTTTGAATTTTTATAACTAAATTTTTTAAGTAATTTACTAAGAATATTAATATTTTATTATTAAAATATCCAAAAATCTGAAGGATTCTTGCTAAGCGAGCTGAATTCGCATTTATGTTATTTCACAAAGTGAGTCCTAATGGGTTAACTGTAACAAAAAAGACAATAGACACGCAGCAGATGATTCAGCATGGTTTCATTGTTTTTGCCATTGCTCTTTGTAATAATTTTACTAGACACATGAGTGGCCACTAAAGTATCATACGCTCACTGTATTCACAATAAAATCAATAGTAAAAGAAAGTTTTATATCGTATTTTCGAACAACCCTTAAGGGGTATATGTGCCACAAGTATGCATAATATATTTACATTAGACTGTGTCAAAAAATAAAAAACTTTTATTGATGTGTGAACATCTTCTTTGGAGGTACCAGAGAATATTAGCAAACCTATACTGGAGTGGATTGAGTGAAAAGTCATGCCTAACGTAACGCTAATGTTACAAGTAGTTGCGCCTATCGCTGTTTGATGTTACATATTAGACTTTTATCGACTTTTCCGACAGTTGACTTTTATCAATTCTACGAATTCAGCAAGATTTTTCAACTTCTTGAATATTTTCGGAATTTTTTTTAAAAAAAAAGAAATATTTTTAATCTCCCAATGAATATTGACTTTTTCAAAGATTTTGGAATTTTCAATATTTTGCGACTTTTTTAATATTATCTATAATATCAACATTAAGTTGACACAACATCACATCTAAAAATGTTGTGTTGACGCCGACACTTGCGTTACCTTATATTAAATGCAAGATGACAATAACAAACAATATTTTTATTTGTTTATTTTTTTGGCTCAGTCTAATGTACACACATACATGCTATAGAAACACGCATTTGCTTGAAATGCCACAAGAAACAATTTTGAAAGGCCTCTTCTGCATGAGAAAACATTGTATTCACACTTTTTGTCTTTTGTTTATATTGGCATAAAAATTTATGAGTCAAGTAGTTGGTCGATTGTGTTGGGTTGGGTTGTTTTTCTTTTAGGCCAACATATGGTCATTTCATGCAGCTCCGTTTTAATTGTTTATTTATTCTAGCATTGTTGAATGAATTTGTTAGAATTTTTGACTT
Source organism: Meiosimyza decipiens (assembly GCA_963680825.1). Taxonomy (NCBI): domain Eukaryota; kingdom Metazoa; phylum Arthropoda; class Insecta; order Diptera; family Lauxaniidae; genus Meiosimyza; species Meiosimyza decipiens. The sequence goes on from OY804260.1 coordinate 77,082,063, forward strand.
AATTTAATTTTTGTGAAACTAAGATGTTTGTTTAATTTGTTGCTTTTAAAAAATTAGCTGTGCAAATTTGTACAAAATTTATTACATAGATAAACAAATTTCAGATTCACGAATGAGCCTGGGGTGTATATACTTGAAAATAAAATATTTTACAATTAGTTAGTGTGATTAACTCAAAAACTGTTTTTGCCTGCCAATATCATACCTTTTCCGCTAATATTTTGGTTCAATTTGGTTAGGTTAGGTTCGGTTAGGTTAGTTTAGGTTAGGTAGGAGTGGCAGTCAGTTACGAAACGAATCACTTGGTTCAACTAAGTTACGGAAATATCCAGCATCACGAAACGAATGCAGGAAAAGTGGAAAATATGGAAAATAATCGTGTGGACCATATTACCCGCGTATTTCTTATTACTCTACATTACTCAAAGTACAACATGGTTCACAATCAGATAGTTTAAGGCCGCGATGGGCACGTAGTGGCACTTTGCGCCCTTATAGCCCGAACCCGACGCACAAGCAACCAAAAAACAATTTGCAGAATTTCAACGCTATCAACGCATAGCGTGGTCTTGAGTTCAAATGAAAACAAAAACACCACACAAAGTCATTGGCGACGGTGCCGCATTGTGTGCCGACGTATGTAGCAATTGTTTTTGTTTGTAGTGCAATTGGGATTTTTTTTGTGCTTTTTTGGCGAATTTGAAAATGAAAGCAAACTTAATTTAAGATTTCGTTTATTATTGATGGATTTTGTTGTTGCGCTCTTTTGCCAGTTTTCCATGCCCACCGCTGGCTTAAAGTAAAAATTATGTATAATTGAAAATATAGAAAATTTTTCTTGTACAATTATTTTTGGATATATTTTGTACAAAGGAAGTATTTTGTATAATGGCAAATACCAATAAATTTTTTTCCAACACATTTTGTAAAGAGATAGTGAAACAAGTAATTGCAATTAATATGGACAAATTTTGGATCCGCTTTTAATATCTACATATGAGGTTTGAAGCGCGACTTCTTTGTTTTTCGTTTTAAGAAAAAGTTTTACTGGAAAAATTCTAGGAGAAGCGGTTTTTTTCATGAACTTAAGTAAAACTTATCAAAATGATTATCTGAACAAATATAAAACAGCTCAAAATAAAATTTTTTTTCAATGATATTTTCTCAGTGTAAAATAAACACAAGTACAAAATAGTTGCTTTAATGTGTAAATTTTTCACAACAAAGTAAATAGTTAACTTAACTTTGGTTTTTTTTATCAAAGTTTGGCAATGAAATTATTTTGGAAACTCCGACATTTTAGTTAGCATTACTGATAAAAATTATATTATTTCTAGAAGTAGCTGTCGGGTTTTTATTATAACTTTTTGTGCCTATTTGTTGTTTCAATTGTGAATTCTTGTGTTTCTTTCTCACAGCAAAATATTTACATTAATTATTTTCTGCACTTAAACGATTTAACGTCATTAAGAATAAAAAGCTGGCTGCCAACTGCGCTACCAGTTGTTGGGTTATCATTGCAGGCACACATTCTAACATGTGGCAGTCTGTGGTAGACTTTCCCCACACCCATGTGGGTGTTCTGAATGAAATTTAATATATATTTTCTTCCTTATTTGCAAATGCGTTTTAAATGTTGTCTTTCACTGTCTCACTCCCTATTTATTTTTTATTTTGCCAACAACTCACGCGTAATTAATATTTTTATCATTCATTCTCTCATTACCACGTTAATTGTATGGGCATCCATTTTTCTTAATATTGTTGTATTTGTTTTATGTATTTTTGCCGGTATACGCCAACGCGAGCCGTCAATAATTTTACTGATAAAAATCAGATTGGTTTTCATAGTTCATTTCACAAACGCTATTTTATGGCATAGCTATTCAATGCGATTTCTTTTGATGACGTTTAATGATAAATTATTAGATTGTATAACTAATCTAATAATTAGATACTCGTATGGTGCCGGAATTTCTTTTGGATAACTAGCTTCTCCAATACCCGTTCTATTTATGTTGTCATAGATGATTTCAAATCCAATGAACACTCCATCAATGTTGGAGTTTTCCAGAGTTAAGTATTATTTCTGAACGTTTCCTTGCTTTTAACGATGATCAGTGCCACCTTTAGGCAAGAGCCGTTGTCCAATTGAATATTGTATCATTGTAATAATTCGTTCTTTTGTGGCATAAACAACTTGTAGTGCATCCCCCTCCCATCTTTTTCTTCACAGCTGTAAAATCTGTTGATTCAAGTAGAATATTCACCAACTTTACTTCATCGATTACTAACATGGTGAATTTGTTTTGCATTTGAAGGTTGCATTAGCTTTTCATATATTTATATAATTTAAAATTATATTTCATAATTTATATTATATATAATTTAAATCCGGTATAAAATGTTCTTAAAAATTATTATGACTGTTGTAGCTTTAATTTTTCTACAGCTCATATGGATGCTTAGAAATAAATAACTAAAACATGACACAATAATTTTTATGTTATTAAAAACACATTTTTTCACTTTTCTTTTGTTTTTTTTTTGCTGCCTATACGTTAGCCCGCTTTTTGTTTTATATTTTATAGCAAGTTCTTTGTTCTTTGTGCTCATTGAATTTAAAATATTCATACAAACTACATAGTTTAGCAAAAAACGCAACTATTCGATTTAAAAAAAAAATTAAATAAATGAACAAATTTGATGATCTCATTAATGTCTCATTAGCAATGATAAGAGTTGTTGTTTATTTCAAAATTTTAGCGCTCAAAATTTAAATATTACTCATCATGTTGAAATAATAACCTAAAAACACTGTTCTTTTTTGCCTTATCTCAAATGAGTTTATTTTGATTATAGTAAAAAGTAATAAAAATGCTATTTTTATAAAATTATTGGAAATTAATGGAAATTGCATAACAATTGAACTTTGTATTCTAAACATTTGCAAACATTTTTTTTGCTTTCAAGAACTGCAAATAAACGATATTTATTTGATTAAATTTCCACCAAATTATACATAAAAGTTAAAAACCTTCAAGCGGTCGCGCGACGTCGATTCGACCGAATTCAATACACTGGGATTCTAATCCAAAGAGAAGTTAAGTTCTTTTTTTTTCATTTTATAACTTTGTTTTACCTAAAGTTAAGTTTTTTCTTCGACAAATTAATGACTAATTAATAATTAATGTTTTATTTCTCTGATATATCCAATAGGTCTTTTAGGTTACGCGCGACCTCTGCCGTTACAAATGACCGCGCGACCGCTTGGAGGTTAACAGAATTCTATTCAAAAGTCTTATAGATATATAGTCAAAATGGAAACAATATACTGAATATTCATTTAAGTTGAAGCAAAACGTTTAAAATCATGCAACTCTAATAATTAATTGAATTCATTTTGAGCTATATTGGCAACAAGCATGGGTTTACGAAGCAAGGTGGGTAATGTCTATGAGAAATGAAAACGCATTTAAATATTTGAATTAAGATTTCAGCAGAAAGCTTTTGAAAGATAGATAACTACAGGTATGGAATATCATATCATATCGGATGGTGTCGGAAATCATTGAAATGCATTAAAATACAACGAATTGATCTAATGAGATCGAGAGACACAAGAAAAATTTGTATAATATCAAAAAATTTGGAAAGCAATGTATACTACAATTCCACACTGATTTCAAAGTCAATCAAATGAACAGGAAGGCACTCAAGTTATGTCAAAAAGAATCGGATGAACAAAACGATATCTGTTAATGCCATTAAAAGAAGCCGTTTACAGCAAACAATATCAGAATGTTTTTAATTATATCAGAAAACATTGGAGAGTATTAAACGTTAGCAGAGGCAGCCATTGATTGACATCGATTTGTATTTATGATAATAATAGAATTTAGCTACTACAGCTATTAGCCTTCTCAGCTATAAACGCTTAAAAATAACAAATCAAAATATCCTATCAAAGTTGAGCACTTCATTGAACATTCATAGGTAAACCTTTGATTCAAGTTATTCCATTGATGTTTGAAGCTCAATTTGATTTATTTGTAAAGTAAACAATTTTCCACTTTATTTGTGCGATAAAGAAATTGACCGCAAAACATAAGTGAATTAAAAAGTAAACAAAAAAAAAAAACGAAAATTCGTATGTCAGTTAAAAATGCATGAATGAATGAATCATGTTGACAATGAAGGCAGTGCAACTAAGTAGGTTGTTGCTTTCCGGCCTTAAAATTTTGTTGTCGTTTGTAGTAACATGCCTTATTTTAAAGTTTTTATTTTTTTTTTTGCTTTTCAAGTAGCGCCTGTGCTCAGCCATAGCGCATTGTGTCTGTGCGCCACACTTGAATTTGTTTTCACACGTACCAATGTTGTCATTATCGTTGTTGTTTATCTTTTATTTGTTTACTTGCTAAGCAGTAGCCAAGTTTTGAGCCCAAGTGAGAATTGATGCCAACGCCAACGATCTTGTTAGCGTCAAATTTAGCACGGACATGTTGGAATTTGTAGTTTTACGATTTTCAGGTTTTGCAGTTGAAAATTTTATTTCCAACGTTTTTGAGGTTTTTTTCGTCTTGTACGACTTTCGACTTTTTCAGCATATAGTCTTGCAACGTTTTCCGACTATAGTAGAATCTCGCTAATCCGGATATGGCCTTGTCCGGTTCCTACTGTAATCAGGACAGTGTGAAAAAAGTAAAAATTTTCACTATGTCCCTTGCAATCCGGACCGACCTTAGTTTCACTAATCCGGTTTAAGTTTTTTTTTGCCATGCATGAACACGTTGCATAGGGAATTCCCGAATATTATCTTACACACTTTATTTTATACGCTCGTACACATTATTTCGCCTGTTTCTGCGTGCGCTTTATTTCATTCTTGAAGAACGGGGAATCACCGAATATGTACAAAAGTATGGTTTTTTGTCTGTTGTTCATTAAAAGTGTCGCATAAAACATTAACTCTCGCCAAAAAAGAAAATATTTTAGTTCAATTAAATAGTATTGATGGAAAAGTGCTTGCAGAAAAACATGGTGTCGGTAGATCTACAATTTCTGCTATATAGACAAAAATAAAGCGATTTATTTTCGTTTTTATAGTGAATTGGTACATTTTCTTTAATAATTTTAATATGCCTTTGGCAATCCAGATATCCGCATAATCTGGATTGGGGTCAGTTGTAATTGATCCAGATTAACGAGATTCTACTGTATTTATGCAATGCTTTTCGACGCTTTCAACATTTTGAGTATATCGGTTTTTTCAGCAATTTTTTTTTTCAACATTATTCGACTTTTTCAACATTTTTAGACTTTTTCAACATTCAAATTACGTCCAGAGTGCAGCAGTTTTTCCTTTAGTAGATTTTATTAATTGCTATAATTTTAGCAAATTCATTTATGCAGCGATACGGAAAAATGCAATTCCATGGCTCATTGCGAGAAAATAATTGTGTGGGAGAGAGTGCTTTGAAAACACTAAGGCTTACAGGGTGTTTGACAAAATTTCTTAAAAGTAGTACATGCTTGGAAAAGTCGTTTTCTATTTCTATGGGAAACAAACTCTGTTCGCGCCATTCACAAGCTTAATCTAGGAAGCTAAAACATAACCAAAAAAAAAATTTTTTTTAAAAAGATCACCCTAATGTAAGTAGGTACATTTGGAAATATTTTCGAATAGGTGAATATTTTACGCATTTTCATAAGAAACTTCAGAATTATTTCCCACATGATATCGCAAAACTTTGCGCAAGAGCGGCGCACAGTTGCAAATTTTTGTATCAAAATTTTGCGTAGCAAATGTGCCGCAAGCGCAAATCGCATTGTTTTGTGTTGCAGTGCTATTGGAATAAAATGGATTTGCTAAAGGAAGTATTTTGCATAATTTTTCTTAAAAACGAAAAAACAGCAATTCGCGCCTTTTATGATAATTAAACTGACAACTCAATTTTGGGAAAACAGAGGTCTTTTATCCAATGGAAGATTACATTGTATCTATTAAATTTATCAGCACATCGAGCACTATAGCCTACTAAAAATGGCTCAAAATTGAAGATTGGAACCGGCTCAGTAAACAATTGCTATTTGGAGAAATGATATGGATATTTATAAAAACACTAAAGTTCGTGAATTTAACATACCTTTCCTGGCTCTGAGTTTCCAAGAATTTGTTGGAGCAAATTTAAAAATAAAAAATACTTTCGTTTTTTTATTTAGTAAATTCGTTAAATTAATGCACTTGCTAGCATTTTGTTGTTTTTTTATTATTTATTTCTTTGAAAACCTTTGATGCTGTAACTGATGATTTCACTTTTGATTTACTTTATTTTGCTGTAGATAAAAGTGGAGCTCCGTAGGCAATGCTACAAGACACCATAAAGAAAAATAAACAAAACAAAATTTTAATTTAATACATTTTCACTTTTTTAATAAACTTTTCTTCTTCTATTTTTTTTAAATTTGCTTTGCTTTTATCAATGCACAATTAAAACAAAAATAAAACACAATCACCAACTGCCTATCACCAGTTGGTCAATGAACATCGCTATGATACGTCGTCGTCTGTCAGGTTCGGTTCGCTTTGTTCTTTCACTTTTGCACTTTTCTTGTGCTTTGACTTTCTATGACCGTCCGTCCATTCGCCCATAAGGCGGTGTGTTATTTTGTTTTTGTTTCTTGTTCTGTCGTTATTGCTTTTGTCATTGCGCGTTGCCTTGGGGCTGATGTCGCCGCCGTTGCGCCAAGCACCCAAATCCCCCTAACTTCTTCGGCAAGTGCAATCAAATTTTGCTGCTTATTGAATTTTCAATTTTTTGACATTCTGCTCCCGCATTTGATTTGATATTATTTTTGTTCTGTGCATTTTTGATTTTCTTTTAATAAATTCTTGTATTTTTTTTCATTTATTTACATAGCATAGATATGCAATTTGTATTTTTTTAATTTAAAAAAAAAATTACCAAATTTTTATTTCTCACTTGCACTCGTTATTCTTTTGTGTATAATTTGGTATTTATTTTCTCCTACTACGAGTATTTGTACTTAACACTTTTTTCTTATATAGTTTAGCCGTTTAATTCTTTATTTCGTCCGCGAAACGTGAATTGGCTTTCAAATGTATCTCGTTTCTGATTTCTGTTCTCGTTGCTCTTGAAGTTTTTACTTCATTCACAGCTTTAATTTCCTTCGCATCATTTGTTTATTTGACAGTTTTCTTTTGACTGACATTCACCGGCGCATGCGTCCTTGAGAAAGTAATAGAATCAAATGCCGCTGGGTTGCTTTTAAGTGTAGCAGATAGTAGCCGATGTTTGAATATAGTAGTAAAAAAGTAACATAGTTCGAAGTCATTAATTTTTTTTTGATTCTCAGCTGAAATTGATATATGTTGCCGATATATTGCGTAGATGGTAATGAATGTCTTGTTAAGGTCGAAAAATGGCGCTAATGCAACAAAACAACTTTATTTTTCCAATGGCAACTTTGAATAGTTAGTCATTTTAATCTGGATTTCTTTAGATTACATTTGCGTATTTTGGTATTTGGTTCGGGAACACTTAAGCTGAAAACACACGATACAATTAATCGTTGTACCGATAAGCGTTTTAAAACAACCCCATTGGCTTCCTGACTTAAATTTCTCTTCGAAAACCAGAAAAATGTTTTTATCAATGTGTTTCATTACTAAGTTTAACCAGGTCTTGCAGAACTTGAATCGTTTTTACGTTTGGAACCATGCTCTTAGTTTAGTTAAGAAGCGGATTTTCTCGCATTTTCTACCTGTAGCCGAAAACAACTAGAAGTCTTAACAAACCTGTAAGACGGCCAGATCAATCTGAACCTTATATAATAAACTGAGGACCACCTGCTTACTGTCTAGGAAGCCGTCTGACATCGCAAAAATTACAGTGACCTACACTGGATACTGGCAAGTGGCAAGGACGCTGATGGATTAGTTATCCCATTCAATTTTTCCTGCCGCAGTACCTCGAGTGCAAACGAGAATGAATCACCAGAGCACATTATTTGCAGCCGGCCAGCCTTAGCAAGAATCAGGCTATGGTGTCTTGGCAAACCTTTTTTCAATGACCTAAGCGAATTTACTGAAGGTTAAATTGGATCTCCACTCTACAACCTTAATAAAGTTAACTGGATATGGCTATCTTAGCATCCACCAATTCGCTGGGCTACAAAGTCAGTGCTACTTATGGCATTAAGCCTGTTTGCTAAGTCATCACTCTAACCTAACCTAACCTAGCCGACTTCGATATAAATTCATAAAACAGATGGAATTGACACCAATTTTCCATTGTTTCTTAGTGATATTTGCTTTTCGAGCTTGGGCATTATCAAGACCTAAATAAGTGCTAAAAAATTGCCTTACAACGATAGAAAAAAATTCAACCCAGAGAACGGAAAATTTGTTTTAAGTCGACGTAAACTGTATTTCCACTTTGCCACATCCCAATTCATTCCATTCTTACCACTTTGGCCTATGCTCGTAATTATTTCAAGTAACATACCTACATGTTATTCTATTATAATTTTCTATATATTTAATATCTACTTTTGTATGCATGGCATAATCATATCAAAAATCTGCTACAAGTTTTTAAAACTTAAGGCAACCCATTGTGAGTTTTATAATTGTAACAGATTATACGACTGCTTTCATAGGTTGTTGTATTCGATAACTGGCATTCTAAGCAAAGACGCAAACATTCGAAAAACATTCTTATCGACGTTTCCGTGAATTTATTACAGTATAGTAGCAAAGAATTATATATATATATAATTCTTTGATAGTAGCTCCTAAATTTGGTACATTCGGTATAATTTTCAGTAAATTTTCGATACATTTTGAATATTTCTAATTATAACTTACCTTTTATTGTTTTTTAGTAAACATTGGTGAAATAATTGTTAAAGAAAATGGAATGATAATTTTTTGGTGTTCTTTACAAAACAGTACGTTCGCCCTCAAAAAATTACATTTCAAGTCTCGATCCAATGCCATCACTGAGGTGCAGCTGTTGTCTTATTTACTACACCAAAAATTAACTCTGTCTTAAGAAAAATTTCTCAATTTCTCTTATAATAAGATATTTGGTTTCCTCGGTATAATTAAATACATATTGTTCAGCTAATTACCATAACTGAAAAGATGAGGGAAGAATTTTCCTGAACTGATGGATGTTTAATTTTCGAAATGTGCCATGTTTAAGCCATAAGTTTTCTAAAATAGCAATACTAGCAGAGGATCATATATGTCGGTTTTAATGCTAGAACCAAGGAAGATTTTCTTCAGGATTTTTTTTCTTATTATTATTCTAATAATGTTTCATGCAGTTTAGATATTTTGAGAATGTGAGCATATTATTTTGAAAGTGGTCTAAGTCCCTCATTTTTGAGAAAAGAAAATTTAGTAACTTAAAATCTACTGAACTTAGACCACTTTCAAAATAAAGAGTCATATATAATTTTTACTCATCGGGTTGTGCATATATGTGACTATAATTTGATTTATTTTATAACTAACAAATTATACAGATTGATACGCACTTAATTAAAAAAAAGTATTCACCCATATAATGAATTTCTGTGAAGATTTTTAAAAACTATGAAAAAAGTTACTCATAGCGATAAATAAAGAAATCTATTGAAGATACAAAAAAAAAACGAATAGATTCAATATTTTCCACTAATTCCACATGCAGCACCAGAAGTGCTCCGTTGCCAGCACATCCCAAAGGTCAATGGAACAAAGTGAAACCCCACAGTACAGTGAATTGCTGCATTTCTCCTGCTGACAAACTCTCCAAGTTATGAAAAAAAGCTCTACGTAACATCATATACACTCAAGCGCTTGCACACACACGCACACTTACACAATCATTTCAAAACACATACACAAAGATTATTTAATAAAACATACAATTGAGTATCTGCCGGTTATTCGCTCACTTGCGCTCTTTCGCTGAGTATGTGCAAGCACACATAGCATACATATACGCACACACATTGATGAAAATAAAATATTTTTGCATTTTTGCAATGGTGTATGATGGTACAACAACGACAAATAAAGTGCAGCGACGCATTTCAACAGCATACTACCACAAAACAGCGCGAAGCAAAGAAGTCAATGCGCTTGCTTGAGAGCGACTTCCCACGTCTCTGATTGAAGCTTCCTGCCGGCACCAAGACCAAGACCAGCAACAAGCAACAACAACAACAACAACAACAACAACAGTAACAACTGAGCAATTGCAGCCACAACAAGAACAACAACAACAACAACAACATATAAAAGCGGGGAGAAGGCCGCTATAAAAAAAAATGCAAAAAACTGAGGAAAAAATTTCTGTTTTTTTTTTTGTTGTTTGAATTTTGTATCTGCGTCGTCGAAGTGCACACAAAATATTGACGGCGGCAAAAATTGGAAAACGCAAAATCATTTTTGCTCGCATTCGCAATCGTCGCTTATAGCTCGTTAGAAGAATTTACGGTTACGGTTACATTGAAAATTTTGCGGTTAAAATTTTTACTTCCTCCACGTACTTTGTATCTTCGAGAAATACCAAACTGGTACGCGTCGTCGCGCTCTATATTCTATCGTTAAGATAGAACCGCGGCGTTCCATTGTTCTTTTCGCGTGTAGATACAAAAAACATCGTTGGATTTTTTTTCTGTTGTTTTTGTTATCTCGTTTAAATTACATTTAAATCGTTTTTGCAGTGCATTTTAATTCGATTTGTACGCCCCCAACGCCCATTGTGAAGGTTTACATTTCTCCAAACCATGCAATTCCTGTGCCTGCATAGCTGCCGACGTTCAACTTTTGCAATGATCTTCGCCAAGTCTCTTCCTTATACCCCCGCCCACCAAAGTGGGAAGTGTTGCCACATTTTGTCTTATAATTTAAAAAAATAAAATTAATAAGTCAATTTATATTCTAAATTTTAATAATAACAAAAGAAAAAATATTTTGTTTTTGCTAATTAGCCTGCCGTTTGGGGAATTAAGTGCTTAAAATTTTAAATAAAATGTTTGATTTGCAGTGGCTTTTATTGTTAAAAATTAAATATTTCATCACATGCTAAGCAGAGAATCTTCAGACTTTCCATTACGAAAGCAGGATTCTGATTTTTAAGAGACGTTTTCGTTTTAACTTAGTTGTAACCCCTCTCTCTCTAAATCTCAATTAAATCATTGTGAGAAAAATTGCATAGAAAAATATATTCGGTAAACTCCACTCCACAACTCAAAAACTATTTTTTCTACGTTAGGATCTGTATCTTAGTTAATTTAAAAACTCGTTTGAGTTCAGTTAAGTGTTTTTGAAGATATTGAGAACAATGAAATTATTAGCAGAAATGTAATGAAGGTATTCAGGACTTTGAGTTTTTCTTATCTTTTGTTTGCCCAGTTGTTTTTTTGGTTTGTGGACATTTTATTGTTTGACTGGGTGAAAAGTGGTTGCGCATTTTGTGGTGATTTTTTAAAGCAAAAATATATTTTTTTTCTTCGCTTAATGAATTTTTGTAAGTTTCAAAAAAAATTATTTTTTGTTTCTTTAACTTCTCTGATAATTCATTCTACTCTTTTAGTGGTCTATGAAGTTTTAAATTTTTAAATTTTTAAAGTGTTCGCTCGTGTTAATATTTTTTTGGTCACAAAAATTTCGCAATATGACTTTCTGATTGATGGTTTGCAAAATTTTTTGATTGTAACTTTTTGGTCGTCCCATTGATTTTTTGATTAATCGAAATATATTAATCTGAACAGATTTGACCTGTTCCATACGTTTTGTCTTTGTAACAAGACTAATCGATTAATTTTGGTAATTGTTCCTAGTGAGTTTTCGGATATGTAAGCTTTAGATTTATTAAAAATGTGTCCACTTCTACACACGAACTGCTTCGTGTTTCAAATAAAAGTACAACAAAACATCAATCAAACTTGCTGTTTATTTTATTGATACGATTGGAATAAATTTTTTGGTAATAATTAGGGCGAGTAATTTTTACTTGTGCAGGTTAGATGAATCTTAATATCCCTTTCAAGTTTAATGATTTATTTAAGTTAACCTTAATATTCTTCATATAAGATCATCATCAGTCCCTCAATGCAAATTATATGAATTAAATATAATACGTCCTCAATGAAATTTCACTGATACAATTACCATCAAGCACTTGTCCTTGCTAATAGGTCGCTCTTGAGGTCGAGAGCCTTAGCTATAGCCTCCCTTAATCCAGCGAAGACGATAACATCCCATCCCATGAATCCCACTTGCGCTGAGGGCCCAACCTGATATGAGGGCTAGGTGCCATAAGTTACAAGTGTCGTTTTAAGTTAAACCGAGGTAAGTGCTGAAATGCTTACCTAATGTATGTCAAAGTGTTACGGAAAGGTAAGCAAATGCATGACTGGCAAATGTGGCTTTCTTGTTTTTCTAGCAAAAATTAGTACAGTTCAGAGTATACTCTTAACACGCTAATGTCACTTCCACTCATTGGCACTAAATAACCACGCATGCCAGTTTAAGGTCTTTGGGCAGTGAGATGTCAGGATTCATAAAATATTCTTTTTTGAAGTGTACTTGTGTGATCCTTTCAAAAACTGGCATCCATTATCTCTTCAAAAATGTTATAAGGAAACTTCACTATCTATATCCAGTGATATTTCCTTTTCAGAAGGTCACCACTGGAAGCGAACAAGTTTTATGTCTTACCTACTCTCCATACCCCGACAATTTTTTTGCATTATTACATATTTTATGCCATATTTCGGTCAATTTGACCTTAATTTTCTATTTTTGTTAAATTAAAATTCTGCACCCTATTTCGCACAAAAGATTTAATTTTGTAATTAGCGTGTGGCAACACTGCCTTTTTCTCAACTCCACCCCCTGTACCCGCTGCTCCGCCTTTTCACCTACAAAAACTCCATTGTCGGTATCAATGCACTTAAAGCTTTTTATACGCTATGCTCGTGTACAGCGTCGAGAGTGAATATGACAGCATGCGCCAATTGTGCAAGTGAGCGAGAGCGAAACAGAGATACAGAGCGCAATTGCAACAAAAATGCAATAAAAATCAACAACGATAGAAAGCGCGATTAAAAAATAAAAACAACAACAGTAATGATTTTGTGAGCGCTGCTGCGCGCGCGGGACGTCATGAAAATTGCAACGGATATTTATGTGAAAACAATGATACCAACAACAACAGCAACAAGAACAACAACAAACAGACATACGTTGACAAAACAGTGTTGCATTCTTCGATGCTCGAAACCTAAATGATTTTATTGTATCGCCATCGATGTCATCGCCGCTGACGTTCCCGTTGCCATCGCCATCGCCATCATTGAGCTGATTTTTTTTTTTGCATCGCGTTGAATGCCATAAATCTTGGACCTGGACGGATTGTCAAGAAAATGGATGTGCAACAGAGATACGCGAGAATAAGCCACAATGCAACGTACTGTAAAACAGACAAAAAAATCGCAAACATTCACATCATACAATGAGGGAGAATGAACGAATGATGAAAGAGACAGCGTATGCCGGAGTGAGATATGCAGATCAGATTGTTGGGTGCTGTTACAAACAGGTAAATCGGATCGCATAAATTTCTTTTCTAAATGCAAATCCCTCTTAATCCGCGTACAAATTGAAACTACCAATGGTCAGTAGCATGGAGCTGTATGATAAAAATGATAAATGCTAGAAATCGTTTTCAGCTTCTACCAGATAGAGCAGATTCACGCAATTCTAAAATTAGCATTTTACAAAACCTTTATTACGAGTATTAATGCCAGATATCGGGAAGCTGATATCGACTTAAAGACTTTTACACTTATTCTTGGAGGAAGTCGAAAGGAATAATTGACCAGTGCATTGATAGGGACAGTAATGTAAGACGGATTTCCTGACTTTTTAGGCTTATTCCTCAAAGTTCATCTGTAGATAAATAGCTACATATAAATTATGTAACAGAGGCCCAATATACGCCAAGATTTTTTGACATTGAAAGAAAGCTATTTATGAGTACAATAATAGTTGCAAACAGATTGATGTTGTAAATTCCAATAAGCACTCCCTACGGGCCAAAATTCGTCAAAAAACTTCCGAACATGTACAGAAATTGGAGAGTGTCTTCCATTCAAAATTTCTTTGCCACACGAATTGTTGTTCCAGAGAACGTTTTCACTATGATTTCAGATGGTCGCTTTTCCTGCTACCCCGCGTGTTTCAGATTTGTTAATTTTATTATTGGTCGAGTAAGTGAAGTTGTCCTTCTCTGCTATGGCTATCATGAAAATTGCTTTTTGTTGCATTGAAGTTGAGATTCAGATCTAATCTTTCTAAAAAGATTTGATGGTGGAAATATTTGCATGACTGTTTGGTGATGAAAAGTTAGGTGTCATTCACATAAGTAAAATATGCCGAATGCTAGCTGAATATCCATTATATAACTCATTGAGTATAGACTAAAGCTCCCTAAGGATATATTCCAGCAATATTCTTGAAAAAAAACAACCTTGGCGCAAGTCCACACGGACACAAAACGATCTTGAGGCTTACCTCTGTGTAAGACTTAACAATGGAAGTATTCATATGAAGCTCTGAAGTCGCAAATAATCGTAGGTGCAGCAGCCCGCTTGTTCAATTTAATCCAGATTCAAAAGCTACATTGCAGTCTATAAAGGTTAAATGAAACGAGGCGAAAGGTATTTATTTATTTAAAACACGATATCTTCGAGAGATGAATTGCCTGTTGTTTGCAGATATGTGGCTGCAGTTTTGTTAAGTAGCTGGTGAAGAGAATTTTCATCAGGACTTTGGATAGGGTTATCAATGTCATTATGTCCCCGTAGTTCTGGCATAGCGATAAATGATATTTTTTAGAATTTACGCTTTAGAAGAAATTTGTCAGGTATGACTTGCTCGAATCAGTGTTTGCTAGTTCAATAGGAAAATACTTTTGGTTTTGATAACAAAGAAAAGCAGTTAGCCAAAAGCTTTTTCTGGCATCACAGCTAAATATTATAATGGAGGTCAAACTCATCGGTATTATAATGAATCTATGTTCGCCTATAGGATTTAGTTTGAAATATTTGAGTCAAAGCTAAATTATAATAAAGTTCAAACTGAATTTCGTAAACTGTCCCACAATACTACGCAGGGAAATCAGAACAAAAACAAATTGTAAATTAAATAAAGAACTTTATTTTTCAAAAAAAAAACACTGAAAAAAAATCTAGAAGTACATAACGAATTGATTGTCTTACTTGAAAAGACAACTCAACCCAAATGGAGTTAAAATCGACTCGATTCGACTGATGATGAAACAGAATTTTCCCGTCGGAATTTCACTTAGGAGTTTGTGTGGCTCCTTTATTCATCCAATTCAATTTACCCGAATAACAAACAGCGAACGATTGAACGAACGAATGCAACACTGCGCTGCGCTGGCTGCTGCAGAGTTGCAATGCACTGCACGTGTGGTACGATGTAGAAGAGCAAAACAGTGGGACGAAGAGACATTGAAGACAGTGCACTCGTGTAGAGCGCAAATAGAGTGTACAACTCGTGTGCCACTGCAGACAGAACTTTAAGCCTCCGGCCGCCCACCTTCAACAGTGCCTTCTCAATAACAACAACAACAACAACGAAAATAATCAACTCACTGCCCAGCTGAACGACGATGTTGCTGGTTTTTTTCTTTTCTTTCTTCTGTTTGCAAAAAAACTGCTGCAGCGAAATGACGCTGCACAGTAGTGGCATTGAGAGATGAATGCATTTGGCGAGGGGCGCTGATATTGTGACGCTCAGTAGTTCGTCGGTATTGTAATTTTTTGTTTTTTTTGTTGTAATTTTGCATTTGCAATTCCACCGAATGACGAGTTGGCTCACTGGCTAGCTAGCTGGTTGAGTTGTCGTCTTTGTCGACAACCAAGACAACAACGACAACGACGACGACGACTCGGGTGAATGCGAAAAATTTCTCTACCCTTTTTTTCAGTACGGAGCGCGACTTTGGAACGTTTGGAGCGAGCAAGCAAACAGCAATGCAACGCTGGAGAAAACGGCAAACGAATGCTGTATTTTCTTTTGCATTCAAGCAAAAACTATTAAACCTACAGAAATATGAAATTTTTCGGTGAAAAAGTTGAAGATTTACATTCTTAGAATTGGAAAGTAACTAAAAGCATAAAATATGCAAATAAAATATGCTAGTGCTGTGAGATAAATGCATTTTTATTGAAAGAAAAAAACTCGTATGTATAAAAAATTTCATGGAGCATACCGAAGTTTGACTTAAAAAACTCAAAAGTATAACGCAAAATATATAAAACTAATCCGAAACATTTAAAAGCTTAAAATATGCAAAATCAAAAGAAATTAGTTGAAAAATGCTTTCAATTTGTTGTCAATAAAGAAAAATAGCAAAAGTGTCTATGCTCTAAATAAAAATCTTAAAAATTATTCGGAAAATATCAAATGTGCGGAGTTTTCACTACAAAAATCGTAAATTCAAAATATGCAAAAAGGAAGAAATAAACAGAAAAAAATTCCAAAAGATCGAAATAATCGAAAAAATGTAGCACAGAAATGAAAAAAATTTTGATGACCTAGGACAAAGGAAATGAAGTCAGTTGCAGCGCATACGAGCAAACAATTTCTTACATGCACACATATGCATACAGGCGAAACTCAACTTTTCAAGTGTTAGCGCTCAAAAATAACGCCAAACAAGTGCAAATCAAACACACAGATACTAAAATACACGCATACATAAACAAACATTCATACACTACGCAATGTCTCGCTATTGCGCATGCTTATGCGTTTATATGTGTAGGCTGCTGCTGCACTTTTTTCTACGTACGAGTACTTTTCGGAATGTGAAAAAATATAGTAAAGTGAAATAATTTTCTCAATTAGGAATTCGCAACAGAAAAAAGCAAAATACCACAAAATTTTAAACAAAAAAAAAACTTTAAATAATTAAAATTATAAATAAATGTGAAAAGTGCAAAATGCTACATTATAATATCAATTTATCCAAAAATATATATTCCCAAAAATAATACGCTCCGATAGCCACTTTGGTATACAGAAAATATTAGGCCATAACAAGCAAAAAATTAATTTTTGTTAAAATTTCTGCAGTATTTAGTTTTTACAAAATGGTTTTTGGATTCTCACACCAAATAAAGTCAATTTGCAAAACTTCATGAATTACATTCCATATTTTATTTTGTTTCTGCAGTTTTTATTAATGAATCACTTTTGCGCATTGAAATATACTTTACGTTTGTATATACATATGTACATACGTAGTTCTTTTTCTTTTCAAAAAACTTTAAAAAAATTATTTATTACTATATATATTTAGTTTGCAATTTTCATTTTAAAAAGAAAAACTTAACACATGTGTTTTTTGTCCTACTGCTGTTTTAGTGATTCATATATTTAAATCAAGATTACAAGCTGCATATGTGTAGAATAGTGCATTATTAAAATTCAATTCTCTTTTTTTTTAAATACTGATTGCTATCTCGATAAGGCGAAACTGATTTAATAGCTTAAATTCATTTAAAAAGGCTTTTGTAGCCGTTTGCAAATCTCTGCATTTCAGTGGAGCAGTCAGTTTGCCTGTCGCTCTAATAAGTTGAGCAAAAACATCACCCGATCTAAGTTTCTACCTCTAAGATATCTCATTCAGTTTGATAATGTACCCTCACATAATTTTTCATTATTTTTAAAATTTATTATTTTTTGTTTTAGTATCAAAGTTAACTTTCGTATGAGCAAAACTCAATATTTATATTTTTCAAAAAAGTCCAATTTTTAGCTCAACACGCTTAGTTCAATGCTTTTCTTGTACTTGAGTCTTTCTGATTTCTAGGGTTTTTCCCAAGCTTCAAATTATGCGTCCAGTTCAGTGAGGTAATCATAATCGAAGCTAAATCTCTTACAGTCGAAACAGTTGCAGTAGTCGTATGAGGTTAAGTCTACTGAGTATGCGAAGAGAGAAATTAATATGTACCCAAATTCATGAAATTTTGCTATGGAGATGATACGCAGTGAAGAGTTTTGCCTGATCTCTCCAAGTGTGGCAGCTTAAAAAAAATGCGGCGGTTATTGTTCTTAAAGTTACCAATCTTATGCCAAGCTAGAAAATTTAAGCTACTGTTTTTTGACATAATAATTTTTGAAATTCAAGCAATGGGAACATTTTTTTTGTTGGTCTAAATAACTGTGGAAAAGATCGCTATAATATGTTGGAGAGTTAGCGAATTGAAGGCACTCGTTACTGAACGTGCACATTGGAAGAGTTTTGTGGAAGTTATGCATTCTGCGAGGAGATAGAAGGCACAAGCGAGAGCAAATAAAATTATTATGGAACATTAATTTTCTTACAGCTATCGAATACATATTCACTTGAGATACTTTGCCAAAACTATGCTCTTCAAATTTTGTTGTATGCTCCCACGCTCAGCAGATTTTGAACAAAATGCGGAATGCGTATGCGCAGACATATTGAGACTTACGGGGTCATTCAATTTGTGCTTTGGAAAGCAAAGTTTAAAAACGAATAAATTTTTATTGCTTCATATTATTTGGATCTGTCATTATGTGTTATATATAACATCATTAGAATATCCGCCACGAGACTGACTTACCTGTCAATTCAGGCTTGACAAATGTTGGATTTGATTTTGTTCGAAAAACCAACAATCATTCCTGTTGTTTCAGTGCAAAATCGGCGTAACTTGCGTAATTTCGATTCTCGTATGAATTGAACATAACATGGATGCATGAAGATGCAGACTATGGCGAAGTTGGAATTTTTTGTAGAAAAATTTTACAATTTCAACGATCCATAATGTTAAATAGCAAAGCTTAACGTTAAATGACAGGGATGCACTATTCAAGCTACGAAATGTATGACCCATTTTTATAGATATACTTGTTAGCAGTACGAAACAGACCGTCTTGGGGAATCAAAAGTTCCAAGAACAACTAAATCAAACCGGTATGTCTTAACAACAATTAAGATTTCTGTTAAAAAGGCTGGATACCTCGCTTACTGTAAAATATCTAGCTCTTTTGAAAAGCTATGACTATGAAACATTTATATATTATAGGTCTTCAGCAAAACTTGGTAGCAGAGTTTTGAAAGATAACAATAATTAACAAATAATTATTCAAAAAAAAATCAATATTACATAAAGCAATTTGCATAAAATTTCAATAATATTAACATCCTAAAACTTTACAATTTAATAAAACATTTCGCAAATGAAACAAAAAAATGTTGAACATGCGCAAAACTAAAACAATAAAAAATTTTTATATAAAAAATTCTATAAAAAAAGTTCGACTTTATAATGTGAACTACCGAAGAGTCACAAGACAGCATTCGGTTCACTGTCAAATACGCGAATGCAATAAGGATGGCGCTTAAGGACAACAGTTCAAGTGCAAACAGGATGCCGTCTTGTGCGCGATGTACAAACTAACGCAACTATGCGGCGTTGTACATTCGAAATTGTGTACTCGTGAGTGATTTAATACGTAGTTTGCGTAGAAAACATCAACATCCCAGTTGAAAAAAGAATTTTAGAATTTTTGCAAAAAATTCCGAACTAAAAATGAATTATATTCAAATATATATCTAAGAAAACATAACATAATTAACAAAAAAAAATTAATGAAAACTAATAAATAAATGTGTTTGAATTCAAGAAATTAGGTGTAATTAAAAATTTGAGTGACTGGTAAGTGCATAAATCATAAGTTTTCGTATTGAAACTAAGATATGTATGGCATGCCTTTAGTTTCGAAGAATGTGCAAATTTAGTGATTTGGTCTTGTCCCATTATTGGCATAACATTTTTTTTTCAAATACTGACAGAAAATCAGAGTGATCGGGGATTTAAAGAATGAAATTTGGCATTTTGACACTGGCTATAGCAATATAATTTTCCCGAAAATTGACTATGTTGAAAGCCACCGATTTTTCAAAAATTGAGCCACTCCTTAAAATGGTTGGACATTTTTCCATGGATTAGTGTGTTAAAATTTTTTTTTAAAATTTTAAAAAAATACCAGCTTATTTCTCAAAATTTATTTGGTCTTTTTTCCAGCAAATAGTACAATACATTTTTATCCGAAAACTTCGACCGAAACATCTCTGTTGGTGCCAGAGTCCATTTAAGCATTTTGCAAAAGAAGTCGAAACAATGATATGGCTTTTTCTATCAGTCGTGGAAATCCATTTTTTAGAATATATAGCCAAATCACCTTCAAGAAGGCATCGCTCCATAAAGAGCTTAAAGAACGAGATCTTAGAGTAGTTAGGGACCCACGGCTTATATCCATTGGGGAGTCTTTATGATGTAAATAAGTGTGCACCGTTTAGTGCCTACGAGCTTGGTGCGACCTTGAGTATAAGTCTCAGGCAATCCTTTTATTAAGAAAATGTGGAATTAATATTGCCCAATTTTGCAAATATTAGGCAACATTCATGAACCTATCTTACACTATGCATTCGGCAGTAAGAAAATTGAATATAGAAAGGCTTTTTAAGAACTACATACATGTTAAAAGATCAATGATAAAAGCCTTTTTTCTTTTAAACCAACTGCGCATTTTTAATTTTTCCTTGCTGTAAGATGCGAACTCTATATGAAGATGCGTATTTTAAGCAATGTGATATATAGTATCAGAAGCATTTTGTATTCTAAAGCGTTTTATGTTTATTAAGGCCGTTGACAAAAGACAATAAAATCGATTCCTACCTCATAGCTAGAATGAATATTTTAGATTTATATTTCCTACCTTATTTATTTACTTCATTAACAGGGTTACAGAACTCATAAATTACAATGCATTTCTACAAATTTTGTACTACAAAATTTATTTAAGGCTTTATATTTAAATATTATAATTGCGTGCGTACTCTTAGATGACATAGTCTTATGGTGCGCACTATTAAAGTTTTAAGAGTTCTTTTAAAATACGAGAGCTGAGCACTAATAGAGCGCATACGCATATAGTGTGTAATTTCAAAAATTGCTTATCGCTCATAAATCGGTCTGATTTTTTATGGCCATAAGATTTGATTGACAAAATAGATAACAAAAATTTTTTTTTCACACTACCAATACCACAATACTGGAGTCCCTACAAATTTTCAATGGCCACCATTGTACTGTAGTTTCATATTTCTTGCACTCTACTTAACTGAAATCAACTGCACTGAAATCGACACAACGTAGACGCACATGTGGCGGCATCATTTCAAAATCAATGTCAAAGACTGAGATTGCGAAAGGACACCACACGAGCGGATAGAAAAATCAACGGACGGAACAGGCAGCAGGCCGGTTGTGGCGCAAGCAGGACGGACATTCTTAAAAAAGACGCACAGTCGTACGTACAGTGGAAACGACAGTAACATGAGCAACGCAATGCAATGTAACGTAAACGTAAAGTAAACGTTTTGCGACATAAAGAGCAATGATATGCGACATAAGTTGGCTGGAGAGTAAAACAAACGGGAAATGCACAAAAAGGGGGGGAGGTTCAAGAAAAAAAATGTAGGGGAACAAAATAAGTTGTGAAATGAATTCTACAGAAGTGTCGCAAAGTAATGCGTTAAAACTTTTTTTCCGCATTTTTAATAAATGTAAGAATTATAAAATACTGTAGTACTGTTGTCAGATTATAAAATAAAGTGGGCTGAATAAATGAAATTCAGAAAAATCTGTGTGGGCAAGCGAGCTTGATTTGCAACGAAAATAAGCAGAGTAAAGTGAAAATAAAAAAAAATAAAATTATCAGTAATTCTAAACCAAAAAAAAAAAATACTGAATAAATTTTTATTTTATTATCAAGTGTATGCATTTTTATCAACAACAACAAAACATAAGTACAGCAACAAATTTTTGTCACATAAGCAAAAATGTCATGTAAGATGTTGCAACATCTTTTTATTTACAAAAGATAACGCACATTTAATATAAAGAACCGATTCATATATTTTCGATCAGCACACCATATGGCAGCATAATGATGATGTTCACGAAAGTGCTTACCATGGATTGATTCCAGTGATTTTCACTTAGTTTGATTTTTAGCTTCGTCTTTTCAATCTACAAGCATATCGCACATCATGTCTTCTGAGGCCGGCATGACTTGTTTTTGTATAATGAATTGACTTTGAAAACGAGCCACATTTGTTAAAAGCAAAATTATCAATCAGGCCAGCTCCTATTCTGATTTGGTTCGATAGTGGAATTGAAGTCCGAACCTGAGTTCTAATAATTTGACGGATTTCCTTTTTTATGTGGTGCTGAATCAGAACAGGCCAAGGATAAGAGAAAAATATTAATGTAATGTAAAAATTTTTAAAAACAAAATTATTGTTCGAAAGCATTAAGAAAAGTAAGGCTTTTCTCAACTATCACCATTCAAAGTTGTAAGCTCTCACCATTCTACCTAATGCAAATGGAGACAACAGAGTGCTCTTCAAGAGCTGTAACATTTTAGCGTAGCTTTCCATACTATTTCATCGATTGTATGTATAGCGTTGACTTTGTGTTTTTATTTTCGCTCTTTAAGGACAGATCAGCGCTTCACCTGAGCAGAGCCGAATTAGATAAAAAACAACTTCCATTATACTTACCATACCATGCCACATGCACACCATCTAATTCGCTATTGGGATATTTACAGACCAGCGGCGTATTAAGGTAGGGCGAAAGGGGACTACAGCCCCTTGCCTCGAACTTAAGATTTCTGATAGGGGCTTAAGAGAGGACAAGTGCGTTGTGGAGTTTTAATGAGAAATAAAACAGGAGGAGGACTTCTTTTTTGACAAACCGTTAACATATATGGGTAGTTCTTTGTCAAAAAGGCCACCCCCTCAGCCCATTTCAGTTTTGAAAAAAAAAATGTTCAAGCATTTGAAAAAATTGGAAATTTTCTCAATTTTTTGATGCCGTTTGGCCTTTTTTGAAAAAATAGCTTTCTAACCTCAAAAAACGTGTTTGAAGAGAAAGTGCTACTAAAAATCGCCGAATTTTGAAAAAAAGATACTGCGATTTTGATCAAAATTGGTGATTTGGTGAATATGAGAACAACATTAATATTAGGCTAGGTATTAAGTTTGCAAAGGCTCTTAAAGAGGCGTGGCACAGCCCTAAATTTTAAGTTTTATGACGCCATTGCCCGTAAACTGTGCAAGATATTGTGATGAAATTTGATACACGGATACAGATCTTGAGAATTTTGAATTGCGCATAAAGTGGGCGGAATTGTAAAAGTGGGCGTGGCAACATTTTCCATATTATTTTGACATTTTCAATCTTTTACATTTCCCCATCAATTTCATTCGAAATATTCTTTATTCTTTCGACTTTTTCATCAATTTTTCAGCATTTTTCATATGTTTCGACTTTTTCAATTTATTTCAACTTTCTTTAATGGTTTTCATATATTTTCAACATTTTCAGGCTTATTTTTGTATATGACAGCCCGGAAGGACATCCACGTATAAATCAATCAGAAGTGCGCTACATAGAAAAGTCCCCAGGTGCTTCCATACAAAATGCAACACAAAGGCCTACGCCATGGAAAGATATCTTGTCGTCACGGCCTGTATTTTAATTGTATGGGAGGTGCCATGCCCACTGTTGCTATTTCGCCAGCTTTTGATTCATATATACCTATTACCCAGTAAACCACTTACATCAAATTCCAGATCGATTGCTCCAATAGTTCACTTAAAATAGCACTTACAACTTTATGTGAATGAGGGAGGTGCCACGCCCACTGATGCAATCTTGTCAAGCTTCATTTAATTCTGAAGCTTATAGTAACCGACACCTCTACACAAAATTTTATGAAGATTACTCTCATAGCACACTATCTATAGCATTAAACGTATTTCGCTTATATGGGAGGTGCCACACCCACCGGCGCAGTTGTGCCAAAATTTTGCAAGAAGACACCTTTTAGCAAGTGTATCCGCCATATTAAATTTCATAACGATTGCGTTGTTAGTTCTCTTTTTATAACGTTTATAAATATTGTACGTTATGCCACGCCCTTAAAATAAATTTTTCAGTATATTGACGTTGCTTGTATTGTTGACTACTTTCAGTGGTATCATCCCTAAAATTTTAATGAAAATCGTATGTGCCAATTTGGAGTTATACGAAATCCAATTTTTTAATTGTTAAGAAATGCCATGCCCACTTTTACAATTCCTCCCACTTTATGCGCAATTCAAGATATATAAGATCTATATTCGTGTATCAAATTTCATCACAATATCTTGCACGGTTTACGAGCTATGGCGATATAAAAGTTAAAATTTAGGGCTGTGCCACGCCCCTTCAAGAGCCTTTGCAAACTTCAAATCTAGCCTAATCTTAATTTTGTTCTCATCTTCACCAAATCACCTATTTTGATCAAAATCACAGTAACTTTTTTTCAAAATTCGGCGATTTTTATCTTTTTTTAGTAGCACTTTCTCTTCAAACACGTTTTTTGAGGTTAGAAAGCTATTTTTTCAAAAAAGGCCAGACGGTATCAAGAAATTGAGAAAATTTCCGATTTTTTCATATGCTCGAACCTTTTTTTTTTTCAAAACTGAAATGGGCTGAGGGGGTGGCCTTTTTGACAAAGAACTACCCATACCCGTTGCAGCAGTAAAAATATTAATGTTTTGAATGATTTGGTTTTTCATTATTTGTAGGATAAGTTGTTCCCTATTGTGATCGTCAAATTTTATGGTCACAATACTTTTTAGCTCTGGGCCCAGCGAAGTCTTAATCCACCGCTGTCGCAGACACTATACCTTTGAGCATTAGAATAATTTTCAACCTCTCATCTAAAATGAATAAGACTATATAATACTTTCTCATTCTCGAGAAAAGAATCGCACTAAGTTTCGCTCTTGAATTCAGATGCCTTTCATTATCACTCAACGTGGTCACAGATGCTTACAGCTACACACCCGCCTATTGTAGGTCAGATGCTAACCAGCAAGCTGTTAACTCTGGATCGAACACCATAGAAAAATTGTTGATCGCGTTGTCCTTTTTCCAAAGACATGTTCCTTGATGATGTGACCTTTTGAAGCTCTTACACATAATCCCTCTTCTGGACTTAATAGTTCATACAAGAAGCATTTCCTTTAATTAATGTAAAGTGTAAACTGCGCTAAAATCGTGGAGAT
This sequence comes from Meiosimyza decipiens, assembly GCA_963680825.1. Lineage (NCBI taxonomy): Eukaryota > Metazoa > Arthropoda > Insecta > Diptera > Lauxaniidae > Meiosimyza > Meiosimyza decipiens. The sequence goes on from OY804260.1 coordinate 77,107,340, forward strand.
AGTACGCTAGTTAGCGAATGATTGACATATATTAAACATTGACTTAAAGCGAAAAACAAGGAAGTACCAGCAACTTAATTATTTTTTTAGTACAGGTCTTCACATGCGGCTTTCTTTTTGTGTGTTAAAGTGTTAAGTTGTGCATTAATCGCATCCTATCCTGTGTTAAATATGTTTTTTTTAATGTGTAATTTAACGCTTAATGACATCATTCTGTATTTAATGTACGTTTTAATGCTTTAACATAAAAGCAAAACTAACTGTGAAGATCCCTTGTAAATACTTTATCACAAATTTCGATAAGCACTTTTTATTTTTAGAAAAAAATTCCATAACAAAACAGACTTTCTTTATGGAAATTATCATAGATGAGCTGTTTTTTAAGCTCATTTTTGTTGCTTAGCTATCAGTGATATCTCATAAATACATTACTTAGCAGCAGCAGCAAAAACTTAACGTCTATCCACTAATTAAGGTTTGCCATGAAAATGATCATCATCAGTTGGCAAATTGCAGTAATTCGTTACATTTTCATTCTCTTTTCACATACTTCATTCCATACAATATCAGCGCAAATCGCTATTCTATGATTCCTCTTTCTTTGTTGTATTTATTCGTTCGAGATGCTTGCAATTAAAATGGATTTTTCTAACAAATCGGCTCATAGCAACAAAACTAGAAACCGCATAGCAAGAGAATAGAAAAATAGCGCCTAGATACAATATGCAACTAAAACTTAAACTTTAAATCAGCAACAATAAAAAATATGGCGAAAAAAGCAACACACAGCACGTACAGCAGCCGCATGAGGTACAACTTGTATCTGTATTTCCCAAATATAGCCGCCACATTTTAGTTGAAAATGAATTTGAAAATCTCATATTTGGCCATTTTTTTCTCTTTTGTTTTAGCGAAGCTTTTTCTTTTGGTGAATTATTTCTATTTGGTCTTTATTCTAGTTGTTGTTGATGTGAAGAATACATATAAACATGTATCTGTTAGTTACATTTGTATTGCTCACTTTGCAAATACGAATTAAGTCGGTATTCGGTATCTAATAGTTTTAGCTCTCTTCTTGAGTACGCTGCTTGCTACTATTAAATTGGTATAGGCCAATATTTGTTTGTATGTGTGTGATTTTCTATATGTACATATCTTTGCATGTAAGCGTCTATGACTGTACCGAAGGCAACGTCATCGTCGTTAGTGAGCCATCCAGTTAGTTGACTTGTTGGTGCTGCATTTTATAGTTTTCTCTTATTTCTCTATTTTCTTTACTTTTTATATCTATGTTCCCCCAACGTACTTATAGGGATGGTCAACTATTTGAGCAATGTTTTCGCACTATTCACGACCTAAACTTATTTTAATAGATATATTTTTTACAGTGTAAGAAAGGAAAAAATATATATATAGTTCTATATATCATTATTTCTAATGCATTGAAGAAATAAAAAAAATATTGTATCTGAAACCTGTCCTTCATTTCAGTGTGTTTAAATAGATGAGCAAAAGAAAAAAAAACCTTCAGTTTTAAATATAATAAAATTTCCTAACTTGTAATATGTTTTCTTCCCAAAATAATTGAACAAATAAAGACAGGTCCTCTCTTATCAATATTCAAATCGAAGATATTAACCAGACAATAGCAGTCAAATCATGTTTATGTACAGATTTTCGAAGTTTTTCCAGGACACTTCCTCAGATTCGAGGAGGACTCTGCAATTCTACTTAAGGCTGACTTCATCTCATCTTTGATACGATGCTTAAGCCACAAGCTCTTCCGATTTATATGACCAGCTATTTTGGAGAGAAATGAAGTACAAGCCTAACTGAAAAGCAGTACAGTAGGTAGCAAAATCCCACTTTACCAAAAAAATATTTCTATTGTTTCCTTTTTAAGTAGTAAAAAGAAGTACAATAAAGTACATTTTCCCGTACTTCGAAGTATGCAGCACAACGGGCCAAAAAGAACTACACTATTCCCGATAGAAGTACTATAGTTGGTCATGTTATGGATGCTTAACTACAGAAACTAAATTAATGTCACTCATACGCCACGTTGTACCAAAATATGTTCACTTACAGCAGTCAAAGTTTTAAACCAATGTGGCTTTTCCAAAAAAATGTGGTAAATTAACGATTCAAGCTCCATTTGTGAGAAAAAAATCATGACCATTTGCAAGCTCAGTCTAAAGAGGAAGAATGGTACTAAATATATTGTTTATAAGAAATAAGGTAAAAATTGAGCAAATTAAATCCTATGCTTTACCTCAGAATTATACAAAAAAAAACATTTTTTAAGTATCTGACGTAAAAACAAAAAAACCGTAAAAATCGTAACATTTCGTACTACGAGGAAGATAATATTTTTCACTATCACTGCACAAACTTTTAGCAAAAAAAAATGGTGAAATCTTCTTCTTCCTTTTTTTAAGATTAAAATCTTAATTATAGAATGATATGGTTAACATTTTTCTTTAAGAAAAATGTGATGTCAGTTCGATGTCTATGAAAATCTTAGGGTATGAACACCGTACGGTTTGAGATGGATGCAGTCATTTACAAATTTGCTCAAAAAACGAAAAGTGTAGAAAAAGTCCAACAATATTAGAAAAGTTTTGTAGTCGGCATATGTCATAAGTCATCAAAAAAGTCGAACAGTGCAAGATGCAAGAACTACAATGACGAATAATCATAACAAAATTGCTTGCTAAAAAATATTCAAAGCACACATTAGGATAGGAATCTAGACTAATTTGGCTTGAACCATAAATTAAGTTAATTTGTGGTGCACAAAATTGGAAGCTGGAAGGAGCTGAGTTTTCGACCAGTTTATCTCAGCAGCTATTGCAACTTATATAATTTACACATTCCATCTAAGCCCTTAACCCAGGGTAGCTGCAAGTAGACATGCCAGAAGGCGGCAACATCAACGAGGCGTCAAGCGTCAACGAGAAAAAATATGATTATAGATAATAGACAACAATTTTTGACTCAATTTTATTTTCTTGCTATGGTTTTGGAGTTTTATTGCACTGAAGAAATGTTAATAAAAAAAGAGCTGAAAATTAAGATTTTGCAAAATAGTGCTATAGTAGTTTGTGGTGTTACTAAATAGGCTATTTGAAAAACTGTGTGTACTGCATTGTAGCATACGGGACATACCGCTTCAGAGACTCCACGTTGTCGAAGAGTTGAGTTTGAGACTCGTATATTTAGGTGAAGTTATATTGAATAAATTATTAAAACACTTTTTTAATGCATGCTTGTAAGATTCATTTAAGGCTTCTGGGTTGTAGTTGTTTAGATAACAAATTTCTATTCAACGGCCTAAAAATGTGCAGAAAATATTTCCGTTTTGATAAAAAACTGTAAGACGTTGCTTTTTAATAGAAGGCACTGCGTTTAAAGTCAATAACCTTAGTTATATGTGCATAGTTCCTTAAAAAATTACATATGTAGGTCAATGTAGCAATGTATATTATATTATTTGCGTTATGTTTGAGTTTGAACTGAGTTTCTAATGGCTATTCAGCCATATAAAATGTCAAAAATGCGGCTAAATAATGTGACATATATTTCAGTTCATAAATATTAGATTTTTTTTTCCATTCCCAAATGTTTACTTTGCCTCATCACCAGTTTCCTGTAAAAAAAATGAACCTATTGCTTATGCCTTGAAGCATACAACAATTAAATATTCACGATTTTTCTTACATTATATTTTCTAATTTCAACTTAAATTCCTTTAAAACAAAAAATTCAAAAATTTATGCTTTCAACATTCAAATATTTTTTTTGAAAATCAAACAAACCAAAAGGAAATGCAGCAAAGAAGGATACATAAAATAACACTCACACACATACCCACACACAAACACATCAAAGGACACCTACAAAAACACACACACACACACAAATACTCTCAAACACACTTATAAAATATTGAGGAACCTGCAGCATAAAAAGTGGCAAAATATACCAACAACATGACACGCAAACAGCACCTACCCCAACATGGCCCAAACAACCGAAAAAGAGAAAAACAAAAAGAAAAAAAAAATTGGTAACATCAAGGTTTTCAAATGCAACATTGGCACCTACCTACAAATAGGCGCCGACGCAAGCGAGAAAGAGATGACGTTCTGATTTTTCGCCGCCATTGCTGTCATTGTGCAGCGCAGCATCTGCCGCGCAAGTGCAAAATTTTGTATCTGTTGCAAAAGAGGATGATAAAGAAATAGTAAAATAAATACAAATTTAATTTTAAATGCTTGTTAAGATCGAAAAAAGCAAGAAAAAACTTCAAACAATTGTCGTTAATTAAGTTGTTTATTTTACTTTACTATACATCAAAGCTGACTTTTTTTCTTGCTGCACTCTTTTTTTGCATTTTGCTAATTTTCTATTTTAATAAAAAGTCAAGGGTCATCATAGAGACATATTATTGTTAAACGGTACTATATAGCTTTATCATATGCCTTGCAATCGATAACTATCGAGAATGCATCTTGAAGCACTTCCACAGAATGTAAGAGAAGTACTCCAATTGTTCATATTTAACTATGCTTTAATTTTTATTGCATGTGTTTGAAGAGAAACAATGTCAAATGTTGCCTTTGTTATCAGTCAACCAAAAAATCATCAATAGCTTAATAAACTTTTGATTTAAACTAAATGAAACAAATGAGGCGTCCAGTTGCAAAACCGGCCAAGTCCAAAAAAATAAAACATTTTGAGATATTCTACAATATTTTTAGATTAAAAATTGATCGATAAAAATACTTAAAATTGACCAAAACATGCTAGTTTAGTTTCAATGTAAGTATGATTTGATTAAATGCTAATATCCAGAAAGTTTTTGTCCCAAAAACGATGTATTAAGGAGAAGGCGTGCAGACCATTTTTCATATCAACTTCTTTTTCCCACCTAGACATTTTCATTTCATTATAAAATTAGATTTGAGGCATACTTTTCGAGCATAGAAAACTTGCAATAAATATAGAGTTAACTCAGTTAACGTGTGAAAAAGTTACACTAAGTTTCATAAATGAGAAAGAGTTCTGTCGACCCATGTCTAAAAAGGGCACTAATATGAAATCTGTCATTTAACTTTTTTCAAATAGAACTTTTCAAAATCAAAAATAAATTTTGTTGGTTCTATTCTTTTTTTGTAGAACTCGATATATTTATCGATACTCTTTACTCAACATAATTTAACTGCATTATTTTTGCATCACAGTTCAACGGAAGCGCTGACAGTGGGTGAGACATCATCATTATCATCATCATTGTTCCTTTACTGAAGGTTGGCTATTGTTGTAGGTCGTTGGGGGTGTTGGAGATTACAGCGACGTTGTATAGTGGAAGGCGTGCGATAGAAATGACATAATTTAAATTAACGGATGAAAATCATTAGAAGTATTTTATAGTCTATTGTTGTTGTTGCTATTGTCTGTTGATTTTTTTTGCATTATTTCATTTTAATGACAGAATTATATTTCGTATGAACGAGACTGTGTCAAGGGATGCATACATTTTTTTGCTGCTGTTCTAATTTTTAGACAGACGATATTGTTTTAATTTATGCCATTATTAATTTTTATCATACCGATATCAAATTTCTAAAAACACAAATGAAGTCATAGGGATGCAACATACAGCAGTGTATTCGTAATGCAGCTTTGTTAGTTTTCCTTATTATATTCAGTTAAGTGTTTTTGAGTTGTATCACGTAACTTATTTTATTTCTTTTATTTTCAGAACAAAAGGCTTATGGAAATGGTTGTTCTATGGTGAGCAATTCAAAATCAAAAATTTTTAAATTGTATATATATTAGGGTGCGCTATTTTTGAGCAACTTTATTTTTTCGACTAAAAAACAGGCTGAAAACTTTCAGAAAGGTGAAGAAAGAAGCCTCTAAAAATTTGAGCTCTTAATATTAACATTTAGAGGTGCCTGTTTTTAACTTTCCATTTTCCATATAAATTACATGGAAAAAAAATTGTTTTTTTTTTCTTATTTTTGTAGCTTGACATGAGAGCATTGTAAAAATGATTTGAAAGATTATTTTAGTAGGAAATTGAACGCTCTACAAAAAAAAAAAAAAAAAAAAAAAAAAAATTTTTTGTCTATAATTTTACTGAACCTAATGCATAATTACTTTTGTTTAACAGTTAATCAAATAATAAAATAATATCATATTTTTTTTTTTTTTTTTTTTTTGTAGAGCGTTCAATTTTCTACTAAAATAATGTTTCAGTTAATTTCTACAATGCTCTAATGTCAAGCTACAATAATAAGAAAAAAAAATGATTTTTTTTCCATGTAATTTATATGGAAAATGGAAAGTTAGAAACAGGCACCTCTAAATGTTAATATTAAGAGCTCAAATTTTTAGAGGCTTCTTTCTTCACCTTTCTGAAAGTTTTCAGCCTGTTTTTTAGTCGAAAAAATAAAGTTGCTCAAAAATGGCACACCCTAATATATATAAATATATGTTTTTATATAAAGTGAGTAAGTACCATGGGACCAACCGTAGTTGGGTTTTCCATTATGATCATATGAATGAGTTTGAAGTTCATATACATATCATTTGCCTGGAATGTGTCACTTATACAATCTCATTATTTATTCATGAAATTAATATTTCGGTGGGGGGCGAAAGTTATAACTCCACCACTTGAATTGATGTATTGAATAATAACTAGTATCAGATCCTTAGGGGGTCAATGCCCTCCTTAGTCCAACTGAATTGAGCTCACTGATTACATAACAAAATAATTTACTTAAATTAACATTTCTCATGCCATCTTATACCATTCTGTTCAAGTCCATCCATTTTAAAGCTAATGGGGGTCGACATACTTGTACCAAACAGTTCACTTAACATAACGTTTTTTGCTTGTTTGAAGCGTGCCACGCCCACAGGTGTTTCCGCACACATTTTTTGTTTAGAGATAACTACTAAGCAATATTTCAATGAGAATTTTGAGCATATTATCCGCTAAGTTTTTATCAAAATCATTGAAGATTGAATTAAGTTTTACGATTTTTGAAGAATTTTTCGCTCAGTTTTCTGATACAGTAAGAGATAGTGAGATAAAGAAGGATACAATTTTCTTTAAAAAATTACTGTTTAACTTTATATATAAGCGCCATTTTAATATATTAGGATATAATTTAAAATATTGCATCAAAACAACTGCAAAAATTTATATGCACGGTGAACTAAAAATTTTTTATGCTTTTGTTTTATTTATTCTTTTTCTTGGCCATTGTAATAAATGTACTTAATTTAAGTTTATTTTCTAAATTTTTATAGCTCATTCCATAAAATAATGCATAAAAAGTTAACTTGAAGTTAACTTTTGCCGTAGCAATGGCTAATTAGAATTTTATCACATATAATTTATTAAGACATTACATGTCGTATACGTAACATTAAATTCACGCTTGTCAATGACAGCGGATGCCTGTCAGAGCCCAAGATCACTTTTAACTTCAACAAAAACTATTATGACAAATCAATAAAGAAAAAGCCTTAAAATTTTAGAAAATAAATTTAATTAGAGCAAATACATCAGAGTGAGTAACAAAACAAAAAATTAAAAGTTGGGTAAAATATTGAGTTTTCGATTTTTAGTTAACACTGTTTATAAAATTTGACATATATTTTTACGCCAAATATTCAATCATAATCGTTTGGAAATGACGTTTCAAGCATTATAATTACCAAAAAAGTTAAGAGTTGTAACAAAAAACAGTAAAAAAACATATATATGGGATGTTTCACGTCAGCCGGATCATCTACGTGTCATTATCTTCTTCAGAATCCAACATTAATATTTCCTAGGGCATTTGTGCCCTCAAAATGGCGTCTACAAAAAAGAAGTCAAGCAAAACTTTTGTAATATATTGGACAAAAAAAAATTTAAGAAAAACTCAAAATGATTTGAATGCATACGCTGGATGATTATAAATATTTCTAAATTTTAAAAATTTTGGAAAATTTTAAAAATTTTTGGAAAATTTTTAGTTTTTGCATTAGCGAAATTTCACATTTATTTCATTTTTCTACCAAACTATCAATTTTCAGTAAAAACCGCATTGACTTAAAAGCTTTTAAAATTGGTCAAAGTATTCAGAAAATCATTTTTTTTATATTCTAACAATTTCTTTTATGTATGCAAGTCCTGGGGGAGATCTATTGCCCCTCTATAGACGCGTCGCGTTGACTATTTGTTAGCAAAAGTTTTACAGAAAATAAAAACACAAACCATTCACAAATCTCTTCGCTTTAAAACGAATGCATAAATTAATGAATGAAAGTGTAAAATGAAGTCAACAGCCTGGAAATTTATGTCAAAATAACAAAAGCAACTGCAACAAAGATAATTAAATTAATTTACGCAACAGCATGTTGCTAAATATATGCAAAATTGCTTGCAGCAGCAGTTTAACGCAAAATATCGTACAAACTTGACGGAGCAGACTGAAGTAAATGTCAACCAGTAAAAGAACTTTAAAAATTCATGTAAGAACACTTGAATTTCATTACAAAGTCTGTAGACAGCAAAGTAAGGCTCTTTGGTTCATACATTGGTCATTCGTTTACTTTGTGCTCCTGCACTTTGCTGCACCTTTGTTTTGCACTTTGTTTGTCTTTTATTGCCATTGCCAATGTCATGGTTCGTTAATGACCGACTGAAAACTTAAAATTCTTTCTTTTTTTTTGTATACAAAATAAAATATCGGTCCCTCCTAAAGTTTATTACATTATGCACCATGTCCTGTTTGGAAGTTATATTATAACTGCATATATTTTTTTCCTTTTGCACCGGTTGCAGTGACTGTAATCATCGAGGCTCATTTTTTAATCCAATGAGGAAAAGATTAAAACAAAAGTTTGCCAACAATTCACTGAGGAGAAAACTTGTTTTTAAAATGTATATGCAATTTAAATTATATTTGACACAATTCTGTCAATACATACGGCTTATGAATTAATTTATTACAATTTAATGCAGTGAATTTCAATTTCACCATGAATTTAGCTATACGGCTTTTCTTGAAACTTTGGAAAGTTGATCACCATTTGAATTTTTGAAAGTCAAACGACGTAACAAATTACTGCTGCCTTACTAAGCAGAGCGTACATAGACTGCAAAAATCAAAAACAGAGAGCTCCTCACGAAGCATAAAGTTTCCACAAAACTCTTTCTAAGATTATTATATAAAGTAATCAAATATCATTTAGGAAGAGATCCTGTGAGGGCCCTGGGTACCCCTGCGACTTTTCCGCTTTCGACACTACATCTTTAAATCCACGCCTGGAAAATAAGATTTTTTGCTAGCAAGAGAGGTCGAATCGAGTGGTATACGCTTGTCTAATTTCTGATTTGAGGTTTTCTTTACATGATTTCAATCATAAATTTCTCTTTGGAAGTTTTTGTTCAGATAATTTGATTAAATTGTGAGAAATTCCAATCCAAATGTTGCATGCCAAGCGTAAAATATGAAAAAAATAAATAAAATTCTGCAATATCCACAAAACAGCAGTTAAGAAAATACCACATTTTAAAGCATCACGAAATAATTTCCCATTAGCAACAACGGCAACACAGACACAGCCAACATCAAAATCAAATAAACCACGCGAAAGAGTGCACACATTGAAAAAAAAAAGTAGGATACAAACGCAAATAAAACCTGTTCATGATGGACCGTGGACTTGGCCACAAAATGTAGCCAAACTACCAATTAACAGCGCTAACTCTACATTTCTCCCCTGCCGTGCTGTCTAGCAGCTGCACTTATTTTAGCGCAGTGGCAACCCTACTCACAGTCAAGTGCAACCTGCCTGCAATACATAGCAAGTTTTTAATTCTTTTTACTTATTTTTTGTATCAGCGTGCAATTGTTTATTTTTATTGCACCAATTCATCCAAGTTGGAATTTTGTTTCACTTCTTGTAGTTCTTTCATCTTGCATTTTAATGTTTTCGAAGTTTTCAACCTGCAAAAAACTGATAAAGCTGTTGGTTTTGGTTAGTCAGTTGCTTGGCAACTTATAATTAGTGATATGATATCGAAGGAAGTTAAGATATCAGAAGCATTTTAGTTTCAACGATTTCAATAGCCGAACTAAGATGACTTGAGTTATATTTTTACTCTGGTGCTTACTCTATGTAGAATTGACACTTGTATGTGCTTAGATGCTGAAAAAGCCCAGGCCTGGGCAAAAAATTCTGGATAGAATAAATTTGTTTTTTGATTGACCTAACAACTTTTTTTTCCGCTCAAATTCAGTTCCGTCTTTGGCTGGGGTTACGGGGCTCTGGCCCCAACCAACCCATGATGTGGGTGCCAACTTGGGAATAGAAGGACGTGTTTTTTTGTGATCAATCAATTATTTGTATGCATTTCTAATATATATAACGAACATTTTTATTTTGGGCCCCGGTCTGCGCAAAGTCTAAAGGTGGTAGTGTTCCCCATATACATCAGTTCACAAGGGGGTGGAAAAAACTTTTTGAGCCTTTACTTGAAAAAAGTATAAGTGTGTGTATAGACTCCATTTGCAAAAATGCTCTACGATAACTGCCGGTCATTCATACAAACAGGAGAAATCATCATAAGAAGCAGTTTTGTGCCACAGCACAAGATACAAATATTTTTGAAATAATAATTTTATAAAGTTTTCATTCATCAAAAAACGAAAAACTTATCAAGAAAATTGAAAATGTCGCTGGAAGGTACAATTTCAGTCCATCTGGAATAAGTCTTAATCAATTATCAACCCGAAAAGTTTCAAGTTTTCAGGCCTGAGAAAGTCCAACAGAGCCGAGTTGTGCTTCACCGAGATTCAAAGATTATCGTTATCGTTTTCCTGATAACGATAGCGATAACGAGACGATAATTAAAAAAAGTGCACATGACTGAGGATGAGAACGTGAAAGTCTTCTCGTTCTCAGTGATAGAGTAGTGTTTTACCTGCTTTTTTGTGTATCCAAGGGCGTTACCTTTTTCAGATAGTTTCACTTGCCTCGATATGTACTACATACATTTCTTAAAATATCGATATAAAAATATCGCGTACCTAACTGCTATTATTTTCAACCTGACTGTCTTTATGACTCAAGCACGTTTTCGTTGCTAATTTTTTTTATTACTCAGTACATTTTTGGCATTTGTTGCTTTTTGCTGTTCAACATTTTGATGTGTGGTATAACAGTTGCGATTACTGCACTCAATTGGCTTCATCTTCTGTTGCATTTTTTCTTGTTTTTGGGTGTGTGTGTGTATGTCCTCAGATCAACATTTGCTTTGAGGGGATTTCACTTGCTACCTCCTTTAACTGACGTGTTTGGTTTTATATTTCTGTGTGTTGACTTTTAGCACATGATACCGTTATTACCAAGCGCAACTCAGGAGGCCATCAATTTTATTTTGCTCACGGTACAAGTGGATTTTGTGGTGGGATTTTGGCTTTAACATTGAAATTAATTTAAGCGTAATTTTCTTTAAGCTGAAAATTATTAAGTATTTTGAATTATCTCAGGCTATGATATTAAAACTTTGCATTGCCATATATCCACAAGGACCATCCCAATAGTTATGGTACTTTAAACAGATGGAAGTAATATTATGAGATCGTCGCAAGCCTATATATATCATAGGGTCTGAACAAAAGCTTTATAGTGCTTTGCTTTATGTTATGCTAGTTTGCTTAGCAGCGCGATTTATGCCAAACATTAGGGAATTGTCAAAAGTGGATTTTACTGGAAGCAGTTCACAACTTGATGCCGAAAAGCCCGTTTTAAGTTCATTCCTAAAAAGAAAATTATATCAATTGATAGGTAAGATAGAAAGCAAATTCTGAAATCGATTGAAAAGGTTCTAGAAGAACTTTTTAGTAAAAAAAAAAATGGTTAGTAGTCGATGAGAAAGTTCGGAAATGTCTTTTGAATAGCACGAGTAGCGGCGATAGTACAAATAAAGGTTTGTTTTAAGTAGGTTCAAAGCAGGCTCTTTTCAAAATTCGTTTTCGAGCATTCCGCATCAGTTGGTACAAGCTGAAAAATTTCCCAAAATTCGACAAAATGCCTTGACCAGAGTCCGAAGATGCTCCAGGTGATGCCCAAATTTTATTTTCAAACCATAATCAATATCAAAATAATCCATAGTGCTTAGCATTAATGGCAATTCGTTATTCTCTAAGGAATAAGGACACAAAATAATAATTTTAAGGCGTTGCTTATGCTTTGGATAACCTCAAATTAATCAAATTCTACCATGTATCACATAAATGTATGTATGTGTGACAGCTGCTAAATGATATTGAATCAAAATTGAAAAAGGAAGGACTCATTAACAATTACAATATTTTTATTAATTTTTAAATTGTAAAGAAAGCTTTCTACACAATACAAATAAAAGACTTCCAATTAGTAAAAATCTTTAGTCGAATGGCACGGCACCCAATGTACAACTCCTAAAATCTCTACCTTCAAATTGCATACATAAAAACAACATAGAAATTATGTGCACGAATTTGACAACCAATTGCGTACAACTAAATGTTGACTGCATTGAAATGGCATATCAAATGCGTCAGAAAAATGTCTGCAACTAACGCATTTCTTACGCAAATGCGGTTTCGCTCGGGTGGTTATAGTTTTATAACGATCGGAATTCCACTTGTGTGAAAGCCATTACGCTCAATTTTTATTGGATGCTTAGTTGCAATATATTTTCTTAACTTAAAGTTTCAAATTTAATGCACATATGGGAGGTGCCACGCCCTTCTGTTCAATTCTAACTATTTTTTTTATCTAGGTTGCATAAGGTACCAAACATTTTTGTATCGACTTTAGTAAAATTTGCTCATACCAACGAATAGACTCTGGGACAGGTGCGGATATTTTATCGGAATTGTATAATATCAAAGAATCACCAAAAGCTGTTGGCTTCAAAAACTTGGAGCGAACATAAGGTTTTATACAGAATCAGAAAAGTTTCTGCTATATGAATGTTCAGAAACGTCGCCTCTGATGGTTGGAGCAATGTTTATTTATACCGTGAGCGAAAGTGTGAGTGTGCCCTTTATTGGTATGGTAGTTTATAAAAATATCAAGGTAGTCTTTTCAGTGTACTTAGCATATTACCTTAGGTGTCACAATAAACAATCTTCGGATATATTTACTATTTAAACAGCACGGGACCTTATTAACCTAACCACTGTTCCATAACAAGTACTAAATTTTACATTCATATGGGAGATTTAAGCCACATTACTCTATCGAAATTAAACTATTTTTAGTCATGACAGAACAAAAGTTTTTTAAATCGGTTCAGTTGTTGCAGAGATTATTTCTAATGTATAAATAAAAATAAAAAGACAAACTTACAAACACAGGCACTTTACATACAATAAATAGTACATGTGTATGTAGATATAGATGAAAGCATAAAGAAAACGAAACCGTCGGCAAGGCAAATGCGTCACGTGTAGGCAAGTGTGACTAGGCAACAAACAACGCTACCGTAAGGATATTATGCATCCTTCATGCATGAATGCATGCATTACACATGCTTATGTTGTGCAACTCCAGTTCAAGTTTACATAAAATTTTATGTGAAAAGGACCTTCAGAAAACGATTGAAAGACGTAGGCTTGTTGCGTGGATCAGTGCATAAGAGTTGTTGGAATGACACATGCGTATATCAAATTGCCGCATATATAACATAAAACTATTAGACGAATATAGAAATGTATTTTTCTGTAACATGAGCTAAAAAAAATTATGAAATTAAGAAAGGAATTGATAGTACTGAGAGTGTTTAATCTGGAAAATGCATTTATTTTTTTAAATTGGCGCTTGTTTTTCAAATGTATGTGGTAGTACGTATGTTACATGAGAAGAAACCAGGTGTTGGAAATGTATATATTTTCAATAAAATCGAGGATTTTTGGAAATTAAAGTTTCGACAGTAAATTAACTTTAGTTTATCCAGTATATTTTTATCTATAGATATGCACCATTTGAGATATTATTGTGTATTTTAATTTTGAAACAGTTGTTTCAGCTCTAGATTTTACTACGCTAACTGTAAAAAAATATTTTACATAGAATTTTGATGTAATCAAAAATGTTCGAGAAAAATTTGGGTTCTCAAAAAATTGGCCAAAGTTGAGAGATAATAGCCTTGGTAATTTGACGCACAGCCGTCATAGTTTTCGACCATTGTCTCTTAAAAAAAAGTTACCAGGCAATTTTTTCAATCGAAAACTGACCTACAATATTAAGAAGGAGTAATGGTTTAAAAAACTGTTTAATTTTTTTATCCACGTCCTTTGTATTAAATATCTTATTCAGCAGGTTTTTTTGAGGAAGGATCTTTATTAAATATTTTCCAAGACAAATTCAAAAAGGACACAAACAAAATTGAATAACGTTCCCAAAAATTTTTCCAATTTTTAACGTAATCATGGCCAATTTATTGAGCGGTCTTAGTTTTTGTGATTTTACTCGTAAAGAAATCGTTTTATACGTGAAGGTCTTAAGCTTTTTCTGTGGTCAGAACCCGTCTTTATGTGCCGTTCTTCAAAACAGTCAATTAATAAAAAATACTATCTTAAAAATATCCTGAGCAAGGCCGCAACTAAAATAACTCAAACTATGTTCCCTTATTATCAGATAAGTTGTACAAATTTAAAAGATGAAAACTTGCAGTATATGGATGGATAAAGATGACTGATGGTTTGGGATCTGAGATGTGCACGAATGCATTCATTCGCAGCTGTAAAACACTATTATAAACTGAATCATGAATCAACACTAAGCATCAAGCGTGTGAAACGAATGAAAACACTGCTCACTTAAAGCGAATGCGAATGCTGCCTTGCAATACTTTTTTATTGCATTGCTGTTGCTTGCCTTTGTTTTCTTTACAGACAACGAACACACTACAAAAGACAGCATTCGATGCTAAGCAATAATATTCGTTGCATAGCCATAGAATTCGTTGCATAGACATAGAATTCATTGCATAGAAATAGAAACGAATGATTGAGCTTTGAGTGAATAGTGCTTGTCTTTTGTGTGTGTCCAAAGAAAGCAGAGACAATCAATGGCAATAAAATTAAAAGGCAATGCACCGCATGTTTTTTATGTTGTCGAATGAAAGCCAGGCAAAAGCAATGACTAAACGAATGTTAAATTAAAACGAGCCACTCATTGCACATCTCTGTTTGGGATCCATACCAAGCACTCTGGAAGAAACTTAAAATCAGTACATCAAAGCCTTAATGTGGAGCTAAGAATGATAAATGATATTCTCTCCGATCCTGATTATTGGTATGAACTGTTTAAACGTAATAATGATATGTTGCTATGTATGAAATGATTATTCATAAAATTAAGCATAAAGTCAAAAACACTACAAATGCAAAAAACCCACAACAGCAAATAAATAGGTAGAAACAACAACAACAATTGCAATTATTTTCAACTAAAAGCATTTGAATATACACAATAGCTATATTTTGTAGGGCAAAATTCCAATGAATATATAATATATAAGAGCTAATCCACAGTATTTCTTTTAAATTGGCAAAACAAGCTATATTTTCTATAAAATTTAAGTCATGAAACCAAAAACACAACTCAAGGCATATGTACATGCATTCATTAAAAATGACAACGACGATGAAATAAATCCAAAAATATAAAACCACATGGTAAAATACTCTTACGAATGCGACCAAATTCTTCTTTCTATTGTGAATTCATAGCAGAATTTTTATGTTGCGGACACAATGTTGATACCGATGATTCTGCAATAAATTCCGGTTTCAGAACTTACAACAGAAAGTGCAATGGCTAATGGCTTATAAAATTAAAAAAAAAATCATAAAGTTTTTTCAATCCAAACTTGCCACTGTTGTTGTTTTTATGTGCAGTGCAGTGTTCATTGCCCCATGAGCTATATTCTTCATATGATATTCCAATGCAACAAACGAAAAACCAAAAAATGCGGATAGACCTCAAAGGTTTAAGGGTGCAGTATTGTTGTTTTGTTTTTGCCATTTTTTATGTTGCAATTGGTATAAAATACATGTGAATGTCTCGCAATTGAGTGGTTTGAAGAATTTTGTATGTATTAAAAAAACATTATATCAATAATAAGAAAAATTTTGATAAAAGTTCGTTTGCTTAGGCCGTAACAAATTGAAGTGACTTTCATCGAAGTTTTCGACATTTTTGAACAATTTTTTAAAAAAATTTTGAAAATTTTCGAATCATTGAAAGTTTTTCGAATTTTTTCAAAATTTTTTAACTGAATAAATATTGTTCGAGTTGATCAATATTTTTCGACTTAATCAACGTTTTTCGATTACTTAACGTTTTCCGATTTGTATAATATTTTTGAACAGCAAGCATTTCTCAATACTTTTCGACTTATTCAAATTTTTCGACTTATTCCAAGTTTTACGGATTCTTTAAAATTATAACATTTCCAATTTTTTATCAATATATTTCAAATTTTTGGATATATCAAAATATTTTGACTAATTCAATATGGAATTGGATTTTTTAAAAATTTTTCGAAACTATCAGCATTTTTCAACACACATTAACTAATACTTTTCGACTTTATTACATACATATTTCGAGACTCTTATACTCTCTAAACTTTTTTAATATTATTGAACTTCTTCAATATATTTCGATTTTGCCAACATTTTGAGACTTAATCGAATTTCCAGTTTTATGAAATATATTGTTTCCTTTAAATTTATTCAAAATTTTTAAAATTTTTCAACATTTTCGACTTTTTCGACATGAAGCAACTTTTTTTATGGTTTCCGACTTCTTCTTAGTTATACTACATTTTGCGACTATTCAGCATTTTACAATTTTTTGGTAAAACCTTTATATATCTAAGTATATCGATATATCGATGCATCTTTAAGCATCACATCACACCACGAGTACTAACGTTTGCCAGATAATGTTTGCTAATACTGCTTTTCTATATCTTGAAAACTAAGCATCAAGATATAGAAAACCAGTATTAACATTAAGAAAACTCTTGCAAATTTTTTCGTACCACCCTTTTGTACATAAATACATGTGTTGCCTTTAGACAATGACGCTGCATTTTATGGATTCCATTTGTTCATGTTTTTTTTTCGCTCTATGTCCGCCCATTTGTTCGTCTCTCCGTTTGTCTGCCTAACTCCCATTTTTTTTTTTTTTTTTCATTTACTACATGAACAATCCGTCCCTTTGCTTTCAGTCTGTTCGTCCACTGTCTGTTTGTCAGTCTATCCGCCCATTTGTTTATTCTATCTATCTTGCTTTCTTTATTTTTTATATTCGTTTGCTTGTCATCGTTATTGCAAACGTCGACGTCGTCGTCATCGTCTATTTAGGCTTTTGAACTTTTGCTCAAAAACTCGTGGCCGCATCGTATAACCATAACCTAACCTAACTTAATTTTTAACCCATACTTATTTTTTAATGTTGTTGTTGATGTTGTTATTTTTTGTTTCCAGTTTCGTAGGTTTTTTTTTTGCATTCTATGTATACAAAATGTCGACGTGCTGTTGTTCTTTGTCCAAAAATATTGCTAATTTCGTGGCATGAATTTGTATACTGTATAAAGGGTGAGTTTTTTTGGGTACAGAATTTTAATTCAGTTATTAATTAAGTGTGAATTCAAATATTTTTTTTATTTACAAGATTATTTCAGACATTAATTTTTTAAAAATGTTTTTCGGCATACATCTACCACGACTAACTAACAGCGGAGCCACAAATCTATATATACGAGTATATACTTTAATTTCAAAAGCTAAACTGAGACTGCTATCGAGATATTTTAATTATTTCAAAGATTTAGTACTTTAATCTATAGTGCAGAATCTCTTTCAACGTATTTCAAAGTGTTCTTATGTTCAAGTAGTGTTTTTAAAACCAATAATACGTAACTTGTTTAAAATGAGTTCATGTGGACTTTGACCACCATCAAAAAAGATGTGCCATAAACTATTTATTGATCAAAGTCTAAGGAAATTTCCTTAATAATGCTTTAACTAGAGATCTACTAAATATCTTGACGAAGTGAACCTCATTTTAGAGATAGATATGTGTGCTTTTATTAGGTAACAAGAGCATTCTCTCAGTTATTTATTAGCTAAGCACAATGTCCAAAATTTTAAAGTAGACCCTACCGAAGAGGTTTAAAGTCTCATATTTTAATATTGAGGGTAAGTAGTTTGTCATCTTAGAAGGTTTTGTAGATGATAACGACATCATTGCTGCTTGACTGAGTCGTTTGCTAAAATTGAAAATAAAGTGAAAAATGTTTCATGACGAGTATCGAGATGTTTTTCTTATGCGTACATCATATGATCTCTAGGTAAACAGAGGTTTTTATTTGTTACTGTTTCCACGTTTAGCTGAAATAAAGTAGTTGACAGCATTCCCGCTGAACAATAGGAAATGGTAAAACACTGAAGATTAATACATTCATTAGTAAACTTTATTGAATAACTAATCAAATCTCTGGCTCAGATTCAATTAAAAACGATTGACTATTAATTCAAACGATGGAGAGGTTACTTTGAGAGAGTATTGAAACTGGCTAGTACTGAAAGCTGATTCTAACCTCTCTCTCTCAAAATTAGATCATAAGGAAGCAAGCGTGTGAAATACAAACTTTGCAGTACGATGTACGTAGATTACCTCGTAACCGATTAATAATGTTATGTTTGATTCAATCGAAAAAGTTAATAATTTAGCGCCAAAGCCGAAAATATTTAAATTGGAAAGAAACATTTCTGATTTGGATTCAAAAAGAATCTGCACTGACTTTAAAATGATTCATATGAGTGACAAAATGTTTAATGTAAAATAAATCAAGAGTTATTTCAAATAGGTGGCAAAATGTGATTTGAAGAGTTTTGCGATTGAAGTAAGGTTGAAAAATTTTATTTTAAATACTTTTCAAATTCAAAATGAATTTAAAGTTCTTTGTGTAAAAAATAAACGGAAAAATCTTATTTTTACTATTTTCAACTTCAAAATTTGGGGCTCTAAATCGAAAATAAATTTTTTAAATTTGCAATGACAAATTACATGAACAAATTAACGCTATTGCAGGCGTTCGATGTAGGTATTTGCTTGCTCCGTTGCTTTTCCTGGTAGATTAATAGAAAATATGCTTAGAAGAAATATGCCCAGAGGAAATATGACCAAGGCGAACTACGCCTTGAGGATGGGACCGTTAACAAGTTTCCCATTGATGATCTTTTAGGATAACATATTAAATACAATAAGCGTGTTAGCATCAATAAAGGTAAATAGAAGAGTACGTATTTAAAATTACAATCATAATGGAACATTGCAGTCAAAACTACTTCCACCTATCCAAACCTTTTTTTTCATTTTTTTTATCTAAAATTTATGAAAATTTTAAAATTGTGATGATTCCATTTTAATTAAACTCAAGTGATGACTCATTTAACTTTTAAATTCTAATTTACAGCTTGAACTAACTTATTATTTCTCCAATGATTTGTTTTAAGATTTGTCAATTACAAATGACAAATTGACTTGATGCAAAATGACCCCAATGTAAAATGAACCACAGAGATTACTCGCCACCTCAAGACATAGTCCCGCACCGCAGGACCATACAAAACTTAATCAGCTTAATTAAGCTGCCAAATTGGTCACTGAATTATTTATTTAAGTTTGATGTATTTAACAAAGCTCAACAAATATGTTTAAAAACAACAACGACAATTGAACAGAAACAGCACAATGTGAAGGTAAGAAGAAGCAAATAACAACAATGCAATGCAATGCAATGTCAATATATCCAATGAAACCATATAAACCAACGTCATGTTGTACAGAGATACATATGCCTATTTATTCAGGGCAGCTGACAGCAACAGCGATCAGACCGCCTACTTGCATTTCCTGTTCGCTGGCTGGCTGGCTGACTGACTGACTGGTTTGACATTCCAGCAGCTTCACTCCAGAATTCAATTCAATAATTAAATGAATAAGTAATGAGCTGTGCGCAAGTTGTTTGCGATGGAATGCAATGGTAATGACACCTGAGTTGAAAATTTAAAATTATTATGCAAAAATATTATCTACAAATAAAGTGAACTATTTATTTTAACAAAAAAAAAGTTGATAAAAAAAAAATCCAAACAAAAAGCTTTGGCGGCTTTCTCCTGCCTATTGCTTCAATGCCAAGTTGTTCTGCCGTTCTTTATAAATTCATTTTGTTATATTTCAATTCCAATTCATACCACACTCTCCCATTTGCAAATTACACATGTGAAAAATGCCGATGCAGCAATTGCATACGTTTGTAGACGTAGAAATTCCACCGCACACACAAGCTCACTTTTTCCCCAACTGTGCATAAATTGTGACTGTGTTGAGTCTTCCAATACCAATGCATCTGTGATGCTGCAAATTTTACGCGCTCTTCGCCAATACTCTCTTCATCTCTCCATCAGACTCTCACTGGCTGTCGTACGGCTCTCGTGCGCCGCCAACCGTCCATCCATTTGTTGTGTTGCACGATGATGTCATTGACCTTTGCAATCATTGTGCATCTTGTCATGTTTTTTCGTTTCGTTCTCCAATTTGGAGTTGTTCATTTGCTTGTCGCAATTCCTTTAGATACACGTGCGTATCTATAAGATACTTACAACTTTCAGTATTTGTTAGATAAACTCATTGCTGCTGATGTTGTTAAGAATTCTTGTACTTGACTTGACTTTTCTTCATTGCAATACTTTTGTGCTTCTTCGTTCTTTCGTTGCATATAAGATATAATTCTTATTGTCTGTAGATACTAAATCTTTTAGCTACGTCCTCCAGAATTCCTCGCGCTTTATTTTCTCAGGTTTTATTCTTTAAAAAAGTTTATTTTTCTTGCTGCTTCACCACTGTTGCTTTATGTTCTTTATGTGCATATCTTATGTTAGCCGTCTGTTAGGGTTGCCAACACGCACGCACGCACGCTTTCTTTGCTACGCTACTATTGCAAGGGTTGCTTTGGAAATTATTTCATCACTTCTTTATATTATTTTATGCAGCGCTTTTGTTTTCTTGATTGTTTCACGCTTTTAGAAAAAGTTGCGTATTTTTATGTTGTCTTTGTTGAATTGTTTTATAGTTGCTCTTTTCATATGAAACTTCTTGAAATTAACTTTGTGAGTTTGGTATGGGCGCTAAAGCATGACTTTTTTTTATAATTGACAGTAATTTTTGTAAGAAAATATTGAACAGAGTGTACAGTACATTACCCAGTTTTTTAACAAATCTTTCTATGGTTCTTTGCAAATCAAATGATTTTCAAACCGCGAAATGGTCCTCATTTGGAAAATCTTCTCTAGAGCTTTCATAAGCAGGACTAAACGGAATTGAAGTTTTGGGGCCACAATTTTTTTTCATCTTCTCGATAGCGGCTGTTTTTCTAGGGGGGTCGGGAAATGTGACAGTCTGTGAAATTTGATAATCTTACACAGTGTTTGGTAAACATTTTAAATGATTTCATCGAAACTGCAGGTTTTTGGTGGCTTATCCATTTTGAGTTTTGTGCTTTGTGTTCACGCGAACGCCTACATTTTCGAGGTCCGAAGCGGATCCTCGTTTTATATGGAGTAGGCAAAAAGATTTCAAAATATGTTTCGACGAAAATAGTAAGCAAAGTCATGAATTTACGAAAGTGTGAATTCTTACGTCTTCTTTCTTCTGGACAATTTTAGATTTAGATTCAGCGCGAGGCTCAGCTCAACATTGGATACTTTCTAAGCAGTTCTCATATTAAGTGAATCTTTTGTTTTGAAATGATCTTTACCTAACGTTTCAATTATGACTTTTAATTAAAAACATTTCATTCCAACAAATTAAGTGAATATGTAGGTTCATTTTCTGGATTCCATGCAAAATAATAACTTAATCTCATTCACATATTTTTTAATTTAAAGTTTTGCCACTCATTCATGCGCTGCCCGAAATTCAAAACCAAACCAAGCCAGCCAACCAACTAGCGATAACGCGCAACCATGACCCCTACCAAGCTCAACAACACAGCATCTACATATGTATCGACCAGCATCCTCAATTATGCCAACATTTAGTCGCTTCATCACCAAACCTCAATTTCAATTACCATCACCTTCACCATTGGGGCCAAACCTCCAAATGCAACAATAATACCAACAACAACAATATAACAAACAATGTTTCATGGTACAAAGCCAGACGTTGCTGTGAGAGACAGAGAGAGAGAGAGAAAGAGAAAATTCGAAGCATAAAAATCAGTTAAAAGAGAGACAAAGATAACATAAAAAAGCATGTCAGGAAAGGAAGATAAAAATCAACCTATGTTTCAAAAACCCAGACAACATAACGATGACGACAAAGCAAATGGCCAAAGTAGCAGCAGAAGACTCAAACTTCAAATCGGGAAAAAAATCTAAATGGAGTTGCACGCAGTCTTGTCGCAAATACAACCAACCAACGAGAGAAACTCCATTTAAATCGGAGCATAAAGCAAAATACAAACCGATGACGAATATCAGTTGAAAAAGCAATGGCCAAAGGTTAATCAACTCTATGTTTCGTTCAAACGAACGAACGAACGAACGAACAAACAAATAACTTGGTACATTGGTGGCTCACAATGCTGTTTGAATAGGGTAGGGTATGGTTGGGTAGGGGTGTGTGATAGAAGGCCGCTTGGAAGGCTGTTAGGTAGGTGGTGGCAGGCAACAGCATAGATTCCGTGACAATGGCATTAAAACTTGTTATTGCTCTTTGTCTCCCTTGTATGCTCTCTCTCTCTCTCTCTCTCTCTCTCTCTCTGCGCTCTTCAGAGATTTTGCAAATTAGTGGTAATTTTGGAGTTTATTGTATTTATTTGTGTTAGTGAGCAATAATATTCTTTTAGATCCTCTCTCAGAAGGTCGTTTTGAAGACTTACAGTGGGATGAGTTAGGAAAATGATTTTTTTTATTCCTTTATTATTAAACATATGTTTTTATGATTTACATATGCGCTTGTGTATGTGTACCTACGCATTTTGATAGCTAAAAATCATTCATGATTTCTACGAGCTGCTTAATAAATAAAAAGAATCACAAATAAATTTTGAACTAATTTCAAGCAATTGAACTTTAACACTTAATTATTTGAGTTCTTTGTAAATAAAGTAAGATTGAATTAGAGTTTAAAATTAAATGTATAGGACTTTGACAAGTTTTTGATATTTTTTATTTATAAATGATTTTGAAACATCGATTTCAACCAATTGCATGGTATCACATACTGTTCTACTGCTGGAATTTTCATGATTGTGAAAAGATCTAAAATAGTTAGCAATTTTATCTGGAACTAACTCAGATATTCAGGAAGTGTATAATAAAATTTGTGTTATACTCACGGCAAACTTCCTGAACACTGTTTATTTAAAGTTAGACTAATCTTAAATTTTTTGCATATTGCCGAAAGACTGAGCGAGTCCTCAGGAAAGAAGCATGTGACCTAAGTGAAACAAACAAATTAAAACCAAATATTTTAATAATATGATTTAATGATTACCTATCGTACATGAACTTTTATTTTAAAATTCATCTACCTCACTGTGCACTTTTTATATGATCAGCACCGCATTACCACCAACGACATACCGTAAGGGCGGTAGGCTTTGGGGGCAGCAGTTTCATTGGGGAGAGTGTGAATTTTTTTACTTAAAATTATTTTATTGTAAGTGTCAGAGTAAATAGAGGAAGGTCGTCAACTTTTCTTAGTTAATATAGATGGTCAAAAAAAAGGTCATTCCAAACATAATAAGTTTTTCCGGTACATGGTATACATGAGACGGCAATAATGTGGCTCTCGTAGAGGCGGCAGAAAATTGCCCTGTATATGATTCATCAAAACGAATTTTAAAAGTGGTAAAAAGGATCGCATGTGCAGAAATATTAACGTTTCTACTTACTAAGTTATATTTTTTGTGCGAACGATTTTTTTTTTGTTCAACAAATCCCATTTATAATTCACTTCCGGTTGTGGAAGCTTTTACATAAAGAAACGATTTCCGGTGTTGCCAAAAAATAATGCAAAAACAAAAACAACACTTTGAGTACAAGTGCAGTAATAAAAACAACACAGACAAAACAAAGCGGGTTAAAAATTGTGGGAGAACACAATACATACGCGTATCGCAAGTATGAGTACAAGAGAGCGGAGCAACACGAAATTCTTTGACGCGGCGCTTGCAATTTTCTTTCATGGCCAACAGCAACAACAACAGCAATTTCTACCATAAAAACTTATGAAAGAAAACAATAAAAATGTTCAACATAATGACAAAGCATAACAGCAAATTGGGAAGCGAAACACCACAAAGCCGAATAGGAAGCAAAAATTGAACACATGAAAGAAAAACGCCAAAGCGAAAAACACAAAGTTATTGAGGCAGGTCCTGGCTGGAAAATAGGTACAGCCAACGAACTCGTAAGGCTGCCAGCCAAGCATATACGACAAGAGAAGAGTAGGTGGTGGAGTAAGAAAAGAAGATGTGTGAGCATGGACTGTGAAGGACAGACACAGTGGGAATTAAGGAAGGCAGGCGGCATTCAAGCTAAGCATAGAGTTGCCAATTTGTAAACTATTTGCTTACGAAAAATTTTATAAAACTTAAGCAAATTTTGCAAGTTCTATGTTTTCAGCTCTTCCGAAGATCTATGGTAATTCTATTCAAAGCTTATCGTACACTGAGGAAATGAATTATCTACATATAACAAATGTATTTTTCATAGAGAGCAATTAAATGTTGTTTTGATCCAAACATAAGTTATTTGGAACGAATTTGGGAAAAATCTGACACATTATATGTTTGACTCAAATAAATATTTAAACTCTAAATGTAAAATATAATTTGTTATACTATATACATTAAAGCGAATTGTTTTCTCAGTGTGATAGCTGTTTTCTGTCTCAGACGTTGAAATTTTGAAATATCATCAAGTTTGTAAAAAGGATTTTCACAATTGAAAATAAGTGTTGACAGAAATAGAGCTCTTTTTCTCAGTTTCACTGCAGAAAAGTTCCATATTTTACTATCTTTACGGAATAAGAAGAAAACATCGTTTTGATTTAAACATGGCAAGCAGGGCTCGAAGGTTTTTCTTTTTGTACCAGCTTTTGTTTTAAACTTATTTTGTGTTTTCCTTGGGTGGTTTCATCAAAGCAATAAGCAAATATTTGGATTCATCAGACAGAATCTATAAATCATTTTTCTGCAGTATCCACAAAGAAATATTTGTTTTTTTTTTCTGTGAAAAAAGTTACGTAGCTGTTTTGGATCTTACTCTTACTTAATATGCAAGGTCCAGGGTAATTATTCAAGCTTATTTGAAAACAGGAGGTGTCTACTTAAATCATGCTATTGTCATCAGTTGAGCTTTATTCATTTTGGCAGTTGTGTTAGTGAAGTCGGTGATACTAATAATGACATAAAAATGCAAGCTTTCATCATCCTAATAATTTTTTTGGCTCAGACCATAAATTTGTTCAAAGTCATTTTGTTTCATTCCAATACAAATACTAAAAGTTGGTCTTCCCTCATCTTCCAATCCACTCCTGATACAAAAAAAAAGTCCAAAGTCAGTGTCTGAAAGGTTATGTTATTTCAAATTAATCTGTTAAATCTAATTCTCAAATTCATTTTGAAAAATTTCTTACTTGTTCAATTTATGTATGGAATATTCTTCCTCTATTTGCAAAATCTAAGGAAAAATGTTTGCTTTTTTTTAAAATAATTTCTTAATAAATTCTTCAATTCATAAAAACTTTAAATGGTAACTCTAGCCATTCAAACAGCCAAAACCGAATCCCACCAGAGAGACCCTTTACTCAGCCATCAGCCCTGCCCACGATTGACTCGTCCACCCCCACCCATCAGCACTACATATGCGACCGCCATGAGCCGCTGTTTTTCGGCTGATGCGATTTGGTTGCAGAGATAGTCACAGTCGCGTTGCTAAAGACGAACGCATATGTTGACATGATTCTACCAGGTGGAGAAGAGCTGTGTAGCGAGGACAAGGACAAGTCAGAGCATAACATTGAGACTGAGAAATGCGAAAGTGCTGCCAGACCTATTGAGAGACGGCTGGCTATGACGACGACGACGATAGCGATGATTTTCGGCATAAAACATTTATTGTTGTTGCAACGCTGCTGCTGTTAGTGCTGCTGCTCCGTTTTTTATTGTTTTTGTTTATAATTTATTTGATTTTGCATATAAATAAAAAATTAATAAAATAAATGTGTATACAACAACAAGGAGGAAAAAAATTAAGCAACAATAACAAGGAGGTGCAAATTAAGGTGCTTGTGGAGTAAACTCAAACAAAAAACCAACCACGACGAGTGTCGGTCGCAACAACGAAACCACTGCTGTGCAATGCAGCGCAACACCGGAAGACTTTGTACAAAATTTCGGTTATTTTTTGAGTGTAAACATTTAAGCAAATTATTTTATTTCTTAATTTTCTTTTTATAAAAGAGCAATTTTTTGCCAAAGAAATTATGTTATTTTTCATTATTAACTTTTTCCTTTTCTCTTCTATTACAGCATCGACTTCGCTGGAGTATGGCATAGAAATAAAAGGACACAACGTCAAAAAGTATAATGTAATAAGCCGAGAAAGGATATTTCCCTAGCGGAAATGCTAGACACATAAATGGCGATTACGGAAACGAGCAATAAAAAAATCAAGTGACGGTGAATTATTTTTGTCTTCCAAAAAGAATAAAATTTTGTGTTTGTGATTCAATAGGTTTTGCTTGATGTACTCCATTTTCTTTTAACATTTATTCATAATGTTGATTTTGTGGCAAATTGTATTTTACTTTGCTATTTGTCTATTGTAATGTCTAGTTTTGTAATGGACTTTTAATGAAAAATAGCACTTCTGGTTAGCTTGTTTCTTTAATTTCTTACCTTGTGGCTATCAAAGCGCTCCAGACAGCGCCGTATTAAGATTTTTTGGGGTCAGGGCCTACAACATTGAAAGGGGCCTCTTATAACTTAACATACAAAAGTTTTAAAATAGAAGAGAGCATTTGTTTTACTAAAGTATAAAATTATTATTTGGACATCAATATGATGTCCAAATAAAAAAAAAATTATTGTTTCCTTTGTTCGTAATGAGACACGGAGCTCTATTAAATAAAATATTGGAACACAGCTTTTCGCCTCAGAGCTAGAGATAGTTGTTTATTACTTTACATATTTGCAAATGTGAATTTTAATGTAATAAATGCCTTTTCTTATTTCAGAACAATGGATTTATTCAAACATACCCAACATGGAAAAATTCTGAGCAGTTTCATGAATCGTACATATGTGTGGAATCATGATGAAATATAAGAACTTTAATTAACCGATATATTGTGTGAGCCGTTTTTGACGGTGCTGAACATGATGGCATACTTCAGGTTTGACTCTAGTCGAGGGGAACTATCACTAATCGGAAAAAACACCTTATTGGGTGTTTTTCGAAAATCTAATTTTCAAGGACTTGTTTTGCGTGGTTTTTTAATATTATAAATATATATATATATATATATATATGTATATAAAGTATATGTCTCAGCGGCACAACTTTAAATCAGTATTCGTTTTCATGATATATTCCGTCTGAAATTAAAGAAAATGCAGTTTGAATCTGCTAACTTGCCTCTATATATGCAGAAGCGTGGCGTGCACATCGGCCGCCAGGGGTAAAGAAGTTATTTGCCCCCTCCTACCAAAAGAAAATTTTCACTATACCTTACCAACAAATAAAAGGTATTCATCAAAAACCCTAGCGAAATGAGTTATATATCACTTTAAATTTGAAAATCTCTCTTACTTTTGACTTTCAAAAACCCTAGCAAAATGAGATATATTTCACGAATATTTTGCCGCCACCCAAGCGTTGCGCCCGGGACGACCGCACCCTCGGCGACCGCTGGGTACATTATTGTACATAAGTAGGTGGTTTAGTTTTTGCACAACCAATTTTCCAGTTGGAAAATTCAAAAAAAAAAACAATAAAGTTTTACTCCTTGAACTGGATACATCCGTACTACAATTCACAAGTCAAAAACTTTTCCTCCAAATTCCTCAGTAAAAATAGAAAATAAATACTTTTTTCACATCCTCAGAGGGTGGATTTTTGGTGAAATTACTATCTCTAACCCCTATCAATATTCAAAATACCCCGTACACGTGCCTTTTAAGCATTTATTTTCGAAAAGCACCCAATAACGTCTGATTTCTCTCCACTAGCGCAAAACGAAAGCTGACCGCTCGGAAACGGCTAATTTACTTTAGAGCTAGAGCAGATTTTTGATGCATTTGCACACCGCTTTCACATAAATAATGCCATCAAACTAATTTCAATATTCTCTATCTTTCAGGCCGACATGCGATTCAAGAAAGTTATTGGCGGCGATGTGCTACATATGTCTTCATCACAGCTGTGACAAAAATATTTACTATGCCAATTTCGGTCCCACAAATAATGTTGCATTATTATTTATGGACCATTAACAGAAACCCGTAAATCCGAACTTGTGCTGGATTAGCGTTGCAAGAACGGCATTATGGGAGTCTGTCAATGTAAACAACATTGAGAGCCGATTCGAGAAATTAATGTAGTTTATGTTTAAACAATCGTACGATATATAGTTTGGAAATGGATTTTACAATGACCGAAAAGTGTTTCAAAAGCCAAACTCAAACAAACAATTAGGTAGTAAATATTTTAGCAATTATTCTCTGGCAAATTGAGGTAGTAGGTTGTATAGTAGTAATTCACACGCATTGCACTTACTATACAATATACTAGCTTTCTTTGCTTGACTTTGAGCAGCAAAATCCTAAAAGTTTCACGAATAATGGACAAAAATAGCTCACTCAAATGCATCAAAAGTGATAGTGTGATGTGTATGTTTTTTAAAGTAAGAAAATGTTTTTGTTCAGTGTGCAGTGTTGTTATTTTTGATTCAATGTGTTCAAGTTGAAGTATGTAGTTGAAAAATGTTTTGTTTATGTTTGTTTGGCTGATTCCCTGAGACCCTAACTTGTGACTTTACACATCAGTTTCACAAGTTTTGATCTCCGGTATTGGCCGCAAACTTTCATTGTTGTCTAAATTGTTAATATATTAAGTGTTGAATATTTAAGTCTTTGCATCTTCATTTCAAGAATAAGAACAATATTAAGTAGTGACATGCAATTTTTCTAAGCTTTCTCTATAATTTAATATTTAAAATTTTTTATTCATATATTGAATGTTAACATATAAATAGTGGTGTATTGAATTAACGAAAATATGTTTTTATGATTTTTAGATATAGCCTGGACTGTTTGTAGGTCTCTTATATTCTGATTTGATGCCATTGAATAGAGCGAATCATGAAATATGACCTATAACAATGGGAAATTGATGTAGGAGTACGATTTACTATCAAGCCAACCTAAGCAGCAATTTGATTGGAACTATAGTCCGTTATTAATCGGAAGACTTACTCTTGTCACTAAAGCAACAAGCTGAATGATAATGAAATAGGCTTATTTGTGATGTGTGAACATAACGATGGTATGTTATGCTAGTATAGAAAAGTATTAGATGGGGTCAAAAAGTATCAAATAGAATTGAGAAGTATCAAAAAAATCCAATAGTACTAATAATCGATTAATGTCGAATAATTTGGCAGAAGACGATAAGTTTCGTATCTGTAGAAAAATTATGAAAAAGTCGTTAGATGGCAAACAATGTCGAAAATATTTTTAAAAGACGGAATCCATGCTATTATATAAAGAGGTAAAGAGGATAATCCCTGGAACTACTGCTGTGATTCTAAAAATTATTTCACTAATAGAAATCTACACTATCCCTGAGTAAAATAGTTTTTATTTTATTTTGATAAAAGTATGAAGTGAAAAAATATATGCTTCAAACCCTTTATCTTCGTACCTGATAGCTATAGCCTTAAAATTTTGTGATAGGATGTTTAAAACGCTATATCTTCGCTCCTATGATAGCAAGAGCCTTAGAATTTGGTGTTAGAATGCATATGGTCTATGCTAAGCACCTCACAATGGAATTAGATGACGTATCGTGGCAACTTCCTAGCGATAAAAACAATTAAAACGGTATATCTGGTAACTTATGGTAGCAAGATTTTTAAATTTTGGAACAAGTGTGTATATTGTCTATTTTAGGAACTTCATGTAACGTGGACGCGAAAAGACAACGAGACGTGGAATCTTCCTTACAACAAAAACTACTCAAACGCTTTATCTTGGCATCTATATAAAACTTGATGCATGAATGTACATTGATTGTGCCAATCTATACGAAAAATGTTAACGGCATTGTGTATTGGGGCGCGGCACCCCCCATACAAGAAAAACACTTAAGTTGGCATTCTTCGTACTTATACCAAGTTGTGAAATTTGGTGCATGCACGCAATTGTCTGCAATAAGGACTGCATAAAATGTAAGCAAGATTGTGCAACAGGAAGTGAGCAGGCAACGCCGCGGGAACAGCTAGTATGCTATAAATATGAAAAATGTTGAAAAAGTCAAATATGTCGATAAATCGAGCAATGGCGATATATAACGACACATGATGAAGAAATCGAAAATTGTTTAAAAAGGTTGAATAAGTCGAGAACGTTAAAAGTTTTTGAAAAAGTTTGGTAAATTTTGAAAAAATTTAAGTGTTCGAAAATTCAGAGTGAAGAAAACGGATACTCGAAAAATGTTGACAAACGTCAAAAAATGTTTAAAAACGAATAATGGTGAAAAGGCCGAAAAATGCTAAAAGTATTAACAACTTAGATTCAGTCAATTCGTTCCAGCATGTATAGGTTTTCGCCCGTCATATAAATGTTATACTTTTTGTACCTTTCTTCTGTTTCTGTTGATGAACTCGGTAAGTCGCATTTCTTCATTGGATTATAGAAAGCTTCAAATTTAGCATCTTCAAACGTTGTTATATCATTAAGATAGCGGTAATATGTACTTTGAAGTACAGGAGACTCGCAGTGGAGATTCTGCAACGATTACTCTTCTACCTCATATTTGCAGCTCCTACAATATTCCTGTTGAGTCCAACCGAGCTTTCCAGTAAATTATCCAATTCCACAGGGTGCCCCTCTTAGAATGCAAATGATTCTATTGTTGAGCCGAAAGTATTCGTTATGCTTTTCTGCTTAAAAGTCGGCCAGAACGATTAAGGACCTAGATGCTAAATATCACTTCAAAATACTTAAGTTCATTTTCAGATGTTTAGTTCTGTGCAGAGTTCAAGTAGGGGGATACTTACATTCATCACTATGCCAATGATGGAATTTAGGTTTTGTGAAAATCTACTGGATCGTCATGGATACCAAACTATACTAAAATTTTCAAGAATAAAGAGTCATTCGATTCGAAAAATATTATTCCATATACGCCGATGTACTGAAAGTTCGTCCATTGCACCGAACCTGCTGAAGAATATTTTTCAAAACGCAAATGTATTTATTGAAAATAGTAAAAATGTACCGAAATGACAGACTTTACTTAGTCTTTCCGTAGGTAAACCATATAAGGAGGCGTTTCAGGTATAGAAAAGAACATAAAAGGATTCACCTGCGGTAGAAGTAACTTCATCCGTACGCGCAAATGCGACTTCATAGTCACATGTACCGCTGCAACACAACGTTGGATACGCGAAGTCAGCTGTTTTAGCCTTAATTTGAGAGTAGCTTAGCGTTTTTCATTATACTTTAATTCTAATTTGTAGACCGATGGAATTGGTAATAAATATATCAACTAACATTTGTAGTTTTGATTTATTTGCAGGAAAAGAACAAGGAGTCAGTGGCCAGCTTCAAACTATTTCTGATATGGACCAAAATCCATTTGAAAAATTCTTAAAAGTCGCTTTCATAAATTAAGAAGTTATCAATAAAACGAAGAAAATTTAAATAATTTATAGAAAACCAGAAAACACTTACCGATTGCGGCCTTGCGATTTGCACAATTGAAGGACCACTGCTAAAAATGAAATTTCCAAAACATTTTGGCAACACTGAGATATAACTGTGAATGGAATCATTGGCGCACTTAGGAAGCAACTGCAATGCCTTCCAGCGATAACTAATACACTAACACTATTTAAGGATTTTTAATAAATTATTTTTTATAAATAAAACAAACTATCGAAAAATTTTGAAAGAATTGAATTTAATTTAAGCACTTGTTGCATGTTTTGTAAGCAAATGAAACGATTTTTAACAAATCCACTTTTATTAACAACAAAAACAACTTAGCACTGCACTCACACTGGCTGCTCTGCCAACGGTACCGTTATAAATGCGATTTTGCACTATCACGTTAATTTCTTCAAATGTTTTATGGTTTTAACTCTCAAAACTTATAAACAAATAAATACTACCAGCTTTTATAATTGTCTTATTTATATTTTATTACAAAATATGCAAAATTGAACGGAGAAAATGAAACGCGCCCGTTGCAAATTAAATGATAACTAAAGCACGCAGTAGACTTGCCGACTTGTTTGCCGATTGGGTTAATCAACTAAAGTGTTGCTACGCACTATACGCATCAAATTGATGCACGTCAATTTTTATGTTGAAAAACGCTTATTGTTAATGCAAAAGCTGATCCGAATATTTATTTTATATAATATAATAGAGATTATGAGTTGAACAGCTTTGAGAAACTCGAATTTTATTTAGAGCTATTGGTAAAACCCTATTTTTGTGTGAATTTAGAATTGACTTCTTTTTTCAACCGATCCATAATATAAATCTTGCAAAATTTTGTCAATGGTATGGAAAAATAATAGCATTTCCAATTGATATTTTTCATTTCATAATGTAAAGTGGTTTGATGGAAATATGAGGAAACGTTTATAACGAAACAAAGTTACCTGATTCGAGAAATATAAACTATATATCTATAGCATATTTTCTTTTCAATTGTTAAGTTGATAAGAATGATCATTTATTTGGTATCGCTTAAAATATAACTCAATGGCAATTAGTACTTAAAAATTAATTTGGGCCGCTGCGACTATTTCATGAAAAGTGCATTGAATTTCCGATCATTTGCTTAAGCAATTGGTGCCTTATCTCAGCAATAACTCAAATATTATTAGCTTTCAAAACGGCATACATTACTATTTTATCTGCATAAGCCAAAGGTATAACATATTCCCAGAAAAATAATAACCAGGTGATGCCGATTCACACAATTTTGAGGGACAATTAAGGTTCGTTCCAGAGCTTTTTGAGCAAAATCCTGTTAAACTGTCAAACATGAGAGAATACGAAAATTGCGCTCTGTGAGAGAGGATAAATGTAGAAAGTACGGGAACGCACAAAACCGTTTCCTTAACCCAAGAACTCAGCGTCAAAAATTTTTCCATGTATTTGGAACAAAAGTTAAATTATCTAAGTACAGACAATAATTAAATATCTTAAATTAAATGTAGTTGAACAATTAATTGAGTTCTAAAAAACCCACAGAAAAAAATGGATAACAAAAATAGTCAAAATAAACTTAATGTTTACAATTCAGTTTGCACAATACAAAACAGCTGATAGTTTGACACTTTTCATGAGTTTACACGCAAAAAGTCTTCGGGTAAAAACCTGCAACTTCTTACCAAAAGAGAATATAAATAACTCTCTCCTTTTTGTTCTCACTTACATGTTTTTCGAGTACAGTAATGCAAATTGTACTAATGCATTATTAAACGCGAACGCAGCTTTTATTGTCATTGATTCAAAAAATCATGTGAATTTTAAGTTATTTAAATTTGATATTTTTTCCGACGTCAAGCGGTTGATGATAAGACTTCCAACTTTACTTAATACAATTATCAAGAACTTAGTCTACTAAAAGCTTTTCCAACTGTACGTACCAAGCTACTAGAAAATCTTAAGATTTATATTATTTTATTACGATTGTATTACTCAGCATTTCAAAAATCTACTGCATTTCTGGATAGTTCTCTATAAAAATGCGAATTTGCTATGCTATTAACCCCAAAACTTCTTATCATCCAGTTCATAGCCTAATCACAAATTCTTTCACAACTGATATCGATCAATTGTCCAAAATATTTGAAAAGGCGGGTTGGATATTTTTTCCGATAAAGAATGTTGTGACATATGATTAATAGAGCACTCATGGAACTAATTAGAAAACAAATTATGAACATAACCAAAGATGTTCTTGGTCTCACTAATGGTACGTGTTGGACTTATTCCCCCAAATCAAATGGAAATGAATTTTGAACGTAGTTGCTGAACACTTAATGGACAATTCATACAAAGTAAATGAATATGAATTACATATAAACAATTTTTTGATTTTATACAATAGAACCATTTATTTAAGTATAATTTTTAACAAACTAATTAGGTATTTATCTTCAATATTTTCAAGTAACATTTTGATTTTTGAGTTCCATTTATAGTTTATATAATTTGATATGATTGAAATTGAAGAAAGAGTATAACTCTGCAAAATACATATGGACTAAAATCATAAAGGTGAGAAACCTCGAAGCACAACGTTTGCTTGAAATAGTTTTTACTGAAGGAACTTAATAATTTACTTAATCAATAGTTAATCCAATTAATAATTATGATTTAAGTTCACGCACAATATGTAAAGAGTTCCAATTTATAACCGGTTTAGTGAAAAGTTTATAGGTAACTATTAATTAAAAAAAATAAACCTTTTGAACTCTGATTTTGTATTTATGATTTATCTACATAACTTATTATTTTTTTTTATTATAATTTATAAAGCAAAATAGGAGGACTGTGTTTTACTCAGTTTTTTTGTGGTACACTAGAAAAGAAGCAACGTTCACATTAGTTTAAGAATGTAGTTAAGGCAGTTGTGTAAACAATTAACTACTCGCGAGTCGCCACTACTTCTACCACTGATTCAGTTAGTATGTACACACATATATAAGGAAGATACGGATATTTATTTTTAAGACACGTGTTCTTATTGTTTCATCTTTGGGATAAAAGAAAATGAATTACATTAAGTCTCATTATCAATCATATCTTGTTTTATATAAGACAGGCATATCATGGACTATGAGGTATTAATATAAAAATTCAATTTATAGCTTCATAAGAAAAGTTCGTCGATTTTATAAAAAAGTAAGTTCTCCGATTCAAATTTCTCACTTCCATGAACTTAACCCACATTTTCTTATGCTGTATATGCAAAATCAGATTAAAAAAATACTCGAAATGTATGTAAAATTTCGAGGAAAGCTTAACCCTAAAGTTTGTTAGTAAATAACTTTTGTATTCCTCATTTCACTCTTTAATTAATTGTCATTCATTAATTTCTTATAATATATACTGTTCACGTATGTCTCATCTGTCATTTTGTTTGGATGTTTGTTCACTGATGCGTGCATTTATCCTTCGATTTCTTCTTTCGTTCTTCATTTGAATTTGAACGGCGTGTACCCTGTATTGGCATGTAAGGGGGCGTGGGGCTCGAATTTTGATCTAAATTATAGAAAGAGACAAAAAATAAATACAAGTGTTATATTGTTTTGAAAAATGGCTTTTCAAATACATATATACCAAATGAACCCGGCTTACTGTAGTTTATGCGTGGTGAAATATCATGGCCATTTAAAGAGTCATGTGATTCTAGCGAATAGTTTTCGGATCTGTATTGAAAGTAACATTTATTAAATTTCCATTTAAAATTAAAGTTCTTACAGCACTTACCTTGTCATCGAATTATTCTGCGATGGTGTCGTTGTTATGTGTCCACTTTCAGGTCCAAAATTCAGTGAGACTGGTCGCTGTCCCGGATGACAATTATCTACAGGCAAGGTGTAAATATCATCATCTCTACCGTTGTGTTCATGATGTTGACGATGCTGCAGTCGCGATAAACTGCTACCATTAATGCTACCCATATCGCTGCCGTTTTGTAAACGACGTTGTTGATTGATGACATCAATTGGATTTGAATAGGCCTCAACATCTAATAATTCTTCATGTACATTTACACTGCCTACTTGGGGTTCTGTATTATGTGTGCTACCCGATTTTGAATGCTTTGAAGATGACATACAATCTTGCGGTAATGGCAACAATGGACCACAATGTAATCCATTTGATGTGCTGGCACAGGATGTCGTCGTAGATTCCTTGTGTTGACTTTTTCGTAAGCGTGCCTTCTCTTTGGCACGTTTTGCTTTTGCCTTTTCCTGAAAGAAATTTGAGTACTAACAGTTTTGCATCATTCTGACAATGGGACAGAGGAAGACAAAATTCTTAGACGTTGTACCGTTACAACTAAAGAAGCGGAATTTACCTAAACAGCGATTGTTTTTAAGTAAATTAAGAGTATCAGATCAAAAGTCAGTATCTATACCTGAACGAGTAGCAGAACCTATACCAGTATTAGCACCAGTACCGTCATTGGTTATCAGAGCCTCTGTCAGCCCGGATACCAGATAGTGCACAAGTTCAAGTATGAGTACCATTACCAGGGTACTATCAGCATCAGAAGCAGTAGTTACAATATAACTGCCAGTACCAACAAAAATATAGGCATACATATATTTATAAAGCTATACTTAGCGCCCATGACATATTAATATTTTTGGGCTGTTTAAATTCTGCTTTTATATGAATTGTTCTGACCAATGATCGATTTGCTAGGTTCACAAAAATATCTATAAAGAGTTATCTCTCAAGAGCCTCGGATGAAGGAAAATTTGTTGTATTTGAATTGGAATTGGCATTACTACTGATAATAGTATTGAAATTGATAGTGATATCGGTAATGTCAGACTGATTACTAAACTAAGCAAAATTATTTGGCTCAGCAGGCTTGCTGCTTTTAGTGCACTTATCACTCCTACGCAGCTATTCTTTCGCAGTAATGTTACTGAACATATAAGATGCTACAGCAAAAGTGTAGCAAAAAGCTGTTCCAGACGTCATTGCATGGCTATAATACTGTTAACATACCCTGTCTTGCAGCATTTTTGCCAGTTCTTTGTCTTGCGCCTCAATGGCTAACAAGCGATCACGTTCTTCCTGTGTAAGACCATCGTTGGCTTCCATTTCCTGTAGACGGCGAGCTAACAACTAGAAGAAAAAATTATGAATCAATCTCTTAAAACAATAAGTCACATAAAACCAACCTCATCCTTCTGCTCCTGTTTGATTTTCTTGCTCATCTCTTTGATTTCTTCAATAGGTAAACCAATCTCACGCAAGCTCGCATAGTCACATGGATCCACATAGACATCAATATCATCAGCATGTTGTTGCATATGACGTTCAGCAGCAGCTGTTGCCATTGACAAGGCTGCATCATTGCCCACTAACTGATCGTATTTCTCTGGTGAAAGTTTCTGAAATTTATGATCGGCTCTAAGCAAATTCTCATTAGAGGGTGAGAGAATTTTATTGAATACATTATTCGAGGTGTTGTGTGCCTGTTGTTGTTGGATTAATGGTGATTGTTTAGTTTTTGTTGTTGGTGTTGTTATAGTGTTAGGATTTTGTGCTTCAGGGAAATCAGGTGATATATCATAACGCCTTATGCTATCAACAACATCCGAGTATTCAATAAATTCATCCACAAGTGGATGGGAACTTTGTTGCTGCTGAGGAATTGGGGGTGTATTAGGTGGTACTAGGGATGTTGGTGACATTGGTGATTGATGTGGTGAATTAAATGAATTTAATGCTATTGGTGAATTGGGTGTAGAATGATTTTCAAATACATTGCGATGCCCTGGTGATGATGAAGATGTAGCTGATGAGGAATTCGATGTTGCTGAAAGTTGATGACGATGATGATGTTGATGCATGATTTGTGGTTGCTGATGCTGATGCTGCGGATATGCTTGTAAATGCGTCGGAAAATTGTCATTGGTTAGAGCGGGTGGAACACGTCGTATTTTATTTGTTCGCTCCACAAATTTATTAAATGTTTGTTGTTGATGTGGTGATATTGCTGTCGGCAATTCATCACTCACCACTATTTGTCCGGCTGCATGGTGCGTTGAGTTATTGAAGCCATTTGTGTTATGGTGATTATGAAAATGTTGCTGCTGCTGTTGTGGCTGTTGCTTATAATGTTGCCTATAGTTGGCAGCTGTAGAAGTTGTTGGCTGTTCATTTGCGCTTTGTTGTAAGATGCCACCTTTGGCAGGACGAGGTGGAGGTTTGGATTTGTCACGTGATGCAGGTGGTGGCGGAGGCGGTAGATTAACATAAATTTCCTAGATTAAAATCAAAAAAGAAAATGGTGGTGAATGGTAAGTTGCACCGTAGATGTAACGTACAATAAAAACAGTTGGGACCGTCTTTATGAGTAAAAGTTGATCTTCTTTTATTTTACTAACCTGCATTTGTTGCGCAATGATTTCGCTCTCTTGAAACTCTCTCTGCTGTTGCTCTTGTAGATCTCTTTCTAATTTTTCAGCAATTTCTTTGGCAACGCGTTTGTCATACTCTTCCCTAGATAGTTAAGTGTTATTATATATTTCTTATATAATATTTTTCAATTAAATTGATGCTTACTGCTCGCTCAGTCTTCTGCGATAGACTTCGGTTTGTTTTTCAGCATTTTCTTTTTCTTTGATTTGCTCGTGCAACGCTGTCGGAAAGTCTTCGCGTACTACGGCATTTCGAAAGCGATTTCCTTTGTAGAAATCAGTGACTGAAATAAAAAATTTAAATTAATCGGTGTCACGAACTTTTTACTAAGTTTTATATATATAGTAAAATACTAACTTTCTTCAGATTGTAGTTTGTAGGCGAGTGCACCATCTTCTCTGACTAACCACTCTTTGCAAACTGAAAAATAAAATAAAAAGAGAAAATTTAGTTGAAAGGATATATTGATGAGAACTCATTAAAAATCTACTTAAGTATTTTTAAAAACAAAATATATCTGTACAGCGTTAGACCCATATATAAGCTAAAGTTATAATACCTTGTGAACACATATCAAAAATTACTAAATCACAGAACAATTAGCAATTATAATTCTCATCAAGTAGATATTTAAATATTCCAAACGCAACAGGCAATGAGGAATTTTATCTTACATTATACCTGAGTGTCATGAAACCCAGATTATTGACGGATTATTAAATCGTTCGACGGAATTAAGTTTTGAATTTCCAAACCTCTTTTTCTTATGAAATTAGTGCGCTTATCAGAGTCTTAAGATCTGCCTAGCTATCATAACAGACCAGCAGTGCATCTAGTATTTGGTCAAGTTTAGAAGTACATATATATATATGTATACATATTATCTATACTACTAAATAATTCGAATACTTTTGACCATTATTAAATTCAGTCTTTTGAGGGATTTGAATCGAAACATCCCGTAGATCAACTAATTTGACAGCCATATATATTAAACTTTTACCGATATGTTCCGTATAACCGAAGAGAATTTTTTATACAGAATTTATTTTATTTTCCCAGTGTGACCTAGTTTAAGTATATCATCTTAGCTAAAGTTTTTATGAGCACAGATCTGAGTTATGGGGAGTTTAAGATATATGAAGAATCAAGTTAAAAAATTTCTCAACTTTTTTTTAAAGTTTTCGACATTTTCAACATTTTTCGAATAGTCTACGATAAAATAATTAAATTCTCATATTGAAAACTTTTGTTATAAGAATTCATTAAAAATTTTATTTTGTTGACCATGCGAAACAAATTTCTTCCTGCAAACAGCACTTACTTGTCATAACTTATGCCGTTTTACGTTACATAACTTGCAGCACTTTAAAAAAAATACCTATAACAAAAATACAGTTATTATTTAGATGAATAAAAACCGACCAATATGCCATTCAGTGCTTAATTAAACAATCAACATAATGAACTATAGAAACACAGCGGAGACGTAAGTTGAAGCATTGAAACAAGACCCAATACGAGCACAAATCAGAACCCATGGTGGATAAAATGCAATCAATATAATATGCTGTAAACAAATAATAAGCGAATCAATCAAATAAATTAAAAATTCCGATCACACACAGGCAGGCAGGCAGGCAGTACACATTTCTCAAGTGCCCATTAAAATAAAAATCAAAATATAAACAAATGATAAAAAATATACAGAAATCAAATATTAAATTTCAAACGAAAGAAAATAAAAAGAACATGAGAGGGTCCTCAACTTTGGTTGAAAAACAAAAAAACCTCGACGGCAAGGCAAAGAAGTCAATTAAAGCCTACTAAATGCCACTGACAAATATTGACAACACGACTGCATACAGGAAAACTGAACACATATTTGGTATACTTACAATTATTATATGGATTGTGCATTATCTTCCAGACACGCACGCCACCCAGTAGAGTGTATATACCGAAAGAGAGAAAAAGAAGATTGGAGTGCGATCGTTTCAGAACAATGCACTTGATCGATACTCAACACTTTGGCTGATTCATTTCCTGTGGAGCATGAAAATGTAATTGGACTTGAGAAATGTGTAGGAAGTGCACATTGTGCTATTCGAAGCTACTTTTTCCGTACATCTTTAATCGATCTTTGGCGTTTGATATTCTCTACACGATGATCATTTCGTGAAAATAAATAGAGCGTTGTTTCAAATGTACTCAATTGCTGCCTGTGAATTCGTGTCAAGTGAGTTGTTCTTTTTTTTATTAGAAACGTTCCAATCCATGTTTTTTTTTTGTACTTTTAACAGTGTTGCAAGGTTTTTTCTTAAGTTACCAACGTACTCTAACAAATCTCTACCATTTTTATAGAAGCTGACTAAAAGATTATGAATTACTGATATCTAATGTCTGGACATTGAGATTTGAAGCTCAGAAAGTTTAGGAGGTACGTGAAATTTTATCACTCTATAAATAAAAACATTTCACGTACTGTGTTCTAAAGAACAGTTTTAATGTGATTTTTATACACTGAAAAAATTTATGTCAAAAAAAATTTTTCGAAACTTTTTAAAATCAAAACAATAGGTATGCAATAACCTTTTTTAATACAAATAAGTAGTTAAAAAAAAAAGAATATTAAAATCAGTTCAGTATATTTTGCGCCAAAGCGTTACAAAGTATTTTCATGTACATAACTATTTGATATAAATAGTACAGATTAAAATAAAAATTTAAAAGCAAACCAAAAATTTTTTTTTATGGTTTGAAGACATAGTTTGGAGGTATCGATTATTTGATTTCTAACTTTCTGTATGAAATGTCCAGAATTCTACTGTTGCAATGAAAACATTATGCATGGCAACACTGATTTTTTCAAAAACCTAGAAAAGGTTGTTGCATGTCATTTATCATTAGTGTTATGTGCGTTTTTGTTTTAATTCTTTTAGACTTTTCTTGTTTGTCTTTTTTTAAATTACATGTGATTTTTTATTGCATTTTTAACTGATCGTTAACTGCATTTTTAAATCGGTTGCATCAAAAAGTTCCTCTCACATGTATTTTCTTTTGCCTTGAGGATGAGTAATCAGCAAACGTCTGTCAGCAGCGATTTTATGGAGCAAAGTTCATGTTCTAATGAAGTTTAACAGAGTTGACTTTTGCCAGTCGCTTGCTTCTTAAGTGTTAGCTTTAATTTGTTGACTTAAGTTAATTTAAATTCAGCAAAAGCCATTTCAATTGTTGAAATATAAATTCGAATATAACAATCAAGAGCTAATTACTAATCATTGTTATGAATATGCCAATTAATAGTTTTTGTTATTTTTGTATTGGTAAAAATTTTAACATCAGCAATTTAGTTTTCAATGTAGATATCAGATACTCTGATATCTACAGTCAGTGCTTAATTTAAATATACTTCTTACAAACCTAATGACTAATGGTTTAAAAATGCAATGACCCATGAAGTATAAGTATAAAATAATATAAATAATATTTTCAAAGAAATAGGTTAAGCCTTAAGGAATTCGACACGACGCAAATACTTTTTTACTGAAACATCAAGCAGCTGCTGCTGTTTTAACCCAACTTGTTTTGACCACTAGTCAGTGATCAGGAAAGTGAACACAAGCATTGGGGGTAACTGCTTCGGAATGTTGCGTATCGTAATCGAGAGAATTTTTTAGATTCTTTTTTATTGACATTTAAGGTAAAAACATCAACAGGAATAAAATGTGTCTTGCCAGCTAGGAATAACATTAACGGTGACTAACGTTAGACCCTCAAATGCACTGGTTTATAAGGTGTTCCTATATCAAAGTTTTATATTTTTTATTCACTTAGAAGCATCATTCGATGTTATTTTGAAGTTTTTGTTTCCAGTTGCTTAAACGCACCTTTTCCGCCCCCCACTTTCCGCAACAAATTTCAGTACATTTTGTTTGAATAACTGTCTTATTAGGATTTAACGACTTTGCTATTCGTCAAAGATGATACGCTCACTTGACTCCAAACAATAACATTACGTTCGGGCAGTCCTGTAGCCCAGTGTTTAGAATATTGTCATAGTACGCAAGTGGCTGCGGTTTGAATAACACAGCAGCTGCCAAATGAAGAATTTGTTTATATACAGCTCCTTCCTTTCCAAGTCACAGGAAATGTTTCAAGGCTATAATTTTCCCTAAAAAAATTTTCTCAACTATCGGCTTTCGAATCCAGCACAATAAAATAGCGGTGACAAACATCCTAGGCCAATTTCTGTTATGGGATTTTTATTTTTAAGGACTCCATTTTTAGTTACTAAGTGACAGTAAAATTATAAGAATCAGACCTCTTCTCAAAAGATTTTATGCACTAAATGCTGCAAGTCATTTCTACTGGAATGTATTATCACAAGTTCCTCAAATTACAAACATGGCGCAGCCGCCTTTGATGGTCAAAGAGTTCAATGCTGTGTGCCACAGTCAGCAACCACAACAGAAGAGACGACGCATGTGACTATCTCGCTGTGGTTCAAATGCTGATGATGACAATGCAACATCAACAAAAACCGGTTGATCATAGAGCAACAGCCTTGACTCAGGTTTTTCCACTTTCGTTGTGTTTCTTCAAGTGTTGTTTGCTCGATGATAGTAATGATTGTTTAACATGATTCACTAAGGCCTGTTTAGAGCAATAGGATACTTACTTCCCGTTTTTATATTTTTAAAATAAATTTTTTTACCATATACATATATGAAAATTCAAGCAACGTATTTATTTATTTGAACACAAAAAATATCGCTTTTGATTGCACCTGAGCTTTAAATAATCAAGTTGCTATTGTTGCTCAAAAGTATGCTATAACAAACATCATCAATTGTTCACAATGATTAGCTGACAAAAACTGGGCGTGAACTAAATAACAATTCACTTTTTCTGAACCAATTAAATGAGAGTTACAATTTCTTCTATTATCCATTGTTATAAGAGGCTAAAAATTTGGTTTAAATAAAGAAAATCTAAAAAAAGTCTCATACCGGCCTAACTGCATTGTACTAAAACATCATCATGATGTTTTTCTCAACTTACACGCACCTTCGCTTCAAGTGTTGA
Organism: Meiosimyza decipiens; assembly: GCA_963680825.1. Lineage (NCBI taxonomy): Eukaryota > Metazoa > Arthropoda > Insecta > Diptera > Lauxaniidae > Meiosimyza > Meiosimyza decipiens. Next base: position 77,151,012 of record OY804260.1, read on the forward strand.
GTGTGAAAATTTTGTGAAAAATTTAATCGATGTTGCAAATTCGACATTCACGCTTCATTCGCTGCATGCAGTTGCTACTTTTGAATGAAAAACTTTAGTGTTGCACGTACTCAAACTATGAATGACAGCCAGCACCAAGTGACATATTCAGCGAAGAAGCCATATTTGATGGTTAGTTATGCTAAAAATTTTTAAGTCTTCTTTGTTTCAATTCAATTTTATACAGATAATTTTATTTTATGGATTTTGTGTTTATTTAAAATACGAGTAACCCATGTAAAATCGAAATTATCATCATTTCCGCCATAGTGCATTGATTTCATTGTTGCTGGTTTTTCATGTGCAAAAAAAAAAGAACACTGCAAACAAAACGAGCAACAAGAATTTCCTGGTTATTGTATTGTTGCCATTGTATGTGTGCAACAACATAAATATGTTCTTGTTGTTGTTGTTGTTGTTGTTGTTGTTTAATGTTGCTACTAGTTATGGGTTTGATGCAACTTAACCTGTTGTGTACAATGTTTGGTTTCTATCATATACATTTTTTATATCATGATTTATCACGAAATAAATATCTTCTGCGTGTAAGACACTTAAAGAAATGTTCAAAGGACGTAGAGTGATAGCTCTGGGGCAAGCACCTTTCAAATTTAAATTTTATTATAACGTACATATGAGCTGTGCTATAAGTCTGATACGAATCTCCTGAAAATACGTAATGATTTGACAATGATTTTTACAAAATTATTAAATTTTCATCAACTGAGCGAGATTGCTTTCCCCAACGTGACATAAAGAAGGAGCCCTGTATTTTGATCATTATTTTTTTTTCGTTTTACTAAAATAAATATATATGCCGTACTCATGGAACTTCTCACCTCCTTGAAAAATAAACTTATCGAAGCAGTTAGCAGACGATAATATTTCTAAGCAAAAAATATATAATTAAAAATTAATTTACAATATTCGATAAAAAAATGTTAAAATTTTCCAACTCATTTCACTCAAAAACGATTTTTTTTAGATTCATGAGTCTGACCCAACGATGTGTCCGTGCATTGTCGTTGGTGAGAAATGTGTTAACATTGAGGTTGTAATGTTTCCTTTCGCCTTGCTTTTCCATATGTTTAATAGAAAAAAACCTGGTTGTCAGGTTTTTATGTTATGTATGTTGCAATTGTTGTTATAGTTGGATATTTGCAGCATTGGAATTTATGCAATTTTCTTTTCACTTTTCATTTGCTCGTTGTTTTACTCTTTGTTTTTTGTATTTATTTTTTTTCTTTAATCTATTTCAGTGATTTTCGTGAGAATCTTTTGTGACTTGGATGGCTAGGAAGAAATCGCAATTGTAACAAATTGCATTGAATTTTGTAATTATAATTCAAGTCACAGTACAAAACAAGGAAACAATAACAACAACAAAACAGCAAAAGAAACAGTTTAGCTTATAATGCGCACATAACAGTCAAGAGACTTAACTTGGTAATGGTTTTTGCAAGAAAAGTTATGATAAAAATTTCCGTAAATGTCAGAAATTAAACGTTTGATTACAATAAGAGGAATAAAACAGAAATTTTTGTATTTTGGAACCGAAAATAACATAAGCTTACATTTCTATTTGATTTTATTTGAATTTTAAACTCAATTGTAAGGTTCAAAAAAAATATATTAAGAATCTCTAACACAGAGTGCAAATACTTACGAAAATTTTCAGTAAAATTTTGCCCTATAAACGTGCCCCAAAAACATTTTTCGAAGATCAAAATTTTTTGACTTTTTCAACATTTTTTTAAGTGGAAGTGTTTTTTGACCCAATATATTGAAATAAAAATTTATTCTATTAGATTGGGGAAGCGCAAAAAAAAGTTTTAAATAACTCAAATGCAGCCTTTTAGCCACGTTTATGGAAAAAGGCAATTTTTGAACATGACTAGGAGCATCTTTCTAAATGGCAGATTTATGCAGAAAGCTCGAAAAATTTTTTTTAGTCCTAACAGAAGCGTTTAGACAGACTTCATTTACTTTAAAAATTTATTGTATCAATCGATAAGGAAAAGCCGAAAATATTTTTGGATATGACCAAGGTAGTGACAGCATTTGAACATTTTGCAAATGTTCGGAGTCGGAATTTGATTTTTTTTATGAGATCTGGGTACTATTTGATGTTTCAATCAAATGGTTATGCAAGAAAAACTATGCTGGTTACAACGTTTATCTAATTTTTCAAAATATATCGACTTTTTAACCTATGTTTGAATGTTTTGATACTTGTTCAAAAATTTCCCAGACTAACATAATGAAACATCATTACGTTCACACATTACGCCGCATATGTCCACACTTTTTTAAAATATCAACAAATCCACTATAATTTAAATTGGTAAATAAATTATAGTTTACTAACAAAACATTAATAAAAAAAAATTCAAATTAAAGGCAAACATAAATTATTATAATGATGCAGCCATTAAAAAAAATTCCAGTATAATAAATTCATTGTTATAAAAATAACCCATTTCCTGAGATGAACATATGTGTCTATGTAACACTTGGCTATAACTTTGGTCAAACTAAGAAAGGCAACAAAAAGAAAACAGGTTAAAATAATGAGTTAAGAATGAGAACGAGCAAACAAAAGTAATAGAAAATAAACAAATGAACAGAAAAATGTTTATTTTCTCGGTCTTTATAAAAGTTGTGATTAACATTTTTGAGCTCAACCTAACAATACACAAGGGTAAGTTACTGATTTTATGCTGTGCTGAACATTTTCTTATTATCTTTTTTAAAACTTTTTTTCAAAAAAAAAAAACTCTGCGCTCATAAAAAAGCAAAAGTAAACAAAATTTTTTATGTCCGAGTGCTAGAGAGCTTAAAAGAAACCGCACAAAAAAATGCTATAAAATAAATAACAAGAAGCAAAAAATGCAAGAAGTCACCCAAGTCAGCGAAAAACTATGGACAAAGTAATTGATTAATTTGCAGTAGAACGAAGAAAAAAGTGTTACAAAAATTAATGAGAAAAATGCTTGGTGAGACTACCAGTCAGTCAAACTCGATAATTGAAATTTGTTAAATATTCAAGATAAGTAAGAGCTAGCGATCGCCAGGCTGATGTCATTTCAACATCGTTGATATTTTTTTGTGATGTGATGTGGTATATTTACTACGTACATAATCTTTGTAAGTTTCTGCTTACGGACAGACGTCTCATAAGAGCGGACAGTTAAGTGATATTCAGAGGGACACAATTTTTTTAAACTTGGATTTTTTTTAAGGTAGACTGAAGATTTTTGATGTAAATTGAAACATTAGAAAGAGAGCGAGAAAATTTTTATATTCCGTTATATTTCTTTCATAAATATTCCACTGTATACACTCACTTTAGATGCTTGTAAAATAAAATAAGGTGAACGAAAATGAATGAAATTTTCAGAGATGATACTCCTGAATGTTCTGAAAATTTTGAGCCTTAAAAGGATGAAATCAATTCAAATTTTATTCTCTCGTTTTCATTCTCAATGTTTCAATTTACATTGCAAATCATAAATCTTAACTTTAAATGCTTGTAAGATCAAATAGAGTAAAAAAACATGGATAAAATTATCAGAGATGATACTCCTGTATATTCTAAAAATTTTGAGCCTATAAAAGCTGAAATCGGTGATGGAGTATTTGGGAAATTGATGTTTTTTGAAAAAGTAAATTTTTTTATCTTTTACCACATAGAAACCGTTCAGGCCTTAATTTATTCAGATTTGCAGTTTTTTGCCATCTACTAGTACACATCTACCTAAAAATAATATAAAAGCTAGTTTAAATTGTGTTCGTTTGTTTATATTCATCAATGAATTTTTTTGTTTTACTTACGAGTTTTTTATAACACAATTTGAAACTTTTTTTTAAGCAATAATATTGGTTAAAAAAATTTTATCTAATTTTTTTATATCTTCTACATGATAGACCAATCACTGAAAAAAGTTTCAGCCTAACTAGATAACATGAGGGTAATGATAGGCCCATTATAGATGGAATGACCCATATGTAGAGTGAGTTTACCAAACTTTAGCGGTTTGATTTCGTTAATTATGTAAGCCAATTGTAAGCTTTATAGAAGTGAGTTTCGTTACGACAATCTATTTGATAAATGGTGAATGGTGAACATTTTGGGAGGCACTGATATTGATATAGCTAGAGTTTCTATGCCTCATTACATAATGCCAGCAATTAAGGATTAAACTTATGATTCCAGAGCAGATTTTTCTCTTCTGAGGAGCAAAAAAATGAAGTTTTTATGGGTCTGTATTGACAGTCTCATTGTCTAATCTTAGTTCGGAGATTTGAGGGAAAAAGACTTGCGACTTCCTCAGAAAGCTTCATGGTCTAAAGTGAAAGTCATTGAATACAATATAAAATTATATCCACTGATCATTTTTTCTTATCGCTAGCTAGACTGCAAGAAACTTTTTGAGAGCCAAATCACTTAAAAAGCTTGAACTTCACACTCGCTTGAACTGTTATGATGAAATATCTAGGTTTATTACAATCAGTAAAATATTTAGTATGAATACAAATTTTCCTCAGATTTTTGGAGTATTTAAACCATAAAACTGCGTCACTTAATCACTGTTTCTCAACACTGAATCAGAAACGATATTTTAAGGAGACTTTGCAAATTCAAAAACTCATTACGAGGAAAAATCAGATTCTATTCTCTTCCGTGAAATTATATATTTTGACTCAAATTTTGTGTGGACTCTGATTTTTCAGCAGAAAGAAAACTTTTAATGAGATTGTAAAGTCTTCTCTGGTAGAACGGTATCACCAAAAAAGAAGAAAAATTGTTTTGTATTTCATTTCTAATGAACGCTATATTTCATCTTCATAAGTGAAGTAACATAGATCAGAAATCAGACCACAAAATTAAGATCATTTCGAAAGAGATTTAATTTTATTTAAAGCTGTAAACACTGACTCATACAAATAAAAGAGGGGAACTAGTTCGAAAAAATAAAACAAAACAGACTGACAACTTAACTGTCAGTCAATTTGGTCGACTGACTGTCAGTCAAATGTCAGCCGCACTTTCATTGCTAACAGATGCTGTTTGTTGCAACCGCAGCAGCAGCAGCAACAAAAATAACACAACCAGCAGAAGTTGTCGAATGCAGTTGAAGTATCCGCACGCTTGCTTTGGAGCCAATCATGCATTTGCTGCTGCTGCAACAGTAAGTGCAACAGCAGCACTAGTTGCATGCTACGAAAACATGCTGCTGCATTAATTTTAAAGTAGCTACGCCTTGTTTTTTAGAAAATTAAAACTGAAAAACATTATTATGCATTTTATAAAAATAGATTTTACACTTTTTTATGCTTCTGAGATGTTGGCAGCGAGTGAGCAACTGAATGTTGTGTGGTGTGTGCTGCACTTGCAGTTTTATGCAAATTTTTGTTGAAACAAAAAACATTTTAATCGCATTTTAAACGGAGTGAATGTCTTCTGGGCGGATTTTGGTATTGTTTTGTTGTTGCCATTAAATGGAAAGCCACACAGTTACTTTGGTCGTTTCATTTTTCTCAGTCATTTTTATTTTTTCTTCGTGTTGTTAGCTTGGTATCTTTGAAATTAATTTTTTCTTTTAATTTTTAAGATACCAAATTATATTGTCTTGTTGCCGCCTCATAGAAGAAGATGCTTTCATGTTAATTTGAGATACAGTTTTTTTCTTTGTTGAAATTTTAGTATTTTTTCATGCGGCGAAATTTTATTTGTAAATACATTATAACTCTTCAGTCTGTCTGTCTTTTTTTGTATCATGTGAAAGTTTTCTCTTTTTGAATTTTTACAGAAATCTTTTGTCTTCATTTTTCTTACTTCATTGAACTTCTTTTGGTTTGTAGCTTGCAGATACGATTTATATTTAATGAAGCATAGCTACGTAATATTTTATTTTTCAAATGAATTTTAATTGTTAATAATTAAATGTTATGAAATTTGTTTTAAAATTGAAGAATTATGAATTTAAATATGGGGAAATATTTTGAAATGCAATTATCTGTCTTTGGAGCAGTCGATAAATCGTTTTGGAAACCTTATAGCTATTGAAGCATATATATACATATTCATATCAATACATTATAGCCTTATTAGTCCAGTTTTTAGTTACTTTGTACAAGGATTTGAACCCCGACCATTCCATGAATTATATTTGAAGAGCCGCTCTTAACACTTGAGCCATGACAAACAAAAAATCAATCTTTATATCATTTTGAAGTAAAAATTGAAACAATCATATTCTAAAAATGTTTTCATTCAAATGTCCGCCTCTATTCTTCTTACAAAGACGAATACGATGAGTACAATTTACCATAACTTTATTCAATATATCAGGACTTATTTCACGACTTTGACGTTCAATATTCAATTTAAATACTTTCAATGGCATAGACTAATAACTTGAAATAACCCCACAAGCAGAAGTCCAAAGGTGTTAGCTCACAACTTCTTGGAGGCCATTCGACATCTGCATTGCATGAGATTATTGACCTTCGGAGCTTTTAACGCAATAAGTATGGGTTGTATGGCACGTAGCGCCATCTTGTTAAAACCAAAAGTTTCGGAAATCAATATCTTCCAACTCAGTTCATAAAAAATGCATTACCTTTGACTTCAACAGCAGCTCCTTTCTCATTTGCGAACAAATTAGGGCCAATGATTACATCGTTTCACAACTTAAAACTTTTGCAGAATGTAAAGGTTCCTCGTTAAGAATTTGTGGATTGTATTGAGAGCAGTAATGACAATTTAAATTATTAACCGATCCAAAAAAAGATGATTTTTTTGGCAAAGTTCAAATAATTTTCAAATTGTTCCCAAGTTTCAACATAAAATATGAAAGCATTGTCTTAATTTTATTTAGACCCCATTCTATTAGGCAAAGTTTCCCTACACTCTTGGAGCAACTCCTGTAACTAAATATTTCATTACGAATACATCATTCAGAATTATTTCCAAATAAAATATTTCTTGATATAAAAACATTTTTCATGTAACTTTGACTCAAATAATGTTCCTATTGCAGTCAAAAGCACAATAAATTTTATTTGTTCTCAAAAAAAAAAAATACTTTTGCCAGCTTTGCAAATAGAAAAATAAAAAGTAAAGCTACGATAAGAATAAATCTATCAATACGTTTCAAGTGCAGTCTAAAAGAACCACAGCCCATGCACGTAGTAAAACTCTGAAACCTGAACATGTGACAGCATAATAATGAGTTCCAGACTAATAATGAAGTGTAAATAAAAATCGTAACGTGCTGATTTATCACAAATGTCAACAAACCAAATAGGGGGCCGGGTAGACTCTACTAACGAAGTAGTTTGCCAGAGAGCACGAATCACGCACTCATATGATATTGTTAAAGTTCTACAGAGTTTTGAAACTCGAAAAAAATAATGAAGTAGAAATTATCAAAATTATGTGTGAAGAAGGGAAGAATGCAAAATTGGCGTGTGTGAGGAGTGCTAAAGTTACGCTTTGTGCTGACAACGAGTGTTAAAAAAATATCCGTTAACCATTTTTTTTTCCGGGTTCACGCAACAAAGCATTTCATTTTGGCTGAAAATCTGGGTCAATTGGTTGCCGGTGACAAAATGACATATGAAGGCGACGGTTAGTAAAAAAAAAAAAACAAGAAAAATACCAAGAACGGAACGAATAACAAGGCAAGAGCACAAACACAGCGGGGCAAATGAATTTGTGATTCATCATTAAGCTACAAAAGTATGTGGTGTATCAAGTAAAGAATTCTCTTTTTTGTAAACTTAGAAATTTTAGATTCTGCAATAAATGACTTTGTAGGGTTTCAAAAATTTCGTTGAACTTTCAGATTTATAATGCCGAGTGGGAAAATTTCAAAACTCAAAATGGCAAGCAAAATAGTGCCCGCGATAATTATAAATATATTGACCTGAACCGATTCTCCGAGAGTCGTTGCGAAAATAGTCCACAAACACAAAATCTCAACTTAAGATTTTTAGAATACTATTGAAGTGGTTGCCACAGAGAACTAACAAGTATCGTATGCAAATAAAAAAATGAGCTTGGTCAGAGACAAAATGATGTATCTCCGACAAACCCTTAATTTCCTCTATAGCCCAGTACAATCAGGAAATGTCTGCAGAACAATTTTGGGAAAGCTGAATTTTTACATGGACCTTCGAATTCATAATTAACGTGTAAAGTCTTCATCGATATCACGTACGCCAAAAAGTTATAAAAAATATCGGTCATTTACAAATATCTCGTAAACTATTAGTTTTAAGACAATTTTAGCAAAATAAAATATGTTCTTTGTACAAAATATCCGTAGCACCAATAGTTCTCAGATATACGGCTGAGAAAAATTGGCGTAAGTCGCGTACGGAAAGATTCCTGGCTGAATGACTTCTACATTTTACCAAAAGTAATTGCATAGCATTGGCGTAACTGGAGATTTATCCAGAGAGCTTAGCTCCTCAAAGACATTTCATATAATGACTAATTATTTTGGGGACTTATCCCACCCAAGCTGCGACAATGTCGGTTATCATACGACTTTAACGCTCACCATTGACTGCTGTGGTTTAATCTTAATCGTTTCCAAGAAGAAAGGACAAATGATGCCACCTAGTATTATACGCGGCAAGCTACTCGTAAGACTTGCTTGGTATATAATGACCTCTATGGAATCAAATCAGAACTTCATTCGCCAATTTATTTTACTAATGTAACCAGAGAGATGAAAATGTCCCTGACCGGGAGGAGCATACCACACACAGCATTTGAATTGATTAAAGTTGATCAATTGGATCACAGAAGAATTACCTGTGAAACAATCTACACTAAATTTATGTATTGCAACTTTTTCCAAAAATTTTAGTAACGTCAGGTAATGGAACAAATTTATTAAAGCAAAAGAAAGTTACCATTTTCATATTAAAAATTACATGCATCACTAAGGCCTCTCCTTGATTTTCTATCTAGGCCAATTTCATTTTCATTAATATGCTCTTTAGGCATTATTTCACTTTTATTTTGGTCTGATTGGTTTTGGACATTTTCGCCTACGGTTATTATTTTTATAATGAAAATATTTGAAAATTCCAAAGTTTCGATTAGGGCAAACTTAAATAACTTAAGTCTTTCAAGACAAAATAGAATAAGTTTAGCTTATAAGATTTCTTAATGAGAATTTATAGACAACATTAATATGTCAGAGTAACATAACAAATGGCCTTCAGAAATAATAGCCGATAGTGATATTGAGAAGCAGAGAAGAATAGAAAACTAAGAACAGCAAAAATTTATGATATTATGATTAAATGTTACATCATTAGCAATGGTTCTCACGCATTAGACTTATGATGGAAATTAAAATTTTCGAAAATTTTCTAAATAAATAAACAAAAAATCTTACAGATTTCAAGCAATAAAATGTCTTTTGGATAAAGATGTATGCATTTCTTTTATGCATTCAAGACGGTTTTCTTAAAGAAGCACCAACTATGAATTTTATTTCGAATGTCTACGCAAAAATCAATAAGCTTAATTAATTTATAACTGACCTAGTGTATCTTTAACAGCTGTAGTATCTTGCAGTTACAGCCCACTTACCTTCGTTAACATGTCCCGTCTTTGGCAGCGATTCGGTTTTTGTAAAGTTGTTTATTTTCTTCATCTTTTTTGTACCCAAATTACTTTATTCGAGAATTTTTTTTTTAAGATAAATATATATATATTTTTTTGTATTCAACAGATATTGCTACATTAGCAGCTTAGGTGTTGTATTTGCGCTTGTTATATGTTTTTTGGTTTTGTGTTGTTGTTGCTCTCAAGTATTTGTGATGATTTCCAACGCTTTTGGAAAAACAACAGAAACTTGTTGAAATCCAACCAAATCCATTGAAGAGTAACGAGCGAAGGAACGAATGATGTTTATTCTAATACACATATCCAACAGATACTTGAGCTTCCAGGCAATCTCAGAAAATGAATCGCAGTTGAGCGCATTCCTTGGTTGTGGTATTATATTTGTTGTTCTAACGTAAAATTTTTTTTTTGCTATTATCTTCTTATGCTGATGCTAATTGCGCACTTGTTTTTCCATTTGTTATTAAATTTCACAATTTATGCACTTTTTTCAAACAATCAAATTTCAAGCATAGATTTCACTGTTCGCCTTTGTTGTTGGCATTAACGAAATACACAAACAAAATTAAATGCTATATTGGCCACTGTAAATAACCATCCGATCGTTCGACACGCTTCGCCCTACGGAAACAATTTAATTTATTTTTAATTTTAACACTCGCCGTAAATGTTTGGAGCGCATTAAACGCTTAGCATTCCAAAATTAAATAACAAACAAACAATCGAATCTTTAAGCACAAAATCTGCTGTTTTATTTATTTCAACTGCAGTTGCACTTGCCGTGGATGCAATTTGTGTCCGTGATACTGCGCCGTGATATTAATTCAACAAATACTTTATTCAACAGCCGCTCAACGAATGCCAAACAAATATTTGTGGAATGCATCGTTGGATGGAAGTCGTGGAAGTTTCAGTTTAGCTTATGTGTGAAAGAGAGGAAGAGACGTAGAGCGAGGTTGTTGAAAAGTCGGTGTTGTTGAAGTGGAAGTACTCTGCATGCGTAACAGTTTGAGTAGCACTGACAACTGCAGAAATGAAAAACAGGGTTGCTCTACAAAAAATCAGATTTTCAGTGTTCGATTCTTACACTATATATTAAGGAAGATATTGGAAAATCTGAAAAGGTTTCACTAAAAAAATAATACCCAAGTTAAGCGAATACAAAAATATAACATAAACTTTCACTTTTTTTAAAACAGATTTTCTAAAATGGAAAAAATGACCCAAAAAAAAGGGTCACGGTATGTACGAGCATTATTAATCTAAATTTCACACATAGTTGATGTTAATATCAAACATATATATATTGGTTTAATTGGGTTCAGTAAAGGCTCTTTTCATCTGATTTCAGAAAAAATAATTCAATTGACCAACCTTCACAAAAACCAGACAATTTTGTCGAATTATGTGCTCAAATTGGACCAGAATGATGACCAAGGACTGAAGTCATTCTTCGTTTAAATAAATTTTCGATCTTTACTCATCGATCGAAACAAGAAACGGACGCACTTCCCACCGAATGAAGGGAACTTTTTACAGAACTAGTCCAAAATTGACCAACTGAACGCAAACGCATATCATTTAAAAATTCAAACTGTGCATGCCCGTGGATGTCAATAATCAAATTTTTGCTTTGAAAAATCGGTTGAACCAAAAATAAATTACAAAATATGCTAAAATCAACGGATTGGTCTTTTTGATTAAAATATATAGCAATTAAACATGACGTATATTTCTGATCTAAGGAAATAAAAGTCAGCAATTATGGCTGCTTTTGATCCACAAGAATTTAAAAATTACGCTTGTTTTTTTTGTCAAAAAAAAATAAATCAATCACTAAAGCTAACTTAGCCACAAAGTTTGATAGTAAGTGGAAATATTGTGTGAAATTGGCAGCACTTTTCACTAGCGTAGCTCTCCACCATTTACAATAACAAAAGATACCAGTGCTCTTAAGGCAGGTTTTCACCTTGTGGAAACGAAAAATGCACTTTTTTAGGAATTTTTTTTGAGAAAACGGTTAAAGATACACCGCTGAAAATTTTGTCTCAATCGGAACATATATTTATTCAGAGAATACAATTTTCGAAATTGAAAAAATCAAAAAAGGGAGGGGGGAGGGGGCGCCCATCAGTGGCGGCATGTGTTTCGCTGCCGGAAGTGATTGGCTCAAAACCCGTGATCTGAAACACAAAAACCGAACACATTCTTAATTTGTATCGTATCATCTATTGAATGAACTACGATCATGAAAAAAAAATCAAAATTCCAAAAGTTATGAGGTTTTGAAAAAAAAATTACGATTTTCGCATTTTTTTCTTCACTAATTATTGTTTTAAATAAACAATTTTCAATATTTTTGGCTGGTCGTAGTTCGTTTATTGGAAAAAACCCTAATGAACATTTTAAAAAAAATTTGGTGTATGTACATGTCAGTGTGTACATGTCGGTGCTCGACAGTGCTCTATGTAACGGGCTATAACTTTCGTAATTTTTCAGATTTTGAACAAAATTTCTAGAGCACATTTTTGGAACATGTATCTACACGATAAGGAAAAAAAAATCGATTTTTTTTCCCCACAAGGTGAAAACCTGCCTTAAGATTCAGCAGGATCGATTGCTTGATAAAACGACCGAAAAAGATCTACAGTCGTCATATGCTTTAAATTATTTTTTAAATGTCAAGCTTCATTGACAGAATTTCTAATGGCGGTAGAAAAAAAGTGGCCGAAGGAACCGTAATTATTAATTCCCTGGCGTTGGCAGCCGTTGGACATTTTTCTTAGCTCTCTTTGCCAAATTTTGCATCTGAAATTGTGCATACACCTGCCCAAAAACCATGGACAGTGAAGAATGTACGAAAATAAGGTGTTAGAGCAGCACGTTTGTTGCACATTTCGACCTCGCTGGTGTATTATGCAAACAAAATTGCCGCATTTGAAGCGACCAAAATTATTATGTGATTCAGGAAAAAATTCAAATCATTAATTCTTGTGGAACAAAAGCAACCATAATTGCTGATTTTTATTTCCTTAGATCAAAATACCCGTAATTTTTAATTGCTATATTTTTTAGTCAAAAAGACCAACTCGTTGATTTTAGCATGTCATTTCTTTTTGCCTAAAAATGTCTCAAGCGGCGTGATTGGAGAAATAAATTTTGGTACAAACTTGAGATATTGCTTTCCACACATCGTATGATACGGGTTGTTTTGCGTGAAAAGTTCCCAGATTGAAGTATGTACATATTGCACACTTGATGACATTAACTGGAAGCCAAGATCAGTCGATTTGACGCTAATGAATATTTTTACTGTGGGTTATACTAAAAGTAGCGTTGAAGCCGGCAATTCCCAAACGTTGGAGCACCTAAAAGTCAACATCCACAACATCACACAAACTCGAAAGAATTGACCGCTACAAAAGTTTCAGAGGCGGGCAGTTGATTGATATTGTTTTTCTGGTCGATTGTAGACCAAATCTGCTTGAGCAATTTTTAAAATATTTATTTTTCCTACACCCAAATGGCAATTAGTCAAGTGAAGTTTCAATGTTTCTTAACAATTGAGTGTTAATCAAAGCAGCGTCCAGACAATGCTAAGTAAGATATGAAAATAAAAAGCGAAACACACTCAATAAATTGAAGAAGTAGAAATAATGATATACTCAGCAGCAGAAAGAAAACAACAAAAGAGCACATATCTCCTAGATATGTGCATCCTCAAGATATGTGCATCTACACTGAAAAAGATTTGATGTAAATTCTATCAATGTACTTTATATAGAACTTTTACAATAAAATATAAATTAATGTAATCGAATTCATTGGCCTAATGTAATTTAATGTATTTATGCAATAGCTCTATTTTAATGTAAAATACATCAGGAGAATGTATTTTTTTCTTGTTATTATGTATGCATTTTTCTCTCAGTATACCTAAGCAACAATAAATCGACTGGTTTTACTAAGTAAAATTTACTTCCACACTTGAGGATTGAGCACAAGAGATGCAATATATCAGCTACGCTACACAGAACATGAAAAAGAGAGAGCGAGTTGAACATCGCTGTGGAGATCAATTAACCAGTCAAGTAGCTACGAAAGTTGGTAGTAACGCAGTGAGTGTGGCTCGAAACGGAGTCGTGTAGTTGAGTGCACGTTAAATATTTATACAAATCAAATTTTTTCTTTGCAAATTTTTAAGTTAATATCAACATTTAATTACAAGTGCTTAAGCTTAGTTAAATAACAAAATTTTTGGCAATGAATTGCTAATAAAATGTAAAAGATATCAGGAAAAAAATAAGTTTATAACGAACGAATACAAAAAAGTATCTACGTCGTTTTAACTCAAGAAAATAAATATAAAACTTGTTTTCAACAACAGCACGCAAGCTGTGAGCCTCTTTCTTTATTTTGTTCCTACTTCATTCTATATGTATGTGTGACCAACGTTGAAGTGCTCCTTTGAACATGGCTTACAAATTGGCAAAAAAAGTAGAAGCGCTTGAGGTGAAATCTTATTAAGCCAAAAAAAAAAAGAGTTGGTAACTGCGATCGTCAAGTGATGATTATGAATCATCAACGTGCTTTGTTTTTTTTTTAAAGCAGCTCATTATCTGTTTAGTCTTTATTGACTGTAGTCGGAAGAAGTTAATAAACTAATAAAACATAATATAAACAGTAACAAATTTGTGATAATAGATAAAAGAAATTATTCATCAAGCGGATATAGCGCATCAACAAGTAAACTTGTGGAATTTGAAACTTTCTTCAACTGCCCGCTGAACTTTACATTATGTGTGGTCTAATAACGTTGGGTACCGCTGCGACAATTTTACTGCCCGGCTTATCGAATGTTTTTGCTGCCGCCGCCACCATCAACGCCAAGGATTGTCATGGCAAAATCTGTAATCCTATAGAGGAATTTTGCTCTGCTTTCAGCGAAGGTTGTGACAAGTGTTCAAATATCTGTGATATGACCTCACACAACTATCATGCAGACACGTGCGCCAGCCAATGTGCAGGTATATTAAATTACCTTTTTCTATTATTTTTACTATACAACACAGAGCCTCACTTAATTTAAGCGAATTTTTTAACAATTACATCATTGCAAGAGAGTTTCGTTTGTTTTTCATATGCGAAGCTGTTGATTTTAAAACTCTACTTTATTACTGGAACTAAATGTGTTATTCTCTTCACGCTTTTCTTTATCGAAAATTCAATGCAATGCAATAAAATAATAGAATGTTTTTTACAAACACCTTTTGCTATTCTGAAAATAAGATTAAAGTTCTGTTAGCAATAAAAGATGCCCGTGTGGACCTGCATATGTGACTCTTTTGATTTTGTTTTTTTTGAATCATAAAAAATATCTGGGGCTATTGTGATAAAATGCCATGTTAACCTATTGATAAATAGGTAGAATGTAGAATTTTTCTACAACAAGCTTCCTGTTAACTGTTTCAGCTCTATATCATAAAAATGCAAAATGTTATTACTCCGTAACGAGTTGAGCTAAACAAATTCCAAAAACTCTTTGTGCTAAGAAGGCTCTCATATAGTGCATACATCGTCGGCATACAAGCAAGATTGACCATTTACAAAAAATAAAATTTTAGTTACTAATGTAAGAATATACGCTTATGACACACCTTCTCAAGTACTGTCTACATTTTTTTTTAATAACCGAACACAAAGTGAAGAGGATGTTAACATAATTAAAAGATTTATTAGCGTCACTCACTAATTATTTTGTTGCAGATAATCAATTTTGCTTGTATGCCGACGATGTACGAATACATCAATAACTTAGTTTCAAAAAAATATCTACACATCGCTCACATGCTACTAAAGAGCCACAGCTCAAAATTCTTGATTTTTCAGAAAACGCAAAAATCTGTTTTGGAACTTGTGAATTATTTTTCAGATAGGAAGTGTGGATTATTTAGAAGAAGGTACTAACATAATATGATTTGAAACCACTTGTGAAGCTTTTTTTTAAAATCCGACACAACTAAAAATAGGATACATTTGCATATTGCAGCCTAATTTCTATTACAACATGAAAAGAGACATAACTGTTTTTTGACAGCAAAGTACAGCAATAAAATAACTTATCTCTTTTGAGCTTATCGTGTAAGCTCGAAAATTACAAATTCTGAGTTGTGGCTCTTTAGCAGAATGTGTGCGATATGTAGGTATACATTTGCATCTCAAGAAAATGTTTATATTTACCTCTAAAATCGAGGTTGCCATAATCTTCATAGAACAAGAAGTTGATTGCTCAAGACTTTTTGAGGACTAATCAATCCTCTCTATAATTTTGCAATTTTTATTTCTTTCACTAGTAAATTATCAACAATTTAACTCTTATTCATTACTTTGTTTTTTTTTTTTAGAATATAAAAAGTATGATCCCCTCCAAGCAGATATTCATGCAATACAAACTCAGCAACGTATCATTCTGATATTACTCATTGTAGTACTCGCACTGATCTTGATTCGTTACGTCTACAAATGTTTCCGATGGATGGGACACAAACGTTGTCTTACACTTATGCTGAAAAAATTTCAACTCAAGAAAACAAATGTAGCGCCTGCAGGCAATGTCAAGGATGCAACAACTATACAAAATGTCATGACCATCAATGAGAGGGATAGAGCGCTATCCCAGATGAATAGTGGGACAGGTAAGCAACACAAAAAATAATCATTTTCTTATGTCAACATTTAGATTCAGTAATATACATAGTAACTATTTTGTGAGATCATGAAGTTTTAATTGAACATTTTTATTACAGTCGCTGAAGGTTCAGTCATGACAATGACAACACCAGTAAGTACACGTTGGCCCGCTGAGAATAGCACTACACCGACAACAATAGCAGCTGAATATTCATATGATAATCAGGGGCTGGCCGTGACTCCAGTTTCTGAGAAACCAAGCGGTACACATGCTTTTTGAAGTGGAATATCTCTCACAAATATGGAAGCATACTTAAAGGACATACATATATTGTATTATATTTCATATAGTTCTTAGATCATAATTATATGCGAAATGCATGAAAAACTTAAAAGAACTGTTTCAATTATAGAAACAGTTTCTGTCAAACATCACGTCCATAATTACGAGTGATATTTTTAAAATTTAGCTACATTCATATACAAATAAATACATGTCATACATATATAAATTGTAATACAAGACTTATCTCAACAATGATATTTAAATAAACTAAGTCTTACTTTATAAATTCGAAATTATGTTAAACTTTTTATTGAAAAGATTAAGAAAATTAACTTTTCGTGAATATAATGAAGTTAGAGTTGGAATATGCTTTTCGGAAGTCATGTTTCTCAAAATAAAAACTAAAAAAAAAAATGTCATAATACAATGATATTGGAAGACTACTTTTCGAAGATTTCTTTCTAGTTAGTCTATAAGTCGTAAAAAATTATGTAAAATTTGTTCATCTAGTTTTTAAACCTAAAGGAATTTCCCAATCTTATAATCATGTTTTTTCCACTTATATTACTTTCCGATTTATATTGACTTTTGATTTTTTTCATGTACATCTGCATGCATCATAACATAGTTGTCGCTGGGAATCACTCTTAATATAGAAAACATTTTACATGAAAGCGGTTACACCTTCAAACAATTTATATTGTTAGGATTATGCTTGGATACGAGAAATTTCTTGAATAATTTTTCTTTTGGCAAAAATTATAGCTTTAAAGATACTTCTTAGAGTGACTATGACCTCTTTCGGGTTGAATAATTCGAGGGCTTATTTGGCATAATGTTGCGAACAGTTGCATATTAAATTGTGTTTAGTACCATCAGATTCTGGATCAGGCGAAGCTATTTCATAATTTTATTAGTAAAAGATTACCTTCTGACCAACGTGAAAAATCACCAAGAAAAAAAATCAAGGACTTGGCGATAATCAAGAAAAAATTCAAGTATGGTCAGAAATTATTCAACTATTTACTACGATTGACTTAACATTTTTTGAATGCGATCGGTCTTCCCAACGATATCATATGAGCAAAAAATAGAAGAATCTCACTTGTTTATATCTACATCAGTGACTTTTACAGACAAAAGCAAGATCAAATAGAGTATAATTAGTGCTGGTTTGAGGATCGTTTTCATTAGTAATTTATTTATGTCGATATTCAACCATTAGGTGGTACAAGTTTTCGTTTCTCTTTAAATTATGTCGATTAAATATGGATGTCCCTTGAATTGGTCATTTTATAACCGTTGTCCGCATCAAGTGAAATACCGTCGAATTTTCATGCGGAAGAGTAGAATACCCAGATGGATTTTACTTAAAAATTGCTCTTCGGAATGGGATGTCATGATTCCTTTATCTGGTTCAATAGATGCTTAACATTGAATTGGTCCCTTACATTTGAATGAAATTATCATTTCTATTCTTACCACTGTATTGATTACGAAACCGTTAATTCAATTCCGAAGAGATGGACCATGACAAATAGTGAATTCTTTTCAACAGATTTTCTTTTCCACACCATCATCAATTTCTCCATCTACAAAAATTTCGCTGCTATTAATTAATTAATTTGTGTTTTGGAATGGATTCAAATTTTTTTTATTGCACATATGAAACAGCTGACTTTGACATACCTTCGATTGCTTCCACCATGATTGAATATATATATAGATTACTACGAAAAAAAAATCTGCTTCTTCCAAGCGTACATATAATGTCAAATTGTATGCGATTTTTTTTCTTCGTTGATTGCTTTGACTATCAATTTTGACACTCCGACAGTTTGACGTTCAACACTTTTAGATATGTGTTTAGCAGCATGACAAAACCTTAACAGTTAAATCATGGCTCCAACCAAGACTTAACTGTATAAGACTACTACGAAAAAAATGCTGCTTCTTCCGAAAGTAGGTCTAGTGCCAATTATACTAGATTTTTTTTTCATATCTGCTTTGAAAATGAATTTTGACACTCCAGCTTTCGGAAGCTGGAGAGCCTTAATAGTTAAGGTTCTCGTAAGCTGTCAAACTCACATTTGGAAGTGTTGAACGTCAGAAAGCTAGAGTGTCAAACTTGATATCCAAAGCAAAAATCGAAAAAAAAAACTTAATACGATTTGACACTACACCTACTTTGGGAAGAAGCAGCTTTTTTTTTTGCAGTAACCTTATATGTAACCACACCAAACAACATTCCATCCATTTTGCGCGTGCATGCCTGTTGTACAATTTGTGTGTAAAAGTTTGACAATGGCATCTGTTGGGACTAAAAGATTTTGGGCTGAATTTATAAAACTTTACAGAAGCTTCCCCGAAGTTTGGAACATAACAAGCGAAAAGTATAAGGATAAATATTTAAAAGCAAAAGCGTATGATAAGTTAGCAGCGAAATTGAAAGAACTGGATGAAGATGCCGATCGAGATACGGTCATAAAAAAGATAAATACTCTACGTGGAAACTATAGGCGCGAACTCAAAAAAGTGTTGCAGAGCGAAAAATCTGGCGAACCATTTGAATCTTCATTGTGGTATTTTAATCTACTGGATTTTTTGAGGTCTGTGATGAAACCATCACCACAATTTGAAGAGGTTTCCACGTACGATAGTATCGACAATAGCTCTCAGGTAAATTTTGAATTCATAAAAGTGTGGTTCCAATGTGAAAAAATTGTGATGTATGTTATAACATCTGAGAAATCGTTGTCAGTGTTAATGAAATTATAAGATTCACCAACCAACCAGCAGTGTGCTGGGCAAAATTTGTAATTCACAACATTCGCGCGGTTGACTATTGTAGTACATACTTAGTGGCAAACTTGTTGGGAACACAGGTTGCCAACATGATAAGTTCCTGTTAAATCTGCAAAGTGTGTAGGCATGTTGGAATCTTTGTGTGCAATCTTGTTTCCAATAAAATTGCGCATGTGTAGGGATGTTAGGAATACTCGCGAGTCATTCAATTTTTGAATTTTAATTTTGGGCAGATCATAAATATAAATTTAAAATAGTAACGAGTTGTATTACTGGAATCAAGAGTACATCAAATTTCATCATTCCAGTTGATCATGGAGGTGGGATCTAGTCCATTGAAAATTTTCCTACTTTTAAAACTTAAATAACTACAAACATGTGTAAGTCTGTAAGCGCTTATATAAATTGCTTCCATTGTTTTGAACAGATGGCCCACAACCTTTTTATTATAAATGCGCTTTCATCTGCAGTTCCCTTTTAATTTTGAACGCTTTGAAGTTTTTTTTTTTTGTGTTATCTGAAACATACATATTTGACTCATAAAAGCGCCTGTAGGGTTTGGGATACCATTTCAAGAGATCAATTGTTTTGAAAACTTATCGCTTTATTATTTATCCAATTCCATTTTTAAATTTCATTACTACTTGTAATATTGTTATCAGTTGACCTTACCTGCTTTTGAAATTACAATAAACTACAAAACAAGAAAAAAAGAAATCAATACCAACAATACAAATTTTCCATTCTAGATGGACAACTTTACTAATAGTAATAATGTGGAAAGTCGTAAACCGAAACGTCAAAGAACCGACGAAGTACCACATTCTGCCAATGTTCAGCTCAAAGTTAAGAAATTAAGATTCTTGGAAACGGCAGTAAAAATTTTGCGTGGTACACAAGATGAAGCTGAAATTTATGCCAACGTTTGGGCAGCAGAATTTAGAAAACTTGATGACTTACAAAAATTACACGCAAAAAGGGCCATAGATGAAGTATTATATCAAGGAAGATTTGACAATCTTTCATTTCAATCTGCACACATAATAACGGCTGAAAAAGATGAATATTCACTTAATAAAACAAGGGATAAAGAACTATTAGAAGATGAGCTGGTAGAAGAAGATGTAAACGGTGAAGAGTGTGAAGAAGAAGAATTGCTCGATCTTGACGAAGGAAAACCAATAATAATGGCAACACCTATAACACTGTCGACAATCTCTCACACAGAAAGTCGTCAGTGTCAGAGTAAGTACCGCAGAAACTAAAAATGAGGGATAATATATTCAAATCAAATTTACTTGTTGCTGTAAAATATAATGGATCGGCGATCAAAATGAAATATTTCCTATAAAATGAATCGGTCCCGAAATTTGATTTAATAAAAGGTTGACTTGAGACCAGGCAAAAATTTAAAAGAAATACAAGAGTCAAGATCTGATACTATTAACACAAATAGTTGCAGAAGACTTCGAAAACTTGTGATACAAGGAAATCAAGAACGTTGGTGCAAAGTATGGCGGCGTTACTCACTTCACTGTTTCTAATCAAAATTAAATTAGCTCGGAGCTCAATAAGCTTTCTAATGAGAAAAATTATTTTGAAATCGGTGGTTCCGGAAGACACTCCAAATATATAGACAAACGAACTCACAGTATTTCTTTATTTTTACAGTGTAGAGCTACCGCAACTATATATTTTTATATTTATTCGCTGGTCCTATGAAAAAAACTAAAAATTATAATAAGTCAAAAGAAATTCGTTTACTTTGGGTAATTTTCACAGTGGAAACAGTTACCTGGCATTTTTAAATTTTACGTTGGCAAGCTATTCGGTAATTCCGCTCAATATTGTTAAGTTAACTGTCAATTTCTCATATACAAAAATCTAAAATATTCGACGGGTTTTGCTAAAACATTACAAAATAATTACGAAAACTGTTGCGTATTTTCCTTCCTTTTTTTTTGTTGTATCAAGTTAAGATTCTAAAATATCCTTACTTAGCTGCATAAAAAACTCTGTCTTGAGGCACATTTGAAGTTATCTAACGCTTACAAAAAAAAATTGTTTATCTGATTTCTGCTTATAACATTAGATTGAAGTATTTCTCCTCTTCAAATTTTAAACTTTAAAGTTTTCAATAAGCTACATTCTTCCAGAAATGTCGCACATTAAGGTTAAGATGATTTTAATTCAAGCAAACCATGTTGATATATAAGAATTTATAATCCTCCCTAATTGTTGTTCACATCATTGTTAATGTTCTGTGAAAAACCAGAAATTTATTTAAATTCAAAATACAGTATAACCTCGCTCAACGCAACCCTCGATGAACGCAACTCCTTGATTATTGCAACACCTCAATAGTTTACATTGTAGACTCTGTTATCGTGACTTTAAAAAAAAACAGTACTCAATTATTGCAACTTGAATTTTTATACTTTTGATCTAGTTTCCTTTGACTTCTTTTTTGATTTTGAAATGCTTCTTTAAATGTTACTGCTATTTCTCGGAACAAATATATGTATGTAAATACAATATTTAAGAACTACGTGTACATTTATTTCGTGCTTATTCAGTTTAATTAAATTTATTTTACGACCGGTTGCTTTCTGTGTGCTGCAAAATGCCAGTTGTCAAAAAACGAAGATCAAGTGGAAGAAATTGAAAGCGCAGATGAAACCAATGTTTCACTCCACCTGTATCGAAGATTAAAGCTATCACTGCTTTTAGTTCATTCAGCACTTGTACTCAATGAGCTGGAGAAAATGGCGTAAAAAATATTTTGATTCTTCAAGATCTTGGCGAAAATGCAGTGCAGCATATACCTAATGGCATATAATAAAATGGTGTCAAAAATTTCATATTTTTTTGAAAAATAATTTACCAAAATTATATTCTACATACATACGTACATAACTACTGCGTCAGAAATATTTATTTTAGTTGTTTTGGTTTTAAATAAAGAATGCAGTATTTTCAATAAAATACTTTTACTCTCATTCCAATGCGAGTAAAATAATAATATGCATTATTATTCAAAATCAGCACGAACAAATTTCTTGACTCGGTTTTTGCAACAACCTCAGTCATCGCAACTGCCCGAAATTCTATTAGTTGCGTTGAGCAAGGTTGTACTGTACCTAAAAAGGCATTATTATTGAAAAGGGATATTAAAAGTTAAATATCGCAGGCCTAAGTTATTTAATTCGCTTTTTACTTATATGTATACCTCAATTAAAATTATTTGTAAGTTAAGACAGCGCTGTGAAAATAACACCTAATAAAAGAAATAACATTTTGAATTGTAAATGCATTTTTCTCATTTTGACATCTTTGTTACGTCTATGATTTTTAGCAAAATCACCACAACTGAAATTTTACCTAGAGTAAAGTTACCTCTGTTATTTCAGTTTTTAGTAATTTAAGTAATGAATTGTACTGTATATAGAAAAAAAAGTTCTTAATAACAAAAATAAAACCTAAGTTGACTTAAAGACATTTTGTCTGTTACGATAAATCTTGTGTTTTACTATAGACATAAAGTTTGTAAAACATGTACTATTGTGTTAGTAAAAATAAAAATAATGTATAAGTTTAATATAATCTTTTTCAAAAACGATTCTAAAATAAAAACTCATTATTTTGAACCATATTTTTATTGTCATTTATAAATACTTAAAAAACTTGTTATTCAATTTTTAAAAGTTACCATGATAGCTTGAAATATATTAAGAATTATAAAAGTTAAATACGAATAAGTACATTAAACTACATGTACAACTACTGAAAAACATTTTACATACTTAAAAACAATTTCACAGTGCCTAGCTCTCAGCACAAGCTGTGCTCCTAAATACAAATCAGGTGGCCGTTTAATCACATAGTGTGTTTTTTTTTTGTATAAAAAATTCTGACGTGATACGGAAAAATGCGCACCAGATTTAGTTATAGTGTTAACAGTTATGCTGCCAAAAAAACATAGCTCATAGTTTGCTTTCAGTAAGCAAGAAACATTTTTTTCTAGTTCTCAGTTCTTGGTAATGAAAGAAAACCAAATTTTGTAAATAATGGCGGAAGTGAAAATATTGCGAATTTCAATTTAGAAAATTTTTCCATAAAATGGACATTGGAAATCAACTTGTTGAATTTTAGCTTTGTTAAGTTGACTCCGACTGAGACATTAATCCATCAGTTATACCCTAAAGGTAAAGAAATAGTTGAAATCACTAACTATAAAGTCAACTGCAAAACGTGAAACCATCAGTGAAATTATTCTTTGTTTAAGTTTTACCAGACTTAACACATCCTTTTCGTAAAATTTTCTTTTAAATAACTTAAGAACTAGTAAGTCCATTTTTGAAACAATTAAAATGCGTTCAAAGAAAACTTACAACTATAAACGATACTTCGAATTCGTTCGAGCAAAAAAAAAAAAAATACATTCGAAATCTGCTCAAAACTTATGAACTAATTTTAATAAATACAAAATTACAAACTACCAATTTTTTAAGGCACACAATTTTTACTTTCCTAACATATGGTTTTCCTCTGCTAACCAACTACACCCAATACTGATTCCTACGTAACAGTGGATTACTAGCTGGTGCTGAAGGTGGTGTCGCCGATACTGGAGCACTACTCTGTGGCACAGTTGAATAGCCCGCAAAATCGTTAGCCATATCGCATGAAGAACTCCAGTTGTCATTATCCATAAGATATGGATTATAGCGTGCAGGCAACATCATCTGTTGCGGATCACACTGATCATCTGTTTCATCTTCATCAGGATCATAATCGTTAAAATCGTGTTTATATGACTCCACCGGAATTATCTTGCAATGCGGTATATTGCTAAAACCAGGCAGCGGTGTTGAATTACCCGTCGCAGGCACAGAATCAGCCTCAGAGCTAGCATAATGATGATGGTGGTGATGATGTTGTGGACTGACGGAAGTAAGATCTGGTGGACAGGGTAATGCTGGTGGTTGATCTTTCGATATATCTGCCTTGTGGCGTTTAAGAAAACGAAATTTGAGCAACAGCATTACAACCAATATGCAGATGAGTAGCACTATCAACGCGCAGATAATCGCAATGTAATTTATGGTGAACGAGCTGGTAGCCATCGTAATGTTCTTAGATTCATCAATAGATGCACGATATTCTATACTGGCTGTAGCTTGTGCCGGTTGTACAGTCTTGATAAGCAGTTGATAGTCGAAACTGTCTGTGTTTTCGACAGTGTCTTTAATCAGCTCATTTGGAACGAAATAAACCACACCACTACGTAGCTCTTTATAAGAAAATGTGCTAGTGGAACGCTCATTCTGTGCGTCCGCTGCTAAGCCAGTGCTGCGTATTATTTTACGTACCTGTCCCGTTGTTGGCATACGTGTAATGACAAACTTAGGATTGAATTTGTTTAGCTTTAGCGAAAGTGGATTATCGTTTACCAGCGCAGATTGCAAACGTACACGTCCATTTTCCAGTGCTGACATTGAAAAATCTGTGATTTTGATAACTGGTTCGACAGCGACGACAACATCGACAGTGGCGTCATAAATTGTACCTGGTACATAGGCATTTACTTGAAAGGTGTCATTGGAACGATTTAAATCAGTCTGCATGTAGTTGATTTGTCCAGTTTCCAGTTGTTGCTGCGTGAAACGCAAAGTGGGCTGATGCTTGAGCACTATAATGCCATAGAGTGGTGAGTTGGTTATATTGTAAGATAAACGTTCATAGTGTACGTTTGTCTTGAGTCCTATATGCTCCAGTTTCATCACAGCAGTGGTAGCACCTTGTTGCACACTCACGGGAACTTGCACTTCAGCTGGTTGCAAGGATATGGGAGCAATTTTTATTGAAAAGATTTCATAGGCAGGATTGAATTGCCCATCGGAAACTGTAAAACAGAAAGTGGTACTTTGTGGCATACCAAAGTGAACATAAACGATGCGGTCATTATTGATATCTGCTTGCGTAAATTGATTTGAGTAGGCGAGTAAGTCTTCAGCACGTCCATCGCTGGAGATTTTCTTAATTACGCCCAAGGTTGGACCACTCATTACATCATAGATGATTTCTTCTGGTGGAGTATCCTTGTCTTCGGTTAGCAATTGGTTGCGTGTTATGGTGCGATTTTCGCCTTCTACTACAGTCATTTGTGGTAGATGTGTCTGCAGCATGAAAGGTTGATCATTTATCGGATTGATAGAGACCGGTATTGTTAGATTGCAGAGGAAGATATTGCTGAAAAGGACATGTAAATATTATTTTCGACCAAAAAAAAACTTAGCACTCTAAGCTGCAACTCACCCTTGTGACAAATATACTGACATCAAAATGGTATCCTCTAAAGTGTCTGAATGATCGTGTATGTAATAAACTTTCTTTGTAAAGAAATCGCTTGGATGAAAACGTTGCATTGACTTAAAATCATGTCCTAGACCAATACGTCCATAACTTGGCTTTTGGGCTGCTTCTATATACAGCTCTGGATTATTAATACCCGCTCTAGACTTTAAATACTCCAAAATCTTTGTGAAATCCAATTTTATGGGCACAGAACCACCTTCATCAACTCTCAATTTCGAAACGGGCAGAAAACGTAACAAACCACCCGATGATACAGAGATTTCAATATTAAACTTCTGATCCAACAAACGATCGCTACGTTCGGCGACAACATCGAAATAAAATGAATCGTTAATTCGGAATTCCATAATGACAGCAGTATGTTCATAAAATATGCGTCCGTTATCGACATCGGTCTGTGTAAATTCGGTAACATCACGTGAGATGCCATTTTCGATATACTCGTGAATAATGCGACCCAAACTTGGTGGTGCCGTGATATTGTAACGTATTTCGCGTTCTTCATCAGAACACTTGTAGTGCAAATGATCACGTAAGATCTGCTTCTTTGTTAGCGGAAACACGTGCAGATTTTCATTACGCTCTTCGATTATTTCCACAGGTTTGATAGCAATATTCAGCAGCTGATTGGTGGTATTGAAAAGACCATCGGTAACAAAGAAAGACATTTCGTTGCGACGTGAATTGGCATCATTTATGAAATAGATTTGCTCATTATTTAACTGCGCTTGCGTGAAATGGTGTATTTTTTGTTCTGGTTCTGATTTGGTAGCCAAGTAACCACCGTAGATATAATTGACAATAAATGTCAAATTCTCTGGTGGGCTGTCATAGTCCTGGGCCACTAAAAACGGTTCAAGAAAATAGAAAAGATAAGTTAATTATGCAACTCAGTTACGCTTTCAAAATACCCACTTAAGTCTGTATACTTGATAATATAGCGTCCACCATTCCACACTTGTAGTCCTGTATTTGTTACTAAATTTGGTTGCTCATCATTGACTTGAACAATAGTGAACTCTAATTCGAAAGGTACGCTCTCCTTATTCCGCGCTGTTGCTACCATGGTCATTACATCTGTGGCATTCTCATTACCATTGTGAATATACTGCAAGCTGCCTTGGTCAAGTTGTTTTTGTGTAAAACGTTTAACCTTCGAATTAGCGGCCATAATATAGCCTGATGTTGGCGCTGTGGTTATAATATATTCCAATATTTTGCCGCGATAGTATTCTGAGTAGGGTTGTATATCGGCTGAAGTTAATTGTATGGTCTTACCTAGAATTAAAAAGTTGTTGTTATTTTAAGAATAGGAACTTGAATTTTACTGAATGCACAAACCTTCCACAACAGTTATCACATTGGTGCGCATATACAACTTTTCTGGGATGATGACAATTTTTAGCATTAGGTTTCTCAGCCAAGTGATACCATTGGTAACATCGAAAACAAAATAATCTAAAGATTGATTTACACCCGCTTGTATGTAAAACATCTTCTCGGTATTGATGGCAGCTTGATCGAATACTTTGCAATTGTATTCGTCATCAAAAGACATTGATTGCATTTCTAAGTAGCCATGCAATGGCGATGATGTGACCAAAAATGTTATGTCACCTGGTGATATATTGGGATGTACTACCTAAAAATGAGATTAATTTGGGATGTGTACCATAGTAATCGTTTCGTAAAATGTTACCTCGAGAATATCGCGCGATATGAGTACACTTGTTGATTCTTCCACATATAGTGTTTGATTCTTCTTTATCTGCAATGGCTCCCAGTAAGCAGATGGATAAATGCGAAACATAACTTCACCTTCGGCAGAGATGTTTTTTATATGTACACGGTAACTGAAAATAAATTTTTTTAAACTTTTCTGCAAAACAATATTTCTAATCTTTTCAATCATTTCGTGCCTATGAAAACTAAAAAGATTCGATGTGACGAAAAACCATGGTTTAGTATGGAAATCAAAAAACTTATTTGTGATCGAAATTATGCATTTAACAAATGGAAAGGATACAAAACTCCTCGACTGTACGATAAATTCAAACAGCTCAGGGCAGACATTGTAAAAAAATTAAAAATCGCTAAGTCAAAATTCTATGAACACAAGTTCAACTCTTGCATTAATTCTAAACAAAAGTGGCAACAAATTCGAAAAATTGGGATTGGCAAAAATACTAGATTTTAAGTTGACTATTCTGAAATTGAAATCAATGAAATAAATGAATAGTTTTTAAATATACCCATATCCTCAGTCAATATAACTGAAAATACGAGTAATTGTATTACTATCCGTAATAGAAACGTCAACAATCTATTTAGTTTTGCATGCGTTGACCAGATAGAGGTTATGCAGGCTTTTTTGGCTGTGAAATCAAACTCAGTTGGTTTTGACGAAATTCATCCCGTTTTCATAAAGTCCTTGCTACCATTATTGTTGCCTTTTTTCACTTATATTTTTAACTCCATTCTCACTACTTCAGTTTTTCTTCAAACCTGGAAAGTAGCAAAAATCATTCCGATACCTAAATCCAATGGCGATCTCCGGCCAATTCAAATTTTACCATTCCTATCAAAAGTTCTAGAAAACATTGTACACAAGCAGATTAGCAATTTTCTGTCGCAAAATAATCTTATTACTAAAAGGCAATCTGGTTTCAGACCCAAACGAAGTTGTATGACAGCTCTTATTGATGTCTCGGAAGACATAAGATCAGCATTGGATTCAAATCATGCATGTATTTTAACACTTTTGGACCACTCAAAAGCGTTTGATTCCGTCAATCATGACATTCTATTTTCAAAACTTGAAAACAACTTTGAGTTCTCTAAGGGTGATATTTCCTTACTGAAATCATACCTTTCAAACAGAATCCAGGCAGTAAGTATGAATGGTCTTATTTCTGCGTTACTATCGGTGTCTAAAGGTGTTCCTCAAGGGTCAGTGCTAGGCCCATTAATTTTCATCATGTACGTTAATGACCTACCAAAAGTTCTTAAGCATTGTAAAGTTCACATATATGCGGACGATGTTCAGCTATACACAAGTAGTGACCTCCGCTGCATCGATTCTTGTGTTGCAAATCTTAATGGAGATTTGGATCGAATTCGGACCTGGGCTGAAACTAATGATCTTTGCTTGAATCCCTCAAAATCTAAATGTTTGTTAATCTACAAAAAATTTCTAGATCTCGAAATTTTACCAAAAATAATCCTAAATGGCTCTGAACTCGAAGTGGTTAAAACAGCTAAAAATCTTGGTGTAACTTTCAGGAGCATCTTAACTTGGAATGACCACATCTATAAAACTATCGGCAAGGCTTATGGGATGTTGCGAACTCTGTGAGTCACGCAGTATTATACTCCGCAAAAGATACGTTTATTGTTAGCTAAAAGTTATCTTATTCCGACGTTGCTTTATGTGATAGCATTTGTGCACAAAAACTAAATGTTCTTTTCAACAACATAGCCAGATACATCTATGATATAAGCCGCTACGATCATATCTCTGCCTACTCGAAAAAAATTTTTGGTGTTTCTTTTACAAACTTCCTGAAAATGCGTACACTGTTGCAACTACACAAAATTATCTACACCAAAGAACCAGAATATCTGTATACACGGCTCAAATTTCTCCGCTCTGCTCGAGCGAAACAAATTGCACAATTCAAACATAAAATATTAACGTCGGACCGTCAGTTCTATATCTATTCAATTCGCCTTTGGAATGCTTTACCAACACGTTTCCATAATTTAAGTAACGCACAGCAATTTAAGTTTCAACTCCTGGATTATTTTTCTACTCAGTTCTTTTAATTTATTTTGTTTAAGCCTCCGCTTCCCCCAAATAAAACTTCCTTAATTTACTTTGTATTTGTAAGTTGACTTACTGACAACTCGTATTATATTTTTTAACATACCTTTAAGTTTTATATTATTAAAAATTATTAAATTATCAATTCTTTTATACTCAATTAAGTGACATCCAATCTGTGACTTTAAACTTTTTGTAACTTAAGCTTGTCAAGTTTAAGATGCTTTGTATATCGTAGCTTAAAGATTCCTCAATGTACTCAAATAAATAAAATAAAATAAAAATAATAAAGACTAACCGCAAAGGGCTTAAAAACTGACTTTTTTAGGTATGAACTTTTGCTGTGATAAATATGGTGAAGTTATATTTACCAAATTGGAGAAAGTGTGGAAAGTAATCTTAAGAAAATAATAAGAAAATTCCAAAATACTCACCGCATTTTATCCATCGATGCAATTTCCGTGTTCCAATAGACCAAACGATCACGTTCAATATCCAAATGTGTGAAATTTGTCAACGAGGTCAAATTCGACGACTTATATTGCACTGAAGCAGAAGAGTCATTTGATGCTCGTGGTCTACCCAAATACATGAGTATACCGTAAGAAGGCGGCTTAATCACCTCGTAGTAGATCTCATCAAGTTTCATATCCAAATTTGTCTCAACCACAAAATCTTTATTGCGCAATATAACAAATTTACCCTCTTGGACGATGGAAGCGTTGGTAGGCAACATAGAGACAAAAGGTTCCGATGCATGAATTTCCAAAATACCCGTCACCTCATGTTGCCTATCAGTGACAATGAATGAAGCCGTACCCACATCAGGGCCACTATGTTGAAACATAATACGGCGATTATTGATATCATCCTGACTAAAGCTATCGATGTACATGCCGGATTTTGAGAAGGCACCATTTGTGCAAGAGACATGTATAAGATGAATATCCGAACGATTGGTATTAACATCAGCATCCATATATTGCAGTACATCAGGATTAAGCGTGCGAAAACCGCCACGTACAACGTGGAAAATACGTTCCACAGTGCGATAGGGTGGATTATCATTATTTAATTTAATACGAACATCAATATCGGAAACAAACTGCATATCGGATTCTTCGCTGGAAAGTATCAGCAGATCGAATGTATCTTCAGTGGACTCGGTGTCATCGTGGCAGTAGTAAATGTCATTGCGAAAAAGTTGTTCCAGCGAAAACTCTACGATTGGAATAACCTGCACAGCAAATTCATCATAGCGACAGAGTGTGCCATGTTTTGGCGCAGTAGTTACGTGAAATTGCAGACTCTCGTAAATGTTGAAGCGAATTTCAAAGTGATTTTTACCGATTAGCGCACGTTCACCTTCTTGTACTTGTAGTATTTCACGTTTTTGATAGGTCAGCTTATTAGTGAGCGTTTCCAAAGGTGTGAACATAATCTTCAGCTGTCCCGTAACGTCATCACATTCGGCAACTGAGACAATAAAGTCTAAGTAGTCGACGAAGCTAGAGTAGGAGCTATGATGTGTTTTGTAACGTATACGATTTTTATCGATATCTAGTTGGGTAAACGAGTCCATTTCCTGGGAATTAAGAAAGGTTAGATAATTGAAAATGAAGATTTAAGATTTCAATGCTACCTTTGCAAATTTTCGACTACCTTCGACATAAATTGAGCCATACTTGGTGGGTTTTATTATTTTATAGATAATATTTCTGGGAAATGTGCCAATGGGCACGGTTTCGTAAGACAAAACATCGTTAGTGAGTATAAATTCACGCGAGCCATTGACTGCAATTGCACCTGGCTTGGTAGAGCTGATGCGTAATCGCGTAAAGGTGATACGAAAGTCGAAAGTTTGTGTAGTCACCAGACCATATGAGGCAATAAACTGCAAGAGAGTAGAAAAAGTTTCACTACTACTGAATTTCAGATACTTTACTTAATGACATACCTTAAATTCATCTTGCCATGGAAAATCCTGATTATGTATGTAACGTATGTGACCCAACAGCATTTGACTATCGCTAAACCAGTCGACGTTAATCCAAGAAGAATCAATTTGGCGCAGGCGTTGTATGGAACCATATTGTGACGGCTTAACAATTTCGTAACGTATATCAATGTTTTCTCCAGCCGAGTTTGTGCCGATCGAAAGATTTGATGGTGTTATGAGCAGCGAAGACTTATGTATCATAATGAGCCCAGTATTATTGACCAAACGCAATTCCAAGGGGTGTACAGAGACAGGCAGATATACCATGTCACTTGTTTCGATACCATCAGAGACATGCAACAGCACTTGATAACTAAAAGCCTCTGTTAGGGTGGCATTGTACAAATACGTTACCTTGCCAGCATTAACATCTGCTTGCGAAAAAGCCATCGTCGCTAGACCATTAACCACAAAGCGTCCGAAAGCTTCTTGCGGATTTGTCGAGGGTAAAATTGAGTAGATTAGCGCATTTTCAGGACTATCGGGATCCTGTATTGTAAAAAGATCAACATCGAGTGGTTTTTCAATGCCCTCGATAACACGCAATATCTTGTGCGTTGGTATTTGCAGCTGAGGTGGATCATTTATCGGCGTAACATTTGCATGTAGCAAAAATCGGTGTTTGCCCAGTATATTTTCGGGTATCTTATGTATATCACCATACACCTGCATATCAATCGTAGCATGATCATTAAAATTCTCCATGCCATTGTGTACATATTTCACTTTATCAGTCGACAGATCGACCATGTTGAATGTACGGCTGGGCACAAAATTATTTCGTTCCTGCGAGTATTGCAAAAGTTGTCCATACTTTGGTTGTTGCACGACATGAAAGACAATTGCAGCAGCATCCGTCAAACTTGGATATTTGCGCGTATCAATGAGTACATCGATAAAATGTGTAGAAAGAAAGACGGTGCCACCTTCAAGCAGCTGCAGGGGCGAAACATAAAGTAATTCATTCTCGGGACTCGTTTCGGTAAAGATCTTAAAAGGTCCTTGAAAATCCGCTTTTATGCAATATGACTGATCGCAATAGCAAATAAACTCATCGATACCATGCTGATTGCAGATGCCACTCTTTAAACAAGGATTTGCGTCAACGCAAGGATACTTCCAGACGCAATTTACCGCCAGATGCTGAGAGATTTTCATTTGTGGAAAACCAAGTGCTAAATTATTCACTTGTATGCTACGCATGCAGCCTTTGAAACTGATGTCATTAATTCTTAATCCTTTATTAAGTAGACGGCGTCGCATCTCTTCCTGTACGCCACCAAAAAAGACGCTCTTTTCCAAATTTATGGTCGCCTTTGTGCCGTTGGCATGTTCTTCTCGATAAACAACATCATCGAGTATCAGTTCTGCCATTGCGGAATTATAGCGTAGCACTACACGATGCCATTTGCCATCAGCGATAGATTGATTGGGCGATAGTTGTACAATGCTACCCGCTTTATTAAATGTCAACTGTAGATGTTCGTCTTCTACCTCGAGCAAGACAAAATCGAAGCCACCATTAAAGAAGAGTACACCGGCTTCTTCCATGGTACGAAATTGAAACACCAAGCTATGAAAGAAGTTGATTTATAAAACTTTAGATATAAATGGAGCAATGATTTGCGCGTTACTTACGATTCTCCTGCTGCATGCGATTCCTTGGCCATTAGTGCAAAGGAGTCTTCGTTTAGAAAACTAATGCTGTTTTCTGTAGTGGCATCAAATTCATTGTTGCAGGTCCAAGAGACACCGATGCTGGTCGCGTGACCGGTATGCTCTTTGGCGCGTTTAATAATATTGATATTATTGTAAAATACCTGAAAAAATTTAAGTTGTTAGTTTTTAACATTAAATATAGGTTCTATTTAGATTACACTACCACTAATCCTACTTACATCAGATATACACCCACGAAAGCCAATAACATCATTCAGATAATCCGCTGGAAAATCACCAACGCCACCCAAAAATGTGCCAAAATGCACATTCAGAGCCGCCATATCAGCAGGCAAAACTTTGCGTATTAATGTACCATCCACTTGGAGGGTGATATTACTCTCAAAGCGTTGCACAGCAACATCATGCCATTCCAAATCGTTCAGTCTTTGTTTTTTGGGAGAACGCAACTGAAATGAAATATTTCGTGTTCGTATAAGCTGCACATCAATCTTGCGCTCATAAACTCACCTGCACTACATCACGTTCTATTTTGTATATAAAAGTAACTGCACCACCTTCTAAACGCATCAGACAATAATCGGTGCGTCCAGCGGCCAAGAAAATAAATGCATTCTCCTGTTGCGTACGAAATTTTACACGTATATTTGTGGACATCTTGGCTTCTTGCAGTGGCATAGTTATGTAGCCATCGCCAAAAAGTGAAACTGAAAATTATCGAGAGAAATCAAAAAAATCAAAATTCGACTTAATATATTCTTCTTCTTCTTCTTCTTAAGATATGCCAATCATTTCGAAAGGCATATATATACGAGGAAAGGACTACCGAAACATGAAGTTTTTCTTGAGTCCTTAGCGTTGTGATTGTTAGTCACTTAATAACACAAGCGCCTTTTACAAGGCTTAAATAGATATCCCACTGGGATTGAATTCGTACATAACCTAAACGCTTCATCGCTTTGAAAAAAGTATGTGGAATGGGTCAGACGCTAAGTCCCACGCGAACGACAACACACAAAAAATCGTCTGTACTCGTTAACGGACAAAACGAAAAACCGACTCCATATATGATAAGCTCTACAGAAGACAAAAAGTTGATAGTTCCATTTCGACGTTCCAACTCCATTTTATGCTCTGGCGACCTTTTTCGTTGAGTTATTATATACAGCGAAATCGTTTTTTTTTTTTTTAATTATTTCTTTAATTTATCATAAATATCAATGGGAATTTCTTATAGGCATCCATGAACAAGTTAAATGTTACAAAAAAAAATATGAGCAAAACTCAATTTCTTCGCTTTGGCAAGAAATTTTAATACCTCATAAATTGAAAAAAAATTTATTACGTTATATAAATCAATAATTAAGTCCAACAACAACAAAATATAATCTAAACAGCGCACAGCAACCTCACTTAATTACCTGTTTGATCTATTGGACAGATTTAATTGGACATTCAATAGTTATTGGACATAGTGATCTTCATGATTAGTCACAGCACATGTCATCATGGGAATGATATGAGCATGATCGTATAAGCTGAAAAACTGTGTAGTAAAATTGATCCACCTCTACAAACCCATGGTATATAAAAATAGATTCATTTATTTTTTTCTTGTGATAAATTTTCATTTAGACATCTGTCGCAGTGGCCATAAAATTCATAAATTAATGTTTACGCTATTTATTCAAAAATGACGGCGGAAATGTTTTCAGAAAGAAGCTTTGATTTTTATTTACTTGACAGCTGATCAAGTTTAAGCTTGTATCTTTAATTATTTATTTTAGATATTTGGGGGATATTTTTGTAGTATTTCTTTAAGATACTAAATATACCTATACCTGTATACATGTTTATATTTTTAAAAAATGCTCTTAATTTGGTATAAAGCTAAGACATCAACCACCCTAACTTAGGTAAGATAAAAAAGACAAACTTATTTATGATCAATTTTATAGCTCATTTTGGAAAGCATTAAGATATATCTGTCTGTTTGACAGTGGATTTTTCTATATTGAAATTGCTTTCTTAAATTTCACAACATTAGAGATTTTGAATGAAATATTATCTTCTCTTTTTTTTTTTTTTTTGAGTTTTCGACTGTCTGTTTAGTGACAACTACGACTTTTTTTATTTCCAATTTGAGAGGTTTGGTGTTTGAAGCAAAGTTGCTCTTCATAAAAATATTTTTTTTTTCATTTACCCCTGCAACACCATTCCTCAACCCACCTATGGAGTCAAATTTTTGCCCAAATCCGTTTGAAAAATTCTCAGTCGTTTGTCTCGTATGTAATATCAGTGTTGATATCACTCGGTGTTTCTCCATCGCTTAGGTTTCATTTTGGTCTACAGTGTAATTCAATTAGTAGACAATTCTAGACTGAACAATTCGTGTTTTTTAAAATTGTGATGCGATCTGCATAAGCGGATCTTTCTTGTTCTGTGTCCACGCACTTTTTGTTGAGAATTTCCACTCAAGTGAGCGCTATTGTCGATTTGGAGCGAACAGGTAAATCCAATTTCATCACATTTCTCATAACACTATATGCAACATTTATTTATTGCAATATTTTCAATATTTTGCGCCACTGTACTTTGTTTATGTCATTTGACTCATATGCCTATAGAAGTTTTCCTATTGTAATTATAGCTGCCAAGATAGTTGAACTGTCAACGCTTCTGGGAAAAATTTCATTTTATTTCTAAGGAGAAATAGCAAAAGAAAACTCATCAATTCAATTGATGATTTGCTGATGATTGTGGTTGCCAATATTTGACAAACGCCCAGTGGGGTGTCATTCACAATTTTTTTGGCTAAGCACAGCATGTTACATAAAAATATAAAAAATAATAAAAATATTGATTTCTTATATATAATTACGAAATTGAAAATCCACAAGTGTTTCTCGTATTTTACATCAATATTTAAGTTTGCTGAACAAATTGTTGAACAGATGTTTCAGACACTTCAACACGACAAAAACAAATGCTTGCCAGACATTTCCTCAATTTAAAAACCAATTAGCAGTTATTGGACAAACACTATGTGCTACATAAGATAATGGAACCACAATAATATGACCTACATTTTATTCCGAAAAAATCAATAGAACAAAATAAAAACAAACATAAATTTTTAAAATTTAAAAAATCTTAAGTAAATCCCATCATTAAACATGCAACGCTCACTCATCAGACAGCATGTTGCTTAAAAACAAAAAAAAGTATGCAGTTTTTAAATGGAAAAAGTCCAAAATAAGAATTCGTAACACTTTCTATTTCTCGAGAAAGTGAAACACAAAAACAATAAATTCATTTCGCATAAACAAAAATGAAAAAAAAAATACAGATAGAATCAAAAAGAATCAACAAAATTTTAAAGCTGTCATTCAGTGCATCGTATGTTGCACATCACTGTACTGTAGAGAAATTTAACGTGACTGCAACATTTTTCTCGCAACTCGTGGGTGAGTGAGAAAATCAGCGGAAAACATATGGCAACAGATGTTGCGTGCTCGAATTGGTGTTATGTTAGTATGTGTGTCGGCGTGCCATATGCGTTGTTACTAGGGATTGCGATTTGGCAATCCCGTGATAAGAAGTTAATAATACCGGGATTTGTTGAGACAAACAAAAAAATGCAAATCTTAAATTGAAGGTGTTTCTTTCAAAATTCAGTTGTGTTTTATGTAAGACTTTTTTTCATTTAAATCGTTTTACTTTCTTAATGTGAATTTCTTTTGAGCATTGCCATTTGGTTTAAGTCGCACAAATTTCATGATTTTTTTACACTGCAAGAGTCGCAGACAATTTGAAAAAATATTCATCAAATAAAATTGCAGCCACCCACGTTTCTCAATTCGAGAGCCAAGAAACATAATTTATTTCTTAAATAAACGAAATGTTTCAATGATTAATTAGCAATGCAAAGTTCTGAAATACAGACTCCTTAACCTATGGATTAATTTTGAAATTTAAAAAAAAAAAATGATTTTCGAAAAAACGAAAACTGTAATAGAATTGTTTTAACTTGAAAAAAATAGTTAAAAATAAGATTCTCTAAACTTAATTTTTAGCTGTTTTGATGAAATGAACTATTCAATTGAGTGTGATGAAAATTCTGTTAATATCTGGTTTTCATTTTTATTTTTACTTAAAGAGAACAATAATTTTTGAATCCGGGATTTCTGTATTTTGGATTGAAATCCCTAGTTTCTTATCTATAAAGAGCCAATACGCTGAGTGCGTACTTTAATGATTGATGTTAGGTTTTCGGCGGCAAAATATGTTAAGATTTATGTCCGGAACATAAAAATCAAAACTGAATTAGAATTCGTGGTGCACATATGTATTTTCTATTGAGAGTAAAGTGACCATAAAAATATGTCCCCAAGGGCTTGAAATCGAATAAAAGTAGTTCAATAAACATAATCTGAACATGGTTACCAAAGAACGCCGTAGGTTTTAGTTGTACAAATAGTTATATACTCGCCATAAAAATAAAAGATCTTGCTTCTAAGGACAAGCAAAAAGTGCAGGGTTGTTCATAAAAAGAGTACTTTTTTTTGGTATGCTGATCTCCAAAAAATTTAAATCAAAAGCAAAATACTAACCGCTAAATTAAAACTTACACTATGTCTTTTTATATTTCATAATTTGATAATGACAGATACAGTTCCTGGAATAATTTTTGCCAAAATTTTTACTAAAAAACACTAGTTTTGCCTACTGTAAGCACTATACTGCCAAAATGTTGCCGATTTAAGATAGCATAGAAAAAAAAAACAAAAACAATATACAAAAACATCGTAAAAATCTAAAAGAGTTTTAAAATACTAAAACATAAAATAAATATAGACAACAAAAAAAAAACTAAATGAAAAGCAAAGAATATCCGCACACTGAGTCAACATGAATCATCCATGACGCAAATGACGTCACTTAAGTAGCATGCGTCTGAGAGAATACAAATTTAAAAACGATCGTGCTTAATGTTAAGAATTCTAAAAAAGAAAATTAGAACTATTTCTTTAACTTCGAGTACTAAACGCAAATCAAGCAGCGTGAATATCGCTGATTTCTGCGATACTTTGCATAAATCACGATGCAAGAGGGCGCCCCTAGTCAAATGTCAAGCATGAAAAATGCGTTGAGTGTCGTCGTCGTCGTTTGTCGCATGGCATGGATTAAGTAAAAATTAAGTGAATTACTGGGAAAACGCTATTTTGCACACTTGCAGCACAATAACCGCACTGCGCGGGGTTAGATCCACTGTTTTGTTTTTCATCGCATTGTTATTGTTGTATTCAGTGAAATGAGGACAGCAGTTGCAGCAGCACCGGTTCAGTTCTGAGTTCTTTCTGGTGTCAGTTCGTGTGCGTCGTTTTTGGTTGCGGCTGCCGATCGTGCAACGATCATTTGTAAGAGATAATAAAATATGGCATTAAACAGCGCGAACATGAAAACTTAATCCGCTGAATTTTTAATTATGAACATTTGAGGAAATTGATTTTTTTTTAATAAAAGAGGTTTTTCTTTAGGCTTAACTCAGTTGCGTTAAGAGTATTAGGAATTTGTTGCTTTTAAGTGTTAGCATATGAACGCAATAGTCGTATACAACATTTTTCTTAAAAGTTACTAATGTAGAAAGTCAAGTCTTCACTGAAGACATTATTTCTGAATATGAGCTGAGCACAAAAGCAGGCAGATGCGAGTGGCCAGCTAAGCACAAGATTCGAGGATTGTGGTTTATGAGATCATACACAATCGATATTTGCGTAATATGAAAAAAAGGATCCAATGTAATAAATCAAAAATTTTCCAAAAATATCTCAAATATCCTTTGAAAAATCAATGTCTTTTTGAAAGACTTTTGGGCAATTTATCATTTTTAATGAATGGGTTGATTGTTTTATAGAAATATTTGTCGAAACCAAAATGACAATAGCAAAACAAAATATCATAAGCAAAAAAAAAAACTATTTTTGTGTAAATCCCATCCATTCAGTAAACATTTAACAACGATTTGTTACG
Organism: Meiosimyza decipiens; assembly: GCA_963680825.1. Lineage (NCBI taxonomy): Eukaryota > Metazoa > Arthropoda > Insecta > Diptera > Lauxaniidae > Meiosimyza > Meiosimyza decipiens. The sequence continues at coordinate 77,190,400 of OY804260.1, forward strand.
TTTTCGACTTAATTTAGATAGTGTCTCACAATTCTCCAACATTTTTGAAGGTCTCAAAAACGTATGTTTTTTGTCAACACTCAAATTTTTAACAACAGCTAACAATTTCAAGAAACAGTTCAAACTTAAAGTTAGGGGTTTTATCCAAAGAAAAAGTGTGTCTCACAAATCGCTACTTTTCTCTATATGTCCTCACGGTTGAAAACATTATTTGATTTTGTCCAATCTCAAGTCTATAAAACGTACGTAATCGGGCATTTCGGGCCTTTTTAAAAAAGTGACACCAATTTATTTAAACAAAAGTTCGCGAATAGCTCAGTACCATTTCACCTGATAAAATGTCATTGCTCATAAAATAAAAGTCATAGTATCGTTATGCCCAAAATCTACCTCTCTGTCCTCCTTAGGGTTCATTCTATTTCCTTACCAAATTTCATCAAAACCAGTCCAATAAATGTGAAAAAATATTTGCCTGTTAAGGGCGTAGCTCTGCCCTTTCCTCAGAGCTTAATCCATCTCCATACCAATTTTTCATCATCATCGAAATCAGTTCAATAATGTAGCTGTGAAAATATATTTTCCGCTAAGAAGCGTGGCAACACCCATTAAAATAAATATCTTTCCTTAGTGTTTAGTCTATCTTGGTACCAAATTTCATCAAAATCGGCACATAATTTAGCAGTAAAAACATGCTTTCCTGTTAAGGGCGTGGTATCGCCCACTAAAAACAAATATCTTTACTTAAGAATCAATTTATATCTATTCCTAATTTTATCAAAATTGGAGTAGCGGCTTAGTCGTGACAGTATTTCTTTCCATTGCGGGCAGTAATACGCCCACTATAAGAAGGAAGGGGAATAAAAGCATTGAGTTTTATTGTCCTTCCTTAGAGTTCAATGTATCTCAAATCCAAATGTCATGAAAATCAGTTCATTAGTTCAGCCGTGGACCGCCTACTACTGGAAAAAAAAAATACATTCGGCACTGCCCCTCTTCACAACCTTTTTGAGTTAAAAAGGGATGAAACTGTTTGGCCTTGGTTTATTTATATATCGATTATAGATATCTGTTGGAAAACAAAGGATCATTTGGAATGAATTTTCTTTGGATAGTAATTTTTTGTCTTTGAAAAAGTAAAACAGGATGCGAGCACTTGAAACAGGTGAATTATAAAAGCTTCACTAAAAGTGCTTATATGTTAACTCCCTCCAATGCTGCTTAAATCAAAAATATAAAATGTTTCAGTGACTTCAAACTTACCCTTCATCGCAGCCGCAGCTATCCACGCAATCTCAGTCACAATGGCGATTGCCAGGAAAATCCTTAATATTGAAAACATTTTCAATTCCACACGCGTTTCCCCTATATCGAACTTAAAAATAATATGTACGTCGGTATATATGCTATTTATTCAGAGAAATGCTCGTATGTATATAAATGTTGGCGGCGAAAAATATTAAAATTTTCATGTGATGATCGAGTTGAAACGACACAGATTGGGGATCAAAAGCAACAGCATTGGCAACGACATCTGCATCAGCATCAGCAACGATGCGGTACATTGGTTCATTTGTAATAATTTTGGGTGTTAATTGATTTTTTTCCGATCTGGCGACGGATAGTATTTCATTCAACAACAACGACGATATATGTCACTCATTTATGTACTTTTTCACACACACGTAAACTGAATTTCTTTACGGAATTCATAATCCATAGCGCGCACTTTTCTCGCCCAAAACGACACGGACGGGATGTTATTGCTGATGTGGAGTTCGTCACCCTTAAGTACTGCGTACAAAATTGTTGCTACCTATGTGGAGAGTACCATGTGGATTTTGTGTTGGGGAAATTTGTATATTGATGATATTTTTCATATGTAAGATTTTTCTTTAAACTGCACAAACACAATTTGGAATTCTGTTGTACGTTTTTAATGGTTCTTTTTTTCGAAAATTTATTTTTAGAATTTTTCTTTCTTTTCCAAGTTGTGTGTTGCAAGCAGCAGCAGCGACACTTTTAGTTAAGGATGTTGTCGCGGCATCCCTATGTTGTAAATTATTTATTGTTGTTATTGCTTGATGTAACAACAGCTGCTGTTGGTGATGTTGCTGGTGTTGTTATTGTTATTGTCTGTGCTGTTGTTGCTGTGATTCGTTTTGTGTCGTTTTGGTCTGTTACTTCTGTTTTTTACATTTTTTTTATAAGTCGAAATTAATGTTTTTTGTTTTTGCCAACTGACTTGAATTTATGTTGCACTTGTTTTTAATTCCATTTGTTATGGCTTTTATAATAAAAAAATTGTATCTTTTTTTTTTTGTTCATTAATATATTACACTCGTGTAATGCATTAATTTTAGAAACAAAAATAAAATTGGTCCAGCATACTAAAAATTATGATGCATTTTTAATAACGTTGGAATTCATCATAAAACAACTTAAAATTTAACGATTTGTGCGTTTTTTCTTTTCAACTTTCGAATAATGTCAGCTGGAGCCACATGTAGCACATTTCATAAAATTGTGCATTAAAAAATTGGCACTTAAAGTTATAGCTTTTATCGAGTGTAAAGTACAGAAAAACATTAAAAAAATCAAAAAAAAAAGAAGTCGGTGCTAAGTTTAACTATGACACGCTTCTTATTGTCGCGTATTCCAAAATGGTATGAATTGCGCCCCATATACAATTCTATGTATGTAAGTTTTTGTATGAGTGGGTAACATTATACTGGAGTTCTTCTTGTTAATAGAGCAAAAATAAATAAGATTTTTATGAAGATATTAGCAGCAGTTGCAAGAAGTTTATCCATCAGGCTGATTTAGAAAATCTCAATTGATCAAAAATAAACACATTCGTATAATAAAATAAAGTGATGACGAAACTAATATTCAATCATTTTTTTTTTCATAAAGGTCATCTTTTAGTTTGAGTTTGACAGCCATTCGAAATAAATTAATTGATGCAATTAAGGTATCGAGCAGGGTTAAAAATCTTCTTTATTTTTGAAAATGAAAGCGAACATGACATAAAAGCGGATTAAATGAAGGCTCAAGCAGTATTGCCTGATGTCTTCTTGTTACTTCATATTCTACTGGAAGGAGTGCAAATTGTACTCTTATTGAAATCATCAGATACAGTGAAATTTTTGGGATCTTGTGGAAAGTCTGGCATTTTCCGATGGTATCGTTCTGCTGTCATCCAGATGGTTCGATTTTCTAACTAACCTTACTTGGCTTAGCAATCAGAAAGCAACTGTTGAATTAGGTTTTAACACTCTAAAAATTGAAGCCGCATACACAAAATCCCTTCCCTTGATTTTTAAAACATATGGGAATATCATAACCGACAGTAATTTTGACTGTCATTTTAACAGTGTCAGTGATAGTTTGCCATGGCAGTAAGAATCTCAGTGATAGTTTGCCATGGCAGTAAGAATCAATAATCGCCATTCAAACTATGAATATTGAAATTAAATGAATGATGGTTCCTCGCAAGTGCACTCTCACGGCGTATACAAATATATGTGAACTCAAGATTGAGGCAAATATTAAGGATTTCTTGACCTCGAACAATCTCAAACTAAGTACTGGATGGAAGTTAGACAAACTTATCCTTCAATGCTTTGAACCTTTGCTGAAACCCTGCGGTTCTATATAGTCTAAGGGTATTTATTATTTGTAGTCTTAAGCTGTTCTTGTTGCTCTAATAAAATAAAACATAAATTACTCAACACATTTTTCGGCTTATTACACATTTCCCGAATTTTCAACGTTTTTCGACTTAATTTATATATACTGACAAACCTTGACTTTTCAACAATTTTCGACTTTCAGAATATTCTTCAATATTTTCAACATTTTTAGCATTTTCAACTCTTTTCGCTTTTCCTAAACATTTCTCAACATTTTTCAAATTTATAAAATTTTTTTGATTTTTGCAACAACTTTCGACTACGTGTATTTTCATACTTTGCAACCTTATTCGACTTTTTAAATATTTTGGACGTTAATATTTTCTAAACTCTAAAAAATTGTTTGACTTTTGACGACTTATTAAGCTTTTATATTTTGTCTCTTTCAACATTTTCCGGTCTTATTAAAATTTTTGAAACATCATGAATACATGACGAAAAAAAAATCCCTTAAGTGCACCAAAAGTCGGCAAATAAAACTAACAAGAAAAATTAGATACGCCAATATACTTAATAACAACAGAGAAAAAATTAACGCAGATCGTAAGCAGAAAAGTTATATCTGTTTTGTGCCTTTCTTTTGATATGCTAGACGTACTTAAAGGTACACGCGCATAAATTGAAGACGACACAACGTCACCGTTGTTACCATCAAAACGTTGGTGACCCTCAAATTGGTAGTACTTCGTAGAGTGAGGGGAACATTGTATGGAAGATTGTATCGTACATATGATACAAAAACCAAAGAGACAGGAACTTTTAAGTAAAAATACAAAAAAACGACTGCAAAGTAGGTAGTGTTCCCCTTCTTATGATGATATTGCACTGATATTTATAGATCTCCTTGCGCTACACCGTAAATAATTCATTTTCCGCCTGTGCAGTTGTTGATACTTAAAACGACGCAAATGTGCTGCAACGCATCGCTTGTTGTCCCTCTTGGCACGATCCGCATAAATGTTGCTGCAATAACAGAGGAAATTAAAAAAGACAAAAAGTGGAGAGGGCGGGGAAAAGGAAAAACGCAGAATTTGTCTAAAATCACATAGAGTTTTCCTTAATATCCTCTGACGATGCTGTTGATTAGAAATAAAACGAAAAATAAAAGCCAGTTGTTAGTTAGAACGATTTTCTTTTGAAGATTGCGAAAATTCTTAAATTTTTCCTACACTTTGGACAGTTTTTTTTTGCTGATCGTAAAGTGGAATATAAGCAGCAGCTGGCAATGGGTTGTCTAGATTTTACTGTCCGAGAAAGTAATGTTTAGAGTTACTCAAAGAAAATTTAAAATAGAACCTTTAAAATTTTTTCAAACTTTGATTTGGATTGATATGAAGTGGAAGAAAGGGCAGACTGACATAAAATAAAAATGATTTTTAAAAGTTTTATAAAAGAGCGATTGCTTGGACTGTACGTGGTGAAAAAAATTTTGCTCAATTCCAAACATATATTGTTTTAAATCTTTTTTAACAAATTTTAGGTCACTTAAGGACTTTTTTCTTTGTTAAAACTTCAACTTATTTTTGGACGAAATTTTAGATTAGTTTTTTGGTGACTTAATATTCATAAAGACACTTTTTTGTAGTTTTTTGAATATTTTAGTTTAATTTGAAGAAAAAAAATATTTTACTTCCTAGAAAATTTACTTGGAAAATGAATTTGTTTCTAACCATAAATCCACTGCTTTTCTTTAGATATCATGATCACTAGCTCTTAGTTCACTCATTTAGCTTCTTATTCCAATTTTCATATGGTGAGTCTAAAAAATGTGGCACTGCGGATGGAAAGTGACAGGAAAGTTACCAGGGTTTCAAAGGTTTTACATATAAATAATGTTATAAGAATTTGATTTCCAGCTCTCGGAGATATTGTTATGTATAGTCTATGTCCCCTGTCTAAAAACTGAAGCTTCCCAGGAAACTCTGTTTTAGCTAATTTTATGTAGCTGTACATGTAAGTTTTATGTAACTTGAAGTGAACTTTCAAAATAATGGGCTCAGTTAATGGCTGCTGCCAAAGGTCTTCTATGTAACTTCGTACATAATTTTATATGTATTTTGACTCAAATATTTTCTTGAAATTTAGTGCCATAATTAAAAACCTATTCTTGAAAAAAATTATAAGATATTTAAACGATAAGAATTAAAAATCAAAAAATTAAAAACTTAACCGAATTTCTAATTTGTAATTCTACTGCTTACTCAGCGATTTAGTTTTAGAAAACTTCGAACTTTAAACTTTTAAACGGTGCTTAAAACACAAATGTATCATTATTTTTACAAAAGTTATAGCAGTCTAAAATGATCTCCCAGCTTATGTACAACATGACGTATGAGTGACGTTTAATTGGATCACGTAGAATATAAAGTTTTACTATTCATCAACGTGAAAAGTAAATTTTGAATAGCTGTAAGTTTTGTAAAAATCTTGAAAAAAGCCTCAAAATCTTAGAAAATTAATACAAATCAAAGGAATGTGCCGTGGTGGGTAAGTAGTGAAACTACAAATATAGAATCTGGTAAATTTTTTATGTTTTCAATTTTTAATTCACTTTGCACACATATTATGCGATTTTCTTCAACACCATCCTTTTATTTCTCAAGTTGGTTCTACTTGGCCTGCATATCATTCAATAATATTGAGTAAATTTGCTTAAAATATTTTATAGAACATTTTTGAAACTATCGAAGCATTCAAACAATGATCTGCTTACTTTGTTTGAAAAAGGAAAAAGAGGCCCTGTGAGTTGTCTATTTTTCAATTTTCAACTAATTTTAGCATTATTATATTTTTTTAAATGTATACACCGATCAATATAAATAAATTTTCTTTTCATACTTCGACAGAGGCGTAATATGCACGGCAGAACGTTATCGTCAATTTGTTCTACCTATTCCAAAAGTACTTTTTAGTTGCGAGTGAAAGCATCAGGAGCCAATGAAAAGGAATGCACGCTATAAAGTTTGAGGGAATGATTCGCACACAATGAACATGAAACGTTGTAAGTAATTTCTTTGATATTTTATTAAATTCACTTGTGTGTATCTAATATTGCTGTGATATTGTTTAAACCAATATAGAATGCTACATATCAGAATATACAACGCATCGATATTTCTGAATATTGACATTTTGTTTATGGATTTCTTTTCAAAATAGATTTTAATAAATGTTTGTTTTAGGAACATGAATAATTTTTCTGCACAGTACAACATTTCGCAACAAAGTAGGTAAAAAAATATATCACGCGATTCATTGATAATCTTTCTATAAATCCAGCTATAAGCTTGACGGTAAATGTAATTAGAAAATGTGTTCTTTATATCTACTCTGAAGAATTGTTCATTCTCCTTTTTATAGGAGTAGATAAAAACTTTATAAATAATTTTATAAATAGTTTTTTATCTTTTATAATAAAATTTCATAAAATTCTTTGCGTCAGCTAACGTACTTGAAATATTTTTTTATTTTTTATTTATTTTCGTATTTATGAACTGCTAATGTACCAGCATCCTTAATAGCTATGTTCCTATTCAATGTAACTTATATGAGAATGCTTCGGTTTTGATGTCAATTTATAAAAAGAAAATCATCTATTGAAAATTGGCGTTCATCTGGATACGTAAGGATACGTCAGAGATAATGTAATGAAAACGACTTGTGTGTCGAAATGTAACATTTTGCAAGAAAAATGTCAAGCTATCGATATTAAAGGACGGCTTTCTAAATTACTTTTAGCTTTTAGCAGTCGACTTTTAAGAATAATTGCGGTTTTTTGTGGAATATAAAAAATATTTTCAATATGCAGTGGCGGGAGAACTTATTTTTTTTTTGTGGAATTCTTTTTATATGAAAGTTTGAATTAATTTTAGATATTTAGCTGATTATGTACATATCATAAATTCAAAAAAAAATTTCGGTTTTTGAGGAAAATGAGGAAAAACCGATGAGGAAAAACCTCCCCGTATCATAATACTACCACCACTATGTTTGATGGTTTTTATTGTGAGCTTTGGGCTTCAGTTTTAGGGCGTCTTTCAAATTTGCCTTTGTTTCAAACACGTTTTTCCATTTTTTCCGTGTCAGATGCTTCGTTGCAAGGTATGGCACTTTTTTAAATTTGTGGGAATTGAAGTATTTCGAAAAATGTAAACAATGGGAGAATTTATTTTTTCGATTGTAGTAATTATCTTTTAATATTGTTGAACAATGAAATAAATTTAATTTGTTTGATATTTGCCGGTAAAACTAAAAAACCCTCAAAAAAAATTTAACTTTCCACCATTTTGAGGAAAAATTTTTTATGTTGGGAAGGCCGAGATTATGTTATATATATATATATTGAATAATATTTAAAAATTTTGACCTTTATAACTCTTCTCTGTAGGGCTTAAGCTGATATCACAGATACTTTTTTTCAAATATTTTTTTTTGAGTACTTTCAGTGTTTGTCAGGGCCAGATTTTTCGGGTTATTTAAGTTTTTTCTTAATTGATTTTCTTTGTTTGCCAACAAACATTCAGTTGTAGATGTAAAGCCATTGACGCTTAATATCGAAAAAAATACAAAGATGTTTATCATCTTAGACAATTGTTATTTTAAAAATGATTTTTTTTTTGTTTATTTATTGATATTCTTGTTGGCGTTATTGTTTCCAATACTGGGTGGCGCCAAGCACATTACTTTATTTACTCTATATCTCTGAAACATAAATCATTCAGGTCACTTAAATAAATTTATTAGCTATTTGCGACAGCATAAAATCGCGATTAATTGAACTTCAGATTCATAAAACATGCAAATCAATTGAGAGCACAACACAGATATAATTTACTAGAGATACGCGCGCGTTCATTATAAAGTATCACATCATTTAAGATTTTTATTTTTTATTTTTTCCTCACAACGTATTTTATCCTGAAAATTCACATAATTCAGTTTGCGCAATTTGCAAGGCATAAAATTCTAATAAACGAGTTATAGTTGCAATTTAATCTGAAAAACACTGTGCGAATTATATTGCAGCGACATTTTTATGCGCTTACGATAGATTGCGAATAACGCACACGCACACATTCAAACGCACGAATATTAAAATATAAAAGCGATTTTATTGCTTGTATCTCATAGATATAAAGCGACAGCGGCGGCGGCAATAAACATAAATAAAATTTTTCCAAGCAATCGTTTACTATCGTAGGGTAGTGCTACGACGGAGAGGGGTCTTTTCTGGAAGTAAATGAAAATGTACCGCGCGATCACTTGAGATCTCCGTTACATTTGTAAAATACGTAACTGTAACGCATGGATACAAATTGCGTGCGAATGTAATCAACAACAACAATAACAGCAGCAACACTTTGCACTACGCTTTGCGGGAATTTCCTATTGGGCAAAGAGCAACAACAACAACACCAAGGATCATTTTTAAAAATAAAAATAAAATTAAAACATTTTCTTGTGATGAAAAGAAATTTACACACAACAACAACAAAAACAACTGTTATCTTAGCAGTACCATTTACAAAACGCACACTTTATTTTTCTGAATCCGCCCGCACCAATAAACCAACTGTATGCGACACCGTCGATGTTTTCTCATAGACTGATTCGATGATTTGAGCGTTTAGCCATGGCGCACCCGCGAGTTATAACCAACCGACAGCCAAAAAAAAGAACGAAGAAAAAATATCAAAATAAAACACATTTAAGATGCTCGTTCATTTTCCATGAGCGCTATTTCAATGTCTTTTGAATTTTCCACTTTTTTTCGATATTATTTTTTTGGGGTAAACTCATTGCGGCAAACGCGACCGCGCACAGTATTTTGAGAAATGTGTAAAATTCAGTAACTAAGATAGGGTTGTTCTCGTTTCACGCGTTTAGTGCAGTTCTTTTGAAGAAAATCAGCCAAAATTTGATAGTTTGATAGTGCTGCCTTAGCGTTTTTTTTTTTTTGGAACATCAGGGTCTTGTGAAGTATCACAGAATACCACATTTTGATTCAACATTAAAAATTGTCTAAGAGATTCATTCAGGTCAGCATACGGCTGGCGGAAAATTTGTTTGAATACGGCAATATGTTTTATCAACAAAAATGGAGTATCTTCTACCTGGTTGGCTAAAAGCTCAAAAAAAAATCTGCAATAACAAATAAAATATTTATTTGGAGCGATACATCAATTTCTTCCATTTACTTTTTAATTGCCTTTTTCAGGGCGCATTGGCAGCTCTTGAACTGCCTCAGGCTGCTCTTCAGACCAAATTCGGCAATTCTGTTTGTTGACGTACCCATTGAGCCAAAAACGAGCTTCGTTGCTCATGAAAATTTTAAATTTTCACTCACTGAGCTCGAATTTTGGTAATATAACTCAATGATTTTTAAGCGCTATTCATTTTTTAGTCTATATATGGTGAAATGGCAAACCTAAGTGATAATTTTTGGCGTTGACACATGTTACGAATCACGCGTGAAAAAACAAACAGCAAAAAAATCACTCGTTATTTATCCATTTTTTAAGTGCTGACACATCACTGTATCGCACGAAAGTCAGCGTCAGAAAATTTGAGCGGCGCACTTTAACGGAAACAAGCGAAAATTTTTCATCACCACACTACACATCTTCTTTTCTCCACATTCTGGCAATATAAAGATGCTCATACATTTGGTAGATATCGTACAGCAGCAGCAGCACCAACAGCAACAGCATGAGCAGCATTCATCACTTGCTTTGCTCATTCGATTGCTCATTCAGCGGCGGTTGCTCCTCTGCCATTTGGTGGATCGTTGGCCGCACATGTGCGCAGTCAAGTTGCACGAGTGCGACGATGATTCTTGCGCATTTAATTTACTCGCAGTGCCGCTGAATGGTTTTTCTTATTTCGTTGCCATTTGAAAGGTTCTACGCTGCATTTGCATCCTCTACTGCTGAGAGGCTGCCGCAGTTTTTGCTAATCTTTTTTTGTTGTTGCTTTGTTTTCTTTGATGATGCCACCACAACATCACATTTGTTTTGTTGTTTTTTTGGCGTCACATGGGAATTGTGAATAGGCGCACAGAAATCATTTAGGAGCAGCGATAAATGTAAAGGAAATTTTTATGTGACTTATTTGTTAGATTTGTGCTGTTGTTGTTGTTGTTTTTGGTATTGCTGTGCTTTGTGTGTGCGCGCGCTTGGAATGCTCACGGAGGCACGGCTCATTCCCAGTTGAATTTTTTATATTTTTTGGTTGATTTCTTGTTTTGAAAATAATAAATTATAAGAAATATTAGTCAGGAGCTACAGTGGGATTAGAGAGCATTTTTTTGGAATTATGGTTTGTTTGATATGTGGACATTACTACGTATCACAAACGCTAACGCTGATAAGTATGATGACTCAAAAATCACTTCAGGCTTTCAGAAAGGTACACAAAGAATTAAAGATGACAACAATTTTCTCAGGTCGTGTAGACTAAGAGAAAAATGTTTGGAAATTACGCCTTTGAAGAGTTTTGCCATGAAAGATCAGAGGTACATCTTACTAAGAATTTTGTGAAAAATAAACTTCGCTTTATCATTAGGCAAAATCACTTTGCAGCTATAACTATAAGTTTAGTTCTGAAAGCCCCCAATTTCTTTTGAAAACAACTAGATGACTTTTTCTTCAAATTAAATGCTTAAGTTACTCAAATTTTACTAAGGCACAATATCTGATGAAATACTTCAAAAAATCAGGATATGTTTTAAACAAATAGAATTTTTTAATACTTTATACAGCCTAGCCCACCACTGTCTGCCGAACATTTTATGGCTAAGCCACGTTCAATTTCTAATTAAATTTTTATTAAACTATGATTTTTATTAGATAATTTTTCACGTCCTTCATATGGCATTCCTTGCTTTATACTCCAAGTAGATAACAACAGTAAATTTTTAAGTTGATTGAGTTCCTGCTTTATTTTCTCGCTCAATAATTCCTACTCCTAGCGTTTTTATTTCCTTTCATGAACTTAAGTGAACTTTGACTTCTTACCATGCGCAAAGAGATTTTAACAAAAATTATTTTTAATAAAATATCAAATTTCATATGTTTAAAATTCCTCTATTGCAATGCTACCCTAAGCATTACCACATTTCTAAATTCATTCAATTCAGGGGTTGTTTGGGCTTTCGTCTAACAATTAAGATGTAGTGCTATTGCTGTTGGTGCTGCGCTGCTGAAGTGTTGACTCTGCCAGTCAGCGTATGCAACCGGTCGGCCAAGCCCACTTGTGCATTGTTCTGTTTGAATTCAATTTGAAATGGAGGGCACTCCCCTCAACCATAGACACTTACATAAGTTAGCCGCTGAGGCATGTAATTCTTTTCCAATTTCAACATTTTCGTAACAAAACGTATGAGCGAGTCGCTTGCGACGAGGAAGAGGCGGAGAGGTTGCATTCTTCTTAATTATGCGTGCAATGAATTCATTTAATTTTACATAGTGGACATAAGGAGTTTGCTTCGTTGCTCTACCCTTCTTTTTAAGGTCTATTTAATTTTCTTAAAAGATTTATATAAAAATTTCATGGTGGTTTTTGGGGTTAATTTGCACTTCTTCAAAGGGTATGTGCTGACGTAAAAGTGGTCGTAAAATATGCAATAATATTGAATGAATGAACGAATGCATGATAAGTAAACAAAAAACACCAACTAATAAGTGCAAGGACTTAATGGAAATACATTTTTCCATATGACAATTTGTAATAAATTTAAATAAAATAAAAACCTAATTTTCTTCGTAAAATTTCTGTTTACATAAAGATAATCTGCTACCAGTCATAAACTACAAAAGTATTAAAACAAATGTTTACAATAAACTAAAATCGAGTCTAAGGACATGCACTTTATCTCTAAATTAAGTGAATGTTATAAGTAGCTATTTAAAACTGCACAAGATAAAATTTATTCATGGTCGTAAATATTTTTATCGCCTTATATGTAGCTTAACCACAATTCTGACCGACAACGATGGAAAAACCGAAAGCGGAGAAACTGTCAACAGCAAAATCCGTTCGAGTAAACACAATGGCGACGTAAGACCAAAATTCTGATGCCACTTTGTGTTTACCAGGAAATAGTTTTTTTACTGAAATATTTTTCATTGACTTTTTTTTGTGAGAAAATACTTCATCCATTGGCGATTCGTTGCAATACATTTCATTTGTGTATTTTCTAATTTATAACAGAATCATAGATCGTAGATATGCAACACTGATCCGTCGGCCGCGACGGATAAAATAGAATTAAATCTACGTCAACGGTAGCATCTTCCGCCGCAATTATGTTTCAGTTCAAGCCATCAAGTGTGTTGTTGACAACGGCTAACCGCGGACGATTTTTTCGTCGCTGTTGGTATTGTTATCATACGCTATAATAGTCAAAGTTAGAGGAGGAAGAGTGAGTAGCAGGACGGCAATAGTTGTGTGTGAAAAGGGTGATTTTTCTTAGTAATAGAATGTCTTTTATCTTCTCATACATCCTCCATCACATTATTTCATCGTGCACGGTCTCTAGAAAGTGTCTTCAGTTTGTTCCAACATATCCTCGATTCAGGTAGTTCTTGTTCTAGCAATTGTTTTTTTGTTGTTTGCGTACCTTTACAAATGATCCGAAACGTTCAGGTTGCGTTTTGGAAACAAACGACTTAATTAGCAACAATAACCGTGAATTAGAATCTGTTCGCCAATTAGCCAATCGCATTGCCTTCTGAAATAGATTTTTTCACGTACGATCTTTAAATCCAATTAACATCACCAAATCTCGAAAGTATGTGTTCTGGGAATTTTTCGTGTAAAATTGGCAAAAATTTCAGAGTTCTTTGGCAATTAGCGCCCTCGAATTAAAATTGAAAATTTTTCATATCGAAATCTTCAAGTGTAGGTCAAAAATAATTGGTTATCACACGGGTATAGTGCTCAACACTCACGATAGCGGTCGGTTCTTCGTCATTCTCAAAGAATATAATTCACACCAGGCAGTTACTTTTTACGGATACAGCGACTTCTTGAAGGTTACTTTTAAGTTATCAGAGTGCCATATACGACAGTGGCTTAGCGAGCTTATAATGAGGATCATTGCTGCAGAAAATTTTGTAGGGAAAACAATTTTCATGCGTTGTATCGTAGCTAAATGAACCCATATATTAAATAGCTGACCTTAAACCAAGCAAATGATAGCTTGGATGGCATATACGTTTGACAGCTGCGTTTTCCGAAACTACGTAACCGCTATTTTTCAAGTTTGAAGAAAGCTCCACCGTCACGTGTCTATGCTTTGCTTATACAGAATATGAAATAAATGTCAAATGAATAACTTTTGTATGATATTTAAGTTGTAAAAGTCAACATATTCCTTCCAACATTTCATAAATAAAGTGTTAACGAGATAATTTTCGAAAGTCGTATACATAGTCAACGTAACGAAATGTCAAATGATGCGATATTAAAAGTAACTTGTGTGCTACCATAAACAAATTTCAGAGGATCATTTACGATCACCAAACGAATTTTGCCGAATTTAAATTTAAAGAAATTAACAGCACGCTCCAATGAAGCGAAACGAAAAGCGCATAGCGCGTGGGTCGAACAGCGTGAATGGTGAATGAAAGAACGTAAAACTTTACGTGCAGAAAACGATGAAGATGACGACCGACTGACTGTGCGCCATAGACAAACGAGGCAATAAACGATCTTCATTCATGGAAGGAGGTAATAAAAAAATTCAATTGAAATGCGTGTGGAGCGCATTTAGAGTTGACCACAACTCAACCAAATGGTGTGTGGGTATGGAGAAGAGTTCTAACTAGATAGCTAGATAGCCAGACGGACACATGTGGTGACGTATAAACATTAATGCAACAATATTGCAATGCATTGAAGTAAACGATCAGTAGAATGCAATTAAAAGTAAACTGATAGAGTAAAAATTTTATTCGAATATGAGATAAGCGTTTAATAGAAAATTTTTTTTAAATACAAAATTGTTTTGAAAACTAGATAATTTAAAAAACAGCACAAACAAAATATTAGTTTTTTCATTATATTTTGACAGTTTCTTAATTGCAATTTAATGAGCAGATTGAGATAATCAAAATAAAATCAACAGTAAAAGAGGAGGGGTCACTGCACCCCATTGAACTTAATAAATTTGTCTTAATTGCAACGCTAAGCCAAAAGCAAAAATTTCACGGCATCAATCCATCAAATGATATTTTGACAAATTGTTTCGAAAAGCAGAAACAACAAAAAAAAAATAAAAATATAAAATTAATATTGACACATTGACAGCTACTCGCTTGTCAATGTCTTCATTTATAAAAATTTACATGTGTTATATTTCCACTGCAGTATGGAGGGTGAAGTGAAGCAGCGCGTTAATCATGCGCATCAGTCCGTTCACATGCGGCTGGAAAATTTTTGGGTGCGTTTTTTTTTTTTATTTTCTGAGTGAATGTGTTGAAAGTGTTGTGCAAATACAATGAATTCTTTTTCATAAGCAAAACAGCCAATTGAAATTGTTCGTTGAGTTTTGAAAAAATAATAGAAAAATTGCTTTTCGATGGATGTTATCTTGCCTCGAAGGTTCTTATATAGTTCACTAACAAAACTTCACTCCAAACTGTTTCCGCACTCTGAATTTTTTTCCCCGTCAGGAATAACATCTTTACTCTATGTATGTGGCGTTTAAAAATCAATTAAATCAGTTTTTGTTTTCTTAAAAATTCAAAAAAAGTCATAGCACTAACTAGTTATATGTATGTCGTTACAAAACACAAAAAATATAGACTGAAGATGGTCTAACCATTGTGGGTGCTGATATGTTCTAAGATTTTCATATGGTATTTTCCAAAACTTTTTGCTCCAAATAAAAATCATTATTTCCATGATGCCAAGTATTAACTTTTTTTGCAATGGTGTAAATGTGTTCTAATTATTTTATTTTGTACAAATTTGGAAAAATCGCCGTATTTTCATTATTAAATGCGAACATTTGTTAGATAGCGCGAAATTACATGTTTTTTCCTGGGATTGGCCTATTTTTAAGATCACTGATCTCTCGGCAATTAATTAAACAATTAATTGTAAAGTCTATTATTATATAATTTTTAAGGCAAAATCATTTAATTATGTTTTTAAATACAATTCATACCAGCAACGGGTTCTTTCAGTGATAATGCCGTATGTGTAAGTCTTCATAGCATCAATTTACCACGCGTTCACTTTACGCTTAATCATTTTATTTATTGCCTCTTTTTGTACTTTATGATTCTGTGAAGTTTTAGTCTTTTTTTTGATTAATTTTCGTAATAGTAATACATAAAATAAGTTGTAGAAATCATAAGTTCGAAAATCAAACTCTGCGAATATTACAATCCAAAGAAATTGAAATTCGGAACCGAACTTTTCGAGCCATTTTTTTCGCATTTTCAGTTAGCAATAAATACAAATATTTTAAGCAGCAAGCAGGTCACATCCCCAAACATTTTCGAAAATGCTGAACACGATGGTGGTGTGTTTGGAGATGGTCAAAAACTGTCTGCGAAATGTAAGAATAGTATATTCCGCGTCTTTCATCGGAAAAATATTTGTCAATCCCCCCCTATTTTCGAGCATGCTGAGCACGATGGCTGTGTTTGAAATTCTTTTGAAGTTGACCCCACTCCAAAAACGGCCAAAAACTAACCAATACAGTGTAAATGAGAAAACCTGCATTACTTCCCGTTTTCGTGGATGCTGAGCACGATGGCGGTGTTTAAGAGTCTTTTACAGTTGACTCCAGCGAAACCCAATTTTTCACTTTGTAGAGAGTGGTTTTTGTCGATTTCGGGGGGGGGGGGTAGCTCCAAAAGAACTTTAAACACTGCCATCGTGTTCAGCATCCTCGAAAACGGGGGAAGGAGAGTGGTCTGGTTGCTGCTTAAAGTATTTGAATTTTTCGAAGTTTTTTCTAACTCCATAGAATCCTCTATATAGTAGTACTAAAACAGGCTCTGCTGATGTCCGGACCGCGTATTGTGTTGTTCAAAACTTGTTTGACACATTTTTTCAACGATTGATGCTAAGAATTAATTTTTCAAATTTATTTTCGACCTTCTCGCATGATTTGGGACAAGCATTTGTTTTAGAGAAATGATATCTATTTTTTAAATTAATAAGAATCTAATCGCCTGTTACAATTCCTTGAAATGGAATATATATTTTTCAATTAAAAATATTGATTCGTGTAATGTAATCGAAGTTGTGCAATTCAGTATAACGTAATTTTGGTTTCTACGATAGAAGCGACAAAGAAATTATTCCATTTTTTTGGCATGGTAATGCGTCGAAATCCAAAAGATAATAATTCCTACCCAACTCTTTGCTTATATAAACTTAAAATAGCAGAGTATTTGTTGACATTTTTATAAACATTTTATATGAGGATTCTTTTTTTTTTTGCACCATACGTTGTGGTTGCACGATTAATGTGACGATTTGTGTTGATCGTTTAATTTTTCTTTTCAAGCCGCTTTGTTGATTAGCGTTTGATATCTCGTTGCTGTTATTGATTGTATTCATTTAATATAAATAAATAAATTGTTAAATGTTTTTAGCATCTGCTAAAAATCGTGTTGGAAAATTGTTGCAGTTGAACGTGCTATTATGCATTTTATTCTATTTAAATGTCGTTTAGCGAAATTTTCATAATGTGACGTACATGAACTTAGTCATTGAAAATTTTGCTCGATAGTGCGGAAATGCCATATTATAAAAACGGATTTAAACATAATGACTGTTTCGTTCTTCTTGCGTCAAAAATGTACTTAAAGTTTTAGTAGAATCTATGATGTGTGACGAAAGTTCTCTATTATTTATATTAATTATTTATATTTTTATATATCATAGTTACTGACTATACAACATACAACACCTTGGTGTATGTTAAAGTAAGAATTGATGAATAACATTTGTTGTCCAGGACAATCAGGAGATGTTTGTAGAATAATTTTGGGCAAGGTGACCTTTAGTTAAGGTGTAAAATGTCCTCATCGATATCGCGTACAGTTAAAAAAAAGTTGGTTCTATGTCAAAGGTCACGTAAAAAGGTTTACGCAGCTATCTCTTGGATTTACGGTAATATCAGCTAAGAAATTATTAACAAAAGATATTTAAGTTATGTGATCCATCTTTGGTTATACGTTCCTTGGTGACCTAGCCGATTAGTTACTTTCGAATATTATGAATCAAAAATTTGTGCTACTGCATACTCATAATTTTTCGATAAAAATTATACCGTTGGCCCCCTGCGACTTCTTTCTACTCACGAGGCTGAAAGGTCGATCACAGGGTGACATTTTCCACCATTAATCAAATAAAAACAGAATCGCTGAAGGAGTTGAAAGCCATACCGAAAAGTGGTTTCCAGAAGTGCTTCAACTATTGAAAAAAGCGCTTGCACAACTGTATTCTATCTGAGAGTGATTAATTTTAAGAGGGGCAAATTTATGTTGATGAACAATTCAAGAATCTTTACGAAAAGCAATTTCAACAAATTCTCGTTGCTTTCGGAACAAAGCTCGTATACACCCCTGTACGTTACATATAGTGCAATACGCGACTTACTCCAATTTTTCTCAGACGTATATCTCGAGAACTATTGGTCCAACGGAAATTTTGTCTATGACATTTTTGACATTAGCTAAAGAGCAAATTTCATGTGGCTAAAATTGCCGTAAGACTATTAGCTTACGAGATATACGAAAATCCGATTTTCGTGAAATTTGATCTTGAATAACTCTTAAGGCTTACGCGATATCGATGAGGACTTTCTCCGTATTACTTCTAAAGTTAAACTGAAAGCCTATGGTAAATGTAACGTTTCTAAAATTATTCCACAGATTACCCTTTTTAAATTCTATTGTTCCTTCCATAGCCCTTGGAACATTCTAAAGAAAGTGATTTCTGAAATAAAAAAGTTGGCTGTATCCTCATCTGAATTTTTTATGTTCACAATTTCTCGTTGAAATATTTTTCTCACTCAATCGAATAAAAAAAATCAAAAGTTTTGCAACTTCACTTTCTCCACTTTAATATATCGCTATTAAACTTGGCAGTAGGTTTTATGTTTCGTTTCAAAACTTAAACATAATAAATACATCTTTATTATGAATATAAAAGTTATATTAGCAATTCTAAATTGATTCAAATGTATTGATATCAAGTTCAACAAATTTCGTGGGAACTCAGCATCGCCACGCTTATCTATTTACTATGGAATCTATAGCACATAAAGGTAATGCCGGAACTAATTAATGTTGCCACCCGCATGACTTTTCAATTCAAATGAAATGAATACTGCGTTTTATGGCATTTTAAAAGCACACGCATCAAATTACATTCACAAATAAATCATTAAAAAACTAAACGCAACAATTTAAAAGCTATCTATACAATCAAAGTATATATAGATAAATGTAGTGAAACAACAAAGGAATTATCATGTTAATCAGAGGCATGCGATCAAGTGTCAACATGGTAGAATGGAGTGAAAACAAATATTTTAAATTGAAACATAAAATGTTAACAAAAATGTTGTGCGGTTATGAAAAAATAGGTAAAGTTAAATATATATGAGGCCAACAGCAGGAAAAACAGCTTAAGTCAATTTAAAATGAATGCATCCAAGGCCAATATTTCATTAGATCCGGATAAAATTTGCTGTTTACTTTTGGCCGTTCTTAACATTGGAATAAGTACTAATAAATCTTTTTGAAATGTACGATAAATTTCACCCTAAACTAATGTAATGCTCGGCTTTAACTTTATTCAGCCAATACATACTTACTTAGTTCTGGATAAAATTTGCTGTGTTTCTTTCGCCGTTATTAAGATCTAATGAAGTATTAATAAATCATTTAAAAATGTACGATAAATTTAACCCTAAACTAATGTAATGCTGGGCTTTATTTAGCCTGAGTCAACTTAAGCGGTTTTTCATTTTCGCCACATATCATATATTGATGCATTTGAGTTTCTTGCGTGTAAAATTGTTTCCTATTTAATTAACTGCATCGCCGCTCAAGTGTAACAAACATGCGACGAGTACAATCTTAAGTACTGCAGCAGGTAGTACTCGGTATTAAAAATACTTAAATATCCATATCGGCCTTTAAATTTCTACGCCTCAACACAAAATAAAGCAGGTAGCTCAGTACACCAACATCATATTATCTTAGAATTGATATACTTTTGAATGGTTTTCGTTTTATATATCCAACCTTCAGATCATGATGGTTCAACAGCGATCTCTATCTGAACAAAATTTAACTCTTCGTAAGCAGGTTTGGGGTGGGGAGTGACACTTGCTTGGTGCACTCTTAACGACTTGTTTGAACGCTTTGAACTACCCGTAACATCTAGTGCACCAAAAAATCTCATTCACACCAACTACGATTTCTGAGTGAAATGTTAACATATTTTATATGGCATAAATTGCTGGACAAGGATCTCGTTCGCCCCGGTCAGTACCGAAACGAAATTGCCTCTATGTAACGATCATGGGATCTCATCAAGATCAAAAACATTGCTGAAGATTGTAGGTAATTATCTCTAAACGTTTTGAAATTGTGGACAATTTTTCTTTAATGAACCCAAATCGAAACCAATTTTGTGAAATAAATAAAAAAGTAACTGGGAAGTTTTTGGAAACAGTTTTTTCATTTATTCCACCATAATGTATATGCTGCTCGACAAGTTGATCGCGTAACCGAAAGAAGTAGAGGCGTTCTGGATTACATTTGAAATATTTGAATATTATATATTATATTTTATTACACCTAAATTCCTAAATTTTTTGATATGATGTACAATAAACTACGATTTTGTCCATATTCAAGAATACATCACTTAATGCTCCTTAGTTGCAAATACTTTAACACCATGTAGTCGGTTCTTTTCATTATTACCATAATGCTATAGAAATCCCTATCAAATTAAGCTTCTCGTATTGAGCTAATTAAATTATAAAGCAGCTTCAAATATGGAATTTATTTATATTTTTTAAACTCTTAAAAATATTATGTCGTGTTTGTATACTTTGTTGCTATTGTTAAAAAAAATTTAATTTTTGAAATGACAACTTACTTTGTATCAATATAGACAATAAATGTTTTGTTTTCCGGGATAATAAAGCAATCAAAAAAGTTTTGGCATTTTTTTCTTTTTTGCAAATTCATTAAATACAGAAAAATCAATGCAAACATTTTGTAATGCATCGTATAAATTACGTTTGGTTTATTGACCGAGAAACCTGATGACGGGCGAATACAAAAAATAGGTAAACAAATGCATAAAAATTAAATCAAAAATAACTTTTGATTATCGTTGCAATACTGCACAGAGCGTTAAACGACATGCACTCTTATATATGTAGATGTATATATTTGTATATTTGGAGCTTAAAAATAGCAACAAATTATCGTTGTACTCACCTTACGCTTATCAGTAACTAAACCATTTTAATACGGAACAAAAACGCTTATCTTTACACAATTTAAATAAAGGCAAATATTTTTTTTAATATTATTTTATTTAAGCTTTTTGTATCTATCTAATATCCACAAAAAAATATTTACAAAATTAAAGTGTCGAAAAAATGAAATGTACCGTATAGAAAAAGTCACTCAAGGCCGGAGAGTATCAAACAAAGTCGATAGACATCGAAGTCAAAAAATATTTCGATAACCATCACTTTTCGATTTTCTCATTATTGGCGATTTTTTCTTAAACATTTGTAAAGTTTTGCAACATTTGAAGAGTTTTCCATTAAAAAGCATCGAAACCATCAAAAAAAAAAATTAATTTTAAACTTTTTTCGAATTTTTTTAACACTTATGCGATTTTCTTAACGTTTTTGAACTTTCTCTACTATTAGAAATTTTTTCATGTACATCGATTTTTTTTCAAAATTTATAACATATTTCGGATTTAAAAAAATTCCAAAAATGTTCGATGGGATTGCTAAAATCTGTAGTCTTTACTTTATATAAAAAAATTTGAAAAGAAAATCAATGTAATTATTTTCAACACTTTTTGTGGCTTTATCTACATATGTATGCACCTATGTAAGTCACATCCTTAAAAACTATTCTAATTTTTTTATTAAAGAAAGTGTAGTTAAAAATTGGTTAATTAAAGCTATTGTAATATTGGTAGCTAAGTTGGGCTTGGACAAACATAGCTATGTATGTAAGTATCGAGTTTAAGCATAGACTACAAAGGCTGCAGCCTAAATGACTACCACAAAGAGGACCCGCACCACAAAATTTATGAGTTTTTTTTTCTGTGTTGGTCAGCAATATTACAATTTATATAATAAAATTTTAATTTTTGTGTGAGAAAAACTTTGATGACCTTCCTTTTCTTTGCTGTTCAAAAGACTTCCTTAAATTATTTCAGCCAAAATCCCCTTCCGGTAGAGCCCGCACCACATGTTCAGTTTAAGACCCCGCGGATACTAGTCACTGCCTTGGAAGTACTGTACTTAAAGAAGAGTCCTAACTTCACAATTGTTTATCTTAGAAATTATTAAAAGGATGCTTGTTCCAAGACCAGTTCCTTTTTACAAAATTAAATTTTTGTTAATTATATCGTTTAACTTACATACCGCCGATTTTCTTAAATTTTAGTTTGTTGTACAATTCAGCATAGTTTTCAATAATATATGTTTATTGGGCGCGGAAACGTCTCCTTCATATATACATATTTTTGTTTTGAGTTTGAAAATCGATGTCTCTATTATATCCAATACCGGCTTCGCTAGCCACAGTAATTGTACATAAAAGTTAAGGTAAGTGGGTACTGTGCAATATATTACAGTTACAAGAACGTCGGGTGTTTATGAGATAAACGATATAATTACCCACTTTTTCGTAAAGCGCTTCAGTTGTTCGATCAGCTACCAAACCACATTAACTTCAAATATCATTTTTGCATCTCCAAAACATAATGTAGTAATTTATGTATAATTATTTATTTTATGATGATGATTGTTGCAAAGGTATTTAAACCACTAATAAATCACTTTCAATCAAAAATCAAAAAAAAAAAACAAATCATCAGTGTGTTGCCCTGTGATACTTTTACTTAATGAACAGTGTGCAATTATAACAACTTTTAATTTGATACACATTAAATGCCAAAATAAAAATAAATTTTAAATTATACGAGCAATTTGGTTTGACCTTGACTTAGCAATATTCAATGTAATAATTTGACAATATATGTCCTGTGCCTTAACAGCAGTAATGAATTTTCATGTGTCGATCTGCCGTCTCCACGGGTTCAACGAAACCAAATGTATGGCCAAAAGCTTCATGACAAATACAAAAATTCAGAAGCTTTTTAAGTTTGTGTGCACAAACACTTTGTCATTGTTGTTGTTGCTACGAAATTTTGTTGGTTGCATTTATGTTTGTTTTTTGTTGTTGTTTTTTGCAATTTTTAATATTCTTGTTGTTTTGTTGCTTTTTTTTATTTTTTGTTTCAACAGCTGTGTGTTTTTTCACTGTCAGGGTTGTTTGTTCCCCACCAAATGAGATTCCGATTCCGTTTGCATTGTTGTCGATTTTTGTTTGCAATTTCGCAGTTGTGAGGTGCAACGCCAGAAAGCGCTGTTTTGAAGTTTTGCTCTGTGCAAAAATCTTGCATTTGTGCTTCAACACGTTCACGCTGCAATCGCCTTGGTCAGTGATAAGTGCAGTCTGCTGTGCTGCGGTCGCGTTTTTTCTAAAGATTTGCTTATTTTTATGAGTATTATTGTAATTTGAATAAAATAAAATTTGTTTAACATTTTGTAAAGTGTTTTTAGTGAAGAAAAGACAGTGTTTTACAAATAAGGTTTGCAATATTTTTGCTTTAATTCAAAAAAGTTATTTTTTGTAGTTATATATTATTTTTATGCCGATCTTAAAATTTTATTAAATTAATAATCAAATTTGTAGTTGCTATAACGAACAGTTTCGTAATTTTTTTTAAAAAAACTTTCCTAAAAAAGAAAAAATTATTTATGCAACGGACCTGTTGCGAGATCTTTTGATTTGGTTTTCCAGGAGTGTGGGTTAGATAGTTTTGTGCAGCTTTATTTGTTAGTTAGCATAAAATTGCTCATTAGGAACAGTCTTGGCTTGCCAGTAAATTTAAATTTTCTAAATATTAAAACTTTTGAACAAACGATTGAAAAGCTGCACTGCATGTACTCGTATATTGACAAAAGTGTGCAAACCAATTTAATCACTTTTTTTTGTATTATTGCCAAATTAAAGATTAATAGCTATAAATAAAACTAATAAATATTATAAATAAAGTATTTGTATACTAGCTGTTCCCGCGTTTTTGCCCGCTCACTACCCGTTGTACAATATCGCTCACATTGGGTGCATGCACCAAATTTCACAACATGGTATGAGTACAAAGAATGCCCATTTAAGTGTTTTTCTTGTATGGGGGGTGTCGCGCCCTAATACACAATGCCATCCACATTTTGTGTGTAGCTTGGCACAATCAATGTACATCCATACCTGTAGCTGTTATAGATGCCAAGATATAGCGTTTAAAGTGTTTTCGTTGTAGGGAAGGTTCCACGCCTCGTTGTTTTTTCGCGTCCTCATTACATGAGGTTCTTAATATAGACAAAATATACCTTTATTCCAAATTTTAAAACTCTTGCTAACATAAATTACCAGACAAAGCGTTTTAATTGATTTTATCGCAAGGAAGTTGCCACGCTCCGTCATCTAATTCCATTGCGAGCTGCATGCCATAGACCATACGCATCCTAACACCAAATTCTAAGATTATTGTTAACATAAGGACGAAAAATAGCGTTTTAAGTGTTTTCTCGTATGGAAAGACTCACACTCCGTCCCGTCCATATTTCATGAGGTGCTTAGCATAATCCATAAGCATCCTAACACCAAATTTCAAAACTATTGCTGCCATCGGAGCCAAGATTTTGCGTTTTAAGTGTTTTTGTTACAAGGAATGTGCCACGCCCCCTTATCTAATCCCATCGAATTTTTGCATGTTCAAAATTTCGCGACATTCGATAGGGGATGGCAAATTACTTCTTTGTCGGGCGCCTATTGCACGGTATGCCACTGTGATAAATATAAGAAGTTTAGGTGGAAAAATTAATTCGCGGTGTAATATATCACCGAATATATAAAAAAATACGTGCCATATGAGTGATTATTTTTTGTGTGCTATTTCGCACGCCCCTTCAAAACCACAGTTAATGTTTGTAACTAACGCCAATCAAAATTCCGTTTTATTTGATTTGCAGTTTAGTAACTGCGAGTATTTTGTTATTTCATGCAGTATTCATCACAGACAGCAATAAAAATATAATAAATCTGGTTTTATGTGTTTGCTTAGTAGATTTAATACCACCAGTTTCATTGCAAAAAGTCACTTGACATTGCAATGTTCCTTAATCCACTACCAAATTAATCAAGTATTTACATATAGATTAAGTTTGCTATAGTTATATGCATTATTATTATATTCCTAATTAGTTTTTTTCAAACAATTACTAAAAATATATTTTTAAAAATCATACAAATAATCATATCGTATGCATATCTGCAAAATTATTTTTTCACCGCTTTTTGAAAAAAAATGCCAAAAAAGCATAAAACTATAAAGATTTCTTGAATAATTTCGGCCTGTGTTGTGGAGGCAATTTTTTATATCACTTTATTCTCTAGTGTAATTTGATGTTATAAAAATAAGAAATTAGAAAATATCATAAGAAATAATTGAGAAAAAGTTATAAAAAATAAATAAGTGAAGTTGATTTTATCGACTCTGTTAGAAATAAAATATTGAAAAAATAATAATTGCACAGTACAGCATATTATTTGTTTTTAACAATATTATAATTCTGAAAGAGTACATTGGTGCTGATCATTTTTGCTAAATTAAGCTATAGTTCAGCCTTGTTTCTAGTATTTTTCAACCTGTATTTCGAGATTATGGTGTAATGAGGTAGGCTTATCAGCTGACCAAGAGACAAATATAGAAAATTCAAATCAACTTTATTCGCTGGTTGGTTAAAAAATCGTCATTTAAGTGTAAATTTTTACGCCGGTTGCTTAAAAAATCGACTAATTGATCAAAACATAAGCAAGTAATTCACCAAACTTAGCGCCGGATCAAGTTTGCTTCGTGAGTACCCACTTAGAGCAATTAGGATTAGTAAAAATGAACTGCGTTCAAAAGTTGTGGGAATATATAGCTGAATGATTATGGGTTTCCCAAAAATTCGATATACAGTACGGCCTCGGTCAACGCAACTAATAAAAACTAATCCTGTTGTAATAACCACGGTTTTTGCAATGATGGAGACAAAAAATCTTAGGTATCCAGAGGTAGATATTTATTTATAAACATTTTTTCATCTTCTGGTACTTACAAACTCTCAACATTATTCGTTTTCCAGGAACAGCTTTGGTATTGCTAATTAGCTTATTTAGCGCATCTTTCTTATGACTAAATCGGCATATTGTTGATTAATGTACATAATACAAGTACTCAAACTACATACATTGCCATAAGCGTAATAAAATTTGTTTGAAAAGTTGCACTTACTGAGTCAGTAATGAAAGGAATCTACTTGGAGGAGTTGCATTTATCAAGAGTTGCGTTGGCTGAGGTTTCACTGTAATTCAAAGGGGGCTCTGAAGAGAAGAGAGTACTTTTGCACGCCGTAACAAAATAAAAATAAATTTGTGGTGTAATATATTCCAGAATATAGCAAAAAAAACTGTTTTTTGCATCCTTAAAACTTATGTAGCTCAAAACCCTGATGTGATATAAACTATGACTTTGTACGGAAAAATTAATTAGAACAATGTCTACTTTCAGGATTATACCTTTAAGAAAACAGTGTCCATACAGTATAATATAATAAGTTATTGGTATATGTATATATAGTCATATATGAAAAATTTGATATCGTAATTTTCGAGATATTGGTATTTTTTAAGTTTTTGACCTACTTTAAACTTATTCAGCAAAAATTATGATTATACAACGGTTACTCGGTTACAAAAACGCTGTTGGACTGTGTTATTAATGACTCTGCTGAAAGGATGCTTAGTAAAAATTGGTACTTAAATAATGTCATAGAAATACTTTCGCTAAAAACACCTTACAATTGAGTTTAATATTTTTGAACAGTTAAAACTAAAACAATTAATTTCAAAGTTTGTTTCAAAGTCAAACTCATAAATTTAAAACAATATGCGCAAATAATTCTGACATAAAATTTTTATGTTTATTAAAAGCAATATAAATACATCCAATTTAAATTATTTTAAAAAATAGTTTATTGATTAAAAAGTATATATATATATCCGTTAATAATATATCGTATCAGTAAATATATTATCATAAATGCCAAGCTCAATCTCTCCACCTTATCAAATTTATTTCAACACTTTTCACTTCACAACGCTTTTAAGTAATCATTTAATTTTGTTCTTTATATAATTGACACCCGCTTATCAATCAGTGACAGCGTCTATTAACATTCGTAGTTTTTTTAATTTATTTTCATGTCATCATTGAGTGATTTTAATAGCCGCCTTATCAACACCATCTTCCGCATAGCGTTTTGTAGCTCAAAGTTAACGTGCATTATTCATAATCACATGATACTTTACGAGTGCGAGTATCTATTTTTATTCTCGTATTCAACTTTGTCAAGATAATCCAATGCAGTTCATTACTAAGCAATTAGGAAATTTAAAAGTCTATTAAACTATATAAAGCATATGTGCTTTATTGCACATATCTCTTATGGTTGTCGTTTTTATTAAATGAGTTCTTGCATTACAGGGCGTGTGCTATTGCCGCAATGATCAAACATACTTTTAGTGGGTGTTGATTTGTATTCCCAGTATGAAATGGAAATTTTTTACTTTGTTCTGAATTTAATTATTCACTCATGGATGGAGTGCAATAAACCTACTGTGTTACATCACTAACGAGATTTGTGTGAAACCATATTTCTGGATCGAACTCCTTGCTTGACACTAAACTCGCGTTATAAATATTGCGTTTTATAAAAATTAAAGTTATAACTAATTGGTGGGGTGCGTTTGTTTACATGACTTTTTATTAATGTTCCAGGTGTATGTGTCGACGAAGATTTTATAATATTTTGACCTTATATTATCATATAAAAACGGTGTGTGTGTGTCACATAAAATATTATATATTATATCACATTTATCAAAAAAAAACATTCCTATCATTTGACTTCGAATCAGAGACGTGCACTACGGAGTCGAAAAACCAAGCGATGTAGAAACCCGCGTGACTTGCACTAACTTAGTTCACAAAAAGGAAGCGCAAGCCTGAGTTGCATTCCTTCAATGTGAAAGCAACTCAAGCTTCGCATTCATTTTTTGTACTTGTTTTTTGTTTCGAATGAGTTATTTCTTAGCAAGCTGGCTTGAGTTTTGCAATTGAGTTGCTTTTAGGAATGGTTTTTGACGAAGATACAATTAAAAACACAGGCTAATTAATTTGGAAAGGCCGAAAATGAACTTTGAACATTACTTGAGATGTTCCCAAACCATCGAATGGACCGTTTTTGACCTATTTCGGAAAAATTTTTTTGCTCCTACCGATAGAAAAACATCGAAAAATGATTTTGGACATGACTTAAGATGTCCCCGGACCATGAAAATTTCCGTTCTTTGACGCATTTGCGGATGCATGTTTTTTGCTCTAATCGACAGAGAAAGGCCGAAAATAGATTTCGGATATTTCTTCAGATGTCCCGGACCATAGAAATTACCGTTTTTTCGTAAACATTTTTTTTTACTCTAATGGGTATGGAGAAAGGTCTCAAAAAGATTTTGAGACGGGGGGTCATAAAAGGATTTTGGACATCACTTGAGATGTCCCCTGACCATGAAAGGACCGTTTTTAATACATTGTCGGAAGTTTTTGTTTTATTCTACTTGATAAGGAAAGTCAAAAAAAAAATTCCCATGGAAACAGCTCTTTTTGACCCATTTTCGAAAAATTTGTTTTTGCTCCAATCGCTGGGGAAAAGCCGAAAGAGAATTTTTTACTTGACTTAGATGTCCCCTGACCATGGAAAATACCTTTTTTGACCTGCTTTCGAAATCATTTTTTATGCTCCAATGGATGAGGAAGGTCAAAAAAGAATTAAACATCACTTAAGATGTCACCGGACCATGAAACGAACCATTTTTCCATTTTCGGAAAATTTGGTATTGCTCCAATGGATGGGGAAAGTACCAAAAGGATTTTGGACTTTACTTAGAGTGTTTCTGGGCTACTCAATTGTATTATTACAAAATTATGGTAGCAATAAATTTTTTGCAAAAAATATGCGTTTTTCAAAAAAAAAGTTGAAAAATTGTCATATCTCAAAAACTATTACACAAAAATAAGCGTATTATAGTCATTTTTAAGATTTTTATTTTTTTCGCGTGTAAGCCTATAAATATTTCAACACTTCAAAAAATTTAATTTCTCTTTATATTTTTACAGATGCAACTCCAAAATCTCTTATTACCACTGGTAGCGCTGTTTGTGGTGCTACCAACAACCACCATCGCTTATAACATACTCTTCATGGGTCCATTTCCGGCACCAAGTCATTGGATGTGGTTGGAGCACTTTTTGCGAGACTTACTTAAACGTGGACATCATGTGACCGCAGTCAATAACCATCCAACAAAATTCCCACATGAAAATCTAACTGAGATAATAATTGATCCGAAATTTGATATACCCTATTATTGTAAGTACGATATATTGATTTTTTCAAAAACTCAGCAATGAAAACAAATTTTTCTTTCTAACATCAGTTCCAAAGGACGTCATTTTCAAAATGCGCTATGCCAGTGATTTTCAAAATTTACAACTGTGGTGGACTGTAGGACAACTGACATCTGAGCATGCATTAAATGATCCCAAAGTGCAACGTTTGATTGCCAGCAAAGATGTACATTATGATTTGGTCATATTGGAGCAATTCTTTCATGAAAGTTTTCTCATGTTTGGGCACAAATTCCGTTGTCCCGTTGTGACAATCGGAACAATGGGTTATGCTGATAATATGGATCATGCTATGGGTCTATTGACACCATGGTCATTTATACCACATTTGCTGCAGCCTCATACCGATCAAATGAGTTTCAAAGAACGCGCATATAACAGCTATCTTTCGCTCTATGATGCAATAATGAGACGTTGGTGGTATATGCCACGCATGCAAGAAATGGCCGAGAAACACTTTGGAAAGCATATTGATGGTGAGTAATATTTTGCATATTTTGAAGAAAACACTTCGATCGTGAGCACTGCTTTTATAAAAATTCAAAAATTTAACACCAGAGGATGGAGTCATCTTCAAAATTCTTGTTGTGCTGAGTGGGTCGTAATTTTTTGACTATGGAAATCCTCTGACTTCCTCAATGCTACTCTGTCACTTTCTCAAATGGCGATTGCTCACATTTAAGTTATATTGAAACGTTTTTTTTCTCATTCTAGGTCTCCTACCATCGGTGCTTACGCTGGAACGAAATATATCACTGATGCTAATAAACAGTCATCGAAGCACTGATTTGCCACGTCCCAGTATGCCTGGACTTATTAATGTAGGTGGTGCACATATAAAGCCAGCGAAACCATTGCCCGAGGACTTGCAGGTTTGCAGAAGTTTCATATTAACTAATATTCCCACTATAATAATTTTCTCTGAAATTTTCAGCGCTTTCTTGACAACTCCACACATGGAATCGTTTACTTCAGTTTGGGTTCTTATATGAAAAGTACCGATATGCCAGCCGATAAAATCACACATATACTAAACGCCTTCAGTCTGCTAAAGCAAAATGTGCTATGGAAATATGAAAATGAGACAATTGGACATTTGCCTTCAAATGTGATGATCAAAAAGTGGATGCCTCAAAATGACATTCTAGCACATCGGAATGTGAAGCTTTTTATTACCCACGGTGGCATTTTTGGTACACAGGAGGGCATCTTTTGGGGTGTACCAATGCTTTGTATGCCTCTCTATGGTGATCAACATCGTAATACAATAAAATCAGTACGTGCTGGCTATGCACGTTCCATCATTTTTTCAGAGTTGACTTCACTTGATTTGGTGCAAAATGTACGTGCAGTTATTGCAGATCCAAAGTATAAGCGCAAAGCCGTTGAGTTATCGAAGACATTTCGTGATAATCCTATGCATCCATTGGATGAGGCCTCCTATTGGATTGAGTATGTAATGCGACATAAAGGTGCGCCACATTTGAAGTCATATGGTTCCTTTATGCCACTATATCAATATTTACTATTGGACATTTTGGGCAGTTTGCTGTTGGCTGTTTTTATTGTGATTGCGGTACCCGTATATGTGCTGCGACGTCTACGAAGACCTCAGTATCCCAATAATAATGCAAAGATTCTACTTAAGAAGCAACGATAATTTAATCCTTAATATTAGTAAGAATTTACTAGAGTATTATAACTACTATATATTTAATCTAATGCAATTTTTTTGTAAATAATTGTGAAAATTAATTTAATATGTTAACGTGATTTTGTTTTAACTTAGGAATTTCTTTATTTTTAAACATATGTTAAGAACTTAATTAATTTTAGTGTTAAATTAAAAAAAAATATTTTTTAACGAAGATGCTTTTATTTTGGAAGAAGAAAATGGGAAAGTTATCGTGCACTGGAAACAATATTTTAACAGAAAAAAGAATTCGAAAACGCCCATTATTAATTTTTTCGTCGATTTTTTTTTATGCCAAAATCAGGTCGCGACAGTTTCTTCAAAGGAGTGATAAAGAATATTACATCAGAGAGATATTTTTTAGAGCTGCAAATCCTGGCAAAGATAATTGAGAAGTTCTATATTAGATGCCTTCAATTACTGTTTTTGTAACTTATGATACACATACATATGTGTACTTTATCAATAGAAAGACAATTTTGAGCATCTTAATTGTTACATAGAGGCTGTTATATGAGATGGAAAACAACGTGGCAGCCTGTTTCGTACATAATAACATAACAATAACATTCAACCAAAAAAAGACAGTAAGGTCAGTATTTCAATATTAAAGTTTAGTCTGTTTTCAACTGCTAAATAAAAGGTAATTGCCACAGTGTTTAGAGAAACAATTACTCACCAATAGATCAAAATTATATATTAGGAACAAAGTTAATGCATATGTTTAACATTATGCACATTAAAAATTGTACAAAAATGTTAATAAACTGTTAAATAACATTTATTGCCTATTTTGTATTGCATTTTGCAATACAAAATACATATCTGCTGATAAATCAAAAATATATTGCATACTTTTTGGGATACCCGTAAGTCTGATGCATTATTGTGAATAAAATATTAGCATATAGGTACATAAAATTACTCGTAGGTACATGTTAGAGAATTCAATGCATGACCATATCTTCAATCCCGGTATCACGTACTTGCAACAGTTTATTGATTGACAATTATTCAAAATATAGTAACCAGCAGCCTAGAGAGGAAAAAGTAAAGGAAAAGAAAGGAAAGGAAAGGAAAGGAAAGGACAGGAAAGGAAAGGAAAGGAGAGGAAAGGAAAGGAAAGGAAAGGAAAGGAAAGGAAAGGAAAGGAAAGGAAAGGAAAGGAAAGGAAAGGAAAGGAAAGGAACGGAAAGGAAAGGAAAGGAAAGGAAAGGAAAGGAAAGGAAAGGAAAGGAAAGGAAAGGAAAGGAAAGGAAAGGAAAGGAAAGGAAAGGAAAGGAAAGGAAAGGAAAGGAAAGGAAAGGAAAGGAAAGGAAAGGAAAGGAAAGGAAAGGAAAGGAAAGGAAAGGAAAGGAAAGAAAGGAAAAGAAAAGAAAGAAAGGAAAGGAAAAAGAAAAAGGAATTTATGTTCTGAAGAGTTCTTTAATTTGTAAAATTGTGTAGGAGATGGCCATGTCTGGATGACAATTCTGCACAGTATGATTGTAGCGCATTTTAAAGCACAAATGTAAGCTTTTTAAAAACTTCGACACATGGCATTATGCTCTTGGAAGTTACTACGATTCAGTTATTGATTTTGTATGGAAAGTGTGCGTATGCTGATATCAATTTGGCAAGTGTAGGCTTAATTTTTATGCTATATATTTCAAGCGAAACAAATAATTTTAATTAGCCATCAAAATGTTGTCATCAGATGTATCAATGTGTCGAACTTTTTTAGATTCTTATCATTATGTGGCTCAAGCAATTTAAGAAAATGTTGAAATAGGCATAAATCATAATATGACAAAAGATGTCCTCCCACACACAACAAACGCTGTGTGACTGACACGAAGCTGTCAATCAAATTAACAACAGCGTTGTCATTAATATTAAGCAAACTGAAAGCAGGTTTTGAGGTGGCAATAACCAATAAAAGTAAAACTATAGACTATTCGTAGCGTAAAAATCATTTCAAATTTAATTAGATTTTCGGTTGAACATCCGGCTGGATGTTTTGTGGTTAAAACATTTTTTCGATATGATGAGCTATGCCTAAATTGCCTTAAACTTTTGTTCTCAATAGGAGTGTAAGCCTTTTGTAATGCTTTTGTAAATTTATGAGTTCGTTGCTGAAGTCTTTTGTTTCTTGTTATGCGTCAAACTCGTTAATAAATATTAAAACAAATACAAAACTTATGTGGAAAAAGAACTATAGCACATGCCATCAATTAATCAGTGATGGCAATAAAATAATAAAAACATTAAGTATTTTATATCTTATCACATTTAAAATACATACATACAAATATCAACACATCAACATGACGACAATCAAAAGCAGAGCAAATTTTAAATTCCAAATGACAACGAAGGGTGGTGTGTCATACTTTTGTTGTTGCTGCTGTTGTTGATTGCATAATTTGTGCCTCGGTTACAACATAAATTCTGGTTGCTATACCTTGACATCACCAGTTAATCAAGTTTTGTGGCTAACTCATAAAACTATTGATCTTCATTTCGTTCAACGAGTAAGAAACAAAAGCAGAAAACAAAAAGCAATGAATTAAAAAAAAGAGATAAAACCAAAAATTTGTCCGGAATACTTTCTCTAATTTTGTGGTAGGTATGTCGTGCAAAATTAAACAAAAACAAGCGTACTCGTATGTATGTATGTATGTAACGTTGGTCTGCATATTTATTAAACGGCAAAAAAGACTCGTCTCAAAAAATTTTTAATTTATAGTTTCTTAATTTGATTTTAAACCGGTTTTTTTGTTGCTTTTGTTGTTGCCATTCATACCTCAAAAGCATCATCATCAGCATCTTCACTTTGCTTTTTTTCCTGTTTGTATTCGGCTTAGACGCTACAGTCGCAATGTATTGCAATTGCCTTATGTTGAATTTGTGCGGGTGTTTGGTCAGGTATATTCCGGTTTTAAGGGAGGTTTGTAGAGTACGCTACAAAAGCATGTACCACTGGCAAAAGCTTCAATATGAAAAATAGGCATCCACTATATAGTCGTTAAGTTTTAGAAGAGAGATTTTTTGAATGTGGCCAGAATCTTTCGATGAATAGAAAAGTACCAAAGAATGCATGTCAAAAGTAGAAATTTTACATAAATGCAAAAAAAAAAAAAAATGGCTCTAAAATAATGAACGTAATTTACAAAGTTTTTTTCTCAACATCAAAATTTGAAAAATCAAATTTTATATAAAAGTATTAAAGTTTCCAAGTGAATTTTAATTTCAATGAAACGAATATTCTAAGATGAACTTTGTGTAACTTTACCTATGAATATGCAGCAATAATTGTTAAAAAATCCGACTGGTGAATCTCATAGTTTTTGAACGCATCAACCGCTTCTTACGGCGTTGAAAATCGCTGAACACGTAGTTTATTTTTGAAGCTCTGCGAACAGCAAGAAGTCATTAAATGCCAAATCACAACTGTATGAAAGATGATCCATGAATTCTATTTTTTGGCCAGTCACATATTGAGCTATTACAACCAATGTGTCAGAGCTCGCGATGTCATGGCGTGGGATTATTCTACTACGCTTGTTGGATTTCCATATTTAATTAAAGAGTTTTGGAAAACAAATGGCTGTGTACCATTCAGAATTGATTGTTCTACGTGGTCCTAGTGGAACTGTTGTCAAATGTCTAGTAATACCAAAAATCATTTGGTTCAAAGTGCACACTATCGACTGCTTCTTAGTTTATGGTCTATAAATGTACAGGATTCGTTGACCGTGGAGATATTGCAAAGTTAAGAAAGACAAACTCCGCGGTGGTACAAGGAACTGATTTAAATACGGGTTAGGCGATTGAACTGCCTGTAACCATCGAATTGCTCTATGTGTTCAAGATGAGAAACATAAAAAAAAATCCGTGAGTTATCTGTCTATACTATAATTTTAAGAAACTTTACTTCAAGTGTTGCCACTGTTAAATTAATGTTGCCGATCATAGTTCATTTACATATTTATAAATATTGTTGTTTTTTTTCACATGAATTTTTGGTTTCTTTGTATAAATTTTTGCTTAATTCATAGGCGTATGAGTTTTGTGAATTCCGTTAATGTCTTTTGTACCACATCGTGAGAGCGTCAATTTTGAATTAATGACTTTTAATGAATAACGCGCATACTTTTGTCTACATAAATTAACAAAATTTGGCAAAGATGCCCGCACTAAGAAGAAACTTTTTCATTAAATATTTGTTTTTGCAAAATTTTATGACTTTTTATATTAAAGAGAATTAATGATACCATAGCGACAAAGACAAAGAAACAAAAAAACCAAAAAAATGTTTACTTTCAAAATATAATACAAAATAAATCGCAAAGTCACGTGCCAATTTTTACAGAAAAACCAACTGATCGCAGGAACCGTTGTTATTCAAGATTTTGGCTCATGTGACCAAGACTCTGTGTATCACATGTTGGTTTTTTATTTTTAATATTTTTACTGTCGCCGATCTTGTCTGTCTTTGTGACAGTCAGAATTACTTAATTCCTCGATATCATGGCTTATCATGCAAATTTATGCAGTTATATTTAGTAAAACCTATAATTAATAAAATGTCAATTGTATGTTCTTTTCTAACAACTAAGACATAATTAATTAGTGAAATATATTTAAAAGCTACAAAGCACTAATATATAAAAAGGTCATTTACTTTGAAGTTGAACATAAACAAATAGTTTGAAGTTGACCATAAATAAATAGTTAACTAACTGGTTAGCTTTTTGATTATGTGTAAAATTGTCATTGAACGTAACCTTAACAGAAGTCAGCTGACCGATATTTGTAATATTTGATAAGTTTAACAGTATGAGAGTGGCTTCTGAGCAAGAGAACTGCCATTTAAAGCATTTGCTAAAATTTCTAGAAGTCAAAAAAAAAAGTTTGAGTTATCACAATTTGCTTTATTTTCTAAGCAAATTTGCACGAGATTAAGAATTTTTTAGTAAAATTATTCTAGCGCAATTTTTATCTTCACCCAATTTTTTGCACTGTTAATGACTTTTTAAAGTCATTCCTAATTTTGTCATTAGTCTTAATAGTAATTTATGTTTTTTATCTTCTTTTACAGGAAAACTGTAATTAGTTTAAAATTCATTGCGCTACTCTTATCACCCGTAGGTTTTGCTTATCACACACGTGTTGGTATTTTGCTGGTATTTCCTTATAATTTCGGGGATTTATTTTTTTGTGACCAAATTACGAAAGCTTTTATGTTTTTTTTTCTTTTATCCTTTAATTGATTTTTGCAAAATTAAGTCTTACTACGATTTAATATCTTATTAAAATGTTATTCCTTAAGTTCCGGTATGTTACATAAGGCTCTGAGTAGATTTTTGTTGAGTAACCATACACTAAGTGCGCATGGAGGGCATAAATGAAGTAAGCCTTTTTGAACATTTCAGCTGAATCCTGGCAACAATGCAAAAAATGTGACAACAGGAAACTACGCCACACCACCAGCAAACACTTCCATTAACATTTGCCCTATTTTTTGTTAGCCTCTTTTTCTCGATGGGATAACACTGACCATCCAATAGCTTGAACTAAATAAAGCACTAGGCTACGAAACATGCAGCCAAGGCATTTAGAATTGATCTCATTTGAATGACAGTAGTATCATGTATGCTTCTTCTTTCTCTTTTCAAAGCCATTTGGAATGCAGAAAGAGTTCCTGTAGTATCATGTATGCTTCATTGATTCCACTACTGTCTTCGATAGCGTATATGGAGATGCAATTTGGAACGCCTTGGAAACAAGAGAGCTTAAAGTGCCACATCGTCCACAAAAACAAGCTCCAATTATAAAGTATATTAGGAAGTGTTGCTTGATGTGCCCGCTTTTACTTCGAAATGTTCTAGAATATGTGCTAAGCCACACACTTACTGGAAATCAAGAGATTTAATGAAATTTTTGGTGCACCTGGAAAAAATGACGTATGTATGTCGATGCCGATAATGTTGAACTGTTGTCATCAAGATTATTTGATGTACAAACCAACCTTACAAGACTTAGTGCCCATGGTCTCCTATAAATATACGTACCTTGGAAGATGTACCAGCAGGAATCATGAAAAATGGACTACATAAAAAGTGGAAATTAAACATAATTTCAACATACATCAATCAGATCAATCTGTAAATATTTCAATCAAATGTTCGATAAGTGTTGCTTTACGCTTGCACATCAAGATCCCTGGCAAGCACACTGACTGGACGCACATAAATCTTGGTAATCTTGAAATTAATTTGGCTAGCAACCATTTCAACTAATATTATGGAAGCATCTGGGCCATGGATATGACACATCATAAGATAAAGTCATATAAAAAAGGTCAATCAGTGCTTTGTTAAAACACGCGACAGCAAGACAAATGATATAAAGTAATACGTCAAAAATTGCAACAACAAGTCAGGAATAGAAATTGCTATATAAATTTCGTTCAGGCTGTACGCTTATACTTATATCTAACTATACAAAAATTAAGTTAGGATACTTAAAATCCCAATTTAAGTTTTTTCCTTGCAAATTTTGTTCTCAGTTGAATTATGGCTATATATATAGCCCATGCAATTTTTGTATGTGTTTAGAGCACAGTCAGCACTATTTTTAATATACATAAGCTTGCGAAAGAAGAGTATTTTTTATTAAAAAGTACCATAGATAGGATTTTATATATAGCTAATCCTCGATCTGAACGTTATTCCTATGATTTTGTTTTTTAAATGGAGACACGCGCACAATAACTTGAAGTCTGTAATTTGTATTAATATTTCAAAAGAAGTGGCTAATGAAGTTTGGAATGCATGAAAAATTCCTCATTTCAATGTTGTCTTTTGCTGTTAAAACACAAAGTATACAAAGCCAAATCAAATAGTTGTGACAGTTGGCATAAAGTCACATTTTTGCTTGAATGCATCCGTTCAATAGCAAAAAAAAAAAAAAGTATAGAAAAAATCTCTGACAGACACTAAAACTACCAAGCTACCATCAAAACACTCAGCAAATATGCATAATCAATCTATCTAGATATATTTGCGATTTGTTAACTTTATTTGTTTATTAACTTGTTTTATTTGAAGTTAATAACTCAAATAAATAATACGATGTTTCAAAATAATCACACCAAGCTGGGTTTTCCGCTACTGATAAAGTTGACACAAAGCATATCTATGCATCAGGGGCTCTACATAACATTTTCAAAAATGTTAGAGATAATTAGTTGATTTTGGTAATATTCTTTTAGAACGATGTGATACATGTGCTTGGGCACAAAGCTTCTAAATACCTCTCTACCTCGGTATAGCTCCTTGAAATGTCGTAAATGCTAGAAAATTGCAAAGAAAAAGCTCATGAAAATTTCCTTTTCAAAATAATAGCAAACAATTTTTTTCTCCTGAAATATATAAAGTTACTTATTGATGACCACCAAAAGATCAGATGCTACAAGATACAGAATCCTATTGAGATCTCCAGGCATATACCTGGAGATCTCAATACTTATAAGCTTCATACTTGGTTTAAAACTTCAAGCTAAAATTGCTGAGAAGGCTAATAGCTGCAGTAGCTGAACTCTATTATGTAAAAAAAGAAAGGTAATCCTCTGACGTATACCATAGGACACACACAAATCTTCTTAGCCTCTTGTCATGTTGGGGGCGCCTTGACTACGATTTCCAGGCCCTTGTCCTAATCATACAGCCTGAATAATTAAAAGTATATCATAAAAATATGTTCTTCTGTGGTTCAACCAAATTTTGCTATTTTATTTTTCCCCTTTTGTGTCGAAAGCTTGTCCTCTGAAGGGTTGCGTTGTGAAAAATTTTATTGGCGACATTATTATACTAATAAATAATTTATTTGGCTATGAAAACTGTTAAAATCTTTCGAAAATTAGAAAACATAAAATTGCTGACCTGCTGCAATGTTAGACCCTCAGCATTGCAAAAATAATCCATGTAATTAAAAAAATGTATGCAGTGTTCTTTATTACAAATTTTTGGGCTCAATTCTACTGCCGATATTCCAATTGCTAATAAAATATGTATAATTTTACATAAACCAGAAAAATTTGCCACATTTTTTGAGTCCCAAATACCATACATAATGTAACGAGCAACTCATGTTAAAAAGCAGTTTGCCATAAAAAATAATGATAATTATTTTACTTCAAAAAATGCAGGTTGTAATTAAATTAAATTTAGTTCAAAAATGATACCACGCACAATGAGTTCATAATTACACACCAACAGACATATGGTACATAGTGCTTAGGTCGGGAAATCCACAAATTTTAATTGCTGCAGACATAAAATTTATTACATTTATAACAATTATTATTTTGTTAATTTTTTTGGTTGTAAAATATTGGTGTAGCTACAAAGTACGACTGAGTTTTTGCTTTCAAAAGGCAGCCTTGCGCATCAGACCCTTAAAGAAAATAAAAAAAAAATTATGAACAAAAGCCAAACAAATAGACTTACGAAGATATCTCTTATTGTGATTAATGCATTAATTAACACTTTGTGTTGAAAGAAAAAAACATCAGCTGTTACTGTGTGGTTTCTAAAGCGATAACATTCAATAGCATATAATAAAAAATAACAGGTTCATCCTTTCACTTAAAATGATTAAGATTAATTTTAATACAATTTGACTTTCTTAAAAAAAAAAATTACTGTGCTATTGATTAGAAACAAAAACCTGTAGTTTATTGTTATTAGATTTTGTTTAAAAATGTAATCTCCAATCTGCAGTATTTGTATAGGATTTTGCAATGAATTTTAACAAAATTTATATAAAAATTTCAAAAATCCGATATACTCATGAGTTTTTCGAACAATTTATCCGTCAATTTACAAAATAACTTTGGCTCTGAGTGAATTTAAATAAAAATTCTAAATTACGAGTATATTGCATTATTTTGATTAAATCAACTTTTGATCTCACTTTTTTATTAATTTTATTTTGCTAAAATGAAAAAAATTGTTAAAACTAAATAATACCAGTTTTATGCAGTTTTACATTAATCGCGCTGAAACAAAACACGTTGATTATCGACCTTTAACTAAATAATAAGTAGCAACAAAGTGGCTGTACAATAACAACTTCATCATAGTAGCAACATCAAGACAGAATTTAAGTTTCGGAATCCCTAAGACTATGGCATACGTTATGCTACCTTACCTACCTCAAAGCAAATAAAAAGCATGTGACTTGACTTATCACGCTTCCTGCGCTTATGTGGTCTGGTACACACAGACAGACAAGCAAAAACATACAAAGAAAACCACATTTGGTATGAAAAGAGCATGAAGAAGACCTTTTCACCTGGTACCCATTGGTACTTCAATTTGGCTAAAAAGAAAAATAAAAAACATTACAACAAAAAATCAAAATACTTAATACAGATGTAGCACAGTGGCACAAAAGTAACGTAAACACATTTTTTGTGTTCTTATTTAGCA
Source organism: Meiosimyza decipiens (assembly GCA_963680825.1). Lineage (NCBI taxonomy): Eukaryota > Metazoa > Arthropoda > Insecta > Diptera > Lauxaniidae > Meiosimyza > Meiosimyza decipiens. The sequence continues at coordinate 77,231,148 of OY804260.1, forward strand.
CAAAGAGTTGAAAGTTTCCTGTGTCACTTTGACATTTTATTGAAATCTTACAGTTAATGAAGACTTTACTGCATTAGCTGAAAATAATGAACAGATTTTGTTGCAATTTTGTTGTAAGAGCACCTCAAGCGGTAAGTCGCTCGAGCAAATAAAATTGTATTGAATCCAATGTTATTATCAAAACAGACCTCTAGCATCGTACGCCTTCTGCAATAAGAAGTGAAGAAGTACTTAAAAATAAACCATGATAATGTGTCGCAAGACTACCACGATATATGTGTTCGAGCTGGGTGTTACCCACAAGCTGGGAGCATATTGCTTCTTGAAAATTATTGACATACAAAAAAATCTGAAAAATAGAGTAGAGCAGTTAAACGCTTCATAAGCAACGAATCGATTGCCATAAGAAAACCAAATAACTATATTGTTAAGAGAACTACTACGGATAAAGAAAGACAAGATAATGCCGGACGGACAGCAAATATATAGTTCATCACAATGACTTAAAATCTCAGAATTATGGATGTACAACTAACCGAGAATATGATCACTTAGCGTTTTCATGCAATAGAAGCTAAGCTCAAACTTAGATATTGTAAAGCAGAAAAAGAGCTTCGTTTGTCATCACTTTATGGTATTGATCGCTTCATCGGTAATTTGTAATTTTGTGTTAGCAAATAATAAATAGATTTTTAAAATAAGAAATTTTAAGTTTAGAAATTTCAATAAAATTTCCCTTCGTACCTCTCATGAAGTGATAACATTAGTCATCAAACACTATGTTACGACAGTATCACAACTGAATCATTAAGAGTTAGTCCTACCTTAATGATACAACTACGAGTACCCTTCCACGTTTAAAAGACATTAAGAGTACTGAATTAGTGAGGATTTAGTTATTGTATTAAGTGCGCAACTAAGTTCTCGCTGTTTTTTGTTAGAAAATACAACTTTATTGTCAAAAACAGTTACAGATGAATCAATCAAAGTATTGCCCATTGCTAGATACCACTTTTCCCCATCTTTCTGGTAGAGCTCGAATGCCATCACGGTAGAAGTGTTCCTCTCTTGAGGTTATCCACGAATTAAGCCATTTTTTGAGGTCTTCATAGGAGTTGAACTGCTGATCAGTCAGACTATATGCCATTGAACGGAACAAGTAGTAGTCTGACGAGGCAATATCTGAGGAATACGGCGGGTGGGGTAGGACTTCCCATTTGAGAGTTTCCAAGCATGTTTTCACTGGTCGATGATCGATGTCGAAATCATGGTCTTTAAAGTGACGAAACAACACGTTGCTTCGCTCAGAACACCATCGCCGTAAACTTTTTGGAGCTCTAGATACGCGTCAGCTGCCGTTTTCTTCGATTGAAAGAAGAAAATGAACACCTCCCGCAAATGACGATTATTTGGCACAAAATCAGTCATTTTCAAGCAACCACAAACAGACTATGAAAACACAAAATCTTAAAAGTGTCAAATCAGTTTGTTTACCATATGCTATGCATATGTCGATATGAACCAAATCGACCAGCTCTTACCGCTAGCGCCATCTATTGACAAACAGCGAGAACTTAGTTGCGCACCTAATAATTTATAAAACAAGTGGATTGATGAGCTCCTGAGCTCATCTTCCATGTTACTGACGAAGGCTGTATGGAATAGTACTAAAAGCAAACTTAAGGCATTTCTTTGAATTCGCACAAATCGCTCATCATATATCTTAATCACCATACCTATCACAGAGCAAAAACGCGACAGGCATACGATCATTTTTCATTACTAATATCTTCGATAGCATGTATAACGAGTCTATGATGTCATAGTTCATATGTCAATATGTATATCCAACTTGTGAACAAAACCCTAAAACTCCAACATGGTGGAACAAAACCGATTAAAGCATTTTTAAAAGATATTCCAACTTACGCTTCAAAATTTGGGTTTTAAAAAATATCTTTATAGGAGAGAATAGTAACATTCATAGCTCTGCTGTACAGTTTTAAACAGTCCTTTTATTCTATGTTTCTCTATTGTTCCTCACTTATCGTAGCCTTAGTACAATTAGAAGGACTTTTCCGTGGGACTACTTTAAAAGACTTAGAACTATATAGATATATTTGTATTCAGTGCTTATGCAATTTAAAAATCATTTTAGTTTTGTAACTTACGATTTCTAAATTTCTTTTAACAAATTGATTTCAATACCACTGCCAGACGATCGACCTGCTCAGCAAAAGTATTACATCATCGCTTACAAACGAAAAAGGTAAAATTCCGAAAAACAAAATGAAAAAATAAAAAAAAAATTCAAATAATAGGTGGTAAAGGGAGAAACAAAACTGAAAAGATGCTACAGACAGACCAGATAACAACAAAAATTGGTAAAAATAAAATAAAACTTGTTATTTTTGTGTCAAAAAAGTAAGTATTTTTTTTATAATAACAATAGATACTGCAACAACAGCGATGGTAAGCTAACGCCTTTTTGGTGACATGTTGGTAAAACACAGAAACAGATCGGCAGAGTGTTGCAGCAGTTGTTAAACAGTTGATAGACTCTTAAGCGTTTGACAAAGAAGCGCGTGATTTCTTGAGTAAAATAAAAAAATAAAAAGAAACGAAATATCTAAGCGACAATTACAATAAAAAAGTTGTTATTTGCAATTATTGAATTCACGCGCAAATTTAAGAAAATATACAAACAGGTGACACAAAAGGCGCGTGACTTTTTACCAAAATACAAATTGCAGTAGATGACCTTATTATTCTTTATTTGTTTGCTAAATCGTAATTAAATATAAAAAAAAAAGTTTGCTCCAAAACACATGACATCACTCGAACATTTTGCTCATCTGGCGCTGTTTATTGATATTTTTTAAATGTCAGCAGCATTTATCACCGTAGTCATGGCACCGCACAAGCGCCAACGCTGTGGTTGAAAGCGATGAAAAATATTTGTCGGATGCTTTGTAAAGACGAAAAACACACTTTCTCTTGTACGCGACATTGAATTACAGCGGAGAGCAACAGAGAGTGACGTTTAACAAATTTACAGAAATTAAAAAACCAAAAAATAAAAAAAAAGAAATCAGTTAAAAGTCAAATTTTACAAGAAATTATTTATTACAAAAATGTTTTTTGCCATGATAGATCGTACGTTAAGTCTGGAATTTTTTTCATCTTCCTATCGGCGTAAAATCTGAAAAATTTAAAAACATTTTGTATGACATATAGGGAGCATTTAATAGTGGGTCGATCAAAATCAAATATTCTTATTCTATAATACTAGATGAACCGATTGCTGATTTTTTTAAATTTTCATTGGTTTGAAACCAAAATATTGTTCAAATTACCTATATTTAAATTTTATTCAACATTATTTTGGGTATCCTATTGCTAGAATTGACCCAAAAATAGCTAAATCTAGAGATCCAATTTTAATTATCTTTTCGATCATTAAATTGGCTTAACCGCGTAGGACTAAAAATTTGTTGCATGTCTAAAGAAATTAAATCAGAGGTGTCAAATCACGCAACCACAAAGCCAATATCTGTCATAATGGTTTATAATAACGTAGATCAAGGATGCGCAGCCCATAGCTCGTTTGGGTCTTCCAGCTCTTACAACAATAACAAAATACTTTGAGCTCACTTCGAGCTCTTTCGGTTATTCGAGCTAAAGCATTTTGGGCCGCAATCATCGCATATATTTTGATACTGTAATTTTTTCTTCAACGCATCGACCCGTTCAACTCTTGCCTTCGGTTAGCTATCGTTGCATGGTTTTTGTTTTTGTAGTTTTGTCTTTAACGCACTTTATTGTTTGTGTGATTTTTTTTAAATTAATTTGCTCTTTGAGCTTGAGATTTTCCTTTGTTTACATGCAATAAGCTTGCCGCAGCTATTTAAAAATTTTTAGCAATACTAGGAAACTATTCGCAAAATATTTTTCAATACTAGAAATTTTTTCCCAAATTTATTTGTGAGTCTTCTACTAGAATTGATGTTGTTGTTACCTGAGATATCAGAGGAATTCTGACATTGGATTCAATATCAGCGTTTCAAAATCCTTCCAAAAAGTATATTCTGGCTTATGGTTAAAAAATTTCTCGGCTCGTATTGTTTTTGGATGCGGTCTACATATTTTATTATTAAATGCAGTCATTCAGCTACCAAAACTCGAGCCTAAATGACTAACAATGAGAATGGATTTGGAAAATTTTCCAAATATTGTTTAAAGTAAAAACCAATCACTTTATTACATAGATTTTTTTGAGGCGGATATGCTTTGGTTGGTCTACGCTAACTTCATTAGTTCTTCATAAAGCTTCTTTGCTGAATTTAATTTTGGTGTTTTTAACCCAGTTTCCCTAAATACGATGTTTTTCAATAAATAGATTGAATGAAATAAATAAAAATTAATGAAATCTCTTATTTCCCTAACTTATTTCCGTGTCATCTAATTCATATTCAAATCCAAAATTTATGTGAACTTTTTGGGGAGTTTTTAATTTTTTTGTAACTGTAGCAGATAATTACTAGTGAGCCTAACTTTCTGCTCCATATTTGTACTCATTTTGTGTTGCAATTTTCTTTTACACGGTTAACATAGATTTCTATATATTGGCCGATCTTAAATGCTTTAAAATACAACAAGAACAAAAGGAGTTAACAGTCAAATAAAAGTCCTAACCCAAGTACATTACACAGCAATAACAAAAAAAAATCCAAAAAAGCTTTGTTTACTCAAAGCTCGCTCACACATTGGTTCTTCTACACACACTCTCACTTTTACTCTCTCGCCACCATACGCTACGTGGGGGATTACCATCTCCGATAACATCATGCCAGCAGCAGCGTAAATAAAACAACTTGCATTTCGCTTTTTAAGCCGCTGCACGTTCACTTGTATCGTACAGATACTCGTCGGTATCTATTGAATTCGCATATACCTTAACCGCGATTCTTCCGTTCAGTTGGCAGCCAAAGTCTGTGCCTGCCAGTTCATTTAAAGTTGCGCGTACGCAACAGCGGTTATTGAGACTTTTGATCCGTGTGCTGCGCGTTTTGTGTGCTACGACGCTTTGCATTTTCAATCGCTTGCACTTGCAATTTCATATTCATTGATATCTTACGAATTACGTATGGTGCTACAGACTTACAAGGACCATTTACATCGTGGCGAAATTAGCGAAAATAACGCTAAAGCCACTACGGTTGTTTTATTAAAGACAGAAACGCGAATAACGCTTACGTAATGCTAACTGGTGAAAAGATCAAATTCAAAGTTTTTTTTATCGGTTACTATATGTTTGGCAAGACGACTTTATAAAATATAAATTTTGCATCTTTTAGATTATTTTCGAGTGCAAAATTTAAATCGTTTACTTGTACGTGTAACGAAGAAAAGAAAACGTACCTACGTCGCGTATCGCTTCAATTATTTATTCTAAGAGAACGCGTTATACGAGTCCTGCTTGTTTTTTTTTTAAATACAAATCGTTTGAAAAAAAAATTATCTTATATTCATTTAATTTATTACAAATCTACAAATCGTGCCAAATAATATATTTATAATATAAGTTCGATAACGTAATTTAAGTCTTAAAAAGTTAAGTAAAAATTAATTGAAATAAACAAACAACAACTACTACAACTACAACAAAGAAATACAAAAAAAAGTTCGCGTTGCAACGTAACCAACAGCGACGCAACCTGCGCAAGATGATGAAGCAACGCTTTTTTATTGGATTTATTTTATGGTAAGCGGATATTTGAATTTAATTTTTTGTTCAAAAAAAAAAAATGGTTTTTTAGTAAAAACTGGTTGTGCTGCAGTATTTTGTGTTAAAAAGATTTGAAAAATTATATGCAAGAAATAATTATTTTTTGTTGGCTTACAACCATATAAATTAGACAAAAAAAGTGCTCAAGCACATGCTGTCAGCTCTTGTATTAAATTTAATGTTCTGTAGTAAATAAATTATTCCTTTTAAAAATTAAATTTTAGGCAGTCACATGACTTAATTTTTGATTTTCATAAATTGTTTGCCATTATTTTTGCTTAAAGCGATACCACGTTATTAAAATCGAGAATTTAAATTAAAGTAACAGAAACATCTTTTATTATTTTTGGAAATAACGCCAAGTCTCGAAAAATTAATTTGTGTATACTCAGAAATATTTTAAAACGACAGGTATGCCTGATACAAGTGCGAGATAATGAGTTATGATCGGTTTTTTCGACACTTTTGACGTGATTTATCTAAACCACCAGACATGATATAAAGAATTATAAGCCATTGAAAATGATATAAAAAAATCAAAAAGAAATTTTAATACTATTTCTTCGTATCGTATTACTAAGAAAAAATATTGAATTTTATAAAAAATTACAAGGACAGAATCAAAAAATTTGTACCGATCCTCGATCTGAATGATATTCGTAATTTAGTCAAAGTCAAAAACAAAATTAAATATCGTGTTCATTTATTTGAGCTCTCTATATGACATCTGCTTAGTGATATCATTAAGGCATTTCATCCAAATATATTGATTTTAATAACCCCAATATACACTATGCTTATCTTATGTACTAAATTGAAAACTACAATGTACAGTCAAGAGTACTAAAAGCTAAAAAGGAGCTAAAAGTGCAATATGTTTCTGGAAATTAGCGAAAAAAAGTGATATTTTCATTACAAGTGTACAGCTTTGTTGTCATTTCCCTGCTTTTATTTTGCAAAACGTTCTCTAAAGTATTCTGAAAAGATTTCAAAACTAACTTAAGTGGTAATTTTCTTATAGCTTTTATACGTACAGGCGTTTTACCTAGCACTTCAAGGCTTTCAGATATTTCATTTTAAGCTTAAAATTGGGATTAATAATGAAACATCTAAGACTTTACAATGATGGTTTAAATATATCAATATTCTGATATGTTACAGCAATTTGATGATCAAATTTTAAAGTTTTTCTAAAATTAAAAAAATAAAAATGCCGTCTTAGCCGTTGCAGACAAAAGTTTGCTACTTTCAAACGCAAACTTAGATGGGGCTTAGACTCAGCATTCTCAAAACCATAAGAAAATTACTTTCTGAATAACATACATTTCATCCTTGTATATGTTTTCTAAGCTATTTTCGTTGGCAAATTTAGGACAAAATATCACAAAATATATAAAAAAAATAAAGTCGTTAATTAAGTTTTAACTTTTCTCAAAAGCTTGAAGCAGGGTTCTTGCATAAAATTAAAACGACCGATTTTTTATTGATAATTTCTATTTACTGATTTTATAATAGGGACACAAGTCACCAAAGCCCGCACTGGGCAATTGACAAGCATACTGAAAGATTAGTTGTCCCATTCAATTTTACTTGCCGCAGCTGCTTGAATGCTAGCAAAATTTAATTTTTCAAGGTCTTCCTTTGCAGCTGTCTAGCCATAGCCAGAATCAGGCTAAGATCCTTTGAAAACCTTTCTTCAATCATCTTAGCAAAATTGCCGAAGCTGAAATCGGATCTTTGCTATACTATCTTAAAACAGCTAACTAGATATAGCTATCTTAACTTCCAACAATTCGCGGGTCACGTAACGTGGTATTAAAATGACACTTTTGATGTTACTGATGGCTTCAAGTCTGCTGTGCAAAGTCACCACTCTAACCTTACCTATGGTACGGAAGTACATATGTTACTTAGCATTTGTAAAGCTTAATCCAAATCTGTGATTTGAATTTGAAAAATATTATTTATAAATGACGCTCTTCTTTTGTTAGAAAATTGTATTCCAAGATATATTTTTATGCCACTGAAGATGGGCCCTGGGCAACGATTTTATTCAGTCAGTCATGAAAATTTGTGTGGCGCATATGTACATCTTTTAGACGTTTGCACCATTAAGAGTAGTTTTTCTTTGGAAAGTTACATACAAAATATGTTTTTGAATTTACAAAATTTTTTTTGGAATATTTTTCCTAAAGTTTTTTAATTCAATTAATTTTGGGCCAGCTTCTTATTTTCATTTCTTGTTGTTAATTTTAAGCCTTGAGTTTGCTTCAGTTATCTTGCCCAATATATCACACATTAATTTCTGTTGGATTTCATATAAAGCTCTCAGATTAGTTGGTGAGAAACGAAATTGATGCATTTTTGGAGTAATCATTTATTTCTCTTAGTAAATTCATAATTATATTTAATATACATACCATATAACAACTGTATACCACACAACAGTCGAAAGCAACACTAAATTATTCATTTAGTTTAACACTAAAACATTAATTTTATGTTAAACTGATAATAAAAACATTAAAATTTATTATCACAAGAACTTTTATGCTAAACAACTTATGTTGTTTTTGATATGCTTAGATTAAACAAATAAACTATTAAGAAAACCTATATTGTCTATTGCAAAACATTTTTCAATGCATTTTATTCAAATGTTTAGAAAAATTCCATTCAAAAGTATTTATAAATGAAATGTTAATAAATTTCTGAAGAACATCATTTGATGCGCATAGCATAAAGTTCAACCACATGGGAAGTGATAACAGCAATGTTGCGTATTAATCTTCCGCAAAGCCTTGAAAACTGATTAGAGGTGCAAAAGAAATAAATAAATAAAAAAGTTTTTCTATGAATATTCATGTTGATTACTAAAGATTTATCAACGCGTTAAATGTTAAATTGTTATTAAGAAAAAAAAAACTAAACGTAATTAAAAGGCATATATTAATTAAATGAAAAATTACACAAATACAAAATACAAAGCACTTAAAATGAATAGCGATTAAAATTTTATTGAAATGATATATAAAAGGCGATTAAAATTTGTATAAGTCTTATTTTTAATTTAAACTTGGTAGTTTTGATATGATCTCAAGAAAACATGATTCCTGTTGCAAATAGCTTTTAAGTCTAAATTTTTCTGGATGCAAAGAACAGACAACAACCACCCATCATTTTTAATAAAATTGCACTTTATCCAGTTCTCCTTACAGTTTTTTGTAAGCTGATTGTGGATAAGTCTTTAGGTCCTTCAAAGAATTTTGAATTAATGGATTCATTTGACTCAAAACGCAAATCAATATTTGCTTCCGTTTAATCAAATGTTTTCACCAAAAATTCTATTTATTCCGTTGAAATATAGAGCAAATTTATGCTCTGCTGTTCGAACAAGCTGCTGCAGCAAATTTACGTTTTTTTGTTCGATCAAATATCTTCGCTTACAGACAAACCCTACTTAAAGTGTCTTGGAAGCTCAATATGCAATCAACTTCAAATTTTCTTCCCAGGTATCAACAGTATATACAGCCACTGTCAGCAAAATCTTTTGTAACCTTTATTATCAAATAAAAGATTTAAAACACGAACTCGTTGTAATATTTTATCGTATGCTTAAACTTTTTATAGAAATATGTTACGAGAAATGATTGCTGCGCAATATATCCTTATTTATGACAGTAACATAAAGTGGATTTTTTTTGAATAATAAAAAAAATTGATTGCATACAAATTTTAGTCACTTTAAACATTTGAACGTTTAGGAAATGAAACGACGCTAAATTTTCTTAAAAATGCATTGAAAACCTCGAATATTTTCTACCAAAAAATAGTTATCTTTCAAGCTTCCTTATCTTTCACACATAGCACTAAAAAAATTAGCTAATAATATTTTCATATACTAAAAAAGTTTATGGTCTGGATTTCTAAAAATAATATTCGTTTTTATATCATCAAGTCTTTCAGTGATCATCTTTTCGATTTATATCATTAAGTCTTTCTGTAAGCACCGTGTACAATAGAAAAGCTGAATGCCATTAGCTTTATCAATATTGATTTTATGAATTATAAATTTTTTAATTTGTTAATTAAAATAGTTGCTTTTATGGATTTTTAAACCACGCAACAAATGCGTATTGCATAAGAGAAACTATAAAGCTTTTATCAGATAAAAAATTTTGGATAAGAAATTTTCATACATAATGCATAACATATATAAATATGCTATAAATTCATTTTTGCCAAAAAAAAAACTTAAATATATCGATATCTTAAAGCCAAATTAAATTTAAAATTTACAACTTAAAATATATGCAAACTCATATATGCGGGCATAATGCTACCACAACAGAAATAAAAGAAGAAAACAATCCAAGTCAACACCAATGATGAGCATATGCACAAGTTAACAGCAACACAACAATAAATTATTGTACGAAAAAATTTCACTTTCATTCCGTTAAGTAAATGAAATGCAAAAGAAATGTTAAAGAAAATCACAGTCAAACATGTGAGCGCGCAAACAGCTAAAACTAAGGAAGACTCTTAAGCAAATTCGTTAAAAGCCAGCAAATTTTTATGTCTTTAGCCATAAAATGTAAACAGCAACAATTTATTGTTTGTTTCATGAAAACAATATTGATGAAAAAGTAGTCGCTTACTTTTAATGCCTTTTATGCAGAGAAATATTATGCGCTAAAAACGAAAGTGTTACAAAATCAATTTTGTGACCTGAATTTGTTGTTTTATATACCTTTTTTTGTATATGCGTAGTTCTACTCGTGATAACACTGGTAAACAGCAATCGTCACGAAGAAAAAAGAGTGATATCGATGTATCTCAAAGTGCAGTACAAGCCCCAATTTCCTGTGGATCTCAATAAGCTACGGAAGTAAATATTTCAAAAACGATACTCGTTAAAGCTTTAGATCCCATACAATAAATTTTATTTATTAGTGTACCATTTTAATAAAAAAATTGATTACATTAAATAGTACTGATAGCATTTTCTTTACTGTTTTTCAATAAAAAAGTATATTAAAAAGCAAATTGTGCAAGCAGTCTAATATTATTTGAGTTTCCGTCAGCCATATCTTTGCTTCGATGCAACTTACTATATGGAAGAGCAAACATATTTATTAATCACTGAATTTTGTAAAATAATACAACAGTTTTGAGGTCGGCCGCTCAAAGGAATGCTGTCAGAATTTGTCCAATAAAACTTTCATTGTTTTCAATTTTACAGTATAAACACATAGCGTTAAGAAAAATTTGTAATGCAATTTATTTGCAAAATTAAGTGCTCTCTTTTAATTTTAGCAGCTCGGCAAATTATTTAATAAGACCATAAGTGTCTATGCATAGTTCACATGACGTATGATGAACATTTATTTATATGCATGCTGTTTTGGAAAAATTGTTATACATATTTGCTTAATGAAATGTCGAACTTGATTTAAATATGACCATTATGATACTGCTCAGTTCAGTGAATATGTAAAGAAAAAGCTTAATAAAATTGGCTCAGCAGATTTTGCAATCTACTTTTATAGAAAACATATACACTTAAATCAAATTATACGAAAACGCACACGTTACTATATATATAAAGCAATTTTTTTTAAATTTTCCATATCATATTTAAAAATTTTGGATTAAAATCAAGTACTTGCTGATATGTATGTACTTAAACTATTAAAAACCATACATATTTGGTTTCTTATTTGCAATACCACATTTTTTTGGATGCATTTTTCATAAGTATAAGTTTTGTTTATCAGAATTTTATTTCATAGTACACAAAAACTTAACTCTGATTTCATTTTAGCAACAAATTGCTATAGCATTACCTGATGATGTTTTTTGCTATTATTTTTGAAGTTGTTGCTTTGAAAAAGAAAAAATTTACATATAAAAATTCATATGTTAATAAAAAGAAAGTTTTTTCAGTTATCTCTTAGTTCCTCACAACATACCAAAAAAATTCCATCACGCTTATACAATCCAACTAACCACAATTCAATTTTTATAACTTTATTTAACACTGTGTTCCTAATTTGTTTATAAATATTTAAATTAAAAAAAAAATGTTTTTATGTGTCTTTTATTAATGCGCAATAAATTATTTATTAGTTTTGTAAAGTTAACAGCCTATTACATAACTTTTAGCTATTTTTGTTTACTTTTTTTATTGTTGCTCAGGTTTTAAACTTGACATACATTTGAATAGAAATTTTGCTTTTATATGAAAAAAGCATGAAAATGGTTAGTGATAATTTGTGATACCAGAAACTGCAGCCGAAACTTTGTATATAATGTGCCTTCTACAAAATTCTTAAAACAAATTCAGACATTGTCATCTAAGCCCCATGTGTTGAAATGTAAGATTTATTACAATTATTTCAAACGACAGACTCAAACCGAAAACTTTTTATTTTGTAATCTTTTAAACTTTTAAGAAATTTTTTAGACTCTCGCTATATTTTTCCAGCCAAAGCTTAATATTATGCTCCTATAGTTTTGAAATATTTTATAGTAAAACTTCAATCGAGTATTCAAAAGACTTTAGCTTCAAACTTGCATTGATGTCTTTTACTAAAATTGCGTCACAATTTATTATTTTACATTACATATAATAACTGTATTGATAGATTTTTTTTTATAAAAGCGTTGTAAGATTTTTCAATAAAAACAAGTATTACTACAAACTTTTCTTATACATTTTCATTCCTCAAACAAAGGTTCGTATTATGCAAGCAAAAGCGGTAAATCTGCATTTTAATCAGAAAAAGTAGTAATTTTTTTTATCACACCCAGCATTTAATTTGTAAGAAAATATTTTTAATGTATGCATTACGAGTGTAGCTCAGCTGATGAATAAATTATTAGAAACTTATAATTATTTTTTATTTTTTTTTTTACAACTGCACGTCTAGGTTATTGTGGAATTTTGTATATCCAAATAAAAACAATATGCAAATCGAAATTATTTTGCTAAAATTGATTTAGTTTCCTTACGAAAATGATAGTGATGTAGAGAAAAGAGTTTTAGAAGATATTTAAATATTTTAAGTGAAAACTGTGGTTTATATTTTAGGCGGTCATTAGTATTTTGCAAATTATGGTAAATAACTTTACCATGAAGAAAAATGTCTCATACTTCTGGTCGATAGTTGTAACAAACTTAAGATAAGAGTAAACTGCAACACACTGCACCAATATAACTCATGCGTCATGAATTGTATAAAATTTGGTCAAAAAAATACGCCTTCATTTAGAAAGAAAAACATTTTCAGAATAAGTATTAACATAAATTTTTTAATGAAAATAGACAAAGGTATATGAAGCGGCCGCTAGTGGAACTTTAAATATGAGACTATTTCCCATAGCACTTGATTAAATATCGTTAACTATAAGCATGGACTTTTAGCTCATATTATGATTACTTTCAATAAATTATTAAAAACTCACTATGCAAATATTCAGCCTGAATATACGAAATTGAGTGCGAAAATCAAGCACTGGTTAATTGTAGCCATTTATTGCTTTGCGCATCTGTTTCATTGGTGTATTTAATTATATTCTTTAGCTTTTTAGCAACTCATTCTTCTGCGTGATTAAAAATACATTTAAGCTGCTTTTATAGACTTAAATTTGTCCATGGCCTAGCAATTGTGTGCAGCAGCAGCAAAAGCAGAAAAATTTTGAACTCAACGGTTCTCAATAGTTTTTACTCTACACAAAGCAATAAAAACTTTTTTTTTATTTTCAAGTTCGTTGCTTTAGTCTTTTGTTTGTGTACTCAGCTATTAATTTTCACTTGCTTTTAATGGTATTTTTCTAAGAAGCTGCGGTCGAATTAAAAAAAAATAAGAATAATTTTTCTTACTTTATATGTTGCTTTTTTTATGGCACAAGTTTCTTGTTGAATTCTTAAGAAAAGGTCATATTTTAGTTTGTCCATTACCTTGCGGTCTTTTCTTCTTTATATATTTTAAGATTTTTCGAAGATTTTTTATGGAATGATGATTAAAAATAAACATTTTGGTTACACGTAATTTCAAAGACAGACACGTTTATATCTTTTTTATTATTATAATATTATTTAATATGAGGCAAGTAATGACATTTAATGCATGCACTAGCAAAATTTTATATATTTTTAGATTAATAAAAAAGTGATAAAAATTGTGAAAATTATTGCTTAGAAGTTGTATCGAACATGTGCAATAGGACTTTAAAATTATGAATTCAATATTGCCCATACGCCCATTTGACTATAAAAAAGTAAACTTTAAAAAAAAATTGCCAGTTAAGCTTAAAGTCTTTCTTAAAGCCTTATTAAAAACAAAAAAGCACTTTATATGACCGTCAATGCTATTTTATATTAAGTATAAATATATACAAAATGCAAAAATAATGCTTGGGTATAAGTGACACCAATGCACTGACAGATACAGCTACAATGCCACAGTGCCACAGTAAAAAATTCAGTCAGTCAGTGTGACACCAATTGCATACCAAATGCTGCACAATGTCAATAGTGTTAACAAGAATAACAACTGCAGCACACAGTGAATTATTGGGATATTTTCATGCATCACTTATTGTTAATGCTATTGACTCTTTCAAAATTGAAAATTTTTAAAATAAAAATAGTTCTTGCCATTTAGCTAAGTGAGATAATTTTTATATGTTATCAGTTTAGTGGGTAGAGGTGAAAATACCTAAAAGTTAAAGTGTTATTTAAGCTTTTGTTATCAATAAAGCCCACGTTTTATCAGCAATAACCAAAAATAATTTAAAATTTCAAAATCAACCACTCTCTAAGCTTTTGTTACATTAATTAAATAAAAAACAAACCACCCAAAAAATGGGATGTATGTATGTGTGTCAAATTTTGACCACATATATTTTAAGGAAGACCATTTTTTCGAAATTTTTAAAGCTTCAGTTTCGTGAAAAATCTCGTTTCAGTAGAACTGCAAATACTCAATAAATAACCAAAATGTTGTTTGAGCTTCGATCTATACAGAAATTCTGGTGAATTTTGATACTTTTTTCTGGTAAATGTACTTTAGGAAATTTTTTCTTTAAACAAGTCTGATAATAATAAATGTGGCTCTTAAGATTTGCTATGGAAATGTCAATGGTTATCACTTCACACAGCTAAACACTTTTGCAAATAAACACGTCATCGTCTTGGTGCCGTAAGGCATTTTTATATGTATTCTGCTAACGTCTTAATTGAATTTCGCATTAATCAACAAAAAAAAATGCACTGATATTTCAGTTGATGAAAATTTTATGGTTCATTGCAATATGCAATGTTGTGGGTGTTAAGACAATGTTGTCAATGTTAAAGCGGGGGATGCGTTAACCAATTCATTAGGCAGACATCAATCGTAATTCCATTCATAAAATTTATTTTAAAAATTTGCTTCAAAAAAAAAATTAAAAACCTATACTAAGTTTACGCTACAGATATACTCAGAGATGTTTGTTGCCTGAGTCTTTTGTTTTTAATTTTAGCTCTGGTTCTAAACAGCTGCTAAGCAATTGAATATAAATTATTCTTAGCTCTGAAACATAGCAGTTAATCAATTTTTCAATAAATCATTTAAAATATAACAAAAGACTTAACCCACGAACTTGTAAAATCAATAGCAATACCAAAAATGTTGCAAAATTTTCCAAAGAAATGACAGCAAAGATTCTGTTACATTAGCAACATGAAAAATAACAAAAAATTAAAAAAAATTGACATTTATTATTTCATTTTATGTTTGTACTGCTGGACAGTCTGAAACCAGTGACAAACAAGCTTTTTGGGTTAAGAAAATAAGCAATAAATTAAATGCATAAATCCGCTCAAGAGGAAAACAAAAAAGTTACGGTACTAAAACTGCGACACAGCATCCATAAAATAAACGCACGTTTTGACCAACAGCAGCCATGGCAAACCACGCATGAAAGTGAAATTTGTTAAATAGCAGTTGTTGCTGTGCGCCGCAACGTAACGTCAAGCAACGCAACCGAACAAAATGTAGCGACGTAATGACCACTAATGCGTTTTTTTCTTTGCTGATTTTGCTTTTGTGTTATTTATTTACATACGTACATTGACAATAAATTGAGAAAGGTAAAGTAAAGTATACGCGAAAAAAACTTAAAAGTTGTCCACATATTTGTCCACAGTTCCGGTATCAGCTACTTGAGCACTGAACGATAAAAACAGATGAAATCATTACAGTGTGTTGAGGTTTTTATTGTAATAAACATTAGTATGTTAAAGGTGTGATTATTTTTTTGGTAGAACTACAAAAGATTAGCGAAGCAACAATTTGGAAATAAAGAAAATACGTAGTTACGGATATGCGAAGAACAGTTAATTGGACTTACATTTCTTAAATTTTTTAAAATGTTTCATTCATGCCCATTAACATTAGAAAGTGCTTTCTTTAAAGTTACTAGTAAAGCCTACGTGAAGTCTAAGTCAAGTCTATGTCGAGTGTAAGTCAAATCTAAGTCATGTCTTAGCCAAGTCTAAGTTAAGTCTATGTCGAGACTAAGTCAACTCTCAGTCAAGTCTTAGTTTAAGTTAAATGAAGTCTAAGCCTCAGTCTAAATCTAAGTCATATTCATGTCGAATCTGAGTCAATTCTATGTAAAAACTAAACCAAATCCAAGTGAAGTCTAAATCAATTCCAAGTCAAGTCTAGTCAAGTCCAGTCAAGTCTAAGTCAAGTCTAAGTCAAGTATAATTTAAGTCTAAGTTAAGTATGGGCCCAGCATAAGTCAAGACTAATCCAAGTCAGGTTCAAGTCAAGTCTAAGTCAAGTCCACGTGAAGACTAAATCAAACCTAAGTCATGTCTAGTTTTCATTAAATATTCCTTATGAATTTAAGTGATTAATGGAAAATGTCAATTATGCAAAACGTCGAGAAAAATAATTTTCACAATATCAAAGGAAAATCGCCAAAAAAAGTATAGACTCTACTCCAGATTGAATAAATTTTTTTGCACAAGCATTTGCTAGAAGTTTACTTTCTTTATACTTGGTCAGAGTTTTGATAAAGTTTTCATGCTCTTGACTTGTTTCTCAAAGCCTTGCGAAAGGCTTTTTACCTTCAAAACTGTCAGCAACTTTCAATAAGCAAACATGTTATCTTATGTGAATGTGTGAATTCCGTCTACATGCAGCTGTGACCGCATCTCGCTGCAGCAACTAAAGATTTCATTTCACTTTCACACATTTCACAAAATTTACAAAAGGGAAAAAGTAATTAACTACTTCAGTATGTACCAATGTCGAAATTATCATTGTCATCATCTCTTGTAACTGCTGTACATTTTAAGGTTATTCGTCAATTCATTTTTGAAGTTCATGCATTTATTGCTTTTGAAGGTGCGTACTTTTCTTTCAGTAACGCTTGATCTTAATAATATGGGTAGTTAGACTTGTTGTATGTTTGTCTGCATTCTCTATATCGTTATTTCACGTGACAGTTGTATTCTCTCGAAATATAGCTCTTGCAGGTAAACAATTTGAGATTTTTTAGTTGAATTGAAAACTTTTGATATGAGTGACATTTAACTAGACTTAGTGACATTTAAATTTACTTCAGACAGATGCAAAATAATTTCATTCAAAAGAGTTTTCAACTCAAAAAATAAAAAATTATTTTCAAAATACCCATTATGGTAAAACTGCGAAGTCAAAGAGAAATTTTTGATATTAAAACCATCTGCCCTAGACACATTAACCAAATGGGCTTGGTTTTTACATACCTTTTACATATCACTTGTTTAGTTGCGTAAAAAAATTAAGTAACTCATAAATTTCCAAAGCAGCATAACAAAAGACTTAAGTCACAAACCAGTTTTGTAATGATGCATTAAAAAATTTGATATGCCTTAAATTCCAAAATGTTTTTATTTTTATTTTAATTTTATCAACATAACCAAACTTGTCAAGGCACACGAGTATTTCTGTTGGCTGAAAAATATTTCCTTAAACTATTAATATTAATTTTACGCAATGCGAAAAAAAAAAAAAAAAAAAAAGTTACGTTGACTTTTGAATTTTCGAAATGAAACTGTCATTGATTCACGCAAGCATACAAGCACGCACGCATGTTGGACGCCTAGTGAAAAGGAAGTATTTTTGTAACCAAATTTGGTTAAAAAAAAATGTTGAACTAAAGCAGACAGCAAGCAAGAAGAAAAACTCGAAATTAATCTGCAGTTGCTTAAAATAACAGCCAAGAAAAAATCAAGCAGCAGATACCACTTTTGCGTAAAATTAAATTATATATCAGCTGACAGGCACAGAAGCTCGGTTAAACCTTAAGACGGATATTGCGCGTGCACTGTAGCACTAAAATCTATTATGTATGTAAATTAACTCTTACAAAGCGTAGTTGAAACAATGGCATTGCTAATGTATATTGATGAAATTTTTCACGACAAAGCCATATTTTGCGATCAAATATGCAGTATATGTAGCAATTTTTATGGGTCAGAGTTTTTAGTGTAGTAGCTTTCAAATATTTTCAATACTTTCTTGTGCTCATAACGTGAAAAGTTTGGCCTCAAATCGAAATATATAAAGAACAAAATTGTGGTCAAGAAAACATAAAATTCTGCGGAAAAATCTTAAGTTCGAAGATTTTTTACATAGCTTTCATCTTTTGATAATTGTTTAGAAATTGCACTTACATCGATTTTTCTGATATGCCAATTTTCATAACAAAGAGAAAGCCTTAAGTCAGTAACAGAATAGCTTATTAAATTTGAATAAAATTGATAAAGCTTTGTCGGCTTTTAGCACAAAGAAGTTCTGCACACTAGTGTCTATCGGGTTATTGTATTTCGAAGATTTTTATACCATTCCACTAAGTTCTTAATACTTAAGAATATTCATCATACACTAAGTGTTTAGCACAAAATTCATATACTTACTTTCGATTTGATCCAAAGATTTTATGTTATGTGTGCAATAAAGCATAGGAACTATTTTAAGGCATATTTGATTCCGTTTCAAACTAAACCAAGGACTTGCAGATATTTGAATTATTGCAATAGAGCTCTAAAAAGTCCTTGATTAAATTTTTTATGAACATCTTTAGTAACTTAAGACTTCATCAAAACCTATGACTGTAACAAAACCTAGTATTCAACCGTTAATATTCTCGTATCTTAACGGTCAATTTTCTTAGAGCATCCGGGAAAAATTAATCACTATCCCTATTCGTGTGAGAATATATGTGATTGGTCATCTTGCTCTTGCTAATAGAACTTTTGCACAAAACACATAATGAAAATAATACAACTGTCCCTTTCTATTTTGCCTTGCTTTATTTCCTCGACATTCTTCAAGTCAAATATGAAAACGACAAATTTTCTGTTTTTATTTTTTTACTATACGTAGCTTGCATAATTGGAACAGTTTCATATCGCACTTAAATAAAATTTGTTGTGATATAGTGGTAGAAAAACGATATACACCCAGGGAGAAGAGTGCTGGTACCACCTATCGCCGACACTCTTTCTGAAATTACATCGGACTCAGCTTTTTTCATCAGAATGATTCTAAATATTATAGTTGCGAAATATTTTAGCAAGTAGCTTAAACCTATGAAATAATAAACGTTACCAGTTCTTGCAACTGTTGAAGCTAGTTCATCTTGTATGTGCTTGTTAAAATCTACAATATTGTCAATTCTAAAATTTATTGAAGTTTTTTGATTTTGTATTCAAAAAGTCATTTATGTTGTATGGCTATTATAGCTCTCTGTGTTTGTAGACATTTACATATTTTTGATGGTATGCATTCAGCGGGTTAGTTCATTATTCAATTGAGCTAGTCCTGTTTGGATGGGACTGCTTTGGATGGAGTGTGCAGCATTCTTCTTCATTTTAAATCGCATAACATAATAAAATTGAATATGCTTTTATAAATATATTGACAGATACTGTTCCAATAAACCATACCTTATTTATGTTTTTGAATAATTTTATTCTTATATTATTCCACTGTAATATAAAAATTTGAGTTTTTCAATTTGCAAATAAAAAATATAAAACCAATCAAACAGGCTGTTGCCGAATGAACGAGTTTTGAGTTTTAAGATAAAAATCAAGCTAAGTATAAGTATTTCAACAAAAACAAAAATTTCGATTCGTCTGAAGCTCTGTTTATTGGTTTTTGCATTTTTGGTTTTAGATAAAAATAATAAACTTGATTTGTTTATTTATTTTACAGTTGAAATTCGATACTTTTTGCAAAAATCCAAATTAATTAGTATTAAATAAAATAATAAAACTTAAACACAAAGACAACAAAATTTTGAGTCGAGACTTTGCGGTTCAAGGTAAATGCAGGGTTTAACCAACTACTTAATTTAAACAGTTAGCAATGTCTACGATAACTTGTTTAATATATTTTGCAAAAAGTTCTAATTAAATTAAATAAATAAAAAAGTTTTGCACTTTGTTAGACCTACTGCCAGGCGCCTAATTGTACTGCATTAAATCAAAATAAAATCAAAACAAAACAAGTTTGATTTTTATTAATGCAAACGTTCTAATTTATTTTTCTAATAAGAAAATATGAAATATTGCTGCTTAATAAACAAAAAAACGTCATTGAAAAATCCGCACAGCTCCCATAAATTTTTATTTTAATAAAAAATAAAATAATATTATTGCTAATATGAAACAAAATATAAGTAAAAAACTGCATGGAAAAATCTTCACAACCTACCCTATTAAATGTAATGGAAAAATTACAAAACAAAAGATTTAAGACGCGAACTTGCGCAACATTCCTCGATAACACCCACATAGAAATGCCAACTACAAAATTACAAAATAAAAGGAAATTGTTAATTGCAAAAAAACTGCAACACGAATTAAAGAAATTGCAACACGAATGAACAACAACAACAACAAAAAAAGTTGAAATAAAACCGAATGCAATATTTTTAGCACTAAAGTGGAAAATATTAATTCGTGCTTTTTCCATTAAATTTTTGATGGCTAACATCTGCAAAATTTCTGGTAAGCCTGCATGGAAATTTCGCATACATAAGTCAAATGCATATGTAATTGTGTGAGTTTTTTGTTGTTGTTGTTTTGATTTGCATATCTATGTATTTGCCTGCTATTAAGCGCTGCCGATTGCATTCAAAAGTCACATGACGCTTTTGCAATAAAATGTACCTACTAACAAAACTAAAAAGCAACAGAAAAGTGTTGCCAATGCTTAAAAAGCAAACGTTAAAACAAACAAAAATAATTGAATGTAAAGAAATGAAGAAGCAAAGAAAAAATTCGTGAAGTGGTAAATTTGTTGTAGCTGCTTGTGGCTCACAAAAAAACTGTGTGCGATGTGTGTTATTTATGTATTTGTGAATGAATGCAATGAACAACGATCATTATCAAATATATTGTGCACGATTGTTATAACAACAGCACCAACTATGACGGCAGTCAGCAACAGCACTCAAAAAAAAAAGTTGAATTAGAAATTCATTTTTTAATTAGCACTTTGCAGATGTGGCTTTTTGGTTGAGTCTCTAATTGATCAATGAATTTTTTTTAAGAAAATTTATGTCAAATTTGTAGCAACAATATTTACAATTCTAAAATACATAAAAGCTCATTTAACTAAATATCGCTACTATTAATATGCGATTCTTTTACATCATAAAACAGCAATATTAAAAGCCTAAGAAAACTAAAAAAATATTTTTGTGTGTAACCAGATATTGTGAGTTTATTTTGAAGACTGTCGAACCAAATTTGCCGCTACCTATACTAATGCGTGCCGAAAACATTGAGCCAATATAAAAAATTTATTTAATATAAATTTATAATTTTAAAAGACTTCAGCTAAAAATTATAATATCTGTAATATAACAATATGAAACATAGTTAAAAGTCACTCATACGCACCGTAAACTAATTTTTCTCTTCATAGTTGAAAAATGTTTTTTGAAACATTAATATGTTTCGTCTTAAGCTTTATTTTTTTTACTGTGTATTGCTGCACGCAATTATCTATTGCTTAAAATGGCAAATAACAACAGTATCAACATAACCAGCACACATACATACATATGTGTATGTAAGAAGTCAATATCGCACCTCAAACTCTGCGCTTGAAGTCATAGCTATTGTTGTGATTGTTGTTGTTGTTGTCGTCAACAAACTTTATGCCGTCAAGCTGTTGCTGACTGTCACTACTGCATTTCTAATGCATAACCTGTTTTTTACAGATAGTGCATTATTGCAAAATGCTTAACAGCAGCAGCAACAGAAATAACTTGTTGCCAGCAGCAGCAATAGCTGTCATAATGACTGATGCACAGTGGTTAAGAATGTAAAAAAGAGTAATTGCTTTGAAAGCACTAAATTTTAATAATTCGTAATCAGAAAGACATTGACTTAAATGTTTGTAGACAAAATCAACAAAAAAAAGTTGTCAACAGAAAGTTTATGGAAATGAGCGCGCTCAAAACAAGAAGGTCGAAATGATATAAAAGAACTATTCAGAAAGGACATGAGGAGCTATATATGAAAGGTAAAATTTACCAAAACTTCACTTGTATTGTAGAAGGGATATGCCATACTGTGCATTTTCTTACAAGAAATATACATTTCCAGGAATATCAGGAACATTTTATTAAAAAAACTTTGAGGTAGCACCAGCAGCAAAGCTTTTTTCCATATTAACTGAATTCTAGTATGCTTATGTTAATTTATTTTAAAGTTTTTTGTACATTGATTTGTAAAGACAATAAAAAGGACAGCAAATTCGATAATGACAAACGACGAAAGTGACAAAGATGACAATAATAAATATCAAAAAATAAACAACGCCGACGACGATGAAGAAAACAAGGACAACAATGACTGCAATAACGGTAACGAAAAAAACGTTAACAATAATGACAACGATAGCAATGATAAAAACAACGACATGGACGAAAATGACAACAATGACAATAAATACACTAAAAACATTTATGAGAACAGCTCAGATAAGGACAACAAAAACATGAACGAGGCTAATGATAACATTCACGTCATCGACAAGGATTATGAAAGTTATGACAAAGATAACAACGACAACAACGATGACAAAAAAAGACTATAGTAAAAAATGGACGTTACTGATGTCAAAGAACAACAGCAAACGATGGCTATAATGCAAACTGTGGCAATGACGATAATAACACCAGCGACGATAGGGACGACAGGGATCTCAACAACCACAGTAATGATAATGACCAAAAAATATTACGGCCAGAATGGAGAGAATGTTTCCGAGCTGGATGACAAAGGAAATCACATTGAAATGATAGACAGCGAAGATTACTGTAATGACAACGATGACAATATCAATGGAAAATGGATGGTTATAAGATTGGTAGCCTTAATTTTATTCAGCGTTTTATCGAGCTTTTGGAATGGCATTGTAAAAAACTTTCTTAAATATTTTGTGTTTCAAAACTTTCTCAATTTGATAAAATCACATTTGCAGATTTCGAAAATTCTCCATACCTTCACAGTGGTGGCTTTCATATACCAACAATTTTGCATGCAAATTTTGAATTCGGCATAATTAACATTTAGGTCAATAAAACAAATGTTGAAACATTGCAAAATATTTATTTCTATTTGTGCATATAATGAATATTTGTGTCATTGATCAAAAAGCATTAGCTTCATTAGGGCATGCACAAGCATATATAATTTCAGCACGTGCTTTATTTCTTGTAATTATCTAAAGCATTATTATTATTACTGTTACTGCCCATTCTTATTATGCAAAACTAGTTGCAAGTTATTGAAAAGATAACTAGCCATAGTGTAGCAATTCTCTGCATTCATTAAATAAAATGAAAAAAGGTTTGAAAAAAAATTCCGATTGCATAAATTAATGAAAACTTGAACTTAATTGCGACACTGGCGCTTGAAGCACTACAAAACCATTTAAAGGCATCAATTTTTATTAGTACTTCCTTATATGATGTTAAATAAATAAAAGACTTTGGCTACCTTATATGCAAACACCCTGTAATTGTCTGTCTTACGTTCCTCTATTTAACGTGATTTGTATTTTTATGCTGTGCTAATTGTTTCTGCGCGCGCTGTTGCTGCTGCTGTGATTTTTTTTTCTTGTTGTCTTTGGCCGCATTGTTGTCGCAATGAAATCGAAAGTGAAATATAAATCAAGCTTAGTGGAGCGTATGTCAAGGTATGCGCAAAATGCACATGTATGCAAGTGTAACTGTTAATATTATATATGCAATGCATGCGCGTGTTTTAAACATTTTACACTTGACGCCTATTCGTAAGTGCTATGTGCATTCAAATCACATCATTGTCATCATTAGCAGCATAATCATAATCATCATCGTGTTAATGATTACTAACATCTTTATGGTTCAATAAATTTAGTTGTGCTTTGTGTTCATTGAAGTATGAAAACCAAAGAAAAAGAAGAAGAAATAACTACATTTTTTTGATGATATCTGATCAAAAATTGCATATATCCTAAAAAACTTAAGCAAATTTAAGATTATGAAAACTAGTTCGTCTATACTTATAGCATTTACAAAAAAAAAGTTTGCAGTGACTTTGCGAGGCCAGTTCCTGAAGGTCACAATTTGACCATATTATGATACCAAACGATCATTTATTGCGATTTTACTAGACATAATTCATCTTAGAAGCCTAATTGTCGTAATATTGGCAAGGACTCCGCAAAAAACTCGAGCGTAGCCCTTGCTAGGAGCTGTAGGAATCCAGACGTTGAAAAAACTGTTTTCCAATTTCTATGTGATGCAATTCGTTAACGCAATGACGCCTTAAGGGGGGATCCTGATCTATGAAGTTCGAAAAATTGATTTTTTCTTAAATTTCTAAATCAACAGAGACCCATTCAAAGTAATTCGGCCAAAGTCGAGCGTGTGTCCTGCAACAGATCTTCTACTTTGTATTGAAAAGTATTCTATGACTAGCTTTGAAGTTCGCTATAAAATTTTTTGCAGAAGTTCTTAAGTCAGCATGGAAAAAATGATGTGAAAATTAAAATATTTTCCATGCTGTAAAATGTTTTTTTTTTAATTCAAACATATGTACAATGAAATATCCCAAAACATTTGTTTGACTTAGTAGCTTTTACATTCCGAAAATGTTTCTGAAAAACAGATTTTTTCGGAACTCATAATCTAGGATCCTCCTGAAGACTTCCGGTAGTTAATTTCTCAGTACTGACTTAGTATCTTAACTAGCATCAACAGGGGTCAGCTTCATTTCAAAACCTATAAAAATAGTGATATGTTTCAATTAGGTTGACTGACTATTTGTAGATCGAATACTCAATTGGCACATCCGTGGCCTATGTTTTGATGATGCGTCATCTCTTGGATATAATTTAAACTTTGTATATAATTGAAAAACATGAAACTTAACTCTTTTCTTTTTTGATCAAAATATCTCAGTAGCTGGCAAGCTTTTTTAATTTGAATATTTTAGAATTAAGGAATTTAATTTATTAAAAATTGAAAAATTAAGCTCTCACTTTTTTTTGGAATTCACTTTAATAAAAATTATTGCATACTGAAATTATAAATGACAAAATAAGCTGACAGTTTTTCCAAACAAACAACATACTGCGACAACTTCAATTTGTTAATTTATTTCTATGAACTGAACAAAATTTGCATAAATAAATTAAATAAATTCGCTTAGCACAACAAAAATTCTACAATCAAATTTCTTGCAAATATATAATGTTGTTTACAGTAATTGCAACAGAGTTTCATTGGACTTTTTTGCTGCAAATCGCAGTTCTAAAAATATTAATATTTTTGGTGGTGACCAACGTTGCGAATCTCACACAAAGAGTCAAAAAATGTACACCATAAAAACAAATAGAAAAAAATCACCGTTAAAACTTTTGCTTCTTGCTAGAACTTGCATTGTTTTGCGCTTAATCTTAAATATTTACTGTAGCGTATATGTGAATTATTATTTATGCTTACATTTAAATTTTTTAAAGTTAAATTGCGACGAAAAAAGGCAGCACGACAATGTAATTAACAGAAATTGCACTTTTATGCATAAAGAAAGATGCTATTACCAGCTTTTTTATGCAAGTGTTTAATTAACTTATTGTACAACACGATAAATTTATATTTAGCTTAAGGCTTCAGAAAAGAAAAAAATTAATTATGTAATCCTGATTTGCTAAAGGTTGCTTTGCTTATTCGTAAACACAATTTAACAGCATTAAGTTTTCAATTACAATACACATAAAACTAAAGACTTAGGACACAAACTTGCTGGAGTGACAAGATTATATGCAGATACAGCAAAAAAGACCTTCCGCTATTACCTTCGATTAACTTACAGAGGCACTTGTTTCATTTGTTTAAAGATTTAAAACAGCATTTCAAAGATGTTACCCTATAATTTTGTGTAATTAATAGCCAATCTTTTCTCTGACCACTTAAATTTTTGCACAATTTGCGTTATAAATTTTTCCATACAGCAAATGGCGCTTAAAATTAATTTATGCCGGAAGTTGTTTTTCGCACTTACCAAGTGTATTCACTAGCTGTGTCAATTTGAAATTTAGTTGTTTTTTTTTTTTTTAAATTTATGATCTTAAAATTTAGTATCGTTTTTATGAGCCACTACGATAACCTTGGAAATGCTCAGCAACAATATTAACGCTGTTGCTGGTCATAAGATGATGAAAATTTTAAGTGTTTGTTTTAGCTCTTAAGGCACTCAAAATGTTATCAAAATTATATTGATTGCAGACGTCATAACATTCGTTAACAAAGTTTTTTATTTAAAAATGCACAACACTGTCTTATTGCCAAACTACGTGCAATTTTTGAAAAAAAAAACTATTTAAATAGCATATGAAAGTTAAAAAAATTTCAAAAACATAAATCCGAAAATAGTTGCACACAAGTTTTGGTAATTTTTTCATTATGATTTTGAAAAGGAGTTTGTATTCCCACCACTGGAACAATTGCTGAGAAAAATGAAGAACAACTTGGCACTTCATGTGATGATTTCAATGATTTTCAAAAGTTTTCTGAGTCTATCTTGTAATTTTGGTATGGAGCATAACAATATTAAAATTCCTGATTTAAGTCAGCCTAATTACAATGTTCGACAAATTCTAATCAATTCTCAGTATCTAAAACTCAAAGCTACTCTTCGAAAGACTTTGAAGCCCCTGAATTCGAATGCGAGCTCAGAATTTATCTGGTGGTTTCACTTTGCGAGATATTCTAACCTTAAACTGCGTTTTTCATGATATTTGAGGTTATATTCCATCGAAAGTTGATTTTTATTTATGAAACCATTAATTTCAATTTAAGATATTTTGGCGAAAACGCCTTCACATAAGTTATGGTTCTTTTTTTAGGTTCTGTGTCAAGTATTAAACTAAATTAAAAAATGAGTTAAGTCTTATGTACAAAAATCAAAAATGTGCAGCATTATTATAAAAATTGTGTTGCACAATGTAACATAATGAATTTTTGCATATATTTTTTTAATCAGATTGAGATAATTTCAAGCAGACATCCGGCATACTTATGGACAGCACTTTTAAATAATTTGATTGAAAAAGCGCGCACTTGGCTTTGATTTTTAATTGTTAAGAACTCATAAAAACTTCAATTATGACACGTGCTCTAGTGATATCAAGTACCGAAACAAAATATTGTATAAAATAAAAACTCAATTATTTTTGGTGCTAACATATATAGTAATGAATAGTAAGTTCAATAAAACAATTAAAAATTCAATTATGTTTATAAATTTTGTTATTATTCAAGCAGGATTGCATAACAATTTTGTATGCATTATAATCGTATTATAATCTCTTTTCATTAAAACAAAATCCTTAAAACCTGTCTTGCATATTCATAAGCCCAATATGAATATTCAAATAAATATATGCTGTCATAATATTCATAAATATATTTTTAATTGCACGTGAGTCAAGTTATATTAAGTCAATAAAAACAAACTAATAAGAAATACTTATGAACTCAATTGTGCATAGTTGCATCGTTAACAAAAAATTGACATTAGTTGCCGTAGACGACTCCTTTCTACTATGTATCACATGTCGTATGAGTGATATTCAAACATTTTAATGTTATAAAAACCATGTACTTAGTGCTAGGCGGTCTCGTAATATTTGTGTTGCTATTGGCTGAAAATGATGTTTGTCTTATATAATGTTCGGTATAAAGAACACAATGCAACTATTGGAAAGTTCAGATCCTTGAAATGCTGGGAAATAAATATATATTTCTTAAAATATGCAAAACCCTGCAAAAAAGTGCAGCTGAATTTTTTCCAAATATTCCAAGTTAAAATTCTGAATATCGATATACGTAGTTAATACTTAATATTTCTTTTTTCGTTTTATGTTAGCTTACACTAGACTTGACTGCTAATTTCAACAACTTTCACAGCACTAAATCATTCGTTGCTAGCTGTTAAATGCTTGTTTTCAGCATTTCAATTTGTTTTTTCCAATAAACTATGATACTATTATTAATACTTTAAGTGGCTTTTACTAATTGATAGCTTAAGTGTTAAATAGTAAATCTTCGATTACAAATTTCCAGCATTAGGTAATGGGAGCTACAAACTTGCTTTTCAACTGCTGAAACAACATTTTTCTATAAAATCAAGTATATTTCGCAATTCTTTTAATATCGATTTCATATACTATTTTCTTAAATATTGAATATAAGAAAGTGCTGCATTGCTTAAAAAACGACAGATTTATTTTTGATATCTGTTGGTTAAATATCATTGAATAATTTTTTATGGTAATTTATGAAATTTCGTCTGCCAATATAAAAAAAATTTCCAAATTTTCATGAGTTCAAAATTGGCAGCTAAGGTTTTAAAAATTTTTCTTTCATTCAATATGTTTTCAAAAAAAAAGTACTCATAAAACTTAACTATTTGAAATAATTAAAATTTTTTGATCTTATTTCATTTATTGACTTAAACTTAGAAATTGCATACCCTATGTATGCATGATATTGAAATCAATGCAAGAAAATCAATTTTAGAAATACATTTTTCTAATATCTAAATAAAATCATATATAACTCAGCTCCGATTTGAGCTAACACAAATAAATTGCTATCAATTTTTAAGATTCTTACAGTTATGCTACAAAACAAATTTTGAATGATGGCTGCATCATAGAATATCAGCTGTGTTCTCACAAAAGTAGTTAAATTGTTCAGTCTCAAAATTTAAAACTTTGCCTAGAAACAAACTCTTAATACGTAAAATTACATATAAAACTTTTTCAATTTTTTGATTTTTTTTCTCAATAAAAATATTTCTCACAAATTCATTCCTTACAAATTTTTAAATAAAATTCCAGCAATTTTAAATTTTGCTGCCAAGTTTATGTCAAACTTTCCATCATGACTTTGCAGTTGTCAAAATGAAAAATGTAACTCCATTAAAAACACAATATTTGCCGCAAGCATAATACGTGCTTAGGCTTAGGCGTGAACAAATAAAAAACAAATGCTTAAGATATTTAAAAATTAGTCAAAAATATGGCTAGTGTTGATTTTGCAAATGATATGCGCCAACGCATATTTATCACACAGTCAGTACACAACAATGGCAAGTGATCAATCAATTTGTTGGTGATTGCGTATCTTTTGTTGTTGAAATTGTAAGACTGATTATACTGAAACAAGCACTGAACCATTTTAAATTGCGTAGCGTTGTATATGCTCAAGAAATTAACTTAATTGAAATATTTACTTGTAGTGTAATTTTGTTAACATGACTGCCGGCAGCTAGGCAAAATGATATAGAAAAATTAATATGTGTGAAAAAAATCGCTTTCTAAGCATTCTCATCAAATTAAATATTCATAAAATTTCCCAATAATTTGCGCATCACATGAATCACATTCAATAGGAACACTTGTTTGTGGAATATCAATTCTTAAATTAACTTTATTTTTATTAAAATTATGGCATAAAAAAAATATTTTTTTTTTCACTCTAAACTGCCCCATATTGAAAAGGTTGCGCATACGACCCGTAATCTATTTAACTTAGAAACAATTTTGAATTTTTTAATAACTAAACTTGAATAGGTTAATATTTTATTATTAACTATTAAAGTAATAAACGTCATAAGTAAAAAATTTATTTGCAAAAGCAATAAATAAATGTGTGTTCCTCACTGCTACTTCAGCAAGTGAGTAAACATAAAATTTATGTGTTAGCAGGTGTGACACACATAATTCAATAGACAGACAACGATTTAGTGCCAAATTTTATACTGCCGGTTGAGACTCCACATACAGGCAGCTTTTTTTAAACTATTTTTTAGCTTTTTTTTAGCTTTTTTTGTTGTTGTTTATTTATATGACACAAATTCCAAAGTAACGCAAATTACAGACAACATACAAAAAATTGCTTTCGCTTTCAATGGTACTGCATTGGGGGGAGGCTACTTAAATAAATTTTATTTTCTTTACTATTTGGCTACAAATTTTATTTAATGTATTTTTTTTATTCGCTTAGTGCGCTTTTGAGTGTGACGCAGCTGTGCATACACAAGCCGGCTTATTAAGCCAAACAAAAGTTTGCTAATAAAATTAATAGCGAATCATTTAAACTGGCGGCATAGCAGCGCCAAAGTTGTTAGTTATTGTTATTGTTGTTACATTTATATGTATAGTTGGTGTAAAATTTGTTACGTCTTTTAGTTCATAACTTATACGCGTTTGTTGTTTGTTATTTCATTGCTGTTGGTAGGAATAATTTTTTCTGCTTCTTTGATGTTTGCTATTGATAAAGTGGTAAAAATTACCGCATAGTGTGCAAAAGCTGCGCAACTATGTGCAAACTTATAAAAGTTGCTACTAAAATCAAATATTTTATTTATAGAATTTCATACACTTCACATAATAATTTAGGGCATTAAAAGATTTTTTTAGCTGATAAATAATCTTCCCATTAATATACAACAAAAATAATATTTTAACATAAAAACTAAATTTAAATTCAATGTGATTAATTGTTACTCATACATCATGATATGCAAAAAAGGTATGAAACAGCATTTTCTCTAAAGCAAAAGTTAAAAACAACGCTGTTAATGAAAAAAAATTTTGTTACAATTTTCTTGTTTCAACCTTAGTTAGAAACTCCGACAACTTACGTCAAGGTCGTTGGCAACATAATTACATGTAATAGTAACACAACCAACATTAGCAGGCAACACACATTAATTTTAAACTTTTTTTAAAATCTGAAAATATTTTTACTAAGTCACCATAATTTGTCAAAAGCAACAACAGCAAAGGCGTAGTATAACTACACACATATAAAGTTGTGCAAGCACATTTATCAGCCAACTTACTAATGGGTTTGATGGCTTTTGAACTGTTGGCCATACTGGGGGGTTAAACGACTATAAAATGTATATGTTGCACAATGACAAACTAAGAATTAATTAAATTAATTATCAATTTAAGCACTTTACTATGCAAATTTTGTTGAGTTATTACATTATTAAAGTTTTCGTAATAGACCTTAACTCACAAAACAGTGTAACGAGTTTGTTGCTTAAGTCTTTCGTTATTTTACTACTCCTAATGGCGAAAACTAATAAAGCTTTAATTGAAAACATTAATTTTTTATACATAGTATTGATTTGTTAAATCTTTATTGGAGCTTTAATTAACATCAGGGCTTATTTGGTTGGGTGGAGTGCGGGCAGGAGATAATGACAAATCGTTTGTTTTAGACCAAATATGAAATATGCCTCCTTAATTTAACGTACTGTGAACTATGATAAGAAAACAAATTATAAACAGTGTGAGTAATATTATTACAATAAGTTTTTTACCAACTGAAGACTAAAATTTGAAGACCTCAGCCTGAACTTTGCTATTATTTAATATTTATTTTGTAAAGCATTGGTTAAGTTCTTGGCTGCTTTATTGAACGTATGCTTTTCAGCTTCAAGTTTTAAAATAATTTGATGATAATTTTGTGATTGATAATCTTGTAGCATTATTAGTGGGCTCATACCAGATGAATTTAATTTCGGTCAAAACATAAGAGTTTTTCAAACTAGTAGCCAGAAAAAAACCAAATTATTTTCTATTTATTTGATTAAAATTTGAGTGTTAACTTGACTTAGTTGGGTTTTTGTGTTCTTCAAAGTTTTGTTTGGGACTCAATGCACGTATTGTGTTACTTTACTCTTTACGAAGACATATTTTCTTTGGACCGTTTGTGAATTGTACCGTAGTTTAGTGAGGGTTGTGATCTTGGTGGTATGCTTGTTTCTAGTAAACGGAAAAACACAAAAGCGCGGTTAGGGTAACTTATTTCTCTATTCTAAAGTATAGTGGAAGTTTTTGAAAAGCCTTGGCTCCGGACAGGAGTTCAGTTCAGGTATGTTTGTATGATTTAGAATTGGTGTCTTCAAAAGCTTTTCGTTGGTGGGACGGGCGCAGCCTGACGCGTTGATTTTCAGGGCTGTTCACAGAGCAACGTGAAATAAATTCATTCCAGTAGGAGTTCACGTTAAATACATTCAAAAATTTAATAATTTCAACGACTCCACAATATGGAGCTGATATCAGCAGAATCTTCCATAATCTAACATGGAAACTGGTTAAGTTAATCATTTCAAAAATGTTTTTGAAAATTTGGTAATTCAAATATCCTGCATTTTATATAAAAAATCTGCTTCAATTTTCATGTTATAAAAACTACTATTCATATACTTTTTCATGCTACAACTTTTAGAAAGCAGTTAATATCAAGCATTTGGTATCATAACATCCAAGTCAAAATACGATATGTTTTGAAAGACAAATAAACGCAGTTAGTGAAAATTATTTTATTTCCCAAGATTGCAAATCCGTCAACATCAAATTTTTCACATTCGATACAACTCGGATATGTCAAATACAGACATTTTTCTTTATTCTTAATTGAACGTCAAGAAAATATTGAATTAATTTTGGGCCGCTTGAGAATATGAGAATAAACATTTGATTAATGACTGCTTTTTTAAAACTTTCAAAGTTTTTGTTTTTAGTTAATGAACATATATTATAAGCCACAGCGATATTTTAAGGGGGAATATATAATAATTTAGCAATAAGTGAAGGTTCTTATAACATGCAATAAGGCGTTGCCAATCAATATTTTGAAGAAAAACAATCACATATGTGGAAATAATGGCAAATTTTCTGCATTAAACTTCCCCATAAAACATCACAAAAACTAAAAAAACAGAAACAAAAAACTCTTGCAACACAAAGGAAGCTAAGAAATAAATTGATTAAAGCTGTTGCTGCACATTGCAGCATGCAACATCAACATATAGTTGCAGTCTTAACATAAGAGCAAAGACAAGACACGAATCTAACTAAAAGAGATTTTGATGTCAAAAAATTATATATAAATTAAAATTTAAACATAAGAAGACAAATAAATTCTGACGAAATATGTATACAACTAAATTGTAGCTTAGCAGAAAATGCTTGCAACATTATACATAGCTAGTAATTTATTTTACTATTTGTGTCTCTTACATAAATATTTCAAGATAATTCGCATAAGTAGGCGGATGTTGATTATCTGCATTGATTTAAAGAAAATAACATTAGACTTTTTATGAAACTGTAAACTCAAAACAATAAAACTTTAGAGCCTATCAATGTTACATAGCGCACTGTAATAAAAATATGACTACGCTTGCCAACAAAATGCATCCGGCTACAGTACATAGCTATATTACTCAAGTTTTCAAATATCAATTAACAATCGCTGCACATTTTTAACACGTTTTTATTAGCAATATACAATTTTTTTTACATTTTTACATAGTTGCGACAGTGTGTCATTAAAATACGATATACGAGCGATGATCTTCAAAGAAATTCATTCAGCAAAATTTATTTTATAGAATTTCAAGCAATTATATAATGATTTGAGAAAAAAGTCAATTCATACACAATTGTATTATTTAATTCAATCTTAAGAGCGTAGCAAAAACTTAAAAAGCTTTACATTCTTGTAATCGCTTTTGAAATGCAAACATATTGAAAAAGCTTTCGAATTTAGCTCATGCAACACTTGATTTGTACTTTTTGTATTCTTACTTAAGAATAATTGGCGTTTTGTTGGAAACTTTGAAAGCTTATAGAAATTCAAAAATTTTTCAAGTTGTTTTTAGTAAAATTTTTATATTTCCTTAGGTGGTACAACATTAAGCTGCTGAACCAAATTCACTTAAACTTTTTCTGCCCAAATTTCTGGTTTTTAGGTTCAACTGAAATTACATTCAATTTAATTTTAGCGTTTAATTAAGTCAAAAAACTGATTACAATACATAGCTTGCATATGAAATTAAATATTGCTCATACGCTCCATTAACTTGGTAACGTTGAGCAAATATTGCACTACAAAATTATTTTTTATTAAAAGGATGTCTTTAGCACACGTTTAATATATTCTAAGGAGTATGTGATTACACTGAACGTTATAGTGATAGTATCAAATCTAGGCTAAAGCGTTTTGTAGAGGGCACTAAAAGATCTGAGACTAAATTGTATACTTTTTTAACACTCATCAGACGTGCTGAAGCTCTTACATTTACGAGTATGTCTTAAAAAGATTTGCCATAGCTAACTCTCGTTTCTTTTTTTCCATTTACAGGTTCTTTGCCACTCAATTTCATTCTACTTTCACGCTACGCATACCCTATGATCTCGAACAGAGCGCCGTAAGCGCACTTCAGCAAGAGCGTGCACGTTCACTAACCGACTGCACTGATAATCTTGACGCTACAGCTGGCTCACAACAAAATTTTAACGTTTGCCCACCGAGCAAATACCGCTTACCCACTGCAGAGTGTAATAATGTTGTACATCGCAAATGGGGCTCACGCGGTGATGTTTTCTTACGTCTACTTGCACCAGACTATGCCGATGGTGTTAGCTTGCCACGTACTTCGCATGGTACGCATGCATTGCCAGAAGCTGAATATATAATTGAACAGTTGCAGCAACATGTTGAAGCTGAGCTACGACATCCGCATATAACTGCAATGCTGCCTGCTTGGGGTCAACTATTAGCGGCAGATCTGTACGAAGTTGGACAACTGCCTATGGATAGTAAATGCTGTCAACAGAGTGCTAATGTCAAGAATCCAGCACAAATGTTGCAGTGCTATGTACGTCAAGGTCCAGATTGTAAGGAATATCGGCGTTCAGCGCCTGGTTTGGATGCAGAAACTTGCAGTAAGCGTAAGTTTTCATTTGTCGATAAATGTTTCGACTTTATTTTTTGTTTTTGAAATGGTGATGATTGGAATTGTAACTTAGACCGGCCATCAATTAAAATTGCAATTAATTTGGGATAACTTACAGCTGGCAAAATAAGAAAAGCATAGAACTGCTAAAGCATATCGAAGTTGTGATATTGAAAGCAATAACTAAGGGAAAAATATTTTTTTTCACTTTTCTCATCATGTCCTTTGAGTAACTTTTAGCTTTTAAGTTTTATAAATTTTCAATTCAGACTTGTATATCAAAAGTTCGATACAAGTTGGTTTCAAAGTCATAGTCAATTTATACTGAGTTTTAGTTGCTTTTGGATAATTTTAGGTCTATTGCAATGACCGCTTAGATATTAGGCAAAATTTCTTAAAAAGCCTAAATGACTCTTATATATAGCGCACAAACTAAAAAATTTATTTTTCTGCAACAGATCAACGTCAACAAATGAACATCGCTTCGGCCTACATCGATGGTAGCGGTCTTTATGGTGCATCAACTCAAGATTTCCAAGAGCTGCGCACTTTCATTAGTGGTGGAGTTAAAGTAGAATCATGCAAAAATTGTCAAATACCCGGTGCAACTGGTGCTTTACATCGTGCACTTTTGCAAGAGCACAATAATATCGGCGAGAAGCTATCACATCTGAACCCGATTTGGTCGGAAGAGGATATCTTTTTGGAAACACGTAAGATTGTGACAGCGCAAATACAACATATTACCTACAACGAGTTCTTGCCTTTGGTTTTGGGTCAAGAGACCACTGCTAAAGAGGGGCTAAGGTATGTTAGAAAGCATTTATCAATTATAGCAAATTTGAAAAAAACCTTTTTTTATATCACACGCAGACTGACTGCTGAGAAACATGCAACCAACTATTCCAGCGAGAATCACGCAGGTATCTACAATGAGTTTGCAACCAGCGCTATGCCAGCCTTCCTCACCATGTATCCACCAGAGATGGTAAGTTTTGTAATATCAAGCATTGAAACAAATAGGAAGATGGACTCTAAAAGTACTCCAAATTTGACGCTCGCTAGTAAAAAAGAATCTCTTGATTTTGGGTTAGCACTTTCCAAATCAAACTTTTGATATTAGCACCACATAGCGCATGAATAACCAACAATTGTTTTCTAAAAAAATATGAAATAGTTGGTTAATCATGCGTCATATAGTTGATCCATCTTAGAAGGTTCCGGTATATATTCTCTACAGCAACTTATCATAGTATTCTAGTAAGTCACATTTCGTCTGAACTCTCTAGATTTCAACCACAATGTCTTCTGCGAAACTGCTTTCTGTGGCCGCACTACAAAAATCATTATTACCTGCCGTAACAAATGAATATGGTTGGTCGGAATTGGCTTTGGCAATACACCGTGGTCGTGATCATGGCATTTCCTCATATCGCAATGCACTGGACTTGTGTGATGGACGCTTTCCACAGCACGATGTTGTCAATATAACTTTTGAGACACTCTCCAAAGTTTCCAATATACCTGAAGAACACATTACAAGTTTAAGAGATATCTACCAGTAAGTGAATGCACAATTTGTTCATCAAAAGAAAAAACTCCAACGAAACGTCTCATTCTTTACAGATCCGCTGAAGATGTTGATCTACTCGTTGGTGCTCTACTGGAAGATCCTGCAGTTGGCTCACTTTTTGGGCCAACTGTTACCTGTATTCTGCGTCTGCAATTTGAGTTACTAAAAAAGGCAGATCGATTCTGGTATGAGAATGAAATTCCACCATCATCTTTCACACTGGATCAACTGAAGAGCATACGTCGAACCACACTATCTGGTCTGTTGTGCGCCTCCAATCAAGTAGACCAAGCACAACCAAAGGCATTCATTGCAGAGGACAATTTCTTGTAAGTTTGTGAAGCAGTAACAAATTGAAAAGCATCTTATTAATAGAGTTTTTTTTATTTTGCAGGAACTCTCTACTACGCTGCAGTCAAATTTCCAAAATTGATTTACGTCCCTGGAAATCAAGTCCTGATGATGATGAAGAGCATACCGAACATGTTGAAGTTGAACCAGAGGTTAAAGAAGCTATTAAGGAACTAAATCCTGAACTAATTGAAGCTGCTGTTGAACGCGCTAAGCTGGGATTGGAAGAACGCAAACGCTTCGAATATGAGTCATGGCGGAATCGTGAGTATTGTGCTATTTATTTGTCCAAATTCTTTCAGTTTTCAGTGAGCCTAACACGCATGAATTAATTCGCTTTTTCAGAGGGTGGTATCAGCGCAAAGTCACCCGATGGCATGGCCGCTTCTTTCAGCAAAGCGAACCGTGATGCTATCTTCATGGCCAACTCTTCGCTGATGTTTGAGCTGACATCAAATGAAATTCTGAATTCACTCAACTCTATCACTCGTCGCAAACGTCAAGTTTTTGACACAACCACCAGCCTTTTCAATCGCAATGAGCTGACAGAGACACTACAAACTTTGGATATAACAACGCTATTAGCTGGCGCCGGTGCTGCTCCACAACCTTCTGCCGATTGCTTTGATCCACCAGTAGCCTGTGACACTACCACACCCTTCCGTACTTACAGCGGTTACTGCAATAATTTGCGTAACCCAAATTGGGGTAGATCGCTAACGACGTTCTCACGACTGTTGCCTGCTAACTATCATGATGGTGTCTCAAAGCCACGTATACTTGCATTGAATGGTGATACCTTGCCAAATCCCCGAACAATCTCAACAGTTATACATCCCGATATTTCCAATCTGCATACACGTTACTCTCTCATGACTATGCAATTCGCGCAGTTCCTCGATCACGATCTTACGCTGACGCCCATACATAAGGGTTTCCATGAATCCATTCCCAGTTGTCGTCGCTGCGATTCAGCCCAAACTGTGCATCCTGAATGTAATCCATTCCCTGTACCCGCTGGAGATTACTACTATCCAGAGGTGAATGTGACAAGCGGTGAACGTCTCTGCTTCCCTTCAATGAGATCTTTGCCTGGACAACAGTCCCTTGGACCACGCGACCAAATGAATCAAAATACGCATTTTCTGGACGCTTCCATGATTTATGGTGAGAATGTCTGCGTGTCAACGAAATTACGTGGTTTTTCTGGACGCATGAACTCGACAATACATCCAGTGCGTGGTAAGGAACTTCTGCCAATGAGTGACAAACATCCGGAATGTAAGTCACGTAATGGTCTCTGCTTCATTGCTGGTGATGATCGTGCCTCTGAACAGCCAGGCCTGACTGCCATACATACGACTTTCTTGCGTGAACATAATCGGATTGTTGAGGGTCTACGTGGTGTGAATCCACACTGGAATGGTGATCAGCTATATTTCCATACCAGACGCATTGTTAGCGCACAAATTCAACATATTACTTTCAATGAATTCTTACCACGCATTCTCAGTTGGAATGCCGTCAATTTGTATGGTTTGAAACTACTGCCACAAGGTTACTACAAAGATTACAATCCATCATGCAGTCCAATTGTGTTTAATGAATTTGCCTCTGCTGCTTTCCGTATTGGACACTCTTTGTTACGTCCACATATTCCACGTTTGAGTATGCAGCATCAACCTGTTGACCCACCGCTGCTTTTGCGCGATGGTTTCTTCAAAATGGATATACTTTTGCAGGTGAGTCGAATTTCAAGCTTCAAGTTTAAATCATGAAACTGTTCTGAGATTGTTAACTAATTTATTCAACAATTTGCTTACTCCCCACTATAGCCTGGCATCATTGATGAAATCAATCGCGGCTTAGTGGCCACACCCATGGAAACTCTCGATCAATTTATCACTGGTGAAGTAACCAATCATTTGTTCGAAGATCGCAAGATTCCTTTCTCTGGTATTGATTTGATTGCTCTCAATGTACAAAGAGGTAAGCTCAAATTCATCAAATTTTCTGTACAAGTTTTGAACTTTTATTCCAACTTTCAGCACGTGATCATGGTGTACCGCCATATAATAACTATCGAGCACTATGTAATCTCAAACGTGCTACCACCTGGAATGATCTGAGTCGTGAAATACCTACCGAAGTGATTAATCGTTTTAGAAAAATTTATTCATCAGTTGATGATATTGACTTGTTCCCTGGTGCTATGACTGAACGTCCACTACAGGGTGGACTTGTTGGTCCAACTTTGGCCTGTATTATTGGTATACAATTTAGACAACTGCGAAAATGTGATCGATTCTGGTAAGTGGCTTTAAGTTATGCCGGCAGCTTTAACAAAATCTCTTATTCAATTGTCTTCTCTAATCAGGTATGAAAATCATATGCCAAATGTTAGATTCACAGAAGCACAACTGGCTGAGATACGCAAAACTACTTTGGCTAGAGCCACTTGTGAGAATTTGGAAGTACCCGGTGATATGCAACGTGCGGCGTTTGATTTACCAAGCAATTTCCTGTGAGTAGCTAACAAAAGTCCGATTTTTCCATCAAACTGATTGACTTTATTCCAATTTCTTTGCAGTAACCCACGTGTACCCTGCCAATCGATGCCACAAATTGATCTAAGCGCATGGCGTGAAAATGTGCAAGGTTGCCAGATAGGTAGTCGACATGTGCGTGTTGGTGAATCAGCTTTCCCATCACCTTGTACCAGCTGCGTCTGTTCTAGTGAGGGCGTAAGTTGAAAAATCAAGCAATTTTAACTCTCATGTGTAGGTAATGCTGTTTTTTTTTCTCATTCTTCAGGCACAATGTGCATCACTACGCATTACCGACTGTGGCCAATTGATACGTCAATGGCCAAAAGATGCTATATTACGTGATGAGGTATGCAATTCACAGTGTGGTATCTACCTAAATGGCCAAGGCAACTTCAATGCCCAATCACGTTCACAACAAGCGCCACAACCAGTACGTGTGCAGCGTTCGAGACCAGAAAATCTCTTCAAATTCCCCGATCTGACACCATT
Source organism: Meiosimyza decipiens (assembly GCA_963680825.1). Taxonomy (NCBI): domain Eukaryota; kingdom Metazoa; phylum Arthropoda; class Insecta; order Diptera; family Lauxaniidae; genus Meiosimyza; species Meiosimyza decipiens. The sequence goes on from OY804260.1 coordinate 77,271,284, forward strand.
CATTGCAGCACTTTAAGTTAGCGCCAAATTTCTACTGACTAAAGGCAACGAAAATGAAAATACTAAATATATCTGCCATAAGATATTACAAGACCGCATAATATACCCCTACGATATAGAACATATTATTTTGGTTTTTACTTTTACATTTAAGACTCTGAATCATCACCCACTGAGAGCACATTCTATTCTATTGTCTATGTACTTACCTCTTTATATAAACTTTAATATATGTTATTTCTCAATTTAATATTTATTTTCTAACTATAAATTATTTAACTTTTATTATATGTCTGTATGTACATGAAAACATACACTTCATTTACTGTAAATAATTTTTATATGTATATGTAAATGAGGGCGACCAATGCGCCAACGTGACCTACTATATAATGTAACTTTTTAAATGAAAATGAAAAAAGTCGTAAAAAGACAAAGACTTACATTTTTTTGGAATATTTTTGTTGCTATAACTGTAATTAATTGTAATTTTATGTAACAAATGCATGAAATCTATCAGCGCTACTTTGTTTCTTCGCTAAAATGTTTAAGCCTCACAAGTGTGGCTTAAAGTTTTAGGAACTTGTCATAACTGCCGTCTGTAGCGCAATTTACATGTGAATTTGATTTTCAAATTAAAGAGTTCATAATTTTGTTTTTAAAACTTTTTTTTGCTTATGTAAATTTAGTATAGCTTTTATAAATATTTATTTTAAAATGCAATGAAACGAAACGATAAAATTTATTATTCACATAGCATACGTGTGACTTCTTGTGCAAAACTTTATCTATATGTAATTATATTTAAATTATATATAATCAAATAAAGAAAGCCACTTATTAAAATGTTATCTATTTGTTTTTATTGAACTTAAATAATTTTCATGCTCTGAGGAACTTCATTGATACCTGGAAAATCTAGACAAAATCACTTAACAGCAACCGATATTACTTACGTGACGTGACGTTCTGTTGCAGCAATCAACATTACGGTTCATATAATGTTCAGTCCAACCATTCTTTCAAATGGTCCAAAAAAGTCGATTAAGCAAAAGTTCAGCAAACTGGACGATGAAAGCAATTTTCACACTCTTCTGGAAATCCCATTTTACATAAAAAAACACACGCCTTAAGTATAGTATCTGTATCATGGTGCCAAAAGCTTGGAAGATCAAGGCTTTAGACCATACGTGGAAATCTTAACTGCTGCTCTGAGTACTCAAACTATACGTCCAAGGCCTGCCTTTTGTTCTTCTGAATATATTTAGTAATTTAGTAATGAAAAAATTAAGTCTTCAATTTCTATCCAGCTGATTTTATTCATTAGCATAATATAAAAGCTGCTGACACCAACTGTACACCGTCCAAAATTATTTAATATACTCGAAGTACATCATTGGATATTGTCCAATAATATTATATGCTAACGATGGCCATCCTATGTCCACTAACTGCCTCAAATCGCAGTAATTATGCATATGCTTTTGAAGGTACTCAAAGGAATACATCCAGATACTACCTTATTGGATTCCTTGAAGTAAAGAGCATATGCAAGTTCACTTTAGTTGTCAATTATATAAATTTTAATAGCATCCACCGATGGGAAAATGCCTACGGCTATTTCGGATCTTAGTACAATGACACACGAACCAACAAAATATGAACTTTTTTTAATAAAAATGCTTTTTGAGTGTGTTCTTAGGTATCTGTATGGCATTCGAATTAAATCGACCAATCCGTAGTATATATTATATATGTAGAATAAATCAAATAATAAAAAAATTCTAACTATTTCGAAAGTGTCGTACGGAATGTAGCAGTGCCGTAATTTGAGGATACGTTGCTTCCGACCAATTTTATAGCACAAAAATTAAAATTATAAAATCAATATAAACCAATAGTATAAAATATAATGAAAACAAAACTTATGTGTGTGAATATTAACAAAGTTTTTGCTTAATTTTCATTTAAAAGTTCATACCATTGCCAGATGCCAATATTGATAAATAATTTTTATTTAAGACTACGCGTTGCACTTTGCGAATAAGCAAGCAAATGCCAGGCGATCATAAACTGTGAACAATATACTAAACTTTAAATAAAATATGACAAAAACTGGTATGAATACAAAATGTGTGGCATCTTTTAGGCTGTAGATTTTATTGTGTTAACAAACGCTATAAAGATATTTTAATTCGGTGTTTTATTAAGTAGGTAACTGTTAAAAAAAAATTATGTTCATGATGCTAAGTAAAATTGAATAAAAAAACTCGATGCCGCCGTGCTCATGTATACTGCTATAGAGTAGAGTAGAGTAATTCTTAAGAAAAGTGGTCTTTATTTTTTACTAGAGTTTACCCAGTGGTTGAAATTCAACCTACTTTTTAGTATATAATATGAAAAAACTGATGTAAGAAAAAGTAATTTTTTGTCATCGCTCCAAAAACTTAAGTCATGGTGTCATGTTGCTATGTCACTACCACCATCTCTTTCTCTTCCTTAGGGTGCAATCTATTCCATACAAAATTTCATCAAAATCGGTCCATTAGCTTAGATCTGAAAACATATCTTCCTACTGGAGGCGTGTCAGCTTCCACTTTGAAGCAAATGGCTTTCTTCAGGATTCAGTATATCTCTATTCCGAGTTCCATCAAAATCGGTCCATTAGTTTAGCAGTGAAAATGCTTTTTCCTGTTAGAGGTGCTGCCACGCCTTATTGAAAAAATTTGGGTTCTTAGAAATTCTTTTTTAGGGTTCAATCTATATTGCTTCAAAAATTAAAGACAAGCTAGCTTTTACAGTGTATTATAGATTTTTATTTATTTAAGAATTTTTTCTTTTTTGCTGTGTTTCAATTTCCTTTGAAAAAAAAACATTCTTGCACTTCATAGCATTTTACGTAATGTTTTCATTAAAACTTAAACCGATAAGATCTACAAAAAAAGTTTTATTGTTGGCTTTTTTATTAAAATAATTTATAAATTTTTGATTTAACAATTAAATATTACAGTTAGGTATGTAATAATTTATATACTTGTATGTGTCTGTAGATAAGTTTGATTTAATGCTATTGTTGAAATAGACAACAAATTCAAAAAATAGACTTTTTATTAACATATGTTTGTAATATTTGCATGATGATTTTAAAATCAAAAGATGCACATAATTTTATGGAAGAAAGAAAAAATTGTTTAGGTCCTTTGTATAAGCATAGGTCTTAAGCGATTTTTCCTTTTTGTCATAAATTTATTTTTTTCATTTTGTTTAGAAATTTATTATTTACCATATTTTGTTTTAAGTGTTGAAATCAAAATTGCATATGTTAAGATTTTTTCTTTTTATTTAATATATAAAGTCAATTCATAAGAAAGAAAAAATCTTGATTTTGATTCTTTATTTTTCTTAGCTTAAGTTTATGTAGACTAAAAGTAGTTATTAAATTCGAAACTTCATGATTTTTTGTTTATTTATATGTATCTTAACTTACATGTTATATGCATATATTTATTATCACTACAACTTTAAATGTTTATGCTTTAATTTTATGAAACATATTGTATTATTTACTTTATAAGCAAACACTTTTTTTTAATAATTTTAAGATTTTAAAATATTCTCAGGAATTTTTTTTTATTTTATTTTTTGAGAAAAAATTTACATCTATGATGTTTTCTGTTCTCTAAGGATTTACAATTTTAAATTTTTTTTTTCTTTCTTTTTGGTCATTTAAACTAAGTAACTACAGACAATATGCTAATATTTTAGATTAACTAAACAAGAAACACATTGACAAAGTAAATGGTACTAATATATAATACAAACACACAAAAACTACAGGAATCTTGCTATTTAATAGTTACATGAAAAATTTATTATTAATTAAAATCATTATTTTTCTAATGGGATGCTTGCAAAAATATGTTTTTCTTAAATGTTGAAATGTATAAAATGTAAGCAAAAAACCAAAGTCATTAACTAAACATTTGCCGTACTCATGGTGAAATGACTTTTATATATTCAATATATAGCAGAATTGGTTATTTTTTCCATGCGCTAAAAGCACAATAGCCATAACATAAATTTCTTAGCTGCTGCTTTCATCTATATTTCACAAGACCATTTTTTCGTCTAAGCTTAAGCAGAAAAGTATGCTATTATATTTATTAACAGTTTTGCATAGTTAATAACTTTGGCTTCTTTTCATGCTATCATGAATTTGATGATATTTACAAGTACAATTTTTAATTCTTTTATGAATGAAAAATATTTTACAAATCTTTTATACAATTTGGTTGTTGTTTAAACTTACTTTTTCTATATTAAAAATTAACATTAAGCTCTAGATTTGAGAGTTTTTTTATTGGGTGCTTAGGTTATAAACGAGTTATAATGAATACTGAAATTGTGTGGAACTATGATTAACTAATTAGATGTGTTTATAATGAACTTTTTTCAATACTCAGTTAAACTTTATTACACAAGTTTTTTTAGGGACATGTTGTTAAATTTATTTTTTGTTGCATCTGTTTGTAAGAATCATTGTATTGGAAAATCAGCTATATAATTCTTTTTAAATTAACAGATTTATGTTTGATAGAACAGAAGTAACATAGTAATCAACGCAATAAATGTGAGAGTGCTTTGTGACGTTTAATTTAAAGTATCAAAGAATGCTATTGTGAAAATTTTTTGATGGTAAAGTATCTGAAATGTTTTTTTGTCAGCACTTCCATAAATTTACATGAAACACTCATTGAAATTCAACCTTCAATCAAACTTGCATTATATTGGGGCATACTCGAGAGTCAAAAACTTATACTAAGGAGTTTATACCTCCATTCCATCGATGTTGCTATTTGGAAATGATAAATATTTTGTGCTGGCACATACCAAAATACAACGTAGTCAATTGCGCGTAAATTACTGAAAAAGAACTTGAAACAAAGAAACGAGCGAACAGTGAGATGCTGTTGCAGTGTTGATGCTGTCAATAGAGTTCGTTTTCCATTTCGCATGCATTTCTTTTGCACTCCAGTTTTTTAGCCAATCACATCAGTGGTTTTCACAATTTTCAGATTTGTGTATTACTATGTGTCTCTGGTGCTCGCCTTTGCGGCAAAAAAGTTCATGATCATGATTCTATCGATATTTTTCTTTGTCGTTAATGCCTTACTTTTGAATTAAATAAAATAATTTATCATAAAAATGCTAACGGAAGTATTAAAAGTTGTACTGAATAAAGTTCTGTGAGAAGAATATTTCTATATATATTAGGACAATGCAATATGAAAGCAATATTTTGTAGGCATAGAATTTATATATGCATGCTTTATTTAATGTTTCACTTTTTCCTTTTTATTTGAAAATTTATGTCTACACTTAAAGATCTTTGAATTTATTTGCATTTCCGATTACTTATTTTCTTAAAAAAAAAATTTAAGCAGCCACTAATCAGAACTGCATATTGAAGCAATTCACTCAAAACGAAAAGTAAATGAGAAAGATTTATGTGTATGAGTGACATCGAAATTTTTTTATGAAAACTAAACTATTTTTGATTAGTCAAAAAAAAATCACAAAGCTTACAGTAAGATATTCAAGAACCCATTAAGATTAGTTTTTTAAAGTGCTATTACCCGTTTCAAGAATCACAGCTAATGATCAAAGGAGGGCCATTGCATAAATAACTGACGGATATACTGTCTCTTTTAACTGCTAAGAACTTGATTATGTTTAAGAATATTATCGTATATATGACTTTATGCCATTATTTTTAAATTTTCTAATGAAAACAAGCTACACTTTGTTCATACGATCACTTTGTAGCAATCACTTCAAGCTGTCACATATTTTCTAAAATCTTCACAATTTTTCCATACCAAATTAATTGACTTACATACTACCTAACCATAACTATGCTAATAACTCGCTGTGCGCAAAACTAACCCAATTTTCACTAACTCTCAAAGTCAACTTATATTGTATTTCATTTATCACATGTCACTATACCAGGGGTCGCTACCTCCAATGTTGCAGCTCGATTTGTTTCCGAATGCCGTCGCATCAATGCGTTGTCAGGCAGCACATAATTAAAATGACCATTTGATGTAAAATTCAAACCATTGATCGGTTGATGCAGACCGTCAACTGTTGTGCTGTTGGCTGTTGCCAACAGTTGTTGCATACTATCAATGTTTGCCATTTTTCCAACAATTTTTGGTATTTTATCACTTTCGCAGGGCACTGATGATGTGGATGATGTCACGCCTGGTGTTGCTGCAGTTGATGTATTATGATGATTGTGGTGATGATGATGATGATGCGCATGACTATGCTGATGATTACTGTGATGATGATGATGATGGTGATGATACGCATGTTTTGTATGATGGTGATCTGTTGTTGTCGTTGGTACCGTTGTTGTTGGTGTAACACCACAAACTGTCATTGTCGGTGTGCTTTTGCTCTGCTGGTCGCAACCATTTTGTGCTAAGATTTTACAGCTCTGTGAGTCTATTGTATTTTTTAAGCTATTAACTTTACGCAAATTGTTATGGTGATGTGTTTGCATACATTCACATTTCTTACAGCCACTGCAACCGCTGCGTATTCTTAGCGACTTCGGTTGATTGAGGTTATTTAAATTTGCTGCAATCAATTTGGCTTGTGCCAATTTTGTTGGAGATGTTGGTGACGGATCATCATCTTCGCCTGTTGGTGGTGGTGTTGAGACGCGACTTGATGTAGAGGAATGATTTTCATCAATCACACAAACGACATCATCTTCGTCTTCATCTTGTTCATCATCGCCATCATCAGCGCAATCACTATGGTTTTCAAAATGACTCGTATTATCAATATTACCGTCGTCGTCATCATATTTGATTTCTGTATCTTTTTCAGTTTCTTCTGAATCATTGTCGAAATCTTCTGCCACACGTTGATTGCCATTGGCAATGGCTGTGACATCTGAATCGTTGTTAGTATCAGAGCTGCAATCGTTGTTGTTATCACTCAAGTTGTTGTTGTTATTGTTTGGCATTATAGCTAAGCAGTTTGACTGCTGTGCTGCCAGTTTATTTTGTTGATCCAACTCCAGCCAGTGGCGACGATTTTCACGTACACCTTCGACCAGTGGTTCCAATTTGTCGGAGAGTTGTGCAAATGCCTAAAAGAAATAATCACAAATTAATAATAATAAGGCTTGCTGTAAGGAATTTGATTTCGTTTTTTTTCTAATACATAGTCTCAAAATAATAAGTTTTTACTCAAAAAATTTGTATTCATATAATGCAGCCATTAATCAAACTGTTAAATAGTTTCAGAGTTATCGTAAATGAATAATAGTAAGAATGAAATTTGTATCTGAGTGACATCGGAGCAGTGATACATGTATGAAACCGGAGTAGTAAAAAGTACGCATGTATGATTTAAGTCTAATTTGAAAGAACAACATTTATTAAAATTAAATATTGTAAGTTAGATCGTATGATTGAGTACAAAATAAGCTGTTTATTACCTCGCGACTCATTTTATATTTATTCTGAGTATCAGAAACATCATCACTGATTGAAATTTGTTTCAGGATATATCTTTTATTTGATGCATTTCAAATGCTTGAGCAAACAGAGATTTGCGAAAAATATTTTTGCAAAATTAACTAACCTCATATATTGGCATGCAAATTGACTCCACGAAATTAACTTGCATCATTGGTAGCTCATCTTCTTTCTCACGATTCATGATATCCTGTAAAAATACAAATTTTGTTTTAAATGCCTTTGAATTTTTAACAATTTTTCTAGCAACTTACAATCGGCGTAATATTCAGTTCCTGTTTCTCCATATCACCTTGTTCGAAAAATTCCGAACTAACTAGATCGGCCACACGTTTTTCAATTTCCCACGGCTTTGTTATGGCCGACAAATCACAGACAGTCATGCTCATGGCACGCAGTAGAGCACGGGGCTCTTCAGCGACCCAATAGCTCATAGGTTTCTCCTGCACGCATTGTAAGAATGGTCCACGTTTTCTAAAGAATAAAAAAAAACCTTAATATAACAATTTGTTCAATCATGTATTCACAATAAACTCACTTAAAATAGACAGCTAAATCAGTCGATAGTATCGCATCTTCAAGGACACGTATAACACGGCAATAATCTTCTGATGTTAAATTTGCCAATATTTGGTTACCAGGACTATTTAAGATCATTAGACATTGATCGAAATGATGATGCTCCATTGTTGAGGTGGAGTACAATTGCGCCAAAGGTGATGAGGCTCTGCGTGGTGTAGAAAAATATTTTAATATTTTTGTAATTTTGTATTGATTTTGAGCAACTCACTTTATTTGAAAAGAATTATTGGTCCCCCGATGATCCAAGTCATGACATAAGCAACCGATAATCAATGCAAGGCACTCAATTTCACCAAAAATTTTCCACCATTGTGTTGTCTGTTTAAAAGAATAAGAAAATTACATTACAACTTTCAGTTTAAGAAATTTCCCAAAAAAATAAACTTAAAGCGATTTGATCAGAAAACTGCTTATTAAGTATCAATATGTTGCACTTCAATTTAATACACACCGTTAAAATAGCGAACATCATTTGTGCCACATTGAATGCATGTCGCCAATTGTGGTAGGTGACATTGCGATAATTCTTCTTGACACTTAACAGCCAACGGCACAACACTTCGTAGTCAATGTGAAAACGTTCAACAAAATCCAAGTCGAGAAACATGCGCAGGCAGGCCTGTGTATTGGTATGGGTGGAAAAGAAATATAAAGTTTTAATAAAGTTAGCATGAGTTTTGTCAAGAAAGTTTATCAAGAATATTGTTGTTGCTTTTCTCTCCATAATTACCTTCAATGTGTCATCGTCTTCAAAGTGAATGTCATCGAATTTGAAATCATGCAGCCGGAAATGTGCTGCAGATGGGACACGCAAACGCTGTAAAATAAAGAAAATTTATTTCATGAGTTCTAAAATCGGAAGAAAAAAATTTAAAAAAAAACTCTGTAGATAAATTGTGAATTTTTTGACGCTGGAGACAAATGTATTCATATGTATGTGGCTGGCGACTTACATTAAATTAATTTTTTTTTTATTTATAACATTAATTTGCTTAGCGTGACGTATGAGAAACATTAAGCAATATAATGGATTTTTAATACGTCTTTCAAATGCTATAAGAACTATTTATTTTCGTTCTAAAAAGTTTCAAAAATTATTAAATTCTGTGTGCCAAAGAAACATAAGAAATATTTCAACCACTTTACATTTGACTACGAAAAGCCAAACCACAGCAAAATATTCTTCCAAATACAAAAAGGAAAGCTAATTGTTTTTGTGACATATTACACCACAACAGCATGTCAACAGTGAAATTTCCAATTAAAATTACTGCATTTGAACATCAAGAGGTACAAAGTGCTTTGGCAAGAAAGCCACACAACTCTTCAATCAAAGCTGTTCACAAATGTTGTGCTATTTTAGGCTTAATGCGTTGGACCAGTACAATGCAATAAACTTTACGTCTCAAATCAGTTGTAAGCTAGCAAATGAAGACATTTATTTTTGATTGCGGCTCATATAGTTAATGTTATTTTCGTTACTACTACTGTGGCACTTCAAGATAACCGATTAACAGCAACAACAAAAATATCAATAAAAATAATAACAAAACAAAATAAAACCCACTAAAAGATTAGGTCAAAAGTGAAAGGTGAAAGGCTAAAAACAAATGGAGGACATGATGGCGTACAAAAGAAAAGTTGTCCCTTAATGCGCTGTTACTTCTAATGATGAGTAATAAATTTAAATTCTTTGTTTTGTTTGTCTTTGGTTAATACTTTTCTTTCTCTTTACACTGCTGTTTTTTTTATAATTTGTTGACAAGCACAATCGCTTTTGGTGTTGAACTTTTGAAATGTTCCAGCTGCTGATGATTTCAACATATTCAACTGACGACGGTTTCATCAACTGATACCTTTATTTATTACGCAGCCGTTTTGAAGTCTTATGCTCAAGGACAATGATTTTTCATTTTCGACTTAAGCACTTGTAATTAAAATTTTTGATGAATGAGATAAAATTGCTTGAAATTGGATAAGACAACGTAAGTAGATCATTTTGGCATGTTGATTATGATTTATAGCCGTTTTTGATTAAGGCCTTAAACGATTAATCTGTTGTAATGATTATAAATCTATTAAGACAAGATGCCTTGGCACTTGCATTAAAGCAATGATGAAGAATTTGGAAGCTGAAATTTTTTTGGAAGCTATCATGTTCTACAAAAAGACTTTTACAGCATTTGCTTTATCTTTTTATTTTGTAATAAACCAAAATTAGCTTAAGTGAAAAAAATCAAAATTTGCGGCTATTTGAATTAAAATAAAATTTGTTGAGCATTTTAGATTCAGAGTGTTTGGTTGAGCGTATATTTTTGTTACAAAACAGTGAAGAGGAATGAACATAATAATTTTTTTAATTTTTGATGCTTATGGTGGCGTATATTAGTTTATAAGCGAGTCTCTTTAATAAAAGTTGCTTTAAAATAATATGAAATTTGTTATATGGCCGCTAAAACAATAACCACTTTTTACTCTATAGCACCTCGTCATAATTTTTTTTTTTTTTTTTTATAAATTAAAGTGAAATTCAACAATATTTATGTTTAGTACCGCAATCTCTTAAAAATTTTGTCTTGTTTGAGTTTTAATTAAATTAAAACTTAAAATTCCACAAACTCACCCTCAGTCGATGCGCCTCTTCAATGGTCGCTGATGCATGATAACTCAGCACTTCTAGTGTAACACTCTGCTTAGCCATAGCATTTATAGCTTTCTCATAAATGTGTGTATTATGTATTCCCATGCCGCAAAATATCGCAAAAGCTTCAACAAAGTTTTCATCATTTTTGGTGAAATTCTAAGTTTAAAAGCAAACACACAATAAGTGAACTGATTGAACAGAAAACTTCTAGGATTAAACGCAAACTTACTAAATCATCAAACTTGTTAATCAATTGAATGACGCCAATTATTTGACCTAAAGAATTTTTAATAGCCATGCAAAGTATAGATTTGTGCTTAAAGCAGGAACTTTCATCAACACTCGGATCAAAGCGATCATCTTCATAAGCATTTGGTATGCTAACAGTCTAAAAAAAAATAAAAAAAAGTATTGGTTGTTTTAAATAAAATTTGATATAAAAAAAAAATTGCGTACTCTCAAATTGCTGATTCTCTTTGTGCATTTTCTTACGCAAATTCTTTAAATCCTTGTACTCACCTCACCCGTTGTAGCTACATGTCCTGTTATGCCAACATTAATGGGAAATCGTGATTCAAAGGGACTTGTGCGCGTTGTTGTATCTTCTTCACTTAAATCATTTGCCTCAAAATCGAAGACACGTGAGAAACTACCCTTCGATGCTTCGTGCACAAGCAGAATTTGCACTCTTTGGCATTGTATTAGACTCTGCATATGGGTTAGGATACGAAATACCATGTGCTCAATGGTGCTTTGCTCTTCAAAAATCATGCGTGCCAAATCGAGCAACACCTGATTGCGCTTAATTTCTAGCTGAGATTTTTCATACAACTGTGCATTACGCAGTCCGATGCCACAAAATTGCAAATAGGAAGCAAATACCTGAAAAAAAGCAAAATGGATTTTTCAATATTTTAAGTTCGATGAACCTTACAATCTATTTGCATCATTAGTTTGCTAAATTAGGAAGTGCACTAAAATAATCTTGAACTTAACTCGTGGCTGCTGATTTATACGTTTTAATATAGAACATTTGAATGCTATTAGACTTTTAACCTATTTTCTTTAAAATTCTTTTATGTACTGATTTGATTTTATCAAATATCAGCTGTATATGTACATATATGTAAGTCCACAAAATCTTATTAAACGCTCTAAAGTATGCAATATTTTTTAAATTTTTCACTCAATGTCAAACTTGTTGTTTTAAACCCCTTTTTTTATTGACATATGCTTACATTCAATATAAGTCACAGCAAAAGATTTATGAACAATACATATGCACATCTCAAGGACTTTGCACAGAATTAGAGAACTGTCTTTTTTTGTCACCCTTTCTTAAAAAAAAAATGAAACAATAGAATTGCAAAACTTTTTGCATACATTTTTACATAGCAATAAATGCTATTCTGTCAAGCCAATGCATTATTAACAATAGATAGTCGAACAAAGATAAGTAACAAGTACTTGTCGTATCAAAACGTATATCCTTTTAAATCCTATGGCAAAATAAAGGGAGGGAAAAAATGAAAGAAAAAAAAACAATAGACAAGAAATTTTGCACAAGATTTTGTTTTTTTTTTTTGATTTTTTAAAGTTTCATATGACAACAAAAATAAAGAGAAATCCAAACAAAACTTTGCAAAAGTTCAATAACAGTGTAAAAGTTGTTGAAGGAAATTGAAAACCAAAAGGATACACAGCTTTGCTTGAGTAGATGTACTCGTAACAGAAGTCAATGTATAATACGAAGCATTAAAATCCTAAAAGAAAATCAGACACAAGAGCAATTTAAATCGTAGGAGGAGAATTCCACAGAAGCTCGATTTTCAAAGTACGCTTCGGAGCACAATGGGCGTTCGTCGGGTTGTGCGGCCAACGGCACGGGTCAAAGTTCATATGCACAATTCAACGAAATGTTTAATACAAAGTGCAATTATTCGGAATTAATACATTTTAAAGGCCACAAAGTCATTGAAACATGTGAAATGACATTAAATTGATGTTACATGAAAAATGAAATATTTAATCAATTTAAAATGTTAAATGCCTATGAGTATGAGTTTGTATTACTTTATTTTTGATTCGTTTTATAAGCACTGAAATGCAATTTCTAATTGGCTTTTGATTAATTCAAGGACGCAAAGTTTTACAGTACAATAAATTGAATTTACTGCAAGAAATGTTTGGAATTATGTACTTACGAATTATGTTACGCATTTAAAAAAACCTCTAATACTTTGTAGGGTGTATACTTTTAGCCTGCGTACTATTAAGATGCATTCTGTTAGGTTGCCTAGTCTTACAGCGCGCTCTTTAGTTGCGTACTTTTATAATGCATACTCTTTGGGTGCGTACTTTTGGAGTGTATAATCTTAAGGTGTGCGCTTTGTGGTAGAGTTCTGTACATATGTCTAGCCTTAAAGTGCGTACTCTTCGGTTCCATACTCTTCGGTTGCGATTTCTTCGGTTGCGTACTCTTTGGTTGTTTACTCTTTGAATGTGTACTCTTAAAGTGTATACTTTCTAGTGTGTGTATTCTTAGAGTTCAAACAAGTTGGATGCGTACTCTTAGTTTGCGTACTCTTAGTGTGCGTACTCTTAAGTACCCTACATTTTGAAAGCATACAGTTAATGGTCGTGTTATTATGATACGTACTCTTTGGATGCGTAACCTCAGAGTGCGTACTTTCAAGGTTGGTATTGCAAGGGAACGTGCTACCAAGGTGCGATCTTTAGGGTACGTTTCCTTAAGGTGCATGTCACATTTATGTGTACTTTTTGAGGTGTGGCCTCTTAAGATACGTTCTTTTCGAAATAGTCCACTTTTTATATATTGCACTTTAATTGATTTATTGCTGAAAATATATACGCCGTATCACAAAAGTTATTGCCCACACTCAAACTAAACCTGTTCAACTGTGCATTTGAACAATTTATGCCAACATTATGTTAGTCATTACACTTAATACTATGCATGAAAACCACTAACCTTTTCATCCGTTTCCGAGAAACATTCACCATTTAATTTATTTATTACTTGCGCCACACCGATGACATCACCTGATGAGTCCTTGATTGGCATGCAAAGTAAAGCTTTGGTACGATAGCCAGTCAGTGAATCAATTTCACAATTAAAGCGATTATCCTGAAAAAGAGTAATAGAGAAATAATTTTAATAAATTTGGTTTCATACTATGTAACCCGCATGGGGGATTAAATACATATTTCACTACTATTTTATTATTTAAATGGATTTTGCATTTGTTTACTCGCTAAGCTTTGTTGACCTTAATTAGAAATTTAAATTTATACTTTTCTACTGCCTGCAGTAAACTTTTTGTGGCTAAAACTGTTTGTTGGCTTATTATAATAATTCTAAATTTCGTAAACACAAAAGTTTCATTTTAACCTAAGCGCCTTTTGTACTTTTATTATCTGCATATTAGCTGTGCTAACTACAGGTTAACTCCCATATACTCGTATACCAATTGACAAACAATAAAGCACACCCACTATTCCAACTACTCGTTGTAGTAGATAAATGAACAGACTAATTCATGTGGGCACTTAGGGAAGTCGACTCTTTGAAATGAACATTCAATAAGATTCTATTAAATTTGAAAATGCATTTGCTGTATGCGTTCGTGTGTGTGCTTAGTAGAGTGCTCTTAATTGCACTGCTTTCAGGCGGTTTTTGTGGATTTTGTGTAACTGCCAGTAATAGCATCGCACTTACAAAGCACTCTAAGCTTAAACTTGACCATGAGTATTTCGAAACCATAGTTACAAATTAATTAACTTTATTGGAGTTACTATTTGTGTTTATATAGAAGATAAATGGTTTTTTAATTTAATTTTAGTGTTCTACATATGAGAAATGCGCAATCAAATCGAAACATTTCCATGCGCGCTTTTACTGTTAACATGGTGAAGGGTACTTAATTTTTTGACGAGGCCAAAGCGTATTTGTTCTGGGTGGATGATTTTTATACAAAGATTAGATCAGATTTTTGTTATGATTTTGATATTTCCAGACAAATGCTTAAAAAATTCATAAATGATATTCTGCCAAACAAAAATTCCCAAAAAGGGCACTTTTTCGTTTGGAGGAATGACCATAAAAAATTATAAAGTAACTTTAAAAAAAAAAATTATTAATTTTTGGGGAGCGGTTAAATCACAAATCCTCCATTATTTGCATACGGACATGGCAAGCAATTTTTATTTCCTTAAGAAGTTTACTCAATATGTGATATTCTGTTTATGTAAATATTATCTTTTTTTCTTTTATTATAAGTTCATTTGCCTTTAACTTCGTTCAAATCAATTAATTTTATTTTAAATTCATTTACTTATTTTGAAATTCCTTTTTTAAATGCTTTTTGGCTATATTTTGCGATTTTTTAATTAACCACATAAAAAATAGCGAAACTCTTTCAACACAACAATTTCAATTTTTTTTTTGCAATAGCTGCGAGTATATTAACAAATTATAAACAACCACTCACTCTCCACTTCTTCAGCCTCCAACAAATTTAACGTTAATTTCATGAATTATTTATGCGCATATTTTCTGCAAACTTTACTTCCCACAAGATTTCTTATAAAATTTTCTTTTTCCAAAAATCCGGTGCACTTAACTTACAAGAACAAAATAAAATATATCTTATTTGTATCGTTTATCATTTGGGCATATAATGCTGACTTTTGCTCAATACATCAACTGTTTACTACTGCTGCTGCTTAAATTTTCATTCATAATACCCATGCACTTCAATTTGAAAATTGAACAAATTCCGACAGTTTTAATTTCATACTGCGTAGTAGTTGAAAATGTTACAAGATTAATTACTTAATATGTGTAAATAGTAAATTCAAGGACATCTGCTCTTGCACAATTTAACGCGTAATAGGAACTTGATAAAAAATACTAGTGCGTAAGTAAAAATATCTGCCCACCAATGAAAAATTTTCTAAAACAAAAGTCATAAATCTTTCACAGACAGCATTAAAAATTATTGGAGTTAAGTCAGAGAAAATAAAAAAAATCGCAAAAAATAAGAAAGTAAGACCTGCATGCTACTGGACAATGTTTCATACTTTTTTTTTATTTTCTTTAGTGTTATGTTGATGTGTTGTATCCTTGCTACTTGCTGTTGTTGTTGTAGCGAAGCTGTAGTAATTCGTTACACACTTGGTTTTTTGTTGCTTTTTTGTCGTTTTCTTAACTGAAGGCATAAAATGAAAATTACTACAAGTTGCAGTGATTTATGAGTGTAGATGGCTCGTTTCATTTGGTTTATAGTAGCAAGGTCAACATTAACTCGGAGTATTATAAAAAAACGCTCTTATTAAAATAAGCGCTTTATTTTAACTGGTGATTGCGACTTTCTGAAGGCTTTCTAAAACTTAAAGTGAAATGTATTACTGAGAATTGTTGAAGGAGAGTATGATATTTGAGTCACATTAAAAAATTCATAAAAATAATGCCGAAAATTTTGTATAATGTACTTAACACAGGCAAGATGCTGTTGAGAACTGATGTATACTTACAAAAATGCATCCGCATGCAATACATTAAGACACATCTGGCTGGAATCTACAGCCAAGCGCACTGTTATCCCTTACCAGACAGAGTGTCTCGCCTGTTGTTGCTGACAACGCTAGAGCTGCGTAATAGCTCCTTCTTTTGACTTTTGTAGAGATTTGAGAGATGTTCAAGGGGAGGAAGCGTTAAACACTTATTTTGCTTCTGCGCCGCACTTGCTAGTAGACCACAATAAAACATTTGGTTTTGTTGTTACGAGTATTAATTTAACTAACGACCATAAACATAGTGGCTCAAAACACATGAGCTCAGTTTCACTACGAAGTTTTGTTGGTTCTACGAAAAAATTACGGTATGACGATAAACCATAATTTGTTATAAGCAAGTTAGTTCTTCAACTGTCTGTCCCTTCCTCCTACAGAAGCATACTGCTAGTTCTTTTACAAGTTTCTCTATTCAGAGACTTGATATACAAGCACATTGCTTTGAAAATCGTCTAAGTGTCTCTTCGTTGAGTAGCAAAGATTAAGTAACTTGAAATCCAATTTCTAAAATTTATTTAATTTTTTCCTCTTCTCAAGGCAGAGCAAGTTAGACCACTTTCAAAATAAAGAACTCATTTACATATTTTGACGGTAAGACTATTTTTGTTTCAGCCCAGTAAAGTGTATTACCCAGCACTTTTTATTCGCTTAAAAGAAAACTAGCACCTCGCTAACTTTGAGCTTGCGCAAATAGAAACAAGCATGCAAATGTAACAAACCGCTGATTGGCAAATTAATGTGTTTTTGTGTGCACATTTCGTTTATATTTTTTCCATGGCGTGATTAAACACACGAGCTATCCACAAACGGTACAGGCTTATAGGATCCTACGATATTGCGTGCAACTAAACTTTAAATGGTGTCAAGGAATTCATCTATCTTGGCACCGCTGTGACCACTCAAAACGATGTCAACCTAGAGATAAAGCGAAAACACACTCTTGCTAATTGGTGTGACTTTAATCTCAGCATGCAAATGAGCAGTAAAAACCTCTCTCACCCGACAAAGCTGACACTCTACAAGACGCTCATCTTACCCTTGCTACTCTATGAAGCAGATTCATGAAGTGTTGCGCAGACTCATGCAATCGCGCTAAGGTTGTTTGAGAAAAAAATTACTCGCAGAGTTTTCGGTACTAATCGCGTCGGTGATGACTACCGTATTCGAATGAACCACAAACTGTGCGAGCTATACGCTAACATTGACATATTCAAGCGCATCACTATTAAACATCTGCGCTGGCTGGGACATCTTGTGCGTTTGCACGATGAAGCTCCAGCAAAATAAAGTGTTTGAAGCGGAAGTAGTTGGGCGAGGACATAGAAAAAGATCATACTTCCGATTGACATATTCGAGCACATCACTATTTAACGCCTAAGATCGTTGGGATATCTTGTGCGTATGGGCGAAGATGCTCCGACAAAAAAAGGCATTTGAAGTGGAAGCCGCTGAGCGACGACAAAGAAGAAGAACAGGCTTCCGATGGAAAGACCAGGCCAAGAAAACCCTATTCAAGATTGGTATGACTGATGGAAGTAGACAACCGCGGTGCCACGATGCCTCGAGAAAGCTATTGAGGTCGGTTATAACTCGCTAATGAGTTGTTATGGCCACCCAAGTAAGTAAATAATTAATTATACAAACTGAAGTCATTAGGGAGAGCTATGTGTGCTGTAATTGAAGCAATTTTGAGAGAGTCAGATTAAATTGATTTTATAAACGAGACAATTTGCGATTGGTGTGAAAAAATAACAACAAAGAAACCGAACAAGTTATAAGAAAAAACTGCATACAAACCAAAACGTAAAAATTACACAAAAAAAAAAAAACTTACAAATAATGCAAAGATTTGAGTCACTTTTATATATAAGGCTCAATTATATGCATATTAAACTGTTTTGAGCATTTTTCGCTAAAGCTGTATCACCACCATACTATATATTGTATTGTATAGATAAATCATCAAATTATCTCCAAAACTAATGAAGAATAGATTTTCAAATTAAATGCAATCATCATCGTGGTGCAAAAAAAAAGTGGTTTTATCTTTATATTGTCACTAACGATAAGAAAAAACTAAAAAAAAGTGTCATTGCTGATAACGCAAAAACAAATACATTGCATACGCTTCTCTATATCTCTGTACACGCTGATGGCATTTTATTACGTTTTCCAAAAAAGTTTTTTATCTAATATTTTATTATGTTGATGATAAAATTTGCAAGTCTCGTTTTTTTATACTTTTTTTTTTTGTTGTTGTTGTTTTATTTCATTCATTTCTTTATCATATTTAATTTTAAGCTTCATATATAGCAGTGCTTTATTTTACGATATATCTCAGTATATGGGCATGCTGATATTTATTTGCTCAACTTTTATAAATTAGAGCTGTCGAGTTGCCTCTCTATGGCACTGTACATAGCAGTGGATGTGGCGGCTGGTATGATGGCAAATTTACACAAAGCACCATGAAATTGTTGAGTAAACACACGAGTTTTCATTGCTAATTTATTGTTTAAATGGTGTGGCTCTTATTTCTATTTGGATTTTTTTTTTTGTATTTTATTTTGTTGAGAAGATTGAGTGACTTGATCTGACTTTGTTTTCAACTTTTGTGTTTTTTTCTCAAAAGTTGTTTTGTTTGTACATTTGCACGCTCGTTTTAAGTAAAACTACAACAATATTAGCAATAACAGCAATGGCGAAGTTAAGAAAAAATTAGTTCAAATATTAATTTTAAATAAAAAAAAAAGTATTATTTTTTTTTTGTATCTGAATTCCTTTGGAATTTCAAAAATTTTGAGCACATTTAAGTAGATATTTTTGGAGCTGATGCCAAGTTTGGTGAAGACCAGCAGTTTATTTTAAACTTGCTGCTAAAATTAGATCTACAGCTAAATTAACACCAAAACGAAGAGACATTATGTGGCTGGAGATTTATTGATATATTAATTTCTTAAAGAAATTTATAGAGCTTAGCTATTTCTGTGCAGTTTCCACTACGTTAGCTATGCTGTTCATTTAAAAAATACAGTTTTTTTTTTACTTATCGTGTACTAAAATGACTAGCTGTACCTTTGACTTAATAACAAATTCTTGTTTCATTTTGAGTTCCAATACAAAAACGCTTTTAAGACTACTTTTCATACATATGACCCCTTATTTTGAAAGTGGTACTTGCACCCTCTTCGTTGAGAAGAAAAAATTAAGTTGCTTCAAATGAACTGTATAAAATATATAACATAAATAAATATATAAGTTCATTTATTCTTTTCAATGAAGAACTTTCAAAATAAAGGACTCATATGATGATAAAGCTCCTTTGCTCATTTCTGTATCGCATTGCATTCTGTAACACAAAAAAAGTTTCGCTTTGAACTCCGTCACAAACTCTTTCGTTACTTAAAAACAAATATTTTTACATTATTACCTGATAAGCATCTGGTATATTCACTGGTTCTCCGCTCTCAGCAACATGACCAGCAATGCCAGTTCCCCAAGCAACACGCACCTCTTCCTGTTGTTCCATTTCTTCTACAGTGCTGCGTGGACAAACATCAAATAATTTCGAAACCAGACATCTAAACAAGAAATTAAATTATAAATTATTATTGGTTTGTAAGTGAAACCTAATAAAATGTTTCTCAAAAAAAGTTACAAATAACTTTATAAATAAAACTTAACGAAAACTTTTCCAAAACTTTTATAGCATTCTATATTCGTACGCTGACGTCAGAAATATGAAATTATGAGCAAAAAAGGAAAAGGAAATAATTTATTTTACATCCCAAAAAAATGCCATCATTCTAAATCAATTTCTGTGAGTACAAACTCAAGCAGCGTGAGCTTCATTTAATCGCCTTAAAATGTTTTAAAAGTTAAAAAACAATAAAATACTTCACAAAGTTTTGCTATTGTTTCTTAAAGCTTAAAATTCCCCATTTTTATTATTTTAGCAAAATTTCTACAACTCGCACTTATGATGTGCTGCAAGCGATTTACACTCGCTCACACCATAAAATCGTCAGCTACTCTATAGGTCAAAAGTAAAATCATAAAACTGTAAAGCTTTAAATTTATGCGCTTTGAAGCATTCGAACGGAAGCAAAAACTATTGTCAAGGTCGAAGTAGTTTTCACTCCAACAAAGTTGTCGCTTTTCATGTCTTTCTTTCATTTAATACTTATGCAAATTCTAATAATTTGGCACATGAGCCAAAGTGTTAGCTTCAAATGACATCAAATGACACACATACAAACAAAACAATTCGAATTCCAATTTGTGTGTATAGTTGTGGAAAAATCAAAACAACAAGCTGTTAATACTATTGCTGATGCTAGCAGAATATTCTTCAAGTTGTGCCATGGACTTTGGAGACTCTGCACTTTGATTTTTGTTATGCAAATTGGTGTTATTTGCATACATATTCATTTCGTGTAAGGTTTTGTGGTGTACAAAAATATCATACAAATGAATTGTACAATTATATGAAGGGCCTACCTCAAGCGAAAAGCAAGTATTTGTTTGAATTTGCTATTTCTCAAATAAATTTAAGCAAACTGTGGTAGCCTTTTACTCAATAAGACTCTCTTTGTCGCTTATGTTTAAGTTTATTGTTATGCATACGAACTAAGTATATACCATTGGTTAATTTTATTGACTGAGTGCGCCTAAAAACATGCAATGTATCATAACACTTAACTGTAATGTAATAAAATAACATTTGCTTGAGCTTTTGTTGCTATTTGCATTCCATATTTTTAGGCGCTTACACAACTAAGACTTCTTGTTAAGTGCCTGCTTATGTATCTCAATTCTTCTTATTTATTATGCTATCATAATTTTTGAATTTGTAATTAGTCAATACTTAAGCACAGGCTAGATATTTTCGCTTTAATTTAAAATATAATAGCATATTTTCAGGCCCAAAAATTCAGAGACAAAACGAGACAAATCGCTTTGACATCAAAGTCCGTGCTTGGAATTATTTATTGAAATTTTTTTAAGTTTTGTTTTAACTAACTTTAGTTTTATTTGTGCAAAAAAAAAACGATAAAGCATCAAACCATTTGGACGTATATTTAAAATAACCAAAACACTTTACAAATTTTTATAAAATTTCTTAGAGTATTTTATTTTTTTTAATTTTTTTGCTCATCGATGCGATGACATCTCAGCTTATGCACAACCAAGCAACAGAGCCAAAAACGATTATCCTTTTTATTTTGTTTCAATTTGGCTGAAGAAGATTCGCAGTGATTTACTTCATTCAATAATTGACCAATACCAACATTATCAGAGCCAATAAAAAGGACTAAATGATTAAACTGTTTCTTTGTTTGTTTGACCATTATGGCCCTTGGCATAGCACGTCATTTAATTGGCGCCAACGCTTTAGCAACATGACTAGCAGTAATTTATGTAAAAACTACAGGGTATTACAATGTAGAGAGAAAACGCAAAAGGAAAACGGATGCTACATTAAATAAACATGACTCAGGGATAAAATAAATAATAAAATCGATTAATAGGTCATTTATCACTTAGCGAAGGAGCAAAATAGCATACATGTTTACAAATATACATAAATGTTTAAGGATATGTTTGTATAGCGGCAATTTTATGCAAAGGCAAGGACATCAGTAAATTTTATGTAATTGTACATTTAATGTTTAATATTTTACTTGAGGTTTGAGAAAATTTCATTTATATTAAAATCATTTCGAGCAACTACAAGAAATGAAAAACTCAATGGTACTAATGCAACATCAGCAGCTGCCACTTGCTACAAATGTTGCAATTATGTTGTGCAGCAGCAAGTGCAATGGTAACTTCTAATTAAATGTCACATCCTTAGTAGCGCAGTGGTAAAGTTCCTTAATTAACTGAATAAAAAATTTTGTTCAGCAAAACTAAGTGCTCTTATGAAATTTTCGGCATTTTTCATTTAAAGGTCAGCGTGTGTGGGCGAGGAATGTTGATCACAAGCAAATATTTGAAACTTTTCAAAAACACAATAAAGTGAAAAGTATAAGTCATACCAAATTCTTAAGATCACTTGCTGTTATCGTGCACATCCGCTGCTCTGAGTATAACAGAATATACGCTTCATTATATTTTGTTGCAGCAATATTTTTGCTTAAGCCAACGCACAAATACTCCACTGTACATTACAAATAGCAGCAGAACAGCTCTTTAATATAGTCGTGCAAACAGGATGCGATGAGTGTGAAAATAATTGAGAAAAAGTAGGTGAGCAAGAAATGCAACGAAGTGTGCAAATGTGCTGATGCACACATATACAACTTAATTGACTAAAACACAAGTTTGCTACGCTTGCCACCTTTAAAAGTTTATTTTATTTTTTGGTTTTTATAATGTTTGTAATTAATGAAGTTAAGTAAAAAGCTTACAAGGAAATGAACAGCAAACATAGTAGATAGAAACGGAATGAGAAAATAAGCCGTAAAATGTTGAAATTTTTTTTAGAAACAGCTGACACTTTCTGAAATGGTGTGTGCACGAAAAAATTGGGACAGTTTTTCTTTTTGCGTAAAAATTTAAAGCACTTAATTTCTGTATAACTAAGTTTTCTTTCAGCTTAAGCAAACATAAAAGTGCACACGAAAAAATTTGAGCAAAATTTTGAGTTTTATTATATGGAATTATTCCAAAATTAAGTTTTTAAAAAATACTTTTTATTTCAGATCAATATACTTTTTTTTGTTCGGAATTCATTAGAATGAGTTCAGAAAAGAACTTGGCTCATTTGATTTTTTGTGCTTTAGGGTCTAAGACTATTCGAAAATCGTTGAGTTGTAACTTGACAGCAAATGCATTATTTTTGCTATCTTAAATCTGTGTACAACAGGATAGTTTTGGTTCAATCAATATGTGTGATACAAGACTTTATAAATGAGCACCAAAATTCTTAAATGTGTGCACGAACAAATTTGGTTGCAATATATTTTGTGTGCACACATCTGCATATGGGAATTTAATCATTTTTGAGTTTCTGCTCAAAGGCAATTGATTTTTTCCTGAGCACATTTGACATGAGAGCACAAAATGCTTAGTCAACTAAATTTTTTCGTGCACAATAACATAAAACGCGCATGATTTACTAAGACCTAGAACGAAAAATATGCAATGAGTGTTCTTTATAAAACTCGTTCAACGAAAATTGTCAACACTTTCAAAATATTTTAAATGTGCACGAAAAAATTTAATAATTTAAACTGTTTTGTGTACAATTAGCTTGTGTTCACAAAAAATTCAGTAAAACTAAATTTATTACATTAAAATATTGAATTGAATAACTTTGCTGTACTCATAATGAGCACCATTTGATTCAATTAAAATTTTTCAAAATCGACACTTGATAGTTGACAAAAAATTGGTCTAATATGTACATTATCATAAGAAATTCAAAATGTTCACTTACTTCTTTGGTCCATCACTACCGTTGCAACGTCCTTGTACCAGAAATAATGAACCACGATCAGCATTCAGCAGTATGGAGACATTTTGCAGAATTTTGTGACAGAGTGAACGAATTTCCAATTCGTTGCAGATGTCCTTTACCTAAATATATGACCAATCAGAAGCAGCAGAGCAACGGCATGGCACATCATTAAGTGGGCGTTAGGTTGCAATAGCACAACATTCCACAAATTTCATGTAATATGTTGCAGTAGTTTGTAGTAAAAAGATGAAAGAAAAAAGAAAAAAAAAAATGAAACATAAAAATGAGCAAAATAAATTAAAAAATTGTAATCACTTGACAGCATTTTTAATCAAGTACATGCAACATCATTTTAGACTGGAGGCGGTAGCATAAAGCACTATACTTTGAAACTTTCCCAGCTATGAGAATATATGCTGATGCTATGAATATTTCTGAGAAATCTATTGTAACTTTTACTAAAAGTAAGATGCTCTCATGAGTGATGAAAAAAATTTCGTAGAATTAAATTTAATTAGCAATGAACACTTTTTTGATTGTGAGCTACTAAGAATCACAACATGAAATGCATTTACTTAAGACAAACAATTTCACAGATTGTAAAAGTGACCTATAACTAAAGACTAGCTTCGAGCGTAGATAGGTGATGCAATCAATTTCATCATCAATTTAACTATTTATCATAGTCCTTATTCCTATTGCCAGCGAAATTTAAAATCTAGCCATTTAATATAACTTACCAATTCAAAAATAAGTTCCTTTTCGTCCAGCTGCTTGAGTTCATTACGCGACAAACGTTGTGGCCGATAGTGATAATTATGATTTCCATAGCTGCCAGCACCACCTGCAACATTGACAACACCACCACTACTAACATTTCCTGGTGTCGTTTGATGATGGCTATAATAATGATGCAGTCCATGATGATTATAATGATTGTTATGATGATAATATTGACTATTGCTGCCACCACAAATGGAATTTCCAGTACCAGCGGTGCTATTATTGGGCATACCACAATCATTTTGTGTGCTAATGCTAAGAAACGTTGGTGTGCCGTCGATGGTATTAACGATTGGTTTCAAGAGACCACCACGCTCAAATTCATGTGCAGAAATTTTTCTAAAAAAGAGAAAAAAAATTATAATATGCATTGAATAAAGTAATGTTTGGTTTAATTTAACGGCAACGGTGTGAAATTAAGTCTTTTTCTGCTATCTGAAGAAAATATTATATGTGCACGAAAAAATATAATAGATAAAATTATTACACTGCTTAAAATACACAGGATTTTAGTTTTAGCTTTATATCAAAATGTAATAACTTTGTGCACGAAAAAATTGATCCACTAAGTTTTTTCGTGCACATGCTTAAACAGCAATTTCGAATCATAAAAAGAAAGAATCGCTTTTCTATCGCGAAAATTCAATCATTTTGTTTCATTTCAAAAAATGTAATAAACTCTGTCCTGCATAAGACATTAAATGTGTGCACGAAATGAATTATTATTTTAAAACAAAGCTATTTATCTTTCTGAAACTATCATATTTAGGCCTGATAAATTAACAACTCTTTAGACTTAACAATAACCAATCAAAAAGCTTAAGAATTATATCAATGAGTATTTAGCTTGGAGCACACAGACAGACAGACATTGCACTTTACTAAGCCGAACATTTGCCTACAAAGACAATGGCAACAGTTTTTGAGAAACTCAAGCCAAAGTTACATAAAAAAATGTATTACAAAAACCTCAAAACTTTTCAGTCAACATGTCGTATGAGTATTGTCTGATTGTAGAATTTATTTCAAGTATTTGCTTTATCAAAATCATCTAAACTTACAAGCAGCTTGCCTTCGAAACTTTACAAGCCAACAATGAATATTACATTAAAATTTGTTCTGTTGATACCAAGTTACAGGCAAACAAAAATACAGACACTGTAATTTGCAAAGTAAAAAACAAGTGCCGTGTTAACAACTCCCACGACATTAATTTAGAAAAACAATCAAAGTCATAGAGAGTTTCAACTAAAATTATGTTGCAACATGTTAATAGAAAATCATAAAACCAGCAAGATAAAGAACATTTGTTGTGTTGTATATTGCTTTCATTAGCCTTAGATGTTGGCAACAATAACATAAGGTATGAAGTATGTCAATTGGCAGGTTGGCTATAACAATTAAAGTCATTATTGTTGGTAATATTTTGTTATTATCATTATTTCTGCTGTCTTTGTCAATGTTATAAATACCATGGGCACCACTATAGCAAAACACAAACTTATCTTTAGGTAACAATTTTGCGTAGGTTTAGTTTTTCACTTTTTGTGTCT
Source organism: Meiosimyza decipiens (assembly GCA_963680825.1). Taxonomy (NCBI): domain Eukaryota; kingdom Metazoa; phylum Arthropoda; class Insecta; order Diptera; family Lauxaniidae; genus Meiosimyza; species Meiosimyza decipiens. The sequence goes on from OY804260.1 coordinate 77,297,465, forward strand.
ATATAATAGCAAAATATGTTGGGCAGCAGTTGCAGCATTAACAAATAATCTGCTGAAAGCATTTGTCAACAACATTAACATTTGAAGTCATGATAAGTTAGCAACGCTATGTAAATGAGAATATACGCAAGTGTATATATTTGTCTGCATATCAGCAATGTACACCAGACATACTAAGTAGTACACACGAAATTATGTCGCCCTAATTTTAATATTAAAGTTTTTCTATAGTTTCTTAAAAAAAAATTAAATTCATCGAACTCAGCAAAATTCAGTTTTTTCGTGCACACGTCTTTAGTCAACTCAGAAAAATAAATATCGTGGTTTCACGAAAAAATTTCTTAGTGCAAATTGTTTCGTGCACATGCTTCAAAAACATTTTTAGAGACAAAATTTCAAACAGTCATTGCACTTCTTATTAAGTGCAAAATTTAAAATGTTCATGATGATACTCAATTCGTAATATCCGCACATAACTTAAAAAGTACGAGTGCATTTTGAGAAGTTAGTGAAATTTTTAATAGACTACTGTCAAAATTTAAGCTAGATGCGACGCTTAATTTGTGTTTGGCAGCCATTGATTTATCCGTCGATTAGTAACCGTGGACGAAACATGGACCCAACACTACAGACCAGGAGGAAAAAAGTGCTATTTCATCAAAACAATGCGCGCGTTCACACACGCCCAGCTCCTATGGCAAAATTCCACGAATTGAAGTCCGGATTTGCTTCCTCATCCAGCATATTCTCCAGATTTGGCCCACAGCGACTACTTTCTGTTTCCAAATCTAAAGAAATGGCTCGGCGGAAAGAATTTCACCACCAGAGATTAGCTCAACACCGAAACAGATGCCTGGACCTTCCGAAAACTTATTTTTCGGATGGGATCAAAAAATTTGGAGGAACGTTGGACGAAGTGTATCGAGCTAAAAGGAGACTATGTTGAGAAATAAAACGTTTTTTTGCCTTAAAAATCATTTCTTGTTTCATTTTTAACGGAATTATCAAACGGTCCTCTTATAGAAAACAGCAATCAAATTATTTCTTCTAAAATTAAATGCAAACAAAATTTGTTGCACCAATAACTACGACAAATTTTCTATGTAAAAATTGTTTATTAACCTTATACAAAAACAACAAATTGTCAATAGAATTTAATAGTTTTAGTATTTCGTAGAGCAACAACTTTACTGTCATATCATTTAAAAAAACATTTCGTTTTCCTTTTTTTTTCTTTTTTCTCATTTGAAATTAAATTCCAAACTCTTACACATATGTACATATTCTCAAAGGATATTCTTAACTAGTCTTACTATCACTCATACACACACTCACCTTACTGGTGTGGTGGCTCCAGAGCCACCACGTGATGAGCAATTTTGTCCATTGGATGCATGCGTAGGCGAACCGACAACATCATTACCAGCGGATGTAGCATGTGATACCAACCAGGCATCGACCACCTGGCGTGTGGCTTTTCTGTAAGCAAAAGTAAAAGAAGAAGAGAAGAAATAGATAAGAGATGTTGTAGTTTGAATGTGTGTGTGTCTGTGTGTGTATTTATTGCTTAATTATGCATTTAAAAATAACTCTATGATCGATTTGCGCTATTAAAATTCATACTCTGCAATATTAGTGCTGTAGTGGGGAAAGGGGCATTTTAATTTATCCATGACAGATTGCATTCCTTAATGTTATGGAATGGATACAAGAATTTCTATTCTTAGTGCTGCCGCCTATGCTTTTAATTCTCATTTATAATACTTTTTTTTTTTTTGCAGATTACAGGCACTTGTAGAATTTTTAGTTTTATATAACAAGCAAAAGGAAACTCATAAAAATAAACGAATAAAGAATAATTGGGCTATTTGCAGTCCAAATGAGCGGTCAACTGATTCAATCGATTGAATGTAAAGAGCTATGCAGCAATCGCCAAGAGCGTTTTACAAAGTTTTGCAAAGAGAACTTTTTAGCGACTGTTTGAACTATGGAACTTCCAGAGTCCTGTGAACAAATTGGCACAAAATTCCTGATTTGTCATACTTTGACACACATGAATTTCGCAATTAGGTGGGTGGTTGTGTCAGTTTTTTATCAATTTTTGCCATTTTTGATATTTTTTTTTGTGCATTAAGCAAATCTCTTATTCAACTGTTGCTTTTATTTTTCAATATTTGCCTGTTTTATTTTCACCAATTCGGTACCTTGGACGCCTCAAATGCAACATTTTTTATGTGAAAGCATCAAACAAAATATCTTATATTTTTTCTAAATGATATAAGTACATTCTTTATTCTCGAAATTATTTGCAATGCTAACTGTGACCTTTAAGTCGCATTTATCTCTTTCTTAGTGGCGTGATTTATTTCTTTCTCACATATCACACAGAGTCTTAGCACGCGCATTCGGATAACGCTGGTATAAAACAAAAAGTATAATTCAAATAACACAAACTTCCGTCTCCTCATCATAAATCATAAAATTCCCTAATGTACATAGTGGGAGAATAATTTTTTAAGAAAACACAGAAATACTTCATGCTGTTTCAAAAACAAACAAAAAGTATGACATTTCCTTCTTTCTACTTTTTTCCGTTAAACCGATGACATTTTGGGAGGTATCCCTTATACATAAAATGCATTGTTACGACTACTAAAGTGGTTGTTGAGTTATTATTTTTTATTTTTATTGTTGTACTCTTTGTTGCAGTAAATTTTTTGTTAGTCATAAAAAAAACAAATGATATTAATGTTCATGTCTTTGTTGCTGTATTTGAATTTTTTAAAAGTTTATTATAAGTATTTCATATAAAATTTTCAGTTACTTCAATTGCATTTAAGTTTTCTTTCGATGCGTACTCTTAGATTGCGTACTCATTAGATGCGTCAACTGACGTTTCGTTAGTATGCATACTATTTGGTTGCGTACACTTTTACAAGAACTCTTTGCAATGCGTTGTTTAAGTGTGCGTACTTTTAATGTGCTTACTATTTGTTTGCATACTTTTGGGGTGCAAACTCTTTGTGTGCGTAAGCTTTTTTTTATATATTATACAAAGTTAAAGCATGCTGTGTTGCCCCATCCTTTTTCATTTGTTCTTCGCTAGAGCCTTTTTTTATAGACCAAACGAGCAATATGCAAATCACATGAATTTCCATTATCCTTTTATTGCTTTAAATGCTGCAGAATTTATTTTTTGCACTGCTTTTCTCATTTAGTTTTTTTCATACAATTTTCCATTATTCGCTTTAGCTGCCTTGATTTCTTTGTAGCTAAAAAAATAGACGAGTTTTTATGAATATCACCAGCCCATTTTTGTGTCTATCCTTTGAGGATAATTATAGTGAATTATAATTTTATTTTTTTCTTATACATGAACATCCAACGAAAATATTCTTTGTTGCGAACTTTTTTGTGTTGCTTTGTTGTTCTTGCCTCTGTTCGTCTTCTTATTTTTAGCACAAATTGAGTGCAACTTTTAATGGTGCTTGAAATTGAGCAGCAGCAGAAGCGCATATCTTTTGATATATAAAACAACATGTTAGTAGTTTGGTTTTTCAAATCCTTGAGCTCAGAGGCGCTGTTCACTTAGCACATTATAGCCACATTGCTTAGTATAGGCGATGGGCAACAATTTGATACGTTCCAAAAGATTTGCTTGCTGGCTGCTTTGCTAACTTAGTTTCGCATAAATTTTCATTTTAGCAGCCTATGTTGTTAAATTGTTATCGGCTTAAAAATTATTGCTTCTGCAACTACTGACTACAAGTTCTGGCTTCTTATGAATATCGATAAAGTGTGAAGGTCAAAACAAGTAAAAAAGTATTCCAATTTTGTTATGGAACATTTTTGTAGCAATAAGAAGAGTTATGTAAGCAGTCGTACATCAAACTAAACATAAAAATATAGTGAATTAAATTAAAAAGCACTGAAAACATCAGAGTTTTCTGTTTCCTTAGTATATAGCAATGGAGATGGAACTTGCCATACGTAGTATTGGTACTACTCTTCATTAGAAAACAACTTCAAATCCTTAGTACACAGTTTCATGATTGAATACTACTCCGAAACAAGATATCGTGAATCTGTTCAAAAAGAGATAATTATTTTAGACTCAAAGGTCCAATCTTTTATGCCATGAGCTAAGAAACTCCTATGGGCATATTGTAGTCTCTTCACGAAGACCTCAAATCTCTGCTCAAAATCGATCTTAGAGACTTGTCTTATTTTTTATGTACTTTTTCAATTTAAGTCCTCGATTTTTCTTATGTATACATTAACCCTGCAGGTTCAAATAAATCTCACACAATAATATCACAAATTTAACTTACCTTATAAAATAATCTTGCACAAATTCGGGATTCTCATCCATCCATGCCTCCATGCGCGCATGCTCAGCATCATAGCTACGTACTTGCGTTACTGTGGTTAGCAGCGGATATTGTCCGCTATGCTGCTGCAGCTGCTGCAGGGGGACACCGGTACGTGATCCTAACAATAAATTTGAATCAGATCCATACCCTGTGCCCCCCTGCTCAGCTGGCATTCTGTTGTGTGTTAACGGCGGTGATGGCTGCGTTGAAGGCTCCTCTATGCTACGCAAGTATAGGCCTGCAAAGAGAGAATAAAAAGAAATTTATTTATTAAATGTTTCAAATTATATTGTTATTCTTAGAATAAAGTTGATATGAAATAAATATAAAATATATACAATACATGCAAGTTAAAGTTCATAAATACTTTAGGTAACGCCTAATATTCGAAGAATTTTCATCACTAGGAATTCAAGAATATGAGGTTTTTCGATGAAGTCTGCGAATAATGCGTTCTCAAAGCATTTGCGTTGGGAATTTTTTTTTGATTTTTGCTTTCCCGAACTTTGATTACAATTTCAATTTAATATGCAAATCCTGCATCGCTGCAACAATGTTGATTGCACTGGGCTTTTCTGTGCTCAAACTATTCACACATATGCAGGGCGATGTGCATGTGTGATATGTATGTATATGAAAAGTTTTTACGTGTACTTTTAACATTTAGTTTTTATAACAATATTTTAAAAACAATAAAATTTTAAATTTTTAGATTGATTACATTCATACTAAATAGCAACACGCCCACTTATAAAAATTTCCCAAAAAGTCGTAGCCAAAAAAGATTAATTTTTAGAGTATCAGGTTTTAGGGTAAATTCCAAAAATTATAAGATAAAATTTTTAAATATCTTTATTTTATTTTGAAAATCATAGATAGTTTGCTTTTGTTATGTGACAGTTTTTCTGACAATTTTTTGACTATATGTCGTTTATTTCTCAAGTTTTGTCAACATTTTTAACAAAAATTAATAAAATTTTTAATATCACTACTAGCTTTATGCAGCTAAAAGATATTGAAAAATAAATTTTTTGCTCAAAAATGCAGCTTTCAGTTTAAATTTAAACTGAAGTTGCATAAAAGTTCATGTCCTGTGGGTAATAAACAAACTGCAAACAAACAAAAAAAAAATTGAGCACTTTACTCTTCACAAATTCTCAAGTTCCAATGCAAATGTTTACAAGCAAACTCAAAAAACAAAAAAATAAGTGAAATACCACACACGCGTTCATATATACAACACATACAGCAAAATATGGAAATGCATGTGATGCCCGTAGGAGTTTTGCATTTGCATGCATGCGTACAACTTATATGTGTGTGTTGGTTCATATGCATCGTATGTGTATTCACAATATCATTTTGCATGGCAAAACTAAAATGCATGAGTGTCTGTGTAAAGCAAAAACGGAAACGGATGCGTTGATATTTTTTAACGCATCATAAAATACCGTTAACATAGAGTGAAAACAGAGAACGAAAAGAAAAAATTCAGCAACAACAATGGCAAAAAGCTAAAAACGAGTTTTGAGCACATAACATACAACACACACACAAACAACATTGTATGATAACGAAGCTTGATGATTTTGCCAAACCGCTTTTACCAGTAGTTTTTGTGTTTAGTGCATTGTTACACTGAGCAAAAAGTGTAGTAGCGACAAAGGTGTCATACAAATGCATTACCCTGAAAGCCTAAAAGATTGAGTGTATATTTAAGTTTTTTGAGCAATTCCCTATTTCAGTTTATTTTGCATTTTTAGTATGGTAAAATGACCTAAAAAATAAAATAAAACAAATAACAAAGAAACAATGTATTTAATAAAAGATTTCTAATATATTTCTTATTAGGAATAAATGCCCGAGGTTCGTTGTAACTAAAATTTTATAAAAGCAGACGTTTCAATTCAAGCTGCAAGGGCATATGTATGTCTTATTTGGAAAACGTTTTTTGTAGTGTTTGTCACAAATATTGCTAAAGAAACTTTCAAGCATTTTTCAAGTCATTCCTGTAATATCGTTCCTTCAGCAAACTAACAAACTATTTTGTTAGTGTAATTTTTTATGCAATGTGTTTATATATGAAAATAAATACACAAGTTTACGCTAACATGGTTGTCAAGTGCCAGAAAAATACAATAGTGGATGTGGAGATATGTTGCTAAGCTATGTAACTTATCGAAGTCTTTGCTTGGATTTCAATTTAAATTGAATTACTTTGTATCTGTGTAACTTAAAATTACGCCTCGGAGCATATTCCATGAAATTTATTGCTAAAAATACAGTAAAGATATTGAAAATAATACACAGTCTAAATATAAACGACTGTAAGCATAAAAGAAAATAAAAGTACATCAAAAAATCTAGTAAAGAAATTAATGCCTAATGCATAATTAAGTCAAAAATATTACATGCCCGAAAAATCTTCCATATAAAAGATAATAAATTTTGGCTTAATTTTCGTAAGATAATAACGCCCAAACAAAAACTACTGTGTAGCAAAACTTTTTCTGCTATTTGAATAAACAATGATATTAAAAAAAAGAAGTTTTGTTAGCGATTATATGGAGTTTTTGAAGGATGTTAGTTTAGGTACTATTTTTTACAGCCGCTATTAACATCCTCTCACCTAGAAAATATGCAGTTGACAGCGAAATCACTTAAAATATTGATCTACAAATTTAAAAAAGGAACGTACAAATGCGAAAAGTAACTGTTGCCTATATATGAAGACTACTCCAATATCATCAAATTTCGCGTGCTATTTTTCATTAAGAATATTTATATAATTTTTCCTTAAAACACCCAAAATCAAAAACGTTTGAATGGTAATAAAAAACTATAGAAACAATATTTGTGGGAAGCTTAAGTTTGAGTAATGTGGGAAATATATATTGACGATGTCTTAAACAGGCACTTAGTTGTTTACTTTGTATGAGAGTAAAACATTTGGAAAATTCCAAAAACATACAATTTCGTTAATATGTTTTTTACTAAATTCGGATTTTGAAAAAAGTTATTTGAATATACTTTACACAATATCGGTATTGAAATCTTGTCACATTTAGCAAAAAACTTACAAAAGTCTTAAAATACATAATATTTATAAAAAAAAAACACTTAAAAATATACTCCTAAAACTTTTCTCGAACTATCACTGCTACAAAGGATTGCGCTTAAAAGCAATTGAAAAAGGAAATGACAGCTATTTCCGGCCATTATTAACTCTTTCACGTAGCCATTAAAAGAAAGCACTTAAGTTCTCTTACTCTATCTTTTATACGTATGTGGAAGTAAACAAACACACATACGAATGCTCTGTATTTCTTTGTAACTGCCAGCAATATAAATTATTGTCTTACACAATTAGAGCATACGATATCACCCGGCAACCATTTGTCTGTAGTTGCTGCTGCTGTTGCTGCCGTTTCGCATGTCCTGTCGGACAGCATGACTACTGCAAGCTGTACGCAAGGCGTTTCCTGTGACACTAACATATAACAGTATTAGTAGTATGAGTATTTTATTTGCCATTTTTCAAGAATTTATGTGGCTCGCGATGGCAATTTGAATTGAATTGTTGCAATAGCTAATGCAGCAGAAGCAGCAGCAATAAAAACATTTAAAAGGATTTTAGGGTGATGCTGCTGCTTGATATTTGAGCTTGGTGTTAGCGCAGAATGGCATGCAAGTCAGAGATAAAGAGCAGATGTTGCTCAATTGAAAATTAAAATTTATGGCTTTTACGACCACATTACATTTAAAAATTGAACGATTTCAGTTAAGTGAAATTTAAAAATTCATGGCTAACACTTTCATTTGAGTATATGTTTGTTTGCAGAGTTTACACATTTTCATGCACGACTACTTTTTTTCGTGCACAGACACAATTTTAAAGCAGCTGCTATCAATTTTCCTTAAATATATTCTAAGATTTCTTTGCAAGCGATATTTTTACACATCTTGCCACAGATGGTTTTGAGCCAACACTATTTAGTATCATTGAGTTGTTACATTGTTGCAACATTTCTTACCTGTAACCTGTGTTGGTGAATTATTGTTGCTATTGTTGTTAACATTATTATTTGTTGCTGTTTCTATTGTTTCATGCTGCTGCTGCTGTTGTTGTTGTTGCTGTTGTTGATGCTTGTTTGCTTTATTTTTTTTGTATCGACAACCACGAAATCGGCACATGCTTGCAGCCTGGCCCATGGGGCCCGCCAGCAATGCAAATGTTAGACCCTCCGTTTTAACGAATTTAATTTTGATTGCACAATTTTTCACGATTTAAACAATTTGTGATTTCTATTGCTTTTCGTATTATATCTGTTGCTATTATTACTGTTGTTGTTGTTATTATAACTCTTATATGCCGGTGTTTCTTTGGTATTGTGAAGAAAACGTTGCCTCTTTAACTCCTCATGCAGTGATTGCAATTTAAGTTGTTTGATCTTTAATTTTGCACTGTTTTGTTTATTTTCACAAGTTAAATAAATTTGTGTTAAAGTCAATTGTCTTTTCATAATACTAAATTTATCTTTTACAATAAATTGAGTTCTTATATTTACTATATATAATATATATAATTTTTTTTTGATTTATTTTTCTTAGTTAATTGTTTTGTCTTGATTATTTTGAGCTGAATTTCGCTGACTTTTCGTTGTATACAAAAATCACTCTCACTCGGTTTTGAGACTTTAAATATTCACTGTAATAATTTATGAATAAGTTTTATTAAGTGTTTCAGTATTTACTACTGCATAAGGTTTCTTTACAAGGGAAACATATTTTCCTTCGCTCTCAGTTTAAGAAAAATATATCAGTAGAGTAAGAACTGAAACATCATGTGTTGCTGCTACTGCTGCTGCCTCAGAATATCTTAAAAAAATCAACATTGTCAAATATTGCTGATCTGTAGAGGCTTAAAAAATATTTAGAGTATCACTGTTGCTGTTCTAAATTTGAACAAAATCATTGTTCGAGATACAAACGCACGTAAAAAATATTAAAAATCGACCCAACACGGAAATTTGAGCTTCACCAAAAACTGCCAATAATTTCAGCTCATAAAACTCATAAGAAACTATTTCGCGCTTATATCATGCCCATTCCCCCCCGACATATCAATTTTTTTTTTTTAAGAAAACTTAAATTGCAGAGAATTGCATTCATTTAATATAAAGTACTTTACTAATATACAAACAAATTTAAAAATCGATTTTTATTCTATTGCTACCGATAGACAATGAAGATAGCAACGAAATTACAGCGGTTTCCCATGGGCAAATTGTTTACAAAGCAAAATAAAAATGAAAAACTATTTATGAAAAACTCAATTTAAATAAAAATTGCAACACACACACACACATGAACTAACACAAAATCATATGCAACTAAAACAAAAATACAGCAATGACTACAAGAACAACATGCCAAATATATCAATAACCCGCGCACAAAACTACTCATCACTGCAATTTACACTCAAAAGAGACTGAAGGACGATGCTAAGCTCAACGAATTGAATTTAATTTCCTGCTCGATATTTTTCATATTTTTGCTGCCATTCAACATACAACAACACTTACGAGTATACCCCATAACAGACTGTGCATTCTCAGTTCATCAACAGACAAATCACAAAAAGAAATGAAAAAGAAAAACTTTAAGGATACAAAGCGGCATCAGTGGCAGTAACGTCGACTTGAAACATTTATAATTCTTGTGTTTAGTGGTAAGTGAATTTTGCGCAAGCAAAAAAAGGATATCTTTTTAGTCAAAATGGAATCTTTAGAAATCATGTTTTATTAGCATGTCTCAACATGTTCAAAATTACAGAGGCTAGACGTGATTTGAGTGCAAAGCCACTTCAAATAGCTGCCAATGCAGTAGCATTATCAGCATTGGCAAATGTATAAAGGCTTTAATATTGAATTTGCTGATGCCCATGCTGACATTGTGAAGTCTGTAGCAAATCTGGCAAAAGGGATTTTTGTACTTATGAAAAAAGTGCAGCATGATTTAGAACTAATACTAAGGAAGGATGAGTAAAGGGGAAAAGTTATCTGTGCTAGAGTCAATTGACGTTAAGGCAGCACAGATTTGCAACGCTTGCAGTATTATAAGATTTTTGCCAGAGCGGCAAAGTGTTGCTCAATTGCAGCTATTCTTTTTAATAGCAAGAATCATGCTGTTTTTACAGTGCATTTTATTATTTGTAACACATTCCAAGATATTAAGTTAAAATTTTTTAAATAATTCGGAAATATGCCAAGACAAAAAAATCGATAACGAGAATTTGAAACAAGCGACATAGTTGATGGAAAGGTCAAAGAAATCAATCACGAACTTGGCGTTACAAAAAAAAATTGTTCTGATATATTTTTAAATAAGGACTGCATTTTTAAATAAAATTGAGGAATTTGTGCAGTAGTCCCCTGCCTAGCAAATTCACCATCTTTGCAATTGCAGTCAATGTTCCTATGCCTAGGCACCCAGATGAGCTGAATATTAAAATGCTGAGACATCGAATTTAGAGACCAGTGGCATTGCTGGGCTACTAGTGAGCTAAGGAAGACTGATTCTAGAGATCTGATAGCTGCCTGGCTATCTGAACAAATTTTTAAGTCCTTTTTGGATACAAAAATCATCCTCAGCCAGGATGCTACCTCTTTAATCGCCATAGCTTCTGCCTGAAAAACGCTACAATAGTTTGGTAGCTTCACAGCAATTCTTATCTTCAGTTCCTTAGAGTAAAAACCATAGCCCACTTGGATATTAAGCTTGGAGCCGTCCATGTAGAAACTAAAATATCCCCTTCTCAGCGGGAGTCCTCCCTTTCAGTCATCCCTAGATGGAATGTAAGTTACGTATTCCCTCTTGAATGAGATTACTGGAACAATATAGTCCATACATAAAATACCTAATAAATTAAAATGCATTTAAAATGTGTACACCAAAAAAATGTTAGTCCAAATTTTTTCGTGAACATCTTTCGTTATCACATATGAGGTTTGTTTGATGAAATTTTTTGTACATACAGCGTGACTTATTTTTAATAATTTTTTAAATTGCTTAAAGCCATTTCTTTAAGTTCTGTAAATAAAAGACTTGCGGTGTCCTTAAAAAGCTTCTCCTTGTAATACCATTGTCAATTTTCATTTTCCGTAGTACTATGCAAAACTGCTTCAGCAAGTCTTACCCAAAAACTATCTCTCAAAAAACAACTAAGGAAAGTTTAATTTTTTTAATATTATCTATACTATAACATTCATTCTTGCAGCTTCGCTTTATTTTACTTGTCAACAAAAAATATTAGCAATATATCACGCGGACAAAGTTGAGCTCAATATAACAATAATAAATTATTTAACCACACATGATTGCAATAGAATATTTTCTTAACTAAATAAATGCAAAACGTGTCAATTTTACTACACAATACTCACTCGCACTCTCTCTCTCTCTCTCTCTCTCTCTCTCTTTCTCTCCCTCTCTCTCATTATGTGTTGTAGTAAATTGTCTCGTAAAATCGCATTTTTACAACGACTTTGCGGCAATCATTGCCACGATTTGATTAACATATTACATTGTTGTTTTATTACAATAAAAAGAAAATATATTTTTCTCTTTTTTCCCGTAATGCTGTTTATGCGGCACGTGCTTGAAAATTTTACTTTATACGCTTAAAGGCTATAGCGCACAAAACGTAAGCGATGTATTTATGATATAAAAATTCACGCATAACACATTTGTGCAAATGCGTATGTATGTTTGATATGTGAGTACATCAATTTTTTTATGGTTTTTGCGGCATTGAAAGAAATTTTTACTTTGCGATTCCCCACATGTTGGATTTTACTTGCATACAGCATATATGTAGTATCAGCAGATTGACGGATGCTGCAAAATTGTATTCATTTTACGATTGTTATAAAATGCGAAATCATTCGTGGTTGCAGTGGTTAAATTAAGCGTAGCAATGGGGGGCGGGAGACATGGAAGTTGGCTTTGCCCTGAATTCTTTATGCAAAACTGTTAGCATTAAATTTTTTCCTCATAGCCACAACCGCAGCGCATTTGTATAGATGTGCTGCATAAGCTGCCAAAGTGCTGAGCGACTGATTTGCATGGATTTTCAATTGGAATTTTTACGCGTTTTAATGTGGGTTGCTTTTCTATTGGTCATGGAAATTTTTTTTAAAACAACATTGTGTGAATGATGGCTGTATGAGTGTAAGTTAGGTGGAAAATTTACTTTTAGTTTGTTAGCAGCAACTTTTCGCTGAAATAATTTTGTGCATGATCCGCTTTTGTGCTTTTAAAAAAAAAATATTTCTTTTTGCATGTAATGAGCTTTAGAGTAAAATTTAAAATGAGATTTTATAATTAATATGCAGTCTAGTAGAAGAATTTCCACTTTCAACTTTACTAGATTTCTCTGCATGTGCACGAAAAATGTTTGATCCATTCAGATTTTTTGTCAGAATTTTGAATTGTTGTTAAAAATACATTTTTAAGTATATGCAAAGTGTGCTGACGTCAGAATTTGGTTTATCAAAACTTTTTTATGCATAAACTCTGTAACATCAAAAAAAGTTGTCATGAATGAATTAAGTCTTCGTAGGGTTTCTTTACACTTGGGTTAATGTTATCTGCAGCACCTATTTAGGTGTTTGAATAGAAAATTTTCTTTAAAATTTTTCGTGAGCAGTTTACTCATTGCTTAAAATTATTATTTGAGCGCAAAAGAGTCTACGAAACAAATTGAGAATTACTTATTTCTTACGTACGTATTGTATCACTGCTGAAGATGCTTTTTTTGATGCATGTAAAGTATGTGCACGAAAAAATGCGGCCAGCTACAGCATAATTTTGCTTTAATACTCAGGATATAATTGAACTTAATTTTTAAATACACACGCTGTCAAAATGCTTGGGACTCTTCCCTAAGTACATGAATTGTGTACACGAAACGATTTGACCTAAACAATCTTTTAAATGTACAAACGCTATAGCTGTTGCTGATCTTTTGTTCATTCGCTTTTAACTTTTTGTGCACATGTATCAATGTTACTTGAAATACTTATTTAGATGCCATAGAAAAGTATGCTTGAAGAAATGTTGCCATCTAAAATTTTTCATGCACACATTTTACCATCGCTTAGAAGTCATATTTGAGCGCATGAAAATGAGTGTCGACCAAAATTTCTATTTTATCACTGCTGAGGATCAAATTTTTTCATGCACATGAAAAAGATTCTTCATCACTGATACAATACGTGCATTAGACATTTTAATTAACTATATTTTTTTGTACCGACACTTCTAGGCACTTTAATGAGGCAGAAATGTTTTATGCATATTTTATTGATGCACCTAAATTATGAATGAATTAAAAGACTGTGCACGAAATAAATTTGATCAGCTATCACATTTTTTTTTAATACTACTCGAGACTTAGTTTGACTTTATTTTAAATAAACACACTGTTTTTTTGCTTGGGACTCTAATGTAAGCATATGAACTGTGTACACAAAAAAATTTGGTCTACTAAAAACGGTTTTGTGCTCAAACTTAATTCTTGGCTTTGATCCTTTGCTAAGTCATCTTAAATTGTTGGTGTGCATGAATCAATATTACTTGGAACGCTTATTTAGGTGCATCAAAAAAATATGGATAAAAAAGTTCTGCCTTATTAAAGTGCGTGGTAGTGTCGGTACAAATAAATTTAGTCGACCAAAATGTCTTATGCACGTATTGTGTCAGTGATGAAGAATCTTTTTTAGCGAACACGAGAAACATGTGCATGAAAAAATTTGATCGGCTTAGGCTTTTCAAGCACAAGTTATTGTATTGATATAAAATTGTGACTATGCAATTTTTCTATCATGCAACTTCATTATTATGATTAGAAGAATGCCATTTTTAATGCAGAATTCCTTAAATTTTAAGCTCAAAGTTTAAACCTCAACAAAAGTTTTTCACAGACCTTTTTTTCATTCGAAAACCCATGCAACTATTTGGCGCTTTTGTATTAAATATTTCCTTCGCGTTTGATCTTTCAATTATTTTGACAGTTAGTTGTGATATTTCACACAAAGCTTATGACAATGCGATTAGAGAAAACATTCAACTCAAATTCAACTAAGCGCATTTCTTATCACTGTCTCGATCTTGATTTTTTAGTCTGTCCCTCATGACTGTCAAACTGTCTGCTTAACGCGTTTGCTAACAGGCTGGCTGGTTGCTTGGATTTTTTTTATGGGAAGATACTTGACTACAATTGAAATTTATGCTGCATAATTTCATATTTAAAATTTTTTGACTGAAGCAAAGCAGCAGCATTTAAAGTTCAAATTTTGTTTTTTGTATTTTTCCTTATCAAGTTAAATAGCGCATACAAAAACATGGCGGGCATAATTTGTTTAGCAAAACTACAACAAAAAATTTTGAATTCTATGGGCACCAAATAATAAAAAAATTAATTTATGAAACACTTTCATGTGTCTTGCATTATTTGCTGTTGCTGAAATTTGTTCATGCTTTCTTTGCTTTAAAAGCGGTCATTGTCAAGGTTCACGTATTCAAGCATCAAGTTGACACTTTGTAATTTATGAATATGTATTAAATGGATTCTGATATCTGTTGCTGTCTGCGTCTCTTAATGTCTAAGCACCAAGTTAATTGTAAACACAAATCACAGAAAATTTCAATTTCATTAAAGAGAAGAAAAAAATTCCTTTCATTTGACATATGAGATTAAATAATAAATATGTTAAATATTTAATTTGATATAAAACGCGTTCCTAATACCACCGCGCTTTAAATTATGCACAAGTATTCAAATTAAAAACTTGTTTCAACTGTCAGCAGCACCGGCTTTTGTCTGATAGCTGATAAAAATCTAAGACATTTTAATTTTTATTAATGCAGCCAGAGTGGTTAACTCAGCATGATAGAGAGCAGCAGCGGAAAATTTGAGTTAAAGTTTTTTTTTTATTTTCTTTAAGAAATTTGACCACTATTTCTTTTATATACATTTTCAATATCAATTTCTCAGTTCAAGTTATGATATGAATCGATTCGGATTATTTTCTAAAAGTTTGACACTTAAAAAGTTAAAACTTTTTTTTTGAGCAGTGAATAAAATCTATTACAGAAGTATACTATACTTAGCAGTAGCTAGCTCTTTTTTTATATCAATAAATATAAACACCACTCACAGCTATAAGAAATACTTTTCTATATTGAGAACAATCAAAAAAAAAACAACAACAGCAATCAAACAACAAATGTAGAGCATTTTGTACAAGAATTTGCAATTAAATTTTCCAAGGCAACAGCACCACATAAGCACCACTATCAAAACAACAATAACAGTAAAAGCAGCAACAAAAATTGCAAACACCATAACCACAAGAACAAAACAAAACACCAACTTAATGCAAACGCACACACACACGCACACTCTCTAAGCTGCATACAAATAAAAAACACCTGTGGTATCCTGATTCCTTGAAAGACAAAACAAAAACAAAAAAAAAATATTCTCTTAATGACCACTGTCTGGACAATTTGTACGATGATATCAAATGCTGAAGCCATGGCAATACGAAGGGCAAACAGTGAGCTAACATTAAGTAAAACTTTAGGGAATACAACACTTTGATAACAGGTAAGTGCTGTTTCTATTGTATTAAGTCCTTTTGAGACTGTTTGTTGTTATGCTGTGTAGAAAAAAATTTTGGTAGAAGTATCATAGCTATCGGCTGCGTTGGTCTTCGATATTAAGCGTTAGATTTCACATATCATTGAAAATTTAAATGCACATGGCTTAAGGGTAGTCAAACAGAGCCCTATATGCGTCGTATATAATGTACATTGGTAACAGCTTATGAAATAAAAATAAATTTTCATTGAAAATTCAACACGTTAAATTTTTTACATTAAATCATTATTTTGGCGCAATGAAAACTATCAGTATCAGAGCGTGAAGCTTTATTCAAAAACAAAAACACAAACCATCTAACTTAACAGAGCATTAACAGAACTTTAACAGAGCAATGTTCACATGACACAGCCAGAGATTTGAATAAAAACAAATTGGAATTGTTCGTCATTCTCAGATTAATTATATTGCAAGAGTCGGCTTAGTTGGACTCAACAGAACAATAATCCACGTTTCCAACGATAGAAAATGTTGATGCAGGTTTTGTGCAATTTTTCATTTAATCAAAACAGAGGTTTCTTAAATAACGAAAAATTTGTTTTCAAAACTTATTTTACATATTTTTTGTTAATTTTATTTATAAGTTTGAACTAAATATAAAATATCGATATTAAATACACATTAGCATGGAAATCTTATTTAACAGAAAATTTAGTAAGGAAAAAATGGCTAAAAGTAATACTTAACAACAGCAGCTAGAAACACACTTAGCTTAAAGCGTTTATTGGCAGTGAAGTAGAAGAAAAAAGTCTATGTTTCATTAAACTTTCAATGATAAGTAAAATTGTGTTTTCGTGCAATGTAAGATTTATTTTCAAAATTTTTACCCTTTTTATTACATGTAAAAAATTTCAAGTTTTCCGTTCTCATTTTATGTGAAATCAGGCATTTGAAAACACTTGATATGACGTCCATTAAATGAAAATAACGCGCAAACATAAAAACGCAAAAAAAAAGCTTGTGCTTCAAAATAGACAGCACATTTAACACTACGACGACGGCACACAAGTGTTGATATTCGCACAGTTTTAGTAAAAACTTGTGAATGCGCTGAGGTAGAAAACACTACAAGCTTTTACAAGCTATTTCTGTGAATCTTAAGTTTTTGCTTCAAGAAGTCTTACTTCAAAAAAGTTTAAAGCAAGAGCTTCACAAACAAAAATAAAACAAAAGTGCAAGAAGATTTCCTGTAAAATAGAAACAAGCGAACACTTTTCAATTTTGTTTTCAAGAAGAGGTTTTTCTGAGTAGTTTTATATTAAAAAAATTAACACCAACTTAATGCTTTTGACAAATAAGAAAGCTATCAATTTTTATGAAAATTTAATTAGCAGTAACACACATATATATATTTCTTAAAGCTCAAAGCTTCAAAAATCAAGTGTCCATTTCAAAAATCCAAAACAAATTCCAAAACTCACAGAAAAATTAAATAAATAATTGCCAGCAATGTTAAATTTCACAAGAATGATTGTAAACAATTCATAAACAAATCAAATAAATTGTTTTTAATAACAATTTAATTAAAAAAATATTTTGCTGTAGCTACTTAATTAACCATGTTATTCACATGCACAGCAAAAAAAAACAACAGCAACAACAACACTTTTAACGCCTACATTGATGATAATTAAACGCACAACAAATGACACAATACTAAATGAGCGCATTTTGTTGTATGAACATTTTAACATTTAATATAAATTATTTTTTTTTTTTTGCTTTTGTTATCATTATGAAAGTGGCATTTGTAATTAAGTAAAATAATAAATTAATGTCATTTAAAGTATCAGACAATTAACAAAAAAAAATAATAAAATAAATTATTTTTTGTTATTAAATAAAATAAATTTCATTATCACAATTTTTGACTCGTGTTTTAAATTTTATTACAAAATTGCTATCAGGTAGCGAATGCGCTATCAATTATTTACATATCATTAGGCAAATGTAGACACTTGTGTGTGTGGCAGCATTTTTAGCACAAAAGTGATTATTTTTATTTTATAAACGCGCTCTGAAAAGAGTGAAAAGTAATAATGTTTATGGATTTTCATTATATTCAGATTGTTTTGAGCACATTTTCAATATAAAAGAGGGTTCGGAATAAGTGTGAGAGATATAGTTTTTCAATAAAGCACATTATTCACTTTAAATGTGATAGTAATTCGGTTTCATGCATAGAACACATATTCTGTTTAAGTATGGAAAAAAAAATCAGCCAAATTGCTATGTTGGCCTGAAAATCTCAGATATTTACAATAAGTTTCAGCGCTGATAAAACATTTTTATTTCTTGTAAATTTAGTGGAATTTTAAGAGCTGCCAACCTTAATTTATTTACATCGGTGGACCAAGGCGAAGTAAATGGAATCTCCTAATGGCGACAAAACACTCGATATTACTCTATGGCAGCGAGACATGGGCAGAAACGCTGGTGGCGAAATGTCGGCAAAAAACGCTTCTGTCAGTGGAACGAACTGCTGCGCTCAGAGTTGCATGTGCGTAACGCACAGTCTCTGAAGCGGCTGCGCTAATAATAAGCGGGATTATCCCCGTTGACCTGCTAGCCATCGAACGGAATATGTTCTGGGAGGCAAACCTTCTCTGAATGGCAGTACAGATATAGCTTGGAAGTCAGCGGCAGGTGGACAAAGAGACTGATCCCTGGCCTAAGAAGATAGTTCGAGAGAGACTTTTGCGATGTTCTTTTTTATCAAGAATTGGATATTTCCTGAAATATCAACACTGTATGAGCAAAACAGAGCACCCCCTTTCAGTATATATGGAGATGCTGATAAAGATGACGCAGGGCACACGATGGAACTACAAATGCGCATCCTTACGGGAATCAAAAGGAAAAACTTCGCTGACAACGTGATACAAAGGATGCTGCAGAGCGAAAAAAATTGGTATGCATTCGCAGGATTTACTAAGGGCATCCTCATAAAAAAGAAGTGGGACCTGGACGTAGGTATATGATTTGAGGACAAGTCATGGAATCTAGCCAGAAGCAATGCTATCGCAATTTCAGGGTAGATGGAGGCCTGAAAAGAGGGTGTGGGTTTTAGTGAATTGACACACTCTGCTGATCATGCAGATAGCTTGCGCTCAGTGTGTTGCAGGGTTAATGCAATGCAGTTCCCACAACCTCAACCACGAAAAAAAAAATAAATAAAAAACTTAAGATATTAAGTGATATCTTAGAAATTGATGAAAGTAATCTTTTTCTTCTATAACTTTCGATAAATATTATAAAAAAGAATATTTCACTCAATTAAGTACTCGAATGTTCGCGGAAAGCTCATACTATTATACAGTTTCCCAATTAAATGAAGGGTAAGATTAAATGCAATAAGGTCCAGCAAAATATAGATGGAAAAAAGACTACACAATACACATAAAAGTTTATTAGAACTTCAATGGCTAGTTAGGAATACGAGCCACATTAATTCAAATGGATTTACTTTGCAGTTTTCTTCATTTTGGTCGCATTTTTCAAGACTGTTTTTCAATTCAAATTTTAAAGTAGAACTGAAATTTTCAAGGGTATCACATTTAAAGCAATAAAATTGAGTTTTGCAAAGGTTAGACATCAATAAAAGATAGCAGTTACATAGAAATTAAATATATCGACAAACAAAGCCGCTATTTGATTTGAAGCAAAGCAAAGTTTTCCAAATAAAAATAATGCAAATACAAATTAAATATTATTTTTAAATTCTAAGAAAATATGCGCTAACTATTTATTTATGAATTTTTCTTGCGAATCTAATTTACTTGTCGTTTCTTTGAATCCGTTCGCTATCAATAACTGGCATTTATTTATGTTTCATTGGAACTAATCTATTCTTTTTAATTAAAAAAGAAAGAAAGAAGTAACGACAGTTTAACTGAGCATATGAGTAACATTGAATGACATCACTGACATAAAATAAGATTTTTACATTATTCAAATGTCAAATATGACTCTAAATTGATTTTTATGTAGTAATAGGTGTACAAAAGGAGTATTTTCAAATTTCATCAACATTGGTTCAGTCGTTTTGGAGTTATGAACTAATTTGTATATTTATAAAAAATAAAATTAAAATATTATTTGCTTCTACGCCATTTTATGCAAAGCAACATTTTTTTTATGTACCAAAAAACTTATTTTTTAATTTTAACTAATTCTTATATATCTATATTTTATGCAAACTCAAATATATGCATCCATTTCTAACAAAAAAAGCGTAAACTAAAAGCATTCATACGCACGTTTAGTGCGTATGAGTAACATTTAATTAACTTATTTAAACAAAATTTTTATACTTTTAAATATTTAGCATTAAGCGAAAGTGGATTTTATTTAAAGATTCATAGAACTCATCTATTAATGTCATTAAAATTGGTTGTGTCTAAGCCGTAGTTCAACTGCAATAAGTTTGAAGACTAATAAACCTTAATTTCAATATTTTTCATTTGCTAAGCAGCTTAATTCGCATGTTTTTTTTTGCAAGGCTACCTTTAAGCTATTTATAAATCCTTTTACAACCAAACGCATGCAATTTAAATTCGCAAACATCATTTACTACAAATTGGAGTCAATGAAATCTTCGTAAAGACAGAAAAAAAAAATTTTACTTAACTCAAGAGTAAAAAACTGCACAATTTAATTAAGAAATCAAATAAAAAAGCGTGAACTCCCACTACAGATGCAACAAACAGTAAAAGATGCTGGCTGAGTGCTTTAATTACAAAAGTACGGAAAATTTTCCAAAGGTTTTTTTTTTTTTTTTTTTGCAAAATATATAGTAGTGGTGGTGGGAAAAAAACCCAATGTTGCATTATCGCAATAAACATGCAATGAACTCTGTTGAGAACACGCATTAGCGCTCACTAATTGGCTACGGAAAATTTTCTCTTTACAAAATTTTAAGCAAAAAAAAAGTGTTTAACTGTCATTACCAGACTACAAATAATTGTCATTGCCAAATTTGCGTTAGCTCGTAATGAATTTTTGGCCTTTTTATTTTTTTCTTATCTTTTTTACTCTCAAAACGTTTAATTGAGTTAATATAGAAAAAGTATTTTTGGACAGCGGCGAACACAAATAAACTGAAATTGTTGTTACACTTTTTCGGTGTAGCTAATGCTCTGTGGCATATTGTGTATTGACACACCCTGTTTATGGTAATAGCAAAAATTTAATCAGTGTGATGAGCACGCTGGTCCTGTTGGGAAATGTTTTTTATAGCAAATAAACAATAAATCCACTTGGTATAAATACAAACTCTTTTAAATTTATCATTTTCTGAAATAACATTTTATTTTTCGCATTTAATTTAATTTTTTTTTTTTGATTGAATTTTATTTAATGCTGCGTCACAGTATTGGCATAACTAATATAGTTTTTACTTTCATAATTCAATTAAAAAAATTATGCGCTGCATTAAAAGAAAAAATGCTCTCTCTCTTTCTCTGCTTAAATTTTTAATTAAAATTTAAACTGTTGGCGCTGTTGAATGCATTTTCATTTTTTTTTTTTTAATCAGCTCTCAACTTGGAAAATTCAATTAACTTTCATGCACACTTTTGTACTGACAACAACAGGAGTCCTTGTAGTTTTACTCATTGTTTCAATTCAATTATATTTTTATCAGTCTTTAAGACTTTACAACAAATTAAATTGTAAATCACTTTGTAATTAAATATTATAAGCGCGATGGTTGAAATCATAAGACCTATAACGAAACGCTCGTTTTTGCTGGAAAAACGCAAAGATTTGTAGATAATTTTTTTAAAAATTTTTTAGATTTTTATTCATTTTATTTTTTGGGCGATACTTCCTAAAAAAATATTTCGAAAATTATTTAGAAAAAGTTGTCCGAAAACTCTTCAGTCAAAAGCCATGTTGCATTTTGCAGAATTTTCTCAGTTTCTTAACAAAAAAAACTTTGGGCTGATTTTAGATATATTCAGTAGATGCAAAGCGATCCACAATTTTAAAGTAATGTTGAATTTTTTTTTTGCGAATATTTTTATATTTTTATATTTTAGTTTTTCTAAAATTTTCGCTCAGAAAAATGTTTTCTTATAGAACAAAAAAGGACAAAAATCACCAAAAAAATCTTTTATAAATATTTTCGCAATTTTTGCGAAAATCAATATTTTCTAGTTTCAACTCTCAAACAAATGTTTCGACGACGACGAAGCGAGACATTAAAATCGCTTCAATGCAATAATTCCCTGCAATAATGGCCCTCTTACAATATATTGAGAACCTCCTGTCTGTCTGGAAGCCGGTCTGACATCGCAAGAATCACAGCGACCTGCACGCTGAAAGATTAGGTATTCCATTCAATTCTTCCTGCCGCAGCTGCTTGAACGCAATCGAGATTGAATCACTCGAGCAATTTCTTTGCAGCTGTCCTGCTTTAGCAAAAATCAGGCTAAGATGTCTTGGAAAACCTTTCTTCAATAACCTCAGCGAATTTGCTGAAGTAGAAATCGTATCTCTGCTCTACTACCTTAATAAAGCTCACTGGATATAGCTGTATTAACATCCAAAAATTTGCTGGGTCACGTAATGTGGTATTCAAACGGCACAATCAGTGCTACTTATGGCTTCAAGCTTGTTTGCTAAGCCACCGCTCTAACCTAACCTAACCTAGGTATTCCTAAAACCGGTGAGTCTACCGAGTCCGAAGTGAGATTAAAGTATTCAAATATGTACCTTTAGCATCGCGTGATGTTGAACGTACGTTTGTTGCATATAAAAGTGCCCTGGAAGATTTCGGACGATCACTTCTGTGTGAAAATTTGAGAAAACATGTCCCCATGCATCGTAACCGTGCGTTCCATGATTAACAAAAGAAATGAAAAAAAAATGTTTTTTCATAAATATTGTCGTCAATATTTTTCGCACTTTTCGTCCATTTTTAAATGAAAATTTCGTAGCTTTTCATAAATATTTGATGTTGGCCTGCTTATTATCATTGGCTAAATAGTGCTAAGCCAATTTGAAACCCTTGCTACTGCATTTTAAGCCATAAACTGCAATCAAATAAAACTTCACACTCTATGCAACTTTCAACCACTTTTATAATAATTTTTATTACAATGAAAGTCTAGAAAGATTTTTTTTTAAATCATTACTAAAATTGCTCCAAATGCAGTTGCATGCAACTAAAAATATAACTCGCTTGTGTAGAAAACTTTACGTATATAGACATTGCTTTCCATAGAAAATTAATAAATATTCAATGGAACTTTGCCCACACTCAAACATTTTTCATGTTTTAATGTTTGGGATTGGCAGGTAACAGTTGCTATTATTTTTACTGTTGCATGTACATTAGACTGTACGTTTTATGCCAAGTTACTTTTATTGAGCAGTCGGCACATTAGCACTTTTTTTTGGACTTCATTTTATAACTAGAAACTATTTATTACACTACTCCGATTGCATTATTTATTCCTTAGTAGCTAATAAATCAAATATTAGAAACGAGCATAGCCTATTGCTGTAACTTCACAAGTTTTTAAGTAAAAAATTAATTTAAAATACTTTAAAAGCGCGCTGCGAAGCAGCATTGAGCTAAAAAAAAAAAATTTAATCAAAATATTTTTTTCTACAAAAAACATTTAATTAGCGCGGGAGATTTGTATAGAAATTTGATAAATATAGGACAGTCTAATAGACCACAATATTTTGACAGTCATATGAAAACACAAGCACAGTTTGGGATTTCTTATTTCAAAATGCAATGCATTCTGCATTGAGGCATCACATTGTTGATGTTGAAAATTTTTAATGCACTCAAGAGCACAATTGCTGCATAACAGCAGCTGCAGTTTATATCAAGCGGAAATTGTTTTTGGAAAGTATGCTGCAATTTATGAAAAATTCAATGAAATATAAAATCAAAGGTAGTAATTCTTCGAATAACCAGCATTCGGTTTTTAATAATAGAACAAAAGTTGCATTAAGTTCTTAAAAAAATTATAAAAAAAATATTCATTTAATATTATGCATTTCCTATTGTGAGCAAAAAATCGTTTTCAAATTACTTCTAATTATGATTCAAAGTTTAATATTATTTCAACTGAATTTTAAGTGAAAACATGCGTAACACTAAGTACACTTAAGTGCACCAATTTCAAAAAAACAAAAAAAAATTTTCAGTAATAGGCTTTTAAATTGGCAAATACTTTGCATGTAAACAGTGCGAGAAAAACACTCATGTGCTTCAGCAATGAAGTGCCATTAAAACCTTAAATTTCTTTCAAGTGCTTTTCACAGCACATTTTTCTTAACAATTTTATCTCTAATGGTAGTGAAACAAAAAACACAAAAAGAAGCCTTTGCACGTGGCACATGGAATCGGTGTCATTAAGTGCTAATGCTATTATGATTTTGAAATGAAACAGACATTGAACCCCAAGAAAATGAATTGCAACTTTTTTTTTTTTGAGGAAAAAAAACTTTATCGGCTTGAATGTTTGCATATCATACAGGAATTATCAAAGAGATTTTGTGAAGCCTACCATTGCTCTTTTGCAAGTTATTTCACTGTACGGTAATTATAACATTCTGGCCTTTTTTGAGCTGAGCTATGTTAAATGCAATGCAACAAGTCTAAGAATAATCAAATAAATAAATATTACTCATACGCGCTGTTTATCAAAAAGATGGAAAAACTTCGTCATTTCTTATAAATTTGTATGAGGCTGAAAAGGTTCATAAAATTTGAATGGGTGAGTAATCAAACTAGCGCAAATTTGACATAAAACGCATAAATGTCATCATAACGTTGGCGTTGGCACTACATTTCCTTCAATTCACCTTAGATTTCGTTCATACTCGCCAATAAAGAAGTTCACACACCGGAAATTTTAAAATTATTTGTTTCATATATTCTTTAAATACATAAAGTTTCATAGAAAGTCTAAGCGAAAAATAACACAAAAGGAAATTTGAGACATGATATAGCAATTAAAAATGTTTTTTCTATGAAAAAAATTAATGTTTGAGTTGAGACAGACCTTATCCTACTTTCGATTAAAGTTAATATATAAATGAGATTCAAAGTCTGTAAATTGTACGCCTGTTCTTCCACTCACTTCCCTAGACCAAGCAAACATAAGTTTTGATGTAAAGCAGCAAAAGTTTTTTGAGGATTTAATATTAGAAAATTGGTTTTAGCTACTGATTATTTATTGTTTTAAACATTACTAGTGATAACCCCCGCAAATCGGGTGTATGTTCTGAACACACTAACCAGATCTGAATTTTAGAATTGGCTTTTGGCGAACCCTTACTGGCTTTCCCGGTCGCGGTGAAATGGAAATAAGAAATTTAATTTTGCTTTTTTTAATTTGGAAATAATGCATATGTGATTTTAAAAAAGTAAGGACTTTTTTATTTTTGTAGTAAATATGAATTTTTTTTGCAAAAAACAAATCCTTAAAAATGTTTCATCAAATTTTTTTCTGCTATGCGCTTTGTGGACAGATATCTAGTCACGTTAGTTTAACTCAATTTCGAAAAAAAGATGACGTGCTCAACGATTCAAAGCCCGTTATATATCACGACAGAGGCTGACTAATTTGTCCCTTTATTTTTCTCGGTTCTAAATGATTTGAATATGCGTTTAACAAAAATAAATAATTTTTTCCTTGAGCCAGGTTGCTTCCGAATTAAGATAAACATTTCACATAGCTTCCTCATTCAAATTTAGTTTAAGCTTTAAAGTAATATCGCGCATTCAAAAAGCGACAGTTTTATACAATCACCCATGTATGCTCGATTTCAATGATTTAAGGGGCGTTCAAGTATTACGTAACGCAATTTTTGACCCTCCTCTCACGTAACGTTTTTCTGTACCCCCCCCCCCCCCCCCTAGACGTTACATATCACCCAAGTGTCCATTTTTACCTAACAGCGAGTGTTTTTCTCTTCGTTATGGCAAGGCTTTGGTAGTTAATTGCTTGAAAAAATTGATAGAAATTTGAAATCTTTCCACGCTTATATACCTCAGCTTTTGGTGAGCCGATCTCGAAGCTTATCATTTTATGGTATTACCTCGTAAAAGACCACCAAATTGCGTTACGTAATACTTGAACGCCATCTTAGTTTAAATAATAAAAAAGCCGAAACATCTTTTAAAAAAAATGCATCACATCTTCCAAAAATATTAATCCAAAATAATAGTTTCCATACAACAATATCATATGTAACACGATGTTGTTGTCAAAGCTCCACTTAGATTACGCACACACACACTTATTCATTGCTATTGCTTTTCATATTTTAGTAACAACAACGCTTAATTGGAAAACAATAACAATTAGAGAGGGAGAGAGAGAGTAGTAGGTATGTACATTTTTTTCTCCTCGCTATGGCAAGGCTTTTGCAGTTAATCAGTGCAATGCTTGAAAGAATTGATAAAAAAAGGGAATCTTTCCACGCTTATACCTCAGGTTCTGGTAAACGGATTTTGGATAAAATAATTTTCCGCAACTCTGCTAAATGAGCACTTCAATTTGATATAGCATTTGTTGCTGCAGCTGTTGTAGATCGCGTCAACTAAGCCTTACCTTCGAGGAATAAATATATAGATTACATTGAACTAATAGTCATTCAGCAAAGACCAATGTGATCGTAAAATATCTACTTAGTTGACCAATGCTTTTTATTCAACGAACATGACAAAGATAACAAATGGAACAATTCAAGCCACATATTTACACATTCTTAGCCTCATCGAACAGTTTTTGGTTGTACTTGGATTTGATATAAGAATACTTTCTTTTCAGACAAGAAGTTTTGTGCAGCGGCTTACTTTGCTCTAAAAGTTCATAGAATATTTATTTAATGAACTATTTTGTTTGTTATAAATATTCTTATTTCATTATTATTAATTCGCATAAAATGAATTAATGTATTTGCGTACTCTTTCAAAATATCATTTGGTCACTGCATGATGATATTTAAATAAAGATTTTTGTATCTGTTTCTATGCAAGTGAAACTATCAATAATAGAACACATATTTGTTTGTCTGGCTCTGTGTTAATTTATAACTGTGAAGTTACTAATTGAATTTATAAAAATTAACGACATAAACTTGATCAGGTTCTTAGTTAATTCATATTAGTGTCACAAATGAACTCAAGCAGAAGAAATCATTTCTAATAAAATATGTCGTATGAGTGATATTGATTTTCCATTTCAACAGTTTTTTATGTTCGATATGCTGTGTGAAATAAGCCATGAACGACGAAGTGTGTGATTGAAATTTTGTATTCGAAATTTGACACAGTTCCCTTTACACAAAAGCTAAGACTTCTATAGTTTTGATAATAATACTAAGAGATATATCCAATATCGCTATAAATCCTATATAACGAATGCCCCAAGATGGCTTTTTCACAACTCGCTTGACATTACATTGCATGTAATGATGAAACCAAATTATCTTTTTTTTCAGATTTTAAAAGAAAACTGAAAGACATTAATTAAATTTGACTTTAAGAAACATGGAATTAAGAATATTATCGAAGAAGACTTGACAAAATAAAATATGAACATAATGATGATTATGACCCAAAATAAAAATATCGTTTTAAACTGCCCTATAAAGCTTCTATTTACTTCCGTAATTATTTTGTCTCAAAACATTTTTAAAAAGTTAAGAATATATTGCAAAACTATTTTTTTGCCAACATATAAATAATTTTTTTTTAAATTAAGCCAAACAATTTATTTATGAACAAAGTGTGTTAAACGCTTTAAACCAAAGCATCATTATCGCCAACACTATTGACATCAACAGTTTATTAAGTGCCTTTGTAACTGACAGCTGATGGTCGCTTATACAATGAAGGTGGACACCAATTTCACCAAATGTTGCATTTGACAACTTTGGCATTGGTGTGATTTAGTAAACTCAAACGAAAAAACAAATGTTATTGGCAATATGATTACGATGCCAATATTTCTGTATGACAGAAATATTGAATTACAAATTACTCATACGCACTGCATATCATTTCAAGGCTAGTCATCATTAGTAGATATATTTCTTAAAGAGTTTTTTTTTTAAGAAACTGAGAATTTACTTGTGGCAGCATAGTGTATAGGTTTTTTCTGAAGTTTAACGAGGTTCAAGGTTATTAAGCTTATTGAAATAAATTTACAAAATTTGTGTTTCAAGTTTAGTACAAAATAAAAGGCTCTATCGAAAACTTTATTTGCATTAAGCATATGCACAATAAAACTCTTAATTTATTGTGAACTTTGAGCAAATATGTGCTTATAAATAACAAATTAGCAAAAAGATTATCATTAATTCTTTTATTTAATGTTGAAATTCACATGAAAACCACTCACTTTGAATGTAAGAAAAACAATAAGCTTCGTTAGTAAATTTCTTCAGTGTTTTTTTTTTTTCAATTTAATAGTTCCCTTATTAGAATTATTTACATTTAATAACCTATTACATGCATTTCAATTTCATGGTTGACTTATTAGCTGCTGCTTATTAGCTATAAAATTTACAAAAACAAAGATAAAAATCCAATTACCAATCAAAATAATCGTAAATATTAATCACTGATTAGCTATTTAAGGAATTTTTTATTTTATTTGAGGAATTGTTTTTTTTTAATTCGTTATTGTTGTCGTTGTTGTAATGGAATTAATAAAATTAAATTAAATTAATGGTGAATACAACATAATAATAATAAAAACAACTTAATTGTCAGCAACAGCAGCAGCACCCCAAACGGCTGTAGAGGTAGTCGCAACAACAATAACAAATAAGAACATAAGCACAACAATAACAACGCGCCTCGAACATGCAATAAAAAAAAACGCATAAGAAACGACGCACCAAGTCAATTTAAACCCATCCCTGTTATACACAAAAGCCAAGCGAGTTGAACAGTTTTTGTTTTTCTTTAAACTTCGGTGCCAACTCATTTGATGACACGTTATTTCAAAGTGGTGTACAGTGGGATAAATCAATATAAAAGAAGAAGTCAAACATCATTTGTTGCATTAAGTGTTACGCATACGTCTTGTTTGTCAAATTATAGAACATTGCTAGCTTACTAAATATGTAAATTATTTGCATAAAGTTTATAGCGTATTGAGCACAGTTTGTTCCACTGTTAAGCAGTGTGAAAAAAGGAAAATAGGTACATACAACAAGAAAACTGTTTTAATGTTATTTTACTACATTTATATTTTAAGAGACATTTCTTCAATGAATTCTATATACAGTTTTTGTTTTGCTCTTCTTTGAAGGCAACTTCTACTTCTTCACTTTTTCTTTTGCTTTACAAATGTATGAATGACATGATAATAATTGCTAGAAATTGTTGTTGTAGCAAAAAGAATCAACAGCAGTTCATTGACTGACGCATCACGGTAACACAAATGTGCTCTAATACATACATTTTAGGGTGCTCCCGAAAAATAAAAGATACATAGTCAAACATTTTATACATTTTAACTACTTAAGTACATATGTGCGATAAAAACTTTTAGCTTCCTTGTAAAAGCGAAAAATGATGCGCATAGTGCTCAAATAATGCGCTTTTCTTATATGAATAACAGCTTTATGAAATGCCAAAAGTTATGTGACAATATAGGCACATTAGTTTTGGATGTCAACATTAAATTATACCAGTGTACCGCTTTCTTAAATGTTGAATATATCATTTTCGCTGTTCTTTCTTGTGTCCTTCATCTTCTTGGGAAGCACAGTTAAATTAGCTCTATAAGCAAATGATATTTTCTTATTCTAGCTACAGTGGATACTAAAATTTCTATGATATATATCCACAACACTTCAGATCAGAACTCAAAGTGTTTATGATCCTTGAACTCGCAATTTTTTGAAGGCTTTTAGCATCGCCTTTCTCCTGCGCTAGATGGTGAACATTTTGAAAAGTGAATACATATTGTTTTATTTTTATAAATGAAAGCTTAAGCCACACCAATACGTATCTATACACAATATATACATATGTATACAGCTTAAGTGAATGAAAAACCACATTAACCCCTTGTTACTTTTAGTACACAAAATTTAATTGATACCATATTGAATTAAATTTTACTTTCAACGCTGTTACTGCTAACGCATAATTGTCATGATGCAACAATGGTTGATATTGCTATTCTCATTGTTGTTGTGTTAGTTGCTATTACTACGACAGTTGTCTTCAGCGTCATTGCCGCCAAGGATTTCTTGGGAACTCAACGAACAAAAGAAAATGACAGCACAAAGTTAAGTAAACCATATGGTTCTTAGTATATAAAAAGTAAGGTAAAGATGAACAATAACAACAAAAACGTATTGATTAAATGATTTCATTGTTACGTATAGTATATTGACATTTTATGATCTGAAGCTCAAAAACATTTGTAAAGTTTTGATTTTTGAAAGCTATTTTCTTACTCTGTTAATGTTTACACTTCTCTTTAAATCTCAGGAAATGTCTTATTGTGATACAGATTTGTGTTATATGATAACACAATTTAGAATAACTTTTTTAATTTGCAAAAAATATTTATTAAACGACCTGTTGACCAATTAAAAATTTTAAAAATTAAAAAAAAACAAAACGTGTTAAGTGCTAGACTACTTCACCAATAACAGCAGATCTTTCTAAGTTTAGTTGAAAAATCACAAGATTTTATTAAAAAATATTTTTAAAAACAGCGAAACTTCCTAGAGCTATGTAAAATAAAATACACACAAAATCGAAGCTGATTGTGCATATATTACAAAACTGTTTACATATTAAAATACTATATTTGCCACAAATCAATTCAACCAACAAAGTCCAATGAAAGTTTTAATTAAAGTCACGCATACGTCATGTATACCATAGAAGCAACGTGCTCGTATCAGTGGCGCTTATGTCATAAAACAATTTAGTGATAACATTAGAAAAAGTACCTGCATATCAATGAAAAACAATTAGTTCATCGTTACAATTAAATTGTATTGTGTACATATTTTAAACTTTCGCAAAACGTATAAATTTAATTACGTTTTTCATCACCATACCAAGTATTATATTAAATCTAACACTTATCAGTATTATGAATAATTCTGCTTTCCATATTATTTGCAATGCAATTACTGCTGACTATAAGTGTGGCTGATTAATCGACTAGACGTGTGAGTAATATATCAAATTTAGTATATAATTTACAAACTCTAGTAACTAGCTGATATGTAGATTAAATTGATAGTCTTACAATTTAATGAAGCGTAGTGTAGCAAGTGAAATTAAAAAAAAAACTCATTTTATGCATAATGAGTTTAGTGGAAAATTTTTATTTTGTTATGATAATTACAGATTTTTAATATTAAGTTTTTTCGTAATTATTTCTTAGGTTTAGACCATGAAATCTCCGTACTGATGCAATAAGTATTACTTTGTAATTTGTACATTTTTAAAACAGACACTTTACATAACTCTAAGCAAAAGTTTTGTGAAAAATTTTTCTTCGTAGTCAGAGACTTGCAGACTGATAGTTAGCTTAATTTGAATAAATTTCAAGTTCGGTTTTTTGATGTAATTGAGGACTTTTTTAATAACGAATCTCAATAACCGTCATTATCTCTTAATAAAATTCGAATTTCATCAATGGCTGCTCAGAAGAAAACCAAAAATTTCAGTGTCATTGCATATCATTTAAGAAACAACAACAGGGCGTATGAGCGACCTAGTTTTTTTGTATAAAATTGGGAGAAAACCTTGCTTGAGATCTAACAATGCATAGTTCATTTTCCGCTTTTTGTTGAAACGAAAAGTGAGCAATGATTTTCAGAGGTGCCAAGGCGTTAGTATTCAGTTTCCTAAATATTATTTAAAATGACTTATGTATATAATTTTCAATAGTACTTATCAGTTTCCTGTAAAAAAGAGTCAAAATATTATTAATGAACGCACCAAAACCGAAGTATGATTACTTATTTCAATATGATAACGTTGACGGATCATTAATTTTATTTAAATGTTTCCTCTTATTGAAAGCAATAAAATTTTTCATTCATTGATAAATTCACTCTTACTACCATTTTCCTAACCATTACCTACGCAATGATAGATCAATAGCTCCAGCTTATATGAACAACTAATGAGCAAAATATTAACGCCAAGGCAAATCAACAGCAAATGCAGCAAAGCGACGACAAACATGTGATTGCTTTGACAATTTTATGCAGTCAATATTATTGCTACTATATTTGGCTCAAAACAAACTTTGGCTAAATACATAAGAAAACGTATGTATGTGGAAGATATTACATTTACATGAAACCATACGCTTACATAAAAGCAAACAGTTTGCAGAAATGCTGTAGGTTTTTTTTCCTCTTTTCTTTCGGTAAATAAAAATAACTATAAAATTGAGATTTTTCTTAAAATACATGCACATACCAAGCGCATCAGCAGCAATGCACGTTTATTTGTGCAGCAACAATGCAAAAAGATGACGCACAAACTTTTATTTTCATTTTTTCATGTGCTCATCTTTTGCCAAATTGTTTTACTAAAATACCAAACATTCAAGAGGAAATGCCACGTTTGTCATAAGGTTGCACTTAATGATATTGTTGTTTTTTTTTTAAACTTTCGCAATTTAAATTTTAAAATGTTTTGGAAACGCAAATAGCAGTGTATGGAAGTGGAGGAAGTGAATGATAAATATTAATGAGAATAAGATTTTTAATGGATATAATTGAGCTTAATTATATGTAGCTTTTATTAGTGTTAAACAATATACTCATAGTAGCGTATGAGTAACATTTAATTAAAATACGTCAAACAACTCTTAATAACATGTTACTTATGAGTTACGATAATTAACAATGTAAGCAATTAATTTCAGTTTTTCTTGCAACAATTTGAGTGACAAGTACTCTTGAAAAAATTCATTTTTGTAGTAACGAAAATATTTGATGGTATAAAGCCTGTTATTATTAACTTGTGATATAACTTCTAACGTTTTTCATATAGTGCTTGTCTACAATTTTCTGGTTATATATCCATATCTCAAAACTGTATATGGCTACACTAAGCTTTCACTGTTAAAAGACTTTTTCTTTGGTTAACATGACGTGTGCTCAACGTAAAATTGTATATTTTGGCTAAATAGTTGTTGTTCGTAGTTGGAACAAGCAACCTTTTGAAAAGCTTATTTTAAAAACTTAGGCATAAAAGGACCGCTGGCCTACAACCCTGTTTGCTTATAAAAAAATACTGCACATATTAAGAGAACATTTACTTGACTTAACATAAAGTATGACCAATATTTCTTTTAATGTTTTGGTTATACAAATATTGCGATACCGCAATTAAACAACATGCCAAAAATTTGTTGAAAAGAATGCTGCAGGATGCTATGGTGAAATACAGATTCTTATAATACATTTTAGATGCAGCTTTATAAACATATTAAGTAGTCCTTGCATTAGGTTTTCAAGCGATTAAATAATATTTAGAAAATGTTAGTGTTTGCAAAAGAAAATCGTACATTTAACTTATTTTTTCATATTTTAACATGACGTATGATCAACACTTAATTAAAACAGAGTTAAATTAAATAATCAAACGTTTTTGCTTCAAAGCATTCGAAATCATTTGACTTTTCGAAAGATTTTACAGGTCTTAGGAGCTGAAAAAAATATTTAATAAAATTCTGTTTGATGTTAAATTTCATGCAAACTGTTAATCTTCTAATCTTCTCTTAATACTAATCTGATTAAATATCACATATACACATGGGAAAAAGTCAAACGTAATTATCTCAGTTCCGATGCAACGTAGTGTTAGCATTTAAGGTTGAGCGCTAGACATTTTCACACACTATAATATGTACAATTTTAATTATTGGCTGTAAAGAAACAACGCATTTAAAGCGAAGTCAATTTATCAATTATGATTTACTTACGGAGAATATTCATAAATCAATTATTACAAATTGTTTACACTACTATTTTCAATATATTCTCTTATAGAAGGAATAAACAACTAACTGTAATTACAGAAGTAAGGCAGTATGAATGCAGAGTGCGATAAAATAATATATAGTATGAAAATTCTCAGTTGCAAACAGCAACAATTCCAATATGTACAAACAAACTTAGAAGAATGTAGAGAGCAAATTTACCTCCAAATAGCATTTCTTCGAACTATTCAAATGCATTTTTCGTGCTAACGGGTATTGTATCGTTCTATACAACAGCTACTACAATTTATATTTTTTGCACCCTTTTTTTATTGCATACATAGCTGCGATTCGTGTGTTGCGTTAAAAACTTTAGCTATTGAACAGCAAGGAAGCTGCATGTTAACATCTTGCTAGGGACGTGCAAATACGCGTTATATCAACATAAGCACAAGTAGAGTATAAAAGCGACTTGCTGTTGCGTTTTATTTTTTCAATTACTATGAAAAATGCACCTAAAGGTAATCACATTTTTTTAAGAAGAAAATGTTATCTTTTGCGTTTCAAAGGAAACATGTCGGTTTAATGTTCTCAGAAACTACTGAACTGTACCCTCTTAATAAAATTTTATGCCCTTTGTCTTATGCAAACAGTTTTTTATAAATGAAGAGGACTTTGCGCAAAATATACCTTCTAACTGAGGTTTCTACGTTTGCAGCGTTAAGAGTAATTTTTGGGACATATTTGATATATGCCATGGCAGCTATAAGGGCTAACGACTTGAAGTCGTTAAAATTTTGCTGAATAATTTCAATTGACTCATACTTACTAAAAATTGAAATCCTGTCTTAAAATTTATTTGCTTAATGAAGAACCCGACTTCAATTTATTTAATTCCAATATATATCCATTAACTTTACTGACAACCCACTGAGCCGATTTCTACAAAGCTTTTATAATTATTTTTATCAAACCTGCGTGAATAATACTGCGAATTTCTAATCGAATCGAACATTTGAAAAGTAATAAATTCAGGCTAAACCCATATAAATGTTACTCATACGCACCGTTGACTAAAATAAAAATGAACATGTTAAACCTGATTTTGGCGCAATTTCTTGTGTGAGCA
Source organism: Meiosimyza decipiens (assembly GCA_963680825.1). Taxonomy (NCBI): domain Eukaryota; kingdom Metazoa; phylum Arthropoda; class Insecta; order Diptera; family Lauxaniidae; genus Meiosimyza; species Meiosimyza decipiens. The sequence goes on from OY804260.1 coordinate 77,332,658, forward strand.
ATTCTAGCCAAGCATATCTATTTCCAACAATAGAATAATGTGAGTATATGCCATTTTTTTTGTTAAATCATCAGATCGTGGAATATCAAGATAACAGTGCTAGCAAAGATGTTAATTAAAATCAACCGAAATCTAATCGAAAGAATGTAGTAGAAAGCAAAATGCAAAATGGTAACTTTTCTTATTTATTGCAAAAATTAGCAACTTTGCTTTAAACGTGTAACTTTAATTGAAAGCGGCAATAATAGAACTGTGCGTCGCAAAAACTAATACACGACTGCAGACATTTGGCAAATATGTACCTACGTTATGAAATTCCATGTTAAATTTAGTTTTCTCTTCTTTTTCATTTGCGGAATGGTTAGTGCTGCACCAAAAAATGTTAAAATCGATAAAATAAGTAGACGGCTTAGAAAAAGAACTAGTTGTCCAAAAATGATGAGGTGGACGAATGTTATTTCTTTAAATAAAGTGAAAACAACAAATGTTTTCAAAAAAACCTAATTTTGCATATTTTGAACAAGCAGACTTCTTTGAAGGTTTCAACTTGTACTATTTTTCAATAGCAAGTTTCTATATACCGCAAGTTGAAAAAAACCAAATCAGAACTTTAAGCGCTTGAGAAATAAGTAGTACTATAGTGAAATAGCTAAGATTCTAAAAAGCATATTTGCATAAAAGAGTTTTTCAACTATTCAATAGACCAATAATGTGACAAAACTTCATACTATTTTAAAAATATTTATTTTGCATGTATTATGTTCAAGGAAAAGTTGCAATTATTGCGCCATTTTTTCTTCGGTTTAATATTTCAAATTCAAACAATTAACCTTCAAGCACGCTCGTCTTGAACTTGCTACCATTTTGCAACAATACGTACTTAGCTGCGTTAGCGTAATTGTGTGTAGCATAACGAATTGATCGCCTGACATTTATAACTTTTCTTCAACTCATTCTCTCTACTTTATCTATACTTTACCGGTGCTAATCAATTAAATTTAATTAAATTTAATATACGACATCTTGACGCAATTCAATTGAGCGTTCGCTGTCAAAAAGCAGGTGATGCTATTTGATTTATACTCGAACTATGCAAATAGATACTTCCAGTAATTGCCGGTAGTTTGCTTGTCGTCATAAAGTCTTACCAATTTCATTGAATTTTTTATTTTTATTATTATTTCATTTATTTTTTCCTTTATTCAATGGAAATATTTTTTATTAGTAAGCACAGAGTTTTCTTAGTAAGATTTGTGAAAATATTTTACGCTAAATTATGGAAATTTTTCGTTTGTTGATTTTTTTTTGTGTCAAATCAAATGAGAAACTAAATACAAACAGTTGTTGTACATCATATTTTCGAAATATTTACGTAGTAATGTGGCAGATTTGTTATTGAAAATCAATTTGTCTGTCAATATTTTTGACATCAATATTTTATTGTGTCTTGGTGTTTTGTTTTTGTATTGTGGGTGTTTTTGTTTTGTTTCGGAAATTTTTTTTCAATTAGCACAATATTGAAAAATAATAAATTTTTTATACTAAAATTTGATGTTTTGTAACAACCTTCACAACGAAATTTTGTTATCGTAATATTCAGTCAGGTTTTTCTTGTCTTTTGATACCATTTACCAACATTGAAAATGTCAATGGTGTTAATTGTGTTTACACAAAACTCAACATTGATTTATTTACCAGCTGAAAAATTAATTTCACTTATCATGTTTTACTAATACGCAAGACTTTCTGTTTTAATTAAATTTATTTGCTTTTTCGCTGTTAAAAAATTATCTAAGCTCTGTTTGTTTGTATGATGCTATTCTAAAAACTGCTGAAGCAATTTGAGTACGATTTCTTTTGTTGTATACCCTTCATATTCAGGAAACAGTATCTAAGCATTATACACAAAGTTACCATTTATTTATTTAGAAAACAAATATTTTACACTAAGCATAGAATAAAAGTCACTCATACGCACGGTTAACCATCTTGGAGTTTTTAACGCATGCAGAATTGTTTCTCTATGAAAAGAAAGTTAGGAGAGAAATTTATTCAAAATAATTGTAAATCATTCTGTGATTACACTTGTTAAAAATAACATTCAAATTGAGCTTTAGTTAGCAAACAATCAATATATTCTTTAGTGTACCTAAACTTAAGTACTTCTTCAGTAGATCAGTTGTTTTGCAGCGTAGTTCTTGAGTTGATTAAATTAGAAATAAAACTTTTACTTATACAATGAGTTCTAAAAAATTGCAGTGAGTATAAATACTTTCTTCATTTTTGGTATATATAAATAATATAAAATTTTTAATGTTGCCATTTTCACTGAAATCGCAAAATGTAATACGCATCATGAAAGACTAAACTTTGAAGCACATCACATCACTTTAATAAAAATGAAATATTTCTAAAGAATTTTAAAACCCAAACAAAAATTTATGACTTAACGCATTTCAATTGCCAACAACTAAAATATTTTAATGGAACTACAAAGTGAATCACAAAACTGTTGAATTTAATTTGACCGATTTCTTGTTTAAAATTCGTACATTTGGTTAAGCTAGAACGTTTGAAACTATTTAGTTTTATTTAGTACTATGCAATACGAATTTAAAATATACCAAAAACACAATTGGCATCTATATGAAAATATATCAATACATAAGAAAATTTGGCAAACAAAAATAAAACTTAATTTCATTATATTAACCCAACAAGCAGTACTGTACCTAAAATAAAGCTCCAGTCCTTATCTCCAAACTCCAATATTGGAGAGAGTTTGGAGCTCCACTTCGTATTCTTTCTTTAAGAAAATATATTGGAGTTGACTTTAATAATTTGATTGAATATCATGTGGAGGTTGAATGATATTTCACATGCGTTGAAAAAAAAAATTGCTTATTGGGAACTAATAAATTTAATTTCAACAAATTTTCCAAATTTTTTCATATGAAATTAAGCTAAAATAGAAAATTAAGAAATTCGCACAGTAATTTTTCAAACTTAAATAAACGTTAGCATTATAAAAATTCAATTACAATCAAACTGAAAAGATTTCACTGTAATTGCTCAATAAATCATGCACAAATAAAGCAGCGCAACACATGGCGTATGAGTAACTTCTAATTGCAAGAAATGCTGCTTCACGCAAAAACAATTAAATATAAACATAACTCAGAAATTTAATGATAAATTTTAATTTTTCTTCATAATTTAGGAAATACATCAACACCAACATGAACATTTTTGTTTAGAACTTTCACGCATTACAGCAACAGCATTTTAAAATATAGCTTCTGTGAATAATCAAACATTATTATATGAATTATGACGAATTGCTTTCATATACAATTTTTTTTTTAAATTATTTATTATTATTTTATGATGCTTTATATTTTCATATGTAGATGTTTGATTTTCAATTTATTTTTTTTTTTGGTTAAATTCCATAATAATTTTTTTTTTGTAAAATCATTTACTCAGATTATTTGCAAGTGTGCCAAAAATTTATGCAGCACGTTTAAACAGTTTAAATACTGTTATTTTATTATGAATACATATTTTATTTTTAAAGCGATTAAATTTAATACAAGACTTTTAAAAGAAAGAACCAAAATTTAATATTCATTATGATAGATACAGCTTATATTCATAAACAAAAATCTTATAAGCTTTCAGTTAAAAATTGTATGATATCTAAAAGTTTATTTCACAAACTAATATCTTAACTGAATCGCAAAAGATTTGGCTTTAAATTCTTATTAATATATTACACTAATTAAATTTCAAACACGAATCAAATATGCTAAAAACTTAGTAGCAGATTTTAAAAATATGCTAATGAAAATACCAACTAAATCAGCTTGAAAATTTCTAAGAAACCTTTAAGCAAAAAAAAAGTATGCTTTATTGGATTTAAAAAATTACGTTTGACTTATTGTTAGTATTTAGTCCGATAAAAATTTTATAATGAATTTGTCTATTGTAAGGGGTGTTTTTTTTAGAGGTTTGTTTTTCGAATAGAGATAAAACTGACATTTTATGGTCAAATCTGGCAACTCTAATGTCATTTATGTTCAGTTTGGTTTGCCATTTCATCATGAACAGGTTGATAAAAGAACAACGCTTGTAAATTGTGCAAATTTATTTCGAAAATAATGGTTCAGTTCGCGAAGTTTACCGCAAGCTCCGTCCATTTTATGGTCGACATAATCGTCCATCAGAGCAATTAATTCGGTTAACCATGGATCGTTTTCGCACTACGTTTACTCTATGTGATAATACGCATCCGCAGAGACGTCGAACAGTGCGCACCGAAGAACCAATTGCCGCTGTAGAGCAAAATGTTGAAGAGGACCCGAATGAATCGATTCACCACCGTGCACAGCAATTGGAGCTTTGTCCATCAACTTTATGGAAGATTTTGCGCAAAGATCTTGGCTTGCGACCTTACAAGATCCAGCTTGTGCAAGAATTAAAGCCGCGAGACCATGCAATGCGTCGTGATTTTGGTGTATGGGCCGAAAATGAGATTGATCTCGATGCTGATTTTCATCGCAAAATTTTGTTCAGTGATGAGGCTCATTTTTGGTTGAATGGCTACGTCAACAAGCAAAATTGCCGCATTTGGAGTGAAGAGAATCCACATGAGACCCTTGAGACGCCATTACATCCACAAAAACTGACTGTTTGGTGCGCTCTATGGGCTGGTGGAGTCATTGGGCCATACTTCTTCCGAAATAATGCTGGAGAGTCAGTTACCGTTAATGGAGACCGGTATAGAGCCATGATAACCGACTATTTTGTTCCCGAATTGGATGGCATGAATGTGGATGAGTTGTGGTTCCAAAAAGACGGCGCTACACCACACAGCGCACGTCACAATCGATTTATTGAAGGAAACATTCGATGAGCGCATAATTTCGCGGAATGGACCTGTCAATTGGCCACCAAGATCGTGTGATTTGACACCATTGGATTATTTTCTTTGGGGATATGTGAAGTCGCTCGTCTACGCCAACAAACCAGAAACGTTAGGGGACTTGGAAGCCAACATTCGTGGCGTTATTGCCGACATACGGCCCCATATGCTCGAAAAAGTGGTTCAAAATTGGACCTGTAGAATTGGCTTTATTCGAGCCAGCCGCGGCGGCCACATGCCCAAAATCATATTTAAACATTAATGGCATAAAATTATCCTTCCAATAAAGCCAAATTAATGGACATTAAAACGATTTTCTTGTGTTTTATTTCAATTCGAAGCTCTATACCTCTAAAAAAAACACCCTTTATAAATGATTGTCATATCCCAGAATAACAGGTAGTAGTAGGGTGACAGCAACATACACGAAATGGCCAGAGTTCAATTCGTATATGGCATAAATGAACCAAAATGATCTGATTAGGCTATGTATTTATGTACTCATATGAATAATTTGTTTTATTACGCCTGATGCCTTATTATATTAGAAATAAAAAAAATCAGACAATGATTATAAAAAGAGAGTAAACCATCGGACCAATGAATAAAAACTAATCATACGAATTAGTAGAATTAGGATTAGTATCCATTTCGTTATAAAATATATATGACACTTTGTAACACATTTAATGCATAGAAGCTTTTTTGAATTTATATAGTGTGATAAGAAATTCCCTTTACGGTGCGTATGAATAACATTCAATTATATTAAATTTCACAGCAAATTTTCTGCCAAAATAAATGTGAGACTAACATAAAATTCAGCCAGTACATAAGTAGTAGAATAAAGCCAAAATATAAAAGTTTCCAAAAAAATTGGTTCAACATCTTTTGAGATGTTGTAGAAACAAAAATAAAGTGGTTTATTTTTCTTAATTCAATGAAAATAGATTTCTGAAATGTTTTTCTCAATTTTTTTTTTTTTTTTTGATTTTATCATGCTGAGCGTATACCTATTTTTGTGCCGCTGTGCAGCTAAAAAAGAAAATATTTTTATGTGCAACAAAATTTCGCAGAATTACTACAGTTAGGCGAAAAATGAAAACTCAAGAAAATATATATAAAATCATGTGTAAGCTGATAGTCATTGACTTGGCAAAGTTTCCATTTATTTATTATCTTTCGCATTATTTATTTTGTAATATTTTTTATTTTCCCTCAAGCGTTTTTAATTATTATTGCTAATAATTTTTTTTGTTGCCGATAAGGCATTTGTTTACATTAGAAATCGATCGATCAGCAGCAACTGACGTTGATACTCAAATTTCCGCTATTGGCAACAATGTTGCCAGCAAATTGCAGAAGAAAATAAACGACAGCAATGGCAGTGAGAAAATGCAATTATTCGTTTATGTTTCTTTTTTTCCTTTTTCTGTTTCTTTTACGCAACAATTGTTGTTGTTGTTATGAATCACACCCGCGCTTTGCTGGCCACTGCCCACTTTACAAATACACTCATATATATACATACACGTACATTAATAAACATTTACACACATGTATGTACGATATATAGAGAAACGACTCATGTTGCCAGCTTTCAATTTATTGCATTTTATTGTTGCTTGTTGCAAATACAGTAAAATGCAATACAAGCGCATAAAACAATAAAGAAATAAAGAAAAGAGAGAAACAAATTAGAACAAAGTCCCCGGGGTGCGTTTGAGTTAATGAACCTTGCAACAACGTAAAGTGGCTGAGCAAAAGAAAGCGAAAAAAAGCGAATAATGCGAACAAATTCGAAAACAGAGAAATGAAAGAGAAATGAAGCCAGAAAATTAAATGAAACATTTTGCATTTTGTTCAGTTATTGATTGTGGCGATGAAATAAAAGACGAATGTTTGCATTTTTCATTGTTTCTCAATATCTTTATGAAATTTATTTTAATATTCTATACAACGCCGCTTCGAGTTTGAGAATTTCGATATAAAATGTTTATTTCAACACTAAATTCTTAAACTTAAGCCCTACATGTCATGGTAACATCTGTATAGCAAAATCAAAACCTTCATCAAAATTTCTTAGACACTTCGATCGGAAAACCGTAAACAACATAAGATGTCTCAAATGTTCTTCATAGCATAATACGAATTGATCCTGAAAAAAAATGTTATAAGCTTAAGATCACTCAAGCCTCTTAAATCACATTAGAAGCATAAGAACTCCGATTTAGGTATATACTTAGTTTAAAAAAAAGTAAACAATTTTTTAAGCTTCCGAAGATCGTAAGTAAATGTATTTTGTACACTGTTAGTTTTTTCCAGTTTTCGAAAGCAAAGCTTGAAACATTTCAATTTTCAAAAGTATTATGTTATATTGTTTTATTATTTTCAAGATTTTTAGGACTTTTAACATATGTCAGGAATGTATGCAAACCAAACTCTGCTTCGATTGTGGATATATAGAAAAGAGGGATTAGGTAGCATTTTGAGCTGCCAAGGATCACTTATAGAACGTAATCTTTTTTATTGTAAACAGACTTTTGTTAACAAAGTCTCACACTTTTTTCAATGTTTTTAGTGCAAACTGTGTCATCAAAAATCCAAGTCAGAAATAGAGTTCAACAAAAATTCTTTATAATATTTTGCACACATGAAAATCTTGCATTTTGAAATAAATATACATTTTTTGAGTCACTAAAAATACCACATCTGCATATGCACCATGTAGGTATTCACAAAAACTTGAGCTGAAATTCAGCATAACATAATCCAATATTCACGTATTTTTAGATTTTGGAACATTAAATTTTGACGTGATTTGAGAAAAATCATTTGAAAATATTTTTTATTTTAAGATTATGAATAAATAAGCAAAATTTTTTTATTATAATACATAAATAAAATTTTATGAATAATCGTTAATTAAGTTAATTTTCGAAAAATTTTAAAAATAAATAATAAATGTTCTAGAAATTTTGATCAAAAAAGTAATAAAGCTGTGCTTTCCTTATTTCCACATTTCTTTATTTTCATTTAAGTATTTTAATTTATTTTTTTAAATTAAATTCACTTGCATTCACATAAAAGAAAACCATAACAAGAATCAGCATTAAGATGTGGTTAGAATCTGCGTTTGTGTATAGAAAAAAGTAAATAAAGTTGTTTAAATTGAAAACATAAAATAAACAAACAATCAAACGGAAAACCACATGTTAAAAGAGGAAAAAAACTGTAAGCCAAACAACTACCAAACATGTTGTCTGCAGCTGTTTCAACCAAATATTTCTACAGAAATTCGACCAGAGATGAAAAATTTTCATTTCTACATACATATGTACACACATACAACAACTTTTTAACAGAAAACGTTTTTGAGAATTTTCGCAAAACAAAGAATTTTACATAAAGTAATACAGAAAAGTTAAACAAAACAATACAAAGCAAAAAGGAAAACTTCAGTTTGTTCCCATATATTTAAAAATTGAACCTATCAACCTGTAGTTTGCTTGTTTCACGCAAAAGAAACTAAAATTTAATGAAAGAATTTTAAATGAAACAATACACAACTCGTTGTTACCTTGCACAGTTTTAGCTGCAAGCCACTGCTGCAATTTCTAAAGAAAATTCTACAATCAAACGAGCAATAAATTTCTACAACAAAAAAAAACTTCAATCCTTAGAATTTTGTTATGAAAAAAAGTTTTTGTGAATTTCAAAGAGATTCTAAAAAGCCAGAATGTGCAGCGTAAATCATTTGTGTGTAGCAAAATATTAAAATCGAAAAATAAAAAATAGCAAGCAAAATATTTTGAAACACAAAAAAAAAGATAAAAGTGTAAGTCTATGCTATTTATATAAAGTTGCTTAGATGGAAATGATTTGTAACGCTTTGGCGCAATATATACTGAACCGATTTTAATCATTTCTTTTTTAAAACAACATATTTATGTTAAAAAGTTTATGGCATACTTATTTTTTTAGGTTTCAAAGTTCAACATCCTTTTTTTAGGGTTGGTTCTCTTTAAGCTCACACAAAAATTGTCGTTTGATTTTATGTTGCTAATGCTTATGCTGACTTCTTTAATTTTGTGTAGTTGTTTATCTTTTCATTTTCACAGCTTTTATTTGGCTGCGAAGTTCAAAAAACAAACTCTCTTTCAATTGTTATTTGTTACTTTTGAAGAGAAAAGATAGAATGAGATGTTAAGTGAGTGATTTTGGTTGAAAATAGCAACGGTACGTGCGTATGTGAAGCAACGGGTATCAGTAGTAAAATCAAAAATCAAATAAGCATCCAAAAATAAAAATCCAATAAAAAAAACTCAAATAAAAATAATTAAATAAATATGAAAATATTAAAAAACAATACAAATTATAAAAAACCAAAAAACATATTCTTCACATACTCAAAAACTAAAAATTCCATTATGAAAAATGAATATGATAAGTCGAAAGCCAGAAAAGAGACAAAATTACTACGCTCGTTAAATATACCATATTTACAAATCGTTATCACTAAAAAGTCAACAAAAAACAAAACTTTACCTGAGTATAAAATACTTAGGTGCATTACCAATTCATATTTTTTGAGTGACGCAATTGGTCACACCTAAATTTAAATACAACTACCATCTTAGATTATAACTAATCACGTGCATCCCCAGTATTATCAGATCAACAAAAATATAGTAAAACTTTATAAGCACACAACAAAGTTGAAATATAATATGATGAGATATCACACTTTTTATGAAACAAGCAGTAAATATTATATATGAAATAAAAAAAAATAGTTACTCATATAAAACTTACAATTGTGAAAAATCATAAAAATTTAAATAAACCAAGATTATTTTAATCAGCACATGGTAAATAAATTCGTTTTTTTTTTCAAGCAACCCCAATTTGAAGTGAAAAAATCTACTGATGTGAACTTTGCATATTCGGTTAGAGAAGCTAAGTAATATGTATGAAATTTTTAGTTTTTTTAAAATAATAAAAATTTTAATGATTTGGCAAAATAAGCAACAGCGCTAGATTATAGTCGCTGGTGCTTACTTTGCCGAATTCAAAACGCGTATGAAAGATAAAGTCTGAATCGTGCAAACATAGCAAGTTTTTTGCTTATAAAAGTGTCACAATATTCATCAAAAACTGTTGGCTTTGTTTACTAAACCCAGTTTTTATATTTTGATATACTTTGGCATTCAGAGCCTAGGTACGCTTTCGGTTTTGTATTTTAATATTCAATTTTAAAACTATAATATTTGAATATTTTAGGTATCAGTTTTTAAATGTTTTTTTTATGGCTAACCAAACTAATTTCTTAATAAATTTACTGCATCAAAATTCTTTTGAAGAAAGCAATTTCTTCAAATAGTCCATTGGTCCAACTTATTTCTTAGTGGTTACAGAATGTGTGCCGAGAAAAGAGCATGACAATAATTTTGCCCAGAGATATGTTATCTTCAGATATCCTTCGATGAGGTAAAAAAACTCTGTCCGATAGAGTAAACTACTCTGGTAACTTTATTTTCACTGCAGAATGCTTCAAAAGTATAATTTTATAATTCAATAGGTTATTTAAAATACAAAATGGTGGACCGTGGTACCTGGGACAAAGAGGTTATTTTCCGACCCCTACCAACATAAAGTTTTGTGTTTTTTGCAACATGGAACAGTTTCAAAAAAAAATGTCATCACTTTTGAATTCTCAAAACCCTAGTAAAAATATCAACAACATTTCCAAAATGCTAAAAACTAAATTGTCATTTCATATTACGAGGACAATTTTGTCGCTCCCCTAAGTACACTACTGAAAAATCATATAAATCTAAATATTTCGAAGATCATGTTCATATGGCTTATGTATTCTTGAGCATAATCTACATTTAAAAAATATACTATATGTACGACTTTTTACGAGTAAATGTAATATGAAACAAAAAAAAATAATTTTGTTTTTAAAACAAATATTTTCGGTGCTAAGCAGAATGGGGTTTTAAAATTGATTACGGAACAAAATTATATAAAATATGTGACAAGATTTATTGATTTATGTAAGTTATATAGCAACCTTACTACGGGTAAGTAGAATCACATATCATTATCATGATCACAATGTCATTATCACATAGTGCGAATGATACATTCATTAGCATCTATTCTCTGCATGGTGATATTGAAGAAACAAAAGTTATTAAAAATCTTATGACAAGTTATGATTCAATCTCATAATTCTTGAAGAAACTGAGATGATGGTACAATGACATTATCCAGTCTATGGTTTAAATAAGTAGCAACGAAAGAAATAAAATTAGCTTTAAAAGAAAGTATGATGACTGGTGCATAGAGCATTCTGCTATAAGAGTGATATGTTTTTTTTTATTGCAGCAAAGGTCTCTCTTTCATTTTGAAATACAACCGCTGCAATTATGATTATTTTCTGAATTGAATATCATGCAGATGGACGCTTTTATTCATCTTTCAGAGACGAAGGCGATGTCTTCAATTTTCGACCACTTATTCAATAAATCAGGACATATTACATTAATTTGCTACTCAATTTAACCAGCAACAATGGTCGTTGGTTTATTGGCATGTATTGGCAATATTACTATAACACCCTGTACATTGTATTTGCTGTTTAATTAAAGCAAAAAAAGAAAGAAAAAAAATAAAAATTATATATATAAAAAAATTTAGCACAAAAAAAATTAATAAAAAATCACAGTCAAGACAAGAACACAAAGTCTTGTGATTAAAACAAAAAATAAAAAAAGAGATCATAAAAAATCACACGCTCATATTGCTCTCACTGTGGACACCCACTCTCGAGCGAAAATTCCAATTCTTATCACTTTTTATGGTCTACGCCGTAGTATAAAATGGGCCAAAGACAAACATTTTAAAGAAACAAAAAAACGGAAAGACCAACAATATCAAAAAGCAAGTAAGATTATACTACGCAGCCAAAGACAGAGAGAGAGAGAGGACGACAATTGTGTATTAATTAAAAGAGCACGAATAAATTAAGTAATCCAACGAAAAACAACATTTCTAGTATATGATGATCCTCTCTGCGAATGGGGGACTGACTGCGTGCGAAATTCTTAAGCCAATTTAATAATATTTAATGTTCATAAATTTTGTTTTTTTCTTTATTTTTTTTGAAAAATTATATATCTTTTATGAGTATTACTACAGTGGAGGTGTATTTAATAACAGCTAATACTACGACCTACAATGTTTCAAGGTAACCAAAGTACAACAACAACAAAGAGTTTGTTTTTTAATGGTTGTTTTTTTTCTTTCTTTATTTGTATTGAGAATATCATAAGTTTAATCAATGAACAATATACTACCCAGATCTTTATTTGTTTTTTTTTGTTTTTGTGTTCTTTTTTATGTCTTTTTTTGTGCGATTTCATGTATTTCACATTTTAACGTGTGTTTACTGTAAGTTTTGCCTCTAATTTTTTGTTTTTATCTTATGATTCATTTGCTTGTATTGCGGTCTGTCTGTCGTTTAATGGAAAATTCCGCCGTTTTTTATTCAAATGTTTCGCTCTTTTTTGCGGTTCGATGATCAACAGATTTTTTTTTTTCAACATTACAACAATGCTGTTAGTTTTTGTTGATGATGATGACGTTGCTTAATTTTATTACGACAGCTGTTTGGTAATTTAATCATTTGAACCTTTGGTTGAGAAAAAAAAAGAGTCACCCTAAGCTTGAGTCATTTTTTGCTCTGTAGTATAAATTCGATTTGGGACTCATTGCAACAATTCATTACTAAACATATTTTGGCTTATGAGTCAAAATTTTTCGATAGAATTAACAATTGATTCAAGTAATTATTTTCTTGATTTTGTGTGGAGAAGCTTAATTATTATAGGCAGTTGGGTAAACTTTATAAATTTGGGTGTGTCATACAATCTTTCTTCTAAACAAACATTTGTCTGACTTCGTAACATATTTTTCAAAGTATTGGGCTTACGGAAATAGCTATTCGATTTTGCACAAATATTTTATCATTCGTATTAGACGATGAATGGCCATGCCTCAATGAAGGACAAGAGCTATAGCTTTACTCAATATTCAATTTATATCTGTAACAAATCTCATCAAAATCGGTCCAATAGTTTGGATATAAAAATTTATTTCCCAATTGGGGGCGCGGCACCACCCACTAAAAAAATATCTTTACTTAGAAATCAATCTATCTTCATATAAAAACTTATTAAAAACGATTTAGCAACTCAGTAGCTTCCCATTTAGGGTGGTGCCCTCTCCCACTAAAAGGTTACAGCGCCAAAATTACCAAAATCAAATTTCATCAAAATTGGTTTACTATTTTAGCCGTGAAACTTACTTTCGTGATAGAAACCCACCATTGGGAAAAAATTATATTCTGCACCCCTTACACAACCTACCTAATTACGTTTCCGACAAGATTTTTCTACCACTACAGTACGTGGTTAAGTAAATATTAACAAGTCAGTGTTTGTCACAAAGGAATATTTGTTTTAAACAAATTTTGATTTCATATCGTGTATCAGATGGATGACTAATCTAGTAAAATTGTTCATAATTATATAGTGTATAGCTAACCGTTACTGATAACCAATTATTTATAATCAAAGCCAATAATTTAACTTTAAATACGATATTTTTTTTCACTTATGATATCAATCAATCAAATGTATTTAAGTATTATAATGTCGCTGTTAAGTTCATGCGAAATATTTCATCAAAGGGTATTCCCAATCGTCACATCATAGCACAGTAATACATCAATATAATTTTATAAATCTAAGATCTTAATTTATGTATTGCCTTTAAAATGGTTATTACAATAATTCGTATAAACGTATTTAATTCTTTGTTGTTATTCTGGAAAATACTGAAGTATTCCAGATGGCAAATATACAGAATTAATAGATTGGAGAAGGCTTATCATCAAATTTGTATTAAGTAATTTATAAAAATTAAATTTTGGCAACAACAAAAACACATTAAAAATCATCAAAAAAATATGTTTGCTGTTAAAAAAAAAAAACTTAAAATAAAAACAAAACTATGATTGTAATCAATTACATAATTAGAGATAGGTTTTCTTTTTTGAACAAAATCATAGAGTTCATAGAGAACTTGGGGCTTGTGTTAATATATTGCACGAAATTGATGAAGAAAATTTATTAAACGTATGATTATAATAAAAAACGTCAATGTCGATGATAATGTTGCTGGTCTAAGTCAACTTTTTATTGTTCACTGGACTGATATATTATTTTAATAAAAGTTTAAATAAACTGACTCAGATCACTTTCATAATCAACGACACAGTTATGGAATCACATTCTTAACAATTGAAAAAAGCTCATCAACTTTTTTAGAGAAAATCTTGATAGAAAGATCCTCTAAAGAATAAATGTCTAGAAATCATGAAATTGGAAAGAAATTCAAACGTATTGCCTTCATTGGCTTAATGCTTAGGAGAATTCAGATTATGTTTCAAAAGACCTGGTGGCTTAAAGATAAACCTCACAAAATATTTGTACTTAAGCTTTTAGTAGTCTTAAAAGAAATAATCGTTTTATAGGCAATTGTACCATATAATACTAAAACTTAAAACAAAAACGATGAAACAACATGAGTAAAGAGGACAAAATATTTTTTGACCATATATTGATAGATACCATAACAGCTGCCTTATTGAAAGCCTATATACCTCAACAGAAAATACGGATAGAGTTCTGAAGAACTTTTTTCCGCATTTTCGTTTCAAAGAAACACATATGTATACATACTTAGAAAAATTTATACATGCATTCCATTTTTGGTCAAAAACTCCTTGGTATGATAAAATTTAATAGAGCTATGATTTTTACTACTTTTTTTACACTCAAACGGCAAAACTAATGTACTGCGTAACACTAAAATATTAACTTGTTGAAATCGTCAATTGATCTATTAAAACTCAATTACTACACAAAAAATTGTATATTTAATGCCAAGCAACTATGTACTGTTCGGCCTTGTTTTTTTCAGCGCCGTGTAAATGATCGTATGGTGATATGGTTAGTTATATATGAAATTTTGTATTTTTCTACGAAAAAAATTTTCAACATAAAAATCTGACTTTTCTAATAAAAAATTGCAAAAACAAATACAAAAACTGCAACAAAATTAAACGCTGTTTTCAACTTTGTTTTATGTTAATAGAACCTTTCTGGTTTATTTCATTAACAGTCACAAATGTATTCAAAAAACATAAGCTGCATCATAACTTTATATCATTTGAAACGTTGTTCTATTGCATGGCTGGCAAAAGCGTCGACCGCGTAGCTATCGAAAGTAACCCGCGAGCACTATGGAAAATTGCAGTGCAGTTTTTTACCTATTGAATTTTCAACTTTATAAACATATTTAAAATAAGTTTCGATTCATATGACAAAAAAATTCCAATAAGAAACATAATATTAGTCAGATAACACTTAAGGTCTCAGCCCATAGAGTCCGTCAAGTCCGTTGCGTTAACGTATACAACTGACACAACGGAAGCTTTTTCTCTTTGCAATTTTAAGAATCTACAGATTTCACTGATACTGCGCAACTACGCATCTTCAGTCGAATGGTTTTTGATGATATGTCAACCAGAGAAGAATTATTGACTATTCTTTCAATGAAAGGACAAACAAGGGGTCAAGATATTTACAATTTATTCAAGTCTTTTATAAGTCGCACCCATTTCCCGATTCCCAAGTTGGTATCAGTGTCCACGGATGGAGCTCCGTCTATGATTGGAAAACATGTCGGATTTGTAACACTTTGCAAAAATCATGAAGAAATTCCCAGTTTTCATTCGTATCATTGTATTATCCACCAGCAAACCTTATGCTCCAAAGTGTTGAACTCTAACTATGTAATGAATATTGCGTTTAAAATAGTAAATTCGATACGTGCAAGCAGTCTACAACGACGTCAATTTCGAACTTTGCATGAACAATGTGAAATTGAAAATACTGAATTATTGTTACACACGGATGCAAGATGGCTTAGCCGTGCAGCATTTTTAAAACGATTTAGAGATCTTTTGCCCGGAATAAAACAGTTTTTGACTGAAAGAGAAGAATTATATCCCGAACTGGAGGATAAAAGTTGGCTGATAAATCTTGCTTTTCTTTGCGACACTACAGAGCACCTGAATAAATTAAATTTACAGCTTCAGGGGAGACACAAATCAATTCTTGACATGATAACAGCAGTAAAGACGTTTAAAGAAAAACTGTCCTTGTTTGTGCGTCAACTAGAACGGGGTGATTTGAAACATTTTAAAAACATGGAAGAAGAATCCAAAAATGCACCAGGAATTCTTTACGATAAATATACCAATCAAATTACTACCCTTTTAAATGAATTTAACACACGTTTCGCAGATTTATCTAAAATTGCAAATATTGCTACGTTCATGTCATTCCCGTTTAATGATTTTATTGATACAGAGGAGATCGCTACTCAGATTAATGAATTTCTGGATTCAGACTCAGCTTCCTTAGAAGATGAGATAATAGCGTTGAAAAGCGACATTTACTTAAAATCAAGAGCTACATCCGAACATAATTTTTGGAATCTTATTTCAGAAGAAAAATATCCAATTTTGCGGAGAGTAGTTGGATATATGTCCGCATTTTTTGGATCCACCTATCTTTGTGAATCAGCCTTTTCTTCAATGAATAGCATTAAAACAAAACATCGATCTTGTTTGACAGATGATCATTTGGCATCATGCTTGCGAATCGCCATAAGTTCCTGTGACCCGAAATACGAAGAACTTGCCGATAAGATGCAGTGCCACGTATCAAGTGCAAGTAGTAGCAGTAAATAAGATTATATTAAGATGTGTTTACATTCTAGTATAGTATTGTAAGTTTTATTCTAATTTGTTTTGTATTTAAATAGAATAAATAGAATAACTACAGGTAACAATTGAAAATAGTTTTTCTGGTAGACCGCCAGATTTAATTTAGTAAAAAGTCGCCCGCAAGACTTGAAAGTTTTGCCACCCGTGCATCTTCATTAATATGAAAATGCCAAACCAAATGAAAGGGTCCTGTTTCAAATCTGCTTCGGCATTGTGTTAACATTCTTCTGTTCATGCTCTCTTAAATCAGATGGTTCGTGTCTTTGCTAGCTACTCAGCTAAATATGGAATTAAGCCTAATGTTTTTGATACGATATTGCGCGTATCGCCTTCACTTTAAGTGGGTGGGGAGAGAAATATCCTTCAATGCATTTCTAAAACTTTTGAGCTCTTTTGCACCATCTGAATAGATTATGATTTCAGAATTAATTTTGAACATATCTGGTAAACAACTTTCTTTTTAATAGCTGACTTTGAGCACATTCAAGTTATAGATTTCTGGAAGCATGTTTTTTTATTTTTTTAAAAAGATTTTTGCTAACCTTAACTTATGAATTTCAAAAGTGTTTCAACTACGCAACTTCATTCATAATATTCCCCTAAGTACTGATACCCTATGGACCTTGCATTTTTTACCTAATGTTTAAAGAAAACAACATCAAATTTCGACACAAAAAAAAAATATTAAAAAACACTGAAATACAATCAATACGTGAGGGATTGAATTGCGTATAACGCAACAAAAATGCAATTTCCGCTGCTGTCAGTAACAAAACGCAACAATAACAACAACAAATAATTAGTAAGTACTATAGTAATCCGAGTAGCAGTTGACAGCTAGAGTTGTACAACTTGTAGAAATACGAGTACTGCCAGTCAGTCAGTGAGCCAACAACACCTGGCCCTTATCAACTTGTTGAGTGCAAAGCATGCGACTTAAGCACGCCGGAGCCTCGCACCACACCACCATATGCCAGCGATAGTAAGCAAAGTATAACAGATTCACATTTCATAGCCAAAACGAAAAAACAACAACAAAGAAAAGAAGACAATAAATAAAATGAAAACGCAATATCACACTTAAATAAGTGCGCATACAATTAAAATAAAAAAAAATAAGAAATTTAATTGTGTAAATAATTTAATACAAAAAAAAAAGACATATGGAATTAAAAACTTTAAAACAGAACAGAATGAAAAAAATAAAAGCTAAAAAGACGTCAATGAAATTGTTGAAGAAGAGCACAGCAGAGACATGAAAAATTAGAGCAACAAAAGTAGTGGAAAGAGGAAAAAGTTCATTAAAAGGAAAATAGAATTACAAAGTAATATAAATACAAAAAAAAGAAGTAGAATTATTACACAAGCGAATAATTTTTTGAATTCGCCGCAAATAGCATGGCATGACATAAAACAAAAACAAACGATAACAAAAATTAAGCGAAGAAAAAAAAAATATCAAATAATCGTACTTGACAAGAAAAAAAAAACAAAACAAAAACAACAAGAAGACGATGGAAACTTTTTTATGGGAAAAGAGAGAACGTGAAAAACGTGATCGCTTGCAAAAGTCAGCAGCAGCAGCAGCAGGAGCAACAACAGCAACGGTGCTGTAGTAAGTACAGCATGATTGGTGGCGTTGCCAACGAGTTGTAATTATGAAATAGAATTAATGTGTGAACTGGAACCGTTTCGAAAAATTTTAACGTTTGCGAAATTTTTTCCTTAATTTTTAATTTTTATTCATTTTACTACATTGCTTCACTCTTGATTTAATATCGGGGTTGCTGATGATTTGATGCTAAGGATTTTGTAAAAACCTTAGTTCTTTTACTTTGAAATTCAATTATAGATACGTGAATGTATCAGGCTGATGCTTAAAAAACGTCTATACGGATCTAAAGGAGAGTACCTCCCAGAAATCTGGCAAAATAAAAAAAAAAAAAAATTATTGCTAAATTTGAGTTGAGTTGTCGCGCCATATGTGTACGTTTACTTTAGCAACTTGCCACTTATTTTTTTCAGAGAAAACGGTGTTAAAACACAAAAACCAAAAAAAAATATCAGACAGTTCTAAGTAGTTTCGGATTATATCGCCATAAAAAATTGCTATTGAAACATTTATAAAAATCCGTATAAGCTAGAAATTCTTGCATTGATAACCTTAATGTGCATGTCACTTGATAGATCAGTTAACTAGCCACACTATACAATGTTCAAAACTATCAGCTTTCATTAATTTTCTGATATGTAAAGAATTTTTTTTTTAAAACCTTTCTTAAGCTTAAGCTTAGATTGGAAGCCGAATTATTAGTTCCGAAAAATTAATTTTTTTATTGCTTAAATCAATATCATAGAGAATATGTTTACCAAATTACAGAGACCATTTCAAAGTATTTTGGCCGGAGTCAAGCATGTGTCCCGCTACAAATATTCCTAACGAAAACGATTTTACGGAATTAATGGGCGTGAAACGCTATTTTGTTTTTGTTTTTTGGTAAAAAAAAATGGGTAAATATGTTAAGATTTGCACCAAATATTGAATTTTTTTAAAGAGAATGATTTGAGCTTTCTTGATATTTTAATAAAACTACTTAATAGTACGATTTTGGGAAAAAATATTGCTTCAAAAAAGGACATTACGAATTTCAGAAAAATTGTCATATCTGGAAACCTATTGCAGAGATTTTTATTTTTTTTATGAATCATTATGGTAACTTATTGAACTATTTTTTATCTGGCAACTTCTAATAGCTCTATGTAGCGCCAAAAACTAGAACCGACCAACACTTTTTCATTGTATAATTTTGCTTAGCATTAAGAACCACATAAGAAATATTTTGTTTAATCAAAACTAGCGTCTGTAAGCTGGAGCAAACTTGAGCCCATCCTGCCCCTGTCCAACTGATATTATATGACATTAATCAAAAACTACTTTAACTAAAGCTGCTCATAAGACTTCCAATGTTTAATATGCCTCGATCACTAATTTTGTCACGATGTCAACACAGTTTTAACAACATACTGTAGATACGCCGCTGCCGTAGTAGTCAGCAGCATATCAGAAGAAGAGGAAACGCAGCAGCAGTTGAAGATTACAAAAAAGTCGAAGGCAACAGCAACACAGACGCATAAAAATGTAAACGATCGCATAAATTTTACTTTGCACGAAACATTTTTTTACTTAAATTTTGTACTTGTTAATTTTCTATTTTTTTTTTTTTTTCGTACACTTTAAGCACTACAGCAGAGATACATTTGCATCTCATAGATACTAACCATATGAAAATGTGATCTCTTTAATGTTGTTGGTATTTTTGTTTGCATAGTTACACAATTTTTACTTGAAACAAAAAATTCTTTTTTTTTTTTTGACTTTTTCCCCAATTATTTTTAGCTGAACTGCAAATTCAAGCGTTAAAAAAAAATTAAATAAATTTTCTTTAATTTCTCTATAACGAATACATTTTACACTTGTAGTTACATTTTTTGAAAACTTTCAGATATTTTAGCATTATTATTGAATTTATGATATTCATGCTTTTGTGGGTAGGTGGGGGTATATTTATGTTAAAAATTTAACTAATTAATTTTGTACACAATTTTTTAGATATTTTCACATTATTTTACAAATTTATTATAACACAATTGAGCGCGTTTTCAAAGCTTATTTGCGTTGCTATATCACTTCAAAATTTTTTGAATTTTTCTATAAATTATTTTCTAAGCGACACAAACTTTTGGCATTCTAGCACGCTTTGGTTAAATATCTTTTTACATTTAGCATTAACTTTTCTTATTAATTTACTATTTATTTTTATAAGAAAATTTTCATTTAAGTTTAAACAAAAACTTTTCTTTTCTCAGTTTTTTTTTCTCGTAAATCGACGCATCGCCCAGCAAACGTGTACTAAACACGACGAATATCTCAGAGATACTAAACTCGCATAGTTGTGCTTCATAGCGAAAATATCTTTGAAGGCAAACAACGACGACGGACTGACGACAGATACGACTAAAGTTCGTCATGCAGCAGCAACAGCAGCAGCAACAACAACAACAACATAAATAAATAAAAATGTGATAGAGTAGCAAATGCTGCACAAAGCAGAACGGCCAAGAATTTCGTGTTTTTTCTTCACTTTTTGACTTTTCGCATTCTCACTCAGGGCGAATTATCTGCATTTAGGAAAAAGCTCAATTTCAATTTGCCGCGAGTGTTTTCTTTTTCAGTTGAAATTTTTTTAATGAACTTTTCTTCTTCTTCTTTTGCAACGCTTATTTGCTTTGTTGTGTATTTGTAGTAGTTTATTTATTTTGTTTTGTTCTTCAATTTCTTTTCAGTTGAATGGCATATCAAATTGATGTTAAGTATTATATGAAAGTTGTTGAAACTTCTCAAAGTGATTAAATTATTTAAAAAAAAAAATTTTAAATCTTTTTTAATTAAAGCGTTTAAATCAATTTGATGAAAAATAAATTGTTCTGCACGCAATATTTTTCATTACCAGTTTTCACTAAGTTATTTTTCAAAAACAAAATCAAAGTCTGACAGATTTAGGTCAGTTTTTAAAAATAAGCGTTTTAATGGAAAAACAATCATCTCACACTCTGAACACAAATGAACAATACAGCAAACATTTGGAAAATTTTTAGGACTTCCAATTTTACGGCATTATATTTATAGCCAGCAGCGTAGCTGGAGGAGCCAAGTAGTAGAGCGTGCAGAAAATCCGAAGACATTGTTTTTTTTTATGAAAATCTCAAAATTTTTTTCACGGAAGATTGATTGTTTACTCTGAAGCGTCAGTATCACATAACGACATAATGTTAATAATAAGAATACAGTTTAGCTACTGAACCTATGAGCCTTCTTAGCTATTCAGTCTAAAGCTTTAATTCAAGTAAATTCTTATTAAAAATAAATTTTGAAAATGAAAGCATTGTGCTTTTTTAACCTTTCCATTAAACTTCTAGAGACATAAAGGCTTAAGCGCGAAGATAAATAACAACAAAAACAATTAATATTAAGTCATTCAGGCGTTTTTTAGCCATTATAATTCAATATAATCTTTTGTAAAATGCACAAGCAAACATATGTTTAGAAGCAAAGAACGCTGTCAATGTTCCATGGAACATGGATGATGATTTATGCTGAAAGTGGTGTTTTGTGTAATCATTACTTTTTTATATGCACGAATTCTTATGGCGCGTCACTACTCCTGGGCAACTTCTTCTGAACAAGCTATTGCTCGGAATCAGAATATGAACTCGAGCGCTATCAAAACTATTGAACATAGTTTGATATATGACTCATTTGGGACTAAAAATGATTTACTTGAAAATGTTATAGTTTTCAATGCCAATATTATATGTATGTACCTATTAATCTTTTAGAATAATTATTTTTGAAATATCATGGTCACAAACTATTTATTGATTAAAGCTCTGTAACAAGCTGAACTCTTTAGAACAAACTGGAAACCCACGAGCTATTCTCAAAACTTCAGCACTGAACCAAGTTCGTTTAATTTGACTCAACTCAGTTCGTTAAGATCGTTTACATTTTAGTCGTTCAAAGAAAAGAAGAACTTTAAAATGCGGTGCGAATA
This sequence comes from Meiosimyza decipiens, assembly GCA_963680825.1. Classification (NCBI taxonomy): domain Eukaryota; kingdom Metazoa; phylum Arthropoda; class Insecta; order Diptera; family Lauxaniidae; genus Meiosimyza; species Meiosimyza decipiens. The sequence goes on from OY804260.1 coordinate 77,355,123, forward strand.
GCTCTAAACTCATGAGTTGCTAATGTATCATACGCATAACAAACGAGGTTAGCATGAGCGCAGTTGAACGAGTTATTCGAGTTTGACTCGTTGCTTATGGCAAAGGTTCGAACATGTTCAATCAGCTCGATATACCGATGGAAAGTCTGGAGACCCGGATATTTAAAAATTTGTATTTTTTTATGCAGCACTTCTGACATTTACAAATTAAAAAGTTAATTTTTAATATTAATGATATATACATCGTTTTAAAGAACATCAGCAGTAATTTAATCTTTGCGTAGCAATAAATAGCTTTACTAAACTGTGAAAAGCGCCAGAGGTGTAAATATATTCCAATACTTAATTTTTTATAAATGACTGACAACTTAATTCAATATAACACATTGAATGGATTGCTATAACATATGGCTCATTGGAAAGTCTTTTTCTGTACTTCAAATTTTCCTCTATTTCTGGAACACCAGCAGTTGAAAACTGTCTCCATTATTATTCTCCAAACTTTATCACAAGGAAACTCAAATGAAACGTGTTTTTTTAATTTTAGAGAACAAACATACATTCTTAGCCTATGTGAAATGAAGGTGGAAATATTAACTTGTTATTGCCTTTAATTCCTTATTTTCAACAAATGCATGAAGATATGTCAAAGCAAGTACAATCATAATTTTGTTTATCTGATATATCATTGCTGAAATACTGAAAATTACTTTGTAAATTATGTAGACATGTATCATAGGGCTCGGCTAAATGACCTCCCAAATGGCTAGTGATCCCAAATGAATTGTTTATTAATTTCCGGTGATTCTAACTTAATACAAACTTTTATTATATTGCAAATATCTAAGTACCGACAAGAACCTTCCGAATGAGGTTTGCGGATACCGAAATTGTAATTTAAATGTGCTAAAACCCTGAAGTGCTGTTAGCCATGTTTATAACTATAGAAGCTCTAGTATATAGTAAATAGCTTATGGACGTATTGTCTGAGCAAAAGTTTTTCATATAAAAATCTCTAGAGTCACTAGTATGCAATTTAAGACCAAAATGCTTTCTTTCAGCTACGGATGCTACACTATGCACAAAAGCCGTCAATAAAGAAGTTCACGCATTAACAAACTTATTCTCAATATTTTCGATGATTTCTCGAGATTAACTTATTGCTCAGTGCTTTCCAATTAAACAAAACTCAATATGTAAATTTCAAAATAAAATTATGATGTTTCCAATTATCTTGTGATTACTTTCCTATGAAAATATCCTACAAATCGCACTAAATAGGATATAAAATTTTAACGTACAATGACTTAACTTAAATTAATTATCTTATGTTAAAAAAATTGCAAAAAGATTTTCTATTTAAGTGAAAAAAGCGAACAAGATATCCTTAAGGCTGCTACAATTTATTTTTGTTAAAATAAAAGCTTGGCTTAAATAACAAGAATAAATGAACAAAAATAAAATGCTGTCAAGAGCAAATAGCAAAAAAAAATACGAAAAACAATTGAACATTCTCAACCTCTTGAATTTCGTATTGCTATAAAATGGCATCTAATATGTTACACTTCCAACTTTTTAGTGTTGGTTGGTCAAACAACAGCAACAAAACGTATTCTGTCTTACTCACTTTCTAACCGATAGCTCTACAATTCTGGCCATAACAAGAAACCCTCTTGATTAACGTTAACGCATTTATTTTAATGTTATCTCAAATTGCACAGAACTGTCAGTTGTTCAAAAAAGAATACATATGAATTGGTGTAGAGTGAGAGAAAAACAAAAAGAAGATTCCTCTTAAATTGGCCATAAATCAAATTCCGCATTAACCAACTAAACAACTAACCAGCCAGAACACAGCTGACCAAACGAACCTCGACCGCGCATACCACAATGTACGCAATAAGAACAGCTGTTGCCAACTTCATGTTTTACGTGCAAAATAAACAACATAAGAGAAGAAAAACAGCAAATGATAAACAAAATAAAGCAAAATAAACAAAAGCTGATAAATCGACCAAACCCAAATGCAGTCAAGACAATGGAGTCACGCTCCAGCGTTGTAAGCCACATGATGATGGCTTCCGTACTGGATATTGTGGTTGAAACCAGTATTTTTTTACAAATTTTCTTTTCAGTAATCTTAGTCAATGCATTACGCTTAGTTGGTCAATAAACTCAAAACGTAAGCAAAAAAAAAAGCTTCTAGAAAGCTTCAAGAAAAAGTTTAACTCAAATAACTCGTTGGCACTCAGTATTGGCCATGATAGTAAAACGTAGAAAAAAATAAACCAAAAAATTTGAGACCAAAACGAAAAAATAACGCAATGACAACAATAAAACCGGCATATTGCACAGCTGAGCGGAAACGGAAGTTGTATTTTGGCATAACGCACACCGAGAGAGCACACGTTCTCACGAAGTTTACGTTCTGATTTTTGCATTGGCAACTCTGTGCGCAAATTGATACAGTGGCTGCTATTTTTATTATTTCTCTGAAATTCATTTTTTCAGTTTCAATTACATTTGTTGCACCAAGAAATTGATTCATTTTCTGGATTTTGATTAAGCTTTCATTACGGTACTGAAGCACACATTTTTTTTTAAGCTTTTAGCACTCTATAATTCAGTGACTTGATTTTTTAATATTGAGAAATAAAATTTATCGTTGGTAGAGCATTGCTAAAGACTTTATCTTTCACGTAGAAACAATGATAAAAGTCTACTGGTGTTAAATCGTACGATTTTGATGGCCAATTGAAGTCTACATTTAAAAAAACCAGAGGCTCAGAAAACTTGTAGTAAATTTTCACTATATCAGCACGTTGAGCGGATGTCCATTGACCCATATTTATGTTTTACTTATCGAATGTCATCTGCAATGATAGTTGACCTTTGGCAGTTATAAAATGGCGCAAAATTTTAAATGACACCTGTTGTTGGATGACCCGTTATAATATCAAAAAGCACTAAAGAAGTCAAGAATGGTAACACAGAAAGGAAATGGAAAGCCTCTTAGAGGAAAATATATTTCCGCGGTTAAGCTGATGCACTGATGTTGACATTATATGTCAAAAAATGTATTACCGTGGAAAGATTTTTGTTTTTTGTGGGCGGTGCCACACCCCTAACATTAAAATAGTTGTAACTACTAAACTGAAGGCCGAATTTGATTAAATTTAGTACAGTACCAAATATAACACTGAGATATGCAATTTTTTTTAGATGGGTGGTACCACGCCCATAAAAAGAAAACATTTTTTCACAGCTAAACTAATGGTCCGATTTTGATGAAATTTGGTATGGAGATAAATTGAACCCAAAGAAAGGGAAAACTGATATGTATCATGATTTTTATTTTTGGGGGCAATGACTCAGAAATATCTTTAAAAATTCGGCGGCTTGAAGATAATGAAGGTAAGAAACTGAAAGAATTAAGTTTGGTAATTAAATTGTCTTTACAAATTCATTTAGATATGATGACATTTAATCAGGTAAAATGGTGCTGAACTGTTTTGTATTATCAATGTAGTGGTTGAATTTCAACGATTTTAGTTCTTTCAAGTTACACTGATGCACTTAGTTATGTCCAATAGTTTAACAACGTAATACTCTCACTTAATGTTGAAACATATTCCGAGCACTGCCAAAGTATCTTAATATTTTTTCGAATCCTGCATAATAGATTTCAACTTCATAAGTCACTACATAAAATAACCTTTAACCGTTTATTTCTGCAAATTGTCTCTTTATTGCTAATTTTCATACTACGACCCTCTGTTCGATGTTATTACTCTAAAATTATACAATACAGCAAACTAAAACAATTTCAATTTACACTTCAAGTAACATTCAGCAATAACAGCGTGCACACATGTGTCTTTTATGTCTTCATACTGGCCTATGTGCTAAGCACAGATAGTTCATTCTCCCAAACGGTCAAAGGACGAAATGTATAAAAATAAAAATATTTCCTTGTCCCAAACTAAACTGACACAATGTCGTTGTACGCTTAATTTAGTAAAGTAAACACATGTGGGTAGCTATGACAACTACGGTAACAACAATACCATAGAATACATTGACGGATCTATGACATTGACAACATATGGATCGTTTAAGTTCACGATTGCATCTGTGATTTTGCTTTACACAATTTCTTCAAGGACAATCAAAATGCAAATAAATTTTCAATTTTCATTCATCACTGAAACGTTCAATGCACTACGGGCTCAAGATACCCAAAGACAGCAAAATTTGTAAATAACTCAGCAAGAGTTTTCAACTTTAAAATGCTGGCAGTTCGTTAGTGAGTCAGTCAATCCTTGTTCTTATCCTAATTGATTGACTGGACTTTATTTATCAGCCATACTGATGTAAGTGTTATTAAATGATAACCGTAAAATTATACACAATTGTTGTTGTTTTTTGCAGTTTAAAGGATATTTTTTTAGTAAAAAGTGAATGACTGACAAAGTGTTGCCTGTTATGTGCGATAAACTGAACAAAAGTCAGCAGCGTTTATGCAAGGACATTCATTGAATGAGCACGGAAAAGTGTTGGGAAAATATTAAACTTTTGCTTAATGTATTGAAATTAGTTTTAGAATTAAAAATGTAGTTATTCAATATATAAATAATTTAAAAAAATTAGGATAACTTCTAACATTTTAAGTGATTATCAGGTGGTGCTATAAATGGTTGATTTTTAAAGCTATATCTGTTGGCAAAATTATTTCAAGTATAATTTTCACATAAAAAAAAACTGCCGCTTAGTAAATAGTTGCCCAAAATAAATACAATAATATAATTTATGAAAACATCAATAAAAATCCCAACTCAAACATTTTCTACGGTGGAGATATCAATCATAAGGCTAAATTTTCTAAGAAAATATTTATTTTAATCTTTCACAGCTTATTTTTCATTGAAGCAAAACAAGTTTTGACTTGATTTCAAATAAAAATTACCAAAAATTTTTGGTGGCTACAATGGTTCCGGGCATAATCGCCCAAGAATATAAAACAAATGCGTGTGACTATAAGCAAGTTATGTGTAAGCATTTAGTAACAAATTTAGATAACTCTTGGTTATCATGTTTTACTGCTTTACAGATAACCGATAAATATCGTTATCGTTCTCGGTTCCGATAACGAGACGATATCAAAAATATTATTCCTCAATTGACCGAGGACGAGAACGAGAACGATAAGGGTCTGGCCGATATCTCGTTGTCGGCGATATTGAAATGTTTATCGTACGATAGGCACAAAATTATCGCCGAGAACGACATTCAGCCAAAACTTTCATAATCTACAAAAACACTTAAAACGTAATATCTTGGCATCTAAAGTAGCAGGCGTTTTGAAATTCGGTGCTAGAATGTATATTGTCTGTCTTAAGTACCTCACAAAACCTGAACGAGATTAGACAAAGGGGCATGACAACTTTATAGAACAAAAACATGTAAAACGCCATGGTTTATTTTCCAGCCGTAATGCTTAAAGAGATTTTACATTTTCATTTTTATTTCATTTTTCTACTTCGATATCTTGAATAAAAGTTGCTTAAAATATGAAAAATATTACAAAAACTCTTTGCTAAAGAGTAACCAGATTTTATGCTTTAGTTTCTTAGAAAAAATCAGCCTCACATTATCAACTCTTTTACCGAAGATTTCACAAACGAAAAATTTTAAATTTCAATAAAATTCCAAATAATTTGTGGCTATAAAATTCTATCAGCAATTATCTAAAATGTACGTTTAAAATTTCACTTAATAAATCTTAAAGCAAAAACAAAATACTTAACCCACACAAAAACATAGCTTGCATAAAATTTTAACGTTCAAATTCCCCCAAAGAGTCCTTTTGCCGCACCACGGGTTATATTTCTCTTTCATTTCGTTCATTCATTCCACCGCCACTTTCTCATTTATTGCTTTATTTTTATGAATGATTTATGCAGTGAAATGTTTCGTATTTCCTTTGCAAGGCACGTTGTTGCTTCCTTACCCGAAGGATATGGCAAGGACTTGCTGTGAGCAGACTAGCCAAAAAAAAAATAAAAACGCCAAGTGTTTTTCTGGTTCAATGATATAAAAGCAAGGATTAAATTAAATTGTTAAGTGATATTATTTGAGAATTTCTTCTGAAATGTTTTTTTTTTATGTTTGTAGTGTTGCATTATTAATTGAAAAGCTGCAAGAGTATCTTTTTCGTGTGCGACAGACAGTCAGTTCGACAGCAGTCAGCGGCGTCTTTTCATGTTTTGTGATTTTTTTTTCTTGCTTTTTACCTTTTTAATTCTGTAGTTTAATTTTACTTTGAAATAAGATTTTGTGGAATTTATATAGGAAGACTCAAGAGTTCAGATTTTTCGCTTGGATTCGCAACAGTTCGCTGTGATTGAATCAATGCATAAATTTTTCTTTGTTAAATCTATGGCTTAGATGAACAGCTTTTGAGAAGAAAATTCAATGCAACGTAAAATTTTTGTCGATGTTTTCGTTTCAGTAGTAATAAATATGACGTTATTAGCTTGAACTTGTGTCAATGCTTAAATTAAAAAATAATCATAAGCATTTATCGTCAATTAAGTTTTTGTTCAAAATACAGTTTTGACAAATATGTAAGCGCCTCAGTTTTATCTAAACAAAACTCTCAATTTTTCACTGAAAACGTAGAAAATTTTCCTTTTACGTCTTAAGTCATTTAATGAAGTGAAAATCAGATGTACATTCATATAAGGTAGTATTGTGGAAAGCTGCCAACACCAAATTATTACTTGACAAGCTTCGTAAGGCACAGAGCAGTGAGATCGACACCACAGTCAGGCCTGGAAATTATAATGCATCTTCTTCCTATTGATCTATGCATCAGGAACATGGTGGCAAAATCGATTCTTGAGTTAAAAGAATGCCACAAGTTTCTAAACTTTGATGGTCACGGGTCTGTTTTGCAAAATATGCAGCGGGAACTCTACCTTACGGCAAGTGTTTTCCGAGTACCAATACTTGACTTTGGCACTGCCTACAACATCAACTTTCCAACAAGAGAAGATTGGAACTCATGCACCGTTCTGGAAGGAAAGGTGCTAACCATCTTCGCAGATGGATCCAAGATGAAGTTCGGCGTAGGAGTAGGTGTGTACGCGAATAATTTGGGTATGGAGATGTCTTTTAGACTACCCAATTACTGAAATCTATGCCATAGACCTAACCGCACAGATGATACGAAACAGGGAGCTTACTCCTTCCATCATTACTATATGTGTGGACAGTCAGGCTGCGATCAAAGCACTGAACGCTAAAATCGTGAAGTCTAGGTGTGTAGAACACTGCAGGGAATCACTATGTGCAACCCGTTAGCATGCTATAGAAATCTGCTGTGTGCCCGATCATAAGGGTATTTCCGGAAATGAGAAAGCTGACGAATACGACAGAGAATCAAAAATTGGTAGACCTTAAGATACCCTTGGAAGAACTACACTATCGGATAGAGATCAAGAAACAAACGAACAGAAGGTGGAACCTTACCGTCACAAACTCTCTTAAGATTCAAAAGAGAAGAGCTAACGAATGTTGTAGGAGTACTGACAGGTCACTGTGTTATTGGCCCTATGGCTACCAAATATGGTGCTCCTTTTAGAGATTTCTGCATTAATTGCGAAGATGAAGAAGAGGATGACCAAGTTTTCTGGATGGTTTGTGCCAAGTTAATAAGACAATTAAAGGAGAAGGAGGAGAATTTTTTTGTTTTTATATAAATATAGCGTTATCACAATGGGCAAACTGCCTCCGAGTGCATCTTGCTATATGCAAGCAACCCTTTTATCCTAACCTGATCTACATATATGGCATACATACAAATGTATTAATATTTTGCTTTAACTTAAACTCTAAAACGCTTAACAAAATTATGATACTTAAATGTAAACTTACCAACTTTCCTGCGCGCGCGCCAGAGCACGGGCGGTGCCGTGTTATTGGGTGAAGCCAGTGTGACGGTCGAAGTTCAAATATATACCTGCAAAAGAAAAATTTATTTATATTTTTATAGAATTTTACTAAATTTGCTTAAAATTATCTTTAAAATAAAGAGCCAAAATCCACCAAAAAGTAATGCACTAAAAATATATAAACGTAAAAATCATTGTTCAAGGCTTTACTTATGAGAATTCACACATTATGTTCATATATTTCTTTTCGAGAGAGATTTTTTGGGCGTTGACACTATATCTTTAAAAAACTTAATCCAAAATCTGATACTTTCTTTGCTTTCTCGATTGAATAACTAATTTTGGTGTAGCCACAAGGAATAGCAGCTAAAGTTGATCTGTGTTTATATGCTATTTTGCATTGTTATCATAGATTCACTTAAGCTGTTATTCCTTATGGCTAAAGACTTGTGCCAAAAAAATATTTTTTTCACAAAATTTCGAAAATAATGGTTCAGTTCGCGAAGTTTACCGCAAGCTCCGTCCATTTTATGGTCGACATAATCGTCCATCAGAGCAATTAATTCGGTTAACCATGGATCGTTTTCGCACTACGTTTACTCTATGTGATAATACGCATCCGCAGAGACGTCGAACAGTGCGCACCGAAGAAACAATTGCCGCTGTAGAGCAAAATGTTGAAGAGGACCCGAATGAATCGATTCGCCACCGTGCACAGCAATTGGAGCTTTGTCCATCAACTTTATGGAAGATTTTGCGCAAAGATATTGGCTTGCGACCTTACAAGATCCAGCTTGTGCAAGAATTAAAGCCGCGAGACCATGCAATGCGTCGTGATTTTGGTGTATGGGCCGAAAATGAGATTGATCTCGATGCTGATTTTCATCGCAAAATTTTGTTCAGTGATGAGGCTCATTTTCGGTTGAATGGCTACGGCAACAAGCAAAATTGCCGCATTTGGAGTGAAGAGAATCCACATGAGACCCTTGAGACGGCATTACATCCACAAAAACTGACTGTTTGGTGTGCTCTATGGGCTGGTGGAGTCATTGGGCCATACTTCTTCCGAAATAATGCTGGAGAGTCAGTTACCGTTAATGGAGACCGGTATAGAGCCATGATAACCGACTATTTTGTTCCCGAATTGGATGGCATGAATGTGGATGAGTTGTGGTTCCAACAAGACGGCGCTACATGCCACACAGCGTACGTCACAATCGATTTATTGAAGGAAACATTCGATGAGCGCATAATTTCGCGGAATGGACCTGTCAATTGGCCACCAAGATCGTGTGATTTGACACCATTGGATTATTTTCTTTGGGGATATGTGAAGTCGCTCGTCTACGCCAACAAACCAGAAACGTTAGGGGACTTGGAAGCCAACATTCGTGGCGTTATTGCCGACATACGGCCCCATATGCTCGAAAAAGTGGTTCAAAATTGGACCTGTAGAATTGGCTTTATTCGAGCCAGCCGCGGCGGCCACATGCCCGAAATCATATTTAAACATTAATGGCATAAAATTATCTTTCCAATAAAGCCAAATTGATGGACATTAAAACGATTTTCTTGTGTTTTATTTCAATTCGAAGCTCTATACCTCTAAAAAAAACACCCTTTATGTGTAGTTGCACAACTGCATAAAAATTAGAAGAATTGGTTAAATGATGGTAGCAACATAGGATCAGCCAAAATACAATTAAATAGATTTTGCTGAATTCTCAATTTTGGTTCAAAATGCTACCAGCTCTTGACATTTACAGTCTTCTGTGTCCTGAGGCCACAAAAAAAAGTTTAGTAACAAAAAATTTACAGAGCAACTAAAGACATTAGATTCTTACTTAAAATGCGCAATAAGTCATTTATTAATTATTATGTATTATATATTGGCTATATGTATAGTATATTTTATTGCGAAAAAATTGTTCAAAGTCCAAAATTAATAACAATTTTAGAAAACTATTAAAAAGTGAAACAGAACGCAGAAAAGCACATTTAAATTGCAAAATTTATTTATTTTATGCCATGACATGCCACGCATGTTAACGAATTTTTCATTTGACGATGGCGCTATCGGTAGAGTTACGAAAGCGTGAACTATTTTGTTGTAGAGTTTTTTGTGTATGCTCTGACTATTGGTAATTGCGCTGAAGTTGACGTTTTCAAGCTGAAATTTGTGTTACTACATTTTATTGTTGCTAACAAAGAACATAGCTTAATAAATAACAAAAGTTTTGACGTCGACAAATTTTTACTTATATAAAGATTTTTTTTCAAATTTTTACTTTTCTAAATTCTACTTTTTAAAATTTATATTTTTTTAAGTTTTTCCTATTTAAAATTTTCACATTAAATTGCTTTTTCATTGATTTTTTTCTGGAACGGATATACTTAAGCCAAAATTGGCGTGAAATTAAAATTCGAATGAAAAAAATATTCAGCTGCAATTATTCACACTATGATTAGCTTTGCACTTATTACAGTAAAAACAGCTACAACAGCAATAGCAACAACAAACTGAGCATATAGTTAATTTTAATCGCTAGATTGAAAACAAAAACAAAACATTCAGCAAAAAAATAAACGTTGAATGCAACAACTTGCGGCGTGTTGCGTTATGTTAGTGTAGACATGCTAGAACTATCAAGGTAGGATTATATTGTCAAACTCAAATCAAATGCAATCGTGAAAAGCCACCATGAATGCAAAACCAAAAGAAAAATCAACAATTCTGACTCATTTCGGCAGGTAAGAAAGCCCTAAAAATAAAGAAGAGAATCATCACTTAGCATCGCTGCTAAGAGTAACAAAAAAATTTTGACAACATCAAAAAGTCGAAAAGTATTGAAAATCTTAGACACGTGGAAAAACGTTGAAAAAGTCGATAAGTGCCAGAGAAGTCGAAAAATAAATTTAAAAAGCAAAATTGAAAACCTTAGAAGCTCAAAAAAATTGTAGAGAATCGAAATATATTGAAAATTTTTTTAAAATTGGAAAACTGTCGAATAAATCGGAAAATGTTGTTATATAAGAAATTTGTTAAAAAATAAGATAAAAATGAAACATTAACGAGTGCGTTCCTTCCGTTGCATTACCGTTAATGTTAATTTACAGCATTTCTACTTAACAGTAAAGAATTTCTCTAGTGCTCACCAATAAAGTTGTTCACACATCAAAAAAAACAACAAAAAGTTAATTGAACTCAGAGATGAACTTTAAGTGACAAACTGTATGAGTGAGTGAGCGACTGAACGTTCAGTTGAGTTCATTTAATCAATGAAGATTAAAAGCAACAAAACAAACACCAACAACAATTGAATAAAAAAAGTCTGTCCTAATGACGACAGCAGCTGATCTCAAAAGAGCGTTAAATAAAACGGCATATAAAATAGTGAGGGGGAAAAAATGTTTTGGCGCCATTTCAAAGCGACGGCGCCAAGCCCCCCAGGGAATGAAACAACGATAGCAGAAACAGCAGCAACATGTAATTAGCGCAACTTTTATAAAATGTTAGAGACATCTAATTGTGGTTTTTGCATCGCATGGTATGTGTGTTTTTGTGTGTGTGTGAAAAGAAAACATGTGTAACAGCAATAGGTTTTTTTTTTCGCTTACAAAATGCTGTCGGGTGTTTTTGCGGTGCACTTGAATGTCAAAGTGTTGAAAACGTGTGAAAGATTTTTTTCTTCTCAAACAATAGAAAATTTTCACATTAAAAATGAGAGCTTATTATCACTAAGGAATGTGTCAATTTTAAGGCTTATTGGGACTTAGTTATACTCATTAAAATAAACTTTATTTTAAAAAATTAAGAAATCAGAAATTTTTGGTTCGCTCATGCAGCTGAATACGGTTCAGATTCTAAGGAAAAAATCGAAGAATACCCTGATGGCACTACTTAATCTGCGACTAATGCAACTCAATTGATATTGATATGCCCCATATAGCAATGTATAACATTTTGCTAATGATAACCGATCGAGTCCTATGTAAGTTCAAATGCTGGATTGAGGCAGTATAGTTTAGCTATAGTCCAACAACATCAAATGACACATAATTTTGCTAAGGATTTGATGAAAATCAGAAATCAGAAATCAGAAAGTGTATTCGTAACTGAATTATTAACTAACTAATTATTTTACTGTGCTTACTGTTCAGTACAGTATGTAATAACACCAAAAAAATATATTAAAAACGGCCAAAGCTAGTCATACTAAGTAGTTTCATCTATTGTTAAATGAAATCATCAGTTACCTTTAAGCCGATAATAGAGAATTTCTAATTTTGATATATTTTCCTCTCAACGAAGTGCCCACAAAAAAAGTCTAATATCTAATGTGAAGCAAAAAGACAGACACATAACTCTAAAAAAATTTTTGCTTTGCTTTATTACACTTTTTGCTATGGTTCATAACAAACTTACGCAAAAAAGAAACGATATCAGGGTTAGAAAATCTAACTTATAAGCTTTATGGTCACTGATGATTCTCATTTGATATTATGCTCTTCTACTCTGTTGCACAGAAACATATCAAGCTTAGAAATTCTCACTCAGCTTAAAGGTCACTGAAGATTCCATTTTACAATGAATGAAACTGGTATGACTAGCATTTTTCTTTTTATATTTTTTTTTTACTATCACAACTGTGCACAATAACAAGCTCACTGAAATAATTATTAATTAAAGTGTATTAATATTTTTACCACAGAAAACTAAGTCTTTACTACTCTATTAGCCTGAATAAAAAGACTGCATTGGGGCTGCTATTGGAGTTTAATGCCACATAAGCAGATGATGTTAATACAAACTGACGATATGGAGCTAAGCTGAGTGCAAATATCAAAAAGAACGAAGTGCTTATCAATGTGATTTAGCTCTACTGTGCAGTGTCAATGCCGCTAAGACTCACTAATCAGACAAACTAAGTTTTTGTTTCTTAGGATGAAACAGCCTGAGAAATTTTTCTATGAAATTACAACACAAAAATCAATTTTATTAATTTTTATATCATATAAAGTCTAAGTACAGCAACCTTTGGAACTATAAATTATTTTAATATATCAAGTGAAATTAAGATATTTAACTTAATGAGCATACATGTACATGTGTATATGTTTGTATAGTATGATAGGCGAATGATATATGATATAGAAAAAAGTCCCAAATGCTTGAAATTTAATTCTATTGTATACAATATCTTCCACTTGCCACATTTAAGCAATAGAAACGCTGTATTGCAAATAAAATAGGTTTTAATTGAATCAACCAATTGAAAGAAAGGGAATGACAGCTTCACTGACACTAATGCTGCTTTTCTGCCGACTCAAGACTCGTTCATTTTAAAATTTCAAGTAATTTCACAAATTTGTCATTATGTAGGAAAAAAATCACAGTGCCTAAGAATGCTTAAATTTTAAGCTTTAGAGTGGACAGGGAACTGTGGACATTTCACCAATAGATCTTTACTAAAAATATTCAAAGCTGTACATAATGCTACCTGAACTTATGAAAAATTAAAAATAAAAAAAAGAATTATATAAAAAGAGACTGAACTAAATCACATAGAGGAAAACTACGAAAATTTTTAGTAAATCAAAAACTCATTAGGAAATTTCTGACATCAATATATAATAAGTAAATATTATACTTTGAAATTAACAACTGTGCACATGTTTTTCTCTAAGAAAGTTTTCTTTACTACACATTAAGTATGCGAAACAAAAACACATGATTAGACAAATTAAGGCCAAAACACTTTAAATTTTTTTTTTTGGTAATAAATGATGCGATAACAATTTTTACACATAGAACATATAAACACAAAGTATATTTATTAAACTATTAAGCGTTAGCTACAAAAGCATAACAAAACCTGGTAGAAATAAACTAAATTTTTCACAATTTTATGCCTTAAAACGACGGCGACGCAATTAATGGCGCAGCAGCCGTAGTTATAGAATTAAAATTTATAGCATTTAGGAAAGACCTTGAATTTAAAACAACAAAAAAAATTTAAAAAAATAGCACCAATCTTATCTATACAACCTTGACTTTAAACGTGGTTTTTTCTTAAGTATATAGTAACAAGTGTGTGTTGTGGTCGATGAACTTCCAAAAAGAAAAATAAACACAGCTGGTTACCGCCATGAGTATCACGAGATCAGGACTAGGAAAAAAACGCTTAGTAAAGGAGATATTACAGCGTTCATTGAAAATATGCGCTGAGAAATATTATGTTTTAAAGTTATTTTGCAAAAATTAGTCTTTGAGTTCACAGTGCGTATGAGTTACTTTTAATTGTAAGTAAATATTGTGCGTACATCATTTTTATTACATTGGCGCTTATTTAGTCGTCACAATCGAATAAAATTACAACAAATTTATAATGCTATATCCTCAGACATGCAGCCAAAATTTTATTGAAATCGGTTCGTTATTTTTCATGTTAAAGGCAAACAAACCTCAAATGTTGTCAATGAAGTAATTCAAAAAAGGTTGTGAATTATAAGATTTTTTTATATATTTTTTTTTTGAGTAAAAGTTTTTTTTTCCTCTGTCATTCATACATGCTAAAACAAAAGCTTAAGATTAACTCACAACAACTCAAAAATTCGGCACAACTGGTGTACACCTCCACGTTTGATAATTAAATTTACAACTAAATGATTGTGCCAAATATAATTTAATTTTAAGCAGGAATAAAATATAACTAACATATAATGCTCACAATATTTCAATATATACATGTCTTTACAACAACAACAAAAAGGTGGAAAAAAAATATCCAAAAATAAAATTAACTAAGCTAAAACATTTATTGTTAAAATTCACAACAAATTTCTATTGCTTAATAAATATTCAAATCAAATTCTATGCAGCTAAGCAATTCATCAATCAGTCAATGAGTTAGTCTGACAGATGGGACAGTGAAACAAAAATAAAATTCAAATGAATGTGGAATATTTCAGTTTAATTTTTATTTATCGTTTAAATATTTTTTTTTTTAATGAAACAATAACTCATATTTTTACTTGCCAAATCTATTTGATCAGTTGCTAGAAGCTTTTTTTAATTTTATTTTTCGAATTTTAAGGATTTTATGAAATTTTACTACATATTCAAAAAAAAATTTAATTTATTTAGCAGACAGCACATTGTGACAAGCATTTTTTTATAAAAACTTTAACAAAAAAACAGAACAAAGCTATTGAAGCTCCTAAAAGTATGCTTTATAATTTCATGCACACTTTCAGCAAAAAAATTTAAGCAAACATGAAAAATTTTAATAAAATATGTTGCATATTTATAGGCAATTATAATATTTTTAAGCAATCCTTTGAGCACTTATTGCATATTTTTAGCAAGGAAAGTTACTTGATTTCAAAGTGCGTAGATGTAAATTATGCTCTACGAACTGAAGAACACGCTTGCGAATGTACGATCAAAATAGTATAACATATCTTAAGCGAATCAAAAATAAATTTAAATACTTTTATTTCATGGCTGGCAACACTGCATGCACTACTGCAAATTGACGCACATCAGTCACACATTATTGAAATTTGGTGAGAAATACATAAAATTTTGGTTATTACTCTCATTATTATTGTGCTGTAATCGTGATAAAAATTTTTTATTTATTTTAATTTTAACACATTGTTAAACTAAACTGTTAAGTATTTGAATCAATAAAATTTATAAAAATTATTTTTATTACTCAGATATGTTGAACGTTTTGCGGTTTTTTGATTTTTAAGTGATTTGCTTCCTATTTAAATGCAAAGTTGTAGAAAACGTTCAATGTTATAGCAAGCAGCTTAAGTTTTCGTAAATGCGGACATGTGATCTTTTTGCAAGTCGCAATATATTATAATTTGTGTAGTATGAGAAACAAAAAATTTATATCAATTATTCTTAGAATATAATTTATAACCTAAGTATTTTTGAAAATTATGCATAGGGTGTTTTGGTTTTTAACTGCAGTAATTTCGTATTGAAATAAAACACTTTTGGTTTCGAAGTTATGCAAGATCGTAGTAATTGGTAATTGCTTGAGAAACACATATTTGCAAGCAAAACAGTTGTATAGAAAATGTGTCAATTTTGAATTGAGTAACAAACTTCATGGAAATTAAGATAAATTATATTAAATTTTTCGGTATAATACTGAACATTTTCTGAATTTTGCATCGTGTACAAAAATTACATGGGCCGACAAAATTTGGCCAAGCCTCTGCTACAGAAACCAAAATATACTTTTTTGAATGTTCTAAAAGCATTAAATTCGAATCTGGCGTAAAATTATTCTGATGGCCTCGGTTTTCGAGATGTTCTAACCCCAAAGCTTGGAAATCCCGTTGTTTTGAGATATTTGAGCTTATGTTGAATCGAAAGATAATTTATTTTTATAAATCTACTAATGGTGTCCAAAAGAATTACTCTTCCTATTCAAGAGGCACTTGAATTTGGCCAAATATCTCTTCAACTTTATCTTTCAGAAATCGTATGTTGATATTACATTGGAAATTTTTTTTTTTCAAGCAAACACTTTAGGGGATAACCCTTTGACACGTGGTGTGTTAGCTTTCGAAAGAGGAGACAGAAGAGTAGAAATGAGGTTAACCATGAGACATTTTATTTTATTTCTTTGTTTTTTAATTATCCTGACGCAACGACTGGATTGAAAGTGATCTGAAGCAAATGTTATACCTTTGAACTTCATTTCACTTCAGTTATTGATGCTACGCCAATATAATTTACGTTTCTTACCACTGCTGAAAAGTTCACTGTGGTGCTAATTTAGTAAGAGCTTAAAACCCTCTAGATAATTAAGGAGAGTAGAAGGAAATAATTGGAAAGAATGGAAAATTATTAAATGTAGTAAGTTTATTACCATACTTGAAGCGGGAATCGAGCCCGGGACCTATGCGATGTAAGCACAGTACACTACCACTGCGGCACAAGACCGAAATTTCAGAAATATTCAGGTATTTTTGGGCATCGGAAAGTGCTTTGGAAATGCAATTTTGGATAGTTAATTTCACCAAAATACATCTCCATCTTTCCCATACATCTCAACTTGTAATCTCTAGTCTTGGGCTATAGTACTGGTTATATTTATCAACACATCACAAGAAATCTGAGGTCCACCGAAACAAAACTACTGCAGAGGAGAGTAGGTAGCAAAGACAGTATTAGCTATCAGAGTTCATGTAGCATGATTAGTGTTAATTTGTGTTATTTAAAAAAAAATTTAATTTAATTTACTTTGAAAAATAATCTATTTTATAACCAAATTGAATTGTCAACAGATTAACATATTAAGTTAGTTTAATTATGTAAATTAAATTAATGACAAAACAGTGATTTGCAAGTTTTAAATTTAATTAATTGAATGCTATTTACCAGTCTCTGTATATAATTTCATTTTAAATAGTATGAAAACGAATTATTTTCTGTAGCCAGACAGCTAAATAGATAAGCACCTTTTGACCTTAGAACTACTTACTTTCCGTATTTTTATGTTATTTCTATTTTACATTTAAAACATATCACAATAAATTAGAATTTAATGCGCTTTGAACAAGTTCACGGCAGAAAATTAACCCAGATAGCGCCAACTTTTTTTTTTTATAAAATTGAAATATATAACAAAACTTAGTTCAAGATCACATTTAGTATTAATTAGGATTTTTCGTATATACTATAGTTTTCTCCAATTCAATCTAATCCAATCTGTATATAATTGCATTTGCATAAAGGCACATTTCTCTCATTTATGAGAGGTATCCTTCTAAAAGGACAGTGGTGCTAAATATATGGGTTAAATTTGCTTCTGCACTGATTCTTCAGAGATACTTTTGAAAGCAGAGTGGTATTACTGAATCCGAAATCATAAGAAGCATTTTAGTTTTACTTAGCAGATGAATACTAAGCAAAACTTCTTATTAGAAACAAAAGGCTGTTTGTCAGATAATTTCAAATTCAGACAATTTTAAATTCGGTTGATTCAAAATTCTAATATGTTAAAACTCAGATCTAAATTTTTTTTGCACAAAATTTCATGTGCCTTTTTTGTCTGAATTCAAAAGGGATATATGAAATTTGCGCGAAAAAATTTTGAGTCTGAATTTCATTTATATTTTTTATTATTTTTAAGACAAAGATTTTAAATGTGTGAACCTTTCACCAAATAAACTCTCTAAATTTTAAAACCTCTTTATTTCGATGGGTCTGAATTCTGA
This sequence comes from Meiosimyza decipiens, assembly GCA_963680825.1. Lineage (NCBI taxonomy): Eukaryota > Metazoa > Arthropoda > Insecta > Diptera > Lauxaniidae > Meiosimyza > Meiosimyza decipiens. The sequence goes on from OY804260.1 coordinate 77,373,326, forward strand.
AATTTATTCACTATCTATATTTTGAACCACATTATGAATATCGGTATTTTGCACACCAGCCCAAAAAATATTCCTGATAAAAAATTAAAAGGTTAAAGCAGATTCGAGCTCAGCGACTCCAAATTTGATGTGAGTCAAAATTCCTCCAACTTCGCTGTATACTTTACACAGCTGGTTTATTAGCACAACCCAAAAATACGCATTGTCACAAGCAAAAAATTAAGTTTAAACTGATCTGTCAAGAACAATTTTTTTTATTGTCAGACAACTTTTTAACTTACCTACATAAAAAGCTTTAATAAAAAGTGTCACTTAGTGACTTCCTAAAACTTCCTGTTTTTTTAAAATGTCTGTTAGCTATATAAACAACTTTGCATACGCAACGTTTAAGTAAAAATGACACACATTTTGACACATTTTTGACATTATATGTCATCATATCTCTTTTTTATATTTCACAGTGATAAGACAGATAACGAGTTAGTTGCTATTAAAAAATGTCTTGGGGTCTTGACATATTTCTGGAATGCTATGAAATGGACGAGTAGATATTTTTCAATAAAATTTATGCTGCGTATTACACTCGATTAGACCAATGTTATCAAATATATATGTTAAAAATCTTAGCATTGAAATATTCGAGTTTCAGTTCAGAAAACCTTGCTCGTTTACAATGGTCATGTACTTCTTTTCGAAGAGCATTACCAGTACACTCCAACTTTTTCGAATGAATCAATATTTCTGGTTGTATATCCGTTAAAAAATGTTATTTTATCTCTTGTGCTTAATATTATGTTCCAAGCATACTGTCAATAGATAACAACCAAATGTATTACAACAATCAAAAACAACAAAAGGCTAGTAAGGGTGTTATCTCTTATCTACATCGCATTCAAAGTAACAGTGCGCGTAAAAGTCTGAAATTTTTATTTAGAGGGTAAAACTTTTGCCACGCCACAAATTGGTTGATTTTATCAAGGATTTTCCATATTGAAATTGGCAACATTTACTCAAGTAGCTCTCAGTATATGGCGTTTAAATTGTATGAGAAATACAAAGCCTCCTTGTGAAATTCTGATAATTTTCTACTTAGTGTTCTTCGAAGCATTTTTAGTATTTGTGAGAAATTTTAGGTACATTATCTAAATAAACTGCTACTTTCATTTGACTTAAATGATTTGTTCGTGTGAGCGGAGCCACCCCCTCTTTCAAAATGAGTCAAGTTTTTATTTTTGTTTATTGTTAGTACCAGCTATTTCTAGTCTTTTTATCAAATGTTGCATTAATTAAGATAACTTTGTTAGCAAATCGCTTTTGAGTAATTACTTGTAGGGAAGGTTACACGCGCTCATGCTGAACTTCACAAATGCAGTGAAGAGCTCACCCAACTAGCTCCCAGCATTCGTACGAAGCTTAGTTGCATATTTGCATGAGCGGTAGGCGTGTTCGAACAAGCACCACTCGAAAGTTTACCAAACGGGCAAACAAATAGGTAGACGTATGTCAATCATGGATATGATAAATCTACTGAACAACTGAAACAGAACAAGTATATTCACAATTCTCTACCTGCCACGCCCACTCATGTTTAACAAACAGAATGAATGAATGAATACACCCTGTGTGTAGCGTATCGCCACAAAATTAATTTCAGTTATCAGTGGCGGAAAGGAAAAATTCAGAATAGTGTGGTACCAAGCTTTTATCTCGAGTATGAGCATCGGTTTTTGTTTTTTCCTTCCATATGTTGGTATCGCGCAAAATTGTTTCACATGTCAAAATATTTGTTATTTTTGTTATTGTTTATTTTGGTTAATATGTATTTTTCCAATATTTATCTTTAATTTTTTTTTGCTGTTGTACAAAGTGCACATAATTGAATAACACAAAAAAGTTCCAGAAGTTAAAAACAAAGTTAAAAGTGTTCGCGAACTGTAAGTAAATCTTAAGTATCAGTTCTTTTGTTCATAAGAGATATAATGGCAATTTGTCTTGATATAAAATAAATGTTGATTTATTTATTTGTACATATTTTCTTTTTTAATAAATATACGAAAAAAAAAATTAGCATTTTGTTTCACAAGCTTTGTATTTCGACCCAAGTTTTCTATTGTTCCGCTCATTATTGCAGTTTAATTAAGTTTTGAAAAGCAGGCAATAAACTCTTCACATTCAATATTTTCTTAATAATAATTGATAATGGTAAAAGCAAAAAATGTCGTCCAGATAGGTCTAGACATGCTGGCAATCAATGTATGACGTATCTGTTATATTCACTCAGTCTTTTTTGACAGTAATATTCACATAAACTGCTCATTTGATTGTTTGAGGCCATATTGCTATGAAATTTATAGCTGCGACCAATCCTTTCTTTATTATTCATTAAAAAAAAGAGAAGAACTTGGACAGTTTCGTAAGAGACTAATGCAACTTAAACTGTCACACCTAAAACTATGCAATGTAGTTTTAGGTGTTAAATTTAGAATTTGCGAACAAATTAACTAAATATTAAGGACATTGCGTACTCATTCACGCTCATTTGTATCACGAATATTAATCAATATTTTTAAAAATATACTATCGGATTTGAAAATTATATCCAAAATGTCGAAATCCTTCATATACAAAAGGATCAGAATCTGTGTTTTCTCTTCTACAACTAAGAATATTTTACATATTTTATATAACGAAAAACTCTTTAGCAAGTTAGTTTCAACACTTGCCAAATGAAATCATCAGTGAACTTTGAGTCGATCAGTAAGAATTTTTAAGCCTGTTACGATTTTCTTTTTGCATAGATTTGTTGCAAAACCCAATCCGAAATTAATTTTTCTATTCGCATTCAATAAAATCAAATGAGATATTATCAAATGATATTACCATATGAGTTACAAGAACAAAGACACAACAGAAAAAAGAGTTTTGTCAGTACATTATTTCACTTCATGTTTGGTTGCGCAACAAATCTTTGCAAACAGGAAAACGTATTAGGCTTAGAAACTTTCACTAAACGGCTCAAAGGTCACTGATGATTCCACTTAGCAATGAATGAAACTATTACCTTGTTTTTATTTAGTTATTTGTTTTTGTCATTTTTTTTCGGTCTTATCACACACTGTACAGAACAGTAAGCTCAGTGAAATAACATCATGTGTAGTTTTTTGATTTTTAATGACATGCTTAAGCAAAGTATTTTTCTAAACCCTCTCGTTCTGTCTTTTTCTTTTTTTTTTTTTTTTTTTTTGAAGCAAAAATATCATTTTCTTATAATATTTCTTCTTCAGCCGAACCGTTACTAAGAATCAATGCCTAAAAGCACGCTAAGATATCTTACAAATAACTTTTCCAACTTCAAAATATATGATATAAGCTCTACTATTCCAAGCAATCACTTCATCATATCAAAAACAAATTTCAATCAAGATACTCAAAAAACGTTTTATCACAAGTATACACAAGGCCAACGACACACTTATCAGTAAAAAGAGCTAATGAAACAAAAGAAGCAAATTACATACTGCATTCCATGTTAAGAAGATACACACGATTGTGACAAATAACATAAAAATAATTTCTTCATTTACTTAAAAACTTTAACAAAAATAAAATAAAAGTGTTAAATAAATAAAATGAGACACATCTTTAAAAAACAAATAACATTGCCGCGCTCACAAGCGACTAAATTTAACTCAGACAGTCTGTCAACTGTTTGCTGTCATGTTAATTATTAGGCAAATCATAATGAATCACGAAGGAGAAATGCCAAGAAAGGAAATCAAATCACATCGTAATCATAGAGAAATGAATGGACTGCACAGCAGTAGCTTTCATTGACAAAATATGCAAAAATAACTTTATTTTACCCACCTTTTTTTAACGCATAATCAAAAGTCTTTGCCCATTTTGGTAAATAAACATCAGAGTGTTAATTACCCTTAAGCGTGCCCAGCGAAAAATACCATTTATTGTTGTATTTACCCACTGTGCGATATGTTGTTGTCACATTTTGGTATTCGTTTGTTTTCATTGTCACTGTAATTTTACACTTAGGGGGCAGTTGACCGCATGCCCGCAGTTCTTTGTGAGGTGTTATGTTAAATGATCATATGCAGATTTTGTAGCGAGTTCATTTACGTCATTAATTTAACGCTGCTGTAAGTTTCCACACATTTTTTTTTTTTTTGCACCACACTTTACAGCATATCGTAATCAGCTCGAGTTTACTCATACAATGGGCACTAAGGTTTATGGGCTTTGTGTTGATATTTGCTGTATTTTGTTTTATATATCGGTGAATCAGTATCTGCTTTGCTTGAGAAAGTTACTTTTCTCGCACAATCCAATGATAATAAAACACAATCGCTTGGAAATAAATTTACATATCATTATGGCACCGGCAGCGGCGGCTATAACATTACTGTCGAAACAATGACTAACAAAATGCGCCGCAGAAAATGTTTATCTTTCCTTTGTGAAACTAATGACATAAACGAATACTTTACCATTTAATTAAGATTTCAATTGTATCTATGGATTTGTACTTGCCAGAGGTAGTTTGAAAAGTGTAACTTAAAAAATGAAAAATTTTAGAAAGGAAATCAAATTTTGGAATCATAGCTCAAATGATATTATGAACTCATTCGGGTCAATAATGTTTCTTTATCTCTGACAAATTTACTTTCAGCGTACGTGTCATCGAACTCAATTTACCATAAGTTCAATATTTTTTATAACTTTTAAAAAAAAACTCGTTAAAATAGCACTTTAAAAAATCTTACTGTGAAAATGATATGTTTAATGCAATAGTTTTGAAATAATACAAGTTGTGACCTGGTTTATGAAAAGGCGACTTGAGCGTCAAAAAATCATTTCGCACTTTTTTCGCCAATTCGGATAGGCGAATTGAGCTGTTTACCCTTAACAGCTGTTATCTTGAAAGTTTGGAAGCATGTAAGCCTCCATTTCATAGACCAGCTCACAAATTGTTAGAACCTTGACAATATGCATGAAATACAACATCATCTGCCAAGCAACCATATTTTGTACTCAATAGTTTTTTGGCAATTTTAATTACTTTTCTGCACAATTTGAGCTCTCACTCGGCCAAAGCTTCATGAATACTGGTGTTTAATTACAGTCGCATAAGAAAAGTCCAGCGGCATCAAGTCGCACGATCTTTAAGCCAACGAGTCTTGGGAACTTTTCACGCAATAGAACCATATTATTGCATGGATGTGCCCGCTATATTGAACTACGTATATTCCAGATCAAAATCAATGCAATGTAGCTTTTATTGAGCAGAATTATCAATGCCACTTATAAAAGTTCTCACAGCGCGAGCAAAAAGATTCAACTTTTGGTGCGATTTTTGGAAAAATAGAAGAAGACAACACAAACACAAAAACAAAACACATAAGTAATAATTATCTGTCACTCTCAACTTCACAGTCAGCTGTTCTCGCAACTGCTTCATTGTGTCTTAACGCACTACGAAGAGCGCAAAAAAAATTGTTGAATGGACTCCAATGAAATTTTATAAATAGTCCGAAAAATTCATAGCACCTTCAAATTACATGTGTAATATAAGCAGCATTGTTGCTGTTTGTTCCAGTTAAAAATTGTCATCACAAGAAAATCGTGTATAAGAACAATAAACCGGCTAATAGCAATTTACAAGTGTTTGTGTGTGCGTTTTGTTTTAGATTTTTATTTTTTAAAGAATTCGAGTTCTGAAAAAATCAACAGATTACTATAGAACGATACAAATTATTTTATTTATTGTTATTGCAATGCAGTAGAACAGCGATGGGCACGTAGTGACACTTTCAGCCTTCATGGCTCGAAACGCTACTCGCTGCACAAGCAAACAAAAAACAACTCACAGAATATCGACACACAGCGTTGACTAGAGTTCAAATGAAAACAAAGACAACACATAAAAGCATTAGCGTCAGTGTTTGTTTGGTTTTTTTTTTTTGTGCTGTTGGCGAATTTGGCAATGGAAGCAAAAAAATTGAAAGATTTCGTTTTTTATTGCGGGAGAGAAACAACGAAATATTTATATGGGAGGATTGCCTTCATTAAGAAATTCTAAGCGTGTGACCGCGACTTCAAACAGTATTTCATTAAACTTGGAAAAGTCAGAAGAAGTCAAAAAATTATAAAAGTTAGGCTTAGTGTTAGCGTAACTTCAGCAAATACTTCCTTCATATCCACCTGCAAAAATGCTTATGCACCAAAAGCTTAAAAAGTCATCACACAAAACATATTCCTACTAGGTACTCAAACCAAACAACGTCGTTTGCTCGATTAAGCAAAACAATTCAACTTGAAAGTAAAAAGTTTTAGAAAACTGACAAAAAAAAGAAATTAAATAAACGTTATCATTTATTTTGCAAGGCGCACACACATGTCAGACATACCTAACAAGCGAGTACAAAACGAAGGCTGCAAATATGCACATATGTTATGTGTTTCAACAAGTATAACAACAAAAGTAAAGGGTGATTTTTTTTGGTAGAGTGCAAATGCATTAGTTAGCTGTTACTACAAACTTTATTTTAATTTGAAGCTTGTTTTAAGATAAACATAGTTTCTAATATATGCATGTCTATCGCGAGTAGTTATTGTACAACATTGCAACAGCAACAATAAGACATAGAATTGAAATTAACCTCATAAAAACCACCCACTACATATAGATTGCGGCAGCAGTTGCTACAATTGACCGACATTGCCAACACTATGCCACTTAGCGAAATTTCAATTTCAAGCGCAAAACAAAAAAATGATTCAACTACAAATGTTATTTTGTTTTGATTTCATTTCGTTTTTGTTTTGTTTTCAATTTGTAATATCAATTGAATTTACAAATCAATTGAAATCTAAAGAGATTCAACAATTATTCGTATATAACTTATTCATGTAGGGTGGACCCCAAATGTCGACTTTTGAAGAGAAAAACAAAATTTTCGATTGGTCATGTTGTGAATCATTACAGCTAAAGATTAGAAAAATTAATAAAGGAGACTTAATATTCAATTAATGAAATGATTTGAGCCTTGAGGTCTCTCATTGGGCTGTTTTTCTTTTTTTTTGGATGCTATTGAATTTATTGATGATTTATCATTCCGGTATAAGTCGAACCATTGCTGAGCGACAGTTTTTTTAAATTTATGGCAAATAAAGAGATTATTTCTATGTTTTATCTCTGCATATATCCGCTCTACGGAACATGTTCTTAGAACATAAAATATTAGAAATTCATAAGATTTTTGAAAAAAGTTTTGTAATTCGCCTTGTTCTTTTTCATACCAAAAGAATCTTTTAGGGGGTATGAAAAATACTTATCTCCGAAAATTTTTTTTTGGAAAAGTGCCATCCACTCTAATGCACATGAACTTAGATTTTAATGCAAATTAATAAATTAACTTGGATTTAACTTAATTTTGCGCAATTTTTATCAATTGCATTTTAATTCTAGTAAATTGCGCTAGCAAACTACCGAGTTGCTGCTGCTACCATGCTAACAGCGAGTGTACTCTTATCAGCAACATTTTTTTTTTTTTTTTATTTGCAATAATTGCGTTTAATTAGAGCACCGCAAGTAGTGTGAAATTTTATTGAAAATGTGTGTAATTAAAATTAGCAATGCGTTAGTTAGTTAGTCGTCCTTATATCTACTTAGTTGTCTTAATGATTGCAGTTTCTAGCTGCAGCGGCAAAAAGTTACCTTCAGTTATGTACACATGGGGAAGTAGAAGTTGCTTTTGCCTTTCACTTAGTGCAATTAGAGATTTCAGTGAATTTAAAATGCAGCGCTATGAACATTAATTAAGTAATTTTGACAGATAAATAGTGAAAATGCACATAAATTTATATTTATTAATATAGTAAGACTATAAAAGTTGACTGAGATAAAATATTTAATTTATAATATGAAAATATGTATTCAAAACCAATCAACCAAACAATGTTTGCCAATGCCTGGATTTTACAGACCTTTCGATATGGATATTTCAAAAGTTAGGCATAAGAACGCAATTCGAATTTGAATAAATCCATAAGGTGAACTTTTTGCTCGAGAAAATACACTTTGCTATATTATTTGATATAAAGTGCTTAATAGCGGAATATGATACACTGTTGATCAGACAACACTTATATAGAAAAAACTTTTTGTAAAGTTTTTGTTTGTTTTTCATGAAAAAAATAACTTAATTTGCAGATTTGATATTTTGCAAAGAAACAAATACCCGAGTATGTCCTTTGGAAACATGCTAAGGCCCACATTGAAAAGGATACACCAGAAATTTTGATTTTTTATTAGTTTATAAAGTATACAGTTATATATAAAATGCCATATCGGATAAATAACCATAACGAAATTACTTGAGAATATACACTCTTTTGTCAAAGTTCTCCATAGCCGTTTTACATAAATGTGACTAATACAACGCTCAATTTCCTCCTACAAGAAAAATGTCCTACGGCATTGAATTTCAGGATCTGGGCGGCCAATTTTGATCAACAAGACGGGAAATTATACAAGAATCACATCCTTACCTGGCAATTAAGGCACAAAAAATTGTATTATCATATGGCAATAGCGAGCACTGTTAACTGTTATTGACTGACCAGTCCCACTTTCGTAAAAGATTGGTCCGAATTGGCTCCAGGCCGAAATCCGTTGTGGATGCATTTGCTTCTCAACAATCACTCGAGGATTTTCTGAACCAAAAATTATTGACGATTAACGAGATCATCAAGATGAAAATTAACCTCTTGCTGAAGATAATTTTGATTGAAAAATCTGGATTCACTTTTTGTTGTTCCATAATACATTCAATGAACTATCTTTGCTGTCTATGGTCAGTAGGCTTCAGTTATTGAGTCAATTGAACTTTGTAAGCATGAGGATGCAAATCTTTCAGGAGAATACGCTGTGGAGAGCTTCTCGAAATTACCAAATTTCCAGTAACAATCTCACGAACTGCTTCAATGCCTTGTGTTAAAGCTCTAAGCCCATTGGGTTTGAGATGCGAGTGCGAGAAAAAACAAAACGAAATAACATGATTATCTCTACATGCCAGAGCATGATGAATGATGATATGAATATATAGAAAAAATCATATTTCTAGTTTGCTTTTTCTCGCACTCACATCTCGCACCCAATGTGTTTTGAACTTAAGGTCAGTTATTGATCCAGTCTCTCTGAATTTTGTAATTAATCTGAAGTTAAATCACTAGACCGAGCATATTTTGAACGAAAACTTCAAACCAAATTTTCATTATTTTCAAAGTATTGCTTTGCAATGAAAACGCGTAGCTCTTCCGTCTAGCGCTCCATTTTAAATATTCCTGAGCTGTCAGCTGTTTTTTTTTTTTTTTTTTTTAACAGCAACGCTTCACAAAAGGCGCAAAATTTAAATCTTGCGTGAATTTTGGTACATCCTTCAATAGTAGCGTGAATTTTGGGACAGTATATATCATGATATTTCGACCACTAGGACGACCTTACAAATGAGGCTCATTTTGTGTGTGACCACTCGTTTGGTAACCAAAACTATTTTGCATTGGTTGAAATTTCTGCGATTTGGAGATGAGTTTTGGCAAAAAAAAAGCCTTTCCCTTTTTAATACCGATTCATTATGTAAAATATCAATTCTGAATAAAACCATGTGTCAAATATCAGCTGTTTATTTTTGACAACGAAAAAGTGCTGCAAGACTTAAATTGTAACCCCCAATTAAATGGTGCGCTACACTTAAGAAAGAGAACTAACACAATATGAAAGCCAATATGAATAACGACAACGTGAGTGCAAAACGTGATTGGCTTAAGAGACATTTTGGCTTCAATGTACAAGAGTGCTCACCTTCTGCAGCCGGATTTAAAGTTGAGTGGTGGCTTTTCTGCTTTCTGCTTTCAATAATGTGACGCGCAATAATTTAAAAATAAATTATTGTTACTTACTAAGAATCACTTTTAATGATGAAAATAAAATTTCAGAACTACAAATTTTATTTTTAAATTTTCTTAATTTTTTAAAATTTTCTTTTCCTTTGGGGAATAGCCAAATTTCGCTATCTCGTATATTAAATTTTCAGTTAATTATTATGATATTTCATCACTTGTGGCTTCTGTCTCAATTTCTGTCCGTCCAACAGTCAAAAACCAGTCAGTCAATCAGTCAGACTGCGTGTCTGTCAGCTGTTTGTTTGTTGGATCGCAGTGCGTTGTTGTCATGTTGATATACCATATGTAAATCACAAGGAAGCAAATACACAATGCCGTTGATTTATTTTATTTTAATCAGAAATATTTTATTATCTTTTATTTTATGAGTTAATAAACTTTGAGTTGAAATAAAATTCACTTGTTAATTTTTTAAAACAATTCAACTTGCAACTTCTTTTTAATTTTTTCGCTACACTGACTTTCACGATTTGCAAATTTTTTCTTTTTTTCTCTTAACCTGAATTTGCCAAAGAAATCTTCTTTTGTTTTAGCAAACTTTTGTTACTTTTTTTTGCAACTTCTTACATATACATTTGCACATTCGTTTATAGACAATACGGCTTTAACTTCGCGCTTATTGTGGAATTCGGTTTCTTCATTTACCACTGTGACTTTTTCTTATTCTGCAATTTTTTACTGGCCTTTTTTATTGCTTTCTTAACACTTTTTTTGCTTATTTTTTTTCTTTTACTTTTTATTTATTTCACCGCTCAAACGTTTGTCACGTTCGTTTGATTCGTTAAAAAATTCACAAAACAAAAATAAAAATCAAAAAGGTTTCAAAAAAAAATTCATAAAAAAATTTCGCTAAAAATTTCAGTTACGTTCCACCTGAACGCGTCAACTCGCGAGTGCAGACTAATCGCACGCCACGCTTTAATTTCTTGTTGAGTGAAATGCGCATCTGACAGTTTGGCGCTGACGCCAACGAACATTGCTTGTTGGCAACAAACGACGCGCGCTCTCCATTTCGATTGTAGGTTTGGTAGAATTAAATGGCTGGTAGGAATAAACTAGATGATGTCATGCCTTAAAAGTACTGGCATTTTTCTGGTTTTCTGGAATTGAGGAGTTTTGCTTTGATGTGAACTCCCTCATCAAAATACATCAAAAATTGAAAGAGAAAATGGAGTTTTATAAGTTTCTACGAGTACGACGTCTAATATCTGGTATTCGTATCTATCCCAACATATGGCGTGTTTTAGCAGCTTCTATGCTATTTCTGATTCTAACAATTTTAGATACAGAAAATTCTCTCATCGCGAACAAACTTTTTTGTTTCAGATCACATACATTTTACGTTCCCCTAGGCGGTAACGCCCTTGAATGGACGTGTATAAGAACAGTAAGAGAAAGTTTTTAATCTTATATTCCTTAAGAGACTAAAATCAATGTCTAAAGCGGCAATCTTTTCGCCTAAATATTTATAGTCCCTAAGTCCGAATTTAGTATACTTTTTGTGTGCTCTTATCAGGTTTGTTCAGCTGGGGACTTGTATTCAAGTTACTTTCTTGATACAATGAAATCGTTGAATCATATCAACTTCAAAGCCTCTAAACTCAGTTAAATGTTATCATACAAAGAAATTTTTTTCTTTTATTCCCTTTGCAAACAAAAGTCTTGGCACCGCCGCTATCTACTTAAGGGAGATATCACTGTGTGTTTTCCATTTAATAATTGAAAATCATTAATCAAAGATGATATTGGTTGGATACTTATTTCCTTAAATCAAAATAAATATGTAAAAAATATTTAGATCTCAGTAAAAATTAAACAGGAAAAAATTCTTAAAAAAATACTTCAACTAAAGAGAGTTTATATTACATCCTGATTTCCAAATAATTCTTTTTTTTTTTGGGAAAACTGTTTTTTTATTACTCTATCAAACACTCCTGTCATCATCCAAACATGCGGTCATCACCTAAGTAATTTCCTACCAACATCAAAATTATACTAAGCAACAAGAGAAAACTATTCTCATGTTCCTAACCACATAACACAATACACACAACATGCGGTCTCTTTTGCACGTCATTCCCCTTTGGTGAACTAGCGCTAATTAAATGTGCCATAACAAAAAATGCACACCCTTGGCGCCGTAACTGGGAAATATTTTTGTAAAATGCTTATCTTTAAAAAAAAAAAAGTGAAATGAGGAAACTTTAAAAAATGCAAACAAAGAAATTTTAAAACAAATTAAAAAATTAGAAAAGGAATAGAAATTTAGAAATCAGCGAATATGACCCCTAGATCAGTTTCGTGCAAATTTTAAATTCTCATCACGGTGTTCGAATTGATGATTTAAATGAAAGAAATAGAAATATTTATAACAATACACATATTATATGCATATATTTATGCTTGAAACATCTCCAGATTGTGGATCAGTAAAATTTAAAAAACTTTCATTTACACAAAAATAAATTTTGTATTTTGGAAGTAAAGTTTTATTTGAAACAGCATTTTTTAAAATATTTTCTAACATATCATTTACGCTGAATGCAAATCTGGTAATCAATTTTTTGGCTATTGTAATAAATAAGTAGGTTTAAGTGTATCAAAAACACCGTGTACCAATTATTTTGAAACAGAATTTGTTGTACTTGGGCACATATGTACATGTAGGGTTGCCAAGTCAAAGAAAGGCCATTTTTCGTCCTTCTCAAAAAAATGTTTCTCTTGAATTGCTTAAAATAAAATTTTGTTTGGGAAAAAATTTATGATTTTTTTTCAATTTTGATGTGGGAAAACTGAATGAGATTTTGTTTTTGGTTCGTTAAACAAAAATTTCAACTCATGTAACAAAATCGCCCAATCTCCGGCAATTATAGTAATTTTTGAATTTTTAGCAGGCCCCCGGCTCTTAAAAGTTTATTTTGGTCTTGTCCGGGCACATGCTGGCTACTTGGCAACCCCTGCTACACTCATATTTAGCATCAGTGCTGTTTTTGATGTATTTGGCTGTGCAGATTAGTCAAATTTAGTTAATAAATATTGAGCCAAATGGTGTTTTTAAAAAGTATTTCAAAGAAAAGTTCTTTATTTCATATAAATGTGCTAAGAATAAGCTCCAAAATAACTTGTGTTCTTGTTACAAGTTCATGAAAATAGTTGAGATCGGTGTTTTTGGATATATATGGCTACAGTTATCTTAAAAACCAGAAAATAAAATTAGCCTAAAATCGAATTTTAATATTGAGAGGCATACATATAAAAAACGATAAAAAAATTATTATGGAAACAAATTTTAAAAATTTATGTTTCAAGCAAATTCATTTTTTTAAGAAAAAATGCGAATGAAAGGATTTTAAAATTTACTCATCCCCGATCTTGATGTTATTCCCAATACTCTCCAAGACAAAAAAAAATCATATTCGTGTGCCTTTCTTTTAAGTTCTCCTTTTTAATACCGTGTCATGTAACTTATTTAATGCCTGACTACATTTTGGTTGCTTTTGGTCACTTTTTCCCATATGTACATTGTATGCTGTGTTAATGAACCATATAAAAAATGATTAAATAAAAACAAACCCCTGAACATGTGGTTTTCAAGTTGCTGTGCTGCAAATTGCTTGCTTTCGAGAAAGAACATTCATCAGTTGTTTCGCTCGTTCGTTGAAATTGAAATTCAATAATATTTGTATTTTATTTATTTCTTATTGTTTTATTTACAATTTTTGTTGTATTCTGAATAGCAGAATATATACGAGCAAATAATATTTAAATGCAAAACTGTGAAAATTTTTACAAAGCAAACATTTAAAGCAAAGTCAGCAACAGTTGTTTTGTAAGAACTCAAGGTTTTGTTGACCATTTAAAGCAAATTTGCTGTTTATAATTTTCTTGTTACTTTCATTCGTGTGATATTTTAATGTAGCGTTAACTATCGGAACATTCCTTTGTACTTTGTAACGAATTCAATAATGTGATTTTAGCTATCTAAAAGCGTAAAGAAATCAAACTACGCTGATTACTTAAGTAATCGCATTGTTACCAGGCCCACACTAAATGGCTAATACAAATACATAACTATCATTTTAACGCAGTGGATTTTCCTTTTTTTTTTATTAATTACAAAATATATTTATTACACCTAATGAAGCAAAGCTCATCTTTGTAAATACAACAAGCGATAAGAGCGAGCAGTGACAATAAATTTTAATCACAACTCAACAAGTTATGATAATCTCTAATATAATGTTAAAAATAAATCATCACATGTGCTGGCAAAAGCAGAAAAACTACTTAGGCGAAATTGTTGGGAAAGCCAAATGTATCTGGTTCGTGGAAACAAACGAGCGACGGTTGTTCATATAAGAAAATTTTTATATTTACTCAAGTATTTATTGTTCAAAAAAAAAATCAAAAACATAAACGTAAGACAGAAATTTTTGTAGAGGTTTTTCTGTTGTATATCTCGAGCATTATATCGACCCCTGTGCGCGAAATTATCGTATGTGCTATTTTTTCGAAAATGATTTTTTGATGCAAATTTCTTCCATACCCCACAGCGCATCACCAGGTAAAATATTGTACTCAGTCAGACACCATAAAACGTTTTTTTGGAGCTAAGAACAGTCCGTTCTATAAATTCTAGCGTCATCGATAATCGGGCAACTTTCAATTTGTATTCCAATAAAATACGAAAAGTTTATATTACAAAAGCATCAATCATAATAAAAAGACTATCAAAGCTTAAATCGAAAATTCTATTCCTTTAGATATTTTTTCCATCGATAATTGTTAGTTAATTAATTTTAATTAATTGATAACTTGGTGGCGCTAAAACCTTATGAGTTTGATTGTCAAAAATATCTGCTTTTGGAGGTTTTATGAAACAATTGCTGTGAACCTTATTCCACATTGGTCAACATTTAATGATTTTTTTAATGTTGCAACCGATTTTCTTTTATTGAAAAGTTATACTGTTGCCAAAAATTGCATCAATAAACTGTAATTTTACCAAAATATTTAAATTTATAGGGGTATAGTTTATTGAATCAGCTTTTATCTGTAACTTGATTATTTTCTGGATACGGAAAGAGATTTGGGTTTTTGATGAAAACAAAAAACTTGATTTTTCGCAACACCCTGGTCATGCGTTATAATATTTCAGAAATTTTATTCACTAAACAGCAAAACAAATAAATAAACACGCAGCGCGAATGCAGAATAATCAATCTGAATTTGTGGACACACGCAAGTGATATTTGAAGCGGTAATTGCAAATTCTTGGCTATAAAATCAATTTGATGATAATCATTAAAACAAAAAAAAATCGGCTTTTATGGATAATCAAAGAGTGTATAAAAATCAGCTAAAACTGGTGTTATAAACATTATGGCCATGATAATAAAAACGGAATTGTTTGCACAAATAATTGACATGCAGATGATTTAAATGTATTGCTTTAAAGGAATTTCAGCTATTGATGATGGTAGTGTTTTGAAGGAGAAGCAGAAACTAGATGTACAGAATTGCTTAGGACAGCGCTTGTTTGACTTGCAGGAGAAATTATTATTAAGGTAGTGGGAAAAGTGGTGTTAGTCACTTACTGAGGTCACTGTCTTTTTTCATCATAAGAGTGAAATTATGTATTGAAAATGGTTCTGCTGATTTATCATTTCATTAGTTTATTAAAAGCATAACTTTTTTGTGTATAACTTATGTGTTAAAAAGTGGCTTGGGATTAATGTACGTCTGGGATTAAACAATCGCTTCGAGAGGCTCTCAAGAAATTATTACCTATAAAACACATTGAGCCTCGTGCTTCTGAAGCTGAAAATACTATCTCCTACAGCGATATTTACATGTACCGATCAAAATAGAAACTGGAATTCCGCTTTCTTTATGCTAAAACTAATCCTTAGTGGCAAAACTAGATTAAAACCTATAAATTACAAGATTTTGCTATGTGGTCACTCTTATTTACGCTATGATGCTGACTTCGATTCAATAGAAATCATTAGTAGTGGCAAATTATAATTGTAATTATTATTGAACATACCTATTTAAAAATATTATTAAATATTTTTTTCTATTTTTTCAAAATATTTTTAAATTTTTAATGAGAAAGAAACTTCAAAAGTTACGCTAAAAAGTTTTACTCCATTTCAAGCTCAAGTTCAAAGTTACACCGCTTTAAGATCAATTTTGGGACCCAGATCAACAGTAATTGCTTCGGGTGGCTAAATGGCGTAATGTGCGTTTATAGCCATCATGCACACACATCCTACAGTTGATTTGTTTATTTATTTCGGTTTTTCCATTGATAAACACTTTGACACAACGGGCGTCATATCGCTATTGTAAATTATAGCACACGCATGGTAGTTTCAACTGCTTTATACTCAGCGGCACAAAGTGCAATGTGATTAGTACCCAGAAAATATGTTGAAAACTGACCTCAACAGATATGCTAGCAAACAAATGTTCAATATGTCAAAAACAAATGTTTTGTCTAGCAATGTTGGGGTAATGATTTGTTGTACATTCAGTGTATTATTTTTTGAATAAAATACTGGCGATGTGCCAAAATAAAATCATTTTAATTTGAATAGCAAATTATTACTTTCCATCTGTGCAATCTGATGTTTAGCAATTATAACCAACAGATTGGAACGACACATATTAAATGACTCATATGGCGAAAACACGATTAAGTGTATACAAATATTAGCATAAAGAATAGAATAGAAAATTTGTACCACCCTGCGCTGCTCATTGTATACAAAAGATGTATTGCAATGGTTAAAGAAATTGCAGAATAAATAATAATCTTCATAAAGAAAATTCAATTCTCAAAATAGTCTTGAGAGTCAAAAGTACCAGATTAATGGCAACCAAGTTGTTCACAAGTTAGGAAAAATTGATTCTGAAGGCTTATAACTCTAAACTAGCTTTCTACCTATGCTACTGTGCACTTTCAAGAAGAAATGTCAAAATTTTATGCTATCAAAAATTCATCAATTGTGGAACAGCAAAATTGGAAATTTTAGTCACCATAGTAAAAATTTAGTCATGAGACAAAACATGTTTTCACCCCAATTTGCATAGGTAGGAAGATATCAGTTGTGATGGACCCTAGGTTAGGTTAGGTAGCAATGGCAGTCAGTTCCGAAAATTGACTCACTTAGACCAAATTTGATCCATTGTGATACCACAGGGTGTCTGACTATACCCTCTCATTAAACCAACCAGATTTCGTAATACAACTAAATAGCTGACCTATACTAACATGTCTAAGGTCATCTAGGTCATCAAATAAAAACGACCCAAGTGTTTGATGGCGTTTTCTAGCAAGTGTAGAACAGGAGCAGAGAAAATGTTTTCCTCTTCCTCCACATCTCCACAACTTGTAAAGAAGTCAAAAGACCTAATACCTAATCTCTCCGCATGTCTGCCGATGAGGCAGTGGCCAGTTATTACTGCAACAACTGGCGCATGACACTATGTCTAGTGCAAGAAATTAGTTCTGACGAACGCTTAGCATGCCATTTCGGCCAGATTTGACTAGTTATATTGTAAGTAGACCCTTGAGTCCATCTTTTGTTAGCATTTTTTACCATTTCGTCTTCAAGCAGTAACTTGCAGGTAGTAAGTGGCAACCTTCTTATGCTGAGGAATTTGTGCAGTAGCCCCCTGCCTAGCAAGTTCATTAGATTTGCAATTGGCGTTAATGTTCTTATGCCCAGGTACCCAGATGAGCTGAATGTTAAAATGCTGTACCATCTCATTTAGAGACGAGTGACATTGTTGGGCCACTAGCAAGCTTATGAAGACTGGTTTTAGAGATTTGATAGCAGCCTGACTATCTGAATAAATTTTTATCCTTTTTGGATACAACATTCATCCTTAGCAATGATGCTACCCCCTCTATCGCTATAACCTCCACCTGAAAAACGCTGCAATGATCTGGTAACCTCGTGATAGACCCTAAAGAACTCAACCTTTTTTCTATTTATACTGAAAAAAATCATTTAAAATTTCAATTTTTTGTTTCATTAATAATTTTTGTTAAACATTTGAAATATTTCAAAATTTCTACATTTTTAATTTTTCATTTCGAGAAATTCTTTCTATTTTAAAAATTTTTTTTTGCAATTATTTTAACTAAAAGTTTCTTCCACCTACTCTATGAATGATTGCGATAAACAACAAATTTTTTCATAGCAAGTAAAATGTGTTACAAACAAATTTTAATTTGACAGTAAATTGGCAACAAATGTCAAGTCTGCTGTCATTACATGACAAATGCTGGTAAAACATATCACAAAAAATAACAGAACAGCAACAATAATCACCAACTTAAATGTAAAATATTTGTAAAATTTAACAACTTCAAGTATGGAAGTTAACAACAAAAACAACATAAAATCGTGAGTTGTAAATTCATTTATAGCCGGAAGCGACAGTGCAATGTAAACAATTTACACTGTAAGAAAACACTTTACACGTGTAAGGTAAAATGAAATGAAAAATGTTGAGGATTCTGTAAATTTGCTTAACGATTCTGAAAATATAACAAAAAATAAACAAAAGCGCACATTTCATCTGTCGATATTTTAATGGAGCTGCCAATGCGTTTCCGTCATTTTGCACAACGAACGCAGTTATTTATTTGTATCGATTGATTTTAAGCGCAAATAAATATTTTTACACTGCATGCACTGTGATTTTTTTTAGCGTTTTAAAATAAAGTGCATTGGGTTTTATGCTTGGCAAAGTTTTCGTTTGCTCGCTATTTCAGTTTATCGAGGGGTATTTATGTGTTTTTTTGGAAAAGCTCATTCTGAGCTTGTTAAGATATTGTAACCGTACCACTTTGTTTATAAAAATTTAGTATTTCATATTAAATCAAATGTGCTCTATAAACAACTTCTACATCGACGACCATATATTATGTGGAAATATTTGATATTTTTGTCATGTACTCAAATTGATTTGAATTAATATTCAATGAGCTTATTACCCATAAATACCATTATTGATCACTCAGCAATATATATTATTCTTGATGTAGTTGCTGTAATTGCTAAACGATTATTTTGTTTTGGGGTGTTAATTAAATGTCCGGAATTGAACAGAATAGTGCAACATCCATTACAACAAAACTGGATGAGAATACAAGCCATATGTCAATGTGCGGCATTGCAGCTGCAGTTTATGATTTGCTGAAGTTACTTTTATTATTAAATTGTTTTGTTTACGATAGCATTTCAGAGAATTTTCAATATGCAATAAATAGCTACCCATTAGGAGTTATTCGAGTATTTATGTCTTTTAAAAATTTCTCTTTTTTTTAGATATTTTGAATTTTTGTTTAAGGGAATATCCCAAGAAATATTGAAATCTTAAATTATCTTTAATGCTTTTTGTAGTATTATTTAAAATTTGAGTACCAAATTTTGAAACAACACTTTTTGCTATATAATTTTACTGATTTTAGTTGATGCTTATAAATATATTAAACAATATAAGTAAATTTTGTAAGTACAATGGTTTGTTAAAGCTTTTCTCGCCATTAAACTCTTCTTTTTTCAACTTAAGAAACTTGCAAATAAGATTTCAAACACATACAATTTTTTTTCAATTTTCACCTAAATCTTAATTTCCTAATGGGGCACTGCTGTGAGAAATAACACGAACCACGTGTGGTATATTGGATTGCGCAAAACTCATTAATGCAACTATTGCTGTAAATTAATTCATTAACTGTGAATATTTAACAGCAACAAAGACTGCAAGTATCTTTAGAGATAAAAAAAAATTTTAATTTTAAATTATTCTCAATTCATTTGAGGAAGAGGCAACGTGTTAATCTAACGAAAATTTGACTGGGAATTGCTTTCGAGTTTCGCTATACTCAATGAGTCTAAATACAAATGAATGACGTGAACGGCAAATGCACGCGATCGAATGACAAAGTGACTGACAAACATACATATAAACAGTGTGCAAACGGACAGTGAGATTTTTAAATTGAATATTGCGCAGATGCATTACGGGATGTTAAGGCAACGACAATATGACGTTGAGAATTGTGCATATTGACATTCATCAGCAACTTGGTGGTCTCCAACAGTTCAACAACGGCCACCCATTAAGTTCAGAATAAAAAATACAAAAATTATTAAAAAATGTTGTGTAGTAGAATTTCTCTTTAAGAAATAAACAAATAAAAGATTGTAAAAGGAAATGCATTACGCGTCACATCTGACAACATTTTGCTATCATCGCTTGCAGAGCGATAAGTTTAGACTTAAAATGTGTGAAATGAATAATAGTTTTTTAGAAAATATTTTGAGGAAAATCAATCAGTACATTTTTTTAGTGGCCAGTAATATTTTATAGGAACTCGATAATTAAACTTTCGAGAGCAATGACTTTTACACTGAGAAAGTTAGAAGATATTCTGTTACCTTTACAAACTCTTAGAAGCAAGAGTTTCGCGTCACTCACTTGCACTCATGTTATTCCTAAGCTGGATGATACATGAATAATGGTTTCTAAAGGTTTTTACGGCCCGTCAAATTAAAAAATGTTGTGATTTTCTAAGCCTCACATATCTCAAGAACAAGATCTGATTTGCAAAATTGAAATTAATTTCAAAAATCTTCAGTAGTTCCCTAATGTTCTGTAAGTGTTCAGTAATATAGTCTTAAAAATTGTTGCCCTGCTGGAATGTTCCCTCAGCGGTATAATTTGCATTGTACTGTGTCTTAATTACGATTCTTGGTACATCTATATTTTTGCTGAAAACAAAAAAGGTCTTTTATTATAGCCTGTGTTACGTTAACCTTTTGTTTATTTTTTTAATCGAAAATTACTGAAGTTAAAATATCAATAGTTTCAAGTCTTTTGTTTACTATTTCATTTATCATATGCGATTATTGATTTCATTGTTATGAGTTCTATTTTTGTCTTAAAAGTTCATTAAACTTAAAGCCATATTTTTTATTTTTCTGTAATTTTTTGAGTGAAAAATAATCGCTATATGCTGCAATTGGTTAAAAAAAATATCTAGGAATATTTTCTTTTTAGCAATAAAATATATAATAACAAGGTTTTCGATTAAAGAAAATTGAGACATAACAGTAGTGTGATGTTTATGTTGTATTTGTCCTGCTTAGACGCATATCTATAAGGCACCGGAATCAGTTAGATAGTCAACTGACACCTTTGGGAACCAAGAGCAGAAATGGTTACTCCCATCAAGCAAACTAAACAACTGACAGTAGCAACCCTTTTACTGACATGATGATATATATGGTTATTGTGGCCCAGCAACATTGATAATGCTGGGTACGAGTATATACTCATATTCTCGAAATGAACATTTGAATTTGAAGAACTTCTCCCTGCTTGCAAAAGCTGTATCAAAAAGCAGTTTCACAAACTTAAAAGCTCAAAAGCTCTTATTTAGTTAATAGTAAGGTCTTGCACCACTTTATACAGCTTTCACAAAAAAGTTATCAGTAAGGTCTAACAAAAGCTTACACGCTCTTTAAAAATTCAAAATAAAAGCATTTTTCTCTTAAAACTAAACTTTCACCTACCTCCAACCCCACACACACTTGGTCACATCGCACTAAACTAATAGCTTGCACCCTGTCAACGCTTGTTTGTCATGACATTCATTTTGTTTTGTATCAGCTTTTTATGGACTGAGTGGATAAGAACAAATTTTATTTTTAATGCTTCTTAAAACTCCAGTGATTTTTCCTTTTGTTTTGCAAACAAAAAAACCAGGAGGTTTCACACATCAAATGCAAGGACGAAAACAAACCATTTAACCAAAATGAATAACAAAAACTTAATAATTATGTGGTAAACTGTTAAAACTTTAATTTTGCCATCGCCATTCCCATCAAATATATACATACTATATGTATGTGTACAAAAATAAACATACATTTATTGAATTTCCATCAGTAAAACTAGCAAGTCAGCCTATTGGTTTCACCTCCTGCTACAGAGCTTCATCAGTGACCAACCTAAGAAAACATTTTTTCCAAGCTTGCAATATCTTTACCTATGCATAAACTTGTAAAGAACCATAAGAAAAAAACGAAGCAAGGCAATTGTAAAGTTCTTCTCTTGCAAAATTTTTGTTCTTCCCTGCTATTTGCACTTTTCTTGCAGCATCCCGTTTGCTTGCGAGTCGAAACGAACTGACGAACGCTGAAATGTATGCTATATCAGTGAGAGAAGAGAATAATTTTGCAATTCAATTTTTTGTTTTCGCTATGATTCTTTACAAGTTCATGCAAAGGGCAAGATATTGCAAGCTTTGGAAAAGTTTATTTTTAGGCTGGTCACTGATGAAGTTCCATAGCGGGAACTGAAACTAATGGACTGACTTGCTAGCTCTACTGATGAAAATTAATTTAAAATATTTTTGTTCCCATAATTTACTTTCGATGTTTGACAACTACTACTACTGAACAGAAAAACTAATTAAAATAATTAGCTTGCGTTATGTGAAGAAAAAAAAATAAGCACGAACAGCCTGTTTTTTTTTATTTGACAAAAAGTGGACTTTAAGGGAACTAAAAATGCTCCATACAGTTTCTATTAACGAAAAAAAAAATGTAATTCTGTTTTTCAGAGTCAATTTTTCATTCCTCTCTTCTGCTTTCTATAATCATGACAGCTTCTCATAATTCAAAGTTTTCTTAAGAATCTAATGACATAGGATATTAATTACTTAGCGCCATAAAAGTCTAACTATAACTTGCTAATGTTGCACGCCTAAACTATCTCCACTTTATTGTCTAACTTTGTGAAAGTTTCCAAAAATTAATTAACAACTTTATACATTGGACAAACAGCAAGAAAACATAAAATAAATAAAAGTTCAATGGTCATTGTGCCCAAGTCAAAAAATAAAAATCATTAACATACTCGTACTCATGCAACTTTTAGTCAATAAAAATCCTTTCAAAGTCATAACTCACAGCATCGTCATCTTGAAAAGGCAATTTTTATTTATGTTTAACAACAAATAAAGTTTTACGCCTCTTCATAATTTATGGTCGCATTGAACTTTTGACGGCTGCATACTTTTTTTGCTGTTTTTGTGTGTTTTATATTTTTATGAATCTATTGACTTTTGCGCACCCAAAACAATTAAAATATAAATAAGGCTGCTGCTTAGAAAACTTTGCTCAAAGTCATATCCGGGGTTATGATTTCAACCAAAAAATTGATTGTGGCTTAAGCGTACGCAGTCTACAGCTGCCACTCAAGTAAATCATTAAAATTTTAGTGTCTTTTATTTTTGCTTTTTGCTATTTAATTTCTTTTTAACATTTTTCCATGTCTTATTTCTTTTTTAGATGTTAATGCTGTGATTTAATGTCCAACGCAAATTGAAAGAATTTCTTTTTAAATGCCTCATATATCATGGCAGGCATTTAATCGGCCAATAAAAAAGTTAAATTGTCGTTAAGTTGAATGAAAATGTGCAAAGCAGTTAAAGTTTGTTAACATAGACGCACGCAGTTACTTTTCAAAAAACACATACACATACATATGCTATATCCAAGCACAATAGCACGCACATACTCAAGTTAATGTTGTTTGATTTTTGATGAGGCGAAATATTAAAGGATGATGGCACTTTCTATATGACAGCGAAAACATTCATTTGATTTGGTAGGATGATCAGCATGGGATCTGGTTAAGAATTTAATTTGTAAGAAATGATTGAATGTAGTGCGGCACAAATCAAATTAACTTCTTATAGCATGTTAGAAGCATGAATGAGAATCGGACTTTTAAGGAAACACTGGCTTACGAAAAAAAAACATTTTATATGCAAATTTCTTTCTTCAGTAACTTTGGGGTCCACTGCTTTCACAAATGACAACCAGACTAGCAGAACAACATTCAATTCAAAATTATTCTCATTTCTGTTACTAGAAGCAAAGTCTTTCTATGGGTTCAACAAACACTCGCATATTAAATTTTTTATTGTATCATAAAATTTTATTACCACCTCCACACTTCTTACTTCAAAAGCAATTTAAAATCTACTCAATCCCTTCTTCATAAATTCAGTGTTTCGATTAGGTCTCCTCTCCACTCTAATGTATGAATTTGAACGTCATTTTCAAATAAAAAGCAAAGGATATACGTGTGCGTTTTGTGTGACCACAGATATGCGCTTTCGCGTTCGTTCGTGTGTATGAACTTTGCCTCAATTATGCCAAACTATTTGCAATTTGTTGAAACAATATCAGCAGCCGCAGCAGCACCACCACTTATTCACGATAACACACGCATGCTAACACTCGAAAACAAAAAACCACACAAAAATGCTCTACTTTGCACACGGGGTGCTACAAATGGTCTAAATTGCACCACACGCAACCACAATTCAATGTGCTAGGACAGCGCAGCTCAACTTTCAATTAAACACCCGCAGTCGTCTATAACGCGAGCACTCTGCTCTAAATTTCTGAAATGCTTTCATATTTAAAACGGCAGAAGAAATGAAAAAAAATTCCATTAACATGCGGGTCCTTGCAGCCCTTCGGTCTTCGTTTCAGTTGCTTTCTATGAGTTTTATGTAGCTCGCTGTGGTTGCATGCTGTGGGTGTCCTGCAGGGCAGCATACAAATGACACACAATTAGGTACTGGGAGGCCCTACAATCACAGATGTTGCACAGTGGGTACAGAAAAATCATTAAATTTAATGTTTGACAATGAGATAGATAAATTGATCTCGCAGCATAGAACCTAGAGAGGCTTAACTGGAGAAAACGAAGGAAGTAAGTTACTGAAAATGAGATTGAGGATCAAAATAATGTACCTATAAAAATTCAAATTCAGTATCAAAACCCAAGTGCTTTAAAAGAAGCATGAAACAAAAATCTAGTTATCCGGGTTAAAAATGGAGTATAATTAAAAAAAAAACAAAAAATAAAAAAATTAACCACTTCAATATTTCCACAAAAAAAAATATAACTGCTTAGTTTTTCATTTGACATACGGATAATATGGTTATTTTGCTTATTTCCTTTCTGCTCATGCGCTTCTGCTACTCGGTAATGTATGGAGAAATACGTATCAAAAAAAAAAAAAAATATTCAAAAATTGGTCTTCTCTTTCGAATATTCAAAATTCATTTGTATCCTTTTCTTATCAGCTGCAGCTAGAAAGTAATATATATGGGAACACCATCAGTATTCCATTCAAAGCTCTCACCAAGTGGAAGCTTTGAATTAGAAAATTTTTATATCGACCTCATGCAAAGTAATGTGTGAAGGTAATTCCACTGTGCGCTATTCGCAGGCTACACAAAAGCAGCCTTCATAGCTGGTCCTTCTTCAATCTGTGCTATGCGTGCTGTTAAGCTTCAAAATCAATGGCCGCTTTCCTCGGAGAAGAGTAGCACTAAAAGGGCGATTACGCTGCGGTCCTCAATAATCTACTGCTGCTTGTAATTAACTTCATTTTATTTATTTTTATATGAACTGGATTTTATTTGGATTTAATTTTCTCCTTCTTACTCTTTATTTCTGGTAACTTAAAGCACTTGGCTATTCTTATTTTTATGTTTTCCTTTGTTATGTTGTATTGTTTTTTTTTTTTTTCGTCATTTGTTATCCTATTTTACATCAATTTATTTTTTTCTTTTCTGTTCTGTTTTCTGCTGTCGTTGCTTTTCTGATTTGTTTTTTATGTTCATTGCATATCCTTTCAACTTGCCGAAATTTTTCAAATTTCAACAAATCTGTGGCATATCGTCTGATATCGGTTTGTTGGATTCCTTAACATGACCACAAAAATAATTTCCTTGTTTTCTCTTTTCTTCAATTACTCTTTTCATATCCTCTTTGTTGTATTATAACTTCCTGGTTTTTGGTTACTAAAATGCTTGGTAACTTTGAGCACAATATTCGATTGTTGGTATTTGCATTTTTAACTTCTTAACCCTTTAAACATCACTTAAGCATTCATTGCGCTTACATTGTGCACTCAGGTGTAAAAATTATTTTGTTTTTTACTGTTGGAAATGTTATCACATTGGTTAGTGCATAGATTTGATGACATTTTTTAAAAATATGCAAAAATTTTCTACTGGGTTTTAAATCCTGCTGCTTAATCGAGGGTAAACAAATGGCAAAGCATTTTAAAAGCGAAAACATTTTCGTGTTTTCTTATAATAAAAATCTATTGTTAGCATACAGCTACTATTTATAGCAAACGCTTACGTGCAAATGCTGTGTAGGCTTTAAAAACGTTTTATGAAACCCACAAAGAATAAGAATATTCGCCAAGTCTTTTAACTCAAATAATGTTAAAGAAACGAAGAGAAAGAAAGTCCTGATTGAAATTATCAGGTGGGATGAAAACAATCAACAGCATTTCTTCCATTTTCAAGTGTGAGTGTAAAACTAATAGATCTTCAATATAAAGCTATTTCCTTGAATTTAAATATATTATTGCTTGTGATTACGTGCTTGTATTAGCACTAGCACTGCCATTTCAACTTCGTTGTATGTATGGAAAAGAAAGATAAAATCTTAAAAAACTATTGAAAGAAACTCAAAAATTTCTGGAATTGCCGGGTCTTGAATCAAAATGTAATTTTTTGAGGTCAAGCGCAATTTTTCTACAGTATCTTTCTGAAAATGAGCAAAGAATTCATGATTTTCATCTATATTGTAACGAATATGTTAAGATGTAACAAAATAACTCGAGCAAAATCAAATATTTACACATCGAGAACCAACCGCATCCACCTAACCATCAGCTGCCTTGACCGCGTAATTGCTTAAATCGCTGATTTAACTTGAGCTTACCATGAGAAAAACAACCAAAAATTCAACCAACAAATAAAAACAACACAACGCATTGAATTTCATCTGAATTCTATAGAATTTCATTCAATAATATCCGGAGAAGTGAACGCAGTTTCCTTCTGTCTCACTTTTCATTGCATACTTCATGGCGGCGCGTTTTTAGACAGACAACTAATTAATCATCTTGGCAAAGTTTGTTTACGTTTTCTACAGTATTAATTGATTTGTAAATATTGTAGGCATTTTTCCTAAGATAATTTGTTCTACCTCTCGAATTTCTATTTTCAATATATTCAGCTTACGCAACAAAACAGAAAAAGGGAAGCGGTAAAACCCATAATATCAACATTCAATCATGCAATTCAAAAAGGAATCAAATAAAACTAAATTGAACTGTGTGAAACTAAAACATACCAAACTGAATGAAATAAAATATAAGAAAATATAGGCAAATTAGCTTCGTTAGTTCTGACACGTAGACACCATTTGCTACGTGCAAAAAAAATCCAATTGATACTTGGGGAAATGTATTTCGCCTTTTGCGATTTTTACCCATTCTATCTTATGCTCGGTGTGGGTTTGCATTAAATAAATAAGAAATGTGAGTCAAAGTGACTGTTAATGGTATGTTGATATAAAATATACACTTTTACTTAACATTCATTTCTATGTGTGTGTGTGGAGAACTTCGTCCTTAAAGGTAAATTTAGAAAAATATTGATTCAATATTGATGAAAATTTGCAATAATATTATTATTTACATGCAGAATTTGAATAAATGTCAAGAATCATGCAATGGAAACAATTCAAGTTGCTGCTTGCGATCAACTAATAAGATGATCATAACTTTAAAGAAATTTAGTTGCATATTTGTAGGCTACCCAATACTTTAGGATACCCAATAATTTTTACAATTTTGCTTCTTAACTTAACCAATTTCAACAAAATAAGTGGCCATTGCCTTTTTAGTATCAACAAGTTTTATGTGGTGGCATTAAAGTTTCAAAAATGTCACTGGATGCAACAAAACTTAAGTTAAGTAGGGGTATGACATAGTCAGAAGTACTACTTTATCTAAAAATGCCAACACTATTCAACGTAAAAAAGTGGAAGCATATTGAAGAAACAAAAGGGTCAAAATATGTTAAAAACTCAAAAAAAATTTTAAAAAAAATCGTGTTTTCTGATACCATTCAATACCTTTCTGATATATTTCGATATTATTCAAAATGTTTTCTACTTATTACATAAATATTCCATAAGTATAATTGAAAATGTATAGCCTTTGCTACCAAACAACAAAGGACATGAAAAGAAAGTACACTTGCAACACAAATACAAAAGCTTTAGACCATCAACCACTTAAAATTAATTAAAAACAAAAAAAAGGAATGTAATATTTGCGTGTGCTCTTACCATAAATTTTATATCCAACTACACATCGGTACCAAGGTCAGCAATGATAACTTAGTAATTACAATTGCCCTAAGATATCAAAGGTATGTCAGAGAGAATAGCGACACTTTAAAATAATTAAACCAAATAAAGAAAAGTACTAAATTTTAATGTCAAAAAATTGATATGTCAATTAAAGTGGAAATTATTTTTAAATTATGGCCCAGAAATGTTGCCTTGAGTAGCAACAGCAAAAACACCACAACAATATCAAAAAACAAAAATTAAATTAAGTCATTTTTGTACAACGCAATTTAGAGTTCGCACTAAAAAACTGTTGGGTGTTCGCACCACCCATTAACAGTCAACACTCCCTACGAATTTTCGCCTACTCGCTTGCGTTGTGCACGCTACGTTTGACGAAAATGGATCTTCTCTTGTGTCGCAATTCAGTTTTTTTGTCTTTTTCTAGTTTTCATTTTATTTTATTTTGTTTTTTAACAAAACCTGCCACACTGGCTTGATACCCGCCGCTTATGTCCTTCGGGAATTTATTGCGTTGTTGTCATTGCGGCCATGCTTGGGGCACAAAACTTTTATAATGGGAATTTATGTGTTTTCATTCAACATCAAGTTGTTGTGTTAAATTATTGTAATTGGCCAAGTTTTATCTCATCTTTTGCTGTGAATTGGTTTCATAATTTGCTTAGTATTTTTATTTTTTTTGCTGTCAAAATGAGCGTTTCATTTTTCAAAAGTTTCTTGAAATGCAACTTTCGCATTAATTGTTGAAAGTTTAATTGAGATTAATTAAGTTTTGTTAGATTTCTGCATGAATAATTTTGAATGCCACTGCTACTTTTCATTGGTTGGTTAGTTCGTCGGAACTATTTGTGTGTTGGTTTTGCTTTTGAGCTCATCTAAAAGTTTTCATAAATCGTTCAGCTCATAAGCCTTCACTTTAAATATAATTTATGTTTTGGTAAAAGTTTTTAATTTGAATTGAAGTAGAAAAGAAAATGTTCGCTTACCTAAAGAAAGTAGGCACTGTTCTCTGCAATAAAAAGAAGATTGGTATTATATAAAAATATATTTACGTTAAAGTATTTATTGAAAAGCTTTTCTGGTAACCTTTTATACATGGGGCAGTAATAAAATAAATGCATTTTGTCATATCTTTGATGTTGCGCCCCAGTATGAGTGCAGTCATACAAAATTCCTTTAAGTAAAAATCTAATGCGCACCGAACGATGGCGAGCAGTAGCGAATGTAAAATAGTACTTCTCGCTTCCTTTTTTCCTTACCTTGTATTGCTCGTACTTGTTTATCACCTTACTTGTATTGGTATGCAAATCATCTTTTGTACATATGTACATACATACATATGTAAAGTACAAGCACCTATGAATATGGCTGTTGGAAATTAGGAGACCAAATGAGTTGCATTAACATGTGAAGCGAATTAATATGAGTAGTACTAGTAAGGAGACTTATCAATATGATTCGTACTTGTAAAGGGATATCAGATAACAGTACTCGAACACTGTGAAAAGTACTCGAATACTGTGAATAGTACTCGAAATAACACAAAAGCCACTGAGGCTCTATTAAACTGTGTAGAAAATAGAAATGTAAGTTTAGGTGCAACTTCAGACGAAAAATGTGCCAAATAAAGTCGAAAGATTGCTTAAATGCCGACAAATCTAATTCCGGGCCGTCGAACATATTTTCATTAGCAGGAAATTAGGATAATGCGCTTGTATTTCATTTATTCACTAAGTTCTCAATTGATTACTCAGCGAGGCTATGGAAGTGACCTTAATCTTCATTATTTCTGTACAACAATTGAACGATTTTGACATGGTAAGCCTGCTTTAGTCGCAAACTACTTTTCAGTAAGCGCCTTATAAGAGGCATCCGATTTTTTGCTATTAGAATTTTTAATGCTATTAGAATTCTTACGCAACTTTCGTAGTGGTAGGCAAGTTTGTAGTCGAATATAATTTTTTAGTTGTAAGCAAATTAAATCTGATAAAATCTTTAGTCCCATACAATTTTTTGATCGCATGATATATTTCAGTATATCATTTTTGTAGTAAAATTATATGCAGTCACATATGACTCTTTAGTTGTAAATCACTTGCAGTTGCATGCAACTTTTTAGTCATGTAAATTTTTGCCCATAAAATATATTTTAGTTTACGACATGATAGATTTTTTTTTTATTTTTATTTTGTCCTTAAAGTTATTTTTGCTGTCGTTAATTTCAAGCTAACGTACATAAGCATGTGGATTTGCAGTTTGTAAAAAAATTTGAGCTTTAAAAACAAAATTTTTGGCTTAAAAACCATTGTGACCACTGCGATTACGACCATTTGTGACCAATGCGACTTAAACCCCTTTTTTCTTCAATTACTTTTTTTAGCGTCTAAAAAGCGTTCGATGCTATTTATATTTTGGAAGGAATGAAATCCTCCTACTTGGTTACCAACAACATTTGCAAAATTCTGCAATACTTTCATAACAAACATCTACAATACATTATTTTTTCATATTCATGACTAAAGACCCTTACAACATTGCAAATCACAATGAATTCGGTAAGAAATGGGTTAAAAGAAATGACATTTATTTGAAGAAAGTCCTGCCAGCATTTGTATGGGTATGATGACTAATACTGATGACAAATGGAAAAGTTTTCCTTAACTCTTATTTTTTTTGCCATTCGAAGGTTTTGAGTGGGAAGTTTTTAAGTTATCCGGAAGTTTGTTATGAAACTTTGTTGCATTAGATTATGTCTTTGATATGTCATGTTGTACAAAATATTGCTAATAGCCATTTCCAGCTCATTATGGCAAGCGAAGAGAAGGAAAGTTGATATTCAACCAAATAAAAAAGTTTTACTACAACGTCAATGAAAGCGATTAGCAAGAGTGAAAATCATAACAAATGTTAGTGTAACATTAATTTCAAGATAATGGTGCTCTTAAGCTAAGAATACTGAAATACTACATAGTAAATTAAATTGCATATGCTATGAAGTGAGGAGATTTTATGATAACAAATTTTAATATCTTACAGGAAGTGATGTAAGTGATTGCTTAACTACTTCTACTCTAATTATCTAAAATACAGCGTAATTCCCTCAACAAATCCAATATATAAATGTTATTTGTTGAATCTATCATTTGATTAGTTTTATTAGTACTTTCGCTATCAGCAACACCATCGTTTTTTGCAATAATTTTAACCCTCAGCTAATCTCAGTTTATGTAAGTAATTAACGCCAACGCTTCTACCAACAAACAAGTTTTAATCGCTTAATGCCCTACAAAATATTCATGTTATATACTGCGCTGACGTTTTGTTATCAAAATTCTTTTTTCTTGTAGTCCAATTTGTTGTCGGTTTTCCATAAAACCTGACAATGTTTACCCATTCCAAACGAGAGTGTCATCTGATACAAAGCACTGAACATTGAAGGACCGAACACTGAATATATGAACATTGCTGGATGCGACAGTGAAGTCGTTTATCATCATTACAGCCACTTCTGTTGAGTTCGCTAGCAGTTTTCACATTGTGGTAGTGATATTTAACATACGGCACCCCGGTAGAAATTTTTTGATATTCAAATAATAATTTTGTTGATTGTGAAGAACCACATAGGTAGGTAGTATGTAATTTGTTATCAGTCCGTTTGGTGTAGTCTTAGTTCAATGTTTTCTTTTACTCGATAAAATTTATCATAATCATAATGCCTCTTTAGGCTACAGAGCCCTTGAAAGGGGCTAGCGTCTCAAGTAATGTGAACATGATATTACCTTCGCAGGACTTTGTAACCAAGGAAAAATGTTAGTGAGTTACAACCAAAGAAATTTTAATGGATTGAGCTAAGAGAACAATCATTTTAAAATATTAACTGAATATATATATATCATTCCCCAGAATTGGGACTATAGTTCGCCTACTGGTTGAAATTCAATCATTGCAATGACAACACAAAACAGCCATTTAAACTGATTAAATGTCATCACTCTCAAAAATTAGGATCGTGGCATCATGTTGCCCTACCCTTATCGCCATCCCATTTTTATGGTTCAATCTATCTTCATACCAAATTTCTTAAAAATCGTTCAATAGTATAGCTGTGAAATCATATTTTTTACTTGGGGCGTGGCACCGCCCATTAAAAAACTAAAATTTTTTTTCAAGCTCAAACTATCTCTGTATCGAATTTCATCAAAGTCTATCCACTTTCCTATTAAAGACGTGGCACGGCCCACTAAAAAATAAATATTTATAAACAGGAATCGATCCCCGTACCGAGTTTTATCAAAATCAGTGTGGCGGCTTAGACGTGAGAGCGTTTTGTCCGCATTATGGTCGCTGTTGTTCTATGGCAGTTAAAAAAAGATGAAATTGTGTTCGCCCATTTATATTATGACGCTGAAAGTTCTGCTTAAGATTTCAGTATTGTTTAATCTACCGAATATTCCAGCTGGGTATGTTCAAATGTTTTCAGCCTAACCGAAAGTTTCTTCCTAAATTAGTTGCTACATTTGCTGAATCCTAAATCTGTTAGAAATTACGGTAATTTACAAACGCAATCATATTTTATTTTTAGTGTACACACATCCCAGCTAACATTTGGAAGATTGTTGAAACTTTAATCTTTCAAGCAATGAATTTTTAACTCTTCTGGAAGACTTGAATTGAAGTTAGTTTTGATTGCATATTTTTAGCCCAATGAAAAATTTCATATGTTTCACTGTAATATCATTTGGTACGGTTTTTATTTTAATTTCCATTCAAACTCTTTCTAATGATTCATGCGGAAATCACGTGGTATTTTCTTTTGAACAAACTATAGCTTTGCATTAGAATATGATCTCGTTCGCGACCAATTTGATTGCCTCGACAATATGAACAGTGATTAAAAATGTTTGCTGGGATAACTTTGTACGTGTGCGCTGATATATAAAGTTACGCATACGTATAATTCAACATGTATTTGTGATAAGCCTTTGACTATTTGGTATCATGCAATGTATAAGTCTCATTATAGACTTAGCAGTAGAGCGGTTAGAGCTGCTCTAATGAGATGGAAGTAGAAATTTACTGCAATTTCAACGCGTTGGTATTGACACTTACATGAGTGCCAAGCTCAACTTGATACAGTGATAGTTTAATGTCACAAATGCGTTGCAAATATGTAACACTAATTAAATTATTTAAGCCAATATTGAGTTTCGCTTGTGCTACTTAATGATTAGCTATGTCAGTGTATCAATAGTTGCAGTGGTAATAAAGTTAATGTGAATTTGAGTGGAATTGAGATGATCGTTTCTGTTGTATTGTAACAGTATTTTATGTCGCCTAAAACCATGCATCTTTAATTACTTAAGTGCCATTCACAAAGAACATCAATTACACTTACATTTGCGTTACAATAGCCAGAAATGAACGCTCAAAGAGGCCGAAACAGTGTTTTTACTCAATAACCAAAAAAATATGACTTAGATAAAAAACTACATTGCATCTAAAGTTGTAGAAGAGATGAAAATATATGAAGTCTCGAAAAACTACTCAACGAAAAAATTTATAAGACCGCGTATTTCGCGTAAAACTAAATATTTTGAAAAAAAGTGTGGCTTATATTGAAAATCTTGGCGTTACTTGGTTAAATAAATCACTTCTTGTTGAAATAATTTTTTTTTATTTTTCTCAAAAAATGCAGTTTCTAATGAAAAATTTAAAACGATGAAAAAAGAATTGAGCTTTATCGTATGAGGATCATTTTGCCGAGAAAGCGAATTTGTCTAACATATTCTTAGGACTTTGGACCTAATAATATTCCATTCATATCTCACGTTTCCAGTTTTTTAAAAAAATCCCCTTTTCCGCTAGTTATTTCTTGTATTTTGCAGTTCATATTTTATTGCCTTCTCATTGACTTTCTCATTGATAGGATCAACCAATACAACAGGAACAGAAGGAATTGGTCCTTGGACAATGATAGTCTCTTTTCGCTTAGAAAGACTAACGTGTACAAATTGCTTTTCTCTTATTTATTTCCAGTTTTTACATACTTTTATACGATATATAAATGAAAGCTTTTATATGTTATATAAGCTCAACATGTACGTGCCTGTTTCACTGGTACATGACAACTCTACGTTGATATGCCATTCGTCCTTCTTTTGCTTTGTCGTTGCAAAACTGAGTTCAACAACTTTTCTGCAATGCATGACATTGAACAGGAATATAAAATAAAATATCAAAACACAGCTAAAACTGCATATTTTCAATTTAAAATTTCTCCACTAACCCTCACATTTTACTGCTATATTTATTATCATTTTTTTATAGAGTAAAAAGATACTATTTCAAAAGCTAATTTTATTATTTTTTTTAACATCATCTTTTTAGTAGTTATGTCTAAAGTCAATAAGTTACGCATATTTGACAGGAAACGAATGCAAAACACTCAAATTAGTAATTCAATCCTACTACAACATGTTTCCTATTCAAAATTTCAAAATGGAAATCGGGAAATGAGCATAATGTTTCTTTAGCTAGGCAATAACACTATTAAGCAAACTATTGCCATACGATTAGTGCTAGTAAAAAGAAAATTTTCCTTTCGGATATTCTGGTAAATATGGTTTTTTTAAACTTAGTCAAAGGCTTAAATTGAATCTCAGAGGTTTAGAAAATGATCGACAAATCAAACATAAAAAGTCCATATATGCTGAAATTCGATAAACGTTGAAAAAGTACCGCACATTAGGCAATATCCGAAAGTGCTACAGAAAATTTTAACTTGGAGACAACATCATTAATGACCACTTCATGGATATCACACTATCTCTGCAGTCATCGACGAAAATATTGATGCTGCGCAAATTGTCTGGGCTTAGAGAGAAAACATCGATTGAAAGTCTACTGTAAATTGAATGTTAGATTGTGAGCGTTATTTCCTTTTAAAGAACTAACATAACTTGTTATACTCTTACAGAAGATATTTTAGGCGAATATGCTTTATTATAATTTTGATTTTTTTTTGAGTAACTTTATCACTCCCTTTTTTTTCAGCCATAAAAAGGTTCCTTAACTTCTCCAGGGCAAAATATTTCTATGCCCAAACCACTTTCACGCACATTAAATGAGGCATGCATTAAGAAAATCAAAGTTCATCAATAAAAAGCATTTTCTTTTGTTGTAAACACAAATTTATGCGCAAAAAACAACCATTCATTGTCATTGATTCGCATACGACACAACAAAAGAATGCATTGACCTTGGCAACAAATGTTGCGGCAATAATCTATACAGTTATGCCGCCATGACAAATGAAATTTCTTTTAGTTGGCAACATTGAAATTGTAAGTGAACTACGCTGGTTTTTTTGATTTCTTTTTCAATAAATCAACATAATAAATAACAAATGAATGAAAATAGAAATGAAAACAAATTGTAATTGCGAATTTCTTGCCATATGATTCACATGCAAAAAAGTGTCAAATGCAGCAAAAGCAACAAAAATGGTGATGAAGATGAATGATTTGTCAACATTTCACAACTTTATTGTGTATGTGTGATTTCCAATATTCAACAATAGCAAGGTATACAATCGCCCGAAAACATTTCTAATCGTGGAAGATTCTTCCTTATATCCTAATGCCAAGCGATAGTTTGTTCGGGAGAAACTGTTCGATTTTATTGACTCACCATAACGATTTACGTATGAAATATAGGAAAGCGTTTCAAGAGATTGATGTGGAAGGGGAAAAACAGAAATTTTATCAATCATTTTCACTTGCGCCAATATTTTACAGTTATTTTTTATGACGTCTCAGAATTTTTAAATGAAAACTAGCTTACATAACACGACTACAGAGGATCAGGCTGGCGACAGTTCTTTGCTTGTAAACATATATCTACATTTGTTGTCGCTTATGTATTTACAATGTAAATAAAAAAATTTAACACCGAATAATGATCTATTGATAGATACCAAAAATTAAAAACCCCAAATTAACTCTTACAGAAGAGTTTTAAATGCATCAGCTGGTAGATGAAAGCACTTAATTTTATAAAAGAGTCGCCAAATAATCGCATGGATTGTACAAAAGCAATGTGTGCTTCTTAATCGTGCTGTAGTTTATGCACATAACACTTTTCTAGAAGAGTTACAAATATTTAAAAATCTTCCAAATGTTTACTGGGGTATAACAAATAAAATCCTATATTTTCCAGCAGTATGAATACGATCAATTGCTGTTGCGTGAAAATGTGTCAAATTATTTTTGACAAGTTCGCAGCTGTTGTCAATGCATGTATGTGCTTTGTTAAGGTAATAATATTGTCAAAAAAAATTTGTAAAAGAGAAAATAAACAGTAGGTACTCAAGGGAAGCCTAAAAATCAAAGCATTATATTTCAATTTTTAATAGCACTAGCAGGGTAACAGAACAGTAATTTGAAATGATTTTTCAACAGGCAATATATAAAATTTTTGGGTTTTATTATTATACCATCCAAAAAATATTCTTATGAACTATTTCATCTTTCATCAACTAAGTCCCAAAATGTTTATACATAAGTACAACCTTTTGAAGAAATAATTATTCTGAATAATGATTGTTATTTTTCTTTAAGAAAACCACGATTACTACGAACTTTCAGCCCCATAAAATAAATACATAATTGCGGATTAAGTTTGATCATAAATAAAGATTTATCGCTTTAAACGGAATTTTCACAGAAAACACAGCCGAAATAAGGTCTAACGACCTTGCGCCAAAGAATATTTCCTAGTCGAAGTATGTTATGTATGTAGATAACTTCAAATTTTTTTGAAATATCTTAATAATTAGAGTTTGCTCAGTGGCACTTAAACTTTCAAATAAGCCATAGCTTTATTGACAATTTTAATCACTTGAGTAATAGAGCCGATTTTTTGTTTTTGTCTTGGATAAAGTTAAGTTTTAGTTTTTAGGGGATTTCTTAATATTGGATGAGTTTTCCTAAAAAAATTTATATTTCGCAGAAGATCTATTATTTTTTTTTATTTATAAGAAATAATTTCCAAAAATTTCATCCATTGGGCAGTGTTATCAATTACTTTTCAATACTAAACGTTAATAATTTTCTCCTAAGCATCAGAAAAATTACGTTGTATTTTGTCGCCATATTCAGAAATAATAAGCATCATAAAAATAATAAATATAACAACGATTATACTTTAGAACTCACACATATTACTACGACGTATAAAACAATGATCCATGATATATGATGACAATAAGAGTTTACGTTTGTAATGAATACAGTATGAGTGGGAGTGACAATATCGAGGAGCACGTAATTAATCCCACACACTGCATGTCAGACACGTCAAATTGTTGACTCTAACTGGGGACAAAAGGAAAACACAAACGAATTTTTGCGCAGTAACAATAAGGCGAGACACTAAACATCTTTCTAGCTAAGCAGCAAAACATACTTTTAGACATGTGCCATGATAATGTCCTGAGTACTGAACTGTTGACATATTGCTTATTATTTTTTAATCATACGCGACGATGACATGTCAGATATGCCACAACAACTCTATTTTGCTATTTTCTTAGTATGGCTACTTAATATGGTTAAGCAGTGGATAATTTCAGAGCAATGATGGCATTTTCAGTACAATTGTACTTATTATTACAATGGACTCATGTTCAGTACATTCACAGACTTTTCACAAATTTTACTTTTGTGATAATGTGTGGTTTGACTAAATAATATTTCTTTTACGTCAGCAAATTATGAAAAAAAGTACGCTGAACTTGCAAAAATGATATAACGACTCTAAAATCAGTACATTTGCGAAAAGTCCAAATGCCAACACTGAGTGAAGAAAAATGAACGCATAATAGAAAATAATGTTTCATAAAATATCAGATAACACGTTAATTAGATATTCTTGTGCAAAAATGCGATTAAGAATTTTTTTCCTGTCATCCTTTATGCTGCTTATTTTTTACTAGACGTAGGACCATAATTAAAATACTGCTAATGAGCATTTGATGAACTGCAGAGATTATGAGAGATGAAAGTTTATTTTAACACTGAGAAATTTACAGTGTAATAGAATAAATATGAAGGATAACATTTTATGTAAGATTTATGACGAAAATTTTTTAATAGATTAAAAAGTGGGAGTGTATGAAATTTCAAAAGGAAAATTTATATTACTTTATAACAACCAAAACCGTTTTTAATTAAATAACAATAGTTGTACATGAATTCGGTTTCAGCGTCTCCGAAAATCCGCTTACATTTTTTTGTCTCACTTAAAGTTGCTTGCATTCTTCAACAGTTTATGAAACTAAAAAAAATCACTTGGGACAGGGCGATGATTTCTATACATTCAGTCAAAAATTTAGTTTTTAAACTCTGCTAGATATCCTAATTGTGTTCTTTTTCATTGCAAAAAAATACCAAATTCCAAAACTTAGATTTCAAAGGTGAAAAGACAAGATTAACAGCATCACATCGAAAAGTATTAGACATTAGAATTCCTTGCAAGGCTATAAGGATAGAAATAATTTTCAACCTGCGTGTAAATACGTGCAATTAGTGAAATTCAGAAACCCTGAATTTATTTTAAATTCCCGCATTACATCGTAAAAGCTAATTAAAAATAACAACAATGCAAATCCAAAACGAAAACTTTCCAGCTTACCATTATTCTCTAAGAATAAGTGGTAAAATTATCCATTATAAAATTATTATAGTAATTTTAATTTAATTATCTGTTACCAGCTTGTGAAATCATTGTTAAATGTCAAAATGAAAAGATAATGAATATTCATTGTTGTTTCCAAAATGTTAAGCAAAAAGAAAAGTTTCTTTAAGCCAAGCGCAATGATTTCAATATTTAAATTCCTGCCATACACAAATATTCAACGATTTAGCCTGAAGCGTAATTGTAATGTTTACAGGTCGTATGCGTAATAACAAATTTGTGCGTTTGTACTTTCAAGTTCAAAGGCAATAAAAAACGTTTTATGGAAATTACATTGTAAATGTTAAGACATTTCAAACATTAGAATGCAATAAATGCTACCGAAATGCTGAAATTTTAAACGAAAATGGGGTGGAAATTTATTCACATAATCTTCGTAACATGAGAAACATGGCTATTTAGCTAGAAATTCGCGCATATTAAATGTAATTGGAATTTAATTGCATATAATACATTGTTTGACTACGAGTAAGTATAATGGCAAAAAAAAGTATTTACTTTAATATTTTTGTTGAAAATTTTAAAACTTAAAAGAATTTCTAACTGATTGGCGGTACTACGATGGGTTAGCTATAGCTATATTTGTTTTAACTAATGTGCTAAAGTGGACCTTTAGAAAAATATTCGTGTGCATAGCATTAATGGCAAAGTATATTTTCCAAAGTTCATGCAAAACAAAATAAATTCATAAGAAATAAATCAAATGTTCAATCAGTGTCGTGGTCCCTCACGATCGCAATGTCATTGTGAATTCAAATTATAAAATCTTGTGTGAGCTGAATACTCAAGATTTAGTAGCCTAACACAATCTTGAATAACACACATCCATTTCAACTGAAATTATGAAAAGACGCGGGCAATGCAAAGACCTTACTATCAGGAAATATACGAGTAAGACTTGTCGATCAATGGTTTGCTGCAAACACCACAATGATATTAGCAGAGGGAGAATCAAAACTTTATGGCGACGAGTAGTAGAAAATAAGTCTTAGAAAGTCTCAACATGTTACTAGAAGTAGTAGTAATATGTAAATAAATTCAACGCTTTCACGTATTTCCGTTTCGGTTGTACCTGTTCTTGGCATATTTTTTTAATAGTTTTTTATATAACCAGAATGTTGGATACCATTAGTGCTTCACCGAGAACCGATAAATATAGTTATCATTATCTCGATAATCAGAAAAATTATTTCCGATTTATTTCCGTTAGGCCGATATCTCGTTCTCGGTTATAATGTAATGTTTATCGTACTATATTCACCGAGAACGAAATTCAGCCAGAACATCCAATCCATACAAAAACACTTAAAACGCAATATCTTGGCACCTATGGTAGCAGGCGTTTTGAAATTTGGCAGTAGGATATACTTATATTGTCTTTGTTGAGTACCTCAGGAAATCTGAACAAAAAAAGGCAAACGGAAGTGGCACCTTTATACGATAAAAATTACTTAAAACGCCATATCTTGGCATCTATTGCAGCTACAGTTGTGCGTAAATGATAATTGTTTGTGCGTAGCAACTGGATAAATGAAAACAGGATTGGCTGATGGGTCATAGCTCTTCGATTTCATGAAAAACTCTTACGTTGCTATTCTTGGAACTTATATCAAAGTGTGAAACTTCATTCATGGACCCAATTGTCTGCAGTGAAGACTGCGTAAAATATGGACGTGGTTGTATAACGGACAGTGCGCGGGAAAGCCGCTGGTCCAGTTATTATTATATATATAAAAATGTGAACGAGAATAACCGAGAATTATCGGCGATAACGAGACGAGAACGAGACGATAACGATACAGATTAAAAATTTCTTGTACCAAAACGAGTACGAGACGAAAAGCTTGGCGCCACTACGAGCACGATACGATAATTTTTGAACTATCGTATCGATCTTGTATCGGTCAAGCACTAGATACCATATGGTTTCTTTGTCCGAAAAAATCTCAGAAAATATTGGAACGATTTTTTGAAAGCACATAATGCATTCATTAAAAGAAAATTTTACGAATGTAATTACCGTAACATTTATGATTCAATGTTACTCATACGTGCTGTTATGCCAAAAATTGATTTTGTTTAAAACAAATACAAGCTGCTTTATTATGATAACACAAAAAAAAAGGATTAAAATACCTAACTACACTTGAATTACTAATCCTTTATATAAAAATAGTTGGCACATTGTCTTGTATATATACTACCTTTTGTGGGTTTAATTTTTCTGTGTAATGAAAAAATCATTGTGAAGTAAATATGAAAAGGTTTTTGCATTGTTTTTTGTGCTTTTTATTTGTATATAGTTCTCTGTACGGCAATATTCATTCTGTTGTTTACACAACTTGCTTTCATTATGGTTATTATTATGATTGTTTGCGTTGTGTTGTGTTCCATTGTTTTTTGCTGCTGTCAACAATGCAAAATAACGTCTTTATTTAAAAAACAAAAATTTTTCATCTTTTATTATGTTAATGGATTTTTTAATATTTGAACTGCTTGTAGTGGATTTGTTTTACAAATGATTGTGCTGTAAAACAATGCGGACTTTAAACGTATTTATTATTTAAAGAGAGCGGTTTTCTATTGATTTTTAAGCTGTGAAAATATATGTATTTCATTTATACAATGTGTTTCATTGAATTTTAAGTGCCGAAAAAGATTTTGCAGTGAAATAATATGATTCGTGGAAAATATGATTGAGTGGAATTTAATTGGGTGGCAGAAAATTGCTTCAATAGAAGTCATTAATAAGTAAAATGCTTAATAATATTGATATTTTTTGAATCGATGTTGATTTTTTCATAAGCTGTTGATCATTATTTTTAATTATTTTCGTTCTAGTCCAACGAAATGCTTGATTAACATAAAAGATAGGTTATTGTTGGTACATAGTTTCAGGAACAACTTTTTAAAAGAGTTAAAAACTTTACAAACTAACACGAACACAACTACAAATTTGCAAACCCAAACTTCACATGGAAATGACAAAGGTCATACCTAATTTACATGATAAAACTTCTTCTGAATCAGGCTAAAGTCAAGTCAGGCATAAAAGCAGACATTTCATCTAAAGTTCGCATAAGCGTACACACATACATGTACACATTCGCAGACTTTTGGTATTGTAACAGTAAAATATTTTCAAGGACAATTTTGACAATACAAGAAAAAAAATAAGGAAACTCTTCTTATCAACCGCTCTGACAATAAATAAAGTTTCCACTTAATTTCGCACACCACAAAATCCCATTGAAAACATTCCTTGATCCACTTCAATTTTTGAAAAGAAAAAACTCCACACACATACATAACCCTTCAATACAGTCAGATATAAGAACATCCTTACAATAACACCTAC
The DNA here is from genome assembly GCA_963680825.1 of Meiosimyza decipiens. NCBI lineage: Eukaryota > Metazoa > Arthropoda > Insecta > Diptera > Lauxaniidae > Meiosimyza > Meiosimyza decipiens. Next base: position 77,415,714 of record OY804260.1, read on the forward strand.
ATACCCATGTTGTCGGTGATGTAAAAGAAAATCACTTACTTTAAAAACCAAAATAATTTCATTAAAATGTGAAAACCTACGAGGCAAAGGACATGTTTATTTTTTCTGTAGGAAGCGATAAAAAAAGCAAAACTATAGCAATCCAATGCACAAGGAGTTAGGGATAATAAAATGTAAAGGACAATATTTTAATGCTGCACGCATACATACCGTAAGCTACAACAATAGCAAGTACAAAAGTTAAGTCCCTTAAATATATTGTATTGTGTTTTCACTTTATTTCTGCGTTCTGTTTGTGTAGGAGTTTTCATTGTGTTGATATGCACGGATTTGAGGTGGTCCAAAAGTTTGAGTTTTTTGCTTGCAATCTTTGCGAAATATGTTTAGAAAGCATTAGACGAATCATTTTTGCGTAAATTTTCAAATTTAAAGTTTTCAGATACTTAAATTGAAAATGAAAAAGCTACCCTATAACTATCATCACAGCACTAACATTTGAGAATTGAGTTCCCGTTGAAAATTGCTCCAGAACAAATATCAATCATAAATTCCGCAAAATTTTCTTCGATTTTGTAGCCAGAGTGATCTGTGGTGACTGGTAAATTGAAGATTCACTAAACTAAAGCTGTCAATGAATTTTTACCTTTTGAGCCACATCTACATGATTGTGCAGCTCATAAATTTCTACTACTTAGATAGTCTAAGACTAAAACGGTTTCCTAGGTATTTTTTGCATCGTACTTTTACTCATACTAAGCATCCGTATTCATTCCAATTTAAATAAGGCTTTTATCCAACTTCAATATGTTTTCAGTCCAAGGTTTATTCGTTTTCAAACTGATGCTTCACCGATACCAGAGCGATACGATAATTTGAAATTTTTCATATCGTGCTCGTAGTGGCGCGAAGCTTATCGTCTCGTGCTTGTTCACGTGCGAGAAATTTTTGACCTGTATCGTTCTCGTCCCGTTCTCGTCTCGTTATTGCCGATATTTCTCGGTTATTCTCGTTCACATTTTTATGTATATAATACTAGCTGTGGCTTTCCCTCGCACTGTCCGTTATACAACGCCATCTTCATTTTACGCACTCCATGTACGAAATTTCACAACTTGGTATAAGTTCTAAGGACAGCAATGGAAGTGCTTTTGTTAAATGGTAGGAGCTATGACCCATTATCCAACCCTGTTTACATTTAGCGAGTTGCTTGGCACAAAAAGTTTACATTTATGTATCAGGTTTCACAACTGTAGCTGCGATATATGCCAAGAAATGGTGTTTTAAGTGTTTTTGTTCTATAAGGGTGCCACGCTCTTTTGTCTAATCTCGTCCAGATTTCGTGAGGTACTTAAAATAAACGATGTACATTCTTGCACTGAATTTTAAAGCACCTGCTAATATTGGCGCCAAGATGATATGATTTAATTTTTTTGTTTGTATCATGGAAGTTCTGGCTAAATCCCGATACACTTTACTTTATTGATAACGAGAACGATAACGATATTTATCATTTCTCGGCGAAGCACTATTTTAAACTGACTGCAATCCAACTTGACCAAATCTGTTCGAATGAAACATTCTTCAGAAAACATTGTTTTTTTTATTTTAGCCTCTCAGATCATAGTTGGATACTTTTTGAAATTTTACGAAATCAATCCTTAAAACCTTAAAAAAATTTTATGTTTTTCTAAAATTACTTTTTTTTTGAAAAAATTATATAAAAATTAAATATTTTGGTACAAAACTGTGATAGTAATTAAATAGAAATGAGTGAGTTAGCAATTCAATGTCAATCAAAATGAATATACAAATTGTGCACATTACACGCTAAAATTTTATAGTATTCTACGCCTTAAGAACGCTATAAAAACTGCTGCTTATGCTCACATTGACAGAAATAAAACAAACAAGCACAACAACTATACATGTTAAGACAAGTAAATCATAACCATTTACCCGGTTCATAACATTTGATTATCTGGGATTTTTGGTTTGGTTTTGATGACGGATTTTACTGCCGATAACAGCACAGTTATATAAATTTTGTTCATTTTATTTTTAGATAAAAAAACTAAACTAAATATGTGTGGGAGCTTAGAATAGTTGAAAATAACCACAAGTGACAACAAATGAAACAACAATATTTCATAAGTAGAAATATAATGGAAAAACTGCTGCTGTTGTCAAGTGCAACAGCAAAATTGGAAAATTTCCATTGTCAAAAAGTCTGATTATTTTTATCTTACATGATACGGATTATAGGAGTTATGTTGACATAATATTAAATATGAATTGATTTGACAAAAGCCCACATTGAATGCATAACCTGACGTATGAGCAACTTTCAATTACTTAACGCGCAAATTGAAAGTTTGTCTCACTAATTGTACTGTAGAATACAGAATGCAATACATTTACATAGCGTTGTCATTGGTGATAACTAGTCTGTAGCTTTTGGATTACCAGAACATATGTTCTCTTGTGTGTTGTGTTTTTGTTCATTAGTGCCAATAATTTGATTACCTTTAGCAATACTCAAAGCTGAACAGTAATGAAGTTATTAATGGAATTCCATTGATTTTTTCTGCATTCACTTAACTATACCAAGAAAAGAGTATATTTATATAGTTAATGGCTTTTATAAATAGGTACATTTTGATTTTTGAAATTTTTTTTTATGAAATTTTTTTAATAGCAAAATTCGTTATCAATTTTCGGATCCCTGATTTATTTTCTTTTGTTCTAGTTTCTGTAATCATTTATTGATCGGGAGAAATATGTGAGAAGTTTAAGCCCCCTAGTACGGCAGTAGGGCATCTAGTTTTAAAATAGCATGTATGAAATTAAGTCCTTAGGGGTCCGTGCAGGCCTCGAACCAAGGATATGTTTTGAATTTAATTAAACGAGGTTAATTTTCGCTTTATTTTTTTTGACAAGAGATGCTCCAGCAAGGCATAATTCATTTATCATTACCAATTATTGATATGCATATTCAATTAAATTCTTTCCTCTTACATTCAATGACCGTCCCATGTAAATGTTTAGCGTTCTGTATTCTAAAATTCATTGAGGAATTAAAATACCTCGGACACCTTCTTATCACAGGCACTCACTTTTATCACTTTTAAATATATATAAAAATATTTTAATTCCATTGCAATGAATATTGAAATTGCAATTCAATTGTTGTATCATTTGTTTAACTCATCATATGTATTTTAACAAAAGGCACAGATTTCCTCATTGCTTACTCACCGCTTAGATAATTTTTCCATGGAACTTATATATCGCTATTTCAGTTTTTTTTCCGTTTTCGTTTATATTTTGTGAGCCTTTGTTACAACAAAAAAAATTTACACAATAAATAAATTTATAAATATTTCGTTCATCATTTCACTAGAACGTTCATTTTTGAAAATAAGTCAAGAAGAGATGAGAAAATATCATTGTTATGAAAGTGGTTTGTCCTTGAAAATTTTTGACTAAAATGTAATATAACAAAGAATATGCAAAAGTATGAGATAAAAGGAAAAATGAAGATTTCATATATTCTAAGTGAAATTCTTCATAATTTTGCTACATAGTAGAAAAAATGTAAATGCTTCGCTAGCAACCAAATGATGAGTTCATTGAAAAATTTGGCTTTTCTTTTGAGCTTAATCGTAATCTTCTTAAATTCCATTGTAATTTATCATTTAATGAATAAAGATATCCTTTTCTATTGGTCATAGTTTTTTCATATTATTCAAATTTAATTTTTCAAAATGTTACTGCACTTAAATTAATAAAGATATATATAGAATTCTCATTAGCAATATATGTGTTAAGTTAATCACAACCAAATCAAACGGCCAAAAAACTTGTAGTCTTTGAAATCCCAAGCTTCAAATGAATCTCGTAAACTTCTCCAATGGTCTATTTATCGAACGTTATGCCACCGAGAATGTGTTGACGTTTTCTCCGGATCAGAAGGCTTTCGCAGAGGAAAATATTTTTTTTTTTTAAGCAATTGTTCATTATGAACAATCAGAACCCGAAAACTTTTTTGGAAGATTTTCCATTTTAGACTTTGCATAATAGAGTAATGGCAAGTTTTTAATTGAACTTATTAGGGTTTCTGTAGAATGTACCCATTATCTACATGGTAAGGTATTCTATTCATAAGCTAGGATGTGGCTAAGGTTGCGCACTTCATCTAGTCGAAAGCAAACGTGAAAGCAATAAAACAACGCTAAAATCACGCTTTAAATATATCCACTTTTACCTCTATCGTGACGCTCTTGCCATCGCTTCTACCATATGTTAACAGTCTCTTTGGCATTCCTCGAAGTAAAGAAAAAAAACGCAATGGCAAACACCGTGCCAACTTAAACCTCTGTAATAAAATCGTGTGTAGTTCATTCAGAGAAATGACAACTCTAGTTAACATTGTGACACTTTACACTTTGTTTTACTACTAGGCGGTTGTTATATTCCTCCTGTACATATTCGTCAACATTATATTTGTCTGAAAGATGACGTTGCATAAAGTACCTTTTGCGCACTTTTTTATATGAAATATCACAATGTCGTTGGTCTGCTCAGTTGGTGAAACAGATTAGAGCCGTACTGAGTATCCTTAGACACAATTATTTTCTTAAATCAACACGAAAAATAGCTAAATGAAACTTTGGCTTTCCAAAGGGTTTTCGATCATCACTCATATGCCGCAAGTTTTTTGAACGCTCCATCCAATGTGGCCATTTGAATTCGAACACAATCTCCACTTTTTCAGTTTTATCAATATACTTGAATTTTTCTCAAATAGAAAAATGCATTATAATCGGAATTGCAGATTGGAAAAAATCCGTATTCAGTGTCCCAAAATATATAAGAAGGATGTAATTCAGTATGAGGAACATACAAATATTTTTCTTCCAAAAAATGTTATGCTACTTTTGATGAAAAAATACTAACTTTACAGCATCATGACTCAAACAAATCTTAAGGTATGTAAATTACAACTAAAAGTGGATGTGCTCTTTCCCCTTTACAATTTTATTATAATGTATTTATATATATTAAGACACATATTTAAGACATACTTTCCGACTAAATTGATAAACACTGATTTGCCGAATAGACTTGTAGTGGATGCATATTCATATATATGACGCTACCTTGCGGACTAGGTTGACTGTCACATATTGTCAGAATAAAACATAAAACAACTAACTAAAGCATATCCTTTGAATTACTCAAATTAATTTCAGCATATTTTCAAATTGCCTTAATAACTATGTGAATTAAATTATTCCACCATGTAACACCATGCAATTAAAAACTTTTTACATAAGTAAATAAAAAGGGATACCCAACAACAACAATAATAACTGCAAGGGAAGAAGCAAACAAACAGAAAACGATGATAACAAACAACAATAGCAACTTACCAGCGCCACAAGTTGCGTGTTGTCCTTGGGGTGTGTAAGGATGACACCGACACCAATATCGCGAGCGAGGTGACTGCAAGAACAAAAACAAAAGGAAACGGAAAAGGCAACACCAACAACTGAGAAACACTTGCAAAAATAAAGGGAACAATCAAATTAATTGTTCTTTAATGTTTTTTGCTGTTTACTTTTTACGTTGTTCTTTTTTTTTTCAAGCTGTAAAGCAGATGGCAGTACGTTGATGATGACTCCTTTTGTTGTTTGCCCTTTTTTGGAATTAGCTTGTAATGTGGTTCGTTAGGGACCAAGAATTGTGTTTCGATATTGTTAGATTTAGTTTTTTGGTCTATTTAAATAATGCGCCTTTTTTATATATTTCGCTGGCCAACGAGAAAAACAAATAAAACTGTAATCAAATACTGTACGCTTAGCAAGGATAATAGTTTAATTATATCAATGATTATTTTAGTTTAACGAGATTGTAAATTAATATTATCTCTGTTTGAAGTCACTTCACGTGTTTCTTAATTATAATTTTGAGAAGAACTGCTATGCAATTTCCGGTGCAACTGTCAAATCACTGTGTGGCCAGATCGTTTTTTATGTATTTAAATAACTTTAAGTCGATAAAATCTTTGATGCATTATATGATTTTCTATGATTTTAAATTTTTTGGATGTTTCACAATTACTTATCTTTTTTATTAGAATTTTATTTTGAAATTTTAAGAATCTCACCATTCACTATCAATGGAACAAATTTTAGGTTTTTATTCCTTTACCAATATTTTTTATTGAACCCGTTATTACAATTTTTTATTTGTTTTTTTTATATTTTTCTGTTAACATACGCTTCACCCAACTACAGTAATAACGCGCCATATGCCGGCAAATAACCAGCACAAATTATGAAAGTGTGACTTTGCTACGTGATTTACAATATTTTCATTTTTTTACGAGTAGCTAAGGGTTGTTTGAGATATATTGTTGTTTTGCAACCATTTAAATAAACTTTTTGTTTTGCATTCAAAGGCATAAACAAAATTTGTTTTTGGACAATAAAATGCACAGTTACAATGCTTTTTGTTTTTTCTCTCTGCAAACAACTGTTATCTTTGCCAACTGAAGTGTCACTAAAGTTTATATTTTTGTGTTCGGTGAATTCAACTTCCCTTTAACTGAAATTTCCATGGAGCTTTTATGGGTTGTTAAAGTGCTTTAAAAGCTTTTTTTCATATTCAAAGGCTGAGGACCTAAAATGGCTTTCTTTGTGTTTAAAAGTATTGCCATCAATCCTTAAAAAATATCTTACTACACGGTTTTTTTTCTCACAATTCACTATATCAGTTAGATTAGAATTAATATATCGCACATCAATTTTGATGTTCTTAAAATGTGTTTTTTTATTTATTTTAATGAAAGCCGTCACGAATTTTGAAACAACAACTTCAGCAAAATTTTGTGTATATTACAGCTTACATTTTTATTAGTTATCTATCTAATCTACACGTCCTTCACAGTTATGGCTATAAAATTATAAGTAAGTATCAAATGTCATAGCATAACCTTGTAGTCGTTTTCATACCTACATATAGGTATAAAGTTTGCAACAATTATTGGAAATATGCTTAATGACGTATGATGGAGACTTCTCCTTCATTTATTTATTGAAACTGAAAAATTTGTAAGGTATGAGGAATAAGAAACTGGTCAAATTACATAAGTTGATGCCTGAGACACAAGACTCTTTTTCAGTGTTGTGAGTAGGATATTACCGTTATGCAAAAGAAGCGACAAAGTTGCTCAGTTTCTGGTTATATTTTCGAAGAATGTTTACCTAACGTTCGTATATATCTCATGTCGTATATGCAGCTTACTTCAGTTTATGCAGCAGATCAGTTATTCTTTTACCACTTTACATAAATCACTTCTCAAAATATAGTTATGCTGGCGATAAGAATATGTACATTAACGGCAGCGTTACAGTGTTCTTACGGTTTTGTTGACAATTGGCATAAATTTTAGGCCAATCTCTTTCATTTTCATTTTCTTTCCCAATTATTTAAGAATTCCAATAGCTAACTAACTGGATGGCAACGCTATTCACAAAGTTTTGACATTACAAAGGTATAAAAATTTGACACCATGATTAAACTAAGGGCCTCAACCCACACAGTCCGTCAAGTCGCTTGCGTCGAAGTATACAACTGAAAACGATGGAAATGACGGAACCGAATTCAAAGTCAAACCAAAAATCTGCGAACAACTATTTGAATATTAAATTTCATAATTTCTTCTCAATAGTCTGCACCTGTATATTTTTTATATATATTTACATAAAGTAAGAAAAAACTCGATTAAATTCCAAGTTTTTTATGTTTTGATTGTGATTTTGACAGAGATTGGAGTTTTCTTCTGTTCTGGTTTGTCAACTTTATTTTGAGACTGTTGAGTTCCTGTTTCTTTGTTGTTTTGTTGTTCCTTTACAATTTTTATAAATCGTTAGCTTATATGTTTGAAGGGCTTTATTATTTGAAAGAATGCTCTCTTACTTTGGCATCATTATTGTCATAATCCTATAAAAAAGGTAAGGCGCTTAATAGTTGCACGATTTATGTTATGACATTTCCTTAGATTTTGACAGCTACGAAACCATATTTCGCTCTCTAACTTTCAAATGTCAAATTGAAACAACCTATTTTTTCTAATTTTTTGTTGTTGGCGTTCAAGTGTGTACAAATAAATAGGCAATTTTTCATAAACATGGCGTTCGTTGAAAAAATTTGTCTCGGTGTGAAGTGCAGCTAAGAAAATTGTGAATATTTTGTATTTTTATATAAATTTAAAACAATATTTTATGCAAAATATAGAGATAAACTACCGCTTTATGTGTTTTTCATAAAATTTTGCTTTGCAATAATTGACTGATTGGAAGGAACCTGATTTTCTAGTGCAGCTGACAACAGCATCTCGTCGCGGTTGGGCTCACCTTTGCCAACGCGAAAGGTGATGGAAATTGGTGTCAAGTGTCAATGTCTGTGCAAAATTAAGTAGAAATTAAGATATTTGTGACTTTAAATGACATTTTACCATTTGTAAAGTTAATAACGAGAAAAGTTGATAAAAAGTAAAAGTTTGAAGTTCTATTGCACAATCAGAAAAACAGCTGCACTAAGCAACCAGCTCACGCAGCGGTTGCCTGCTTGGTGCATGATATCACTGAGTGCTCTGCTAACCAAATATACACTTGGCATTATGAGCAATTTGGGTAATAACAACCCAGCCATAGGAGCAGCAGCAGGTGGAGCTGCCGGTAATGGTGGTACAGCAGGTGGAGGTAGTGGTGGTCAAAATTCAGCTGCTGAAGGTAGCATGGAAAGGGGAAGGTATGTTTGCTGTATTTCGCATTAATTAAAAAAAAAGTTTTTTTATAATACATAATTGTTTTGAGCAGCTGTCTTCTACGTTACGCCAGCCAAAATTCTTTAGATGAAAGTTCACAGAAGCATATACAACGTCCAAATGGCAAAGATCGCACCGTTGGCTCTTATAATAATGAACTGCATACTGCGCGTTCTTTTGAATCCATGAACGAGATGAGAAAGTGAGTAAGCACTTTTATTTTACTCCGATTTTAATTTTAATGTAAAGCTACTGTTTAGTCTCGCTTTGTGGGTTATGTTTGAATTAGGTTATCACTTACTTTTTGTTTGCTTCTATTTATTTATACATATGTTATCTTTTTATTGTTTTTAAAAAAAAACCTTGTCTGGAAAAAAACCTTGAACTTGTGATGGTTTTAAATTAAATTCAATAAAGCAGTAAAATGTATTAACTAAACCCTCATACAAACAGGTTTTTGTGACATATTGTGTCTACATGCGGAAACTATCAAATATAATTATAAAATATGTAATATAATTTTGTAATTTAGGTGTATGATATAATCAAATTAGACTTCAGTTTTAGTAAAATATTTAAAAAAAAAAAGTTGTTTGCAAATTTGTAGGAAAGTATCCTGAGCTCTAACCCAATTTTAAATATAAATATCTATGATTTACCGTGTCTTGCAACATTCAGGTTAAGATTTGCAATGATTTGCTGAAGAATTGAATTAATAAAACATACAATTTTGAGTTTATTTTTATATGAATATGAAGCTAATTTTAAAAAATAATTACTTATATCATTTTGAGTGATTCAATTCTGATGTTCGGGCAGAAACAAATTTTCTTAAAATTATTGATAGATGAAAAATTTTCACCCATCAGTTATAATGTGTCGAACCAAGGGGAACTCTGAAAATTTATAGTTTATATAATGGATAAAAATCTGACATCTAAAGAATACTTTAAAAAATTAAAATATATACGCGTCTAATAATATTAACAATAAAATCATAATATGGTAAATTCTGAAGTTCCAATTTTCGAAGACGACTCCGAGCATTTCGACTAGTATTTGGCGAATGGCGCGAATAATTTTGGCTTCCTATTCCTCAATCGTATTCGGTTTATCCATGTACTCTTTGGACTTTAGTAACACCATATCAAAAAATCGTAAATCTAAACTTTTGTAATTCGAAAACATGTGAATTCGCTATTTTTCTTTATCTTTCCGTCGAACGACCTCTGCATTTCAAATCATACATCTCTAGGCATTTTTGCGTCTAATTCAAAATTTTTTCGTAGCCGACCTATACCTATCGAAATTTCAGCCATGTGCTAAGTTTATGTGAAATAACAAGTGTAAAAAAATCATCGTCACGAAAATCGTTGAATTTGGGGAATAACAGGATTCCAAGCTATCAGTTCGTTTTGCGACTTATCTGCTTGTAACGCTTTCAAACTCAGTTGAATTCCTAGAATCGAACATTTGAGATATTTATTAAGAATCTGTAAAAATCTTTTAATTCAAATTGTATTTCTTGATTCGAAATCTTAATAAAAAATATTTCTATAAATCAGAAACTTAGCTCCTTCCTTGGGTCTCGAATTATTGAGGGTCTGCTCTAACCGAATTGCATAACCTTTTAAAAAACAAGATTTAAAAAAAGATCGGTTTTTCTTTCAATTTTCTGTAAAAATCATTTTACGCTGAATCAGTAGCACTTATGAATGATTTATATCAAATTTTTTTGTTTTGAATTATATCCTAATTTTAATTAAAATAATTGAAAATTTCAATATTAATTTTAGGCAAAATCTACTCTGCGATGTTACCCTCATTGCCGATGATATTGAAATACCGGCACACAAAATGGTGTTGGCTTCTTGCAGCCCATATTTTTATGCTATGTTCACCGGATTTGAAGAATCCCGCCAAGGACGCATAACACTACAAGGTGTCGATCATCGTGCGCTTGAGCTGCTCATTGAATATGTTTATACATCGACAGTCGAGGTGAATGAGGATAATGTACAAGTTTTATTGACGGCAGCAAATCTACTGCAACTCACTGATGTGCGTGAAGCTTGTTGCGATTATTTGCAGACACAATTAGATGCTAGCAATTGCTTAGGAATACGTGAATTCTCTGATATGCATGGTTGTGTCGATTTACTGAATTATGCAGAAACCTACATTGAACAACATTTCAAGTTTGTTGTTTGATATTAATTTTTTAAGTATTTTTAATTAACAAGATTTTTTTTCTTTAGTGAGGTCATACAATTTGATGAGTTTTTAAATTTGAATCATGACCAAGTTATTGGACTAATCGGCAATGATCGCATTTGTGTGCCAACTGAGGAAAAAGTTTATGAATGTGTCATATCTTGGATACGTTATGATCCAGCTATGCGTGAGCAGCATACTGCTGATCTCATGGAACATGTTCGCTTGCCATTTCTTTCAAAAGAATACATAACGCAACGTGTAGATAAAGAACCGCTATTGGAAGGAAATATCATATGCAAAAATCTAATAATTGAAGCACTAACGTATCATTTGTTGCCAAACGATACAAAAAGCGCCCGAACAATACCAAGAAAACCTGTTGGAATGCCGAAGATCCTCCTAGTTATTGGTGGTCAGGCACCAAAAGCTATACGCTCAGTTGAATGTTATGATTTACGAGAAGAGAAATGGTATCAAGCAGCTGAAATGCCAAATCGACGTTGCCGGTAAGTTATAACCTGAATAAATTAAAAAAAAAGAATTCAGAATTTATAATTAAAATGTTTTCTTACAGTGCTGGTCTATCGGTACTTGGTGATAAAGTCTACGCAGTTGGCGGCTTTAATGGCTCTTTACGTGTTCGCACTGTTGATGTTTATGATCCGGCCACAGATATATGGTCAACTTGCAATAGCATGGAAGCTCGTCGTTCCACACTTGGGGTAGCAGTGTTACGAGGTTGCATTTATGCTGTTGGTGGCTTTGATGGTACAACCGGTCTTTGTAGCGCTGAAGTCTTCGAACCTAAAACTGAGACATGGCGTTATATCGCCTCAATGTCAACTCGCCGTAGCTCGGTCGGTGTTGGCGTTGTCAATGGATTACTCTATGCTGTTGGTGGCTATGATGGTTTTTCACGTCAATGTTTATCATCGGTAGAACGTTATAATCCAGATAATGATACGTGGAGTGCAGTTGCTGACATGTCTGCGCGACGTAGTGGTGCCGGTGTGGGTGTTTTAAATAATATTCTTTATGCCGTTGGTGGCCATGATGGACCAATGGTGCGAAAATCTGTTGAAGCCTATGATCCGGAATCAAATCAATGGCATTCGGTAGCTGATATGGCTTTCTGTCGACGCAATGCAGGTGTTGTGGCACATGATGGCGTACTATATGTAGTTGGCGGTGATGATGGGACGTCCAATTTGGCCTCTGTTGAGGTTTGTTGCATTCCTTTAACAAATTTATTTTGACTTTATAAGTTTAATGTTTCATAATCAAATTAGGTTTATTGCCCAGAGACTGATACTTGGCGTATTTTACCCGCATTTATGACAATTGGTCGCAGCTATGCTGGTGTGTGTATGATAGATAAGCCTATGTGAATGGAAGAGCAGGGCGCAATAGCACGGTATGTATTTATATTTAAAACAATTTTGGATAGAGATAATGAGCTATCCAATAAAAGACAGTCTAACTAACTATTTTGTAAAGCATCAAGAACATCGAATTTGTAATTCTGAACTTAGAGCCTAATATGTATATTGCTTAGGACCCATAACTATCATTTGATTGGTGTCAAATAAAAATTCATAATAACCTGTTGAAAGATCAATGGTTTGCTAATTTAAATATCTTACTTTTAGCCAAGCAACAGCAACAGTTGGTGGAGTCGTAGATGACGAGAATAGTCAAGCTGAAGGCACTGTTGAGGGTGCTGTTGGTTATTCGCGTAACAATCTAAATGAGGGTAACAATAACAACAACAACAATATAAATCTTAATCCAAATAACAACCAACTACAGCAACAAAATCATCCACACTATGAAAACATCTACGAATCTATTGAGCAGTACGCTGCAAGAGCGGCGGCTGCTGCTGCTGCCAATGGTGGTGGTGCTGTTGCTCCTATAAATGCTAATGTTGCTGGCGTTAATGGCGCTGCAGCCGTAGCTGCAAATGCTGCTATTGTCCCTGCTGATGTAGTATTACAAAATCACATTGATGAACAACAGCCACAAAATGATGGGAGTATGATCAATCAGCACACAAATGCGAGTGCTGCCTCATCACCAAATTTAAATAATACACAACGGAAATTGGTACCTACTGCCAGCGTTGCAACAAACAATTTAAATATTGCATATCGCAATGATTTGTATGATCGCACAAATTCTAACACACTAGCCTATGATGTTCCACGTTCTGTACGTTCAGGCCTAGGCTTTCGTCGTAATTTGCATTTGGAGTTAAATGGAGGTAAGTGAAGAAAGTCTTGCTTTTTTTCTGAAATTTTCGAATTAATTCCAATATATTATAAATTCCGATGAAATTAAAAGAGTTTTTGATAACACGACATAAAGTTGTGTGTGTCAAAACGAAACATTTCCACTTTGCAATTTATGTTTTATCATTTCTGACTAACATCTCTGAATTACACATGATAACAGTAAAGAAAGAAAGTTTAGGCCCTGATCATATGCAAAATGCATTTTTTGCACCTTGTCCATGGTATCGTATGTTATAAACATATTTTGTTTCGTAAAAGTTCACTTTGTTATGTTCATTAATAATTTGAAACCGACCTCAATTTTAAATTGTGGAATATTTTTATTTAAGTTGGCATCAAAATAGAATTTGTGATGCGAATTATCCTGATTGTTATTTTTTTTTTAAGAAACAGTTGCTTAAATAATTTCGGCATATCAATTATACCATACCCATTTTGGCAAAATTTCAGGTAACCGTTTTGGCAATTCACGTTGCACAACTGCTGCTGCTGCTCCTGGTCCGCTCATATATAGCAGCTGTCAACGCCAGCGTAGTTTTGATGATACCGAATCACATCATTATTATAACATGAATTCTAATAGTCCACCAATCCGTTTTGAAAATATTTATGAACAAATTCGAGATGAGCCCATTTATCGCAACACTGGCTCAGGAGGTCGTGTTTATGGTCGCTTAAATGTTATTGGTCATGGTATTGGACGTATCGAACGTCATTTAAGCTCTTCATGTGGCAACATTGATCATTACAATTTAGGTGGCCACTATGCAGTTCTAGGCCACTCACATTTTGGTACTGTTGGCCACATACGCCTCAATGCTGGAGCCGCAGGAAACAATGGCAATGGTAACAGCGGTATAACAGGCGCTACCAACGCAAGCAACAGCGGTAATTCCAAAGATCCGAATAATGTGAAAAATAGTAGCTCGTCATTTTTTAGCTGTCTACATGGCGAAAATTCACAAAGTATGAGCAATATATATCGTGCAACAACAGGGAATAGCAGCTTCACACCAAGTGGAGGTATATTTTATTGTAGGACTTGTTGTACTGAACATATTTAATTTGTACACCTTTTCAGGTACTCCAAACTCTTCTAAAGAACGTGAGTCGCGATCTGCTTCAGCTGGACCTTTAGCTGCGGCTGCTAATACAGTCAATTTAGAACGTGATGGTCCCTCCACTTCAAACGCTGGTAACAGCAATAAGCCAACCGGAGCAATACCAAAAATTAAAGCTCTCAGTTCTAATTCAAATAAAAGTAACATGCAAAGTTCTGTTGCTGAAAAAACGTTTACAATAAAGAATGCGCTTACAAAAAAAACAACCACCGCCTCAGCCACGACCACCTCCAGTAACACAACTACAACAACTGCCGAGCATTCCAATAGCACCTTAAATCGTATTTCAAAATCAAGTTTACAATGGTTACTGGTCAATAAATGGTTGCCACTTTGGATTGGTCAAGGACCAGACTGCAAGGTAACTTTGAATTACAGTCCACGCTGGCTATTCACGCCTTCATGCTTCGCAAATCCATTATTAAGAAAAGTGTTTAATGAAATGTTGCGTTTTTACCTACCTTAGGCACGCTTCCTTTATAATCCTTATTTGTCTGGATTATAGAGGACTAAGCGATACTATTTGTTAACGTTTTGCCTGTGAATAGCAATTCTGGACTGCACAATACAATTTTCTTTTAAATACAAATCCTCTTCTTTAGGTTATCGATTTCAATTTCATGTTCTCGCGTGATTGCGTTGGTTGCGATACTGTTTCAGCGACTAACGTTGCACAAGTGAATCCATATGGTACACAACGCCTCAACGGAATACCACATGATGTTGTACGTTTTAATGGACGTGCTGAAATGCACGCTCCTTGTGCTGCTGCAGCTGCTGCTGCGGTGCGACGTGATGCAACCGGACGACCACTGCGGAGTACTTTAAATCGTTTACGCGGAAGTGATTTTAATACTACAAATCGTGCTTATCGTCATGAGGATCCGTCATATGAAAATGTGCATGTGCAATGGCACAATGGTTTCGAATTTGGACGTTCTCGTGACTGCGAACAAACGTATCAGGTGCAACAACAGCAACGTCCAATTTTACAGCGTGCTCGTTCAGAAAGTCCAAATTTTAGTACTGGACAACGACGTATGCATACAAACACTAATGCAACGAATGGAAATACAAAAAATACCAAATATGCGGATCCCTTTAAAAATTATGAACTTAATGCTGAAAATAATACCTTTAAGCCAAAACTGTCTAAAATTGAAGCTTTTGATTGTGTGGAAGCCACAGCGCTATCTTCTGCTGTGGGTACACTTGAACCAGCAGCTATTATGGAAATATCTGACGATTTAGACGGTGTCGCTAGTGGAATCGTTACAGGTAGCGTTGCCGATATTGGTGAGAGAGCTGCTGGTAATGGTTCTGTAGCTGCCGCTTCAGGTATTGTACCCGAAAGCATTGACGAATGTGCCAATTTAAATGACAACGAGACTGAATTGTCGACAACAAAGACAAGAATATATACTAACAATCAAAATAATGGATCTAACAATGAACAAAGGGAGAACTAAATAAGAGTAGGACACAAAACAATTAAATGAGATTAAAGATTTTTTTTACGACCGATTTTATTGTATTAATGAATTTATTTACTACTAAAATACAAATTTAATTGCTCTTCTAATTGATTCATGTAAATTAAAAAATGCCAATTAGTGTAACTTCAAAATTTCAATTTGATTCTGATTCAGCGTGAATGGAATGATATCTCAATTTCGTTATCATAATCATTTAAACTTTGATGCTCTGAGTAATGGTAATGAAATCGACAGCACTAAAATTAAAGTAAAATAATATCAATGAAATAATCATTGACATATTCCGTGCTAATAAAATTTGGTTAATATCATAGTTAAGACATGTAACTTCTTTCCTAAATTCCAAAAATAAAGCCTATTTCACGTTTATTAAAGGAGTCGGTTATGCAAAGAAGTCACATATTTTCTTAAGT
Organism: Meiosimyza decipiens; assembly: GCA_963680825.1. Taxonomy (NCBI): domain Eukaryota; kingdom Metazoa; phylum Arthropoda; class Insecta; order Diptera; family Lauxaniidae; genus Meiosimyza; species Meiosimyza decipiens. Next base: position 77,432,088 of record OY804260.1, read on the forward strand.
TTCTTGCTAAAATTTTTTAAAAAATAAGTATTATATAACAAAGACATTATGACACATTACACACAGAATTCAAATAAAGCCATAATCGCAATGATAACGGGACGAGGTTGTCAAAAATATTTCAAACACATGCTGTCCACACAACAGATCGCTTGATGAATAGAGCTCACAATGTGAAAAATCAAAACAGTTAGATTTTTCACGCTACGCTCTCTCTAATCACGTTGTCTCGTCATCGTTGCTGCTTGTAAATTTGTTTAAATTATCTGGCTCGAAATTATTCTTAAAAATATTTTAAATTGGAGTTTATCATTTCTTTCTTTATAAATTGAAATATAAGGTATAATCAAGTTGCTGCATTTATACGCATCTTAATAATATACCTTTAATTGCACAAAGTTCCAATTTTACACTTCATTTACCTAATTTAAAAGAAAAAATCCCGTCTTCCAAGATCTATAACATTTAATAACAACTTTTTTTAGTTTACAAGCAGCCAATGTAATTAAAAAAATAATAACTTTTATACCCAATTTAAATAAATTTTAATCATAACGACGTTTGAATTAATAATATATGAATTTGAAAAATATAATCTCGAATAAGTTTACTCGAACAAAAAAAAAACCGTTAATTTGCGTTTATTACAATAAATATCATACGTAATAGAGCATAATTACACACCCTCATATAGCACCCTCGTAGTTATTAGCATAAATCAATTTTAAGCTTTTATTTTCATTACATTTAGTACTTCATCATCTTGCAGAGTTGCTTTTATACTCTTACTAGACTATTTTTATACATTTTTTTTTCTTTTTACTAACTGTTTAGGGTTGTGTTTTTTATACAAATATGTTATTTTCCCTATCGCATATATATTTTTGTATACATGATATATTCTTTACGCTGCCACAAAACTGTTGATATATATAATTTTCCTCTGATTAAAATTATGAATAATTTAAGGCATTTGTTTAATGATTTATATATAAAAAATTTGTTTACTGAATGATAATTTATAATCGAAATGGCCAAAATTGGTTTCTAATATATAAATATATCCCAAATGTTAGAAATGAGCCGACGTCTTTTAATCAATCAATAAAACTCTTCTAACTTAACTCTAAAATTAAAAGGTCTCAAAATGGATATCAGTTTTTGGCGATATTTTTTATGTAATAATTTCACGGATTGAACTTTTTAAAATGTTTTCCAAGTAACTTCAAAACAAAATTGAAATCCCAAAAAATATATAAACAAAATAGTTTTGGAGTTTAAGATTTTCCGACACAAAAATTTTAATTTTTTGATATTTGCGACTAAAAAATCATATGGACGAAAAAGTTCAACAGGAAAAATTATCTTCTTCCCACAAAAAAAAAATAAACTTCACCATTTTGAGGGAAAAGTTTGTACATTCGGAAGCCTGGGAATTCAAAAATAGGGAAATTCTCCTATAACACATAACCTTTAAAAATTTTGTCGCACAAATGATTTTTCTCAGCGAAATGAAAAATTTGCCCTCAACGTTCACACAAGTTGTATGGTTGGAAAGATACCGGAATAATCACAAGATTTGTAAATCCATACAACATGAGCGGCAATCGATTGTATATAAAGTTTTCATAATCACAATTCAAGTTATGCCATGTCGTACAACATAAGTGATCATGTGAACGCCTTAACGAATTCAACCACGTTTGAAAAAGCAAGGATGGTAGGCAACTTAATCAATAAAATATCCAAAAGCTATGGAAGATAATAATAATTTAACCATGAAAAACTTGTGTAGCAATTATTCAAAATATATGAACTATGAGAATTTCTTTCTAAAATAGTTTTATTTCTGTACTGATAAATTTGTACGTTATTGTATATCAAATGTCACACATTGCAAGTAGCTGTAGACACGAACCTAAGATTATCAATTCTTATAGGCCACGTAGGCCCAGTACGTGCTAAGCCCAAATATTAATATAAATCCACATAATAAAACAAACACAGTAATGAGACAGCAGATATTGAACGCTGCTTAGGCTAATGTGATGGTATGAAATCAAATTTAAATGTGCGCTCTCATTCTGGAATAATATTTAATTTTGAAGATTTCAAATAATTAATTTTTTGTATTGAAAATATCAATTATATCAAGGATTTTTTGTATGATCAGCAAGGAAAATAAGTAAACTGTCGTTCAACACTTAAGATTTAATAAATGAAAGCCGTTCAAGAAAATTTAAGTTTTTTAGTCAGATTGAGTCTAAGTTCACACTGGCTAGCGCGCGTTGAGAAATCGCTTGTGTGAGCCGAGCCTGAATAGTAAGTTCTTGGACTTACATATTTCATTTAATATCTAAATTGAGAACAATAAATAACTTGTACTTTGACAGCGTTTACACGAGGAAACTCTTCAAAGAAAGTTTCCCTGTCTGTAGACAAGAAGAGAAAAACGAAAGGGTGGTGTACAGAATTTGTCGTACACGCGAAATCCCTTTCGTTCTATTCTTTAGCTGATATTATGCTTTGAATTTACGTTTGTTGTGGTGGGTTGACGCAGTAATTGCTTTGAATTTTTCTTGCACAAACAAATTCTAGTTTCCGTGTGTAAACGCAAAAGAAATTCACAAAAGAGAATAGACAAGAATTTCTCAAACTGAATTTGCTCATGTAAACGTTGAATTTCCAAAGTCTCAATCGAGATATGTGAAGAATGACAATGACTGAAAAAGTGATGAAAAACAACAGCGAGCATCCCTGTACTTATCATGTCGTCGGAATCCCAAACTACTATTAACTAAACAGAGCTGTTGAAACGCAATCGAAATGAAAATCGTCTTCGCTTCGGGTTGTTCGCTGACGAATGTGAAATGTTGATTTCATAAAATTTTTTGTTGCGGGTGAGTTTGGACGTGGAGTAGTTTTATTTTCATAGGATTTCTCTGTGGATTTGCGTACAATCGATATATACATACATATATATGTATATGTAAAAAATAGAAGCAAAGCAAAGAAAGTCTTTAAAAACTGTACTTATTGAAACGATAGAAATTATAATTGATTGAAATAAAAGACATAGCAATTTTAATTTTAATTAGCTTATAAGCGTATTGTGAAAAAAAAAGAAAATTAGGGCAGTAGAAAAACAACATTTTAGGTTTCCATAAAAGACCTAATTTTCTTACGCTGCTCAAATAATTGCGTCGTTTTTAAGTGAAACCTTGGAAAACGAACAAAAGCCTTCAAACGTGGCAGGCAGGCAGGCGGACGGCGTTGATTAAAACAAAATTTGTGGTTTGGAGTTTGGAAGGAGGAAATAATTTTTGGCGAAGTTTCGAGTAAAATTTGGTATGATTATTGATTTATTCGTATAAAGATGATTTCATTGGAAATTGTAACTTTACGTAAGTGAAAGAAAAATGGCGTTTGGGCGTCGCCACGTTAAATTTATGGTGGAAAAGTAATAGATGAACTTTTAGGTATATGTGCCTTAATATTTGTATAAGATTAAACTTTTTAGTTGTGACTTAAACCATGTAGTAGAATGCCATTATGAACTTGTGCTACTACTATTTACATACTACACTTGCTCAAAACTGACAGGCTTATAAATGTTTGCAAACAATAACATTAAAATCTGAACAATTTACGAGCTTTAACCAAATCTTTATTTATAAAATTAAAGTGAAGTCCTCGGTTTGTCGAGTTCATATAAATAAATTAATAGCATAACGTGTATTAGTTTTCAAAAATTTAATTTTCAATTTTTTTCGGGATCTAGAATGTTTTCCTAAGCTTGACTTCATCGTTTGGTGCATATACTTCCAAACTTGGCTTCAACATTAGTAATATGTTAGAAACTTCGTTTATACGAGAGAACTGAATCTCAACGTCATTGCTGTTTAACAACTTGTTAACTATTTCTAGCTCTTAAAATTATTTTTGCTTTTAGCTATAGGGAACTCTGAATCAGTGATGGACGCTCACAACTTTAATATTTGTTATCACGCATGCACACAACGCCAACGATAAGTTACTTTGAATTATTACTTCCAATTTTTCTTAAAAAATTTTGTGTAATATAAGTCTGTTAATTACACATTAAATTGTTTAGGTTTCTAATTATTTTCCTCCTAAATGGGCACTGATACACTTGTTTCTGAGTTGCAATATGTATTTAGTATGCTTCATGAAAATTCCCTAGAAGTGAAAGAGGAACGAAGTTTTGAGATATTGCCTTCACGATTGCCAGCCAATTCAGATGAAGCAATAATTTTTGAGCCTGTCGTTTACTTTCACACGAAAGGCTGCAATTTTATTTTCTCATTTGTGTTGTGCGATATTTTGGTTCTGCTTGAAGCTGTAGGAATTAAACCAAAAAATTAGACATAAATGTCTGCGGTGGTAGTCCTGCCTGAAAATTAATATGAAGCAAAATATAACAAAAGCGAACAGCGTAAGACAACAAAAAAAATCTGTGGAACGGTGTATAAACCCTTTACTGTTTTGCATAAGGCGCAACAGAATTGTTTGCAATATTGCCTCGTGTGAATGCTGCCTAAGAAAGTATCGAAGTTTGGTTGAATTATCAAAAGCTCATGTCCGGTGAAATTAAGGAAAATTTGTAGTTGTCACTGCCACGAAAAAATTTAATCATTCACTCGTGCTCACAATTCGTGATTTTCTTACGTATCTCTCACTCTGGCGCTATTTGTTTGTGACGCCACACCGCACGGTTCTCGCCCATCTAAATCTGGTTTAATTAATATTCTATTACAATTTAGATACATAAAAAAGTGTGACTTTTTAAAATGGCACTTATAATAGACCGCACATAATAGGCCTAAAAATTTTTTAGTACCAAATCCTAGATATAGCCCCATTCGCGTTACGACGACATTCTTCGTGCATCCTGTTTGACAGACTTCTGATTGCTTGAATGTGTATAACGTCGGATATTAAATATTTACACATAGATACATTTACCTACATAGCTATATTTTACTCGAAACTTATGGTTATAGATATTTCCTATTATATTTTTTATAAGGGGTGATGAAATATTTTCGGGCTGAATATAATTTTTTTACCTTGACTAAGGCAATTGAAATATATTGGAGAAAAGTTTAAGTTCATTCGAGAAACTAGCCTATAATCTAAAAAATTTTGTTTGTCCAAAATTGTATAGAATATAAAAACATCGATTTTATGTACTTCTTAAACTTGATGTAGATGCGTCGTTTTAAGTTTTCTATAAAACCCATTTTTGCTTAAATAAAATGTTTTGATTGAGAATTTTAGAAGACGCACCTAGGTCAAATTTAATCGTACGAAGGTTTTCAGTGCAAGAAATCGGTGTTTTGTACAATCTTCAGACTATAGTTTTTTGATTTAAGTTTTTCCTCTTGAATTAAATACTATATTACAAACACTTAGATTTGATCGTTAAAGGGTTTATGCGCTTTGGTCATTCATATATCTGAATTTATGATAGCAAGATTTTTTTCTTATAACGTGGCTTTAAAATATAGTAAATAAATAAGAGTAAGTGGTATTGTCATCTGTGGCATCTTGTGCGATGTTTTATTATTTCCTTTCAAACAAAAATAAAGAAAAAAGGGCAAAAAGTGGACTCGGTCAGAATAGCTAAAAATAATGAAAAGTTGCTCTCATTTGCATTATTGTATTTATCTAAATATACAATATATTTTTAGAATGCAACTGTAATGAGCCAAATAGGGAAATTGTCAATATTAGTCAAATTTATTTATCCTGTTTCAAATAGCAGCCAAAATTTCATGCAGTTTTTGTTACTATTTCTTGTTTTTATCGCAGCAAACCATATGACTGAACTAGTCCATCATTAAGAGGTTTTTATAAGGACTATAAATTACATTTCTGAGTCGATTTTTCAGAGCGGCTGGAACGTGCTGAAAATAGTGCACAAGGGAACACTTTATAAAATAAAAAACTTAAAAGAAATCTTTCAATACCCCTTGATTACAATGTACCATATTTAGCAGAATACGTGAATAAGCATTGAAATAAATTGAACTAGTATGTGTCAATGTTTCAAATCAAGAACTATTGGTTGACGTTTTTAATTTAGTATATTCACATGGTGTTCACGCACCCTATTATTATGCCAAGTAACTACTTTTTAAAATCTATTACAAAATTTAAGTAGATTTGGAGTAAGTGTCAGAAAACTTCTTTTCAGTTTTATGAATGCAGTTAAATAGATAGATATCAGAGGATATATTAAAATTTGGTAATTGCTTAAGATTTTTTTTTACATAAAGCCAAAACATTTTTTTAATTAGGTAAATGGAAATCGTAAGAAAATTGGTATATTATCCTGCAGAAGTGTAAGTCTGCATTGCTGCCGCGGTGCTTTCTTTGGGTTGAAGATTATACATATAGATTGTACCAAATATATTGTCATATTTTTGAATGGGCTTTGAATGAAATATTTATTTGTTTTTTTTTTCTATTTTTAGATTTCTATGCATTTATAATACGTTTTTAAAATGAAAATTCGTCATATTACATAACCTTGGAAAGCTAAGTCAACAGAAATTTATGTGAAGTGAGAAAGAGACAACGTTAATACGTGTTTGAATAGTATATATGCATGTTATATATCCAATTAAAGAAATTTAGTTGAGAGAAATATAAATTGTCAAAATGGTGAGTTTCATAAAAAAAGAAGCATCTACGAACTTCTGTTTTAAATGTTCCGTAAAAATGAAATTTCTTATTTACTTTCAGCCGCGCATTGTTCCATTGCAATTGTTGAAATGTTTGAAAGTATTATTGGACGATAATGGTGGCATCTTGAGTGAAAGCGAGGTGAAGCGCATTGCTGGGTATGTATCTAATGATCTTTTACAATTTTTTCAGGGATGTAGAAATATGAATTTGTGATGTGAATTTAATCATCATAAAATACATATGATTTTCTTTAAAATTCTTTGGCAATACTTGTATATATCCTATATTCGTCAGAATATATGTTTATAGCTAGAAGTAAATGTTGAATAGGTTATGCCCAACCAAAAAGCTAGGTAGTTTACTGGTCATATAACTGCTATATGTACCTAGCAAATTAAGTTGATTCAGTAATCATATCCCTTAATTTACTGAATTGTTAAAAAGGATTAAATACATTCAGTGTGTAAAAGTTTTTGAAGGATTTTCCCACTCGCTTTGTATAGTTAATGCTCAATTTCGTCAATTAAGTTTCTACCCGGACTTTAAATAAAGTAAATGTAAAGAAAATGTTTAACTTGCACATATCAAAAGAAGGCGTTTTGTTGCAAAATGCACTATGTCCTGCTTGTTAATAAAATGATAAGTATAATTTACATACATATATAAATTGATTGAAGATACAATTTATTATTGTTCCTGAGATTACTATCAATTTTTTAATTTTAAAAATTTAACTTTACTAACGATACCTTTATATTTTCTTTTTCTATATTTCAGTCTTATGACCAAATATTCAAAAAAACTTGTTTCCAAATGTATTTATGTACAGATCTTAAAATGTACGAAAACTGAGCTACTTGGCGAATTTATGGGCGCCGGTGGTTGGACTTTGGTTCATATGTGGCTTAATGATGCCATACGCGCAATGAATTGGCCTCTAGTTCAAGAAATTCTTGAACTTTTGCTGCTTTGTCCTGTTGATGTGGATCGTCTTAAAAGCAATTCGGCACCAAAATTAGTACGTGGGCTTTGCAAAGACGGTGGTATTGAAGGTAAGTCATAATTAAAATATATATCTGTAGAAAAAATAATTTATGTACGAGTATGATTTTAAATGTATATTAATTGAATTAATTTATGAACTCGTACAAGAGATGAAAGGCTGCAAAATTGTCCATTATGTCCCGGATAGCGAGAAAATTGTTCATATAAAACCACAAATAATAATTAATACCCTTTTATCTTTTAACTAACTGCTAGCTAGATAAGTTGATTTAGAAATATTAAACTACATAATGTTTTCCAATGACATATGACAAATACTTAATGTCTGTTGGTGGTGATACAAGAACGCCCATTCTCATTTTCAACGCAAATGATTTTAAAGTTTCATAACAGAGTAGTTTCGAATTTTAAATCGTTGGTGGGAAATTAAACCAACTTATGTAAACTTTTTGTGAAAAATATATGTATTGACACCAAAATGTAACTAGGTTTGAGGTTCCTCAAGTGCGTATGATTTGGAATTAATAATATGAAAATTTATATTCTCGGAAAAGATCTAAAAATCGCAACGATGAAAATTTTCATAAAAATTTTTTTTAATCATTTCATTATTTTCACTATTTATTTGTTACGTAATAAGCTTTTAACTTGTTTTAAAACTTCAATCTAAATAACAGAAGGCTGAACTCTATTATTATTATTACAAGGTGTTATAGTCTAAAATTTGAGGATAATATGACATGGTTTCAAGGTAGTCATATGTGGTTAAGTTCCAAGTATATATTCCTAAAAAATTACGATAATTCGTCTTTATGATTTCAAATTGCAGGATGACACGCTTTAAGCTGTATCTAATATCAGTTTTTCCCAGAACATTTTTAAGAAAGTCATAACAATTTTTCAGACGTTGGGCTACAGGTATAAAAATCCAAGCAAACTTATTCGTTAGCTATATGTAGCCCTTTTTATTTTATTGAATAACTTGCTATATATACATGCAGATGTAATAACAATTATTTTACCTGTCTACACACAAACTTGGTACCTACATACATATGTAGGCGAGGCGAAACGCATATACATATAAAGCTAAAACAACACATGCATAAACTTAACTACACACATATACAAAATTTAATGTCTTGAAAGTAGCTAGAAGACAAAACACTGCGCATGTGATGCTGAATAAAATCAACAAACATTCCTTTAAATTTCATCAGTATATTTCACAATTTAAGACTGAATTGTAGTCGAGCGCTCGTTCATAAGAAAATATACAAAATTTATATTAAAAAAAAAAACAACTTATCTCTCAACATTGTATGAGTCATTCGATGACCTTATTGAAGAAAAATCATACGTTTATAATTTCGCAGTATTTTTTGCTTTTAGATTGGTGAGCAATAGTTAATATAAATTTGAAAAGCTTCACTTTATTTAAAAAAAATCCTGACTAAAGTTTCAATCCAAATATAAGTGATTCGCAACGCTGTTATGCAATAAAGCACAATATTTTGTCAATAAATTTGTGTCTTTCTTGAAATGAAACAAAAAAACTGCTGTCGAATGGTGATGCAATGGGTTAAGAAGATTTAAAATTCTGTACAACAATATCTGCGTCTTTTAATTGAAAGACATGCATAAGTGGATGTACGTGATATGATACAAAATTAAAATTTAACAAATGTCGAATGAAAAAGTTACTAAGGAGTGTAGTATTTCTGTACGCTTACTTCCTCAATTTTCAAAATACAATCATATACTTTGGACATTGCATTAAATTTTCAAAAACACGTCAGAAAGAAAAATTAACATGGTGTACCTTTATCCACTCATGTAATCAATTGTTAGTTTTCCTTTTGATTTATCAGTACCAACAAAAAACATAAATTCCCTTACAAAGTAAAGAAATGCCTTGTTCAGATTCACAGTATCATTTAACTCAAGACAACCAAACTAGTTTAGTCGATTAGCCAATAGATATTTGGTCGCATGACGAATATCCAACCACTCTTGTCTAGCATTTTAGCTAATATGTAGTTAAATCTCCATTTTTAGCATATTACTATTCATCCAAGTTTAGCTGTTTAAACTAACTAAATCTCCGTGTCAAATGAGTGCAATAACTTTAAATAAATATCAACCTTCTTAGGTTCTTGCGTGCAAGACCGTCATGCCTAAAAAAAAAAATGTTTTTCTCGAGTTAAATATGCATTAATATCCGCCATTTCATGTTTTATTTTGTGTGAAAAACTCCGAAAGGTATCTAATGAACTCGTCTTGTGAGAAGAGTTTATTTAAACATACTATTTTGAATTTTCATACAAAAAGTAAATTATTTAGAACTTTAAATGCGTTTTTCTCCAACTTTATGTTTTTGAGCTAAGCGTTCTTGCACGCAAGGAGCGATATGTATGTGGGAATGCATTGCTCTTATAGTGAATACATTCTAGAAAGCAAAAATTTGTGATAAAAGTTTTCTTTATTCTACAAAGATAAGAAATATCGTAAAATAAAACTCAAAAAGGACACTACATTAAAAATTAGTTTAGTAACATTTTTTATCGCTATATACTGTAAACATACAGAAAACCCAAAATTATGGTTTCATACTCCATTGAATAAAACCCTTAAGAACTTACATATTTGGTCGAAATTTAGACATTTCACGTTTTTGTTTTAATTTGTCATTTCAGGTGTGCGGATTTTAGCCAAACGTTTAGTTGAACAGTGGCTTAAAGTCGTAACTGCTGATTCTAACGTGGCCAGTACTGTGACATCGCAGAAGACACCAACAACTGTTAATGCCCAAACACCTACACTTTCATCTTCAACAATGCCACCACAATCAGTAACCATGCAGACCCCGCCAGTAACTGCTGAAATAGTACCTTCAGATACAACACCAGCTGTGACGACTACAACAACAAAATTTACAACTTCAGCACCAGCGACAAAAACTGCAGCATCAACAACAAGAGTGGCTGGTATAGCATCAACAGCAAAAACGGCTGCTACAAAAGTTTCGTCTGCTGCATCAACAACAAAAGTTACATCTGCAGCCCCAACAACAAAAGTTGCACCTGCAGCATCCAGCACAAAAGTTGCATCTGGAGCATCAACAACAAAAGTTGGACCTGCCGCATCAACAACAAAAGTTGCATCCGCAGCATCAACAACAAGAGCTGCTGGAACTACAAAATCGAATAAACCTTCACCAAAATCAAAACAAAGGACTGCAGCTGTGCTAAGGCAAAAAAAGAGATTTGACAGCGAGACCTCATCGGAACCAGAAGAAGAGCAAGATCCATTGGCAGATGTACCAAATGATGTACCATTAGCACCAACTTATGGTCTAACCCCAGCACAGAAAAAAGCAAACGAAGCAGGACTGGTATATAAAATTATGGTTAAAGATGGACAACAAGTACTGACTAAAGTAGAAACAACAGCCGCAGCAGCTAAAACTAAACAACAAACAAAATATAAGACAACACCAGAATCGGTAGAAATAGTTGATGAAGAGGATGAGGAGGAGGATGAAGAGGAAGAAGATAGTATAGAAGCAGAAGGAGAAAATGAACCGGAACAAGTTCAAGAACTGATTGAGACACCAAGTAACGAACTAGATGCACATGTTGTAACTGGGACAGCGGAGCCAAGTGTTGAAAAGCCGGAGAAAGACACTGCTGGTGAAAGTAGTGAAGAAGAAATAATACCAGATGTTGATAAAAAAACTAAAGAGAATAAGAAAGTTGAAGTTAAAGCTATTACAGAAGTGGTGAAACTTGAAGAAGCTAAAGATAAAAGTGAAAAGAAATTCGAACGTAAGAGCTCTAAAGATTCAAAAGACAGTGGGAAAGATAAAGAAAAAGTAAAGGAAATGGAAAAAGAAAAGGAAAAAGAAAACGAAAAAGAGAAAGACAAGGAAAAAGAAAGGGAAAAAGAAAAGGAACGCAAAAGTGAAAAAGAACGCAAGCCATCTTCGAACTCATCAAGTCACAAATTATCTTCATCATCCTCCAGTCACAAGACGTCGTCAAAGGGTTCATCATCATCTTCCAGCAAATCAAAGCCAACCTCCTCGTTATCATCGTCCTCTTCACACCGTAACTCCAGCGATAAGCATCGTCGTAGTAGCAGCGAAAAGGACAAAGAAAGGGAAAAAGATAAAGAACGTTCCAGCTCAAGCTATTCTAGTAAAGAAAAGGATCGAAACAGTAGCAGTAGTTCCAGCAAAAACAAATCTTCATCATCATCAAAGTTAAACTCTTCAATATCATCCTCGAGTAGTAAAGAAAGGCATCGTGAGAAAGATAATAAGGAAAAAGAGAAAGAAAAGGAAAAATCTAGCTCTGCTCTATCTAAAAAAGAAAAGGAAATCATACAAGCAGAAAAGGACAAGGAAACGCTTGCCAATATGACAAAGCAACCTTCGCTTGACAAACTTGGAAAAATTCCTAAAAAGCTAAAAGAATTGATTGATTCTGAGGATAGTAACAGCAGCGGTGTCACTAAAGCGACGCCAACATCAATTACTATACCATCAAAGAAATCATCAATGTCTATTGAAATACGTCGCGATAGCGAAAAAACAAAAACTGTTAAAACCTACAAATCACAATTCCGTTCTCATGGCCTTACTGAGGAAGCGCCACCACCACCATCACGTAAAGGTTTAAAGAAACCCTCATCGGCATCAACTCCAGGCACTGCAATACCTCTAAGTTTACCATCATCGTTGAAGCGCGCATCACCACCACCCGCCCGGGATTCACCAACAGATGCCAAAAAGGCGAAGATTGACATGAATAATATCAGCAACGTGGGAATGGAAAAACCAGGCGCGATTAAACTGATCGCTCCTAAAAAGAGTAAGTATATCTTAAAGCACATTACTAATGGCGTCTCTTTCTTTTTATATTTACAGAGAAATTGTTGCTGGTTTTTGCTTTGAAAAAGTTGTTTGTCAAATGCTGGAAACTTACAATTTCATATATATAATTATTTTTTTCCCCCAAATATCAGCGATTAGTGAGTTTGTAAAGGTAAACAAGTACGTCGTTTTGAAATTGAATGTGATAAAAAGTGAAAATTGTTTTCGAACTTCTGCCACCTTAAAAACTTTCGGTGCTGTCTTTTTCTTTTTTAATTGAATCTGTAAATATTAGTTATAATGGTAGTATAGCATTTGTTTATTCTGCGTTCTACAGGGCTTAGGGCTTGAAAATATTTGGCTCAGCAACTTAATTTCTGAGGTGTAGTTTAATGACATTGTAATTTTTAAAAATTACTAGATCAACGGCATTTCATGTTTGGTCATCGAAAAATGTAAGTGGATTTATTTTAACCCTTTCTCCAATTTTTCGAAACATATTTGAGAACTATTTTGTTCTATAAAAATTTTTGTGTGAAGTCTTAATTTCATGTCATAAGCCGTACTTCGAAAAAATTGAGAGGCCAATTTAAAAACGCTAAAAAATATTCTGAAGAAATCACCATCTATAAAATGACAAAACGTAATGACAAATAATAAACCATAAGATTTAAGAAAGAAGTCAGGAAGTATAAATTGGCGAAAAAACATATTTTTGGCCTATGAGGAAGTCATGTAATTTGTAATAAATTAAATTAAGAGATGCAAATTGAGCGTTAAAATATTCTTTAAAAGCCAAAAAAGAACTTGTAATAGATGTTGTGCCATGAGAAGCGAAAATAATTTCTATAGATGATGTGTGGACCGTTTTATCAAAAGATCGTGTGCGGTGAAATGATTGGGATTCCAGTTAATATCACAAACTTGTGTTTTTATTGAAAATCAAAGGCTCTCTGCACGTAAAAATCAATTTTATTGTAAGCGATAGTACATACATATGTATGTACATATGTAATTTGGTTGATTTTATGAAAAAATATGAGTATAGATTTTGTTCTATCTTAACTAGCGCTCATTTTGAAAAACGTCTGCCAACAATATGGTCAAAGAAACTTTACTTATCATAAATACCGATTATCTTGGTTAAATTTCTTCAATATTTTGAGGGGAATAAGACGCTAACCTCGTCTGCGTGTTGTAAGCGATTTTTGATGAACGCGTTCAACTCTTTCCAACTCAACCCGAAGTGTTCTTGTTGAGTCTTAACGAGATGGTCTGGAGGACGTCTGCTTTCAACTCAAGGATTTCACTGCAAAAAGCTATCTCGCAATTATACGAGTACTGCTTTACATAAAACATGGTCTATCCACTTTCCTGGAACGTCAAGCAACTAGTCTTGTCTCTACGGATCAATAAGGCCAAATCATTGAAACATATGTATTTCGAAAACCTCTTTATGGAGACCTTTTTTGCGTTTTTCTTCAATATTTGTGCATATCGCTTGTGTATGTCTCGTTTCGAATTTTTGATTGGTTTCAATTAATTTTTCAAGATATACGTAACGACCAACAAATTAAAAAATTTATATTAGTGGGATACCGACAGAATTCCAATTGAAGAAAATTTCAAATGATTTTGAAAAGTTCCAATTGAATGAAATTGTAAAAACCCTTGGCATTTTACGATAAATGTATGTAAGGTATCCCTGTTGCTCTGGTTAATAACATTCTCCTGTTAAACATTCCGACGGCAAACCTCCCGATCGATATTTCACGTTGGTTTTGAAAGGTTTTTATTTTCCTTATACAAAATGTTGCGTGAGATTTTTTGATAAACATTTCTTTCTGTGCGAAGTTAATTTTAAAATCAATTATCTTTTGAAATTTCGTCTATAGAAATACGTCCCTACCCTATCTTAGTGACCCCATTTGGTAGATAGCTTGGGCTGGTGCATTTAGTGATATTACCGAAAGCTAGGTAAAAACATCTGATCTCTTTTACTCAATCATTTAACTAATAAAAGCAGAGAATACTACAGAAGACTAATTTGTTAAAGAAGGGACAGCAAAAAAAAATAATAAAAAGTGATTTTATGTAAAAAGGTGGCAGTTCAATTTATATAAAAAGAATTTAAAGTGTGAAAACGGCAACAGCGTTTTAAAACAAAAAAAGTAAAATTTACGTACATGTTTAAAATGAATTATAAAACAAAAATTATTCCATTTCAAATCATATTCGTAAAGTGCGAAATGTAAAATAGTTAGATAATCGCAGCAGATCTATCTCTACGCAACAATATCGACCTATGATGAGTGACTTCTTTTTGATAGTGACCACTCTACAAATCACCATTTATACTAACGAATTCAAAAGTGATGGTGACAGCTGCATCCATCAATGATTTCGTTGCAGTGACGGTGCCGGTGCCGGAATTGGTTTGAAAGAGTTGCTGCTGCTCCTATAAGTGGTTTCTACGAAGTTTCTTTCAATGTGACTTTCATTTTTATATCACGGTTGATTCGAAAAAAACACAATTTCTTTTCATGCGCATGCAAACAATTTTAAGCGTTATGAAGGATATAAAATCTCAGTACCTCTCTTTTACACGTTCACGATGTGCGCGATTGATCTGTCTACATCTATCTTTCTTCCTCCAGACGATGGTGCTTCACGTTAAGTATTTCAAAATTATATTTATTTTTATAAACATTTCCAACTGAGTGTGTTTTATTGGTGTGCATTACGTTAGAAGTGGTGATGTATGCCCGAAAAACAATAATTACATTTTTATTTTTTTTAATATTTTAAGAGCTAATTAAGAAAAAAAAAATACAATTGAATAAGAAACCAAAAATAGAAAAAATAAAGAAGTTTTTTCTGTTGAAAAACAAACAAAAATTTAAATGTTTTGAGCTAATGGTCCTTGAAGTTTGGTAGCAGAAAAATATTGAAATTCAGAAAATACAATAATGCTAGGATTGTTACCATGAAACGACAAATTGTCAAGGAATTGTTATATGGACCATTATTAAATTCCATATTGGTATTACATTTTTTATTTCAATAAATATAAGGACTATAGGTAGTCTAAAAATTCAAGTGCGATAACATTGCCATTTGAATCAACATGAGCTTTTTGAACTACACTTTGACTTCTGCAAGGACATATAAAATAGAAAGCATGCGTTAGTTTTTTTTTTTATCCAAAGTGGCCATATATAAAACATTTATATGTTAAGAGTCGTTAAAAGCAAACAACGATTTCTAGAGGCATGTGGATCCAAGCTACATCGTCCGGAGTTAGATATTAGTCCAGAACTGTTAAAATTTGAGACATCACTAGTGTCATAAGTTGTATGTCACTATGCCCATGCGATATTTTTTTCAAGAATATCCATGATTACTGTTATGGGTATGCTAAATACTGCTAACCATGTCGTATGTGTAACGGTAAGCGCCCACAATATTCATACGTTTGGCGTTTACGACATACATGTTATCTATACTCAGTTGCGACTTGGATCCAATGTCATGTTGTTTTTCCTATTAAGAATTATCAATATTATATATGACTACAAAATATTTTTTTCGCAAACTTGAAACCACTATTTTCAATTGTGTTTATCACAAATGTGAAAAAATCTGCCCATATTTCTTTTATTGCATTGAAGTTTCGTTCTTTAAAGAACACATAAATCTCAAATATATCTAGTTTGATCTTTGTTGTGAACCAATAGATATATTTTGCACCCTGTAGCGACGCACCTTCAGCTCTTTTTATGTCTACGATCTTTCGCTCAGTTTTCGGGCTTTAGAAATAATTAAAAACGTCTAATGTAAAGACACGCCTTAAAATCTTGTTCTTATCAATGTGAAATCCTCAGAAATTATTTAGTTGCTTTTTGATATATTCATTAGTTTAATTAAAGCGTATGGCATTGAGGACAGCTTTCATAAATGGGTGTGCGTAGTCATGTGTATGTGCATGTACAAAGTACAATTTCAGGTGCACCGAACAAAACACATTATGAATGATTATTTTTGTTAGCGATTGCCGATTTAATTATTTAAAAGTTTAATGAAATGAGGTGATGCAGCAAAAGTTGGCATATAAGCAAAACATTTATTACGTTATGCTTAAAGATTTATGATTGCTATGTCGTTCAAACTGGGCGTGACTACACTCATAGTTTACAGTCAGATAACCGATTTTTAATCTCAGCTATTTGAGGACTTACATCTTGTTGGCTTATCAACGTTTAGCTCAACCTTTAATATATTTTGATCTCATCTGTACGACCAGCTTAAAGTTTAATGAAAATGTGCACAAGTATCGCAGACACTATTCTTGACATGTCGCCATAACTAAACAATTGTGAACAGGATCACATCGTGAGTTAGCGAATAGAATTTTCAATATGTACTTATTTCCTGGGAAAGCCTCATTCAACGTATTCAAACGTCTACTGATGAAAGGATCTTCACTTTAATATACTTACTTGTTATATTCCTTATGTTTTCAAGTGATCGGTGAACATTTAATTCGAAAAGTGAGGCGCCTCTAAAATTATGAGGTCTTGGACACTTGAGTAACTGCATTTTTTTTTTTTGCATACGAAGTAATATCTAATTTTTTTTAATACCTGGAGCCCAAGTTTCAATTCATGGAATACCTCACTCGATATGAGAAACTTGTTCTTAAGGTGAAAACGGACCGTGGTTATTACTTGTGCTTAATTATTCTTATGATACAAAGTACATAAGGGGCTGGTTTGCGTTGATTATTACTTGCATGGAATTACGCATGCTACTTTTTCGATGCAAGCTATTATAATAGCTAACACAAGCAAAGTGGCTTATATATACTTTGTATGATAAAAGTAACAAGCAACTATCGTTTTCATCCAAAATCTTTACTTCCCGATTAAAAACGTAAATAATGTGGTAACGAGTACCGAAAAAATTTTAAGATAATTTTTTATGCAGTTGCTTAATTTTTTCTTAAACTTTTGTGAGAAAGATACTGTTCTGCGAAACTTTCAGTCAAATTTTATAATGTTGCCTATATATACAATAAATTAGAAAATCGACAGCATTTTTGTGATATATGTAACTGTAAAAGGTTATTAATTTCATAATTAATTTTTGAATTTAAATACATATCACTTACGTTAATTTGGCTAAAAACGATTTATATGAGGGAGGGAATCCTTTGTATTTTGTCACCACCTACATAGTCTTTGCTGTTACAAAGAAAAACTGCATACAATTGTGAATCCCCTTACTTATTAGCGAAGCCTTCGACAGCGTTTCAGGATTTAAATAATTTCCAATATGTACAGTACTGGCATCGCGGGGGCCTTCGGTTCCGCGCCTATAGTATGAATAGCTCCGCTAACCGCAGTAATTTTACATAAAAGTTAGTGAGAATGCGATTTTCAAAGAAAAGATATGAAGGAGGTCCAAGCGCGCCCTATATAAATATATTTGTAAATTTGCTCAGAATATCCCCGAGAATAACTTATTTCAAGATCAAGGTCATCGGTTGTCAATATCATTTCCGAATAACTTTTACGTTTTTTTTTTTAATTTTAGCTCACAA
The DNA here is from genome assembly GCA_963680825.1 of Meiosimyza decipiens. Lineage (NCBI taxonomy): Eukaryota > Metazoa > Arthropoda > Insecta > Diptera > Lauxaniidae > Meiosimyza > Meiosimyza decipiens. Next base: position 77,450,285 of record OY804260.1, read on the forward strand.
TAAGACTTCACTTCATTTTAAATAAAAAATTACATTTTTATTAGTCTTGGAATGTACTTTTCATCCCCTATAATGAACGAACTTCATTCAAATGAATGAGAATATGAATATGCAATAGCAAAACGTTCATTTTTATATCTTACCCCAAGTATAGATAAAACATATCAGCGGCTAACGTGAGAAACCTTGCAACTCAATTTTCAAATCAACAAATTTTTTTTTTGTAAATCAAATTAATTTTTTGAAAATTAAATGTAAATATTTTTCTACCATTTCTACACTGATTTACACTAAAGAGTTTTGGTAATTTCGAAATGAACTTTAACTGATCGATCATGTCTTCAAGTCAGTTATTTATGTTGCAAGTTCAAATCAAAAATAATGTTTGCAATTTTATTGAAGCTTTTTCGATCATTGTAAGTCACCTCCTGAATATATCGTTAGGCGCATAAAATGTTAAAACATTAACAGTTGGCAGCAGCTATGCTATAAATAAGTTTTTTTTTTATTTTTATTTTTATTTAAACTTAAAAGCTTTTCTTCTAATTTTGTTTGTACTCTGAAAGTACAGATCTAGGAAATTAAAAATTTTTTTAAAGACTAGTAAATGTTATTCTGCAACCAAGCTCAAAGGATTAATGCGTGTTTTATTATTTTTATTTTTGTAATTTAGGTGTACAATTTTTGTGAATCATGATTTTGCGTCGAAAGAATTTTATTCATTTTTCAATGAATCAAGCACACAACTTCCTACTCTATTTTGGATTAAACTGATTGCAAGCAAAAATTAAGCCATGGATATAGTAATTCAACGAAAGCGTTTACGATGTAGATATATTTTGACTACATTATACACTCCTACCGTAGCAATGTACCGTCGTCATGTCATGATCTCTGATTTTAGATTCATAAATGAGAGTAATAAGTTGTAACGCGCTTGTAGGTTATCTTCAGATATTACCAATATAATATCTAAACTTCCACTAGTAATTTAAATTCAAATTCCTATTCTCTACGTTTGATTGAACACCTGGATTTTGAGAGATAATTTTAAGAAACTTTTATCCTATAATTGGATGATCAAATTTGAAAGTTTTGCCTCACAACTGACTTATTCTATTATCAAATTGTATTTAATTAAATTCGCGATTCAGGTGGCTTTAAAATATTTGTATGGAAAGTGTCTTGTTGAAATTTTGATTCACACTAACTAAAAATCTGGCTATACTGAATACGTATATGGTAATCTCATCACTTCAAGATTTTTTATGATTTATTAAATCAAGACGCATGTCTAGAACCTTTAAATTAATTTAAACTCCATTTTACTAAATTTTAAGTTGGTACCTGAATTTAACAGAAATCTAAAAAAATATTTTGGATATGGGGTTGTACATTTATTACGAAAGCACTTCTTTGATAATTTTGAAATCTTTACAGTGGTTCTCCACGAGAGAAATTCTAGTATAAAATCAGACCCTTTATATAAAACAATAAGAGAGACACCTCGTAAGACGTTCACATAATTAGCTCCTTGGCGCTTAGTGTTAGCCTATGACTAAGCGCCCAATACTTTTTGCTTTATATTTAATAAAAAAAAATTAGATTCAGCAACCCAGAAACTATTATTTTGCACAAAAATGAGTCATAAAATAAAATAAAAAAGTAGTATATAAATTTTTTTCGATTAAAAAAATGCAAACCCGTGATAAAAAAACTTGAAGTCAATCTACACTGCATTCGGGTTCAACTACTCAAAATTCATAAAATGCGAATATTCTGGTCTGGAGCAAGCAAATATAAATATTAAATATATAGTGGCTACTTGTTATTTTTTCATGTTTGTCGATCAAACTAATTCAACACACTCAATATAACTTATGTTAGAAAATTCTGATTAAAAATTTTATCGTTGAGAAAAAATCTACTTAAAAAATATTTTCGCTCAATACTTCTCCATATGCTCGCGAAATGAGAAAGAGATCGTCTCATGCTTGTGTGAGCTTAAGAGCTTAAATAAAGGCAACACGGCCAAGTTATGTTATAGACCCCTTTGATAAATGGTTTTGCTAATTTTAAATTAAATGCTTACTGCTATATTTTCTGTGCATTTATGAATTGATCTCTTTGATCGTTATACACGTAAGCGTAATCTTATGAATTCTGAACAAGCGATTTATGGGTCTTAACAATATATTCCTGTTGATCCTCACAGATGTTTGTTTCATGTACATTACTTTTTTTTTGTGTACAAAGAACTACAGTTTATGATGAATATAATTATTGGCTCATATACAGAAAATTTTGTTGATCTCCTCATATAGTGTTAGCGCTGACATTTGTAGGCTTAAATGATCATATGGTTGCATTGATCCTCACGCTCAAATAATCTTTTTCCTTAGCGTTGTTATTATTTAAAAGTTACTACGATTAGCAGGTGTTCAAGTTTTGATAGTTGTTTAAATCGCGTGTGCTCGATCTAATATGAAATTCGTATTTTCACAAAAATGCGGTTTATCTTGCATCAAACGTTTGACTATGAGTTTTGCAAAGACGTTGACTTTGCTATGGTATTCATTGCTTTCTTCATTCATATACATTTATTTTCTAATTAATAGTTGTTTTCAGTTTAAACAAATCAGCAGCTCGAACTCAAATTTCAAAGCAAAACCACGCAGCTATTTCTGGATCATTTTAAATTTATCAACTATATTAATTACCATACAATACTAATACGAATTTTTCTCTTTTCTCTTGCAGTTCCAACTTTGATTGAAACAAATATTTTTTCGGATGCGCTCATAGCAGCTACAGGTCCAAAAAAGACCATTAAACGTAAACGTCCTGCTGGTGGCAAGGATGGTCTTTTGTCACCATCAAGTCCAGAGGCGGCACATAAGGTAGCACCACTTAAATTCTATCAGGATACACTGGATGAAAGCAAAGAAGATGATAAGTCATCATCGTCGTCGAGTAGTGAACGTAAATTGGAAGATAATTCAAAAGCTGAAACATCCACAACAGATAAGGAAAATTCTAATATAGAAGATGACGATGATATACCACTTAAGAAAGTTAAGGAGGATATTGAACAGAAAGTGCTTAAAGAGCAAAAAGCAAATGCCGTTGCCTCTGGTGGAATTGAAATCGTTGACGATAATAGTGATGTTGAAAAATCAAAATCTACAGCCGCCGCTGGGACTAAAGCCGATGCTGATGACACTGCAGCAGAGTCTACGCCAGAACCAAAACAACCTGGTCCTGGATGTGGCCCTAATGGACCACCTGGCGTACTTATGTTACATCGTCGCAAAGGTCCTAAAAAGAAACTTACTTGGCGCTCAGAAGAGCAGCTTGAGCAGATACGGTACTTCGAGTTGGATGAAACGGAACGCGTAAATGTAACAAAAACATTTATGGATATGAAAAATATGGAACGCTTTAGTGAACGCGATGCCATCAATATGTCACGTCGTGGTTTCAATACTGAGGACAATATGGTAACTCAAACCCCTTGGAAAGCACTTACAATGGTGGATGATGTGCCAGCACATCCCGATGGTAATCAATCAAAGGAACGTAAAGTTCAGGCCGATCGTGAGCAGACAACATTGCGTGCACTCTACTTTTCGCATTCGATGATACCTGATACGCCTACTGAAGCAGAACTGGAGCCACATTATGCGCATGATATTCCAGTAATACCGCTTGATGACATAACAGGTAACCCAGATGCTGTGAATGATTTTACCAGCATGCCATGGCCCGAACCGAAGGGTTCTCCCAAGCCAGGTGATAGCGCACTGGCCGGCACCGGTGGTCTGGGTAGTCCCGGTGATATGTTTGGTAGTGCTGGAAATGCATTTAATCCTTTCATGATGCCATTTCCGAACGCTAGTGCTCCACCGCAACATCATCAACAACCACCACCAGCGGCAACAATTCAACCTGGGCATACAGGTGGCATGTGGCCAGGTCCAAATGGACCTATGCACAATGGTAACATTGTTGGTAATATGATGCCATCGCAAATTAGCCATGGCGGTAATCCATTTGGTGGACCCATGCCCACAAGTCCGCCTGGCATGGATATGGGCCCAATGGGTCCGGGTAATCAGCCACCACCTAACTTTATGGGTGCGCGAAATCCGTTTGGATCAGCAGGTCAAAATCAATATGGACCTGGACCTCAGTATGGCCCAGGACCTGGTTTCAATGGTCCAGGACCCGGTTTCAATGGTCCCAACTTTGGACCAATGGGACCAAATGGTCCAATGCATTCCGGTGGTCAAATGATGAATGGTGGACCACCACCAATGATGAACGGACCTTTACCACGTAATTCCGGCAACAATAATCGCGGCGGAGGTGGCGGTAATAGTGGCAATTGGCGTTCCGGTGGCTCAAATTTTTCAGAGAATAATAATAGCGGTGGTGGTGGAAATTGGCGGCCAGCTGGTTCTGGTCAAAATCGCAAAGATTGGGTCAGTGGTGGTTCTAGCAACAACGTTTGCAAAGCATTCATGCGCGGTCATTGCCGGTTAGGCAAATCCTGCAAGTACCTACATCAGAAAAGTAAACGTATATAGGAATCGCAGAAACCTTCCAAAGGGGAAGATGCCTCGTTGAGTAACTGTGATAATGGCAAGCAAGAAAATGCATAAATACAAACTGTTCAGTCGAGTTCGATTTAAATTTTTTGAGCTTTCGAAAAGGAAGATTTAATTGGAATGAAATCTTCTGTTTGAGGTGCTATGTTCCTGCTGCCCTCAAAAAACAAAGGGCTTCGTTGGAAAACTATTGCAACATTTACGATAAGAATGCAGCGCACAATATATGAACTTTATGGTATATCATTGCAATTCGCATAAAAATATGTTTTAATATTTTTTATATGTATAAAGAAAACGTTTCTATAATTATTAAGATTTTTTCATACTGTAAATATTGAAATTCATGATTAGATATTTAGTGATCATTATATGAAGTAAATAAATTTTAAACAATTGATACATAACCTATCATTTAACTTTAAACATAGATGGATTTCAATTTCTTTTGCAAATTTAATTTTGTGACTGAATGACTTGTTTTAAAAACATTATAAGCTACAATATCGAAAAAAAATTAATAATAACTAACAATTATACATATTCACCCTCTATGCACTTTTGTATTTGGTGACCACATATTTCTAATAAAAGTTAAAACTTTTACAGTATGGATAAATATACCTCTGCCTATGCCTTTCGCAAAGTGGTTTTAAAATAAGTCCTTCAGTTTTTGATGTTACATATACAAAAATTATTGATTCTATTTATAAAAATACATTGTTATTCTATTAATTAATTTAAAAAAAATATTTAGATTATATGTTTATTTCATTTTAAAACGAAAAACAAACAAAAAACATTAGTGTCAGCTCTAGTAATGTAAGCATCTTCCTATGTTTAAACTTAGAATTTAGTATTATTTTTATACCTTCGTATAATAAAGAAAATGAAAGCTATGCAAAATATCTTAAAATAACTATTTGAAATAAAGTATGTTGAAAATATAATTAAATCCTAATCTTTTTATTTCATGATTGGTTTCAAAAATCTTGCATTCTATACACTGAAGTTATAACTTCAAGCTAATAGCGTTGGTGATAATTGCAAAAGGTAAAATTAAAATCGCCTAAAACAATTTTCTTATATAGTTTTGAAAATTTTTTCCTATAAAAATATGTTTAACCATTATTTGTGCAATTTTTAAAAAAGGAATTCGCCTTAAACTGAAATTCTCTTAGAATATGTCGTTGAAAGTATTAAAAAAAAAAAAAAATTAAATGTCATGTATTATTATTGTCCAATCCAAGGGAAAATTATCGAAAGTTACGATGCAAAAATTAGCAAAACTAAACTTTTTCTTCAGAAAAGTAAGGCAGTTTATAATATTAAGTGCTACAAGAGTCTTAAAATATCGCCAACTGCAAGTGAAGCGAATGGAGTGCTTATGGAACGCTAATTTGCATACGAAGATTGTAGTTCTTAGTACATACAATGTAAAAACGATAGAGGTATGTTATTTAGAAAATTGTTGACTATCACAGTAAAATGTTCTGTTCTCAACTTTTGTGCCTGATAAAATCCGAAAATATTTTAAAATAAAGGGCTTAAGGTTGATTTTTAATCAGAAGAATATTTCTTTACTATCAGTGAGCTAGGCGAGCTCGTGCTAAATGTAAAATCCACATAGCATAATGAGTTAAAAGTCAACCCACAAAATATCTTTTCAGCTCAAACTGATGGATTCATATACGTATGTAGGTATGTTGTACCTATTATACATATTCACCATGTTCTACATTTGTAACCAACCCACACAAAAACCACCTTGTTAAAAGTTATTCTTTTATTAACATTTCGAAAGCAAGCAAAATTATGAATATCTTCTTGAGGTGTAATGATTTAGCCTTAGGAACACATTCAAGACAACTAGCAATTTTGTCCGCGTGATAATGTTTCTATACGTGGTAGCTATGAAGTTCGTTTGTCCTACTAATTAAGCTGATATAAGCTGAATTGAGTACAATTCAACGCATTTCCAGTTACTTTTATTTTAATCCCGACAATAATTTAGGGTGGTGAAATCGATCCGCAAAAAGAAATCTGAATTTAAACATAACAAAATCAATTTTCCAGTTTTACAACATATGTCACCACTTTGTATGGCTTCATGCAACAAATGTTTTTAGATTCACAAGAAAATATCGTTGGAAACTAAGCGCTCTCTCTTCAATTGCTTAGTCTAAGACATTGCTTCATATAGTAAACATTATTTTAAAATTTGAAACATTTAATATGCATTTGACTAAGTTTTTGTATATTTTGCTATCCGTACTAACTGCCGCCGATTGTCTTAGCTTCACGGTTACATCAAAAATTTATATCGATGTAAAACATCAAAAGAAACCGCTGGGACGCATCGTTTTTGGTCTCTTCGGAAAACTCGCACCAAAAGCTGTCTCGAACTTTCGTCACATTTGTTTGCGTGGGATTAATGGTACCACATATGTGGGTTCGAAATTTCATCGTGTCATCAACCGTTTTCTTATCCAAGGCGGTGATATAATCAAAGGTGATGGTACTGGTTCCATTAGCAAGTATGGTGAGTTCTTTGCTGATGAAGCTCTGAATGTTGAACACAATCGTCCAGGGTATTTGGGAATGGCAAATCGAGGGCCCAATACAAATGGTTGTCAATTTTATGTGACAACTGTGGCAGCAAAATGGTTAGATGGCAAACATACAGTATTTGGAAAAGTTCTAGAAGGTATTGATACCGTATATGCTGTAGAAGATGTGAGTATTGTATATGAGCTTCGTTACTATAACGAGATATGTAAACTTATTTATTGTTTATTATTTAAGGTTAAAACCGATACCGAAGATGTACCAGTAGGAACTGTTTATATAACAAATTGCGGTGAAATGCCAACAGAACCGTTTGAATTCTATCCAGATGATTTTAAGTAAGCGTACCAGCATGTATGGAGTTTTAATAGGTTAGATTAGGCTTTAAGAGCAATGTTGGCTGAAAAAATAACTACTGACTGCAAGAGGGGTTTTGTCACTGTATGTCAAAAATTATTCAATTGCTTCATCGAGGTATGTACTAAAAAGCACTGAGAATGGACCAAAATGCGAATTTCCACTGTTTTTAATATATGATACATCAGCATTTAGCTCAAGCATGGGATTGAAAAAGCTATATAAATTTAATAAAGCGACATGCTCGTAATCAAGTTATAGAATTTAGTAATAAAAGCATTCGATTTCATAGCATATTGTTCAGTACTTTTTAGAGGAAAATACAACAAAAAAAATATAGCGCGGAATGCATTAACTGTTAGAGAATAACTATAACAATTGTAAAGGAATAAAGAATGGGCAACTAGCTACTTATACTACGTGATATCTTCAGTATGCTTTGTTAGCCAACTTTTAAGACCCTGCAGGCATACTATATTCCTTGGATTAATCAGTTAAGAATAATAAAAAAAACATAAGGACAGTGCGCCAAAAACTCTACATTCTTTCCCCCTTTACATGCAATTGCTTTTGTAGCTCTTTTGGTATTACACATTTCTTGATGAGCACTACGTTGAAAGCTTTTCTGGCGATACGAACGTATATGATTTTATTTTTAAATTAGGATAATTAAAAGTTATAAAATGTATTCCAAATAGTATTACATGAATATCTTCGGCTGGCTTCAATTGTGCTGGACGCTATCAATCAGGTATAGGGATGGGATTAGATTATGTCGAATTATATCAGAAAGCTATCTTTTCAATATCAGGTCTGGATAATAGGATAGTTTCCATTGCAATAGAACGGATAGAATTTTGTTTTTAATGTCGTGTTTCCATTTGGTAGTATCGAACTAATTAATCATATATAATGGTACTGAAAAGTGTAATAAATGAATTCATGATATAAGGTGGTGACATAATGTATGAGGGAGGTATTATCGAATTAATGGGACGGTGGCAGCGAATAGTATCAGACTTGCACCCAGTATATAAGCCCTACCGTCGCTAACTGAGATTTAAGAGGCTTTAATTTTTATTTGTCTAATGAATTACTATTCTACTCTATTTTCAGCATTATGGGCTGGATTAAAGCTGCTGGCTTACCGGTAACAAGTTCATTTCTTGTCTTATTTATATTTCATTACTTCTTTCGACAACTTAATATGTATTGCTGATAAATAGATTATTAAAACAAAATTGTTGTAAGAAATTTAAATAATTTTTATTAAGAAAAAACTAAAAATCATGCAGTTGTTTTATTTTTTTTTAACATCAGTATTTATTGACAATTGCACGTAGTAGAATTGGCAGTGTTGGACCCATATGCAGCTGTAAATAAAAATCAATGCTCATTATAACACAAATGTTGATATACTAATTTATTTTACATCGATATACAAATACTCCTCAATCAATTGACCATCTTCGTAGAATTTTGCCTCGGGTTTAATCAGTATGATTACGCGAAAAATTGTACCGCTGTAATTGTTCTTACTCTTCGAATATACCTTAGAGTGTACAAAATGATGTTTGTGCTCCTCATATACCGATTTGTTTAGGCTGTTGTAGTAACGTTTTATGCAGGCACGTTCCGCAAGGGTTCTCTCACGTTGATGACGGTAACGCTTGTCGACGTCATATGAATGTGCGTGTTTAAGGAATGGATCGTTTTCTTGATCAAGTATACGTTCATACATATTGCGATAGGGTTTCACACAAAGATTGGACTCGTTAAAACTATTGTAAAATATATATTCCTCTGATCTTCTGTAAGGTTGAAACAAAAAGACTTAAAGGTTATTTTAGTAGTGGAACAATTAATAGAAAACTTTGAAACTAGATTTTGAAGTTAGTCCATTCAAGAAAAACCCGAAGAAATGTGATTTTTATATCTTATTTATCTAGAGTTACCATAAAGTAGGACAAGGCTTCTTGAACTGATATACAAATTTCACAATATAGGAATATTTAATCTAAAGTTTATGGAAACTTACAAAGCTCGTTGTATTCGACAGTAACACGCTGTCAACTATAATTTTATCTATTCGTTATGTGCAGTGAACTTCAAAGTCATGTCTACTTCGGCTTAGTCAAAGTTATTATTTTTGTACCAGCAAACACGCCTTAACCACCAAAAGACACTTCGATTCCAATGTTTTGTACTTATGATAAAAAAAGCAATGTTTCAATTCCAAAGAAGCAGTTTATGCGTGTTCTAAAACTATTATTGTGGCTAAATCAATTCGATACACTAGTGATATTCACAGTCTCATAGTATAATTGCCATGTAGTGTATTTAGATGAATAAAACATTGCAATAATGAGCACCCCCATGCACATAATTTTTCACATCTTAGCATTTCATTCCCACAAAAATCTCACAATGTTCTCAAAACTTTGCGTGTTACTCTCAAATAAACAACGCTCCCATAAATTTCGGTTAAGTTTTCAACCTAGAAAAATTCGCAACTCAATTACGAAAGCCTAACCAAATAGCTAAAAATTTAAATTACCTATTTAGTGCATCTTTTATATCAAAATCTATCGACAATCCCGGCACTTTGACTTCAGTTCTTGCTGCTGCAGTTAATTTACCTGGCCCAAAAAAGTGTAAGTCAATTTCAAATGTATAGTAGTGATTCATTTTTAATTCGCCCATATGCAAAAGATAACCATGCAATTCAAATGGTAATGGCTGTATTGTAAAATGCTTTAAATTTAAAGGTAGTTTTGATTCGGAACTCGTCTTTTCCTTAACATATGCATTATAGACCATTTGCAAAACCGTACGTGAATCTTCATTGTAAGTTAAGCGCTCTAAGAACTTTTCGGTCTCAAGAAGTTGATCTAAGACTATGGCATTTGGCAGCTCAGCATTATTATTAACCAACACATACGTTTTAAGCAATTTAAAGAATTTTCGTTCCGTTCTCCCAGTACTATCTGAACTGGCTGATATCATAGTTATCGTAGAGCTTTCAGCTATGGATTCTGCATGCTCTTCTTCTCCTCCACCCACTAAATCATCATCATATTCGGTTATACTTTTAAAAACATCAAATTGGTATATACGCTGTAGAAGAGCATATTCCAGAACTATATCAATTGGATCCTGTTCGATACGTTTCAGATCTTTACTTATTAATGAAAAAACTGGCATGATACCTTGACCACGCAACCGTACTGACAATTCTTCTCCATTGTTAATAACGAGTCTTATTTCACGTATGAATTCTTCCGTAAATCCCATAATGCCAGTAAGTTTAATTGTTTTTTTAGTAATTGAAGTCATGCTGAATACTTTTTTATCACAAATTTCAACATAACCATCAGATAAACGATGACGTTTTTTCTTATCTGCTCTAGGTTTAATATCCAGTCGTATATAGATAGGGTACTGTGTGACATTTAGAATTTTAAAATCGGTCGTATACTGTTCATACCATGGCTGCGTACAAGAATGTTATGTATATAAGTGACGATAACACAACTTTATTTAAGTGTTTTTTTACCTTCATTCCCAAATATATATTGTCACGTAAAATGTCGACAGTTTTTTCCAAATTAACCAATATTATTGTGAAAAATTCTTGACAGCCTCCAACCACAACCAATTCGAAAACAGCTTGTAAAGCATAGCCTAAAAGTTGAAAAAAATATTTCAAAAATCAGACTTGCGAAATGTTTTGAAATCAGTTTGATGGAAACTTAGTATACAATTTATATTATGTTAAAGACGCGAACTCGTGTTGAGGTTTGATTTTAACGCCAGTTTCATATAAAGCTTAAGATATTTATACTGCTTCGAATTGAGTATGCTTTTACATATTCTCAATTTGTGGCAAAGTTGATAAAGTTTTGGAGAATTTTCGGAGAAACTTGAAAGATCAATCTGTTCTCTTGCAAATATACATATAACATCAATATTTATAGGAACACGATAGTAAGAAATTTTAATGAGAGGGAAGAAAGATAATAAGGACAAACGCCCAATGAGAACAACACCATGTACGCACAAGCTGTCCAGTAACAAACCAACATCCGTCCATTGCCTGGGACAAAGTGCACCCATCGATATCTATTGATTTGAGTTAGTTAAGGAGTAGCTTAGGCATAAAGACGCGTTTGAATTGTTTTTTCTTAAGTGAAAAATATATGTTAGTGTCAAAAAATGTTAAATTGGTGACTTACAAATCAAATTCAAAAGCAAAAAATGTTAAATTGGTGACTTACAAATCAAATTCAAAAGCAATCTCAAAAACAAACCTTTTTTTACATTTGGCAAATGCAAAAGACATTGACATTTTTCATTTTTCTTTAAAACGCCTTGTTTTTCGAAAAAGTAAAAGGTGCGTTCTTTTTCGCAATCATCAGAACTAGCATCCGATATATCATAACTATCTTCAATATTCAAATTAGCTATAATATGTTCAACTGTCTTTTTGGCACATTCCTTGTATGACACAGGTTCATTATTAACTATGTCTTGCTTTTCCTGCTCAATCTTGTTTTGTTCAACGAGTTCCCAGCATATCATTGAATCACTATCGCCCAAACTCATCTTGTAACGCTTATGTTCTAAGTCTAAGCTGTCAATCAACTCCATTATTATGTTTCTAATACCAAAGGGATCATGCTGTTCAGCTTTACGAAGCTTACAGCGATACTTTTGATAGCGTAAGGTCAGATTTTCCTCTTCTTCAGTTTCTTCGTCATCGTCAAGCTCCATCATACGAAGTAAATCCGAAAGTACTTCATGTGCAAATGAAGAGACATCATCGTACTAGATATAAGTTCAAGATATTAATAAAATAATGCCAACTTTTATATGACACTTACCTCGCCGACAAAGTTGCGTTGTTCTCCTTGCTTCTTCCATTTGAATTGTGCATCTAGACAACCAATGTTTTCAATTTCCACAATAGCAAAACTTTCTAGTTGCTTATTGAAAATTATCATTTCGGGTTGTGTAATCTTTATTTTAGGCATTAGTATCTTAATATGCAAAACAAAGGACCTCTGTAAAAAACAACTTAAGTTTAGAGTGAGATGTATGAACATTGGTATCTTGTTGCTTCCTCACCTGTATTTTTCCATTTGCTGAGCAGTGAACTCTTCCCTCGACTTTTGCACAACATTTATCTCTTACTGCACTCCTATTAAGCACTACTATTATTTCCTTTTTTTCCAAGGCACCAAAAGCTGTACAAATTTCCTTTTCAAATTTGTGCTCATGAAATAATTTAATACGAATAGGTCCTATCGCCTTGAGTTGAACGTTTTCAATATCACAATCAATGACGTTGTTTAATTCGGCAGTGACTAGAAAATGAATTGATTATTTGGCTTAGCGATAATTGTATCTTTCTAGTGGTTGACTTTCAATTCTCAATTACAACTAAAGAATTGCATAGGTTACACAGCGCTGCCAATCCAAGCTTCGCTTTGATAGTTATGTGATTCAAAAGAGTTTCTTTTGCCCCTTGCTTCTCATCACGTACATTGTTTGAGAGAAATTAGGTTTAAGCCCCTAAAAATATTTTTTTACATTGCTGTTTTTGAGAATGCGGCATTTTTAAGAATTTGAACACAATTTTTCTCAACAACCAAAATATTACGTGTTCAGTAATTTGTGAGCTCAGATTCGTGTTCAGCGCTAAAATGCCCATTCTAAAAAACCACTTCGTTTGTTCAGATTATGTAGATATAATCCTTTTCAAGACAAGATTGAGTATTGAAAATTTGACATTCGTAACTTTTTTATTACCCATTTGTTGATGGTCATTAAATTTATGTGTTCTTCGGTAAACCATTGTCATTTCTCTTTTTGTCCACGTTAATTCTGGCAATACGAATTTAGCCCTTATCACACAACAGAAATTTAAAAATCTTTGAATATTCGTAACTTCTACGATATGTATACGAAATTCATTATAAATTTCTGTTTCTTCAAATGCATTCATTGTTATTTGAAAAACATCAGTTTGGCCGGATTCTAGCACTAGAAACTTAGGTGTAACAGCTACTTTCACTTTTGCTCTGAGTGCTGCACAAGTTGACTCGCCACTTTTAAGTTTATTTAGAGTCAAACGATAAGTTCGTCTGCCGTAGTTCTTAACTTTTATTTCTTTAAAGTATTTTGGTCTGTCATCATTAAAATTTTGCTCCGTATTACTCAAAATAACACCAGCATCAACACCCTCTTTGATATTGGGTGTAAAAATTAATGGCATACCCTCAACGAGAAGATTGATTGGAACTTCCTGTAAATACGTGTATTCATGAGAAAAATATGACGAAGAAGACGTTTCGGATCACAACTGAAAATAATTTTTATAACTGTCAGTGCGATCCAAGATTACTTTTAGCAAAGAAGCCATCCACAGAGATAGTACATTAAAGGCTATTGTTGTTGATTGAAACCGCTCAACAACATGGTTTTAGATAGGTTCTTAGTTAGATAAAAGTACTCTGGAAGAAGCTTTGTATCAAATGGGCTCCATACAACTTGACTGAAGCAAAAATCGCAAGCAAAATCTACTGCTTGGTTCTTATTGATGTTACATTGGGTCTTAGCATTAGAATTGCCAATGCGTACATATATCATTTAGATTATACTCACAATTCTTTGTCCATAATGCAAATTAATATAAATACAATTTTTATAATTATCTGGATCATAAAATTTTACTAATGCCGTAATGCAGACACCTTGACCATCTGGTGACAATATGCAACCTTCTGTATCAAAGACTATATCAAGCGGCATATATTTCTGTTAAAATATTTTATCTGATATTAGTACACACATATAGTCGTAGTGGTTTAATACCAATGTGTACTTACAAATGATAATGAAAACCATGTGGCAGTCGCTGTAACATTCTCAATCCACAAATGAAATCGCAACTTTTTTAGTACCTGTATACGGTAATAGACATTTTTCGGGGTGACGCTTACTTTTTGTGGTAAAACAAAAGCCACAAGGTGAAATGGAAACCTTTTCTGCAATCCAACAACGCGAATACTTTTAAAAGAGAAAAAGTATTTGTGTGTTAAGAAGTACATTATTTCGAGCAATATATGAGGCGTCCAGTTGCAAAACCGGCCAAGTGCCAGTTTATAATAGCTTATAAAATTTCTTACTCAAAACACGTAAGATCAGACTTTTCGAGCTTTAAATAGCGATGTTTTTGAGGAAACAATTTTGGACTTGGCGGGTTTTGATCCATTGAATTTGGACTTGGCTGGTTTTGACATAGTATTCAACAAATTTTATTTGAGAAAAAGTGGACTTGACCGGTTTTGATGTCAATGTTTGATTTCAAGGCGTTGGGATTGATTGGTTTTGAATACTGTGGAAATACCCATGCATATGTATTTAGGCTCGCAAAGTAATTTCGAAAGAATTCCAATTGTGACAAAATTTCAGCTCAATTGAACAGAGTTTACAAAAAAATTAGAGCAAGTTCATGGACTTGGCCGGTTTTGAAAGCAAGTTCTTGGACTTGGCCAGTTTTGAAATCTATGCATCAAAAACAAATTAAAAAAATTTTATGTTTCTGTCAAAATATTTTTTTCCAATCTAAAATCATAGTATAACGACAAGCATGGTCTAGATTTTGATAAATCTTTAAGAATATCTCAAAGTTTTATTTTGTTGGACTTGCCAGGCTTTGCAACTGGACGCCTCATGTGCTACATATGTTACAATTTAGAAAAACGAGATTGTAGACAAAAGTTGCAGTTCTCAATAGAATAGTTATTTAATAAGTGTTTAGAATGAGATATCCGTTTATTTTGAATCTCTGAGGAGTTGCCGAAAAAAATTGGAAACCTGTTGGACTACTCTCATATAAAAACGTCTAAGGGCTTAACTGCGCGTCTTATTATACCATCTATTAATAAAACATACATTCCGCTAAGTGTAACTTCGCCCCATTTTTTATAAATTACAGCACATTCTGCATACGTGTCAAACTCTGGTTCACAATAGAATTTCCATTGATTCTCTGTGAAAAACATTTCGCCCGCATCACAATCAGGCTTTCATAATACAAATTAGTACAATATATTGAAATAATGATCTATTGTAATGATAATTCTTACCACAACATCAAAATAGACAAATCCACCAATACTGCTTAAGTTTATAAAAGTTATTGTAAATTCATACTCGGAACCAGCGTAGACAGTTCGATTGTGAAAATCAATTATTTCTTCCCACTGAAGGTCTGGAACGCGACAATTATACTCAAACCATATTTTTGTGGTCATCAAATCTGTGTCAATGAAAGTCTTTGAGTGGGTGTGTTCGTCCGACTTAAATAGATTAATGGGACAACATCGTACTTGAATAGCACGACTAAAATAACCAACATTATTCGGTATTATAACAACGGTTAACTTTTTTCCAGTATTTGGATTTAGATGTACAATTTCTGTATCTACATATATTTCTTGTGGATCACTTGGCAAAGCGTTCCAATCCATAAATTTATAGTTATTCATATTCATGTCGTCAAAATAGGAACATGATTTAAGATGCTCCATTGTTACTTGCATAACTTTTTTTTCAGCTTCTGCTTTTTCCAAAAATCTTCGCCTCCTTATGTCCCATAGAGTTTGATAAGCAAAATCTTCAATGTGAACTAAAAGTCAAAAGACATATGAATGGTGCTATGAGGGATTAGGTAAGAAGTTCATAAGAAAAATTTAAAAAGCTGCTTCATTCAGTTCTTATTTCAATCCTATCTGCAATTTATATTTGAGTTTTCTTTCTTAGTGATTCCGAAGAATTCTAGAACATAAGATCTGTTTAAACATGTCTACAAAGTCTTTTAAGTTAGTCTTAGAACACCAAACTTCAAAGAATGTCAAATCAGACTAAATTGGAAGAGTATCTCCCTTTAAGTTCCTGTATATTTTCATCTCATCTGCTTAAACAAACAGATGGGAGTTTTTAATAATATGTGAAACAAGTTAATTACTAAAATGAACCTTCCGACATCTTATTTGATATGAGCGATCAGACCAGATTCAACCCAGCTGAAAAAGCTCAAAGGATATCCAATCATCTTTAATTTAAACAAAATCAAATTATGTGGAAATTTATCAAGTTCTTTACTGAAATAAGTGTAGACGTAATCAATTTGCCCACCAAAGTCCAAAGAGCTTAATGCAAAAGAAGTGTAATCAAGGAGGTTATAAGCTGCAGATCTGCCAAATTAAACCTGAATTCACTACAGCATACCTTAGCTTGATCGTTTGCAATGTACTTAGAAAAATAGCTTTCTCTAATAATTTTATTAAATAAAAAAAGTGATGGCTAACTCAGCACAGAGCCGCAGTTAATAAATACTGTCGCTAGAATACCATCAGGTCGGAAGCAGAAGTCATCATCAACAGATGAGATATATTTCCTTATGAGTTCAGGAGACAAAGATATCGCATTGATTAAAAGTAAGGGATTGTTATTCACATATTCAAAGTAATTAATCTCACGGCTAAATAAATCAGTAGAAATTCATTGAATGAATAAGCTAGCAAGCCAATTAATTGTTCTGAATTCAGATGGAAGCCTGTTTAGAATTAATAAATATCCAAAAATTCATGGGGCCATGAAGAATACGCCCAAAACTGGCATTTAAAAATTTGATTCTGAGTTAAACTTAGTTTAAGCCAGAAACTGCGTTAAGCTTGCATTGAAAAACTTGTCCTAAGGTATGTAAATTTTGTTTTATAACTTCGCTAACATCGTTTGACAGCTACTCTTTATGTACTCGTAAAGTGCAAATGACTAATTAATCAAAGAATTGATGCAACTTACCTAAAACCTCATCTTCAAATTTAGTACTAAACGATGCAGTATCTACTTCACTAATGGAGTGAAAAGATGGTTCCATCTTTAGTACTCTATCAGTATAAACAATTGGTGGAGTATCAGTTGAATCATATTCGTCGTCCATTTGCTCTATTTGTTTGATGGGGTTTTTCACAGTCAAAGGCAGTAGCCCATCAACATTAAATATATTAAAAGTCAAAGGTGCTTCGGTTCCATCTTCAGTTGCGGAACATTGCAATGTCATTGGTACTGACAATGGATTCATGATAAGTATGTAACGTTTTTGAGGTACAGCAACTGGAATGGTGCCAAATTCTAAAATATCAGGAAAATGTCTTACTTGTGGGTTAGCTGCAGTACCCCTAAAAATAAAATAAAAAGGATACAAAAATCGACATATATGTGTAGTTTAATTTATCGTTGAATGTAATTTACATAGGTACAATTTCAAAGATGTTATTTCCAACCACCAGTTTGAGTTTAACTGGATCTTAAGAATCCAACTTTAAGAGATATTTTGTAATTTTAGCAGAATTCTGATATGGAGATTGCATTGGAACACATGTATCCCAGAAATATCCAAACGTTTGTATAGCCTTGCGCATATTATGCACATTGCCAATGCTGAACGCTCTTTTAGCGTTCTCGCGAGAGTTAAAAACCGTACGGGCCAAACAAAAATTGTGGTCAAAAAATACACAGAAAGTACTCACCTTACAATGACAAAATAACCAACTCCACTTTTAACTTTAAACCTCAACCTTAAATTAAACTTGCCAGGTAGTAGCGCAAAAATTGTTATTGTAAAATTTGCATTTTCTCCCGGTTTTAGGTGCAGACCTTTTTTCGGAGTTACAGTACAAGACGCAACATGAGGAGAGCTATAATCCATAAAATAAATACTTTCCTCTAGAATATCTTTAAGAAAAAAGTTAATAAAAATTCGTTTTTGTTTAAAATAAAGCGAAAGTCAATATACATAATAACTGACCTTCTTCATTAATCACATTGATATTTTCACAATGCTCTTCACCAAGATATATTTTTCTTAAATCGAAATGGCCAGGTGACACGATTGCCTCGAGCCCATCAATAAGTCCAGTGACAATCAATGATTTAGTTTCACTAAAAAGTTCATCCACAATTGCGAATAAAATTTTCGTTTTTAAAAAATATGGCGCATCAGCTTCAATACCATTTTCTGTGTACTCTATTTCGGGTTGAAACACTACGGTGAATTTCGTAGATGTATTCGTTTCTAAGGAATTCATCTGTTAGAAGCAAACCAATATATATTTAGAGGATGATATATACTTTTTAGATAATGTAATGAATAAGGTTGATTAAAAACAAAAAATATGGATTGCTTAGAAAAAATATAATTTACACCTTACTGACGTTACAGTCGTTTCGAGAAATCGAAAGGATTAAACCTGTCTATAGTCCTTTTCTATCAAACAGCGTTACTCTCTTCAAAGGCTGCGATTTGCATGCAAACATTTGATTTAAATCGTATGCAACCTTACTGCAAAAGCAGAGAGTGAACGGAGCAAATGAGCCAGACCCTCTTGAGAATCCAAACAAAATCTTACAGTTCACCAATGAACGCATTTAATGCGTTACGATTTATCGAAACGTTTCGTTTGACATGGCTTAGATTGTTTAATTTTTAAGAATGTAAGTGCGAAATCCTTGTTTTGTTTTTTTTCGAATCTGCCAATTCCAATATGTAATAACTTACCATAGGCTTAATTGCGAACTGCAGAAAGGCCTTTGCGTCAAACTGATCATTTTGCTGCTGCTCATGAGAGACACGTTGTATCGTAATTGGTACATCACTTTTAAACGACTCCATATCATTTTCAATTAAATCATTATTAGTAGGATCGATCGATTCATTTTCATCAGTTAGAAACTTCATTGTAAAGTTAACAGTTTCCAATGATTCATTACAAACGATGAAGTCTTTTTCAGATTTCCTTTTATATTTTGTTGTATTAAAATCAATATGGCTTACACCAAGAAATAGCGTGTCAGGCTTAGGTTCAATTGTGTATTGTATTAAATTAAATGGATCTAAATAATAAAAGATTTATTATAATGCATTGTATGAAAGTAAATAAGCGCATTATCATTTAGCTGGCTTGCATAGTTATTTATAATTTTATTTCGAGGTCTTAACTTTGTAATCCAGTGAAAAAAATATCCATAGGCAAATTTCGCATTTTCAGTCACACGAAAAGTGTGGGCATGGTTTGACAACAGGGGATGGTGCCTCTCATGCTTCTTAAATACCTAAAACGCTATACCTTTTAGCAAGTTGGGTTTTTTTTTGTAAAATTTCAACAAAATTGGACACAAACTTTGTGCGCGCCATTTACAGTTTTGAGCTAAAACAAAGGCATAAAAAATTAAAGAACGATTCGGTAAAGAAAAACTTAGCCTTAAAAGCTAAAGATATCGCTGCAGAATTTCAGTGTATGCACGTTGTAGCGGAAAGCTCGATATATGAATAATTATGCTCATATGATTATGCGACAATGTTTGTCTTGATACATACATTTTCCAATTTTGATGTTGATATGACCGAAAAAGGATTTCGACTCCTTAATATCGTACATTAAAAGCACTCTCATGTAATCCTTTGCATGTATATTTGACTCTGATTGCCTCATTGTGAGTTTCGGGCATTTCCTATGGGTATTACCAATCACTATGAATGAGTATTTTTTTTTTATTTTTATTAGTACATACATTTTAACGGCCAATATTTCACTTGTCGGATTATATAGTACGAGTTCATAAAATGTTTTCGAATGTCGCACACTTGGAGGAAATTTAATAACACTTGGGCAGCTAATACTCGATTTTTGCAAAACTATATATGCATTATATTAGAAAAAAGTTAAATTAATACTTCATGTTACGTATATAGATCTAAGATCGACATTATTACCTATTATTGGTATTTCCATTACACAATTAGGGTGTTCAACTTCTATATATATGTGACGAAGTCGATCGATTGATTTTCTTTCAACGGGTTCAATTTTAACACTCAAAATTAGTGTATTATCAGGTGCAATATCTCTTCCCACCATATTTTTATCTACGAAAAATGTTGTATCTGAAGGACTATCCGTAAAGTAACGCACACGGCGAGGAAACTAGAAAAGAAATCGGTTATAGCTTTTCCAATACACAATTTTAATTAATAAGTAATATTACACATGTTTTAGAACTAAAATAACTTACCAATCCAATGTTTTTAATTTTCAAAGATTGTAGATAACTATCAGTAGTTCTTAATCTCTTCTTGTATGTAATGACACGTGGTGTTATTTGTAAAGTTTCGATCAAATTTTTTGATTGCATATAATCTATAAGATAATACTAAATATAATAATTATTAGGCCTTAAACTTAATATCAAAGAGCTAGTCATTGGAAATCGTGAATATAGGTTATCATAAGATTGTTAAAAGTTAGGAACTCAATACGGTTTTTATTATTGCAAATGTGCCGAGAAAGAATCCGTATCTAAAATTAATTTAAAAACGATGTCCGCGAGATCTAATGGGTATTATATCCCAAACTATGTCTTTCGTGTATACCTGCATTCATAAATTATGCATATTTATAAAAAATTTTGCAAAGGCTTAACGTAAGTAAATTCATATCAAATCAGTTCACAATCGCGGCGTCATGTTAGTATAAATCAAACTTACAATGTTTCATTGCGCAGCAGTAGCCCTGGTAAGGAGCTGCTTCTTCTTTGCCAAGGCTCCCAGTTTCGGACATTCTGTGTGTAGCTTAAGAACGAGTCTCGAAGTTAACACAATCAACCCAAATGTCAAAATCAGCTGTTTAATTATTTGATAAACACGAGTCCGTGGACGCGAACAAAAATCAATTAAATATGTTAGTATTTTTGATTAAAAATATCTTATTTTATATATATGATGTGATATATTTCAATTTTCATTACAGAGATTGCAAGGCGAATGATAAATACGAAATCTGAACAATAATAATGTCAAATTTAATAAAACAAGGTAAGTGCAAAGTGAATATAATTTAACATTTTGATTATACAACGATACATCTCCACTATAGCGTTGCTTCAGACCCGCACCCCGCTAACACAATGCCAACGATATCGTGGTAAAATCAACATTCAACGACCACGAGCACCACACTACGAACGTGCTAGGGTGGTGGCCGTAACTCAACCGATTTTTCCGGCACCCGCAAAAACACGCACCTGCTTTCAGCCTACCAAAGAGCGGCTGGCACAACAAACTGAAAGTCCATACAATGCCATAATAGCTCGAGAGGTACGCAATTGGTTGGATCATTCGCAGATGGTTGCGATTTTTCATTTAAATTCCATAACTGCAGATGATCTATTTCCGGTGCGCGTACAACTGCATAAACAAAATATGCATTTAAAGTCATATGGCAAAAAAATCATTGGTCAAGCTATCGCTGGTAGCAAATATGAAGCAATTTTACAACTTTTCGATTCTCATCACTGCATGGTTTTTTCAACAGAGAACCGTATAGCATCATTGATACGTATAACTCGTAAGGTACCACAATTAATTCTGCTTGGTGGCATCTTGGACAACACACTGCTCAGTCGAAATGAGCTTGTGAATTATGCACGAATGCCTAGTTTACCCATTGCACAGGCAGAGCTTGTGAATACGCTGCAACTGGCTGCAGGTGTTAATTTGGTTAAACAGTTGGAGATGCATCAGAATAATTTTGCCAATGTTTTGGATGTTTATGCCAAATCAGCAACAGCAGATGAGAAGGACGCAACTGGTGAGAAAGTAGCTGATACGACAGCGGCAGCGCCAAATCAAGAGTAAATTTGTTTTAATTTATGTTTTAGTTAGTACGTTAATCATTTAAATATTAAATTTAAAGTTAACTTTGTTAAGCAATTGCAATGCAATCAGAATAATATTTGATAGAAAGTCTAATTTGCGCACTGTATTTATTATGATTGAAATGCTTTTGTAAAAACATGGACTTTGACGAAAAATCGTTTAGTATTCGTTGACACATTTTCTATTCATTTAAATAAGTTACATTAACGACCATTAATGGTAATTAAAGATTGCATAGTCGTTCCAAATGTGGATAACACCCTTATATATGCCAAAGAAAATAATGCTACAGAATGTAAGAATAAAACTAAACTGAAAAAAATAAATTTTGCGGATTGTGTTTCTAAAAGATGCGCTTAATTCAAATCTGAATCTGTTATTTTATAACTATATGGGTTTTGGAACTCAATCAACAACTATTTGACATTTTAAACTTTTTGATATTTTATATTCAATTTGTTTCACTGACGAC
Organism: Meiosimyza decipiens; assembly: GCA_963680825.1. NCBI lineage: Eukaryota > Metazoa > Arthropoda > Insecta > Diptera > Lauxaniidae > Meiosimyza > Meiosimyza decipiens. Next base: position 77,473,077 of record OY804260.1, read on the forward strand.
TTTTTGCTGCACAATTTTCCCACTAATTCGGGGAACAATACCGCTAATAGAAATCCAGTCCATTTTATGTTATGCATACAAAAAAGCCCAATGAAGACTTTTCTGTGCTATGAAAAAAATTCACTCGAAAAAGATTGACACGTCGTATACGTAGCCCGTTCTGATTTAGAGAGAACAAATTCTAAGTAAAATCTTCCGTTTAAGCAAAAGAAAACTTTCTCCTTTGTGTGATTGCTGGTGTCGCAAACTTTTTGGTTAAAACGATTTCTAAAATCGTATTTATTGTATAATTAATGATAAAAATTTTTTCTAGTATTTGAGCACAAAGCTATAACATTTACCAATAAGCAAGCAAACTTTTTAACTTTTTATCATTTATTGAAAATTTGTCTTTTGTACGATTTTTAAATGTTTTTCGGTGCAGTTTTAAACTTAGTAACTGATTGTGTTTTTCTTTTAAAAATAAAAATAGACTTTCCACATAAAAAAAGTAAAATATAAGAAGCACCCAATTGCTGTGCTGGAATGCTTTCATTTCCACTTCTATGTCATCATATAATTTTGTTATTCTGTTTTTGTATTTATGTTGCTTATTTGTTTTTGTTCAGACTAGTCTAATTTGTATTTGATCAGTTGTGCTGATTTCAGGAACTACTAATTGCATTAGTTGTTGGGTGTGTCGGATATAAATTTGAGTCCAACATGCGTTGTCGACAGTTGAAAGCTAAATTTGCCAAAGCCTCTGCAGCATCTAATTCATCCTTGTGATGAATAGTATCATAGATATGTTGCTGGTGTTGTTGTTGTGCCGAGCTTTGTTGTTGATTTTGGTCATTCTTAGGCAAAATCGTGGTTACATTTCGTGCCAGCTTTGGGCGATGCTTTTTATCGAGTTTATTTCTGAAAAAGAGTGGAGGCACGGTTAAATTTTAAAGTTTAACCTTCGGAATTTTAAAATTAATAATTTTAAGCTATAGCGAACAATTCATGCAAGACAGTTGAAATTGGACAGATTGAACTTTTAGTATGCGAAATCATTTATATGTGAGGCATTACATGTCAAAACGAAAGGAGCTAAATCCTTAGACTCATTTTTACATTAGGGTGGATCATAGAAGTTGGACGTCTGCATCCTCTTAAAAGATATTTATTCAACTTATACTCCCAAAAACTAAGCTCATTTGTTCAACTCTTAGTAGTGGCTTAAGCGCGTAAATAAAAAAAAAAATATCGCCATTGATACATCTTTTAGAATTTTGGATTTTTTTACAAACCGTTTTCTATTCCACTCAATAAAATAATTGTTTTTATTTGGGGTAAATTTGGCAGCACTTTCCAGCCATTTAGACAACTCTGCACCGCTAGCGGTAGCATCACCAGAGACATTTTCTACTGTTGACAGTGCTGCCGCACTCTTGTTATGATTGCTGCCATTGCATTCATTGGTATCTCTTAAATATTTCGCCATCATTTGTTGTTTGTACTTTGCTTTATTTGGTATGAATGTTTGTAGTTGTTGCGGAACTTGCTGCTGCTGTGATTGTAATTGGTGATTTCCATAAGCTTCCTGCCCGCCCCTAAACATCATCATGTTATTACCCTTGGATGCAACGAGTCGCTTTTCAATCGCTGACGGCCCATATTCTGATGTTGTTGAACTTATTTGATAACATTGTGCTGTCGTATTTATGCCACCATTTTCATCAGGATAGTAATTGCTATGCTCCATTTTTACAGTCTCCATATAAAATTTTGGCTCATGCATTGTATGCAAATATCGTACAGGTGGTTTTTGCTGAATTTCTCTGCGCTCTGTGTTGTCTCTTTCGTCTAAATCCATCTCACTATCCGAAAAGTCTTCATCCTCATCGAAATCATCATCATCATCACCAGCACGCAATTCATCTAGTGCACCATTCTCATTTTCTTCCCAAATACTGTCCTCTGAGGAAATGCTAAATTGCTCAACATTTCCTCGAGCATTTGTATTATAATGTTTGATCAAATGACCCCATGATTTTTTGGCCCTTTCACGTTCCGAATTTTTAAGCTTTCGTCGCCAGTTAGCAAACCAATTGCAAATTTGTGTATACGTTAGCCCAGTCTCAATTGCCAGGCGTTTCTTTTCATCACGACTTGGATATGGATTTTCACGGCGACGTATAAGCCAATCTTTCAGCATGCGCTTGATTTCGGGAGTAAAAAGACGCTTTTCGGGACGCGAATGATGAATATCATCTTCTGGTGGCCATGCGCGTCTATAAATATAAAGACTCGGATTAGTTAATGAATTTTCCCGAAATGAATTACAGTTTTAACAACATGCTGTTAGTAAAAAAAAACAATCCATGTTTATTGTTAAGGTGTGAGTAACAACATCGCTAAAATAAATCGTTTACGAAAGCGGCTCCAAATATCCATCTGGTAATTTAAATTCCAAGTTCGAGCTATTTCGGCACGTCTGCGTCGGCACGAATAGCTCGAAGTAGGAAAGTTCTTCGACCTAGTTGGTACAACCTAATTAGAGCCACTAGAATACTGAAAAAAATTGGTATTTGGACAAGGATTATCATATTGATACATGGTATCGCAAAAGCTTTATTGCCACTTCAAAATTTAGCTAACGATTAATTTATTTCGTACGTAATTAATTATTTTGCAAAGTTGCATTTGTTACAAAGCTTTTCAAGTTCAAGCTTACAAACATTCAATAACTGAACCAACCTACTGTGCCGACGATTGCGTTGAGGACGGCAAGGACGATTCTCCATTAAAAGTATCTTAGAATGCCTAGAAAATTAAAGTTATAAATATTAATTTGATTTGACACAAGCCTCTTAAAATTTAAATATTAAACTTAAACATTTAAGCACAGGAGCGCCAAATTCATCTGGCGCTACAGTGCAAGATGAAGTGTGGCGTCGCTATTCCGCGATGGTTGAGAGTTGCAGCGCAAGAAATAAGCCCAATCTGACGTGATTGTATTTGTAAATAAAAAATTGTCACTTTATGCAATTTGGCGCCCCTGTAGCCTGAGGGCCACGATGCGACGCATCATTTTACACATAATGGACGAAAGCGCCCATGCACTTAAGTATTTAACATGCCTCTTAAAAAAACATGAAAATAAACTGTCAACACTTTTCTCAAGTGTTTTACTATTTTGAAATTTAATTGGCCAACTAACTCATCAGCAAACATGTGTTTATGTTTCTTTCTCATTTCTATTATTTCTCACTCTCACTCTCGCTTTCATTGATGTCGACTGATCGTTAACGGAAAACCACCTTTTACTGCTCGAATTCTCAATAAGTTTTCCACGAACTTAACGAGAGTTCACAAATAAGCCCCAAGAAATGAGATACAAAAGAGATATCCTCAGTTCGGTTGGTTTGCTCAATTAGAATGTGGTCAATCAAATGGTTGATCTTGGTTTTTTTCTTTTGTTTCAGTTATTTTCTGTTCTGCTTGGAGATTTTCAAAATTTTCTCAGACGATTTCTTATTTTGTTGTTATTTGTTGTTTTTGTGCTGTTATGAAGCCATAATTATTTTCTTTTTTATTTTGCGCTAAAAATAGATGTTGGAATTTGTCGTGTTTTCTAAAATAAGTTTTTGGTTTGTTAACGAATCAACTTTTAAATACACGAGTGAACTATATCTCATATGCTCGTTTATATTGAGATAACGAAAGAAAACATCGATTGTCATGTTTTCATGTTTTCTTCTTTTGGCATGTTATGCAACAACACAGATTTTACGCGATCTTCAAGGATCTTCTTAAGGACTTTCATTATTTATATAATTTTATAGGTGTGACATCTTGTTATGTTATTTTTTTTTTTTCAAAAATATAACTTTTTAGTGAACTTATGACTTTTTATGATTGAAAGTAAACTCGTTATTAATGTTAACTATACTGAGTATGAGATAGACCTTTTTGTTTTAAAAAAATTTTAAAAAATGTTGTTTTAAATTTTATAATAAAGTTCATTGCTTTATAACGTTTTATTTAATAAAGTTGTTTTTTTTTTAAATAGCGCACCTTTTTAAGATCTAAGGATTTTGTAATATATATTTTTTTTTCGAAAAACTTATGCGTTTCGTTTGAATTTCACTAATAGACTGTTTCGTTGTGGATTTCTTATGTTACTCAAAAACATTTAACAAGATTTTTTCTTTCTTTTGAGAAAATTCTATAGTTGCGTTTATTGCTCAGTGCCATTAAAAAGACGAAAAATACATTTCAATGGATGCGGATGCGCCGAAAATTCTCACTTTGTTAATTTTTTCTTAACAGTGAACTACGGTCAGTTTCATTACGACGTTGCAATGGTTTTCCGTAAACAAAAATTTCAGAGTAAGTGTAAAAATAATTGACAGCTCGACAAAAAAAAATAAAATTACTGAGGGTACTAAATAAATATATGTGAACTTTTCCAAATATATAAATAATACATAAATAAAAGGTATTTTCCCACGATCTTGTGGGAGTGACGAGGTAGAGGTGCTCTACTGTGCTATATGTAAAAACATTTACCACTCCAATGTTTCACTAATTACCGTATTTATTTATTTATTTTAACTGCTGCCCGGGATATATAGTTTTTTTGCATCACAAAATATTGTCACACAGAGTTTAATAAGATTTACTTTAACGCTCACAGTGACGTAACCAGGATTTTATTTCGGGGGGGGGTTTTGGATATGAGATTTTTTCTACGTAGTGTATATTCTTTGCAAAATCGTTTATATACAGTGTCCGTCAAAATATTTCGGGGTGGGGGTTCTATCCCCTAGCATCCCCCCCTAGATACGGCCCTGAACGCTCATGTATATTGACATTAAGATTTTTCCTCGTTTGTGAATTACATTGCCCTCTTGGTGAAATGTACCCACTTTTGATCTCGTACTAATACAAGCCAATTTCAATAACTCTGTGCAGTTTGGTTGCTTTTCCTAAAAAAAATTTTCAAGTATAGGTTTTCGAAATATTAGCTCGTAAAGGAATTGCCACGCCCTATTGTCAAAATCCGTCCATCTTGGTCTTGTTGAAGCTGCTTCGTCCATTCTCAATCAATTTATAATCGGAGTGATAAAATCAATAAAGCCTGTGTGAGAGTATAAAAATATGTTATCGCACGTAGGGTTTTGACCAAGAAACGATATGGTTTAATCTTTTCTATAACATTCAACTTAAAAAAAAAGTTGACTTAAGACAATATTTCTGAATTTCAAACTTTTAAAGACATTAATCCTTAGGATCCTATAAGATGGATGTCTAAAGTAGAGCAAATAAGTCAAGTACACTTTCAACCTTTTTAAACAATAACCCAGTTATATAAACAGCCTAATCAAACTTTACTTCTTGGTACAAATTCAAACATTTCCAACAAGCTTCATCCTTAAACTAAATTTTTCACCAAAATCTTTGTATATTGAATCAAATGTTTCCTCAAAATTTAGATGACCAATTGTAGCGTACGGGAAAACAGTGAATGAATCCAATGTTCTCAAACTCTCACATGTTCTCTGTGACGCTCGGACGTCATAAACTTATTTTACTTTAATTTGTGATGTCGTCTGACTTGACAGAATCTTGAGAGTGAGAAAATTTTACCTTAACCTAAGGTATGACTATTAATGTGTTTTTGGTAATATATCTCATGATCACTTGCAAATCACAAGGCCCTAACTTTTATGGCTAATTAATTCCTACTAAGTAAAAGGCGTTTATTGCTATTTCATGATAAAATGCCATTTATTAATTTCAAATTAATATAAAATATTTATTTTGCTAATACATACTATAATTAGAATTTTGTTTTTATATCTTGATAGCCAAATTTGCATATGCTTAGATTAATTTTTCTGCAAACAAACAAAATAATTAAAACATTTTATTGAAAGCTTTTTACTGCGCAATGGATGTCTTATAAGCCGCTGAATTTTTTTAGGTTGTCCAAAACTATTTTCTAAAAAAAAAACATAAAATTAAGTTTTTCATCTCATTTTAATGTTTTTAAAACAAGTGTATGACAAAAAAACATGTTCACAAATCGAAATAAAATGAAAAAAAAAACAAAAAATAAAATCTTAATGGCTTTTCACTCTGCGCAATGTCAAAATAGAATTCTTGGTTTCTTTTTTTTTCGAGCAGTTTAAGTTTCTATAAAAGTGAAAGTGTCACTCTAACAAATTTTGTTTTATTTTAGGAATTTTATTTACAGTCGGCAAGTTGTAAAAAGTTATGAAAAAATGGAATAAGTTGAAACAAACTTTTTGTTTAGGAAATGGTTCATTTATAATTCGCTAACAAATGTTGGGGAGGAGCTGATTTGGGAATCAAAAAATTGTTCTTGCGTTATCACTCACAAAAACGGTTTGCGAAGAATTAACTCGCTAATACTATTTACGTAATAGGCATAGATAATGAAAAGAGCGTATGCTTGGTTCCCTCAAAGAAATTTATTTGTTTGATGCACCCAAAGTATAAATTAAAACTGAAAAAAAAAATCGGTTAATGTGACCCGAATCAAAAATTAAAGCATTGTTAATTATTAAACATGATAAATATACATATATATGTTTGAAGGAACTTAAGGGACTTGGTTTGCTTAAATATATGTTTGGTAATCATTTTTAAAATTTTTGTTTTTTAATTTATTTTTATAATCATAAAATTCTAAGACTCTCAACATACATATGTGTGTATTTAAGGTGAGTACATTCCTACATATATCGTCTGCATGTTACAGAACTTAGGTATGCATGTATTTCTGATATCGCATCGGTGCTTAATGTATCGATTTTGGACTCAACGATTTTTTTTTTGTGAATATTTGAAAGAAATAAATATTTTTTTTTTCAACCAAAATTTTTGAACTTTTTTTCTTTCAGTTGAGAATATTCTAAACAATTTTTTTTTGTATCAACTTTTATACAATATTTTGAAATAACAAAATTTAATTTATTCGCGAGGTTATGAGCATTTAAAAAGCAACGTTTAATTTACAAAACTTTATATCTCTTAAATAGCTGCATAAGAAAAAATTCAAAAAAATTATGGAGGATACTCTCAACCAGTAGTAAAAGAAAAAAAAATGCAAAAAAAATCAGAGATGCAAAAGTAAAATGGTGTACGATTTGGCGTGGAATGCCGAATATACATATACTTATAAGTGCCACAAAATAATGAGTCATATTACATAGAAACGGTATCACCTATTTGAAAGCATGGTCTAATTTTTTTTTGTTAAAGTTTTCTTGACCGCGAAACTACGCTGTACCTTTTTTCTGAAAAACGTAAAAAAAACGTATCGAATTGAAGTCATACGAGTATACATAAATATATGTATCTAACAGTAAATACGTACATTTATAAATATCAAAGAGCTCAGTTCATGAAATTTTATTTTTAATTTTTCATTGACACATATTTTGGAGACAATTTATTCTCTTTGTAATCTTTTGAAATATCTTCTGCAATGAAAAAAAATTATTTTTAATTTTCAAAAATATATTTTATTCTGTACAAACGAATCTATTTTTAAAAATTTTATTACTTTATTTATACACTTGTTGTATTTAATATTTAATTTACATGAGCTCATTGTTTATTAAAATATAAATTAAGCAAAAGAAGCAAGCAAACATGCAACCTAATATATTTTGAATAGGTTAACATTTTTTTTTAAAAATTTCTTTTATTAATTGTTATCTTAAATAAAAATGTAATCACTCAAAATAAATTTAGTCGGAAAATAAGAAAACAGAAATCAAAAGAGAAACAAACAAATCAAATATCTATGATCCAAAGACAAATAATCTTAAAATATGAAATGTGTTTTTATTTTTTATTTTAAGCGAATACAAAACTGCTCACAAAATGAGAAACTTTCTTCATATTTGATAACCGGACGGTTCAACAAAGCTATGGAGCAAGCAAGAAATGACAATAACAGACTGTGTTCGAAATGCATACATAAAACTCATGGGGAGAACACCTCATGGCTCAAGTATTAAAAGCGGTTGTCCAAAATAAAATTCGTTGAATGGTCGGGGTTCAAACCTTAGTATAAATTAGCCAAAAACTGGTCTGATTAGGCTATGTATTTGAACGTGTATATTAGGGTGTGCCATTTTTGAGCAACTTTATTTTTTCAACTAAAAAACAGGCGTAAAACTTTCAGAAAGGTAAAAAAGGAAGCCGCTAAAAATTTGAGCTCTTAATATTAACATTTAGAGGTGCCTGTTTCTAACTTTCCATTTTCCATATAAATTACAAATTATTTTATTAGGAAATTGAACGCTCTACAAAAAAAAAATAAATTTTAGTCTATTAATTTGCTGAACCAAATGCATAATTAGTTTTGTTTAACAGTTAATCAATTAATAAGATAATATAATTTTTTTTTTTTTTTGTAGAGCGTTCAATTTCCTACTAAAATAATTTTTCAGTTTATTTCTACAATGCTCTCCTGTCAAGCTACAACAATAAGAAAAAAAATTATTTTTTTTTCCATGTAATTTATATGGAAAATGGAAAGTTAGAAACAGGCACCTCTAAATGTTAATATTAAGAGCTCAAATTTTTAGCGGCTTCCTTTTTCACCTTTCTGAAAGTTTTAAGCCTGTTTTTTAGTTGAAAAAATAAAGTTGCTCAAAAATGGCACACCCTAGTGTATATAGGTATGTGGTAATAGACGAATAGGCTCAAGTATTAAAAGCGGTTGTCCAAAATATAATTCATTGAATGGTTTAAACCTTAGTATAAATTAGCCAAAACCTGGTCTGATGAGGCTATGTACTCATATATATATATATGAACGTATACATATCTGGTTATGGCCGAAACATATGAACATATGTTACCAATTAGCAGTTTAAATGGTTCCATTTTTTGACTTTGTCTTGAGTGTATACCAAGCATTGACCGATTTGTGTTAGCTCACATGAATATCGGTTTCTGGTAATGACTGTAAATTCGATCAAAATACATAATGTTCAAATTATTAATAATACTCAGTCGACAAAAAACACATAAAATTTGATAAGAAAGTTTATTTTTTTTGTAATATGCATTTCCTTTTGTCCCAAAACATTTCGTCCAATGGTTTTGCAACTTTTTTAACCCTTTCAAAAAATAAGATTTTGCAAATTCTGGATAATAGACGTTTGTTTCACCGATAATTTCCTCGTTCGCTGTGAATCTTTTTCCACCAAGCCATTCCTTGAAAAGAAAAAGATTTCACAAGGGCCAAATCTGGAAAATAAGGTGGATGAGGAGCAGTTCCAACTTCAATTCGACTATTTTGGCGATTTGGATTGGGTTCGGTTTTTGATCGCTTGTACATTGTTGTGCTACAATTTTTCATAGTTTATGAGGGTGATTTCCTTATGTAAAAACAGTCCAAATTTGATGTCAATTTTTAACTCGTCTTTCTGAGGAAGAAAAGTATTTGAAGAGTCGCACAAATAGTATGTCCAATTCGAAACAGAAACATTGTACACAAAAGAAAAAATAAAAATCTGCCTCAACTTACCACAAGAAAAACAATCAAAATTAATTTTAAATGCAATTTTAAATTTTTCTTAAAATGTATAAACGAATAAATTTTATAACTCGAATTAATAAGCCTATTGAAACTTTTATGGAACACTCTACGCTTAGCCTGTGCAACAACCTAACAAAAACAAGAAATGTTCTTCAACATATCCGCCGCGCTGTCTACCCAACCAACAACACTGCAGTGCTGGCTGAAATTTCCGACCCAACTCAGTCAAATGCTAAACAGTTTGGTAGTGATAACTGGGGAAAAGAAGTGTTTAAAGACACACTCACTGCCAATAAAATCAACCGAAATACAAAATCATACAGTGCAGCAAAATGGTAAAAAAACATTTTTGTTGCTAAATTTCAAACTGTATTTGAGAAAAAGGAACTTTTATTTCTACCAGGCACGCAGCAAATATGACAGCATGATACCAATCGTGTGACGTAAACTCAACGAATAACAGCGAATGGGGCAACGCAATTGTAAACATATTACGAGCGAACTTACACACCACTCACTGCCAACGACAACATATTTCTCCACTTCGGCTGCTGGTATGAAATGTTGTTGAGTACATTTGCACTGCTTTGCCAAGAATTGTTGCTGCTTCTTCTTCTGGCCGCGTTTGTGTGATTGGCGCGCGCCAACTTTGAGTTCGAGTAGACGACGACTGATGTTGTTACTTCTTTCACAAGAATGGTGCGATTGTTGTTGCTTATATATTGTAAGTGTGCACGCGCTAGAGTGCTTTTGCCGTCTGTTGTTTACTTTCTGTTCGTCTTGTGGTGAAGCGAACGAACTCGGATCAGTTCTGTAGCACTTACCTAGTGCAATGTTGCCGAGTTTAAATGTAGCAGGCGTACAGCAAAATTCAACAGCATTTATTTTGCGATTGCTTGAATTTTAATTGCAGCTGCTAAAATATAAACATTCGTCAACATGTTGATAAAGCGACGGTGTGGCGGCGCTAATGTAGATTACTCGGTCTATGAGTGAGAGTGTGTAATTATGTGACGTTGAGAAATGCTTTTGAACTTTTGAATAGGGCGTTTTTTGATAAGCTGTGCTTAATTTTTCTGCGGCTGTTGGCAAAATCATTCAAGTCAGTATCGAAAATGGAAAGATATTTAAAATAGGGCTGATATTCTTATTTTTGTTAATAATACTTTGGACAACTTTGCTTACACTCAGAAATCGTCCAATATTTCGGTTTATTTTTTATATGAACTCTGTATGATATTCTTTATTTCATAATAAGTTGTACCTCATTTGCTTAGGTTTTTAAAGATTGCAAATGCTTGTCTTGCTGATGTTAAAATTATTACAATAATACTTGTTAACAAGTATAAAGAGTTTGAAGTTTTTCTTAATGTTTGAGGAGAACTGCTCGGAAAAATATAATTTAAAATAACTATCACCTACCAATTTCGTGCACTTGTGTTAAGGATAACAATTCTTTCGGAGCATTTCTAAGTGCACAGAGATTAAGAAATAATTAACAGACCTCTTCCTTAAAGTCAATAAAATATACTATTTGACTGCTGCGTACAGCCAAATACAAACTAAAACTGTACTGATATGTACGTGAAGCCCTAATTCTAAAGAGGGAAAAACAAAATTGCATTTGAAAGAAAAAGTAATTAACTTTATTTTTTATATTATATTCATATTTCAAACAATATCATATATTACGGACCCAGCAAGTACCGTAGTTTACGCAGTCTAGTGCGACAATAGCTTACGTCGCCCACATACATACATATATAAAATTGGCTAAAATATTTTGTTTATGCCTTTGCCATGAAATATTTTCCTTTGCCTTAAAATTCTTTCCTTTGCCTATAGAATCAACAGAAATGTTTTATTTAGATCATCAAACAAAAAAACTAACGGATTACAACCAATTTACTTCAACTAACGTGTATCCTCATATAGTTATAGGGGCTAAACTGTTGAGCATTTGAGGGCCACCTCTGCTATGCTAGCAAACCTACCTAGTCTGAAATCTGGGAATAATTCTTATTTCGAAATTTTTAAACTCATTCCCCTACAATAATTCACTGTCCAATTTACAGGATCTAGTCCAAAAAGCGTTCCCGTATTCGAAAAATTTGCACATCCGCACTATAAATTTTTACTTATGCATTATTGATCATCATGCTTTTCTTTACACCTAAAAATTGTCAACTTGCGACAAAATCTCCAAAATAAAAGAAGGTAATTAAAAAACCAAACAGCAAAAGTGAAAATCTTTAACTTACAATTTTTTGAGGGCAATAACCGCCAAAAAAGCTTAAAAGTTTGTCGCTGCGTACATTGAACTCAAAAATCATACGAGAAACAACGCACACGTTTCGTTAACAGCCAACCATGGGACAATGTGAACGTGTTGTTGTTGTTTCGCTTGTCCCACATATGACGAACGAGTGCGACGAACGAGTTGTCGCAAAACAAAAGTGAAACAAATTTCTGACCGCAATACCAGGCGAATAGAAAAAATTGTAAGATACAGCGCATGTGGCAACTGAGGTGCAAAGATAGAGAAACAAGATTCACGGCATGTCTGTAATCCAAAGGAGGGAAAGAGAAAGTTATAGCTTATTCAATGTTGAAGTGACTAGTAACATAAATTTATGTTAGGGCGGCAAAACAGAATTTAGTACCATACTGATACAGTCGTGAGATTTCATTGGATATGAAGACAAATTGTAGACAATAATCAGCTCAAAGCAAAACGCACCGTCTTGTAAGAATGTATGCAATTTTGCCTTAGATGAAAACTGTTTTGATCTAAAAACTGTTAGATATATTATATATTTTTCCAGGAAAACAAAATCTATGCCTCTATATTTTTTGAAAAGTAAACAAACGAATTTCGAACCTTCAAACATTCAATGCGCCATCAGGGTCATGTCATTGACTGAGTCCGCCAAGTAATTTGGCACTGACATTGAACGTCGAGGTTAAAACCTTGTCACTTCAAGGTTTCGAGGCATTGTTGCTCCACTTTTAAAGGGCATTTCAATGATAAAGTGGACAAGTTTTAGTCATGATAAAATACGTGCTCAAAGTCAAACATGGTGCAAAGTATAGAATTTTTGTAACGCGGGAATCGTTTTGCATACGAGTAGCTAGTAGCTTTATAATTCCGCAAGATATGTATATTTTGTGCTTTGCGTAATTCTGAGTTTACGTTACGCCCAATACGCAATATAACCCGTTTCAGTTTGTGTCCCTGCCAAATACGTTCTCTCGATTTGCGGTTGCTGTCATTATCGAGAACGTTGTCGTATTCCGTTGTGATAGCCTAAGATCACGTTACGTACTAACTGACTGACGTTTGTTGCACAGCGTTACCGATATTTCTACCAGGCTTACAGCATCAATAGCATGTGCCACGTAGTTGCCAAATTCAACTTTTGCTTCTACTTGAAATTTGAGCGCATTGGCGCTGAATAATAACAATATTTCCGCTATCGCATAATAAACCTTACCTTAATTTAAAGCTACACATACACTTACACATACACATGTATATTTGCAAAGTGATGCCACATAATTGGCTGTGAGCATGGTGTCTAACCCCCGAGATCTTATTGAGGGGGACGATTCCTTTAGATAGTGCAAAATCAGTAATTTTTCATAGATATTTTTCAAGGTGAATAAATAATTGGATAATTTTGAAATTTTAATATCATTTTATTACAGCATTAAAGTGTAAAAAACATGCGATTTGTTTTTCTAAGCAAAATGGCGAAAAAGTGTTTTATTCGATTGCTGACATGTTGAAGGGAAGGACAAACCTATTAAACTATGAAAATGTTAAAAATTGAAATTTATATCGGCTGTTTAATCAAAAGTGCAGATTTTTCCAACAATTTTGACCTTAATGACGCATATCTTCTAACTTTTAGGTACATACTTCCGATAATACTATAGAAAGAAATCTCTCCAAATTTCTGTTTGATCGGTCAAAAAATGTTTAGTCTACAGCACCAGCAGTTTTAGCAATTACAGTTTCGTGATAATCACACTTTAAGTTTCAATACGATATAAAATACGATACATATGAGGTATGCGGACGTTCTTGACAATAGCTCCAAAAATATTCAGTATTCCACTCTTTCCTTTTAACATACTTTCGAGTTATGAAAATAAAAAAATTTCTATTTCTATGAATCTCTTAAGGTATCGCCCCCCATATGTTGTACAACACACTAAAATTTAAAGAAAATCTTTCTAAAATAAATTATATAATTTTTTTTTAAGTGGCTTCACTACTTTAAGGTACCAGAAAGTATTCTGATGGTTAAAAAGATCTCTGGAGCAGAATAGGGCTGAAGCTCCTCCACTTCGAAATATTTACAATTCATATTGCCTGTGGTTGCCAGTTTTCGATTTTTTCCCACTCAGAAATAAATAGTAATCCTACATTTTTTATTTATTTTTTAGTTTTATTATTAATATTTGAAGAAATTACAAATAATTGCTCCATTTCCAGTTATACATAAAGTAGTTTGGTAACTCAGCCAAACAAATATAGCCATCTTCGATTCAAGGTTCACTCGAAAGAACCACCTGCACAATTCTTCGCAAGTACACGACATTTTTTAATATATTGAGTTATTGACATCACTTTTGGAAAAAATGATGATAGAAATATTTATTACTTATCACACTTAAAATAAAAAAAAAATTCTCATTCAAAATTGCTTCAAAAAAAAAAACAATAAAAAAAATTATGAAAAACTAATAAATGTATTATGTTAAAAAAAAAAAAATTTTTTCTTCTAGGCAAAGACCCAAAATTTGGGAAACTTCCCCGAGCTAGCAGCAATTTTTTTAATATGGCGCGCTTTTTGTCTTTTCTACTGCATCTACTTCTCGTCATGTGTTGGTTGGTTGCCTTTGCCGTTGGTAAAAGTTACAAAAGTGCGATGTACAATAACAAAACAAAGAACTGCTGTCAGCGCAGCATTGTTGTTTTTTGATTGAGGTTCTTTTTCACTACAACAACATCACTTTATTGGTTCTACCAAATCGTGTCTACAAATTAATTTCGAAAATTTTGTGTTGGTCGAATCGCACAATTCGTGTAACAGGCGCTGATGTTTAACAGCAAGCGATTGCATTGCTACAGTTGGATGAAGTTTCTTATTGGCTGACAGCATTTGTTGTTATTGTTTTGATATGTCAAAATAAATGGAAATAATATTTCGATTTCTGGATTCATTGGCGGTGGGGAGTGGAGTGTATGGTACTGTGTGAGCGAATATGCATGTGTTTAACTGTGGCTCTTGTGTGGTAGGAAAAAAATGCTGCTATTGCTTGTATATTCACTGTTAAAAGGGATAAAACTATTTGTTTTGCGTAGTTGATGCCCGTTAACATTTTCTTAATACTCTATGATCTATGATCTATTTTCGTAGCCGGTAGTATATTTACTCGCACTACTATCTAAGAGCCGTTTACATACTGTCTGGTTTAACTGAGAATGAACTTTATCTAACAGATTTTTTATGGGATTTTATGTCAAGCTGCTGTTTAAAGATTATTGGTGCTTAATCAGGCATTGAACAATTAGCCCTAATCATGATATGAAAAAAGTTTTAATGAGAAAGGACTACATATTTATACAGTCGAGACACTTAAAAAAATCATTGTTCGCAACATAATTTAGTTAAAATCACGCTTGTGAATAATTTTAAATGTTTTTACCGAAAAACAACGAAAATTAAAATTGCTTTAACGATTTGGAAAATTAAATATGCATATATAGCTTTGAGCACCTCTAGATTCTTTTCACCTCACAGGATGCTGAAGTGAATAAGGGTTCGGGCCAAAAACTTGTTCTAAGCCATATAAAGCTTTAGGCATTGAAAATATAGTCGGCAGTGAAAACTTCAATAGTTTTTGAATTTCCAATGCAATCCGTAACATCGCCGTATTAAGACTGCGGGGAGTCCCCGCCGGGAACCAGTGCTAAGAACTGGTAACGAACCCCTTTTCATGTCAAAAGTTACATTAGTGATGCCGATGTCAAAGGAAACTTTGACGATGTGACAAAACAAAAATTCGCATTTTCGTTTCCCACAAAACATGTAATATGATGATGATAAAGGGCCATCACATCTCTAACTAACAAGTCAAAAGCCAGAGGCCTTTAATACTGCGCACTGATGAGCAAACGTAAAAATTCTTTACTCTTCAATATCAAACTTATATGCCCATTAAGCACGGAACTTGGGGCGAACTGTCCGAACCACGGTAAGACCCTTTGAGTAGATATTGACCCAAAACTGCCCGTAGCCTCCAGAAGGATTGGTCGGAAAATTATTATACGTTTTGTACAAATATATAAGCTAACCCTTAGCCATCCTTTGACTTTGTTAATGTGTGTGAGGTATTTACGTTTTGACCAGGACAAGGATTGCAAACATTTTCTTTTTTGCTGGTTTTTTGTTGGTAGGGAACATATTTAACATATATTGGAACACCAATTTGACGAAGTGAGCAACACTGTTTAACCCATACAACATTCTTCATTCACGGAAAATTTGACGACGCAGAAACATCTGATATTTTTTTACGTGCGATTCAAATTGACTCTAACTGCATTATATCGCTTTAAACCCGATGGTAAGTAGAATTTAATATGTTCAGAAAAGGTAAGTTAATAAAATAATTAAAAATTAATAAATGAAATTGACTTATTTGAGCGAATTGTTAGATTTTTCTGGTATTGCGCGTGAATTACCAATGTGAGTATGCGGTAAGTATCTGCGGCTCCATGTTTTACTTGTATCTTTGCCTTAAAATAAAGGTTGATTTATAAATACAGCGTATTTGCTCCTACATGTATACATATGTACATATGTATAAGTGTCTACGTGTATATAAACATGTCTGCCGAATGAATGCACATCAAGGTCTTTGGTGTTTGAGGTAAGGTTTGTTTTAACAGGTAGATTGCTTTGAGTGCACACAATGCGTCTGACCAATAAGTGGTCGCTTAAAGTAAGCGATAATTAAACACTGTAAAACCCTGAGAAATTTGAGAAAATTAAGTGAATATTCTATTATTGGAGGTGTTGAACATATTCGTGTAGTGGGATTTGATAGGGCGTTAGCGAGATAAGGTCCATTAGGCCTCTATAAATATTGCGACCTATTGGCCGTCCTAAAAGGAACCCTTTGGGTGCATCGGTTTGTCAGGTTTGTTTTTTAGTTGGATGAGCAAAAAAGGTGCTCACTTTTGATTTTTAGAGTTCACGCTGGTGAGAAAACAATGGGGACCCTAAAAGGTGTTACTAGACCACTGTAAATATTTACATATGCACATATGTATATATATATATGTATATATGTGTATTAAAAATTT
Source organism: Meiosimyza decipiens (assembly GCA_963680825.1). Taxonomy (NCBI): domain Eukaryota; kingdom Metazoa; phylum Arthropoda; class Insecta; order Diptera; family Lauxaniidae; genus Meiosimyza; species Meiosimyza decipiens. The sequence continues at coordinate 77,490,014 of OY804260.1, forward strand.
CTAGGGCAATATTTTGATTCACTAAGAGCTTATAAATCCACCTTACTCAGTGGCGTCAGAAGGATAGCTGTAACCTGGAGTGGATGCGCAGTTGCACCGAAATGGATGGAAACGGAGGTTAGAGTTTTCGGAGAGCCCATGATTCATAATTTTTTTTTTTAAATATTCATTAATGCAAGTGATGATGAAGGAAGGTATGACTCTTGCATACGGTTGTTGAATGGGGTGTGTTGATCCGGCGACTTATTTCACAATGTTTGATTGGCTAAGATCTTCATTCTCTTTGTTTTTTATTTAATTTATTTCAGTCGAAGAAATTGAAATCTTTTAAAAAATGGAATCGTCACTGTTTGAAATTGCACTTTAAAAACTCACAGTGATTTATAAATTGTGTATCACAAAATTTACTCCGAGATTCTTGCGGTATTTCAATGTTTTTCTTGAAAAAAGTGTTAGTTTTGCGGAAACTTCAGATCCATTTAAAAATGCATGCGACTTGGCGGAGAGGAACGAAGTCTGATCTTTGCGGCTAATGAATTTTTTAAATTGCTAGGTAAAAACAATGTTTGTCTATTATTATGCAGTAACATGCAGGAGCGGCTCTTGGGCCGTGCGGGGGTCGTGAGACTACCCAAATCTAAAAACTTTTTGCGGCTAAGCAACTTTAAAAAATGAAGACTTTGTTTATTGCTCGTCACATTCAACACGAGACGTTGAAAAAGCTTTAGATTTTACATTGTGAATTCTGATCAATTTTCTTACTTATCGCCCCTCAAATTTGTTATACCAACATAAGGTCCGTTTCTTATGCCGAATCTAGGTAAACATTTGTACGGCCGCATTAATAAAACAAAAATCTGATTTATAAACGCAGATTGGGGGTGTCTGACGGTAAACGAGTGCCCATTTATTTAGGCTATTTCTTGTTAGGCTAGCCTTATATTTACTAAACGGCACCTAACTATTAAATAACGTTGCGTGAACATTTGTAGTCTGGGGCAAATAAAAATATGCCCCTACCACAAAAATAAAAATTTACAAAAAAAAAGGTCATTCGGAACTAAAATTCTCTTATTGAAATCTTGTAAATTTTCAACAAAAAAACTTCAGTTACTAAGAAAAGTTCATAAGATTGAATAAATTGAAAGTTATGACCAATACAATTTTTTAATATAATATTACGAGTGCCATTTTGCTAGCCCCAAGCGTTTGAGCCCGGGGAGATGGCTCCCTTTCCCACACCTAGCTACGCTACTGCTAGTATTTATATGTCATTTGGTAATTTTTTTATCAATCATAAAAATGAGGTTGGGCCTTACTTCATCATTGCTCCAGCTAATCAGTTGCTTAGCGAGTGATACGCATGTAATTTTTATTTAGACGGTGATAGAGTTTTTCCACAAAACGTGTTTCTTATGGTAAAAATGTGGTGGTTGAGAGCTAAAACAGTTGATATTTAAACATTAAATTTTCACCTTTGATTTCCACTTTCTCAACCATCACCCTTTTTTGTCGTAAAACTTCAGAAATATTTACTTAGATTTAGTACAAAGCACCCAATTTATTTCCATTTATTTGCAACAAACACAACATACAACCTGCCTCATGTTAATGTAAACAACAGTATAAATGAAAAGATACAACAGAAGTTTAGTATCTCAACAATGTTGATGTGTAAAATGATACAAATAACGCAACACATGTTATGGCCACTTTCGGTTGAAGTGTAGACGGCGATAGCAATGACGACACAACCCATACGAACGACAGACAACAGGCGGCACAACAAGACCGACGACAACATCAGCAGCAGCACTTAACAACAACAATTGTATGAAGTGTGTCCAAGCCAGTCAGCCAACCACATGCAGAATGCCGCAAAGTTGAGGTGTTGTATCAACTCGCGCGTCACTTAACAGGCGCACATCGTTTTTAGGCAGCAAAAATGGATTTTACAAATTCCACGCTCAACTGTTTTGTTGCTAGTCGATAATAATATGCGATGCGAAAGTTTGTAGATTGCTGCTGATGCATGTGTCTGAAGAGTTTGGCAACAGTAAGTGTGGCATTGTGGATAGTAATGAGTTTACGTGTGTCAGAAAGAGAGACTTATATTAGTGTCAGAAATGAGTGTCAAGAAACCAGCTCTGTCAATCGCCAAAAAAGTCAAGTGAAATGCAATGTAGCATTGCCAGATAAAACATGTAATTATATTTTTTACCTAAAAATATGCAATAATTTTTCATTTTGTGGAATTTGAAAGTGCTATTCTAATTTATTTGGTTTCTTTGAAATTAAACCAAATTCAAATATTATTTTGAAAATGACAAACTAGCTTAACTAAAAGAACCATCTAAATTAGTTTACAGGGTTGTCAAATTTAAATTTTGGAGCACTACGTCGAAAAATTTTAGTATTTTTTAAAAAACTTGATAAACATTCAAAATCTTTTCACGCAACTCGCTGCGAATAGGGATATAAAATATTTTGAAATTCTGATACCGTTTTTTGCCCAAGCGCGGACCTTTAAATTTTGTAATTTGCTAAAATTTCAGTTTTTTTTTTATGAAAACTTATTTTTCTGATATATTTCTATTTCGATAATAAAAAAATATTGGTATTTCTTAATGTGTTATACGTCAAAAATATAGTTTTTGTGAAAAATCTGAAAAAATTTCAGAAAAAATCTCATATTCCGAAAACTATGGCTTTGATTTCAACTATGTATGTAGTATCAAACATTATTATTATTTGTAGTTTATTTAATATACTTTGATATGGCAGTCACATTTCTGAAATCGACTACACGTTTCCACGTTTATATTCAATGGCTATATCTTCGATAAAAGGAGCATTCCATAACTCTTAATTCCGCAAATGCTATAACCACTGCAAATGCACGCCTACAAATTGGGCTTACATATGTGGCCCAAAGACATTATTAGAATTTCAAAATTTTTACATATATAGTGTGAGTACATATATTTAAGAAATTATACCACCATATCAAATTGAAATTATAAGAAAGTGTTCTTATGATACACCCTAATACTTAGAGTCAAAATTCAGCAATTCCTCAGAGTCACTAATTTCGGCACTTATGGATCATGTCAACATGTCATCAACATAAAAAACAATAAGGTACTTTGTTTTCCTTGCAAAATTAAATGCAAAATATAATACCCACTAAAATCAAAGTGATAAAGAGTCTCAACAGCATAACCAAATCATATCAAAGCCAAGATAATAAAATCAACAAAATATCAAAAGTGAAATTTTCAAGAAAAACACATACATATGTATGTACCAGATATAAGCCAGATGGTTGTATTTTTAAAATTACAACAAATAAAGAAAAAACACACACACAGAATGCTTTCGAAAAAAATTAATAAAATAATAAATATTTTTAATATTCACCCCAAGCCAAGAAGTCAACAGCATCGATAACTTTTATTTTTAATGTTTTATGATTTTATGATTTCTTTACGCTCATGTTAAATGTGAGATTTTGAAATATTTATTAGACACATTGGAGCTATTAGATGAAAATTATTATATGGGTACATCAGAGGAAAACAACGAAAATCTAAAAACCAACTCACATGGAACACATGACAAGAAAAACAACAGCGATTAGATGTTGTCAACAATATGAACCAACGATGTATCAAATGGAACAAATTGTTGCGGCACTATTTTCGAATTTTAATATTTTTTTTTGTTTTTACTTTTGGTAAATCTCCCCAACTGCAACGTTTTGTGCTTCAACTCGAAATTTCCTCAGTTTATTTGTAGAAGAATTTGTGGAATTTTTTATTTATTATTTTGCTCAATGGTTTCGACAATTAAAGTTTTCATATAAATTGGTATTTTGTCTCTATATAAACGAAAAAAATATTTTCATCTAAAAAAAAAAATAAATTCTACAATTTGTTCCGTAAAAACGTGTAAGATATGAGCGTTCGTTTGCTTGGCACGCCAGTAATTATCATTATGAGGATTACGTTTTTGTTTTTGTTTCTTTTTCTGTTCGAATTCTTTTGCTCACAGATGTATAATATTTTTTTATTTTCTATTAATTATACATTTTTTCTTAATTTATATTTTATTTTCTAAATATCTAGTTATATTTATTCTACAAATATTTTGATAAATTAATTAAATTTATTACCATTTTGTTCGCTCTTGATTTGAAATGATTTCGTTTTTGATGAACAAATTAAGTTGTGAGATATGAGTAGATATATCTCGTATACGTGTGTAGATATATAGTTTCCTGGCACCGTGGTCCATTTGTTGTCGATAAATTTGGCTTGATTTAGTTGTGGCTCGTTTGAGGTCGCGTACTTTGTTATTTATGTTGTGGAATATTTTTTTAACTAATGCTGATGGATAAGAAATATTTTATTTTCCACTGCTGAGACCTTTTTGAATCCTATATTGTTTTTTCGCGTGCCAGAGAAAAAATATTGATGAAAATAAAGAAAAAGCTTAAGAAAAAATTTCTCGGAAAACTATTGAAGAAATGGCACAAAAAAATTTCCCAAAGAAACTTAAAGGGTTATATTTTATATATAAATGATAATTGAACTTTACTGTAGATATAATATTTTTGGAATATTTTTCCAATTGTGTGCCTCTATTTTCTAGCAAATATCGTAAAAACCTTAAAAGAAAAACTAGCCGAAATTGCATTGAAAATCTTAAATATTCAAATATTGTTAAATTACTCCATAAGAGTGAGCTCAAACATTAAAAAAATTGAATATTGCAATAAAAAATATTCAAAATTAAGAGCAAAATGGTCGAAAAATAAAAGAAACTTTTTTCTTTATACTCTACACACGGAGTGTATAAGCGTGGCTGAAAATTCTACACAAAATATATCTGAATGGAATTTTTTCGGTCCCATTAGCATTGGATCTATGGAAAATTTTCCATGGGCGGCAAAATGCTCCTCGTAATATTAAATTAAAATTCCATTTGAACAATAACTTCCAAACCTAATTTGATGATAGTCCGTAGAGTGCGGCATATCAGTCCTGGGTCCTTGGCGGCAAATATTCTACTGCTTCCTAGATCATTAGCACGGAAAAAATTACGTTTTCACTATAATCTAGAAAAAATCCGCTTCAAATGCATATTGTCCGTATTTTCAGTCATAAGAAAAATGTAAACGTGATTTGAAAACAGGGTGTGGCATCTCCCATGCAAGTAAAATAACTAAAATACTATATCTTGGCACCTATGGCCTACGTTTTAGTGAGACATTTTTTTGTTCAATTTTAATTATATGAGAACAAACTCTGCTGGATCCGTTCACAGGTTTGCTCTAGGTAAAGCTGGACGCTGAAGTTTTTTTTTAGGTTCAATGCTAAGCTTTGGCGAAAAACAAGATTTGAAAAAAAAGCTTGCTTGAATTACAAGAAATAAAAACATCTAAGCAATTGAGACTGCAGTTTCAGATGCTGCTACAGGACCTCTTCAGTGACCCTGAGCTTCAAAGAGTGTAAAAGTAAGTATAGTATGTACAAGAGCGAAATTTGGACAAAGCTTAGCTTTATTTGTTGCTTTAATTCTTAACACATTCAAGGTAAATATGCTTGGAAACTCTTCTCTGTACCATCACAAGGTCACTGTGATGATACACAGATACAGCTTTTGTAGATAGACACTAAATATCAAGCAACCCGGATTATGCACTTTATTTGAAAAGGAAAAATCTTCTCAAGAAATGATGTGGTGATATCAACAAGATATTAAATAAGCACTATCAAACTAAGGTTACCTCACCCTAATGGAAGTGCATTCGATCCACATGATAATTCTATTCAAGATCACAAGTGTGCAAGTGTGTTTGCTACTCAATACCGGAAGTACTTTGTGTGCGTTCTTTCTGAAGAATTGTAAATACAGCACAACAAATCACATAACAAGATGTCAACTTCAAAGGAGTTTCAATTGTGTTGTGAAACAATTTGTAGCTAACACATGTGCCACTTGAAGGAATATCATACCTATACCTTAATGCTACAAATGTTTAACAAAAACCAAATAAAAAAAGATTTAAATATTTTTACGTGAACATGTATTAAGAAACTTGGAAGACATTTTAACACCAGAAACGTTCTTAAAATGTCGATGTGAATTTGTTCGATGCGTTAAAGCTGCTATAGAAGCCTATTTCTATTAAAAAAAAAAACATTCAGCCAAAAAATATGCAACGGAAATTAACAATAGTTTGCCTTTAGTTTTTTATTTGGCAGCCTACAATATTTGCAAAAATGCAGAGCATACTTTGAGGCTCTGTTTTTCTAAAATTTGATCTCTGCAAACTCGCATAAGCTGCTGCAGTTCATAGATGAAGTTGCAATCAGTATTAAATGCGTCAGTAGCCAATAATCACAAGGACAATCACATGAGAAAAAATAGAAAATATTCAAAACAGTAGAGAAAACATATATGAAGCGTCAACATAGCTTTGCCTGACAAGTCAAATGTTTTGCTCTAAAAAGATATTATCATGAAAGTTATTCAAGGGTTAAGGGTTTAATTTAGATAAAAAGATACTAATAACATGGCACGTGTCCCTATAATTTTACATAGAATAAACATCTGAAATTTAAACAAAGCATAATTGAATTTAACCCCAAAAATAAACTATCAGTAGCAGCTACTAGCCGTAAAGGTTATCAACAAGTAACGTATAAAAGTTTTTAATTAAAAGTAACAATTCTCTTCAAAATAATTTTCAATTTAACATTTCGCCCAATATCACGTACAAAGTTTATTGTAACAAATTAAGCGCATGTAACAAAAACTGGAAACTGTTGCACCACTCGTCGCTGGCAGTATCGATCAATAGCCAGTTGCACATGCGTAATGAAAACTCCTTCTCGGCACCTTATAAATATTCAAAGGCACTGTGTGCAAACTGCACATAAATATGAATTTTTATAGTGGAGAAAATTTGGAAAGAGGGAATCGTTTCTTTTATTTTTAGCTTAAACGCAATACATTTCAATTACAGCAACAAGAAATCAACCACCACTTACGGAGAACGTAGAAATGATCGAGAGAATTCCGCGAAAACCCTTAATATCGGCAAGTGGTGTAAAGTGCAGCAGGACGTGTGTCGGTCAACGGTCGAACTGCCTGTGCACCTTGCGGCGCACGATAATTAAAGGCATGCGAGATTGCGCGCATGCGCAGCCACTGTGCACAAATTGTGCACAAATTGCGCGCCACGTGAAAATGAGCTTACGCTGTGAGTGCAAAAAGGGAGCAAAGTATGCGGGAAAATACAAAAAGCATATGGTCAGAGTGATGATCAAAAAATTTAAGAACCGAAAAATGAGGAGCACTTTTGGCGTTAAGCAATGGGAACATTTTATACATATGCTATAGTATATTGAGTGTTTCGATATATCGATGGTAAGTAACGGGTGATTTTTGTAAGGGTTTTTGAAAATTAAAAAAAGAACAGAAAATTTGCAATAGTGAATGAAATATTTATTTGGAGTGATAAATCGCTTTCTTTCATTTACTTTTTAAAGATCATTTGAAGTAAATGTTGCCCGCAAGCTACAATTTCGGCATAACTTTTCCAGCATTCGCACGGTATCTCACCAATGGCAGCTGTAATGTTGTCTTCCAGCGTTGCCATTGTGCTTGGCTTGTCCCTGTACACGAGAGACTTCACGTAGCCCCACAAAAAATAAAAATTGCGGCCAAATCGCTTGATCTTTGCGGACTGCGCCAAAACGTGAGATTATTTGCTCACCAACCTCGCCTCTCAATAGGTCTATGGTGTCGCGTGCCGTGTGGCACCGTCTTGTTGAAACCTCTTGTCAGCCAAGTCCAATTCTTCCATTCTGGGCAAAACGAAGTCTGTAATCATCGGTATCTTGCTGACTGTAAAGTTGCGATTTGCATTATTTTTGAAAAAGTACGGTGCAATGATGCCGCCGGCCTACAAACCGCACCAAACAGGGCAGTGTTTCAAGGTGCATTGGCAGCTGAGCTGCTTTTAGCTGCTCTTCGGACCAAATTCTGCAGTTCTGTTTGTTGACGTTCCCATTGAGCCAAAAATCAACTTCGTCGCTGAAAAAAGTTTTTTGATTTCGAGATTTCTCTGAATTAGTTGACAGTACGTTACGCGTATAATATCAATGTTTGGGAAGCTATGCTTAAGCCCCCCAGAATAAATTTCAGTTCGAAATAAAGCAAAATATTTGAGTTTTCTTATGGCGCCCTCTTACGGTAAAGTTGAAAGCATTTCAAAATACAGCGTGACGGGATTTTAGTGGATGTTGAATTTTGAACATTATAAGAGGTGTCCGTTGATGAGAAGAGGTTGAAACTAGACTTACGATATCATCAGGAGATTTTTTGGTCGAAAAATTTGTTGCTATTTCCCTAACAAGGTGATACGGCCTGAACAAAATTTTACTGCACAAAGCGATAAGCAGCAAATGGATTTTAAACAACATACGAGGGTTCTAACTCCACAAAGGGGTTATTTGGCCTCAATGAAGTTCTATTGCACCAAACGATGGGGAAAACTGCGGAAATGGCTGACTAGGTTTATTCGAGGGGCCCACACCATGGCTCACCCAGACATTCATGGCTCATTTAACTAACAAATAAAATATCGATATAACTTTTTGACATCCCTAAAGAAATATCCCAAAAAACTTTACGGCTCTCGAATGTGCACAAATTTTTTTTCTTTGTTAATGCCTTCAGTTACTTATTTCCTTACAGGACACCTTGACAGCAACGCCAAAAAATTATTAAATTTTTGTGCTTTTTTGATCCGTTCAGATGGATGACGCGCTGACTTGATCCAAAGTAAACAACTTGGACTCTTCGGCAACCGCGTAATGAATGCAATTAATTTTGACTCGATCGTTGTTTGTACGCATTGAAGTTGAAAAATTGAAAGCACCGAGGAAAGGGTTCCCATTCAAAAAGTTGAGCGGTTGCTTGCTAACCACTTAAATAAAAATGGTTTATAGTTTTAATTAAACCTGAAAAGGCGCACACGCTTCCTGCATATTTTCGGGTTAAATAAAAAATTATTGCAGTGATAAATTTTTATGCAAATTTTATGGGAAAGTTTTTTGGTAAAAATGCTTGGCTCTTCCTTTGCTTGTCTTTTCGAAACTTTTATACGGCAGGTGGTTATGCAGATGCAGCAGTTAATATCAAAATTTGCAATATAACCGCATGATATTACCATATGTTAATATCAAATTATTGGAAAGAATTATGTTTATCTAATTTTTATTTGACAACCTCTTTTATTATATTGAAAATGCTGCAATTTTAACAAAATTTTATCATATTTTCATTAATTTTGTTGTGAAGACTTCAAAGATATGTGAAAAATATATAACAAATTAAAATTCTTCAATTTCATTTATTAATTTCAATCCAATGGATTTTTCTGTCTACTCTAAGGAAAAGGCTGGGCAAGTGTGCTCTCACAAGATAGATCTAAGACAAAGTAGGAAAAATCGCACAAATAGTCCAAAAAGAAGTCGAGTCACAACGATTTAGCGGTTAAAATTGTTTGATACTCCAAATGTTCGCAGTGGCTTTGCTGTCACTGAAGTTAAATTTTGGGCCCGTTTACTATACCTGTGTATGATAATTGGACCGTTTATCCCATTCAGAATTTTAAAAATGTTTTTAATACATAAATTTCTTGATTTTCTTTGCATAATCTTCAACATACATCACCGTTCATTCGCCAAGCGAATGAGATAAATTTATTTCATCTCGACCTCGAAGTCATGCACTGTCACAAGTAAACGACCAATAACATCACCCGCAGTTCAAAAAGCGCATAAACCATTGCAGCTGCTGCTACTGCAAGTAACGCCCCCTTTCAACAGATCACATGAAGCTCAAGCGAGGGACATTTCAATTGAGTTCCGCAGAAAACACAACACAATGTGGAAGAGTAAATTTCAATTGCACATCATAATTTGTCACGTCTGCTGGACAATAAGCCCCTCTCCGTCTCGCCACCGACAGCGCATGCAGCGGGTAATATTGAAAAACAAGAAATTTTTGGAAAAACTGTTACACTTGTCATCCACTTAATCGCCGAGACAAACTTGATGAAATAATTTTTGACAACTGAAATGATTGTGTCCATTAAGCACAAACATGAGCCAGCGGAGCGACGTGTAGCAAATTGGTTCAGGTAGCTCTGCATGAAATGTTGCCAAAAAGCATTTAATATAAATTATAAAAAATAAAACAATTATTGTTAATACGTTGAAGAAATTTACTGTCTGCGGTAAAAGCTGCATGTTCTTGGTGTTATGTTCTTTTCTTTTTTTGACTTTTTAATTGTCGTAAGTCTTTTAATTCCATTTTAAATAAAAATTAAATTCCTATAAAAGAATTAAATTGTCTACTCTTTTAGCTACGGTCTCATTTTGTGGCACACATTTTTTGTGTTTTGTGGTCTTGGTGTTGACAGAAATTATTGAGCAGCTGTCGTCATAAATCGGTGCTGCTGCGTTGGTGGTGCGGTGCGGCAACGGATGGCCGCGTCCAATGCGCATTTTAAATGACTCTGACAGTGCAGTCGTAAATATGACATGAACTGCCATTTGGAATTGTCGATTACCATAATTTGTCAATTGAAGACAGAAATGTAAACAAAGAGAATTTTCACTTTCTTTTGGTGCTGCAGAAATTCCTTCGAGCAGCATTACAAGTGGAATGTATGACGAAGGGGGATAAAATAAGATGCTTTTTATAAAGGATGAATTAATAAGACTTTAAGATTTTAATAGTAAATAAAATACCAGAACTTGTTAAGTTCTTTATTGAAACATGTTATTTGGTTCATGGCAATTATGTATGAGAAATATATTGACCAAGCGTTCATCACAGATTCTGCGGCATAAATCCACACAATACTTTCGCCGATACTTTCTTCTGTACGTACAAATCTTTCAGTCTAAAAAAATCACCCTTTATTTACTTTTCTAATAATAAATTTGTCCATTTTCAATATTTCGCAAAGTAAAAGCAGCACAGACCAATACAAGCACAGCAAACAAAAACTAATAAGTACATCGAATTTTAGCCCAGCATACAAAACTATATCGTAGACAAACCCAGTAAAAATAGCTGACTGTACTCAAATATATAAATTAGGCCACTAGACTTAATTAAAACTTATGATATGATTTGCGGACTTATTTGTAATTCATACTTATTATATTGCCTTGAACTAACAAAATCCAATTCAAACTATAAAAATTTAGTTACCATATAAGCGAGATTTTTTAATTTAAATCATAGGATTTAAATTAAAATGAAAGTGCGACAAGCGGCCCACCTTCCGGTATGCGACAAAATTGAGTTAATCAGAAAAAGCCAAAAAAAGTTGTAAAAACATACAACAAAATTAATTTTAATGTCAGCGCAAACATCCGGTAAGAAAAATCTTAAGAAAAAGACAAATAAAAGAGTTGTACGTATTAAGTTGATGAAATAGCGACATTTTTCTGAAATTTTTTGGCGACACAACGAGTCTGAAGGCAAATGAGAGCATATGTCATCATCCACTGCTGTCAAAGTGGTTTGTACCAACCGCCACCAACAGCACTTTTGCCATATTGATACTTCGTACTAACAAACCAAAACGACACAAATGCAGCGTATCAATTTGCATAGGTTTCCGGCGGCGTTAATTTTTTAGTAGTTTCTTTAATTAAAAAAACACCAACTTAAGTCTTGGGAGCAATATTTAAGGTATTATAGGAGTTGCAGATGTTAGAAAAGTATCGATGCCTACAATAATGAAAATGTTTGAAATTGTGACGATCGATGTATCGTTTAACGATATTGCGTATTCTTTTAAAATTGAAAACAGTTACATATGCAACAACTATAAACAGAACAAAACACCGATGCAATAATCGCTTGGAGTCTGTAATTTCTGATTGAGCAGCTAATACCGCCCTTTGAAAGTGGGCCGCTTGAGCGACATAGTTTCGTTCAAACGCAAGAACTTTAGATCGTACGTACGGGTACTAAGCTAGGTAATGAAAGCCCATAGTCGAAGATGAAACTGATTACTAAATGTAGCGCTTGTCGAAACCTTTCCAAAAAATGTTTCGCTTATGACGATCGGATATCAAACAAGAAATTTATAACAAAAAAATAATTTGCCGGTTTTCACAAGGCCATGTAGAAAAGTTTCTGCAGTTGAAAGGAAAACCTGTGAAATGGAATGATTCTACAAAATCATTTTGAGACATTACATTGGCACTTAAGAATCTCGATTTAGCTTCACCGGACTTTTTTTCTGTGGGCATTTTATAAGGCAACGGGAGTTGCCTTATAAGTTGAGTTTAAACATTCCGGAAGATATTCATTCTTTGCACTTTCACGCAATTTTGTGGACCAGTGATGGGCTAAAGTCAAAAAATGAACTAGTTGCGGCTCATTAAAACAAACACGTAATTATTCTTAAGAAAAATGACCAACACAACAAATACATGCACTTTTCTTTATGGAGTGCTTGTGTTTGAAAGAGCCACAATTGGCTCATTTTTCCTACTTTGCCCATCGCTGGTATATACCATATTATTAAACCTCGATTCAGCTATGCGATATATAATAGAAAATACATATAGATAGATTGTTACACAATATCAAATTATTTCGTTATAAAATATATAGAAGTCTTTATTTTGGTATCGCAAATGTCGATATAACCCCAGTAATATTACATCTCTAACAGCCTGAAGGATGTGAGTTGCGTAGCCAACCATACGCCATTATGGGTTGTTAAAAGGCCACTTAATATTTGTTAGCCCCCACACAAAAATCAAAGTCAAACGAGCATCAAATGGGGGGCACAGCAAATATGTTTACTGATATAACCGGATGTTCAAATTTGGCCAGCAGCAGCAAATACCAAATGAAGTTGTGATGCACAACGATCACGCATGATCGTGTCAAATGTTTTACGATTTGTTTTTCTTTTTGGTTTGCTATTTTTTTTTCTTTCACCTCAAATGCAGCGGTTAAAAATTTGTCAAAAAAATTTAAAAATTTATTTTTGGCTACAAGCTATTAACATGTTATTGGGGGAATATTTGGGGGAGAAAATTTTAGTGTCATTTTATTTTTGTTAGATTATGTGGAAAGGAAGTGCTTGCTGCTGCTACTCGGTATGTGGGTGTTCGTTGGGCGCTAAGAGTCTTACAGTTTTATTTGTTGCATGCATGGCGGCGGCCGTTTTCGGCATAAATCGTGTGCCAACAGCTTGAGTTTAGTCGGCTAATGGCCCATAAAGCCAACTGTCGTACAACTGTCAATTGATAGTTTTTTTGTGCCGACTTTTGACAGGTCGCGTAGTGAAGAAATTTTATTGAATTCTAAATTTGATGTGCATGGGGAATACGAGGGGGGACAAGCAACGTATGGCAGCACACGTAAGCTGTCAGTTGAGATTAAGTGGGCTTTTTGTTCAAATATACACTTTGCGAGCTTAAGGTTGATGCAGCAGATAACAATTTTACTGAAGTGCCAAATGCATTTTGGCAGTTTTCATGCTCTGCAATTGATAACTTCATTATACATTTACATCAGTAGCATTGCGTACGAAACAGGCTTACAATGTTGCAACAAAATGTCAACCGAAATTTGCATATAAAATAACGTATGCCTGTAGGTCACAATTTAACTTCCACTAGTGGCGTGTAAATGCGCGTGTTTTTACCAGCTATTTGCTGCCAAGTAGCAACTAAAGATGGCGCGCGATTACAGTAATTATTGCAGACACAAGTGCATCGAAATTTACCAAAGTATTGGCAACATATGGTAAATGTGTCAAGTGCAAGAAGCGTGCGCGCCAAACGCAACACAAGGGGTGATTAAATAGCAGCAGCAGCTCTACAGGTGCACATAGTACTGCAAAGAGGGCGCTGTTTCATGGGGTGTGGCAACATTAAATGTTGCAAGCGACAATTAAATTAGCAACGCTTTTGTTGCCGTTACTTGGGTTGCTTGCCGTTGCGCGTGCATCTTTTTGTAAGCAACGCGTTAAAGTGTTTTATTAATGGTTTTAATTTCATTGTAAAATTTATGTGTGCAACAAGCAACAAATGTCAACTGCAACAGAAATTTACAGCGCGGCTTGAAGATGAGCGCATACTTTTCGTGTTAAGCCACTCAGCAAGCTGCTGCTTAATTTGTGGCAAAATTAATGGTATTATCCTCGAAATGAAAAATTACCGCAAGTAGCGGGTTTTTAAGATGTCTAAAATATAAACTGCGGAGTTGTACCTACATTAAGCACACATAATATTTCTTTATCATAACTCTTTCTTTCTTGACTCACACAGTCTTCATCTTATAATTTGTTATTAAATTTTGTTACAAAATTTTCTTAGTAACTTCACATTAGAAAATCTTCACAATAATTTTTCAAACAAAAAGTGGTTCTTTTAAAATATGCGCGAGAACTTTTCTAAAATTAAGTGTCTGCTTGTCCGGTGTCTCTCATCCTTGTTGGGTCTCTAAGAAGATTTGAACAGAGTTATTTAAACCTTCAACAATATATTCATAGGGGACAGTGTAAGCAAGCCATTGCTCATAATTTGCCTTATTTTTGCATTACTTAGTAGATTACTATGGGACATTTAAGCTTCAAAAATTTGTTCATTCACTCAGAAAATAATTTTTGTATATAATAATTTTATTGGTTGAATTTACATGTGAATAGTTAAAGAAAAGGTAATGTAAGGATGTAAAGTGAATTTGCTTCATTTTATCCAGTTTCTAATGTTGTGTTCAGCAGAATAATTTGGGAGTTGGAAACTCTCTAACAGAATATTCATGGGTCGACAAAGCTTTTCATAGAAAATCGTAGCGTTTTTAATTCAAATAAGAAAAGAAGAACGAAAAGTTCAGATATAAAGGCTATCGTATATCACTTAGAAGCAGTTTTGGGTCCAATTTTGGAAAACTTTGCTTAAATCAATCCATCTGGGCAAGTCAAAAATAATTTCTGGTTATCCCAAGTAACAATTTTAGGCAACATCGATTGAAAATTGGGCAGATTCAAGCTTAGAATATCACCAGGAGTACGCCCTGACATACATCTAGGATCCGACTTGCACCATTAAACTTAAATAAATTAAGAAATGAAGTTAAAGAAGTATCAACCAAGCTTTATATGAATTGTAATATTCAGCTGCTATCAATTTTCATAAGCAAATCAACAAAAGCATTAAAAGTAACTGAATATCAATAACATACAAAATTACTAGACTGATTCAATTTTTGGAAAAGTTTTCCAATTTTTTGAACGTGCAAATATCTAAGTTAACTTTTTATATTATAGGCACCCATCGATCTCAAATTTTCTCTTATAAAATTGTATGAATAAACTTTTAATTGTTGTTTAAAATTGCTGCAGTTTTGCCAGTCCTCCAAGATTTGGTGAAGTGACGCCACTGTATACATGTCAAGTGAACAAACAACAATCGCTAAAAACTCATTTTCAAGTATTGCCAATATATCCTTTCAAGGAATATTGTTATAACTCCATATATTTTATATGTAAAAAATTGCGTTTGATGTGCATTTTTTTCGATTCAACTGAAACTGATTAATGGCAGTGTTATTCGACCAAAAAACAAGCATGTTGCAAAATTTTTTTCAAAAAATCGAATCACTCTAATGCAATATATTAAGCACTTAATTTCAATGCTCATCAAGTTAGTATTCACCAAAAAGTCCTCGGAATAAACAGGATATTAAATAGCCCTTGCCAAAATATTTACGAAACTCATTTAATTTGGAGCGCGTGCAGGTGAACGCACAAAATTTAATTAATGCAAGTCATTAGCACGGTATGTTGGACGTTTATGCATCACTTGTCTGTATGTGTGCTTATAGCGAAATAAAATTTAGATATTTGCCGCCAATCATTTGGTATTTTTTTTTGCATGACTTTTAAAGAGGGTTATCTGATAAATTTGCCGCCAACACGTTCGCACAGTAACGCAATCAGCAACATTTTTAATGTTGCAGCATTGATGATGCTCTTGCTGATACTGCTGCTGTCGCGCTTAATATTCTTGTTATCGCTAATGTTGAGCAAGTTTTTTTTTTCTTCGCGTCAATTTAAATTTGGGTCAAATCATTAAGTTTTTAATAATAATTTTTGGCTCATTTTGTTATAAAATTTAAGTGAATTCCTTAAAAACAATTTGTTTTAATAGTTCCTTTTAAAATTATTTTTTAACTAGCCGACATGCTGAAAGTGAGCGTTGACACGTTAAATATTGGTAATTGAATAAAATTAAATGCCAAGAAATATGATAATTACGTTGAAAGGGGACAAAATAGCGCTTAATATTGATGGGTATTGCTGATGAGTTGCATGTTGTTTGAGGTCGTTGAAAAATGGCAGCTATAGATATGATTGGGAGGCAGCAAAATTAAGTTGCTCGGTGTTAAACGCGCTTGCAGAAATAGCCAGGGGGTAATGCCTCGAAACATGTTTCACACTTTTAGTTCACACTCAAGGTTCTAGACGTGACAGTTCTTAAGCAAGAAATTACGTGATGTGAAAATTAATGTTTTGATGCTAGGATTACGTTTTATTTTAATAAAAGGTGAATGAAAATATCATAGAAGTTTCTACTATCGCCAAATTTGTGGTGGAGTCTTAAATTGAAAGCTCTTTCTACCTCTTCCAATGAGTAAAATCACCACAGATTAGCGTAAGAAGAATAGTGGAAAAAATATTTTAATATTGAAAAAATTTATATATTTAAAAAAATTTAACCCAAACAAAAAACATTCACGAATCTTCCGTAGGGAGGTATTTTTAATATAAAATCACAAAAATATTCTAAAAAAATGCCACACAGCACTATCGCCTAAAATTGAATGAGAAATCGTAAAAAATTTTGATATAAATTACGTTAAATAGCGTTGAAATTCTGCGAATTGCTTTTTGGTTGCTTGTGCGTCAAATATCGATTCGGGTCATGAGGACGGAAAGTGCCTGTACTTGCCCATCGCTGGTCTAAAGGTAAAGTTGCTAATGAGCAGTATTTGAGATTTCCTTTCCTTTCGGGATAAGATATATTGCTATATTTGGAAGGAAAGTCTCTATGCTAACTTAGAGTAAGAAACATTTGGTGGCGATTCTTTATGGAACTGACCCAGAAAAATCTTTCCAATTGCTAAATGAATTTAGATAAGAATCCTTTTTGTAGAGAGGAAAGTAAAATTTATCATACGAAAAATACAATTGCAAAAATAAACAAAATCCCTTGAAAAGTAATTACAATGTTAATGACGTTCATTTTGATGATTCACTCTCGCTAGCAAATCGCATTATAAGAAAACAGATGTTTGCAACAACATTTACAGCAACTTCCTTCCTAGCTGTCGAGAGGAAAACCAATTCCAAAAAAATAACAAGAGTCAAACGTCAAGTACCAAATCCGCCGAAAGAAATCAAAATATTTTTAAAACACTTTTTATATTGGCTGCATGAATGCAGGCGCATAAAAAGCAAAAGTAAAGTTGCTAATGAGTGCCGCCGCCACGCAAGTAGGGTTAACGAGATCTTCTTCGAGTTGTACATGAAGATCAAAAAACGCATCAAAAAATAAAACTCTAAAGAACGCCAGAGCTGTTTTAGCAAATGTTTACTAGTTTCCCCCTTTCGGAAGATTTCATATCAAGTGTTTTAATTTCTTTTAATTTTCTTTAAAATTTTAACACACACAATCGTCATCATCACATTTGAGATCATCACTAACATGATCAACCGTTCCGTTTCCGTCTGTTTTTTTTTGCAGCCTTGCAAACACTGCTTCCTTGTATGGTTGAATCAATTTGATTGTGCCCCAAGCGTTTAGTAGTTGCTCCCCATCAGCATCATCATCATCTGCATCACTGTGGTTGACGTCGTCATCATTAAAACCACAAGTGTTTACAAGTGCAACCAGCTACTCTTCTGCAGCAGCAACAGCGATAGTCTTGATCACTTTAGCACTTGGCACTTGTGGCAGATTTTCCATGCAATAGCCGCTTCATTTGTACTTTATGCGATCTGTTGTGATTTCGAACAGATGTTTCAATATGCAATAAGTAGGAATTTGGCAGTTTATGGATTGCATTTTATGATGATGCCTTTTTCATTTAACGTCTTCGTCATCGTCAGCTTCAAACGACCATAATAAATTTGTAAGCAATATAATTTCCAACTGTTGTAAGAAAACAGGCAGTTTTATTGTTCAAATTGAAATTTTAAGAGCATTTGCATATGTTTGCTGTTTGTAAGAGCTTGTGATTTATAAATATCTAGGGGAATTGCATGCTTTGATTGTTCTTAATTCACGCTAAAAAAATGTGGTAGAAATTTATTCAGAAAATATGAAAATTTAAGCAATTTTCTGATAGTCAAATGCTTTTCAGCTAGTGACAACAATATCTTTAAAATTCAGAGTGTCAGTGATGTTCGATATGAGGGAATTAAGTCTTCAAATCAATGATTTTGACATTTGGCTCCACTAAGGAGCATGGTCGCAAGCAGATAAAGTAGACCATGATATTACTGCTGAAAAGATCAAACATTACTTAATAATTAAGCCTAAAATATTTACATTTCCTTGAGATTACATTTTATACTCGCATATTTGTCCGACTGTTTTATCCTTTGATTTAGAAGCTGTTTATGGTGAATTCCTTAAGTGTCAAGATTTGAGAGAATTTGGTTTGACATTAAATTTGTGTGAAAAAAGAGCTGATTTCGTCTGAATTTTGGCTGCAAGCCGATTATGAGAAAATTTTGCCAAATTGCGTAAAATCTTATCACAAAACTCAGTACGTAGAATATGTTGATAACAGTAAAATTTTCTTATGCCTTACACTTTTCTTATTTTTAACTAAAGTTCATGAACATTTTCTTGAAATTTCAGCAAAATTTCTGCAGAGATAAGGTAAGGTAAGGGAAAATACGTAAATTGCGCCAGATGCTGTCACATGCATAAACTAAAAGAAATCATCTATTCTTAAATTATACGAACATTTCGAAATTATGTTATTGACATAGAATGTATGGACTGCGACTTTTACAGCACAAGTAAAATTTCCAAATAGCGAAAATGTCACTCTGAGTTGCACACACGCCAACGTCAGATACCAGTCACTCAGCTCAGTCAGTCATTCGCATACGTATCTTTTTAGCTACCTAATACTTTTCTGCTTACGATGATGTCTCATTTACCGTAAAATATTACGCGCATATTTGCGCCTACGCGTAAACAAACGTCAGCAAAAATGTTAAGCCAAGAGCAAGCGAGCAGCAACCAACCAAAACCAAACGTACCAGTTGAGATGATGAGGCGTACGAAATTTTGCATATGGCAGCAGCTACGATAGTGATGTTATTCCATTCGCTAAGGAATTTTTAATACTCGATACAGTAGTAAACCTAATTCAATAATTTTATTAGATGAATATGAATCTTTTCTTTTTAGCAGTTAAAACGCTATTTACTGGTAGGGCCGTAACACCGCCCCACTAAAAACAAATTTATTTTCTCTGGAATCAGTTTATATCCACACAAAATTTGATCAAAATTTGTAGCGACTCAATTGTGGCAGTGTTCTTGACCATAAGGTTTGGTGCCATGCCCACTTTAAGAACCTAGAGTCTCTAATAACCCCTTCATGGTTCACTTTATCTCTGAATCTAATCTCATTAAAATTTGTTCATTAGCATAGCCGTGAAAACATATTTTCCTGTTAGAGACGTGGCATCGCTTACTATTGGAAAGAAAATTATATGTTGTATAATGGCAGTTAAAAAGTGGTATTACCGTTTTGCAACTGCCTGTTTATACATATATCGATTATAAAAGTTTTGCACGAACAATTGCGCACGTGACCGATTTCAAACAGCGCTAAAAATTTAAAATTGTATTTTTTTGCACTCGTTGTTTCTTGTTTTCATTAAATGCATGAAACTCTGTTTTAACAAAAATTTTGACACACTTGCAGTTGTTAGCAATCACGAAATGAGAACAAATGATGTTTTTCGATCGCGCACGTGACATTAGAACATGAACTTAAGCAAATCAAAATTTTACAATTAATAGAGATTGGATTGATGTCTGTTCATTTTTTATCTGAATCTTGTTAGAAGGAGACTTTGTGAAATGACTGTCATTATCACTCTTAAGGAATTAGTTAAGGCAAAACACTATTCAAAATTACAAAAAAGGGAGACTGCGCTTATTAAATTTTACAGTCGGTTTGCTCACCGTGATAAATGAATTCAGGTGTAAATTACGTAAATTAATGAAACTATAATGTTTTTCTCAGATAACAACTTTTAGTATTTCGGTCATAGTAGACCTCTCTGTGGAAATATCCAAATGCACTGAGGATGGCATTGGAAATAGCTCCCCGATACTTTCTATTTGTAAATCGATACTTTTCAATTCATAGCTTGTATTCAAACCGTACGGCACTAATTCCATCAGCAATAATAAGAATAACGTCAACATCTGCAATTGACATTTAGTGCTGTCTGTATATAAATATGTATGTGAGTAAATATTTGGGGTTATCTTTTTCCTAGTAATTGTACAGTATTTCATAGGCAGCCCAGATTTTCTAATAAATTTCTAAAAAGAATTTGCAACTGTCAACATTGGCGCCTTAAAGCGTAGCAATTGTTTCATAAAGTGAAAAAAACCCTCCATATAGAAAACTATAGCTGTAAATTTATGCTGTTGCAAAATATATATCATGCGATATTTTCAACATGCGATAATTTATACTTCATTGCTGTGCTGGCAGCATCAACGCCATTCCAACAATAACAATTGCGCTCATTCATTCATAATTTCTTAATTGTGTTATAGCGCACAATTTAATTTTTTTTCTTTTTGTTTTGTATTTTCTTCGGTTGCATGTTGCAGCATGATGTCGTTGTTGCAAACAAGCATGTTTGCCGCAACATGTTCGATACGCGACACAACTTGTTTGCTTTGATTCTTTTTTTGTTGTTGTTGTGAGTTGTAATTTTGTGTTGACGACGTTTTTTTCTCAATTGTTTGAAGTGTTTCACTAAATTTTGCCGACATGTGACAAGGGGGAAAAAACAGAAAATCTCGGGAAATAACACGTTGCGCTTGAAGTGTTACCATAAAATTTTCAATTATAACAATTTGATTTCATTAATTTGAGGTAACTGCTGCAGTTGCTCTGAATGTTAAAAATTTTAGTCGACAGGTGTTTCGGTAAACATTTGTCGAATTGATTTATTTATTTTTTTTACTCAAAGTTGTTGAAGCTTATCGTTATCTGATGTGAATTAGATGTTGTTATTACAATTATTATGATATTTGCTTTTCAACCATAAACATAATTGTGCATACCTACTTTGTTATAATTTTAGAAATTGTAAATTTTTAGTTTAATTTGTTAAATTTTGATTTATTGTGTCAGTAGAAAATAAATGTTGCATTATCTATGAGGAATGTTCGAAAATTGATTTTGGCCATATATTCGAATTTATCTTATAATTTCAGAGTATTTTTTTTTTAATTCTAAATTATGAACTAAAACTAGAACGAATAAAAATCAATTACAATGCTTAATTTTATTAAATATTATGATAAGGGTGTTCAAATTTGAGGTATCTTTTTAAACTTGCCATTTTTTTTTGCATGAACTAGCTTACACCAATGTTTTTTCAGGTATAAAGGAAAATACATTCCGCTTAGTTAAAATAGATTGCTACACGATTAAACACTGTGTTTTCAGTAGTAAAATATTGGCAATTTGTTAATTGGGCCATAGAAAATCAAGAAGACAGTAAGAATTTTGTCAAAGAAACTATTGGAATTGGCCACCAAGATCACCGGCGACTTAACACCTTTGGATTTCTGCTTTGAAGAGTAAAGTTTAAGCGCATAGTCCTCAAACTGTTCAACTCCTCGCAGATAACATTATCGAGCAAATATAACTAATTGAACCCAGAGCACATCGGGCGCCTGGGGCAAAAAAATTTTTTGCCACCTATACCGAAAGAAATTATCGTATTTTTAGTAAAAAATTTATTTGCCTCACCAAAAAATAAGGTCCTCACTACTGACATTGAAAAACTCTAGCAAAATCAAATATATTGTATCTACTCATTGAATTATGACCGATGCAAAAATTTGGGATATTTTCTATTTTGCATCAAAGAAAATTAATTCCGCGGAATTTCTTATTTTTATTTTAATTGAAACATTTTTAATATTATTTTTATCGGTCATAATTCATTGGGTAGCCATTGTATTTCACTACATCGATTTATTTTCATTCACTGAAAAAACTTTCAAAAACCCTAGCAAAATGAAATATTTCTCACGACCACTTTACCGCCCCCCAAGCCTTGGGACCATTATGCGAAAATGTTATTCAAAATTTTGGTATCAGATTGACGGTCTGCCGAGCTAGCGAAGAAGTCACTTGAACAACACTAATGTAGTTTAATTTTCAATAAAAATAAATAAATATTTTAAACTATATATATCAAAAAATTTGAGCACCATTCAGTAGAGTTTAGCTACTACAGCTTTTATCCTTCTTAGCTATTCTGCTCGATACTTTAAATCAAGTAAAAAGCTTAGTACCAAATAAATGTTAAAAATGGAAATATCTATTTCTTATTTGGATTTTTTTAATGATATTTTTTAAGATCGAGCTAAAAATTAAAATTAAGTAAATTATTGTACCTTCTACCATTAACTTTAGGAACGAATGCACTTGCTTTAATTTTTTAACTTGCCGATAAGTAGAAAAGTATGTTCAAACATACATACATATGTACACACGCGAATAGAGAATTATGTACGTATGTACAAACGTGAATAGAGAATTATGTACATATGTATGCATGTACATAATTGAGTTCTGCTCTTGGTTATATACAAAATACTTGAAATATTCTCAAGAAGAAATATTTAATAACCAACTATTTGCTGACTTTGAATTTCAAGCAAAAATGTTCTCTAGTCATATCCTTTTCCAATATCTTATAAAAATTTATAGCACAAAAATGCCAGCTTCCACTACCTACCACTAGCAAAAAAAAATACTCCAAAAATATCACCATGACTCATAGAAGTTTCAAGGACTTTAACAATAGTGGCATGATAAATATTTTTTTTTGTTTTTGCGAAAACTATGAAGTTTCAATACTACATTTTGACAATTGCCATACTTTGCTAACAATGTGTTCAATAGTTCATGTTTGTGTTTTGTTTCTTTTTGAATGTTTTCTTTCTCCTTCCACGATAAAAAGGATATTCACAAATTTGTTATTTATTTTTTGTGTTTTTTGTAACAAATTCTTGGCACAAAATTGACTTTTGCCGCCAAAGTGCGAATTTAAACTGTGCAACGCACATAAATTTGGCGCCAACATTATTTAACAGTTGTGAGTGACAACAGCAACAGCAACAAAGTTTAGCATAAGTCTCACATTTGTGCTAAAAAACAAAAAAAAAATTAGTGGCACAACTAGCACCCGAAACCCACCCACTTTTGATACCAAGTGGCAGCAGCTAATTTGGAAAGTTTTTGTTTGCAAATTTTTTGCTGCTGCTGCTGCCGAGTGTACCAGCTGCTGTTGTTGCTGCTGCCAAAAGAACGCATTCCCGCGAATTGAATTGCAGTGCATTTTAAGTTTTTTTTTTCGAGATGATATGAGCTTTTCTGTTTTTGTTGGCTAAGCTGCCAAATTTTCGCAACATTCCGCACGCAAAAGTTTACTTTTTGTTGTTGTTGTTGCTTTTGGTTGTTTGTAAGTGCATTGCGTTGCTGAGCGCGCTAAATACCACAATGAAAGGCGAACATGCTGATGATGATAGTGGTGATGGCGGCATTTTGTCGCCAACAGCAATACTAGCGCAGTAACCGTGATAATAATGAGCGACAGTGGGCTTAAATGATTGAAGATGCCACATTTTATATATAATCGTAAAAATTAAATTTGGAACAAAACATATTGATATCATTTTTCATGTGGGTGTTAATGTTTTGAGCGATTTTACTTAATTTTTGAGATTTTGCCTAAAATGGTCCGAGACACGTTTTTCGACCGATCTTACTTAAGGAAAATGTCCCAAAAAATTTTCTGTTAATTTGATATCAATTTCCACTAGTTTTTCGCAAAGATTTCTTTCCGCGTTTGTGCAAAGTTGGGCAATAAAACTGCATGCTGTCTAATATAAATTACACATTTTCATAGAGGGTAAGCCCCACACTTGCAAGTTAGTTTTGGAGGAATTTACCTTTTTTTGGGGATTTTACTTATACCCTAAAACACGACACGCAAAATGTTTTCAACGCTGATAATCGTATAAAAACAGTGAGAAATTACATATCCTTAGCTCCGCAAATTCTGCATTTAGTCCTACTGTGCGATGATTATTTGACGAGCAGCAGTTACAGCAACAACAAGAAGCATTGCTGCTACTCTGGCACAAGCGCAACGTGACAAAGTCCACTTTTACAAATTGAACTTTTGGACCGCACACAATTGTGGCCTACACATGCTGCTTAAGGATCGATGATGAGGATGGTGGCTAGTGGGGTTCAAAATAAAAGCGTGGTGGCGCATCCGTTGGTTAGCGCGGTTTGCAATCTGCAAGTGGTTGCAATCCGAACAGCGATGTTGCCAAAATATTGAAATTATTACAGTGTAGGAGTCAGCAAAGGGGTGATTGGGTGATGGCGGTGGCATTTACTCCCGCGTGTGGGTTGCTACTACTGTTCTGTAAGCGCAGGGGCGTTCGCTTGCTCTTCATTAGAAAGGAAACGAAAGAAAAAAAATCGAAATTTTATTGTTTGTCGTTGTTTTTGTCTGGCGCCGCCGCCACCGTTATATATTTTTGCTGTTCTGTTTCTAATTGCAAATATTCGGCGTTTTTTTTCAGTTTATATTTGCATTTGCATTTGTTTTTGTGAATGAATTTCAGCAATTTTGTGGTTTTTTCTGTGTGATTGTTACAGCTGCTTCTTGCAAGTGTTTATCATGAAATATTTCACTAGTTGTTGGTGTTTTTGTTGTCTTGATTTATTTTTTGCATTTGTTTATACTCGATACAAATGCATTTTTCGCATTTTTCATTTTATTCATACCGACCGACAACAATGCTGGCAATTGTGGGCAGCAGCAATTAAAATGTAACAACAACATTAGTACGTAGTAGCATCGATGCAACAGCAGCAAAATCAAACCATAATGGGCGATGACAAAAATCAACCGCAAGTTTTTATTGTTTTGATAGCACTTTGGACAAAATTATTCTTCAGTTCATTATTTGTATAGGGTAAATTTATTATACTATTGCTTTTGGCCCTGCTGTGCTTAAGATATATTGAGAAAGCTTCAATTCAATGCATAGATTTATAATTCGCGCCTATAACGCTGCCATCAGAAAAACTTAATTTTCTCCACAATTGACTGCCGCTCGCTACAGTTTCTTATGTTGCATACTCTTAGGCACTTGATTACTTAATGTTCTAGTTTTTTCCCCCAACTCTTAAGTTCTTGCTCGTTGTATGCCCTTAATAATTTTGTTTTAACTTTTGTTGCTGTCTTTTTATCTTGATTTTGGCAATGATAGCAACATGATAAGCATTTCTAAAGTAGGTTAGTCATCGCTATAATTAAAATCGAAAAGATCATTCAATTTCAGCTGTTTTAGTAGAACATGTCGCATACGTGCTGTAAATGACATCATTTTTTTAATTAGATTTGTTTGCAAATGTTTTTGTTATTCTTACATTCAATTAGTTTAGAAGTTGATCAATTTTATTCAAAAAAAGTTGCTTCGTGCGCACAAGTGTGACTACTAAGGAAATGCATCAACCGCAATCTATATTTTTAATATAAAATAATACATCTGTTTCCTATAACATTCATCCGATTACAATGAAACTTTGGTGAGATGTTGTACTCCTCCAATCTTGAGATATTTAAGAAAATTAGTATATATCCGTAACCATAAGAGAAAGACATATTCGCACCATAGTTTGGTTGGGTGCTCGAGGAGGCTTATGTAATTTTTGGACTCGTAGCTGGCGTTGGGGTCGAGATATCTTAGAAAATTTATATATCTCCGTTACCATAAAAGTTATCGTGGGTTGGTTGGGTGCTTGAGAAGTTTTATGTATTTTTTGGTTCTTAGCAAAGTTTAGTTTGGAAAAATATCAAATTTTTTATATCTCATCAACTATATGACGTAGATGATTGAGACTTGGTACATACATGTATGGAAGGTACGGGCAAAAGTAAGTTTCAATGAAAAATTAGGCGGTACCGCACCTTCCGTATGAGAATAGACAAAAATTTTTTATATCTCAGTAACTATTTGACGCAGATGAATTAGACTTGGTACATGTATAAAAGACAGAGACTATGACCCATTTAAACTCATCACCCAGCCCACCGGTAAGGGCAGAACAAGGATTGTTAGTATGTCATAAGGAACGGTTATATGCATACAGTGCGTTCCAAAAATCTACTAATGCTGCCGATAAGGCTGTCTAGGGCAAGTCCAGGGAGCGCGGAATTTTCTAACATAGATTTTAGTTGTTTTTAGTTTACTCTCCTGAATAAAAATTTCTTACTCACATAATCATAATTCTTTGAGGAATAAATACCTCTTTCTCTTATTATCTCTGTACAGAGCACTGAACTTTCTTCCAACGTGCACAAACTGTAGCGAGTGCCTTAAATTCACTCCAACATTTCACCGATTCATGTATTTCCTGCTCTAGCAACTGTTTCCACGACAATTTAGAACAGCCGCGCTTCTGCTACGCTGAGGGTTTCATCCCAATGTGTGCCGATAGAATTAAGTTGGTGAATTCTGCTATCCATTTCCGTCTTTTGATTTGAATGGACAGCATTTTCTGAGCAATATGACAATGCGGATGGTTTGGGCATTTGAGAATTTGTCGAAAAAGTATTGGTAAATAGCGTAAAACAGCTGGCTTCACGTTGACTCAAAGATTTTCATTTAAAACTCCTAGTGGTTAATTACCTAAAAATGTTTTTTTGGTCTATTTTTGAACTTTATTACTAATGATAACATCATTTAGTACCATTCTCTCTTTTTAAAATGAGTTTTCTAATGACTAACCAATGATGTTTCCTCACAAAGTTACAGCCAGTTGAAATTAATTTAATCCCATAAAACTGAACGGTCTTAGCCAAACAGCTACAAAAAATCATATCAACTTGATTAAAAGATAATTGCATTGCAGGTGTACAAATATGAAACCGGAAATTTTTTATTCAAAAAAAAATGTTCATTTTGCGAAAATAGTTCCAAATTTAATCTTCAAAGTAATTCCCCTCGCTAGCTACACATCTTTTCCATCTTTCAGGCAATTTATGGATTCCTCGCCAAAAAAATTCTTTGGTTTTTGAGGCTATCCATTCATCGAGCCATTTTTGCACTTCCTCGTAAGAATTGAAGTGCGAATCGTTGAGTGCGTGTCCCATCGATGAAAACAAATAGTAATCGGATGGCGCCAGGTCCGGTGAGTACGGCGGGTGGGGCAGGGGCTCCCAGTTGTACGATTCTACCAAGTTTTTATTGACCGCTGCTCGATGTGGCGATGCGTTGTCATCTTGGAATACAATTTTGTCATGGCGAAGTTGAAATTCGGGCCTCTTCTGACAATCGATCAATTGTTGATGGTAACGTGCACCAGTAACTGTTTCACCTGGTTTTAGTAGCTCATACCAAATAACACCACGCTGATCCCAGAAAATACACAGCATTGTCTTTCGGCCGAAGCGATTTGGTCTTGGCGTTGATTTGGGTCGTTGGCCGGGGCGCAAATATGATTTTTTTCGTTTGGGATTGTTGAAATAAATCCACTTTTCATCGCCAGTGATGATTCGATGGAGAAAACCTTTTCTGTTTTGCCTGGCGAGCAGCAATTCACAAGAGTTTTTTCGGTTTTCTTGCTGCCTGTCGGTCAGTTCATGTGGCACCCATCTACCGACCTTTAAAATCTTTCCCATGGCCTTCAAACGCAAGGAAACGGTTTGTTGTGTCACATTAAGTTGTTCAGCGAGCTGTTGCTGCGTTTGACCATCATCTTCGTCCAATAATGTTTGCAATTCGGTGTCTTCAAACTTTTTCGGTGGCCTGCCGCGCTCCTCATTTATCACATCAAAATAACCACTTTTAAATTTATTGAACCACTTATTGCACTGTGTACGACCAAGAGCATGCTCGCCGTAAGCTTCAACAAGCATTCGAATGCGATTCAGAAGCGTTTTTCTTCAAATGGAAACAGAAAATCAATGCTTCCCGCAAATGAGAGTTTTCAGGCACAAAATTCGACATCTTTACGAGCGGAAAAAATGCGTTGTTGTATGAAACTTGACAAATTGTGAACTGAATATTGTTGACAGATGACAGAATGAACAATTAAGACATTTGGTGCGGTTCGGAAGCTCATACATATACGGCTATTGACCGCTAGATGTCATTACCGGTTTCATATTTGTACACCAGTATGCTAAGTTCCTTATGATTTTCTCTTATAAAATCTAATTTTATATTTCTAAAAATATTAGTTATGTGGTGCTTAGTGCGACAAACAGATGTTGTACTTCAGAAAACCCTTAGAAATATTGGAAAAAATTGCATCAGTCTAAACTGAACTCATATATGATTAAAATGTATGTAATTAACAAATAAAAATTTAACTAAAACAGTAAATAAAATAACACATTATTAATGTATTTCGCAATAATAAAACAAAAACAAAATTAATTTTAAAAACTAAAAGTATTGAGCAATTCACACACAGCGATTTGCATTTTCACGCCATTAAATGCTTGGCAGCTTTATTAATTCACTTGTAGCGAATACGCCCTATTGACAAGGCTGTTAGAAGTCTAATACAAGTTTTACAATGGAATCCTGCAATGAAATTATCTATCATAAATACAGTTGTTGAAACTGAACTTAAACATTTTCTTTTCGTAACAATTTGTACCGACATATGGCGCATATGCAAATGCAAAAGTGCATAGTAATGGTAAAATTGCATTTCATCCCAATTGTTGAGTCTATGAATTTTAGAAATTTTTTACTATTTATTACATGTCATCGTTGCGTGATTTATTTTAAGATAAGCAAGTTATTTTTGAAATTCTTAAGTCGCACTTCACATAGAAAACTTATCGCGTAATTAAGAAATTTTTTGAGCTAACTCGTGCACTTTCATTAAAATGACTTTAAGTCCAATACGATTTCAACCTTTTTAGCCTTAAAATTGGCGTTGACATCGAATAATGCTAAAATTTTTATGGGAGTAAATTCAAAGTACAGCAGTCGAATTGAATTAAAAAGCAGAATATTTGCTAATATGTAGCTTTAGCAAACTTTCTAGTTATTAAGGTGACCAGCTGGTTTTGACAACATCAATATGAAATTTTAAACATACTACATATTTATATAGTAGACACTTATATCTATGCGAAATAAGCATTCAAGGTAACGAGAGTTCGCCACTGGTTGAAATTCAGTCTTTATGGTGAAATACAAAAAATAACAGAAAATACTTTTTGGCATTAAAAAACTGATATAGAGATGAGCTTTTTTGGTAATCGTTCTCAAAAATAAAAATTATGCTATCATGTTGCCCTATCCTTTCTCCATTCCTTTTTTAGGGTACTATAATTTCATCAAAATCGGTGCTTTAGCTTAGCTGTGCAAACATATTTTCCTGTTAGGGGCGTGTCATCGCCCACTAAAAATTTTCAGGGTTTAATACATCTTCATTCTAAATATCTACAAAAATCGGTCCATTAGTTAAGCTATGAAAACATATTTTCTGGTAAGTGTCACCTAGTAAAAAGTAAAAAGTACAGAACTCAGAGTTCAATCTCACTTTGTACCGAATTTCATGAAAAGAGTTTATAGCTGGAAACGTATTTTCCTTTCAAGGGCGTGGTACCGCCTTCTAAAAAGAAATATCATTTTCCAATCCGTGCTCACACCGAATTTAATCAGAATCGACGTGGCAGCTCAGCCATTTTTGACATACCTTCTTAGAGTTCAAACTATCTCCGTAAAGAATGATATCAAACTCAAATAATAAATTTATGTTGAACTTAATTTATTGTATTATGGCTCTTATTTGTGGCCATTTAGTGGACAGCAAGCTATGAGCCTATTGACACTACTTGACTCTTAAATCTTGCTGTTCAACTTTTTGATAATTTGTAACAAAAACGAATTTTTCGTTGCTGATTTCCTTGGTCTTTTATGATAATATATAATTTATTCGCATATGGCCACCTTGGAATTTGTGGAACAATACTTATGAATATACAAAAAGTAATGCCTAATTAACCTCCGGCGGACGTTGAAAGTTTTAATTTAACGAAATAATCTTATGAAAAATAAGTTATACAATATATGTTTGGGATTTGTGTTTTATAGCACAGCTGTGTTTGCAACAGGTTGTAATTAAATGCAGTAATAAATGATTAAAAGAACTTGCAAACAATAAAAATTACGCAATTAAAGTAACAGAACAATGTGTGGTTCAAGCAAATATGAGCATGTTGCCAAGGTGGTTGTGGGCACCCAAAGTGTAGAGCGATATTTTCTTACAAACATATTTGAAAAAGTCGAGAAATGCTGAAACCATTCAAAAATATTGAAATGTTGAAAAAGACAAAATTACTGGTCGAAAAATGGTGAAAAATTGGAAATGCATATGTGTGTTATGTATATGGAAGTATTCAAAAAATATTGAAAATGTGGAAAAGGTCGAATAGAAGACCATAAAAGCCGAAAAGTTTTGTATCATTAGTTGCGTGAGCGCTAGCTCCACTTCATACCCACCAGTACCGATGTTCAAATATGATCAATTTGTTAATGTACAAAAATAATTGCTAAATAAAAAAATTAATTTTAATTGTAATCTGTCTATAAACAACGAATAAACTGTAAACCATAAGTATTTTAGTTTCTTTTAATAAAACATCAACGATAAATATCACACCGCGATTTAAACATCGAATCTGATCATCATCACATGATCAATATTTTAGTATGAAACACAAACTTTGCTTTACTTATAGCTACACTTATAAATTAATAAAATATTATAATGACATGCAAATTAGTATTTAATCACGACTCAAAATCTGTGTATCATCTACCTAAGCTCTGTCAGACAGACAAATAAACCGCAAGTCAACAACGTACAGGCGCGAGCAAAACTTTTTACTGCGTTTTTCGGAAAATCACAAATTATTCGCCATCACAAGGCAATTAACACCTGGCACGCTCCATATGAACATACGACGCAGACGGACAGACAGAAAACACATGCTATACACACTAAGATCCAAACTAAAAAAAAAAAATTGAAAGATACTGTGACTTGGAGCAAATTATGAAGTTTATTTTTGGATAGCAAAGGTCTAAATTTAAATCAAAAATAATATTGCTTTTTTTTCTGTAGATTTTAGTAATATATTGCTAATTTGCGAGAAATGTTTTTTTGAAAAATTTGAAGTTTTTGTTGATTTTATTTTAAAATAGCACACCACTCACAAAAAACGGAGCAAAATCAAAGCGATTCAATTTAAATCAAGAAAATATGTCACAGTTTAATGGGTGGTGACATGCGACGCACGATTATTTGCGTATTAAGATTTTTTAAGTAAACATCAATGATATTTGAGTTAAGTGATTTTTTAATATTTCCCTCATAATGATGAACATACATATTTTAATATAGAAATTGATTTTAATGTTAATTGGCATTTTTATTTAAATAGAAAATGCAAATATCTTTACCTTTAGCTACAGCTGTCACAAAAAAACATAAAATTTCACCGACAAAAAAAGAAGAAAGAATGGTTGCTATTGTTAATTGAAAAAGCACTATATTCATTCTGATTGTATTCTTAATTAATTTGCGTGCAATTTTCTGTCTACCTTAGCTTTTGCTACATAATTGTTTTCGTCACCTTTGGGGCTAAAAATAAATTTCCATTTACGCATTTTTTAGCAAAAACGATTTTTTATTTTTATTTTAGCAAAAACGATTTTTTTCCAAAAGTACTATAGAGTCACTTCTTCTATAAATAAATAGCAATAGCAATAATTTGTGCATAAAACACCTGTTGTGAGAAATGGTAATCTCTCATTGTTATCAGTCGGTTGAATTGATTACAAACCGCAAAGTATCTACGTCCAATTTAAGCCCAAAGTGCGAGTGTACGCGTGAGATATTGCTTGCGGAAATAGTTTTTCGTATTTCGATGATAAATTTAAAGTTTAAATGCTTACGTAATAATAAGAATACTTCTCACGGTATAACTTTTATGCTTACAGGATGACAATCTACGATAAACGGTTTCTGTGGGATATAGGACCTTAATGTCTGCACGGCAGGCTTGAAGAAAGTCTAAAAGCGAATTAAATGTCAAGGAAAATTGAGTAGACCATCTCATTCCTGAAGAATTAAAGAACTCTAATATACAAATGGAAAAGATTTTATTTTGTGTTTTTCTTGCACTTACACCCCCTTAATAAAGGGGATACCTAAGAGTAAAAGCCGGTTGCTTTGATTTTCAAAATAGATTCTTTGAAATCATGTGCAACTGAGTTCTACTAAAGACCTAGTGATTATAACAGCTATTACATAGGGCGTGGCACATCCCGAAAAATTAAGTTTTAATCTTTAATATCACGAAATTTATGAGATATTGCAACAAAATCTATGCTAAAGGTTGAATAAGCGATTGATACTGACTGAAAAAAGTGACGTAATTGATAAGTAGGCGTGGCCAATTATGTGGAAACAAAAAATCTCATAAATTTCTTCTCAAAAATTGTTTTGAAGGAAAAAGATATGAGTTCGTTAAGATACAAAAAGCAGATCGTAAAAGGTTCTCTTATCGTAAATTCTCATAAGTGGGTGTAGAGCAACTCCTTTAAAACTAATGCCAACTAATAAGAATATTTTAATATTATGTTAAAATTTGGTCAGCAGTGTTTCGTTTTAGTCTCTTACTAGACCGAAAACGAATGAGATTGCGTTAATGGGCGTGGCACCCCCAATATGAACAATATAAAATGAAAAAGTTTTAAGTAAATTTTAGCTCACACTGTACAAAAAATAAGTAGAATGACATCTATGGGCGTGGTACCTTCCAAAACAATAAACAATTTGATGATGTTTCATCACCTCTTACTGTACTAATAATTAGCAAGATTGCATAAATGAGTGTGGTACCTTCCAGATAATAAACTGTTACTTGTATACCAAGACAATATTTAGCAAAGTTCGATTTTTATGACTACCTTACACTGATTGTGCAAGATCGCATCAGTTGGTAACTTAAAGTTCGATGAAAAACCCTGGTGAAAATAGTTCGCCTGAGAGACTTTTGTTTATGAATAATGATCTAATCTAACCTGTTTTTGACAAGAAAGAGCAGCACTCTAAGTAATCTGTTTATGAAAAACCCAGAAAATACGGTTTTTTTGACAAAAGGTGTGAAATCAGTTTAATTCAAGCTACACCCCATATACTAAGTGGCTACAAAAATATTCTTTAGCCAATGCGATATTATATTTTTAGAAACTTCGATTCTTAAAATAAATTCTATCATCGGTTTTCTATTTGATGTTATTGAAGTGATGCTAATTTGTTAAAAAGGTTTTTGAAAAACAGGCACATGATTTCTCTTTGTTGATTTTTAAAATTTTAGCTAAGCTTTATAAAAATTCACAGACAATTTTTTTTAAGTGGAGTGCACACAAATAAAATTTTATTCTAAATTTAAACCTATAGTTGACTTTCTTATAAAATTTTTAATAAGATATAGACACTTTGAAGTACATCAGTGTTGGTATTTTCAGTACATTTGTACTTTTTTCGGTATATTTGCAATTGCAGTGAGCTGACGATTAGTACGCATGTCTTCTAACAATCTAACTTTTACATCTGTTTAGTTCTTATCAGTTTTGGAAACCACAGAACATCTGGTTAAAAGAAATATCTAAAACTTTATCATCTACAAATGTTTGCCTTTGATATTTGTTTCGGAAGAGTCAATAAAACTGATAAATTTACACCAAGAAAATGCAAATATTTCGAAATGTTGCTGTAGAAAAAAATGTTATATCATACTTCCGACTGCTATGACAGTAAACGTGGTACTACATGTGAAACTATTTGTTGTTAACATTTCATACACGCGCTTGTGTGCAGCAGCATGCAAGTTATTACTGTCAACAACAGTTGTTTTCGGATTACCGTTTATTTACTTAGGTTGGCAACACTGCATACCTTTTTTGTTTTGTTTTCAATAGCGTACGTGTCACCTACGCGAATGTCACGAACACTTTGTGGCCAACTGTTTGTGTTGAATCAACAATTGATATCCTAAGCAAACAGCTGTGTGTTGCTGATCTGATGTTGCTGTTGCTATTGCTGCTGCTATCGATGATAAATTAATTGACATTTGTTATATGCGCGATTGAGTTATTCATCGTTTTTATTGTTGTCGCTGTTTTTGTGGTTGTTGGTGGATTGCATAATTCAAATCATTATTAAGATCTCAATCGATAATTGCTGCTAATTATAGTCATGGAACAGTTGATTAAATTGTCATGATATTGTTATAAACTGTTTGAGCCTGTAATTATTTCACAGTTTGATGATATTAAGATTTGTTTTGACTTTGATTTATCTATGGAAGTGCATGTCACTAAAGGAAATAACTTGGAACTGTCGGTAATTACACAATATCACCAATAGATTATTACTTCTCAGAGAGAGAAGTACGTTTTTCGTTACTTATTTTAAAGTCTTAAGTTATTACGAACATTTAAAATTAGAAAAAAAAATTTCATTGCTAACACGTAATTGGACCAAACTTAAAATGTGTTAAGTAAATAACAATTTTTTACAAAAACTTTTGAAAAAAATCGTTCAGTTGTTAAAAGTGACGATTTATTTTGGAAACATGAAAATTCTACAGTAATATCGACTAAAAATTTTTCCGATATTATTATAACAACATGTACGTTTCTGAAAACAAGAATTTTGAGAGAAAAAAATCAATTTCGTTTATTATTCTGGCAATGAACATTTCAAAAAAGTAACGCACTTTACCAGAAATGAGTATCCCTTGATAGCATAGTAAAAAAGTGACTTAGTCATGGAGGCTAGCCATCAACAAGCACTAAAAGAAAAATAATTTTCAAAAAAAAACTAACTGCAAAAGCAAAATGATATTCGAGTTGGCGTGTAACTTCCCATATTTAAATTTATAAATTTGCTTTTGTAAAAGTTCCACCCCGACCACTCTGCCTACTTTTTCTAAGGCCAGTTTGTCTTACCAAATGTTTTATTGACAAAATTTACTTCAAAATTTTCTTCAATGTATTTGTCCAAGCTGACACGCTCCATGTATTGATTCACCAAATGCTCACAAATTGACGCCAAGGCCGAAAGCAGAAAATATTATAGTCAACATTTTTCATTCAAATTGTTGCTGAGTGAATCGCACCGGAAGCGAAATATTTGCGATAAGGCGATTTTTTTCAACGAAGCAAAAAAAAAAATAAAACTAAAAATATTTTTCCCAGCACCTTAGAGTATTAAACTTAAACTCTTGCTAATTATTGTGATTTTTTAATAAAAATCTATATAATGCTAGTATCAACTAACATAAATGACAGAGGGCTCTGATACCAATCAGTTTCAACCAAATATAATGTTTTCTTGCATATTCATTTTTGCTATTTACCTCAGATGTTATTTAATGTTTTATCAACTCCTTGCTATTACCTTTTACAGTGCAGCTGACAAAATGTTTGCCAGGATATTTTATGCACACACGAACACACAGTCTGACATTTTTTGAGTTGCAGCTGAGCAACAGCAGGATTATTGCCAACATAATAAAAATGTGTAAAACCATATTGCCATTGGTACTTCTGCTGTGTGTTGTTACAACTTTTGCATAACATTCACATTTTCTCATGAACAAATGGAGAATCCTTGCACATCGTCACATGTTGCTGCCGAATATCGCTTATGCGGCATACTGGCATGTGAAAAATTGTTATTCGCTCACGTTGTTTTTGGGTTATCCGCACGTTGGAAGGGCATGTGATAAATTGAGAAATTGATTGCATAGCAATGGTAATGGTTGGAAATAAACAAATTAATCCTACGAACACATCATGCTAGCGGTATTTTTATATAATAATTTTGCATTACTAAAATTGTGAGTATAATGTGCTTTGCTTGCATATTGAGAAAAGTTCAAAATTTTTATTTGGTGCCAATGTAACACACACGCATGTGCATGAACTTATGATTTTTATGTAATCAAACAATCAAGAGCGTGAGGTTTTTTTCCTATTGACAATTTCTATTTTGAATTTTTGTCACTTGGATAGTACATGCGGATTTTATTTTATTGGCATAATCACCTTTTGATTTTATATCACTATCAATAAAGTCGCTTTGTACGTGATTTTTCTTACTCAGCAAAATGTAAAAATGGGTTGCAATTTGCACCAAAGGTGGATATGTTTATTTACACTCTCACACTCACATTTTTCTTAAGATTATATGAAAAATTTTTAAGAAATAATTCCCGTCGTAGGGATAAGCTTTGCAATATTTTCTTGAGCTGTTCTAAATAAGATCACACTAAGCTAAACTGGATTCAACTTTTGTACATTCCGTCATCTGAAATTTGCCAACAAGTTATAGAATGGCACCATCAGGGTAACAGGAACACAAGGATTCCAAATTGGAAATATAAATGATCGCTGAAACACTATATATATTTCTAGTTTGGGGAAATGTTGCTCCGTTCGCTGAAAAAGTCTTGTGGAGGCCCTATGCTTCGTGAGGAAAAAAGCGGACGCATATAGTTAATTTTATATCAAAATAAAAAATGTGCAAATTGTTTTTCATTAAATTTGAAACTATTGGTGAAATCAGATTTTAATTTAACAAAATTAATACCATTTCCCCCCCCCCCCCCCCCCTCCCCCTTTCTTAGTTACACCACTACATAAACACTACTTACTACTGAATCAGCTGATTGCCATTTTAGGCTCATCAAATAACTTTTCCAAATACTTAAAACAACATTAACATAAAACTTAATTAGAAATCTTTCCCTGAAATTAATTGCAATCGTCAATCAAAACGAAACAACAACACAAAACTTCTATTCGTAATTCGTTGACCACATGCGCCCAACGCTGCTGCCACTAATTGGCAACTCTGCTGCCATGTTATTTTCATTATAACGACAGTTGTGGCAAATCCATGGATTTACACTTGCGACGACCGGCAGTGGTGTTAAATAAAACACCTTTGGTAGCTGTACTATCGTCGTTGGACAGTTCACAATTTACGCGCTGTCCAATCATACGACCTACCATCTAACTCTTTTTTAACACTCTACCTGATTTTAGTTAGCAACGTAAGTCTTCGAGACATCATAGTCATAGTAGGCATGACGTTAGTGTTTTGTCGTTTGAAACGCCCCCCTGCTGTGGCAGTGGCGCCAGTCGAAAAACACCTTGATTTGCCACTTTGTATTAGCATCGATTTACATTGATTACTCATAGTAGCCTAGTGGCACTAGTAGCATCAGTTCTTTGAAAGCAAGTACTGTACAGCCTATGTGTGTACATTTGTATGCCTGATAGAGAGTCTGTGAGCGCACTGTAATGCCCAGTTCAAATGATCAGGTGTGGCTGTGAGTGCGTTTTCTTGTTACACTCGTGGACAACAAGCGGCGTTTGAAAAGGTTGAAAAAAGGATTAAGCCCGAAGTGATTTGAGTTGTTAAGGTGAGCGGATTTCGTTATCGATTTGTAGACGATTTATGTCAAATGGTTAGCTTTGATACTTTTTTAAGTACATATCGCTACACCAGGGCTAGTGCATTGAATTTTTTGTGCACTCTAAATATAAAGTTGTCAGTCGTAATTAAAGCTTTACTATCATTAAATGTTTAATGGTAGTGGAAATCAAATGTGTATCAATATCTTTAAAGACTTAGCGGTTGTGGAAATCAAGCTGAGCTAAGGAACTTAGCGTAGATTTTTCTCACAGTAAAAATATTTTTAAATTTTGCTTTCATAAAATTTATCAATGAAAATATGAAAATGTTTTATTTCCATAGATTTTATAAAATATTTTCATGGAAAAAGTTTGGTGGATGTCGGAAAAGTTTGATATTCAGATTAAACGTTTCATGAAAAAAAGTTAAATTTGAACTCTCCACAAAGGCTTTCAATGGTAGTGGAGCTTGGGCTCTAGTTGATTCCAACTACCATTAAGCACTTATTAGTGTGGTTCCATTTCCACTACCAATAAATGCTTCTTGGTAATCGATTTATTCACCACCAGCAGTTAAAACAATTCAGCGGGAAAATTAGTGTATTAGTCCCCACTCTGACCTATGTAGATGGGTGTACCTAAACAAAAGCAGAAAAAAAGGAGAAATAGTTTCTAGAATTGATTTTTTTTTTTAATTGGCAACGAAGAGCAGCTTCACCTTTAGAATAGCAAAATGGGGTCAATTGTGCACCAGAGAACTGCATTGAGTAGCTCACTGAGAGTTATGAGCCACTTCGAAAAACATGAGACGTGATTCTGCGTAGGTAGCATGCTGCTCATGAATGTTTTGCGTGTAAGTAGCTCTGGTCTCATGAATGTGAATGCGTGTGGAGCTCAAACTCAAATTGATTAAGCATTCATGAAGCACTGAATGGCTTGAGCCACTTGTTTTGAACTGTAGTAACGAAAAACTGTTTATTTTTCCTCCAATCTATGAGGAAAGGTCGCAGAAAGACTTTAGACATCATTAGGGTGACTCCGGACCCTAAAAAGGACCGCTTACGAACTATTTTCGGCAAAAAGTTTTTCAGCTCCAATCGATAAGGAAAGGTCGAATATGGATTTTGGACATCATTTAGTGTGACTCACTACCCTGGAATGAACCGTTTTCGACCCATTTTCAGAACATTTTTTTTGCTCCAATCGATGGGGAAGCTTGAAAAAGGATTTAGAACATTACTTAGGGTGGCTCAGTTTTCGACCAGATATCTGAAATTTTTTTTTTCAAACGAAAGATAGTTTTGGAAAAAATAGTTTTGGAAATCACTAAGGGAGGCTCGGGATTATTGAAAAAAAGCGTTTTTGACTCGAAAATGGATCTCAGACGTTGGTATCCATGTTGAGCTAACTTTACGGAGTCAAAAAGTAGAAATCGCCACACACTTAAATAAAAAAATAATGATCACAATAGGGGACAAATAAGTTAAGTTTTCTACAGGTGTATGAGATTCCATACTGAGCAAACAAAATACGTAATTAATTTTTTCCCGTTCAACGCACAAAATATGGAAAGGAACCCCCAACGGGTTCTTTTTATGTGTACTGTCGGCTTGGCAAAAAAATTCTGCCTGATTCCTTCTCCTAAAAACACCAACTTGTACTTACTGAAACTCTTAGCAAATACTTAGCTTAATATTCCGCTGTTTGGCGGCCAACTTGAGCTCGGGGCTAATGTGCCCTCTAGTTCTACTTTAACATCCGTATACATGAAGTAATGTTTTTATCCTCAGCATGTTATCACTAAAATCTTGGCAAATGTGAGAAATATTTCATGTAATTGCATCGTTTTGGAACATAAAAGAGTACCAACATCAAAGATTAATTAATAACATGAATAATTAAATATTCATATGAAGCACCCTTGTTACTCCACAACATATTTTACATATCAAAATAGACTCCTAACTGTGAGGATCAAGTTATTAAACTAGCAACCAGTGTTTATGTCTTCATACTTAGCTTCCAGCAAAAGGTGACTGCACAGCATTACTTGTAATATCCATTCGCAACGACATTTCACCATACTGTGTTTGGAGCGTTAAAGCAAATAATTATTTCTAAAGTACACGCATAAATTTGACCCAGGCTACCATCATTATTACCACAATAAACTAACGTACACGTCAGGGAAGAATTACACAATTTCGTAGAAGGGGGCAACGTTTCGCGTACTGACATTTTCGAAAACAATTAAAAAAAGCCATGTAAATGCAAATTATAACGAAGCGAGCGATTGTTGGCCAACACCACAAATTTTGCTACAACAGCAGCCGCCGACCACAACCAGCGTCAGTCAACATTATCGACACCTTATCGCTGCAAATGACAAGTTGCGCATGCGCAAGATGATGGCCTGGTCATAAACGCATTAAAAAGAAAATAAAAAGAGTCGCGCCAAACGAGTTTCATAAATTGGCACAACTGCCGCTGCGTGACTGAGCAGAGCCATCTCGACCGACCGACCGACCGACCGACCGACCGACTTACTGACTGAGCCTCCAAACAACGACTGCTGCTGCTACAATGACGGTGTCGGCGGTGGTTTTTGTTTTTGCCACCAGATGCGTTTTGACAACGCATTTGTCGTATGCAACACATGCCTCATGAGCAGCGTCATCGGCACAG
The DNA here is from genome assembly GCA_963680825.1 of Meiosimyza decipiens. Lineage (NCBI taxonomy): Eukaryota > Metazoa > Arthropoda > Insecta > Diptera > Lauxaniidae > Meiosimyza > Meiosimyza decipiens. Next base: position 77,530,659 of record OY804260.1, read on the forward strand.
AATTTGCGTGTTGACAAAAATTCATTCGTTTTGTGTTTTTTTTCGGTTTCATTTAGTTTACCTTGAATTCGACAGCTTTCAACTGGTTGGCTTTGGACCCATGTGTTTCTTTGTATATAGGTTTTGGTTCTACAGAAAGTTGCCCGCTCGATATTTACGTGCATGTATCGTATTAAGGGTTGCCAACAATTCTTAATTAATATGACTTGAATTATAAATTTCAAATCGGAGCAAGCTGGCAACTCTAAACACCTGTATAAATGTCTTTTTCGTTTGTCTCAGCTTGCAACGAAGAACTCATCCTAAATTAATAATTACTGCGTGCGGTCACGTTTGTCAGGTGCTTCATTTGGCGTTCGTTCGCTTTAAGGTCCTGATGATTTTGTTAAATTTTTTCACTTTATTTTTTGTTTTTTTCGTTTTATTTTGCATGAGCCCTCATTCTACTGAACTGGGGACACATTTTTGAAATTTTGTTAATGGTTTTACGAACCAAAAAACAAAAAAAAAAATGTGAGGCAACCTAAAAAGCAGCCTTTTTTGTTGAGCTTAACTGGCCTTACTCCTTGTGTTGTGCGGAAAAGTAAAGCTTTTGTGCGCATGAATCAATTGGTTTTTAATGGATCATGAATTTTACAATTTATTATAATTTCATTTATTTTTTAATTTTTTAACTTCACATTACAGCAGCTGATGATCCCCTGTTGGAAGTCGCAAGGTGGGTCATTCTAATTACAGTGCCATTTAAGATTATGTGACAAATACATAGCGCGTCAATTTTTGAAGTTAAGTCCATAAGTTCGCCACAGGGTAGCCATCGCTTAACATGGTGAACATTTCTTAGTCGTAAATGTAGTTATTACCAGGTTTATGTTAATGATGAATAAATATAAATTGCATTTTATCCAACAACAATTATGCAGTCTTGCCACATTCTCCTGTTTAGTAAAGTTTATTTATTTTAATTAATTTCGTTGAGCTACCAAGATTTCTTGAAAATTGCTACCCCGAAATTATAAAAGTCATAAGTGCTGTCCCCTAGCCATATTGATATTTGATGTCATCAAAGCCATTGAAAATCCAGCCCGTATGAGTAACTTACTCGCATGCGAGTATATGAGGGCGAGTACACCAAAACTGTTTTTATCACTAACGTGTATTACATTTCTCTCGAATATTTTACAAAAATTTTATGTGATCTTTTCCGATCTGGGCACCATTTTGAAATTTACAAAAACGCCGCATCGCAGTATAAAGTAATTTAAATCTTTTTGGTGAGGTTTTTTTATCTGAAAGGCTGCGATGTACTGGTGGGTGGTCTACTTGACAAAGAATGACCCCAATGTACATAGATGTTAATTTTATAATGACGTTGGTGAGGTTTCGTATGTTATATCAAAATATGAAATTGAAACTCTCGAAACAGAAAATTGCAATTTTCTCAAGCAATAGGAATATCAGCTTTTTGGACACTTAATAAAAATTGTTTCGCTTCTTTTCATTGCTGTTCCTATTATTGACCAATGCGTATATTCGTCGTATATAAATTGTTGCATTAATTCAACATTTTTTCTACAAAAAAATAATCCTTTTTAAACGTGATTTATTATACTCTTTGAATTTTTACAAAATTTTCTGTGCTACCTTTAAACCTTTTGAGGATTAACAAGTTCTGGTTGTTCGTATATTTTTGTAAAAAAAACTTTGTTGCTTTTTTTTGACTTTCGTAAAAATGCAACCGATGCTGGTGCTGCTGTCTCTTGTTCATTGTGTCACTTCGAGTACAGGAGACTTGAAAACTCAGGTGTTGGATTAAGTGTTCTCTGGTAGCCATAATTGGAATTCAATGCCTGCGCCGCCAAACGTTGCGTTAATGACGTTTCGACTGATTTGTTAAAACTTGTCTTGTTATCATGTGGAATGCCAACAAAAAGAAGGTAAAAGGCGACAACAACAACAACAGCAGCAGCAATAGCAACAGATATGTGCTGTTGCCGTCATTTTAAGTGATCTTTTGTCGCTTCGTATTTTTTGAAATCCTTTTAAGGTTTCCATTTACTAAGCTGGATCTTTTTTGTTTTTTTCTGTTTTTGTTGAAATGCTTCCCATTTTATTTTGAATTTTTAAAAGTTATGTTTGTTGCACATTATTACGTTTTTAAACTGTAAATGTTTATCTGCAGGTGTTTTTTTAAAGCGTTACCTATATGTTTTAAATTTAAAGTTTATTTTAATTTTGGCTTTCTTATTATGTTTTTAAATATATTAATAAAATTTCTCACTTTCACAAGGCTTCACAAGATAAGGATTAAATAGAAAATTCAAACGGATGCTTATAGCCTACAGTATAGCACATATTAATTATAATATTTAAAATAAATTATTTAGTGCTGACTGTGAGAAGTTTATTTTCATTTTAAAGCCTTCATTTTACACCAGTTCAATTGGGGCATTGTTCAAGAACGAAGATATTTCTTTATCGTACAATTACTTTTTAAAGAAATGTCGTTAGCAATGCGAACTTTTGAAGATAAAGTGTGGTACACTCAGCGAATTTGAGTTTTTGATTGATCGGGAGATGTTACGCCTATATTCCAAATTGGTTCATTCTTTCTCCAGATTCCTTGTTTCATTAAACATTCCCATATTGAATCTGACACCATTTAATTATAGTGTATTGTATTAAAGTAAAACGTTCTTAAGTCTTACTTGTATAGGAAGACCATATCCTCTGTCAAAATTACCTTACTTTTTGTCTAGTGCTTGTCTAAATCACTCGTGGTGTTAAGATGCATTAGCTCATAATAACCATATCAGTATAGCTTTCTAAACCATGCCCGCTTGTTAGAATTTTTCTATTTTTTTTGGCAGTTTCCTTAAACTTTTGTAGTACTCGTTTGGAGTTCGATTGCATTACCTTAAAGAAACCTTTTCAGTGTAGCATTTTTAACTTTTAATTGATATGGGGTGTACCACACCTACTTCTCGAAATTTGCCCACTTTTTTTCTGCAATAGCTTATGCCATTTGTAGTACTTGTGCGAAGTTAAGTTACATTTGTCCGAGCACCTAGTATAGGGTTTTTAAGTCTTTGCTTGTAGTGAAAATGTCAGGCCTCTTAAAATATCAATATCAGATACTAAAATTCTTTTTACACATAATGTAAGCTTTTAGTGATATTGAATTGTAGAAATTTGAAATTTGGTCTTTATGGCATTTTTCCAAAACTTTGGGCTCCGGATAGAGCGGCACGTGTTAATATTAACATTTGCGCTGAATATTTTGTGGTGTTCTTAAGAGAAAATCAAAGGTAAGAACCACTCTCATCTCTAATCATGCTGCTCTTACAATGTATTAAGAATGCGTTAATCTTAACCGATTTCAACAATGCAAAAATGCACCCAAAAAGCAAAAAAAAAATACACATACAAACAACAAGAATAACCTTTCAAACAGAAAAGCAAAAAATAATATCGGCAACACTGATAGCAACAATAGCAAATCACTCAACAAACGAAGCCAAGGAAACACCAACTGAGCGACTGGCGCCAGGAAAATGAACTTTCTCAGACAGAAGTTCAATAAAAACAACAACAGTTAAATTACATACGAGGACCATATTGACAATGACAACAACAACAACAACAACAACAACAACAACAACAACAACAACGACGACGACAACTCAAAAGGAAAACAATTTCAATTTTATGACAGAAAAGAAAAACGATCAATAACAACAAGAAGACCGAACCTTGCCATTACCATGCAAATGGCAAGTGTGTAACGAACGCACTTAGGTAGTTTTGAAGAGATTTTAAACGCTGACAGGTACTATATAGCACAAGTGCAATAACGGTTTGACGCCTAATCCTGTTACAAACTAGTGTTGCTTACGCATCCTGTAACACACAAACATTTGGGAAACAACAATTTGAAAATCATCTAGGAAAGATGCGCTTGCCAAAGTAATTTTTCAACTATCAGCTGGCGCTAGCACTTTATTTTTGGCAAAAAGGATCTATACAAAAATTAAATGCTTTTGTTGTGTCCTTTTGCCAAGCTGGCGCTAAATGCGTTCTATCAATTGTACGCAGTAAATGATAAAGAAAATGCAATTTATCTGCAGAAGAAGGTCTTAGAGGACACTAGGCAAAAGGAACAATAATGATAATATAGTAAAACGATATAGGCCGTTCTATATGCGATATCATACTGTATATGATGTGAGTGACAAAGTGCTTAATGTAAAATAAAAAAAAATAATTTCAAAACTTTGCAACTTCAAAATGCAATTTGAGTTTTTTACGATTGAAGTAAAATTAAAAAATGTTATTTACACTACTTCAAAATAAACTTAAGATTGTTTATGTTAAAATAAACTGAAAACATGTTATTTTTACTATTTTCAACTTGATTTTGGTTCTATGTGTGGTTTTGGCAGAACGATAAACCACGCTTTTTTAAGTTGTTACCAAGATTCTTAGTTTGTGGTATGCGTTCTTCTTCTCAAATTTGGATAAGGACATGGTACATAAGTTCAGCAGTTAGCTCTGAAGAGGCTTTTATTTGTTGCTGAGTTATGTTGTAGCTTTGTAATTGCTGTTAATAAAAGAGCAGACGAGATGCCTATATTCGAAAATCAGCTTAGGCGCTTGATTGTATTCGAAAAATACGGCTTCTTCAGAAAATACGGCTTCTTCAGAAAATGTTTTTAATGCTGATAGTAATATTTTGAATGTTTCGTTTTTTTTTTATAAATTGTTTTCATGTCGTCAAGATGTAAAATTAACGTCGATCTAATTTAAGTCCCTTTCACAGCACCGCGCTTAAGCTTTACCTTTGCTCATGGAATGTCAGTAAAATTATTCACAGACACTACCTTCAAGTATTCCAAGTATGTTGGTTTAACAACAACATTTTCCTTAGTTGCCGGATGTATGTAATACCTGTGGCAATTATGTCAGACAAATGGCTTCCTCGTGATATTTGTACGGTTGACGTTTCGTTTTGATGCGCTATCAATTTTGATCCCATAACCACAGACGCTGATTAGCATAAACCAAAATTAGCTACCTCACTTATAGAACACATCAGTTTGACCAAAAGTGGATACAGTTTCGTTTCATGCAACATTAAGATGAACGAAAAAAACACCCCAAGGACATAAATAAATTTTGTTGCCAATGCAAGATGCGCGCCACTGTTTCTCAGAGTCGCTGCAAGATTTCATGGTCAAGTGGATGAAACTTCAATTAAATCATTTTCGGAACAGAAACGAAGTCAAGAAAAAAAAAAAACAGAACAAAAGATGTTTTCGCACAAACGCATACGCCAGTTCGCTGCACAGAACTTGAGTAGAGTGTAAAACGCCCGCATGCGAAAATTTCATCCAAGTCAGCAACGTGACAGCCTCAAGGAGCAACAGCAATCGAGCAACAGATCAGCAACAGCATCGCAATCGCATGCAATCGAACGACGCTGATTTGTAACGAAACCAACGATTAAATTTGAAGTATCAAATCACAATTAGAATCTGAATCATCAAATTTGGTTGGCTAATTTTGATTTGGTTCTCTAAAGTTACCTGCAGTAGCTATGCAAAAAAAAACAGCTGGCATCGAATGATTGGGATCGATGCTAATTATTGACTCAAATTTGATTTCAACTCTTTAATATGGCGTTGGCGTTGGCGTTGGATTCCATCAAATAGAGTTTTTTTCTTTGGGTTCAATTTGACACGCAATCACTGATTGCTTTTTACTTTGAGTGCATTTAGTAGTAATTTGCTACCATTTTTTCTTAAAGGATTCTTACGATAGTATGGTATTTTTTGACTTTCGTTCGAGTGTGTGCACAAACCGTCAGCCATTTCCCACGCTTATTTTTGCACCGTAAGATACTTCTCACAAAACACCATTGAAACACCCGCAAGCTTTTCACCCTTTTTTTTTGTGCAGTTGTTGTTGTTGTTGTTGTTTTGTCTGGTACTTTCAGTTGTTCCCCCTATTATTTTTCAATTTAAGTAAGAACCTTCTGTATTTTGCAGTTTTATCTTTTCATTTGTACGTCCCCTAAGGTTCCGATGTAGTCGTTTTTTTTTTGCGGTCGCAATCAAATTGTAGATTTGTTAATGCGAAAATCGAGATCGCCCAGAGCGCATCCATCGATGGCAAAGTCATTTGACTGCTAAACTTGATGGCAGTAATGATGGCTACTGTAACTACTGAATTTCAGTAGTTTAATTTCAGTTTTTTTTTTTCATTTACAACTTAAACGATTTGTTCGTTTTTAGGTTATGAGAAATTTCAGAAAGTGCTTGCAATATCAATGAGACCAAAAATACATATTTCATATATAAAATCATGAAAAAATGCAGCGATATTTTAGATATGATTAGTTGCATTTATAAAACAGAATAATTAACATTTTCAATAATCACAACTATGTTACTTCAGCGCTTCCTGGCGGTATTCAAACCAATGCTTCATACAGAAAATATGACTCCAGATTTTCAAAATAACTTCTACAGATAAACAAATCTTTAAAATGGTTACCAAAAACCCCACAAACAAATACTTGACTTTACATTTTCCAGAGGCCTTTCACTCATCTTTGAATTTCGAATTTTTGATGTGAATTACGGAGTCTCTGGGTTTAATCTCCTCGGTTGGTAACACTATTCAGACATCATATCGCAAGTGCTTGCCTCATAAATTTTTTGGTAATAATAGGGTGACAGCATAGGTTGTCAATTTTTGTTCAATAAAAATCAACTGCTTGCCAAGTGATTTTGATTGCTGAACAAAACTTTACTGAAACTTAATTTTAAGGTGGGAGTCCCATTACATGTGGCACAAAAAGGGTACTATTTTGGAATAAAATTTTCTACACAAATAGAAAACAAAAACAACATTTGTTTCCTTCACACACGATTTTATGAATTTTATTCAAAAATTCTATTTTTACAACTGTTTACTATGTTGAATCGAAGATGGGCCTAAATTTGTACTTTTCCAATAAAGTATTTGAATATTTTCTTAGTCAGCAGCACCTTCAACCTTTGCACCATTTTTAGCTGTTAATGAGTTGTTTACGCCCTCATGCATGTCACGTTATTCGGTTGAATGTTGACGCTGATTTTGTTGTTCAGATTTATGCTCTCATTTGGGGTTTCTACATGCGACTTTGTTGCATTACCGCTGTCATTGACACCCCAGCTACAAATGATGATTCCACTTATGCAATGAAGCATTAAATTGTACATGAAAAGTATTTCAGCTCGACTGAATTAACTTAATTATGGTATACAGATTTGTTGTGTATAGTATGTTAATGTAGCAACTTATGTTGTAATATTCTTGAGCCTATTATATGCAGATCTAACTCTGATAAGTCATCTTCGAATTGAGTGCAATCACCATAGAAATTCAAGAATAGCAAAACCGTTTTGAGACGTTTTTGTAGGCGATCGATAACGTTGACGTTTCATTTAACAGCTGATATGCACCAAAAGAAATTAAAACTTTAAATGCTTTACATAAATAAATTGAGCCGAATTTTGACAGTTGATAAAAATAAGGTGCAGAAATATGTATTCCAATTTAGTATATTTCTTCCCACTTAATTGAATATTTTTTAATGGAAAAATTGGATATATAATCGAAAATTCTCGTTCGGATCTGGTTTCTGAGATAGTCACTAGAAGTTGAGGATAAGTTGTGTTAAAAAACTCTAGGAGCTGATTTTAAAAAAAGGGAAATCATTTGAAAGCTAATGGTATTTAAAACATAAAGATTTTTTCCACATATATTTTTTTAAAAATTTTTAAATTGACTAATAAGAATTCAAGTTAGTGAAAAATTATATACAACTTAAAAACAACTCACCGATTTGGATTGCAGCATAGTTTGTATGACATCCATATTTGTTGAAATTTTTGCAGTGACTGCCAACTTAAAGCGATTTTAAAATGGGTACACTGCAACTTCCGATGGATTTATCTTCGAAATCAGATAAGATCGACGATTTCTGTAAGTTTAAAAATGTTTATTAGAAGTGACTTCAATAAATTTAATTCAAAATTATTTAACATTTTGGTTTAAATATTATTCTTATGTAGTGCCTTCTGAACGCGACCATTAGCAGAAATGAAAAGTATTTGAGGCATTAAAAGGTGTTTTATAAAATCAGGGTTGCGAAGTCAGAATATGAGAAATATGTTTCCTTCCCGAAGTTTTTTTATCTATCTTCTACTATAAACAATTGTTATGTATTGTGTAAAGACTATATAAATCGGGCTATTTTTTCTCTCAATGTCTGAAATCTATCTACATGAAATCTATGAATATTTTTTTGAGAACCGAAAATGATAAGCTTTTTTAGCTCACATTGACTCGGCCAAGCCCGGAATTTCATACAAAGCATGGGCATGATAGGGATTCAAAAATTTCTGAAATAGCAGGGAATTGGTAGATTTTTGGATTTAAAAATTTTGTTGGATGAGCAGTTTCCCTCATACAAAAATTTTAAGTTTTTACCATTTTATGAATTATTTTTTTAATTAAATTTGCCAAAAATTTTTTACCACTTGAAGGAAAAATATTTTTTTTGGTGATGGACAGGTATTGCTTTTTTGGCAACTCTGCACTCCTCAGATTTTATGGTATAAAAGCCGCGATTCGCGGTAAATATTTGCCCAGATTTAGTGTAAGAAACGGACCTACTTTATTGTAATGTTATGACATGAAGAGATTTAAAACTCATGTTTCTTTAAAAAAAAATGCAATCCATATACGAAAATAACATATGTGCTCCCTATTAGAAGCTGCAGAAAAGCGAAGTTTTATTGATTCTTAAAATTCCATGCCACAATAAAAGCAGACCATTTGGCGCCCAAACAAAGCCCCCACTTAAAATCTAAGTTCCTTTCGTAAATGAAAAATAAACAAATTCGATGTAAATAAATATTTAAAATAATAGAACTGTCAATACATTACATACATATATGTATGTACATATATGTATGTATGTACGCGCAATAGAGTGGAGTGAATATTAATTTTCTTAAAACGTTTTTGGATTGTTGTAAATAAAATATAAAAAATAATATGAAATATGACATAAAAAAATAAATATTTCATCTGCTGTTAATGTATACGGAATCTTTTTTTTATTCTTCAAATTTTTCGCGGATTCTATTGTTATTAGAACTACCACCTGAAGTCTATAGGTAAAAACAACTCCGGTCTTGGCATCAATAACCGAAAATATAAATAGCCACCACTAATACCATGAAAAAATTTTAGAAAAAAAATGGAATTTTGTTCCAGTCTAATGTACAATTTGCCACATATGAAGATAAATCCATAAAAAGTCTATGTTTTTCTTACGACCAAAAATTTCAAAAACTATTTCTCAATTACTTAGTAATCTGTCAGCTGGCTGTGGTCCCAACAACAACTATAGCAACACCAGTGTTAAAGTAAAACACATGGAGTCTCGCATGTGGCAAACGCGTGTGTGTTAAGGATGTACGAATGAGTGTCTTTGGCCAACTATGAGAAAATCGCACATCTATTTAGGTGTTCTTTCATTTACTATACCCATTGGGATGTTGTAAACATAATGCAAAGGGAATAGAATATAAAACAAATTAACATCAATCGAAGCTTTGTGCATTCACGCATTGATTGCATGGACCAGCAGTTGAGATTATGTTGCTGCAAGGCCATTGCTGTTGCTGTACTACAAATGTATATGGAGAGAAATTTTTCCATTTAAATTTTAACGAAGTTTAGTAAAGATGTCAATATTCTTCAATCAAGGACCGATATTTTTTTTTGCAATTGGCAAAAAAAAAATAATTATTTTGAAAGATTTAAAGTGGGGGGTCTTATAAATAAACGCCCAAAGCATGATATTTAGACGTCAGCAATTTACCAAAAAACAGTGTAATTGGCTTTGAAGTTTCGATATCATAGAGCAAACTATTCGAAACCACCTAACTTTTTCCAGAATTTGGCTCTAGTTCCAGAATAGGATAGGTTGACTTAGTAGGATGATTTTGATCATTTCCAGACCAGGAGACCAGTGTGGTTCTTGCAGAACGATTACGTTATGAGATATATTTTTTGACGATAGTACTTGAGTCTGTACTTTACCAACACCCAGAAAATTTTTGGCCTTAAAAAACTACTCGCATAATGGATAAATTATTAAAAAAAAATCCTGAGAAATCTTCGTTTTTTCCGGCGATTATTTTTCCGGCGATTATTTTGTCTGTGACTTAACCAATTTAAAAAAACTAATTCTTCATGTGCATAAGTCTGCTTATTCTCTAAAAGCTGATTTCCCACTTGGGTGCACTCATCTAAGATGAAAAGAAAAACTAAAACATAACACGCCCTCAAATGTTCCCCCAAATATTTACGTAGGATAGATTGTTGTGAAGCATCAATTGCAGAAGCATCCGCAGCAGCATCAGCAACTTCTTCGTCAGCCGTTGCCATCGTCATTTGGTCGGTCATACTCACTTTTATAATGCTATGCTGCTGCACATGTTGCCGCATGTTACGTCACCACCGGGTGGTGGAGGATTATAATTGCCTATGGCTAAAAAAGCGTCGACAATACAGCAACCAACACTCGCCACGCACACCCACCAACTACCAAGTGCATACATAAATAAATTTTGTATATTTGAGCGCACACACATGACATGTCACGTGTCTGATGCTAATGTTGTTACTGCTACGGAGGATACAATTGATGTTGCCATTGCTACTGCTGTTGAGTTGCTGTTGCCGTTGCTGTTGCAGCATAATCCGAGTACGAGTGCGAATTTCATAATCAATTCTATCGAATTCGCATAGTATGGCGCAGGGGTTGCGTTTGCTATTCCACATGGATAAGCCATTTTGGGGGTGGGGTTGCTTTGTCCATAAGATTTTATTAGTTTTAACAAATTTTTGTTGTTTATGTTGCAAATATGAGGGTTGTTTTTGTTTTTGTAGATCAATTGAAGAGCTTAAGATACTTGTTTGCAAACATTTTCATTGTAATTTTACGGTTTATAAGAAATGAAAATTGACAATTTATAAAATTTACAATAAAAACAAAATGCAATTTTGAGGGGTGAAAACTTCAACAACAACAACAACAACATGTGACAACTTTTACCCAGGTGTTCAAGCACCCACTTCATGCTGCCACGCAGCAGTGCGGATAACAGAAGCAAAGCAGTGAAGTTGCTGCACTTTTGCTGCTCATTTATGTGATGCAAAATTTAATTTCTGATTTTAATCAAATTTCAGTTTTTCCCTTAAGTTTTTTATTTTTATATCGAAAACCATACCACTGAATTCAAAACTACGTTAAATTATTTTAACAAAATGATAGTAAGTCGATGAATCGATTTTTGCTCTTTAGCTCTACTGCGAAATTTTGTCTGGGAAGCATCTTCGTTGCTTGTTAATTTTGTGCCTGGGGTGAAAGCTGTACATGCCGCCCTTTCTTAAGTTGAAATTCAAGTTTCACCGGTTCGTCTATTTTTTAAGGCTGAATTTCGATGTGCTACGAGTAAAGGGATCAGTTGAGATTTTAGAACAAATATAATAAAGCTTTTATGGAAAACTGTTGCTCGGATATGCGTAGTTTCAGCCACATGAACAATTGTTTCATAAGGCTACTACTAAGCAGATTAATAACAAGATATTAAAGTTTTAAAAACTTGTTCACAAGCTCTGTTGTAGGCAAATTAGTTTTGCCAATGTTTTTAAAACTTATCAATCAATTCCAATTACATTTTTAAGAGGATTTCAATAGAATTCCATCTAAATAAAATTTCTTGTTAAAAAATGACTTTGAGTGGGTAGATCACGGACTCATGTCGCTTTCAACGATTAATTTGTGCATCACAAAATATAATCCTGGCGCTTCCTCAAAGGATTTGTTAAATTCCTCAATTCAGAAATTGTGTGACGACATGAAATTAAACAACTGTTTTTTTCAAATAGTATCCTCAACAATAATTTTGTCGGATGAATCACGATTCAAAGATTGTAGAAATATGCATTCAGAATTACTATGGCTCACGATAATGGATGAACACACTATAGAGCTTCATTCACAAAATTCACATGAAAAATGGTGATTCCCAATTTACATACGGAAATATTCCTCAGAAAAGTTTTCTCCGAAGTAGGTCAGATTTCATTTACTAAATTTGACCCACACAGGAAAACCATTGAAAGATTTTAAAAAGCGCTACATGTTAGAGCATTTCCTCTTACTTATAGCATTACTTTCTACAACGTTGCCATCTACAGTGTTACATTTCACAGCATAACATTTAACAGCGCTTGGTTAGGTAGGAGTGACAGTCAGACCAAATCACTTAGACCAAATATGATACATTGTGATACCAAAAGGTGTCTGACTATACCTTCTCGTTGAACCGACCAGATAAAACAAAATAGCTGACCCATGCTAACATGTCTAAGGTCATCCAGGTCATGAAATAGACAGAACCAAGTGTTTTGTGGCATTTTCTAGTAAGTGCGGGGCAGAAGCAGAGAAAGTGTTTAATGTTTTCATCCTCTTCCACAACTTCTACAGAAATCAAAAGACCTAACACCTAATCTCTCCGCATGTCAGCCGATGTCTGGTGCAGGAACTCAGTTCTGACGAGCACTTAGCGTCCCATTTCGGCCAGAATTGCCTAATTATTTTGTAAGTAGACTCTTGAGTCCATCCAGTTTGTTGGCATTTTATACAATTTCTCCTTTAAGCAGTAACTTGCAGGTAGCAAGTGCTATGCCAACACCCTTCTTGTCCTGAAGAATTTGTGCAGTAGTCCCCTGCCTAGCAAGTTCATCAGCTTTGCAATTGCTGTCAATGTTCCTATACCCAGACACCCATATGAGGTGTTAAAATGCTGAGCCATCTCATTTAGAGAGGAGCGGCATTGCTGGGCTACTAGTGAGTTAAGAAAGACTAATTCTATAGAATTGATAGCTGCCTGACAATCTGAATAAATGTTTATATTCTTTTTGGATACAACATTCGTCCTCAGCGAGGATGCTCGTTTTTTTATCGCTATAACCTTTGCCTGAAAAACGCTACAATAGTCTTTTAGCTTCGAAGCAATTCTTATTTTCAGTTCCTTAGACTTAATAGCATAACCCACTTGGATATTTCGCTTCTAACCAACCGTGTAGAAACTAATATATCCCCTTCTCCCCGGGAGTCCTTCCTTCCAGTCACATCTAGATGGAATGTGAGTTACGTTATCTCTTTTGAAATCAAGCGGCAGGAAATTCAAATACAATAGTTATTTTAAGGACTAAAATGAGCATTGATGCAAAAATCGGTAGAGTAGATAAGAAAATTAATGTTCCATATGATGTTAAGTTTACTTATGAAAGTCAAAGTAATCGTTTAAAATTCTATATGTTCGATAAACGCAACATCTGTTAAATCGTCACAGTATTTCACTAAATATGATGAGAAATTTGCGAAAATTTAAAAAATTCCAAAAATTTCTTATGTTCCCATGAATGAACAGAACAACACATATCGTACTTACAGATGAAAATCATTTTCAATAAAACTACAAGACAGTGTGTCGTCGCTTTTGACTTTGTTGTTTGTTTGTTTCCGCCGCATTTTCCATATAAAGAAAATCACAAACAATGAAAATATAGGGAAAATTCCGCACTCATAAGCACAAAGGCCATACATACGTTCCAAGCCCGCACTCAGCGTTTTTGACTTCTGGCTGCCATATGTGATGCTTAACCCCGATATTTCCATGAAAATCGCAAGAGTCTTGCTGCCGCCATCCAAGGTTCTTCCCAGCGTCTTTATCTCTTTCTCATACAACCGCCTTTTTAATTGAGTGTGAAAGTCGAGAGATTAGCACAAAACGCATAGTTTAGTACACATGTGCTGCCAACTGGGTCGCCATCATCATTCCAGCTCTCGGTCTATTCGTCCTTCCTCTATTCATGTAAATGTAACTCTGTTCAAGTGTTTGCCCAAGTTCCGTCGTCATCGCACACATGTGTGTCAATTTTCTTCTCCGATTTTCTTGTCGCTTTAAGTGCGCTCACTATGTGGCTTCCTGCTTGGAGGACATGACATCCTACAAACAATCCTTTAATTTATGTGTGCTTGTATGTCAATGGTGCGAGATCTATTCAATTTTTGTTTGACTTATTGTAATATTTTATAGATGTTTTGCTTCTTCTCTGATATATGCAGTGTATGTATGTTCGTCTGCCTAAACAAATCAGATGTTAAACAGATTGTCGGCAATTAGTCTTCTGGCGTTGGTTGCGGATGAATTGCCTTCTGTATGTACATGGGGTTTGCTCAAGTGGAAAATGTATATGTAAATATCTTTACATTTTGTATGTACATATGTATCTATGATTGTTCGCCTCCATTTACAAATGTGTGAAATGCCGAAATTAAATAAGTTTTGGTCACTTTAAGTTTGGAGTGTTTGTGAACATTTTTGAATTCGTTATATGTAGATATTTACAAAAGAAAAATGTTGTTTTTAGAGACAAAAAAGTGAGTTGGGTATTGAATACCCAATGATATAAAATATTTCAGTATATAAGCACATTTTTAATATACTTTTCATTATCAATATATGTAATTTATCAAATGTGAACCATTTGAGAGCATTTTTCCTTTAGGGGCTTAACCGGCAAGAGTTAAAACATTTTTCAGCTTAAATGCAACACCTTTATGCCAACAAAACCATAATTATGAACGTAACAGCCTAATTTTATAAAGATTTTTCTAAGGTTTAATCGTAAATAAAAAAAGTCTCAATAATACTTTATCACACATGTTTGAAAATCGAGAGCACCTAAGCCTCAAGACCTAAAGGCAAGTGTGATAATTAACAAAAAAGAAAAAATCTAAAAAAAAATGTTTGGAAAAACTATCAAATGTAATCAATCAATTTTTGAAAGAATATTCCACGGCCATTTCATGGAAATTATATGGCGCTACTACAAAATGTATAACGCCTAATGCTAAATTGCAACCGTAACAGATATAAACGAAATATTAGTAGGATAGGGCAGTCTTAAACTAATGTTTAATTGTGACGGTACATTAACTTTGGTACTACAGGGTGTAGCAAATATATATATTCCGTGGATTTTAAATTTGAATAACTGTTTATTTTATATTTTTTAGACCCACAACGATTCTGGTGAATGACGCTTATTTCCATTATCAGCTTTGCTTAAAATATAAATTGCATAAAAAAAATTAAGTGGGAGGAAATGACCTTGGAAATTAAACGTTGCCTCCTGGACTAGAGCTTCCGGATGTACTGTTCAGCCATGTCGAAAATTTTTATCCTAAACTGAAAAATAACCTCCAATAACACAAAAAATGGTATTTTTCAGCAAAAGCCAGAGCTGACGGTTCAAATCGGAAGTCAAATTCGTATTCAGCGCATCAACAACCGGAAAATTATTATTTCTTTTCCGGGTCTGAAACTTTGTCGGCCTGCTTTATATAAGGATTTTCGTATGATGAAAACAATTTTCTCAAAGAATAAAGATTTTGTTTTGGTTTTGTGCCTACCATTGAGGAGTTGTGCCGAATGTAGGTTACGATAGCAGAAATCTGTTAAGTCTAATGCAATTTTATTTAAAATCAGGATATTCAATCAAACAAAAGTTAAAAATGTTTAAAATCAACTTAATTATTTAAAAACACCCTGTGCAATATAAAACCAATACAAATTCATTAGTGTTGGAAAATAAATTATAGTAAAATTAAACTGATTTAAAAATAGGTGTAAGCAATGGTAACCAACCTGCTCATTAAAGACCAAAGAAAAAAGAGAAAAAATGTTGCAACAAAATCAACCAACGATCTTGTGAAATTTCCTGGAACAAAAGACAGGTAATGTCAGACAGTCAGTTTAAGTGGCAAGCAGGAAAAACCCAGCAAATATCAATTGAAAAACACTAGACGAACATTTTCCAATTCCAAGAAGTCTGAGGAATGCAAAATTTCAAACACAATAGCAATTAAGCTAAGCAGACAGAAGGCAATTAGTGTTTGGACTTTAAAATAACAAACAAATCCTAAGGGTGCCATAAAGCAAAAACAGCGGAAATTATGTTGCGTTGGTCTACGAAAATTAAGTGCTGCTATAAAATGGCACGGTTTTGGAATTTCCAAGCAAAGTATGAATAAGTTTAGGATAAAAATATAGAAAATTTCAAAGAGAAATGGAGCGTCCCCATTAAAGCCGAATAGACAATTGAAACTCAATATTGATTCACTAATAATGGCAGTATCCATATTTCAACTACACGCAATAAAAATCACGAGAATTTCATCAGGTGTATAATTCTTCCGGTCCAATGTAAATTGAAACCAATTAGTATAGTGCTGCGCTGAAGCTAAAAGTTAGGTTTTTTTGCTGCTGCTGCTTTTTTTGGGACAAGATCATTACGTACAGTAGCTAAGATTTAAGAATATCAACATGATAAGCTATAAAATTATGAGCAGAAGCCAAATCAATAACTGCAACATGAGTAATTTGTGCTGAAAATGAGTCAAGTTTAGTAGGGTGAAATTCAAATACCGAAAAATAAATTGGATCCCAAAATAAAAAAAATTGGAATTTACCCAAAAATAAAGAGAAAAAAGCAAATATGTTGTTGTTTTTTTAAGAAATACTCCCTCGAAAATGCTGATCTTCAAAACAAAATATCATATTACGCCGACGCGTACAAACGCTAAGTCTAAAAAGCTTCAACGCATCAAATGGTATCCAACTTGAAAGAAATCTACACCTTTTTTTTGGTCTTGTTGTTGTCCCTTTTTTGGCATAAATCGTTGAAAACAGAATGGCATGAAAAAATATCCTTGAACTTCAAACGCCAGGTTTCAAAGAAGGTAACAGGCATGACAGTTATATGAAGAAGAAAAAACCAAATGGTGCGGGTTGTGTCTGCAAGTTGGCAGCAAGGCATGTTACACAGTGCAACGACTTAAAGGACAAAATAAACAAATTTTCTTTTAATTTTCATTGTAAATAGTCCGAATTCGCTATTAATTTTTTATCAAATCTTGCTTTTGAGATTGAAGAGGTCAAAAGTGTCCACGGGTAACGAGTGCGCCATCTAAATGTGGTTAATAAAAATATTGAATATCTTTGACAATTCTCAATTCAGTACAATTTGTGCCATTTCTTAATGGCGAAACTATCATTGGACTATTCTTCTTCAGAGTTGGTGAGACAGTCAATGGTGATTGATATCGGTACCGAAAATGTATGACAAAAGTCTCAAATACTTCTGATTCGAACAAAATGGCGCTTGAGATATCAAAAAAACTGTGATATTGCGTGAGCACCAAGACCTCCTAATTGGACTCCATCGGACGCTAGATGTTGGATCAATGGAACTTTTCTTTGAACAAAAACTTACGATCAATGATATGTCGCAAATAATATTTGCTCGGTGCTCCATCGTGATTTTGTGACGACGTAAGTTATATAAACTTACTGACACCTTAAACGTAATATCTACGGAATTAGTTGGTCGATTTCCATGAGATTTTGATAGACGGTAGCTGATGTGCCTCTTCATGAGCTTAAGCTCTTAGCTATCAGATGGCGCCATCATTAACGATGTGCAAAATCCCGTCCTGTTATTTGCCATACTGCGTACGGTACGTTCGTATCTGTTCATAGTGCAATTTTGACAACAGCCACAGTACTGTGCCTTGACAAACTTGGCAATTTAACACGATCCAATACACTTGTGCCGCCAGCAAGAAAGTAAGACAGACAGACAGCCAACGAAAAAGAAAGAAGGGTTCTTACTTTGTGCAGCCAAGAAGAAGTATGGTAAAAAAAAGTAAAAGTCATCATTCAAAACAACAAGTAAGATTGTCTGCGCCTGTTACTTAGACGCAGGCGCAACTGTGTTATATTATAGACAGTCAGAGATATAGACAGACAGAGTAGGAAGCGAAATTCTTTTGCAGTTGCAATGCTTAGAGGATAACCGACCGCGAACATCTGCTTAACAAGTTGTTGTTTTGTCTGTCTGTTTTTAGAATTTGTGTTTCTTTTTTTGTTCTCATCTAACTTTTTTTGGCTGCTTTTTCTATCGTGTTGTTTGTCTTTGTATCTTTGTCCACTCCACTTCTCCATTTTTTTTAACCCTATAAGGCTAAGGAATTATGCTGTTTGCTGTCTGGCTACTTTTGTTAAGTAGGCATGATTTGCTGATTTTAACAGTTTTCCAAGAAACTATTATCAATATATGTTATTATTTTCATTTGGGATCATTATTAATGAGAAGGTGCATTATGTAAATATGAATTTTTGATCAAACTCGATCATATGTTGTTTTAGGACTATTTTACTAGGGACACAGAGATGTAATTCAAGTTGCATTTTGTGTGGTCTTATCAACTATGATTTTTAAAATTTTCGAAATTTTAATATGAGTTCGATTTAATTAAAGTAAACAAAAATTCAAAAAAATTTGTATCACGAGCTCCATGTGAGTTTTCTGTTATGGTTTGATAATTTCAACAATTTCACTTCCGCTAACAACACATTTTTTGAGCAATTTTTATTGATTTAACATTACAGGTGCTTACACGCCCCTATTTCAGCAAACCAACAACCAGCTGCAATATTAAGTAGGTATCCTACATACGACCACATAAGAAACACAGTCCAAACGGCCGTCCATCGTGGTCAGTCAACGGCAATGAAAATAAAAGTGAATCGTTCAATTTCGGGAAAATCCACATAACTACTGAATTAGATATATACAAGGGCACACAAGCATCTAACGTAATAAAATGAGCCACCACCATCGATCGCCGATTAGCAGCAGACATACAAATGCTGAAATGAGGCCAATCATAAATAACACGCGGCAGACGTGCAGATCCTTTGGCAAGGATCAACACGCATAAGTCATTCTGCGCATCCGTCTGTTTTTGTTGTTGTCAAGGAAAAGGAGTTCAGCAGGTCGCTTCAGCAGCCACAGCTGTTCTAAGGAATTAAATGAAAGGATCAGCTGCAAAAGTGTACCAACAGACAGTCTTGTGCAGGTAGCACTCAACCACTCAAGAATCAAAATTTTTATAGATTTGCACCTGATTAACTAAAGAGACAACAGAATCGAAAAAGAACAACAGAGATCATCAGGGACCCAAATTGAAACGAAAATTATATAAAGTGTGTAATCGACGAAACGTCTGCAACAATGGCAGTAACAATAACGAGAAATTCCCGGCACTATAATTAACGCAGTGTATCCAGGTCGCATGTGCTTAGTGCTAAGCGTAGAGTATCCTTTTTTGAGCACATATCTACAGCATATTATAAAGTATTTACGCATATGTAAAGAATGTTCTTTTATTGTCGTTATTTTTTTTTCGCATTGACTTAATGCAAGGTTAAATTCGATTGCCGTGTGCTAAGTTCTAGAGCTAAGTTATTTTTTTTGGAACACCTTGTTGTATGAATGAATGCGTTCACGTTTGGTGCAGGTGATTTTTATCGAGATATAAGTGTTGAACACACATTGTATGTATATTATCCTTGTAGAGTATATGCTCAGCTCGTGTTTAATTAAAGTTGTTTTTATTAATTTACGTTGGTTAAAAATTTAATAAAAATACCATTTTCGATTAATTTTTTGAAATAAGAAAAAATATTCAGATAAAACAACAGGCGGGTATCAACATAAAGCTTAGAGGGTCCGTCGGTTAAAGCAATTTTTTTCTTTATGAAAAAAATGATTTTATATAAGCAAAGATGAAAACAAAATGTTTAAGCGAGTACTTAGTTCAGTCAATAGAAATTTTGGCTTCGCAAAGATTGCAACCAGAACAATTTTCACCATGTTTCATATTGGCATTTTGATGAATTTATCAAATGTTCGCTACAACAATGCTTCGGCAGATCTTAACATATGCATACTATTCCAAGTTTAACAGACATGCTATGATAGAACACAAAACGTCGCAGAATTAGGGCGTTGTCAAGTCAAATATAAGCACAATCAGAAAAGGAAAAGTAAAATATTTTTATCTAAGCTACATGAATGATGCATCTTACTCTCAAATTTTAGTGGCTGATATTTTTATATGATTTTATCATGTAGCAGTGGTTGAAAATCATGAAATTCTAAGTAATATATAAATAAGTAATACGAACAAATTCTGCTATTGCGTTGCCTCTGAATTATTGATTGAGAGCTCTATAAAACTGTTAAAAAATTTACAAGTTTATTGCGTCTGCCTTTTATTTTAACATAAGTATCCAAAAGCAGATAAGTGCAAGAGATAGTCGTTTTTTTACTACGTTTGAGAGCAAGTAATTTTTTCAAAAATATTTTTATCGACAGGCAGGTTGGAATAATAATCAGAATAATGTCATGAAAACATGCCATAAATCATTATATTGCGTCTGCCTGTTAGCTGGCTGGTGCTTTTTCTTTTAAAACATAAAAATAGAGAAGGCAGACGATTCTAGCGCTGATTTTTTTAAGACAGTTTTTGTGCACTTAACGTTCATGCTATTAAGGATACATATGTATCTATTTCTATATATTATATAAGACCAATGCCGTGCAAATTTTGCTATGCAAAATTTAAAATTAATTTTTTTTTTGTCTTGCATATTATTTTTCATTATTTTGCTATTGCATTTCAGATTTTTTAGAAAATTAGTTTTCTTAACGATTGGGGGTAGTCTCCATAATTTTTTCAATTTTATCTATTTAATTTTTTTCTTAGATTTTTCATTAGTTGAAATTCATTACATAGGTCTACGTACATACAGAACCTATAGAGGTTCTATATGAAAAATGATGTCTGCCTTTTATATTTTCGTTATATATACTATGCCCTTAACAGAATATATCAGAGGCAGACGCGATAAAATAATTTAATGGTTCTTTTCTTTTAATTTTGCAATTACAAAATTCAATTTTTAAAAAATCAGCGCTGCAATAGTTCCTGCACAATACAATAATGTAGTATAGTAATGTAGTTTTTCAAAAAGTTTTTTACTATATATAAAATATTATTTATTTTGAGTTTAACAACTCATTTTGATTAATAGGCATCAATACATTAACAGCTTTCTTGGAATTTTTGACAATTTTTAACAAAAATTAACATATAAAAATACAAAAATTATGCTAATAACCCAAAAATCATATGATAATACGCGATTAACCCTTATTCCCCTATGACCATTATACGATTTAATGTCAAAAAACTAACAAGCAAGCAAATTAAAAGAGCTGCCAACTTCAACAAAGAAGTTAAAAAATTGGCTACACCTACGTAAAATCGTGCAAACAACAAACAACAGGATTATGCAAAATATATTTTATTGTTTAGTTCAATATATTTAAATACAACAAAACATATTCTAAGCGAAATGAATAGGAGAAACAAATCTTATAACAAAATACTCGTAAGTTAACATATTGCAAACCTGCCAGCATGCGTAGGTTTACGGAATTTGAATTAACACCATCCATTCATTCATTCATTCACTCACTCATTCCATTGTCAACTCTCAACTTTAGCGACTTTGGCGAGTTCACACCCAGTCGCAGAGTGGTGGATGTGGTGAAAAGTAGCTACTTAAAAACCAGCAAGCAGTTGATTAAAACACATTCATGTTATGCAAATTGAGTGGACTTTGCCAATATTACAACAACACTGCGTTTGTTTTTTTGCTTGACTTAAGCCACTTAATTAATAGCTTCTAAGGCAGTTAAAAATTATTCGTTCAGTTGAAGCCAAATTGTATTTAGATATGTATATGCCGACACAGGTGCTTTGGAAAGTTTGTTATCCGCTAAAGATGGCTCTGATTCGATGATTCATGATTGGCTATAAGCCAATCGGACTAAATCGTTTCAGACGCTTGAAGTAGTTAAACTAAATCATTTCTCAAGACTTTCCAATAGGAATTACCTCCGATGAAAGAATTTGCTTCAAATTATAATCGATGCGTTATCGTTACTCCATAAAAATATCAATAAATTAACAGCCTTGCTTCTTACTCTTTCTTTGCAACTGCAAGTACGTTGCATGCAACATTCCAATAATGTCATTATCGTTATCATCGTAAAGGTAACACAATTTTTTATGCAAGCAAAGGTGTCGCCACTTGCACATCTTTTACTATTGCTGACGCGCAGTCTGTCTACACAGCGACCACAACGCATTTACCTACGTTACCTAGAGAACCACACGCAAGTCTGTGTTTAATCAGCTGCAATCGCATGGACGTTGTGATGATGCAACTACGATTTGCATTCGCTTAAATGTGCACTGAAAGAAAGTCAATGTCAGGTGAAACACGGCTTGCACTTTGAGATCGCATCTGATCCGTTTTGTTTGAGAAGCAAATGTATTCGGCGGAAATTTTGCAAGAAAGTAAGTCGCGTCACTCACGTTTGCGCCTATTGTATTTGTTTCCGTAGTACATTTATATTCAATATTTGTGTGTTATTACATTTCTTTTGATTTATATATGATTATATAAAAACTACTAGTCAACGTCCTATGTTATAACACATGTAATAGTTTAGACAGCCCTATGGTACTTCTGAACACTTCCTACATTTTGAACACTGTCCATGAACTTTAAGCTATACACAGTGGTGGAGATACGGAAAAGCTGTGGTGAGTAGAGAGGTTGGACTGTTGTTCTCTGAAGCTTACCAGACGTTATCGAATTTCATCAAGTGTCCTCGCGATCTCGAAAAGCTCAAATTATCCTCAGCTGTACGATGGTTTTAAATATTTTGGTCATCAAATATAAAACTTCAGAATAGAAATCAGAACTTCGAGAGGTCTCGCAGTTGTTCACCTATTTGTTAGTGACGAGATCGTTTTGATGTAGTATTTGCTCATAGTTACAATGATTAGAGATCATTATCCAATACTTTTATTTGAATAAAAGGCATTGCCTCTTATTCAACTTTTACCTGTGTAACATCTTCACTACGTACTTTGCGTTCATACGCAGTTCGATGTAATCAACCAGGTGTACCAAGCAATTCACATAATCAGATCCGCATTCTACATACAACATAACGAAAGCACAATCTGATTTAAACGAACTCCACCGCAAACGCAATCACTGCTGCTGCTGGATCAGGCAAGTGAAAAATTTATCTTCACTGCCCAACAGCAGCAGCATCAATACCACCACCACATGCGAACAAGCAACAACAAGAGTTGGAGCTGACGTTGATGTTGACGCCACCAACTGAGCGCTTGTTTGTTGGTACGCATAGAAGTGGAAGTGAATCGGTTGCGCCACATAGTAGACTATAAAATATGACGGTGCCACATGATGCAAATAGAATGACGACTTTAGTACTTCTGGATGCCTGCGAAAAAAAAGAGCCAGAAACAAAAATTGAAGTGGTAAACGAATGATATGAAATTCCCGCGTCGTCGTTTGTGGGCAAAATCAAACCAGATGCGAATTTTACAGCATGCAAATGCGGTGCGGCATGCTGTTGTTGATGATGACGATATCTTCGCAACACATTCATCCAGCTACGTATGTGGCAGCAGCATGAGATTTTCCATCATCGCTGCCACCTCCACATGCAGTGAGAGAAAATATTTTGGGAAATTGGTACAATAGGAAAATATGGTAATTTGTAAACTCTAACTATGACTGATAGTGCTCTTGATAGATTTCTGATAATTTTACCACGAAAAGAACCTGTTGGTTTGAGTACCAGTGTTGTTAAATATCCACAGTAAAATATCTTAGAAATACTTCCTGTGTAGCCACAATAAACACTGAATGCATACGGGTAGTTGGACCCGTGTAGCAGTTGTGTAACCTGCTGCGACCAAGAAGTAGATGATGCACCCTGCTTTGTCAAGTGCAGAGGAGATGATAATCCTATTTTGCCGACTCTTTCAGCTGGCGTCATCCATTGCCATAACTACACCAACTAACTACTTGCACTCGCATATTTGTTTGTTGTCACTGCTGTTGTTGTTATTGAATTGAATTGGCATTGGCGTACCTTGATTTGCCGGGCGGTGGGAGAATGGCTTAATGTTTGCTATCTCAGAACAGCACCAACATAACAACCAATCTTTCAGGATGCATGCATCTGATATCTTGCGGATTCGTATAAATAAATCTGTGCACGTTGTGTGTGCGCAAAGAATCGTCCGATTGTCGATGGCGGTGATGGCGGCATTCAAATCGAATCCCATCGCTTCGACTCGATATCTGGCTCTATGGGTAGACATTTGCGACGTTGATTCCCTTTCTTACGCGATTGAACTCATACGTAGTAGTAATCGCAATATATAATCCGTAGTTGTGTGCATGAGTGAGCATCAACGAAAATTACGCTTTCGATTGGGTTTGAAAGTTAGTTGGGTCGTATGTTGATTTCGATGATGATGATGATAATGTACAGTGACGGTAAGCGAGAATGATTTTTATTTAAAGAATGGTTGCGAAATGCTGCAGCAACATTCTATAATGTTGAAGCCTTTGTTTTTGAAAATAAATTAAATTTTTTGAGGTTTGAAGAGCATAATGCAAAACGTTCCAATTTAAATGTTAGTCTCGTTGAAAAATACAAATTGAAAGTTAAGGTTTAGGTAAAGTGAAAAGTTCGGTCTTGTCGTGAAGAGAAATTCCTAAGTGATGGCTTCATTGCTATAGCCTTTAGCTTGCATATCAGTCAGGGTTTGTAAAAGATGGAGAAGAAAAAGAACTAGCAAGCGCATCACTTTAGTCAGATTTAGTTTTACATCTTAATTTTAATGCGCTGCCAGTGGAGTTTTCTTTGAATCTTGAAAATGATTTTTGTAAAAGGGAAGTTCATTTGGATGGGATAAAATTTTTTTGAGATCTATTCGACTTCTTTTTCTATAAGCGGATTTCTGAGACTATAACGCAATTGAATATTTGTTCCCTTCTATGTACCATTTTCCAGTGTTCCCAGAAAATTTGACTGGAAGTGTTGAAATAATTCTACTTTTAGTCGTCAATCCCACACTCACATGCTGTGTCCGGAAATATTCAGCAGTAATCATTGTGTCTTCATCACTAGGAAGAAGTTTCATACTATTAAGTTTTACTTTAAGATTCCACTTTCCAATTATCGTTCGTTGCTTTTCAAGACTAAAAATTTTCTAAAACGCTACTGTATCACATAGCGCAAACCTTACGAGAGTGTTCTCCATTCCAATTTGTGGTCCACGCAGAACAGCTACTTTAAACGGCTTCAAATTTTGTTATGCCAACTTTCAGAATTTTGCAATATATTGCAATATTACGAAAAAAAAAGAAAAAAACAAGAAACGGCACAAAATAACACACAGAGATGAAAGGCTGCACAGACATTTCACTGTGGATGTTTTAACATGGATATGGAATTCACTTCTGTTCTCCACGTTATTTGACTCGGACATTGCAAAAGCGCATTGTACCGCATCACATCGTTTTGCATGTGGCTGCATTTGTTTTCGCGTCTGTCCGAAGTCGTCGTCGTCGTCGTCGGTCAGCACATGCGTTCACTGTTGTGCGCCCGCCATTGAAAATATGACACAACTGGCGCCTCTCCCATTCCATATCAGCAAATGAGTGACTGAGTGAGTATACTTGGTCATACATATATTCAATGCGACCATGTGGATGATCGCATCCTAATGCAAAAACGTGGTAGCGACCGTACGTCCACGGGCTGCTGCTGCTTCTGCCACTGCTGCGTGTTTGGCTCGTTGCCCTCGAGTGTCATCGTCAAAAGAAATGGAAATCAGAAGCAGGAGCAGTAGGAGCTGAAGCAATGAAATGAAATGAAATTGAATTGCAGCACAACAGTGCCATCGTCAGCGTCATCTTTTACTGCTCTATGGCATCGCAATGCCATTCAATTCAATGCGATGCGATGCAATTCAATTCTTTAGCTCGCTCAGATGTGGAAAGGGCCACGACAATGACGACGACACGCATTCATGCAATCGAAAGTTGGTAGGGTTTATTACTGGGCTTCGAGGGATGTTGGAAAAATGTATCGATCTTTTCATTGCCATTCAATATAATCTTTCAAATATATCGGTATGATGTGTGACTTCCGATGAGCTTTACGTGGCTCAAGAAGGAACTATCTTTTAGATTAGAGCTTGACCAAAAGTATTGAGCAAGGTTATGGTCTCTGAAAGATCGTGAGAATCGTGATGATACTAATGATTTAGAATTTATCTTACAGCATCGATATATTTCCCTAGCGATTACAAATATCTGTTTCATTTGCTTACGATTAAGGTTGTTGGAGGTCGGTGGTTTCCTCTTTTTTTCCGTTTGGTTGTTGGCGGCGACTTCGAGCGATCTCTTTGTTATTTGTTCGTTGCCATAACAATTCAAGCCAAGTGTCTGCATTTCGTTTTGTTTTCGATTTTTTTTTCACTTCTTCGCTTTGTTTTGATTTTATTCTCCAGAGGGCGCTGCTGCATTTGCCAATTTATGAGATAAAAATCACAGCGGTTCACTACAATTCCAAACTGCACGTAGTTGAATGCTTCTGGGTTGAATTTGATTTTTTATTCTCTGTTGGCTACTTTAAGCAAACCGCTTTCCACTCCTTCTCCTGCTCTTAGAGTTTTTGTTACTGAATTTATTTGTCTTTCCCTTTTTGGGTGCATGCATTGCAATCATGCAAATCATGGTTTTGTTGTTTTTCGAGGCGCTGTTGTGAACACTTCTGTTGATTTTTATGGTAGCTGCAAGAAGTGAGTCTGGTTTTGGCCATTTCAGTTTTCCAATTAAAGATTACAAAAATTATATATCATACATATGAGTTGCTGAGCTTAAAGAACTTCCGTCGGTATGGTGAGTAATTTTCTTAATGGCCGTTAAAAATTATGTGGGTGTCATGGGTCAAAAGTACTTCGATTTCAAACTATGGGTGAGAATAAGCAGACGAATTGTGATAACATTCCATCTGTAGTCGAACAAGAACAATTTCTTGTAAGTGAAGTTTCACGAATAGCAATAAGAGAATTCTATACCCGAAAATAATTTTGAAGTATGTTACTTCCTATTTTATTGGGTGATTCATTTAGAGGTACTTTTTTGTAAAAGATAAATGAAATCAAATAAAAAAATTTAATTTTGTCACATTATTGCTTAACATACAAAGGAACCATTCTTTGTATTTATTTTTAAAAAATAATTTCTTTCAAATGTTGCCCGTAGCTGCGGCTTACATGGTCCTTTAAGAAGCTCTAACTTTCGATGACGTATTCGAGCATTTCAAGTGATTTTTGGCAATTGACGTGAGTAATGTTGGTTTCTTTGTTGTTGGTAGACTTCGAACCACAAAGGAAAATGTCTGGAGGTGTGATATCACATGTTCTAGGCAGCCAATTCACCGGTCCCAAGCGTGAAATTAGCTGTTTACAAAATTGTTCTCTCAATAAAACCATCGTTTCACGGGCTGGCAAGTAGCGCCGTCTTGTGGGAACCAAATGTTGTCCAGATCCAGGGCTTCATTTTCAGGTAGCAAATAGTCCGTTATCATGGTGCCATAACGGTTGCTGCCACCGTTACGATCCAACCGGTTTCATTTTTGTAGAAAAAAGGTCCCATGAATCCATTAGCCTATAAACCCCACCAAACCGTTCTTTTTTCTGATTCTCTTGAGCCTCTTCGTGTTGCACTTCAGCTTATATACGACAATTTTGCTTACTGACGTAGCCTTAATGAGCCTCAATGCTGAACAAAATTTTGGTCGAAAACGATGGATTTTCTTGAAGCTTTCCAAGAGCTCAAAGACAGAAACGGTGACGTTTCAGAAGGTCAGTCCAGCAATTTATGAGATTCTTACGTAAAATACGGCAAATTCGTGCATATTACAGCCAAGCTGTTGAGAACAGCGCCGAATCGACTCATCTCGTACACACTCAGCTGTCGCCGCTATATTTTCTTTACTACGTACTTGTTCAGGTCTATTTTGTCGCGAACTATCAAAGAATGAAAATTGGGTTTCAAATTTTTCGACTGTATAGCGAATTGTGCGATCGGTAGGCTGATTATGGGGACCATAAGTTGCTCTAAGCGCACGAAACACATTCCTCGTAGAATGCTGATTTTGTTTGTACAGCAAAATAATTTGTAGACGATAAGTCTTTCCATGAAGAAATATCAAGCAATACTGAACCGAAATATCAGGACAATTTGACCTAACTCGACGTGTGATCTGCCATAAAACCACAACTGAAAAACGGATCTCTAAATGTATCACTTGTTACAAAAAATTGACAGAGTTCGGAACGTACAGTAAATCATTTTTAACAAAACCAATTATTTGCAGTGCCTCTTTGATCGCTGATTATCACGAATTCGCAGTTTTTATAAAAAATGAAACAGTAACAGGATATGAAAAGTTCTTCAGTTTTCCAAAATATTATTTGACAGTTGAGAACTTAGAAACAGAACACTAATTCTGTGGCATCAAAATCTGTACACAAATCTTCCAGTCTGTACTCAATTTCTGTTTTTACGTACAAACAAACATTGGGAATTCCAATAGAATTTCATCATTTTGCGAATCTTATCTATTCCAATGACGCTTATCAGTGAAATGACACAACAAATTCAGTACACTCGCACCACATGTTACGATGGAAAAAATGTAACTCACATGCGAGTCGTGCAAGTTACTAATCAACATGAAAAGAAAAAAAACTTCGTGCGCATTCTTGACTTCATTCATAACTTTTTTATAAAAATAAATCAACCAAGGCATTAAAATCATAATACAAAACAAAACCAAGCAAACAATTAATGCGAGCCACAACGGCAACAATAAGAAAATATGAAAAGACATCAAACATGTTTTACGCAAACAAATTTAAAGCAAAAACAAACAGAAAAAAACCAACCGCCAAAGGTCGAAAAATTGCCGGCAAAATGATGTTCGAGTGCAGCATTTTTTTGTAACAGGCGCCAATTAGCAGCAACATTAAAAACCAACGCAGCGCGCACACCACAGCGAAGCGTTAACCAGCAACATCAACGTTGCAACATCCAACATGTTGCAGAGTGTACAAATACATATATTGAACATTTTGTTATTGCGGTATGAACGCGTGTTGTTTTTGTATGAAGGCCAACAAAAAAAAGGGGTGCAAAACTGGCCATCCTCTCGTCTGTTGGTCGTGTCGTGTTCGTTTGGCTCGGTTTGATTTTATTCGAGCGATATGCGTGCAGTCTGAAAACGACTTCGCCAGTTAACGGATGTGAAATCGCTTCAGATATAAAATTAAAAAAAATTAATAAAATTTGTAAAAGATATATAGAACTTGACTATAAAAATAGACGCATTATCAAACGGTTTCCACAACAAAGAAAAAAAGATACAAAGCATCTCGTAGATGACAGTAGATATCTCAGCGCAAAAATTTACAAAAAAAAGTGCAGTTGAATTTTTATCTCAAAAGAATCGGTAAATTCTTGATAAAACAAAAATTTCAAAAAGTCACGCTTACAAAAACAACGCGCGCAGCAAAATCAAGTGTTTGCCAGTTAACACTGATTGTATCCAACAGATACATTTGTTTATTAGAATCCATATTTTGGTATCTTATCGCATATTGCACACACATAGCTTAAGCGGCAGCGGTTTTTAATTGACGCAAGTGCGTAATTTTACTGTCAACAAGTTTCATAAAAAATAAAGCAAAGAAAAAACCACAAAAACCTCAAATCATCAAAATATATAAAAAAACAAGTGCAAAAAGTATCTCAAGCTTACAAAACAAGTTAAAGTTTTTTATTTTGCGAAAATTTATATAAATATGTAAAAACTGTTGTTGTATCAAAAAAAAAAAAAACAAACTACGTTTTACACAATTTTGGATTACATTTAAAACACTCTGCTTTGGATTAAAATACTTATTTGTATCTTACGGATTCAGCAAACACACATACCCACAAGTGGATTACATTTTTTTTTTCTGCAAAAACATGGCCGAGATGACAGCAACAAATGCCTCAACGGCGACGGAAAATCTTTATATGCAATTGAATGCATCTGAGCTGTCGGCAATCATTATGAAAGGTGAGTTTTGAGTTAAAAAATGTATCTGATGCTCTTTAAAGCAGTATCTCATTAAAAATTTGCTACTTGCGTTTATAAAAATCATGAACTGAGTACTTCACGATTATGCTATGCTTGTTTTGGGCAACTAATTTTTTCATTTTGGAACTTTGCCGAAAAGAATTATGCTGTGGAAATGCCTCAGATTCCACAAAATATCTGATCTTATACGTTGTCTTAAGGAAAACTGAGTCCGATATCTCTTTTACAAAAGGTTTTTGGAAAGGTTCTTGTTTTGGCGAGAATAAACAATTTTTAAGTTCAGCCAGTGCCAGAATTCGATTTCGAGAAAAAAATTACTGAATTGCACAATGATGACAATTTGAAATTTCAAATAGCAACATTTTACGACCAAAATTGGGTCATAATGGTTGAATTCTTTCAAAATTCCACACTATTTCTATCAAAATGCAACATTTCTAATAAGGTCTATGAAAACGGCACAATTGCACTATATAAGACTGCAGCAAATAGACAAAACTACATATCAATATTCTTCAAAGCGACATATGTCCATTTTCCAAGCGCTTACAATTTTAATATTATAAATAATATTTAAAATTTAAACAAAATTTTATCATAAAAAATTATCATAAGAAATTTATAAAATAAATTTATTTTATTCTGCAAAAAGTGGAAATGTTGGCTTTTGATTGCCCACTTCAGATTCAACGTCGGAAATTGAGTGAATATGAGCTTTGCAGGTTCTTTTTCAGAAAAAGTTTTCTGAGATGTATTATAGTTTTATCATTCCTTACAAACCATCCAAATGAATATATATATATTTATTTTAATTTATTTTGTTGCCCATAGGGCTACATACAACCAAGTTATTATAAAGGAACACCCAGACGATAAATCTTTTCTTATGACTTTTTCAATTCGCATAATAAGTTTTAATATTTTCATGCGACCTAGTCATACGATCGGTTATATGAGAACCGCCGCATTAGAAGTGAGCGACTGATAATGACACTTATAACTGCTATTTGAAACTTTTCCTTAAAGACTTCGTCCAACTTTTATGTTACTTAATATAATTTTAAGCCAAAAATTTTGATTCAGGCTTACACTTTCAAGATATAGGCAGACGAAACTCAGTCAATCACTTTTTACGCATTATATAATACGGGGGATTAATGTTGCCTGGTTGACATTCGTGGCTTATATCTGCAAATATGAACCATTAAAATATTATTTTGGTTGTCATCAGCTAAGAGATAATGTATTGAATGTATGAATGCTATTTCTCCCCGAGCATACCGAAATTGTCTAAGTGTTCGAGTTTTGGAGAAAATGGGATTTTTTTTCTTTGAAAATATTTTTAATTTCTTTGAGTACTATATTTATAAAATAAAAATCAATTAACAATACTACACCCAACGGCCGGTATAAGTTTTAATCAGGAATTACAAGTATCCGAACTTTTCGCATTTTATCAAGAGTTGAACTCAGTTCAGAAGCTCACAAAATCGTATCATAATATTTCTTATATATAATGCAAAATTTATGCTATTCCCCAAAAAAATTAACATGCAACAGGTAACAAATTTTTTCAAGTCTTTTCCGATTTTATGTTATTTTTTTTTTGTTTTTGGTGTCATTGAAACTTGATATTTTTATTCATGCACTTTAATATCACTTGGCAACATATAACTTTTGCAATAAATGCAAATAAAGCTGAAAAGTTTAGGACTTTTGCGTAAAAACAAAAACACGTAAAATAAAAGAGGAAAAATTCAAAAATTAAAAATATTTTTCAACACATCGTCGCACATGCCAAAAAGTTTTAAAGGCTATGTCAGAAGGTACGACACAAAAAGGTTTTTCATGCATTAATATGAAGCAACAGTTTGTTGAATTCTGCCAAAAAGTACAGAGGATAGTGCAAAGCAAAACAAAAAGAAGCGAAAACAATAATAAAAAAAATAAATATCAAATTACGACTGTCAAGTTTTTTTTTGGTTTTTGTAAACTATGCCGTTGTTGACAGCTTCGTATATTTAATTATTTTGTTAAATTTTTGTTTTCAATTCGGCGGTGAATTGCCACCTGTTGAGATTTGAGTTTTGCTGCTGTTCGTTGGTGATATATTATATTTATTTGATATTCGATGCAATTGAATTTTTATGAATATAGAAATACAACAAATATTATACATAAAAATAAAAATTTAAAAAAATATTTAAATTTTAAAGGAATTCGATGACCTTGAGAATCTTAACGAAATTATTAGAAAGTTATATGCTGATCTAACATACATAATGTTATAGCTTGTTTCAATAACAAGTTATTGAGTTAAATTAGTTTTCAATTTATTAAGTATATTTAAAAAATCATGACTGATTAAGAAATAATTTTCTGTGTTTAACAACTGTCATATATCATTTGTAAGCTCACTATATATATATGCGCTTAAGTAATATGCAAAAGTTTATATCGGTTCACCAAAATGATTGCTATAAGATATATTATATTATATATATATATATATATATATTATATCTACTTAGCAGCAACTCTGCTATATTATATGTCAAGTTCATTAAGATCGTTAAGGGTTATCAAAAACTGGTATTTGAGTATATGGCATATAATAATTTTTTCGCTAAAAACTTTTGTAAATTTTATTTTAAATAAAATAAAATTAAAAAATTGGACTTAAAAATTACAAATAAATGTATTTTTTTGACATTACAAGAAAAATATAAAGTTAATAAACTTTTGTATGTTTTTTTCTTTTTTTTTGGTAAATTTGCTTTTGTTTTTATATTATAGGTCATTCAACGTAATGCCAAGAAATTAAATATTTTGCATACGAATTACATTTCAATAACAATGTCATCATGAAAAAAAAAAAAACATAAATGTTTCAACTTTGTCAACTAAGGGTTTGTTAAATTCATTTTGGCATTATCAATTTTTGCCAAAATAAATTTTGTTTTTATTTATTATTTTGTTTTATTTTTTTTTTGAATATATAAAATTATACTTGCCACACCTGTTTCAATTGTTATTTCAAATTGCTGCAACATTTGTGCGCAAAATTATTTATAAAATATGTTTTTTTTTTATTATTATTATTATTATTATAGTAATTGAGAGAAAGCAAAACATTTCAATTTAATAAGCATTCAAAAATGTTCACATCTGTTTTCATGGTTTTTATATTTATTTATTTTTTATTGTTTATTTTTGTTGCCGTTGAAAATTGATAAAATGAGAAAATGCGTTTATTCAATTGTTGCGCGTGGGTGGTAGGGCCAGCTTTATTATTTGAAACATTTAGTTTTTCTTTGGTTGTTTTCTTTCACAAAAAAAAAAACTTTTTATTTTGGTATGGTGGCATAAACTTTGGTATTTTTATTGAAATTTGCATTGATTTAAGTCTGCTTCTTTATTGGGTATTTGATGGAATGGATATTTTTTCATAGCTGCATATGTTTTGCGGAATTTGAATTTAATTGTGATTTAAAATGTTGTTGGAGATGAAAATACTTGGTATTGAACACTTTTTTAACTTTGGATGTTCTTAATTGAGCTTTAAACATATGAGAGCGATAAGATTTGATAGTACTGATAGGCAACTTATTTACAAACGGATTACAAGAATATTTACTTAGATTACTCAATCAATTATTTTCTTTTCAAATAGTTTTCAGCCCATTTGAGCAGTAATACCTGTTTCCAAGTAGTGGTTTTTTAAGCTATATTGCGTTTGCATAACAGGTTTCAGAGCCCTCAATTTAGTAAAGCAAATTATGTTCCCTATAGCATGCGCCAGGCTCACTGCCACAATAACAATACTTCTATGACAAGCTTCATTATCTACACTCCCAGAAACTTTGTGCTAGTTGATTTAATACAAAACTTTTTGTTAACGACTCAAAATGAGTCTGCAAAAAGTCTTGGCAACTATGGATCGATTCCTTCTTAATAGAAGTAATTGATATATAAAAGCATCTAGTAAGGCATTTTGTAAAACTTAAGACAACCAAAATGAGACGTTTGTTATAGAGAAGACAATCTAGCATTTTTTTCATTTTCATTATTTATTTAAACGTAAGTATTTTATTAGATTTAAAGCTCCAAGCTTAATAGCTATGAAAGCTTCAAGCTGTAGTAGCTAAACCATATTATCAGAAAATTCACATAAAATTTATTAAATATCGCCAGAATTCCTTCATATGGCAACTAAAAACCAAAATTTTACTTTTGAAATATTGACAGATTAATAACAACAATATTACAACCCACAGTAAAAAGTACAACTGCTGTCAACAATGCGAAAATCACTCAAAAGCACATAAAACACATTGCTACCACTTGCTGTCTTTCTTCATACAGCAGTCACAACTGCTGGCAACACTTAGCATGCAAACTTTTCATTCAAACCACCCCATTCCATACCAAGCAAACTTTAACTCCAAGCTCACCCACCCCCACCAGCAAGCAATAAGGACAAGAGTACACAAAAATTAATTACTTAAAATGGTAGCAAAAACAGCTGCTACACCAATTTATTGTAACAAAAATAAAGGCGCATCCCTTAATACCCTTATGCTGCATACACCCAAGTCAAAAAAGTTTATAGAAAAAGCATAAAAATTTTACTAAAAAAGAGCTGACTGCAAAACAAAAAAGAAAGCAAAGCAAATCAAATAAATTAATGCAAAAAAAGTACATGAATGTTAACGGTTTTGTTTGTGACAGCAAAAAACAACAGCAGCAACTGTTGTTGACAAGCAATCTGTATTTGGTGGCTTGGTATACATGCGAGTATGACCAACACTAACAGCAGAAGCAGCAACACCCACTAATTTGTGCGCTTCATTTCATGTTGCTACTGATTTTACTGCCTGTCGCTGTTGTTGCTTTTACGATTTGTCTCAGTTTTCTACTTAGTTGGGAGTGAAAAATATATCACATGCAAAAAACAGAACAAAAAATAATAATTGAAATAATAACAAAAAAAAAACGTGCAAATAAATAAACTTTTGTTGACATTTGTCTGTCGTCACAAAATATAGCAATTGTCGTTGTCTGGCTACAGTCACAGCTCACACCCATGCGAAATGAAATGAAAATGTTGCTGCTGCTGCTCGTTTGTCTGCTGCATGCAGTTGAGTGTTGCCCATCTATTTGGTTGTTGTTGTTCTTTCTTCTGGTTATTTTGTTATTTTGTGATTTTATCGTGTTTATTCTGTGTGCGATTCACACAATTACATTGGCGCCAAAATATTATTTCACCCCAATATTCAATAAAACCGACTACTACCATGAGTATTGAGTTTAATTCGCACATTTATTTGATATTTTCTGCCTTTTGCTTTTGGATTTCTTTGTAATTTGATGCTTACGAGAAATTATTTTTGGGCCTTTAAGCTTTTATTGATTTATCAATTTGCGACTTTAATTTATTTTTATTGCCATGTTGCTTGGTAATTTTTTGTGTTATCCTACGGAAAAATTTACATGGCTGTAGTATTTGATTATTTCTCATTAATGTGGTTAAAGTTTTGAAGTTATTGATGGGCCATAACATACTTTATGCTGCAAACGTAAAACAAAATACCGTGTAATAACATTTTATGATACTTTTTTTTTACAAGTTTTAAATTTTCTTCACAAAAAAAACTAAATTAATGCAAACAAATTTAAGGAAATTCAATAATATGAAAAATATGTGAAAATTTCGATAAATCAATACATTTCATAATCAAAAATGTAAAACTCTATGTATGAAATAATCAGTTAACCATAATATTGATAAATCGATGTTTCAAAATATCGATATACATATATATATATAGCTATCGATATCTATAACTATCGATACACTTAACTATCGATATATTAAAATTTCGCTGCATAAAATTATCGATACATCAAAGCATCGTCGCACTTGCATATTGAAGTGTTTACGAGTCGATAAAATATCGATGAAGTAAAAAATTGCTATTTATAAAAATTCCCCTAGTTTGAAATATCGCCACATGAAAATGTCGATTATAAATATATATTGGCATAATAAAGGTATGTATATCGTTATTTGAATTACATTGATTTATCAAAAACTTCAGACGAAGTCGCCAAAATGTATATGATATCGATGAGAACATAATCTACCAAAAAAAAATCGTCGAAAAAGAAAAGGTATCGACTAATTGTTAGGATATTTTTCTTTTAATTGTTGGGAATTTTTTCCACTTATTTTCGAAAGAGTTTTTATTTCTATATGGCATGCATTTTTGCAGCTTTTTTAAGCATTATTTTTTGGTGCACCCAATTATTTTTAAAAGGACACTTTTAAGGCATTTATTTTAGAAAATGTTTTATTCCTTGACTACAGATTTTTAAGTGAAAATTGAACTGTTAGAGATATATGCGGTTGTCTGTTTAAGAGAAAATTTATTTTTTTTTGCTCAGTACATTCGTTTTATGAAAAAAGTTTCCATAATAATTCCCTAGTCATTTGCTTAAACCATCAGCCATCAAAAAAAGTCTAAACTCTACTAGCTAATGATGGCTATAATTGATAGTAAAAAAACGCGCCGCATTTGCTGTCACCTGTGTTTTCAATTTAGAATTGTAGTCTCCACATAAATGACCATCTGACTAAAGCTACATTTTAAAATCCAACGACAACAATAACAAACAACATGAAACCAATAGACAGTAGTGGCGCCTCAATAACGCTTGTTGATTAAATGCCACCAAAGCGGTTATTGGCCAACAACAGCGCAAAATGTGTGTGACGTATGGCAGCTGTGGAGCTGCTACAACACACCAAAATCAATGGAGTCTAGGAAAAGAGCAGCAGCAACTGCACAGAGAGAGGCAGATAGAACCCTTGTGTATAACATTGGACAGTAACAGGTAGCGCTATTGGTATGGTACGGTACAACATACCATTAAATAAAATTGCATGTGCTATGTGGTCATACCTTTTTTAATTTTCTGCCCATAACAAAAAAAGTTATGGTATTTTAGCTTAAGCCAATTTTAGAGCAAATATTGCAAGGTAAACGACAATAAAGTCAGCTTAAACTGTTGCAACGCAATTATGGTGGACGCTGACGATGACAATGTTAATGGCGCGCAAAAAGAGAGCAAAGTATGTGGTACTAGGAAGCTCTAGCCTAAGGTCTAGTTAAGTTTGGCGTTGTTATTGCTAAAATGTTAGATGTGCTATGTTGCAAAATGTTGCTGTCTACTGGAAAGATTTTAACTGTCACTTATTGCTACTCTAAATGATTATTGACATGAAAGCACAAAAAGGCAACAGCATGCTGCTTTTAAAGCATTTTAGCGTTGGGATCAAAGATCAGTTTCAAGATCAAAGTTGACGACACTGAGAATGTCAATTAGAGCTACGTCATTGGATAGCTAACGTTTAACAGTGCGGCGTATTCGTATGAATACTCTTGGGTACGACAGCAAAATGGCAAAACAATTTGAAAGGTTTGTCAGCTGGTTGCGAATTGGGGAAAAGGGAAGGAAAAATCAATTTAAAAGCAATACTTGACAGCGACATCTTTTGGAACACATAAAGAAGTAGTAGTAGGTTCTAGCTAGGTTCGGGAAATAATAGTGGTAAAATCAAGTGAACCATTTGATGTACTCATTTTGAATACGAATGAATAAATTAAATAAACCACTGGGAAAACAAACGTTATTTAATGATTTTGGTAGATTTTGCCTGCATTCACTTTGGTTTAATGATAATGGAAAATTTTCAATTAGCACTAAAATGACTTGATGGTAATGGAAATTTTTCAATTATCACTAAAGTTTAATAAAAAATTGAAAGTAATGCACTACCGCCATATCTGCTCTCTTAACTATTGAAGTAAAATCGCAAGTAGCGAATATGCTTTTCAAAAAAAAAAACTAAGAAAAATGAGCCGCCATTAGTACATACCTTCCTCCTCTCACTAAAGACTTTACCAACCAAACAAACTCCAATCATTTGAGATTTCAATCCAATCCATTTATTTCTGGCAGCAACATTTGCAACTTTTCCGTCATCGCCAACAACAAATAATCCACCGACACAACCATCATCATCAGCATCCAACAACATGCCAAAAATTCCACTTGTGCGCGTTTGCGCTGCTTGCTGCCGTTCTCTGACATTGATGATGTATTTTTCCAAACCATATTTTTTATGAGTTTTAGCCAAGTTTGTGGCTGCTGCTGTTGTTGTTGTTGTTGTTTGGGTTATGGAAATTTTTTTTCAGCAGCAACATAGTGAAAATTCAATGTTTGGCGCCATTTGGTCATATTTTTTCTGCTGATTGTTTGCTTTTGCTGTTTTTTTCTTTGTGGCTTTGCATTTCATATGCCCTGCCATGGTGGTGCAGTGTTGTTTTGTTACCATCCATGGTGCGTTGGTTGTTCGTTCTGAAGCTTTCATGCTGTTTTCATGGTTGTCGTCATTCGTCGGTCGTGTCGTCATTGTTTTGCACATTTATGTTGAAAAAACGTTTTTTCTATATTTTTGTTTTTGTCTGACCCTCAAACCTCCTTCCGCCCACCAATTCCCATTGCGTTAGCTACTGTGGCTCCGTAGTCGTCGGTCTGTCGGTCGTGTCATTGCTTTGCATGAGTTCTTCAATTCTTCGCACACACACACACACACACACAATGGTTTTTCTTTTCTTATTTTTTTTTTGCTCCAACGTTTTTAGTGCGAGTGGGTTTCGCTTTGGCGCCATCTGTTCGATAAAAATCCAACGCAAAAGTTTGTGTTTTAAATGGTTAGTTTTTTTCTATTTATTTTTGTTATTTTGCTTGCTCAATTCTATCCTTGTTGTATTTTTGCGTTGCTACCCAGTAGAAAATATTTTGAAATAATGAACTGAGCTTTTATGATAAAACGAATTGCTTATTTTGCTGAATTTCAATTATTGCCTTTTATTAACCTTATTAGAAGTCCTCATATCTTGGAATCTGCGGGTATGATTTTAAGTTTTTGTGTCAGCTTATTGAATGTTCTTTCATTTGACACCCATATTTGCGATATATCTTTTGCAGTTCCCTATTAAAACGATTTATAGAAAAGATGCATCACGGACTTCGATGGCTTTAGCTCAGATTCTGATATCGCGCTCGCTATCAACATTTCATTCGAGTTAGAAAATTAGAGGTCTTAGGGTCGATGCGCGAACCAAAGAAGCTATTAGCATTGGAAAGTAGTTCAAATGGAAACGAACGAACGAGAAAATGTTGAAGGAGATAAAGTACACAAGAAAGATTACTAAGCAACGTTTTATCACTACATTAAATCGAAATAATAAAAAAAATATTTCGATGACTCACACAATTTCATCCATTGGAAAAACTCACTCATGACTTTACTGCTCACAGGGTTGCTACGCTAACAGCGAATATCTGATTCACGCTTAGATCGTTGGTGTGGAGTATCGTTTGTTTGTTGTGGAGCAATTGCTATTGTTGTTGCATTCGCCATGAGTTATTTTTTAGGAACTGGTGCTAGACACGCACACGGACCAAGGGACAAACACTGACATATGTATGTATGCATACACAGACACACACACAGACGAGCTTATGTCAGCTCCAACGAATTGGTCTCTAAATGCTGCTCAATATGGATTTGTTTTTAGTTTTTTTTGGTTTTGTTTTCTGTTGTTTTGCTCCTGCTTGATACTTCAAAATAGATTTTCCTTCTCGGACCAAATGCTGGTATCTTTAAGTGTTCGTGGGGGTATTGGTTGCTGAGAAACATGTTCTATGGAAGTTGTGGGTTGCCTTGCAGCAGCTGTGATAGATTGTGTGCTAATGTGATTTCAGTGAAATTAAGCGAAAATTAATTTGTTAACTCTAGGATGAAAGATATGATAGAAATTAAGCATTGAAATTGAAAGCTAAAATAAGAGATATCAATAAAATTGTAGCTGTGAACTAAAGGAAACTTTTAAGCTTTAAATATCAAATCAGTTGCCGGATTAAAAATTCAATTTCTCAAATCGTAGACTTATAATTATATCAGCTCATAGCTTGTGCATAAGATGAGACTGGTTTTTCTCGCACCACTCGTGACACTTATCGCAGATGATATTTTTAAAGACGCATTAAAAAAACTTGAAATTCATTCATAAAAATATTATGAAATTTAAATAAATAGAAAAAAGTATCAAAATTATAATTGGGAGTATAAAACTTAAAACAAGCAGACTCCTGATAAGCGATAATGTCTAAATGTGCGGAAACACATGGGACAGTATACATCACATCTTTAAGTACGTGATGTGATGGGAATGAACGTGGTATAGCGCACTGCACTGATAACCTTTTCGATTGCTGTTGTTGTTGAAGGCATTGACAGTCATGTTTAGGATCACTTTTGACATAAATTGTGTTCTTAAATGTTAATTACTATTTTATACTATGATATTATTAATGCTGTTGTAACATTGTTTGTGTTGTTGTTCATTTTTAATCATATACATATACGTATATAGCATGAGTGTACGAATACGATATACGCAGTTCGATACTTATGCGAGGTTTTTTTAAGGTTATTTTGGGGAAGAATTACTGCTTCCGCCATTTCAACATAGTCAAATGTTTGCCTTCGTATAGTGACCTTAATATATAGATTTTTCAGTGTGAGAAAAACCCATTTTATGATAAGAAGTGTATTTTAACTTGGTCTCATTTTAACTTCATTATAAAAATAAACATCAAATGTTGCAAAAAATGCAGGTTTTTCAATAAACGAAAAATTGTTTTATGTTTTCTTCCAAAATATATTTCGAAAATTACATGATCAGGTGCACCAGTGTTAAATATTTCATGAAAAAGTAAATTATTTCCTAAATTTTTTTTCATGGATTCATCAAAAGAATACTTCATTGTGTATTCTGAAAGCGGCGTCTTTTATTCGATTTTTTTTTTTTTTTTGCTGTCATTTCTTATGCCCACGAATTCGTAATATTTTGAGATAAATATGGGACAACAGTCAACAATGTTACATTTTTTAACAAAATAAAAAACCGATGGCACATTCACGTGTGTCCTTTATGAACTCAACGGTATGTGAACTGGAATATAACGAAATCTGTTGAGGATCACAAAAAAGAAACTGTGAAGAAATCAAACTCAATCAATGGAAACCAAACTGAGCAAGAAAAACTGAAAAAAAATTAAGAACTTAAATTGTGATGATCAAAAGAAAAAAACAACGTAAAGGGAGAAAATAATCGGGAAAGATTAAAAAGCAATAAGATATAAATTAAAGTAGCACGTCTGCAAGTGTTTGGGGTAACAAAGTACAGGTAGTGGCATTAAGTAAGCAACACTTGTCCTTATGAATTTATGATGGCATTTCTCAGCGTTTCGGGATGAGAAAATTGTTATGATTTTTTTTTTATATGATAACGATTTTTTGTATGAAAACAGCAATGAAAAGTGGTAGGGGCTGAAATATTTGACCAGCTGCAGCTGTTAGTATGAAAAAAAAAAGGTTTTAAGAAAGTTTTTGGACAAAAATTTTCAATTTGGACGTGACTTAATGCCTTTGAGATATTATCAAGATATTATAAAAGAATGTTAAGTTTTTATAATTTTGTTTTTAAGTAATAAATATATGTAAAGCATGATCATTATATGTATTAACATGCTACTTACTTAACACAAGTCACTTTGTTTTGAATTACTAATATTATTAGAGCTTTCAAAACATTTTAACAAAAATCAGAGTACACAAGATAATACTACATAAGTTTACAAAGAATTTGATGTATCATTTGTTGAAATCGGCGTAACAGTAGCAACACAATCACCTTAACAGTTTTCAAACAGCGCACTGTTACGATGCTTATTGAAAACTGTTGCTTACAGCGAAAGATAACAGCAAACGTTTGTTACTTTATATTAAGTTATCTCAATGATTTTTTGATGGATTTTCAAAATTTTTGCACTACAGAAAAACAAAATTAAAAAAGCACAACCATCAAAACTCGATAAAGCATTTTTTGTTATTTGGAATTCTCAAAATCACTTAGTTTTATTTGTAAAATTTCTGCTCCAATCAATTATGTCTGAGCAATCAAAAATTATTATTATCAATACAAGATGTTGTTTACTTATTTTTTTTTTTGCTGTTGTTGCTCATCACATTTACTAAGACCACCCTGATGAAACAATATTTAAGCGTGCGCCTTATCAGCACATAACATTTGTATATTGAACTGATGATATCTTAAAAACAAAAACAGCACAAAAAAAAGACCTGAAATTACTATGAATTTGTGGTAAAAATAATAAATAAACATACACATGCGAAACGAAAATTCCGCAATATTTAATTATCGAAAACGGAAGGAAATTGTTGCAAACATTTGCGCATCTGTTTGATAAAGACATCCAAATTTAAAATACAGAGCAAAAATTATGGGCAACACAAAAAAACATGCACGAAATTTCATCTTCCATATGCTGGCAATCTTGCAAATGTTGCTGCTAAGCTGACATGTTGACATGCGTCATAATTAAATTGAACAGCAAGTAACGAAATATTTTGCTCAACATCGACGACAAAATATCATCGTCATCCGCAGGCACAACGTGATCATAAGCAGAATATGATGATCATCATCATTATCATCAATAATAAATGTGTGAATTCTTCATAAACAAAAATGAGGTCGTATCGGTTGAAGTGCAGTATGGCGTGGCGGCAAAATATCGTTTCAAATAAAAAACACATGTTAATTTTCCAATATCAATTTTATTTCTTTTGCTGTTGTTGTTGTTGCTGATATAAATTTAATTATTCAAAACAGATCGTGTTGATCGTGCATGACACCGCCAACACCAGCGCCATTACTCCGATAATAGCATGGCGGTCAAACGTTATTATTAAAAATGCATAAAGTTTTGTGTAAGTATATGTGTAGTAAATATTTATTTGTAATTGAAAACAACTGTTTTTCGCACATTGACGCCATTTCGAATTTGACAAATTAATTACAATTGAAAAAAAAAAAACAACTGTAACTTGCTGCAACACAAATACTGATCGTGCGCATTTTACTGCATAACATATTTATTTGATCAATTGCTGTTATTCGTTGACTGCAATGAGGTGCGTGGAAGCGACGTTGTTGTTTCTATTTGGAATTGTGTTGGCAATGTAGACATGTTAACAACAACAGCAACAACAACAATAATAATTAGAGTTACTTCCCATAAATAGGCATTTCGAATTGATTAGTCCGTCATATTGACGCCTCTTATGTTAAATGAATGTTAATAACATGTGGCGCTTCTAATTACTCAAAGAAACTTCGCACGTGGAAAAGTTATGTGACAGTGAAATTGACGGAAATTTAAAAACATCAAATTCCAAGCCTACAAATAAAAAAGTTTTTGTCAATATATAGTATGTAATCCAAGGAATTGCGACTTTCAGCTTTTGGCAAAAAACCAAAAAAAAAACCTTTTTGGCATATGACGCCCCCCTGTTGAGTCTAAAAAAGTTTGATATAATAACACAGAACTGGCTAACATAGTTAAGAATATCATATCTCATTTGTCGTAATCGGTACAAATTACAACGCAGTGTTGCTATGTTATTAAAGCCCTGTTCTTAACAGCGCTCTGCTAAAAAATAATTGCATGAGTTTCATTTATTTGTCATAAGTTATGTCAACAACTATTTGTTGGATTTTGAAAAATTTTTATTTAACTCAGCTCATCTAATTGAAATAATTATTAACTATGAAAATAAGTTACAAAAACCATCACACAGACAACAGAAAAATGAATTTTTGCTTTACTCTGTTTCAGATTGAATTTGGGTCTGAACAAATCTGTGCAATCGGTGTAAAGTTCACTGATGCTTCCATTTAGCAATGGATGAAACTAGCAAAAACTAGCCAATTTTTTATGGTTTTATTTTTTGTTTTGTGTAATTTTTTGCTGTTGACACATACTGTATCGTACTGAAAACTCTGTATCTGTTCCGGTACACCACAAAAGTAGAGAGTGTTATATTTATTTCTCAAAAATGTTATTAATATCACAAAATCATTAAGTTTTTCTTATGCGTTGTTTAATTCGTTATATCTGATTTGTGTTAATGCTTAGACTTAGAGTGTTGAAATATTACTTTTTTTCTTACAATAACAATTTTTTATTTAATAACAAATTAAAAATGAAATTTAATTTGTAGCAAATTAATGCCAATTGAAAATCAGGCCTTAGTCAATAAAAAAACACACCTCTTGTTTCTAATAGAGTTTACACGATGTCGAACCTTGTGTTCAAATCGTATAGATAACCGACCATTATTAAAAAAAATATTTGTTTTTATTTTTATAAATCTATGGAAAACTTTTATAAGCCGTTATCATAGTATGACGAAACCATATATTAATTGAACAACTAAGCCACCTTTAATTTAATTTAATTTAATGCTTTGCTAAAACTTGATTTAATTG
This sequence comes from Meiosimyza decipiens, assembly GCA_963680825.1. Lineage (NCBI taxonomy): Eukaryota > Metazoa > Arthropoda > Insecta > Diptera > Lauxaniidae > Meiosimyza > Meiosimyza decipiens. Next base: position 77,575,325 of record OY804260.1, read on the forward strand.
CAATTCAAAAGTGCACAGCAAATATTGTCATATGTCATTGCAAACAAGTAACATTTAGCTTACAGTATATTAACAGAGTTAACACATGTTAAACGGCTGTTTAAAGTGACTATCAATGCTAGCGCGTAACATTTCGTTAACGAAGTCTGTTAAATGGCTTGGTTGAAATGCTTTTAGTATTCTATAATTGTCGAAATTTGAGTTACATTTCATGAAATTTAAAATCGAATAGAAAAAATTGCTGTTAGCTAGTACATTGAGCTTCAATTCCAAAGTGTTTTGAAAGATTTGCTAAGAATTATGTTCATCTAAGGATCTTAAAACAGTTTACTGTCAAGAATTATCGCCAAATAAAGCACCCGCCGAATAACATCGTACAGCAAATAGGTTGATTTCTGTTTTTTTTTTTTAATAAAGCGACTATTCTATGGGGTGATTCTAGTTAGAATTTACAATTAGACCAACTTAGTGCCAAAATAAATATATTGTTTTCAAAATTACTAGTTTAAGGCTAACAATTACTAAGAAACTCGCACTTGTGAGCACTTCAAACGCCATTAATACGAATGCATTTTGAAACAAAATTTCAATCAAATTTTTTTATCAAAACACATTTGACTCAATGCTTTAATTTATGTGTAATATTTTTTTTAAATTTTCATTAAATTTGTTACCAAAAATCTTATGCATTAGCATAATTTTCACATTATCCACTTAATAAGTCTGCTGCGTACTTGTTTATCCAAGTATTTTTTTTTTGGGTGAAAAAAAAAGTGAACTCTTCCAAATTTTTGCTTCAACCGCATGTAAAAAAGGGCAATGTTTCTTTTTTGGTGTAAAAATTCAGTTTTTTGCATTAAATTAAAATAAAAAAAAATTCATTTAAAGTCTTACTCAAGGTCGATGCAGTAAAGAGGAAACAGGTTTAATTTTACATCAGCTGCCAAATGGCATTCCAGTATTTTGGGCAGTTTTTATTTAAAATGCAACATTTGTTAGAATTAAGTGTGATATTCATTAAAAAACAAAAATACTTTGTTGCAATTAAAAAAATTGCTCATTACAATTTTTTTTTTGTATTAATTTATGACACTGGACGTAAGAACGGGTTCAAAACTATTAAGTACATTACTCATGTTTTGTCATATATAGTACAATTTATGTGCATAACTTAATATTTATGCCAGTTGTTACCATTTTTGTTGTTGCAAATTGTTGCTGAAATTATCATAAAATGTATGTGGCATTATTATCATTATTTTGTATTAATAATACAAATTAATCGATAAGACCATGGTGCAGAGGATGATGACATTACAGCACGTAATTACATAATAATTCTTTACGCGAAAAAAATGTAGCAGCACCTATCAGCAGCACATTTTAATTGTGACATTATTAATTACTCAATTTTATTTAATTTTGTTTGTGGATGAATATTTTTTTGTTTTAATGTTACATTTTTTTGTCTTTTTGCAGTCAGCTCATTCATTACGAATTTACAAATTTTTCAGTTAGTTTTCTTTAAAATATTTCGACTATATGCAGTGCTTTTGCACTCATAAATAACTCTTAAGAAACCTCTAATGCTGCACTGCTGCTTATCTTGAAGCATAAAGCCGCTCAAGCATTAAGTGATCTTGCGAACGTTGATTTTATGCTTTGGATATTTTTTTGTTTGCCCTTCAATAAGGATGCATATAAAATCAAAAAAAAAAAAGGATAAAGTTGTATATAACGCTTTGAAACTGGTCCATTGTAAAGCAACAAAAAACAAACCATACAAAAATATACACACAAGCAGTGCATATAAAAAGGTCACAAATGCGTTGAAATAAAGATGGAAAATGCTGACTTATTTTCATTTTTTTGGCTTGAAGCGAACAAGTGTCTCAAACACAAAAGAATCTCAAAAATGGATATCGAAAAAGAATTTCATTATATATTCTTTTACTTCTCAAAATCTCGCATATGAAGAATTGTATTTCATAAGCTTTTTTAAATTTTTTTTTTAAGTTTATTAAAACAGTTTTTAGCGCTGACGCTGATAGGCTTTTCAAAGCATCTCAAAGATTTTTGAACACATATTGCAATTAATCTAAGCAAGCTTCGCTATGAACTGACAAATTGTCTCATGTTGCCTTGTTTAGGCGCATATACAAAGAAGGATAGGATTTGTAGGGGTAATGACCTAGTTTTCGTAAAATTATAGCTATTAGTTGTGTGCTATGAAGTTAATAAACTTTAAAAAGCGTTTTTAAACAGTTAACAAAAAATTCAAGTTCAATTTAGCTTAAACTTTGTCTTGCATAGCATTGCTTAGTCGCATGTATAATGCATGATATATGAAGCTGCTAAGCTTTTACCATAAGCTTCGATTTGTGACGAAGGCACACAAACTTTTGAATGCGTTTCAAAGCTTTTTAAAGCAAATTTTATAAATTTTCAAATGGTTTGATTTTGATGCATATTTTTGTTGGGGGATCCTTAGGCGTTTTTAGTTTTTGCTTTAGGAAACTTTTAATATGTAACGTTTGCTTAGCAGAACTGAAGAGCATGAGCGATGTCCTTAATATATTTTAGACTTATGGCATATATAAATTTATACTAAAATAATATAGACTATATAGAAAAACAGATGGGTCTGAAATGTGTCTAAATGTAGGTGATTTTTCTATATTAATGACCTTGCCCAAAGCAAATAACAATAATTACTTTTCAACAAAAAACTCAATATTTAATCTTTATTTTAAATACTTTCTGAGCCAGCTGTACTAGCAAATAAATTCGAAATATTAAATTTATGCAAATGAAATAATTACTTTAGTATGAACAAGTGATATATTGAAATTTATTTGTATATGCTATAAAATAAAAGACTTTAATAACAATAATTCCAAATTTTGTGAAATGAATTATATATCCTCCACTTGTTGATATTTAATAAATAAAGTTGTATATATACAAAATAAATAGACAAATATAAGAATTATTCCTGTTTTTTGGCAATGAATAAAAATTAGAGTAGTTGAAGTCATTAACAGTAGGAAACCCACAACTTCCTTGAGCTATAAAAATGCATAACTGGTATGAAACGATATTAAACCATTTTAAATTATTGAAACAACAAAGGAATTATAGCTAAAATTTCAAAAATAACTTAATGAAAACAACATGATTTAATTGTTGCTAAAAGCTTTTAAGCATTGATGTTTTAGTTTTGTTAAAAAAATTTGACAAACATTTCAAAAAATTAAAAGTAATTACCAAAAAGCTTAAACTTGTCTTCAGACGCGTGGGCGTCGATTAACTGGCTATACCTTTCATATAATTAATTTATTTATTTGCTTAATTTAAATATTTCATTCAAAAATTTTGGGACTTTTTCGACCTTACAATAGCGAGATTATGCAAATTTCTTAGTTCATGACTTTGCATAAAAAAAAACCAAACTTTTGTCAAAATAAATTACGCAAAACAAGCTTAGCTGGTATGAATAAGCGTCAAAATAGCTCATTAGTATTTGTAATTTTAAGCCGCTTGCTCTTCTACTGCAAACAATACTCACTCTCCTCTTTTTTTTTCTTTCATTCTTACAGGCTCTCCCAATTCAAATGATCGCGATGCTGGCTTTTGCTCTGGCAGCTCTGAAGGTGGCGATGATCTCTCCATGGATCATTCACGTCTCGATCCCAGCAGTCCCACAGACGCTTCCGAAGATTCGGTGGAAGTTAAAATTACACCAATTTCACTCATACGTAACAAACGTAAAAGTTCTGAGCCATCCAAGGTGATTTGTGAGCGCGAAGAAACTTCAATGGGACCATTGAAAAAGCGTATACGTTATACCTCAAATGCAGATTCAGCGGTAGTATTAACACCACCTGTGGCGCATACACCACCAACGACAGCAGCTGCAGCAGTACCATGGGATTCCAGCCAACGGCTGCCACATGAACTTATGCCAAATCCAGCACAAATTTTCGTACGTCATCCGGGTGTAACAACATTGCATCGACTGCCGATGGAACATGGTATAGCTTCCAGTATGCATATAGAAGATGATGTACAGCAAGAACCACTGGCGCTGGTGCTGAGAAAGTCTGACGAATATACAACGACAAATACCAATGCTCACTGCAATAGCGCGATAACTTCACAAGAAGCTTATAGTTCGATGCAAAAGTTCAGTCAATGTTCTATGCCCAGCATGCAAGTAGACGATAGCGTAGATATCAGCAGCAAATTTAGCGTTTCGCAGCCACTGCCAACACGTCCACAAGCAGCACCATCGGTAGCCTCATCACTGGAAGAACAACAGAGTACATCGTCCTTGCATAATACCTCCAGCTCGGGTACACGCCCACATCAGCGCAATTATAAAAATATGACGCGCGAACGACGCATCGAAGCAAATGCACGCGAACGCACGCGTGTACACACGATTTCAGCTGCTTATGAAACGTTGCGTAAAGCGGTGCCCGCCTATTCAAATTCGCAAAAGCTTTCAAAGCTTTCAGTGTTGCGCGTCGCATGTTCCTACATTTTAACTCTGAGTCGTTTGGCAGGCGAAGACTATAGCGAAGATCAGAGTGAGCCATCGATTGCATCCTGTTTTGAGGCAGTAACAGCAACCATACAGACTGAGGGTAAAATACGTAAGAAGAAAGATGAATAAAGTGCAGAGCGCCACTGGAGGAGCAGGGAAAAAGACTTTGAATACAGTGTGACTGAATGACAAACTAACTAAGAAAAGAAGAGTCCTTTTTAATATTTATTTACTAGTTATTAGTTGTTATGAAGAAAAACAAAAACTAAAAAAAAGTAAAGCTTTAGTGAGCTTTCGAAAGTTGTGCAAAGCGATGATACTAAGCTCAAAACTAAAACATTTAAATACCACATGAGTTCAACGAGAAAATTAATAAAATTGGGAACTTCGGTTAAACTGTAGATCAGTCTTTATTGTGCAACTTTCGAAAGCACAGCAAACTTTTAAGTTCTCGCAAATTTTATTGTAAATAAGACTTTATGTACATATGTAAAGGAGCTACTAAACGAAATGTAATGCAGTCGAAAATTTCGCATTACATTTCTAGTTAGTGCGCTGTTTTAAGAAAGGATATTGATTTAAATGTAAAAAATTAAACAATGTGATGTTATTTAAAACTTAATTATTGCTCTTACGTTAAAATGTAAAAAAACTTTCGATAAAAGCTCAAAAAACGTAAATTTTATGAAGTACAAAACTTAATGATGTAAATTTTTTTTTTCGATTACAATAAACTCATAAGTACACCTTTTGCTGAATTTAGTATATGTTGGAGATAAGATTATCATAGTGCAGTATATTTATAGATATCAGCAGCTTTAGCTTAATTTGCTCGAGATTAAATGTTAAAAACGCATGACTTAGAAATCAATAATATCGCACCAAATTCATATAATGTGTGATTTTCTTAATAACTCAATATTCTTTTGTAACTTTGGTATCAATCTAAGACATAAAAATTATACGGCTGTCAATATCTCGAGTGTTTTTAACTTAAACTCTCCATAATTATATATATGCTGCTCCGTCATGAACATATATCGATATCAACAAAAGTCACTAATTCTTTTTTTTCCAAAGACTGCATCGTTATTTTTTTTGCTGTATTTAACAATTTTAAAAAAGACAATAAGCATTAAAAATAAACATAAAAACTAGCATAAAGAAAACTTAAAAAAACAATTCTTAAACTTTGCAACTCCATATAAATTCAGCTGAAAAAAATAGCCTTTTAGAGCATACACAAAAATAAGGACAATAATATTAATTTAAAGAAATGAATAAATCTTTTGTACAAAGAAAAAAAATTTTGTATTTAATTCTAATGTAAAAAATCTCAAGAAAAATTGTAAAGTAAAAAAAAATCTCATTGTTTTTAGTTCTTAAGCAAAAGTGCCATAAATTAAAGAAAAACAGAATACCTAAATATTAAAAAAATTAAAAATAATATTAAAAAAAACATTTTGCAAATTAAGCATTAAAAAAAAAAATAACAAAAAAAAAATTGCTTGGTTCCAAAATGTCTAAAATATTAAAAAATTAAAATCTTGTGTTTTTATTTCATGTATCAGTGATTTTTTTGAATTAATAGCTTCTTTGAACCGCAACAACACCTTCAGACAGCGTTATCATGACAAGTGAATTTAGAGGTGCAGGTGCACTGTATAACTAAATGGGTGTACAGTTTCATTACTTATGGATTATTAATTTTTTCTTTTTGCCAAGGTGTTTTATATTTTTGTTTTTTACTAATCTGATATCGATTTGTTAAAAATGTATGTGAATACCTACTCGAACATTGACGAAATCAATAGATTATTTAATGACGAAAATTATAATTAAACATATGTACGTAACATGGGTTCTGATGAACCTAAAATTCGGTTCTTAAGTACCCAGATATTGCAGATAAGTTTTTAGAGAGATTGCAATTCAAGTATGTAATAAAAAAACACTTAATATAGACTTCGAATCGATCGATTGACTAAATACTTAATATAGACCATAAAGACTTTATTTAGACCAGATTAACTATAAACGATATGATATGATATATCAAATTCCTCATCATTTTTGAAACTCAAAAAATATCGACGAAGGCCATGACAAGTGTGAAGAGAACCTATGCGTGCTAAAACATTTTGAAATCGTGAGAGTAAATCGATTTTCGATCGGCTCACATCATATTTTTTTAACTGTAACATTTTCTTGACACAATGTTTTTCCAATTGAGAATCTCAACTAAATGCAACGCTTAACACAACGGATGCGAGTGCGAGAGAAAATAGAGCTTTTTTTGATTCATAGTGTTCACAACTTGTAGCTCTCAGTCAACAATGGGCCCGTTCAGCAAATTGATTAAAACGAAGCTCTAAATGCTCGGTGATAAGCTATCCTGGGCCAAAATAAAATTGTGTGTAATAACGGAGAGTATACTGCGCAGTTACTGTTAAAATTTTAGTACTGAGTTTAGTCAGAACTTTAGGTTGGAATGGCTTTAACCCACAGTATCGGACAAATTAACTGTGTGTTCCTATAAATTAGTAATTTTGATCGGTACTGTAGACTACCTGATGTATCCCAAGTTCCCTAAAAAATAGAAGTTTTGAAGCTAAAAGTTTTGTATATACTACACATAGGCTACATATTCTAAAGGTTCAGATTATCCGAAATTAAGCTGCCTTCAATTACTACGACTCGGTACACTCTGAATTCGTTTTAAAAGTACAAGCGCTAAGTAAGGAATCTTATTTGGGTGCAATGAAGCGCTTCCGTGAGAATCTCTCACAAAAACGGACAGATTTTTGGAAGAGTATCAAACGTATTAAGCTGATGTGTCTCCATCTGATTTTTTTCTGTGGCAAAAATTGTCCCTTCGAGGAAAGCGCTTTGAGTCCGTTAAAACCATAAAAGAAATTCACTAAGGAACCGTAGGCTATTGCTCAGTCAGCAAACGAAAAATGTTTGGAGGACTTGTTCAAGCGCTGGCTTTGTTGTATTTCAAACGGTGAGTTTGAGCTTACATGGCTTATTGTAACACAGGGTGTTTTTCAAAAAATAATGAAAAACATCAGATATAACTTAAAAACCATTTCAGTTTAGAAGAAAATTAGCAACGCTCTTAATTATCTAACTGAAAAATCAATTAATTTGCTCAAGTTCCCCAGATTTTTCCATGGAAATATGCTAACTAAAATTAGAATATTCAACAGCAATAATATGCATATATCATCTGGTAACAACTTTTTCATTATCACACTTCCGAATGTTGCAACGACAATATAATATTACATCAGATAATTTTACGCTAAATTTAATTACAAATGAACTAAATGAATAGTTAATAAGTACAAATAATTAAATAACTCATTCACAAGCAAGTGTAACAAATGTAACAGCAACCGGTTTTATCACAGTTACTATAGTGGGTAACCTACTGTCGGAGCCCCACCCTTGATATTTTTTGCAATAGACAACTTAAAATTGTCTGCTACATTAACATATGCAAGAATTAATATTTCCATTGTGATTTTATTAAAATATTTGCATAAATTTCACCAACTTATACAATTCACAGCGTGAGGTAATCCACGCAATTACTATATTGACACCTGTTGCCGGTGCAGCTGTTCGCTGTGTACTCGCATGATATCAGTCATTTTAACTGATAAGTAGCGAACGATTTTTTTTTGGTTTTTGGTTTGATCTAGATACCATAAGTCAAGTCATATGTGAAAATATAGTATGTTTATGTCTCTTCTTTTTTTATTGAAAACATTTATTTAGTTGGGTAGGTTTATCAAATTCTTATTTTTATCGCATTACTAAGTTTTAGCACTCATATAATTTGGTCTTTTATTTATTAAATTGGCCGTTGGAACCATTGTATCATTGAATTTGTGTGACTTTTCTTGCGTTCAGCTGAACTTGATATTTATTTCAGTGTATTTGTTTTCTAATCTTAACATTGTAGCTGGCACACCTGTTTAAGTGTAGAGCACTCGGTAAACAAATTAATTGCATGATAAGGAGAACACTTAATTCCGATTTTAGCTCATTGACGCTTTTTCCATTTTTTTTATAATTTGTAATCTAATTTAACATATAAAATTTGTGGGTTCAGGTGAACTGGTTTTAATGAGTTATATAGTTTGCTTGCTTCAAAATAAGACTTTACAAACATTTTCTTTTAGTAAACTTGAAAAAAATCAATCAATTTCAAAAATAGTGTTCGAAAAATTTTTAAGCAACTTTTGGAACAATAAAATTATGAAAAAAAGATTTTGGAAAGTGACGCGTGATTTATTAGAGATACTTCTTTCAGAAGGGATCTTAAGTTCTTCTTTACTGGGATTTCGTTTAAGTCCTACAGATAACAGTCCATTCCGTTTTCTACATCGGTGAAAATTTCATTCAGTTAATTATATTGCAAAGGATGGCATATTTCGAAAACTACAAACATTCCATCAACACAAAGTCATGCAATCTGTTAATATTCTACATGACTTGTCCTTGACACCTATTTTCAATCGGTCGATGATCTCGGGGCAATTAAATCAATTTGTATTCTATATAATAAAATGTATTAATATGATTCAATGAATCAAAATTTTAATGCAAGTTTTATTACAACGTAGTTGCAGCTTTCTTCATGTGAATAACTTGATCATTTCTGCGTAATATGCAAATATTCTGTCAAGTGATATATATGTTTATATAAATATTTTTATATTGATAATTGCTGTTTTTTTATTCAGACTCAAGATGTTAAAGAGCAATGCAAAATAATGTTTGCAAAAACTACATGGTGATCTACATTAAAACAAGGAAATTTACAACTAAAAATTAGATGATTGCAATAAATACAATCAATTACATCAGCTAATTAGTTGTAAGATAGACTCCAGACTCAAATGAAATTAAGAGTCATTTCAAATTTGTAAGTCGATTTGTTATTTTATGATTGAATTTGTTTAACAATAAAAAGTTTAATCGAGATGTCAAATCTTTTAATGTCTGTTGGATGTTGGGCTTGTGCCGTTGTTGATTTGACATTTAATCTGAACAACTGTTTCGAATTTACTTTGAAAAAGTTTTATTCAATTGCATCATGATCATGTTCGAAATGAGTGATCACTTATGAACGACTTGTGATAAAGGAATGATTAGTCTGAAAATTTGTTTGTGGAAATCAAAATTTATTAATACGATTCCCGTATTCACGTCATTACAGAATTTATCAAAGATAACACAATAATCTGAGCAGTAAGAAGTAAGTTCCAGAACTTAGCCTTCCTCAAATCTAAGTTGATTTTTATTCAAAGATTTTTGAATTTTCGGCAGTGCAAGGGTAGGGAAGAAGATTTGAAGATATTTGTTTTTTGATAATTTACTTCGTCTCGGCACAGAAGATTTTAACATGTCCTTATTCTTAGCAATCCGAATTTTTTATTGATGCCGTGAACTTTTTGAACTATCCGACATCATTATCTTCCAATACACTTCGATTTTATAGAGTATCACTCAATATACTTAAACGGATTCATATCATATTATTTTAATGCTATATATTTTCCTACTCAGCTCCCGACTCCAGTCACTATTGATTACTATATTGATATTTGTTTTCTAATAATTTCTCAAATCTACTTCTTCAGCGCTTTTTCCCACATAATTTCTGCATAAAAATATGGTGATAGCTTTTCGTATCTGAAATTCTATCCATGCAATATGCGTTGAAGGCAGACAACATCTGTTTCGAAATAAAAAAAGAAGATTTAATGACTTTATGCGCTTTCATACTATGTACTTAAAAAAATATATTTTTTATTCATTTTATTTTATTGCCAAATTTACAGATAGATGTCGCCACCAGATTAACGTGTTCTTAAGCAGCAAAGCGAACTGAACAGTTGGCTGCTGCTGAATGCAGTTTGCGTAGTTCATTTAGATTGCGCTTATAACACGCTTGGCTTCTTAGTGCTATACCATACTGCCTCTTGGGTTCGTTCGGCCCGTCAGCCGACCGTGGCATTTGACGTTTAGGCATTTTGGCACCATACATAATAATGTTTGGCTAATAATGTCGTTTTTATTGTATCATTTGTTGTTGCTTAACTATGGGTAATTCTATGAAATATGGATTTTCTCTAAGCTATGTTATAACTTCATACACAAGAACTTCTACACTAATGCTGCATTTGAGACAATTTCATTTATTTTGCAGAAAAACAAAATTTTTGATAGAGATGAACTTGAAATTTTTATATTTGGTGAAAAAATTGGTGGAGCTTCACTTAATTTCTATGATATTTGCACATAAATATAAAGCACACATCGATCTTAATACACGGTGAAACCTATTTTCTAACTTTTTCCTATTCCTCTCTTTGACTTTAGTTCTAATCCCTAGTGATTCTATGAAAAATCATGTGACCTGGAAATTCACAATTTTTGCGTTTGTGATATTTATCATGTCCACTTTATGTCACCTGAATACGTAGTAGGTATTGTTATATAATTTCGTTCTGATGAAGGTTTTCACTCTTTTGAATTACAACTCTGCATTGTCATTCAATCAAAACGTACTGTTTTATTTCAAAATCAGATATGGTTCAAAGCCTTTTTAACTTTATTAACTTCATTATAGAACAGTTAAGACACGCTTAATAACTCGCACTATTACTTAAGACGCGACATTGACAAAGATTTCAAATGGTTGCGTGTATTAAACACAACTCATTTTATATCAGCTGATGCTACTTTGTACAAAAGCTTAGAACATTCTCGTTCAATCCTGAAATGCACCAACTTCTTAAGCAGGTAATTCTAATCTGGTCAAATATCTTATTCACTTGTTCAACGCTCCGTTATTAAAAATAACATAGTAGTTTCTCCCCAAATTTAGCTTTCTATGTTCGCTATTTTGCACATACCACTACTCTAGCTGTTGTGATACTATTCGTGTGTGTATATCTATGTGAAGATGATTTAGTTGAGTATTTAATATGTTAAGTTTTCAACCTATTTTTTTATGTTTTACATTCCAGCTCATGAGCGTTTCCGCCAGTTACGCTCGTGGCCGCAGTTCTCATTTACGGCACATTTTCAAGTATCTGGTAATTCTTCGACACTTCGAGCGTAACATATGGAATAACACCTTCATCTAATACTAACTGCTGCAAACAAAACAACAACAACAATAGTGTAATAATTGCAACAATGTGTCCAACCAAGTTTCGTATTAAAAATGTCGACAATTTTGCATTCAGTGTTGCCAACAAATGTCTTCGTTTCAATAAGAAGAAGAATAAAACAATATTGTTGTTGCTGCGTGCAACATAAGCGCGACACCAATATGTGACCGACCAGCAAGCGATTTCAAGAATCTGTTTGCATTTCTTTTATTGTTGTCGTTGTTGTTGTTGTTGTTGTTGAATTTGATTTTGCATTAGGCGCCAAATTTGTCGCGCACGCGTTTACCCCCTTTCCCACTGCTGTCTGGCGCGACAACGGGTATTGCCAACTGGGCAAGGGGCGCCAGTCAGCATATGCAAAGAGGCCTCTTCGTTTGGCCAGCGTGAATGAAAAAGACGGAAATTGTCAGAAAAGCAAAGCCAGAAAAGAAAATTCACATCAAATTAGTTGATAAAACAAAAGGAAACTTTCAGCTACGCGCGAATTTCGACTTTTTGTTTTTTGGATGCATTTCAAGAAAATTTGCACCAAAGTATTCAGAGCGAGGCGCATAGAAAAATTATAAAGAAAAAGCAAACAAAAAGCCATTTGCATTAGAAAAGATAAAATATTTGCAAGACTACCAGCTGCGTGTGTAAATTTCACTTTCGAAAGATTTTCAATTTTAAAAATCAGGAATTTATATAGCAACCTTATGATCAGACTAAGAGAATGGGGCGAACTCGATTTAACACACAAAAGTGTGTGTGTCTTATGCCACAGCACTTGGCTTAGTCAATATGTATGGTTTCCTTAAAAAGTTTATAGGGTTAGAAAACGATTTATATTAAGGGTTTGTCAATGTTCTGTGAAAAAATCCTTTAGATAGTGCAGAATAAATTCCTTGCGGTACATCAAGTCTAACGTCCGTTATGAGGCTGTTAGCTAAGCATTAGTAGTTTCTTTCTATTTGTTGACCCAAATCATGGATAAAGCCATCATAGGATTTCTGAAGTTTTAATAATAAGACCTTTGCTTTGCCTTACAATTTGCATCTTAAGCAACCAAATGTGCTCTCTAGCTCTTCTTAAGACATCCTTGCGGGAATCAGCTCTCATGGACGACTTAAACTGAGACACTAACTATTTGTCTTCGTATAGACAATAGGGCACTAACCCCGGGTCCAATGCTTAACGATGCCCTCACATAACACTGGATTAAGGTATTTGCTATTACGATTTCTTTTGGTCACACAGTCAATATACTTAAAAGCCAACTGTGGGTCTCATTACGACTTTGTGACTTGCAATGAAGAAAAATATAATTTGAAATCTGGTTAGTTTAAAGAGGTCACTTCCCAGTTTTAAGTCTCGCTCATATGCGATTTGGCAGTTGTGGAAAATTTGCACTGGTTGAGCTGACGTCGAAGTCCGTTGAGGATAACAAATCGATTTTCTTGCTTTGTTTTTGATGACTTCACATCAGAAATTGTACGTTTTCTCGACTCTTTTCAAACCGATCTTCCAAAGTTTCCGCAAGATAATATCTTAGAAAATCGTCTATTAACATTCGATTCTCAAAATATTATTAAATACCTTGAATTTAACCGGGTCGGATTGCTTAACGTGGTTCAATGTCTCGAGTGTTTTGGTTGATATTCGTCAGTTGCCTTCATTATTTGTCTCTTGATCAGTCATTGTATATCATATTATGGCTGGGCTATTTTTTCCACATGGTGGTAGTCTGCTGCTCTATTCAGAGCCTGAATGACTCACAGTTTAAAAAGGAAAATCAAATTCTTTCGGCGATACAATTTTTTTCTTTTAAAAAACCTAAACTGCTTCATTTAAAAAAAAAGTTCAAAATTATACCAATTTATTTATTTTTTTACATTTTTGTTTTGTTTGTTTTCTCTGCAATTTCACTAAGAAAAAGTTCATCAAAAATCAGTGCAATAAATTTGGCCGCAAAAATGGAAACAAAAACTAAAATCAAAAACTCAGAACTAATTGATATTCTGTAAGCATAAAATGTGCACAAAACTTAACTGCTGATATTAATAAGACTTATTTCCACATCAAAGTGGGGACAGCGGCATTAAGTAGGAAGACGATGATGACGGCGACGATGTCAAAGACCACAGCAACTGAGTGAACCAAAGGTTTAAACTTATGAATGAAAGTAACAAAGGTAACGACAGAAAGGTTAAAATAGGACACAAAGCCCCATGATGTGAAAAATATTATTGATCGCTTCAGCATTAAAAGCCCAAATAAGCGAAGGGATACCGAAATGGATTGTATTGACAACGAAGTAATGAGTTGTAATAACTTCTGCTCAGGGAAGTACAGACGTTATGTTTAAGTATAAGCATTTTGATCTAACAGCACCTCCATACTTTCGACGTTACTGTATTTTATTGTATACAGTTGAAAAACTTGAACCAATAAAAATCCAAGTGCACATATCATAAGACCACATAAATCTCAAAATGTGATCAGTTGGGAAAAATGTTTCTTGAGCGAAAACAAAACAAACAAAAAAATATGACACTTGATTTTATGCAGTATAACAACAGAAAGTCACAACAAACCACAAAAATCATGAAATTTCACTTAAATATGCGCATATTTTTTGGCAATTTAAAAATTCCACTTGGCCAAAAGAAAACAAAACGAATCTGTTGGCGAAGGAATCATATGATCTCAAAGGCTTAAGAAAATACATCAAAACAAAAATATTGGAACTTTTTCAGAAATATTCTACTAATTGCTAAAATAATAATTGTTAATTTCGTTGTTAATGAAGGGATCAAGAAGTTCAAAAAAAAAATTCAAAAAATAAAATTTCATACAACAGAAATATCAAAGATTTGTGTAAATAAAACAATTAAGCTCTAATTTTAAACGTTTCAATATAATAAAAATGTGAACTACTTGTAAATAAAAACACAATATTAATGCCTTTTAAAAGGAAAACAACCCAGTTATAAAGACGATAATATACCTACATTGTGACTGTTCAAATAGCCAACAACAGCTTTGCGTTTATTTTATTGCCAACACCTCAAGGTGTTAATTATATGTACGCTGTTTAATGCTATCACTGCTGTCGTACGTAATGGCATATCTGCGACTTTAGACTGAAAACACTTTTTTTTTTGTTTCGTTTAACCTCACATTTGACGCCATATTTCAATTGTGGAACAAAGCCCGCGTAAACATGTGAACAAACAGTTGGCCATAAGAGTATACCTACATTTTTGAACTTGCTACTGTGACGTCATCTGTGTGCAATTAACTTAAGTGCTAGTTAGAAGTATTTACTTCTATTATTATCTATTTGGTATTTTTTACTTGTTTTTGTGGTTTGCGTTTTGTTTCATGTGCTGCGTATTTGCCATAAAATCGAATATATTTCTATTGACGTCTGACCCGCTAAGACATTCGTTCACTCTTATGTCCTTTATTTTCTCTTGAGGCCTTGGGCCTCCACAAAACTCGAGTGCCTACAATTCTCTCCAACGATTATCCGATTCATGTATTTTAAGTTGTAGCGACCATTTCGGCGATGAGTTGTATCGGCCGCGCCTTCTTCTACCCTGGCAGTTCTGTTTCAATGCTTGTTGGTAGACTCCGTTTGGTGATACATTCCCATTTATATTTTCACTGTTTGATTTGAATGGAAATCCGAGAAAAAAATTCTCGATGAACACTTGTAAGATTTGTGCTATTGGATAAGCAAGTTTATCAGCCGTATAGAAGAGCTGACTTTACGTTTGACTCAGTGATTTTGAGCATCGATGCATTTCGATATCCTGATTATATCATGAAAGCACTTATTAGCACCACCATCAAATGTTCTATTTTAACTTGACCCGCTTGAGCTCAATTTCGAATGGGTCGATAGTCAGACCGTTTATAGTTGCCTCCTTTTGCACATCAGAAAAGGATTATTCCATGGTTTCACTGGCCTATGAAGTCAATTTTCCAGTGATCAGTATCATTAAATTGTTAGCATATGTCATGATCTTTGAATTTCATCTAAGTCAGGATATAATTTGTAAACTCAATTCATAGCAAAGAGGAATCGTTTCGGACTGATGATTTCGCGAAGGTCACATTGAAGATTTTACAGCTTATCATTAGCTTGATACATTGGCTTATTCTGACATTGGCTTAATAAATAGTTACTAAGAAACAAAAGAAAAAAAAAGGTCATTCAGACTTTCTTCATCAAATATTGAAAAGTGTGTCATCAGATTATGTACACATAATTCAATCTCTATGAATACCGAGCACTATTTTTTCGCATCTCCCCAAGCCTTTACATCCGGTGAGACGGCTCTTTTCATTCTCCTCCCCTTGTTACGCCAATGCTGTAATGCTAACTGCCTTGTGCAATACTTTGGCAGATTTACTTTTATCTAAGGTGTACTGAAAAGTACCACTTTCATGTGTATCGACTAGTCTCTATAGAATTTCAGATGGAACGATGATAAGCTAATGGGCCTGAAGCTCTTTGAGTCTATGTGGCGAGACTATCCAACTTTTAGAATGATCGGACTCAGTTAAAATTTTTCCATTGAAAAATTAAATTAATTGATACAAAAATATTCTCACATAATTTTTCATATTAAAACAGGTGTCAGATGAGTTTACTCAAGAACGTTCTACTCCAGTTAGCTTTCAACCTTAACCAACCAAACAATTCACAACAAAAAATATAATAAAGTTAGTAAACAATAATTAATTTTTTTTCAAACTGAAACAATATTGAATTTCAAATCAACATCTGTTTCATCAGTCAGTAAGTACACATCAATATTTATTTTATTTTATTTAATTTTTTTCAAGCTTGAGTTAGTCTCAAAACCAGCTTTTTTCTTTGTTTTTCAAAAGTAGTAAAATCAAACATTTACAGAAGATTATTTTTATACAAAAGTCACCTTAGCACACTTTTGCCACTGCGTTTCCTGCCTGACAGCTGACATTAGAAAATACAATAAAAAACGTAGACAGCGTAGCACAACTGTTTTCGAATTTAAATAAATTTTCAATTAAAAAGATGTTATTTGCTTGCACTCCAGCCAAAGTAACTTTAAGATACACGTACTAAGTATACGTACGTACCTACCAACTTACGACAAATATATGGTATTGATGTTTTTTAATAGAAAACGTTTAGCTTTGTGTCTGAAGCGTATGCATGTGTCTGTTCCTCTGTTTGTCCGTCCGCCTGCTTTGGCGCCAACTTTTATTAGTGAAATTGTTGCAAATGGCAAACAAATGTTCAAACATCCAAGGCATCGGCAATAGATGAGGTGGAGGAATTACAAGTAAAAGTGGAAAAAACAATTGGAAAATCATTGAAACATGTCGTCTTCGGAGTCATCGTCGATTATGGCGAGCAATTGACAGATGTTTTCATTTGAGAGTGCACCATGCGCTGCGCCTCTGTCATTGTCGCAATTTGCAAATAATAAATTTTTATTTAACATCATAAATTCAATTGACAAAATGTCAATCGCATACAACTGCTTACGACGAGATGACGAGTGTTTCTCTAAGGAGTACTGTTGTCTGTTGGTGTCTGGCAGATTCTTGGCGGCAAGTGTCATCACATCAATGCACGACTATGCTAATTTACATATTCTGCGGGGTATGTACTCGAATTGATCCTGTAGGCGCCTTTTTGTTTTGCCGGAAATTTTTGAAATTCTTACCTTGACATTGTATTTAATGGCTTTCGTGGTGCGTTTGTTAGAGATGACACTTTATTATATTAAGAAACACTGGATAGTAGATGGACCCGTTGGATTTGTTGTACTGCTTATGTGTGTTTCTTTTTGTCTTGTGGTTTCGTAAGGAACTGCTGTTCCGTTCTAAACAAATCAGTAGCAAAAATACTTTAGCTGATTTGAGTGAAGAAGCTCAGGTTCATAAGAACTGGTTTGCTCTCTCATTTTCCACTTCGCACCGACTTCACTTCAAGGGCTTTACTAAAAGTCAGTGACCTGACGTTTTGAGATAGCATAATATTTACGATACGTCAGATTTTAGTCGCCCAAGTCCTCTAAGCTACAGCCATGTGACCTACGGACAAAGTCACAGACAGTAATCCAGATGGCATTTTAATTATAATCTTCAAGCCATAGAATGCCGAAAATGATTCCATACCCGGCGATCTTCAAGTGTTTCATTGTAATCTTTCTCCGAGTATTCCAGATTTCAGTTTAGTGAAAGATCGTTCTATCGTCCGCAGAAATTAAATTTGAGCTTATAATGTCAAGTGAGATGTAAGAAGAGGGCTTTAAGGGTTTCTAAGTACAGTCTGTCTATCACTACAGACAAATAACTTTATCTATTATCTTAAATATAGCAAGCATTTACGTTTGAAAGAATGAAGTATTGGTATGGACTCTTTAAATGTTGTTAGGGCTCGTCCGCCTCATTTCCTTTTTCTTGTAAATAGTTCTGCACAGATGTTCTTTGAATAACCAGACAGGATTTTTAGCGTCGTTCATGGTATCGTCATCTGTTCATGGCGTGGCACATCAGCTACCTTGTTTTAAAATCTCTCATAGAAATGGACCGACTAGGTTCGGAGATATGACGTTTTCAGTGTCAGTACGTTTGTTTATGTCGTTAGAAAAACACGAGGGAACAAAGATCGAATATTTACTGTGAAATGTCTCTGTTTGCGAACATTTGCTTTAACATTCTATGTAAAAAGTATCCGGAATCGAGTATTCCTAATTTATTGCAGTATGGTGCCTTCTGAGTTCCTTTCAGATTCCGCCTAAAACGATAGACTAGTGAAAGAACTACTCGTGGATTTTGCACAATCTTATAATGCCGTCATAGCGCAGAGTTTTTAGCAAAAAATACAACAAAAACCATCGACCGTCTCACTTTTTTCTATTTCCGAAGTTAAAATACCCACTTCGAAAAAGGGGCTTTGAGTTAGTTGAAGACATAAAAAAAAGTTCACTGAAGGCCATTCCCCAACCATCCCACGAAAAAATGGAGGACTGAATCAAGCGTTGCCGTAGTTGTATTTCAAGCGATGGGGCCTCATTGAGGGTAACAAAATTTGGAGCTAAAGGATCACCACAATAACGCTGAGAGTCAGCAGTGAATGCGCCCAAGTAACCATCACACAAACTACAACATGCTGATTGGAAATTTTGAAGGACTTTATATCCGAACTGATCCGAATATTAGAAAACCATTGCATACACTTGGGACACTTAACTTTATGGATCGAAGAAAGCAAAATTTTAATATTAAAATAATTTTTTTCTTTTTTGTAGTTTTTTATTTGGAATTGCGGTCAATCAAAATTTGTAAAAATAAAAAAGGGAAAGAGATAATTCCAGTGAAGCCTTAAACATTTCGTAGACAAGTGTAACGCCTACTCCGCAACATGCAACGTCAAATAAAAATACTGCAAGCAAAAGATCAAATTCCCGCACGCATTAATAAACCGTTCGCACGTTCATCTGATGCATTTAAGTCTAATAAAAAGCATTTTAGCCAAATATCAAGTTAACTAACACTAAAATTATGAGCTTCAACAGAAATCAGCATCAGAGAAGGGCGCGGAAGTGGTAAAAGCATAGCCGCGGGTTAGTTGAAGGCGGTTTTAATAAAACAAAGCAAAAAAAAACGACTTAACAAAAGAGGACTACTTGGCAGACTTTTCATAATTAGCAGTTGCAACAGCAAGCAGTTCAGCAACCAACTAAATAGAGCCAAGTTTCGGTACTTTTTGAGTTGGATTTTTTTTTTGGCTGTGACCAAAACTGTCTGAGTCGTGAGTTCGCTGTTTCTTTTCATTCATTGCTGCAAATTAGTTTGGCGCACATTTGGCTAATTCTAACGCAACAGTTAAATGAAATATGTTCCGATTTTGTTTTCAGTTTCACACGCCCACAGCTATGAGGGCGTTTAACTGTTTTTTTTTTTTTTTGATTTATAACTATAACGGTTATTGCTTTTTCCCCCTCTTTTAATTTAAGCAATTTAGGCAATTTGCACAAGGGTTTAAAGATGATGTAAATTATATAGCTTGGTATTAACGAATATTTGAACAGATTTTTTTGTTTTAAGTTTTTGTATGAGCTTTCCAAGGCCTTTTAGCTATTTTTACCATACAACAATGCCAACATTCTTGCAATAATAATACCAACAACAACAAGAACAAGTACGAGTACTTAAAATGAGCATAAAATTCTTTATTGTCACCTAATCGTCATATTAAATGTCATTAAAATCGATTATATTGGCGCCATGTGACAATTTATGCAGCTGTGAAGACTGTTGCTTGACAATGACGCATTTCGCATGCGCCACCTATATGTGAGTGCTGACAATTACGTTTTGTGTTACGTGATCACAGCGCAGCGTCTGCTGTTGTGCTATTGTTGTTGCCGATCGCAATGTGACGACGCATGGCTCGAAGTGCATCATGGAACGCAATTTGCCGCTAATTTACAACGCATTTAAGCAATTTATCATTGCTTATGATTATAGAGTCGGTGCAAGTTTTCACTCGCAAATGATAGATACGACAGAAAATCTTATAACGCTTAGAACAAAGATTGTTAAATTGACGTCTAGAAATTAACTGAGCTTTAGAATCATTTTTAAAAGTGAAATTTTCATTGACTTTACTTGAATGACTACTTACAAGTTACTCATTGCTGCTCGTTACAAATAAACCGTGCCTTCCGGTTAAAGTGCTGATTATAAAGTGAAATTTCCTGTAAAAAGGCGGGTCACCCTTTTGTATTCCGTTAAAGATCGTTAGTCTGTTTTTGGTTTAAAGTAGACCATACGGATCATGAGGCTCCATATCCAGACGAGCTGAACCCTTTCTAATTGAATAGGTTTATACTTTGTTTAGTTGTCTAGTTCTGAAAAGAGTTCCCTACATGACTTAACTAATTCTTTCCGAGCAGGCACATCGGCTCATTTGCTGCTTCGGAATCCACAACGACTAGGCACCCCAGCAGAGCCTGATGTTGATGATGAGATAACTATAGTTCATATTGCACTTTAATATGGTGAAGCGATTATCTGCACTTCATTCTTGATAGCCACCAAACTGTCAACACATCATTTGATCTGATTCTGCACAGCTGTCATATGCGCAGCCTATTCAGTAGCATACATTTCCGTCTGAAACATGCTGCATTTGGGTAGCTTAAGGGATCTGTTCAGTCTTTGTGCTTAAGTGAATGTCTGAAATCATACAACAATCCATTCTAGAATCATCACTGAAGACTGAAGCTTCGTTGCCACCATTATTGGGCATTTTCGATGAGCTATAGCTTCATGACCAGCTTGAAAGCGTTTAACTCTCATTAAACTCGAGATGTAATTTATAACTCCCTATGTAGGTGTTCCTGCGGGAACTTACTGATGAGGGCCCTAGTGGAACCAGCATTTAGGGATTCTGCCTCCTTCTATATTTAGAAAGGAGACATCGCATATCTATTCAGTTAGCCTCTTTTGACTCAAAAAGTGGTGTTGAGCGCTCTTTTAAACTATAAAGATTTGAAAACATTTAACAGGAAACCCATTGAAAAACGCAAGAATTCTTTTTGCCAACATTTTTGAGCGTTTACGGGTCAGCTGCTAGTGCTCGAAACCGAATATAAGCTTCGAAGTAGTGCATTTCTTAAAATGAAAATAATAAATAAATAAACTTTAAATGTTTTACAAACTACGATGTTTTAGAAGTCTACGTAGCTGCTGGAAAGTTAGTAACAAACTAAATTCTAAGACATCAAATTAAACTGCAATGATCCTGTAAAAAAAACCGCAACCAACACAACGAACTATGTTCGCAATTAGTGGAAGAGAGAAGTACGAATCAAAACGAAATCAATCAGGTTCGTAGCAGATCGAGCAAGAATGTACCATACTATCCAGTATGAGTCAGATGATAGATCGAGTGAATGAGAAACAATGCTGACAATTGAAATTTCGGTAGATTTCAAGAGTGTACAAGAATGTTCTAGTGTTTTATAGAAACTAGCATCGACTGATATAAAAGTAAGTTATTTAAAGTGTTCATCTGTGCTGATCAACATTGCGCAAATTTTTAAGATTTTAATGTCCAGTGATTTATTTAATAAATCTGTTATTCTTATAAATGGGTACGATTTGATTACCATCACAAACCAGAGGTTGAACTACAAAGTTCAAAAAAACGCTTTTTGTATGAAAACTTTCAGCAGTTCTTGTATGACGAGCTTCTGCCATGAATACAATGATAATTAGTCGCGTAAACTGGGATTTAATTCTGGCAATTTCGACCACTTTGAGAATTGATGAAAGAGTTTTTAATGAAAGTATGCCATAGAAAGCGAAAAGTATTAATGTAATCTTCCAAGAGAAGTGATGTAAAGCTTCGCATACACCACTGATACCAACCTGAAGTTAGCGTATTTAAGAGTCACGAAGTTGGTTTTCGAATTGCATTTGTGTAAAAGTCTTATAAAGAAAAAATATTTTGCTTATTTAGGAAATAACAGTGCACATTTTATGTTTATAATTTCTGTTTTAAAATTCCTACACAACAAAAAATATCTTCAAGTTTTCAGGAATTCCAAACATTTAATTAATGGTACTTATAAAAACAGTAGCCACCTTAATTATATGCAGCTATTTTGCGAATTAGTCCAAGACTGCATTGATCACTGATCAATCAACGTTATTCATAAAATTTTTTGCTGCTTTTACAAAGACGTTAATGATCGCGTGCGCTGTCTATCAGATGTTTGGCACCGTTTTTTCTATCAAAAGTATGCAGATTTTGGTGCGCCATAAAAATCAAAAGCTATCTGGTCTATTAACATACCTCGATTTACATAAATTCTCCCCCTTTCAATTAGCACAACAATTAATCTCAATGGTAGTTTTTTGACAAATACATGCTGTCAATATTAATTTCCCCCTCACATAAAAAACTAACAAGACAAGTGTTAACTTGCCAATACATCAGGGGTATCACCCATTTTCACATACCATCAAATACCATACGATGACGACAGGTAAAAAAACACAACAGCAAAAAAAAAAGGCCACCGTCGGCAATCAGAAAAATAAACACCACAACTCCACGTACCATGAGTGCAAGTAGTTCTACGTTGAATGTGCGCGGCGCCACATTCAACATTCGCAACACTTTTGATGCTAAAAAGCGTCCAACAAATGCCAAGCGCCATCAATTTCACTTAACAACTTCCATGGCATCACGGCTGAACGACCAATGTTGCCTACGTACATACGTTCATTTTGCGGAAACGCAACAAGGGGGCGAAGTGAGTCATGCAGCGAGTGCAAGTGTTTGCAAGCTTGCAAATGGATTAAGTCCACCTACACGCTGGCCACAGCAACATTCATCCATCCATTCGTTCGGGTTTATGCTGTGACCATCCGGCCAAATGGTGCTCACCAGCAGCGCCTCCACTTTATTCCGCACTTGCTTGGCATTCCGTGCGGCGATTTTTATCAGCAGCGTAACATAATTTACACAAATGCTGCCTGCCAGCCATTGAGCCATGCAGCAGCCGGCGGCAGCAGCCAGCTGTGGTGTTCCTTTCTACTCGCTTAGAATGCGCATCTTTGCGGCACAGTGGGTGCGTGATTTGAAATCAACGAAGTAATATTTAACTCATGAAAAGAATCTATTGGAAAAATTGCTTCGAAGAATGCGTTTATTATCAAAGTGTCTTCGCTTTTTTAAAGATGTATCCCTTAGAATATATCGAATCAATTTTTGTACATTGTTGAGTGCCCATACTCACTTCGAGTAAAAGAAAAAACCCCTGATTGGAAAAACTAATTGAAAATTAAAACTTGCTACACAATAATTACCGCCCACTGTGCATTGCCGCCTACCTTTTTGCAGATTCTCACTCTGGACTAGCGTGAATATCTATTTTTATTCTTACACCAGAATTCATACGGTTCGCTTCTGGTTGCCAACTGCTGGCTGCTACAGAGCTAAGTGAAGTGGAAGCTATACACTAACAACTTTTATTTACCATCACCCATCGTACTACTATGCTCGTTAAGTGCGGATTGTCTACGATAGCTGGGTAGAGCATCCAGCAGCTATAGTAGAGCAACATCATTCCAACATCTAGCTTAGTCGCAATTGTAGCAGCAACGTCGTCGTTTGTTTGCCGCCAATTGGCGCCAGGCGTCATATTGTCCAGTACTTGGCTGGATGGCTGGCGTTTGACTGGAGTTGCCCTCAAGTGTCGCACTTTGCAAAACTTTGCATTCAAGCAAAACCAAATAAACAACAACTTAAAGGACCGGCATTGCATTGTTGGAGCACAACACAAGTTGGCATTGTTGGTCATAAAGTTTCCAATGTGCGTTTTGCTTGTGTCTTTTGCTGCGTGCGTGCATCAGAGTTGCTCGGTAACTTGTTTGGCTTACGATTTATGGGTATCATTGGTGAAAACATCACAAGTTAAAAAATGTGCGGTTAAAAGTGGCACTTACTTTCCAAGCGGAACGTAAAAGTGGTTTTAAATAAATTAGATTTATAATATTTTTGCAACTTTCCTTGTAGATGGAATAATGCCTATTCGATTAGAAGAGATCATCAATTAAAGCGATCGATTAGTAGGTAAAACATGCGATATCTATGTTACTTCCAAGTAATCGAGAAACTACAAGTTAGACAAAGAGTAGGAAGTATGTAATATGTGAGTCTGAAAGTGAACAGCCTTCAATAAACTTGGAGAGAATTTTTTTGGCTGAATTTTTTCATGGGAAGTTATAAATCATTTCAATCGGATTCATTTTATTTGATATTTATGACAAATAAATTTTTAAATATTTTTCACCCCTGTAAAAGAAACTGCTGCGTCATAAGGTTTTAGGAACATATCTTTGGTTACATATACATATAGATCCATTTACATATATGGATCATTCTTTGTGAAGAGGACCACCTCACCAGAACTTAATTTTTTTTTCTGATAAATCAAATTTCAAAATTTCGGCTCCAGATCGCGTCGACAACAGAAAACGGCATGTGAAATTTTTATTAGATGTCACTTAATCATTTACATACGAGTTTTTGTGGAAAACGAGACTGGATTTTGTAGAAAACGCGGTTCGAATTGCTATTGTTTCACGTTTGTTTAAGTATGGAAAGTGAATGGCTAAAAAACGAGTTGAATCAAAAACTGGTAAAAATTACACAATGTGAAAGCCTTACCAGTTGTTGCATTGTAGTATATTGAATTGATATCCTGAGAATCACCGCGACTTGCACTGAACACTGGACTCTCGGGAAAGAATCTATTTTACATTTTATTTGTAACTGGCCGGCTCCTGCCAGAGCCAGTTTCAAATATCTAAGGGAAATCCTTCTTCAAAAACCTCAGCAAACTGATCGGAAATTAAATTGGATCGCTGCTTCTTCTTTAGTGTAGACGTGAATTCGTTGACGCATAAATCAAAAGAGTATATGAACTTATACTTCACAAAGCAATAGGACGCTTGCAGTTAATTTATCTGCATGTAAATAAATCATACTGTAGTTAAATGCCTGTAAGTTCCTTTTGAAATTACTTAATCATCCGTCCTCAACTTATTAACTAATAGACTTTTTATAATTAAAAAAAAACAAACATATCACACACCTGTCATTTAACCTTAATGATCACTGATGATGATCACCGCCGCTTTAATTAACCAGCTGGCATTAATAAAAATCACACTCATTGTCAATGCAGTTAGGAATGCATAACTTACTGAGCTAAGTGTAGAACTATTGCGTCGAAATTGAAAAAAAAAAATCAAACCTCGAACTGTTGCGCAGCACACATCAATTTACTGAGACATAGCACGATCAATAGCAATCATTCAATCATTAATTAAATGTGCGAAAAAAAAAATAGAAATCTCTGCTGGAAATTGCATCATTTTCATTAAATCAAAATAAACTGTAAAGAGTTATTAGGAAAAATGAATTTATGCAAATTAAATAAAACGCCAATAGGGAAGTGCACAACTGACAACCGGTTAGGATAGGTGGCAAACATTTGATGTGGCGCGTCAAGTAGTGATCATCGTGTTGATCGTTTGTCAGGTGACACTCCACAATGTGTGGTCAGACTGAGGTACGTTTTTATGTCGCGTGCTTTAGAGCATTTTGTAATTGAATTTAATTAAAGCGTTGCAACATTAGCACGCTGTGTTGTTAATAGAGTTGCCAGTAACAAGATCACATCAAACTCGACCATAAGCGTAGATCATTGAGGGACAGAGTAGTTCATTTGAGCAGTAATATGTCTATAGTTGAGGTAGGCTAGCTAGCAGACGATTTATGGCGGTAATTAAATTGTAAGATATTGCTAATTTGGTGTGATTTGTTAAGCGACTGAGTGATCTTGTCAATTTTAAAACTACAACCAGTCATAGGCATTAAAAAGGCTCTACAGCTTATCGGTAGTGTTATATTTTACCAAATATTGTTATACAGAGAAAGAGCGAGTAAAAAAATCGCTGTCATCCAATACGACAATTTGCGGTCATGCAATGCGGCATGCAATGAATTGTTATCGCTTGTCAGGCGTCAGCAACAAGTTGCAAAACATGTTAAAAATATCTACTCGTACATGAAAATAAGTAAGATTCTCGTGCAACATATTTAAATGGCAATTCCACAGTTGATTGCCAAAAATGGCCAACTGGGCTGACTGAGCTGGTGCACTGCGAAAGTAGGTATACGTACCTTGGTGCGTTCCATTTTTTCTTCCTTTTTATGTCTTCGATGGCACAGTAACATATGGGGAAGGACAAACGACAACCGCGCGATCAACCGCAAACAGTCATACGTCGTTGTCGTCGCTCCGATCCGATCAGCCTGCAGTGGTCGAATTAAAGCAAGTCTCCGATCTGATAAGAGGGTAAAAAGCGTTCAACTGGCATACCTGATGGTCTACCAAATTTGGTTACAGTTTGTACCGCAGACAATCGATCGTTCCGATATGTAGTGCTCTACTCCAATGTCGATCTGTTTGATCGCTACTGCTGCTGCGGCTGCTGTTGTCGCTTGATTTTAGGCACTCGCATATTTACGAGTTCGTGCCTTTGTTATTGGTCGGTCGATCGGTCGAATGTGCTTCTGTTGCGATCGTGTACATATGATCACCATAGTTTTACTCGGTGGCTCAAGTTCAAAGTCTCGTTTTCGCGCCATGCTGTCGCCTTTTGGCTGCCGTTTTTCGCATGATCTACTATATTGATATGTGTATGTACGTACATACAACTCGAGCACGAGTATATTGGTTTGATTTAAGAAAATATAAAAAGATCCGAAATTCAATGCCTTTGTAAGGCTCTGCTACTGCACACAAAAAATAACCAATTCATCCTTTTTTTGGACACTCTTCGAAAACAAGTTGCTTGTACCATCTGTGTGCGTGTGTGTGTCCTTACAATAAATCGCTGCATTTTTTTCTTTCACTTTTTCTTATTCGTTGTTTTGGTCTTCTTTTAAATTTATGCAGGTTACTTCGGCTTTTCTTGGAATATCACCGAGATCAATCTGCGCTTCTGATTGCATTCTTTGAGCATTTCGCGCGAGTTGCGAGTTTTACTGCTGCTGCTGCTGCTACCGGTGCTCCCCTGCGCGGTGCTTCATCGCCACGGCTTCATTTCCAGCAACCACTTGACTTTTGCGTCAGTGACGCATGCGTGGCGCATTTATTCCGTATTTTTCACCTAGTCGGTATCTTATGGTGCGCAATGCAGTTCAAATATTTGTGTGTTATTTTTATGCTTTCAATTTGGTCATGTTGCACGTGTTTTTAACGCATTGTTGATTGTTGTCCCATGATAGGGCAAGTATTTTTGTCTTTTTCTGATAAAGATTCCTTTGTCCTTCCTTAGCGGAGAATCAAGTAATTTAGCAAACCACGAACAACAAGCAATGAGATCTACCAAGTTAACAAAATAATATCTTGTTGCTCCCACGTATGTTTGAGTTTGGTGGAGAAATTATTGTTGATATTGCTTGCAATGGTAACTAGGCCAACAGTGACGGTCAGGGTGCTATTCCATCGGTCAATTTCGGTGACTGCCGAAAGCGGTAAATGAGTTCTCGGTATAAGAGCATCGTCTAGCACAATTAGAAGTAGCAAACAACTCAGAACTCAGCAGAACGTTCTTTCTAAAAATTAGTTACGAAGTCAACATTTTATGCATGAATACTCGTTTACTTCTTTTATATTTGTTCAAGAACAGTACGTATTCATCGATTATTAGACAGGACATACATGTTGGATCAGTGATAATACAAGTGTCGGTCACCAACCATCGTGCAAGTCTGCTTCTTGGAACGAGGAAGAAAATTAGCTGCTTTATGTTCGGCTTTTTCGGAACAGACTTTGTAATTTGACAGTTCACCTCAGTCTATCTATCTCTCTACTTTGATTGCGGACACCTATGATTTTCTTTTGCTATTACCTTCCTGGAATCTAGCATACATCGCTGATGGTATAAATTTCAGTTAAATTTCATTAACAGTTTATTCGTACAGATACCAACCAGGACCATTGTTCCTTGAAGTTTTGATACTATCGAGGTAGAAAACATGCGTGATTTTCTCCAAATTAGTCCACAGGCTTTGCTGAGATAATCTCTTTTCCTATTTCCTTCTGAATAAAAAGTGGGAAGCGAGATAATTTACTGGATACTGAAGCAATAGGCGCTGCTCAGATAGTTTGCCTATGGTAAATGTCATGCACATTATACCATATCTCATTTGATCTGAGTTTGCAAGTCGTATTCTTTGCTTCTTTTACATAGCTAAGTATAGTGCTAGCATCCCAAGGCGTTGCATTGCATTGGTAATTCTCAAAAAAGCTCTGAAGTTTGCTTACCACAGAGCTATTTCTTTCAGGGATGTTTGTTATTGTCCACTGATTCAGGCGAGAATTGTAGAGAATTGGCTGTTGAGTTCGTGTGTTTTCTTGGGCTGAACCTGCAGCATGATGTGTTGGAGTATTTATATTTTTTACTCGCATGTCTAGAGTTAAATCGTGCTTTATTCAAAAGTTATAGAGTTTGGGCGAATATTTAACTTTTTTTTGGGTAGGTTTTCCATGTTTGGTTTTTTCCTCTCGAAAACTGGTCAAAAATTATAATGAGGAAATCACAAAAAAAATCTCTAAAAGATATGAAGTTTCGAGTAATTTTTAAGAAAAAATATCGAACAAAATCCTTGTGGACCTAACGACCAAAACCTCTTCACCAACTTCGCTCAATACTCTTTTCGATAGTTTTTCTGCTGAAAAAATCAATCAATGGCTTAATACCTTAATCAATAGTCCTCGAGCTACTATAATCAGTTTTCATAGGATACTGCAATTTGGGTGCCCACTTATTTGTCATCCTCTTTCCTCTCTCGACGGTTTTTGGTTTTTTATTTTTGTTTTTTACACAAAACTTCGTTGTCAATTCACGCGTATAAAACCGCGTAATTGATTTTGACATTTTTTTAAACTACGCATGCAATGATCGTATGCTTGCAGTATGTCTTCTCACCCAATTGATCGTATGAGAACGATTGTACTGTGCAATACGATCACCAGCGGACTGGATTGGATTTCTTGGCATTTCATTGCTGCGTGCAAATCTTTGATTGATTTTTTGTATCCACGGCACCCAATGCATTGAGTGACATTTGTAATTGTAGATGTCTGTCCGTGGGTCTGTTCGGATAACTAACCACCTTGAGCCGACTGTACTATGTATACGCGTTTATAGGTATGAACGATTCGCGAAAGAGTTTCTCAATTTAAGTTGACAATTTTTTCTGCTGCTGTTGTTGTATTTTTGGTAAATCAGAAATCGAGCTTTTTATCTTGCTGCTGCTGATGTTTTTCGTTGATTTTGATTTTTTTGGACATTACAATCCAATTGGGGCGTTTGTTGCAAATGCCGCATGATCGATTGATCGTCGTCATTCTAGCGATCGAGCAACCGATCGACCCATCGACTCAACTCTGCTGATACTGTGATATGAAACAAAACGAGTTGCATTCCATTGACCATTTCGTACATTTTTTGCGGTATTACATTTAGAATCCCAGTCAGCGCACGAGACACAGCTGGAATATTGATAAGCCGCTAATCGGTTTGTTGTTGTTGTTGTTGTTGTAGCTGGTGTAGCGCAAATTGTTGTCAGTTGTGTTGCTTGTTGTCGCTTGGTGCGAATGCATTTGTTACCATTTTGTTGCCTCATTGCTGAATGTCATGTTGTTGTTGTTGTTGTTGTTGCTGCAGTGCGTTGATAAATTATTGGTGTTTGAGATTGTGTCGAATTTTTTACACTAGATGCGTCTGTTGTTATTATAAATTTTAACATGTAAAATATCAGAATATCATGTAAACAATTTCTACACGAGAAATTAATGAAATCATAGAACCTCCCGGAGACATTGATTTGTACGTATAGCTAACTGTGAAGAGCTGAATTTTGGCTTAAAACAAGTTAAATAAAAACGGATTGATTTTGATGCCAATGTGAAAGCCCTATTGAGCTTAACAGAAAACATGCAAGTATTAACGAACGAAAAGAGACGAGGAAAAGTAAACCAAGACAGCTAAGAAATGCGCACGAATTGAAGAAAAGTGGCCGAAAACTAGGTGATACCATATGTACCTGGATTTTCTACACGCAAATGAAGAAAATTCACAAACTTCCCAACTCCATATAACAGATTCTTTATCTTTTTGTTTAGTTCGGTATTTAAGGTGATACTAAATGACGGTGACAATATTTTTGTGTCTTGTTACATGTGACAGCAACTACCAACGGCAGGGCAACATTTTTGGTAGTTCGTTTAAATTCAGCGTAAATTGCTGCTGCTGTCTCTAAATGTTGTATGTTATTAACAAGAATTTGATTAATTGTACAAAAATGGTCGTGTTGTTCGCACAATGTTGCTTACAATTTATTAGTCGTGCAGCAACTTAAGGTGATAGAGTGACAGACATGATTGCGCACATACCCAACAAATCAGTCGATTTCGTTAATAAAAACTAATAGATTTTTTTCCTTTTGGTTTTGTTCGAAATCATTTTGAATGGTAATGGTTTTTAAAGTTCGACTTAGCGCATTTCTACTTTTTTGAGTTATTGTAGGTGTGGTTGCAATTATACGAAATTGCATGTGACAAACCTTTTAATGATCGCAAGCCATATTAAGGTGAAAAGTCAGTTAAATTATAGAAAATCGTTGAGTTATGAGTCAGTTGTTTTTGACTTTTTGAAACAATTTTAAAAAAAAAAATCCTTTTTAAACTGATACAAAGTAAAGTGGAGGTGAAACATTTTCCGCACGAAAAATCTACTGTAACAATTGCTCGAAATTAATTTTAGAGATAAGTACTAATACATACACAGAAAGCACAAAAGAATTAAAAGAGAACAAATTAGCATTTGAGGTACAATCTTTCTCAGCCAAACTTTTTCAGATGAAAAACTTTTTTAGCGTAAGAGTATATTAAATCGATTTTCGGTGCGTTGCTATGGGTCCAAAACCGATTTCTTGTGAGTTACTAAAAAATAAATAAATAAACTATTTTTGTGATTGCATTACAAAGC
Source organism: Meiosimyza decipiens (assembly GCA_963680825.1). Classification (NCBI taxonomy): domain Eukaryota; kingdom Metazoa; phylum Arthropoda; class Insecta; order Diptera; family Lauxaniidae; genus Meiosimyza; species Meiosimyza decipiens. The sequence goes on from OY804260.1 coordinate 77,606,705, forward strand.
GCAGACGTTAATTTATGATTAAAATTTAGTAACAATTTATAAATCTGGAAGCACAATTTTCTTGGGTACAATTACAGGGACCGATAAATTTTTTATTCTAAATCCAGAATACACCCTATCAAAGTTTTTGACGCGCTGAAATAGAATCCGAGGTCAGAATTTCTCTGTTTGCATCGGTTCTCGAGATATTCTAACCTTAAAGTGTAAGGTATTTGAGATTATGTTGCACTGAAAGGTAACTTTTTTCATCAAACCATTAATTGGGTCCGTAAGAACTACTCTTCTCTTCAAAATAAATGTCAATTTCTCGAGATATTTTTCAGAAATCGTAGCATTTTAAGCCTTCAAACAAAGAGAACTTTTTGCTGGGCAAGTTCACTGTATGTATGGGGGCGGTAAATATTTTTGGACCAATAATATGAACACTACTTCTGGTGGACTATATACAGTCCTGGGCAGAGCTTAGCTCCACAGCTTCCTCCAGATATGCCAATTTCTACACTTCAAAGAGAATTAAATCTGTAAGGGAATCGGAGGCAGAAATTACAATCAAAAATTTTCATAATACATCTCAAGTTCGACGATGACTCTATTTTCGCTGCAATAATAATCTTTTCCTTTAATACTTGATATCACAAAACGAGTGATTAACCCCCATATCTGAAGTTGTATCAAATAGGTATAATAAGCTCCTTAAACTATGCAATGTTTTTTGTTTTTAATTCTGAATGGAAATTTTGTATTCGTATAAAAATAATTTGTATTTTTCTTCTTTGGCTTTTGAGTTCAAAGTTCCCGTGTCCATTTTCTTATTATTTTTTTAAGTAAATATTTTATATCTTCTTTGTTTAAGGGCAAGTTTGCTCAATCTTTGAATAAAAATAAAATAAAAATAAGGCCCACATATAGCATGATCGAATATTCCTTTTCAGAAGATCTGCAACTTTTCTTAGAGCAAAATCTTGCAAGCAATTAAGATATTTTGCTTTATGCCTAGCACGAGTAAGCAGTTGTTCTCCCCGAAAATGCTTCATTTCTCTATCAATTTTCTCTATAACAATTTCATTATGTCCCACCAAGTTGTATGACAAACTTTTCAGAAAAACCGCTCAAACAACAAAAATCAATGTAAAATCACACATAAATCAATGTAAAAATACATCAAGTGACTGACTGGATGACGCCGCCGCCGCCGCCGCAGCTTGAAAAAACACAGAGAAAGGCAAAATAAGAAGCACACAAATCATCACCGATCAGACAAACAGACGGTGATGAATTAATGAATTCATTTAAAAGTTTTAGTTCATCTCAGATTTTACAATTAAAACATAAATAAAAAATAATAATAATAAAGTAATGCATTATTGTAGATATATAAGAAGGTACCAACCACAATGCATATTGAGAGAAAATAACGTTGCAGTATAAAACTGCAACTCATAAACGTCAAAGAAATGTCATTAAACATGTCCATTTTAAGAGTCCCCTATTCGAGTTAAAGAAGCAGCTCCAGTTGCACTTAAGGTTGGTTGGTCTACCAGAGTTAAGTGCACATATTTCCACACACAAAATAACTTGGAATCGAAATCGATTATTAAAAATGATAATCGATTAAAAAAGTGCGCATGTCAACTCATATGACTGTCTGTCTGTCTGACTATCCGTGTGTCGGCCTGCATGCGTTGTACAATGTATGTTCATCAAAAAAATACATAGTACATATGAACATATGACATTAATGTCTACATGTGTTTGCAAGACAGTTGACAGTAGTTGTTGCAAAAAAAAAGCAACAATTGCCACAAGTTCTCAAGGTATACATGCCAGTTTAGTGACTTAACACTTAAGTGCACTAAGCAGACAAAACGAATATCAAATTTTTGAACAATTATTTTGATCAATATACTTTCTACATTATTTCTAGTACATATCAATAATCGGGCGCAGAATTGTACTATTGCATAGAAATATAAAATCACTGAAGACGTACAATCCAGATCCTGTACAATATAGAAAAGTCATATCCTGGTCTCAAATTAAATTCTGAAGTTGCTATTGAAAAATGATTTAATACAATATGAATAGTAGCCGAAAATTTCATTTTCGACCTTCAAGGGTAAAATGTTTTAATAGAATGACTTGCCTAAGAGATTCAGCAACCAGAGTGAGGCGTACTTTTATGAAATGTCTATAAAATTATATGTTCCATTTAGTTCATGGAAAATTTAAGATATAAGAGGCCAGGGAAATTGTCATGAATTAGCAATATTTTAAATTTTCGTTGAAATTAACTCAAAAAAGTTGCATGGTAGTACAATTCTGCAGTTGAACTAAGATTTTGAATGGAAAAATAAATCAGAAATGGTTTTTGATTTTATTTTGATATGAAAAAAAGGCGTCCCATAAAATTTGAAATTCGATTTTATTTCAAAAATTTCTATATGCTACCGGCCAAACTAGTTTTTAGGAAAAAATCAGCTCTAACATCATTTAGTACGTCCTACACCGGCTTTGCATTAAGATTTCGTTGCATATTTTTAGGCTTAAAGGTACCTAGTTTGGCCTAGGATAAACTAGATTGGCCGGTAACATATAAATGTTATAGCTTATATAGATGGAATTTCAGTAACGAAAGAACACCTTCAAAACATAATTTGAAAAAGTAATATTTTCAAATTCGCAAGCGCAGGTGGGGTAAATATGACGAAACGGCTCTTGCAGTCATTCACCGAGCTTTCAGATCTGTTTTAAAAGTATTTCAATTGCACCACGAAAGTGTTAAGAACATACGCTGTGATCGCAATCGCGATCAAAATTCCAATGCAAACAGACGAACAAGCAGTCGTACAGCGCCGCAAACAAATGTTTTCATGCTACCAATGTCTGTCGTTTTGTCTGTCTGACATTCCGACTAAGCAAGTATCTGTCTCATTGTCTTGATGTCCTATCTGAATTGCAATCCTTTTGCTATAATTTTTGCCCCTGTTTTCAGCATTTTTTTGTTTTTTCAATAGGCATTTAATAAAAAAAAATATTATTTATTGCCGAACGTGCAGCGCATTCGATTTCCCTTTTATTTTTGTTTTTTTTTTTTTTTTTCTACAGCATCCATTGGTTGCAACTGCGCCTGCGCACACGTCACTAATAAAGAAGTTCATCATAATCAAGAAAATGTTGAAAAGCGTTTCAGGCATTTGAAGCTTTAATGCGCTTGCATTATTGTGCGGTATAATTAATGAGCATTGTTTTGTGAGTAAGTGCGGCTGGGATGCTACGGTGTTAAAATTAAGTATCGCGTTGCATTTGTAGTGTTCTTTAACATTTGTAGGTTTAGTTTTTTTTTTAATAAATTTGAGATGCTAAGCTCTAAACATATTTCTTCTTTCAATATGTAATTTGATGAGCTCTACAAATATTCTTTTTTGCCTTATTTAACATGAACTTTCAGGTTTCACGTAAAAATTATATGCTCAAAAGAAAAAATATCACAAAGTAGGTCAACATGAAGGTAGGGCGTTGCAATTTGTCAAAATTTTATATTTTGGCAAAATAAAAATTAAACTTTAAATTTATAGCCAAAAAAGATTTATTAAGCAAACCAGCACAATGCTCATAAATTTGACTTTCCATTTCACTTATGGCATATTTCAATGGAAGCAAAATTTCACCGCCAATATCAGCTTTAAAGTTGGTACCACACACAGTCGCATTTAATTAATTCAAAATATGAAATTAATTAAAAATTGCAGGTTGCAGAAGTGACATTGGGCTCATAAATTCTGTGTTTTTTGAAATTCATTAAACATTTTTGTTAAATGCACCGGCGTAACGCCTGCCTGATCAGCGCGCAGACAACTTTATTGTCAGTCAGCTCAATGAAATGTCAGATATGACAGCTTACAACGTATTATTTACGAAAATGAAAATCGCCAACCTTTGCGCAGAAAAAACTTTATCAAAAATGCATAAATATTGGCTTTTTTTTGGATTTTCTTCGTGCAAATATGTGACGTAACGCAGGCAAACCTTTATGCGTTATTAATCAAACTCAAAATTAATTATGCGTGCGTTCGTTTCGATCGATTTTTTATTTTTCTCTTGGCTTGTAGCAATTAAAATTTTGTCCCAAAACTTTGATTAAATATTTTTGATGATCGTAAGCTTAGGTACAAATCGATCGATTGGTCCGTTGACTGTCCCTGCGTTAAGTTGGACAGACATTTATCAATGTTTCATTTAATTGCCCTGAAGGGGACGACAGCCAACTAACCGAACAACATCATTTTGTCGGGTATAAAATCTTGTCTGTTGTTGCATTTCATCATGTCTACATGCATGCGTTTTAATTATGACGATCAGTTTGTGGTTTTCCTTTTCCGTTTTTTTTTTTTTTGCAAATGTGTTATTGATTATTAATTTCATATTTTTACAGAGTATCGGTGTGAATTGCTTAAATAACTCATATAACCTGCAACAATTTGTCAGTCAGTTGAAGCGCCAGTCTTTCATTTTGGTTAAATTGTTAGTTGGTTTTGAGTGAGTGATCAATTGAATTTATTATTTTTTTTTTTGATAATGATACTTTGTTGTTAATGATATAATCAGGAGTTTGAGGCTAACTAGGATATATGAGACATTCTACGAATGCAAAATATTCCTTCTGTAGCCCATAGCCATTACGATTTGCTGGGAATTTCAATATTTCATCAATGATAAAATAATTTATCAATAATTGTTTAATAACTTATATTAATTTATTAAAAAGTTTCTAAAGAAATATCGTTGATTAATTGAATAATAAATGGACGGATATAAATCAGTTACTTTAAAAATTGAATGTTTTAATTGAATGACAAAAAAAGTCTTAAAAATTATGACATGGTTCATTACTAAATTCCTAAAACCTGTCACAGTGTGTCACGAATCCTTGCACCCCCTCCCCTCAATGCCACGTCACATTCTGAAAAATTAAAGTGCACAACAATTTTTGTTTCGTATTCATTGCTAATAATCAAATATTTTCTCTAAATATCACTTGTGAAACTTTTTGATAATATTTTCAGCATATTTTGCACAAGTTTTTAGAAGCACCACCACCTTATAGCACATATCAAATATTGTTCCAAAATTACAAAAAAAAGTATCTCCTACCATATATGATGAGATGCTAAACCCGGAAGTTAATTTATTGTCACTTTAAGTAATACAACCAAAAGCAAGTCAACTGCAACAATTACTAAACGCGCGTATTTTTAAATCTTCCATTTCATTGTCCACATTTTCCAAAGTTCTTTCACTTTGCAGTTTGTCGGTGACAAAATCTTTTAAATAAATTAAAAAAAAAAAACGTTTTTGTTTCATTTACTATTGCTTGCATTATTTATAAAAAAATAAAAAAGAAACTTGCCACCACAACAAAATCAACGAGCAGATGAACCATACACCATAGTTGTAATATTTTTAGTCTAAATAATTGCGTGCTCTAGACGTTTAGCTACACTATTCCGGCGAGCAGATGTCTGTCTAATGTTGTCGCCAAAAAGTTATTCAACTTTGCATTTATTGTGACATCAGACAAAACGAAAAAAAAAAAATTCAAAAATGAAAAATAGATTTTCTTAGCCATAGACTTTATCCTCATTCTTAGCCTTCTCTGTATAGAACAACTGCATGGATTGCGCTGTGTGGCACATAATACTGAATGAAAATCTTTTTATATCTTAAGCATTTTGGTACCTAGCGCCTGTTCGGCAAAAGCGCTACGCATAATTACAAAAACAATACTTATGTTCTTATGCTCTATAATTTCATCTTGCAATTCAGTTGAAATATTGTTAACTCTTCCTTGGGAATTCCTGAGACTTACATACATGCGAACAATTTTAGTTTGTTGGGTTTGTAGCTATGTGAGAACATGTGATTTTTTATATTAATAATTTCCGGCGGAAGTCGGAACTATTTTAGGAACTAAAAACTTTTTGCAATTAAAATGTTTTCCTACCTAGCTAAATTGTTTTTGTATGATGAGTTTAGTAAAATGAGCATTTGATTTGAAATCAGTGATTTCAACTCAAGAAAAAAAAATATTGTTTAACAAATTTTTAACATTTTATCTAAGAAAAAAAGTATTTTGCAAAAGGATAAGAATGTAAAATGTTTAAAATATTGTTTTTCTTTAAAATTTCACACATTTTATAAATTTTATCAAACAAATCCTAAGTGACAGAAACTGTCAAAAAGGGCTTAATAAAAAAACAAAAAAAGTGGTTAGCTTTGGTCTAGCCGCGTCTAAATTTTTATAAGTGGTGGTTCTTTCACCACACTACGTGTTATCTGGTTTGACTAGACGTACCCATATTAAATTTGACAACTTTTATTTAAATAGTTATCTGTGCTGCGTTTTGAAACTTATGTTTGTATCGGAGCCAGAACTTTTCCAAATCATTTCTACTGCTTGTGTGTAAATCAAATAATTCTCTCAGTATAGCGTTTTAAAGTTTCGATTGCATGGGAACTGCTACGCCCTTTAATCAAAATTTGCCAATTATTGTAAAAAAAATTGGAAAAATATTTCGAAATTTCCAAAGCAATATATGGTTGGCAGGCCATATGCACCTGTGTTCTCAGAGGCAGCTTCTTTGTTAAGCAAGGCACAATCAATTCCAAAGTTTATACAGAAGAGTGCCTCGAAAAACGTCTTCCACCATTTATTCGTGCACATGAGGGTACCGTGATGTTCTGGCCTGATTTAGCAACCTTCTCATTACTCTAAAGCTACGATAAAATGGTATGCAAGTAAAAAAGATCAATTTTGTACCAAAAATAGCAAATCCGCCCAACTGCCCAGAGCTTCGCTCAATTGATAGATATTGGACTCTAATGAAGAGAAATCTTCGAAAGAGTGGTAAGACTGCAAAAAATTTACAAAACTTTAGACTTAAGTGGAAATGATCGTACCGTACTGTCGATGAAACAACTGTGCAAAATTTAATGAAGGGCCTTAAGAAAAAAGTTAGAAATTTTTGTAAAGAAAAAAATTGTTAGTTATTATTTATATTCTGACCACTAGCCATTATTAATAAAAAAGGAAAAAATACCAAAAAAATTACTAGGTATTTTTTTATAACGAAAAATCAAAAACGTTTTTTGGTAAATGTTTAGATGATGGTCCAGATGGAAAGGGCAGAGAAAGATCGGATGAATACGATCAAGGTATCAAATTTGAAAGACGCACCTAATTTCGGACATATAGCCGTCTGATGTTGGGAATATAGTACTTAAAATAATCTGTTTAAGATGAAAACTCCAAATATGGATTTCACCAAAAAGATAATAAAATTTGCTATACAATCTGCATACAAAACTTTAAATTATACTCCTAATATATGCTTTTCGAGACATGACGATTTTTCTGAAATTCTGAAAGATAACCCGTTATTTTTTTCAAGAAATGTGTTAGACCTAATGAGAAAACCTAATTGCTGTTCTTCAATGTTATGCAACATTTCTTGGACAAATTTTTTATGTTAGCTACTTTTTACCGGAAAACCCAAGCTATTAGTTCAAAACGTATTTTTTTTTTAAAAACCTAAGCTTTGAATAGATGTCTAAGCAACGCAACCGTTATAATATAAAACAATAAAAACAACAGCAGCAGCAATTATAACAACACATTTTTAGTCTTAAGCGCTATCTTTTATGAAAAGAATATTAAACTAAGATTTCGAGGTTATCATTAAATAAATATTTTAAAGAATTAAGCCTGATCAATAGTTTAATTGTAACGCATTAAAATTAACGTAATTCTGCAGGCGAAAAATAAACAAATAAATCACTTACCGATTGCGGCCTTGTACAATTGAGAAACCACTGCTAAAAATTTATTCGCAAAACAATTTGCGAAGCACTGAAGTATAGCTTTGACTAGAACCAGCTTAAGTGCAGCAACTGCAATGAATTTTGGCAGCACTTGCAATACACTCACACTACTAAGAGTTTGCAATAAATTACTTTCAACAAATAAAACAAACACTTGCAATATTTCGAAAAACTAAATTTAATTTAAGCACTTTTCGCTTTATATTAAGCAAATGAAAAGACTATGAATAAAACCAATTTTTAATTAGCAACAAAAAAACTGAACACTGCACTTACACTGGCGGCTCTGCCGACGGCACCGCCTTTTAGACGATTTATTATTTTCACAGATATTTATTGAAACATTTTATTGTTTTATTGCTCAAAACTCTTAAGTAAATACATTTCACTACTTTTTTGGCTTTATAATTAATATTTTATTGCAAAATATGCAAAATTTAACGGATGAAATTAAACGCGCACATAACAAAGAAAATAGCTGTTTTCAGACTATCGAGTTTCACATCATACTGCCTTTCAAACACTTCACGTTCACATCATCAAACTGTTTGATGGATAAATAAAAAAATTTGACTTTCTGCTTGTTTCAGATTTCAACGAGTACCAACTGATAATAAAATGGTAGGCAAATCTTTTCTTTTGATAGCTAGAGAAGCCACACATAATACACGTAATTTTTCGTATTGAAAGGCATTCATTGATTCAGCTGATCAGAGTTTTATTTTATAAAATCTATGCTTGGTCAATGTGTCTATGTGGTAATACCCGAAACATATGGTACTAATTACCGGGTTAAATTGATGCATTTGTTGTATCTGTCATGTTTGTTAAAGAGCATTGACCGATTTGTGGAATTTCACATGAATATCGGTTTCTGCTGTTGACTGTACAATTCGATAAAATTATGTTAAAATCATTAATAACATCAGCCGACTAAAAACAAAGAAAATTTTCATAAAACTTTTTGGTAGATGTTTAAATAATGAAACTCTCTGTCGAAAGGGTAAGGTGATGTGGATGGGGCACCTACAGAAAATTATAAAATGGTAGTCAAAAGTTGGGAGGATGCACCTGGTTTTGGCGATATAGCCATAGGAAGTCAGGGATATAGCTTTTTAAAAATCATTTTTTGGATTTTTCCACATCCCAAAAACTGTAGCAAAATGACAAATATTTTTTATAAATTTGCAGAACTTGGTAAAAAAAATAACGGTCTCTGCTTAAACCATAACAAAATTTTAATTTCATATGAAACGAACCATTTTGTAGCCACTCAATTCGTTGCTTGTAACAGTTTAGAACTTATGATACGTTGCCAAATATTTTGATCAGCTGTTGCATTGACAAAGCGTGCCACTGGTCACAGCCACAGTCAAAAGTAAAGCAAAGAAAACATCCTCCTAATATGTAAAATATATTAGATTCGCCTACCATTTTAATATCAGATCGATGTGTACTAGTTGAAATCTTTTTTCAGATGATAAAAGTATGCTATAAAATTTGACGAGCGTTCACATCATCAAACAAGCAGAAAGTCAAAATTTAATATTTTTCATCAAACAGTTTGAAGATGTGAACATAAAGTGTTTGACAAATAGTTTGATGTGAAACTCGATAGTCTGAACATAGCTATTTTCTTTGTTGTGTGCGCGTTGAATTTCGTCCGTTAGATTTTGCATATTTTGCAATTAATATCAATTATATAACTAAACAAAGTGGTAATTTGTATTTACTTAAAAGTTTTGTGTAATAAATCAATAAATTGTTTGAATAAATTTCCGTGAAAATGTAAAATCATCTCCAATGCGGTGCCGTCGGTAGAGCCGCCAGTGTAAGTGCAGTGCTTAGTTGTTTCCGTTGCTAATCAAAAAGTGGTTTTATTCAAAGTCTTTTCATTGGCTCAATAAAAATTAAATTTAGTTTTACGAAATCTTGCAAATTTTTGTTTTATATGTTGAAAATAATTTATTAAAAGTTTTACAACAGTGTGAGTGTATTGAATTTACTACCAAAATGCATTGCAGTTGCTGCTCAAATACAGCAGCCGGTATGGTTCTATTCAAAGCTATATTGCAGTGCTTTCCAATGCCTTGCAAATGAATTTTTAGCAGTGGTTTCTCAATAGAGCAGGCCCCATTCGGTAAGTGATTAATTTTTATTTTCTACAATTTATTTATTATGATAGTAAAAATTATTAATTTTAATCCATTTGAAAAAACTGTTTTTCACTCTCAAAATATCTACCGAAATATATATTTTGAATAAGCAATACTTTCGCCAGCAGTACAAAATTCTCGAAATTATTTATTTATTTTATCAATTTTTCGCTTGCAACTTTAGTAGAGACAAAAAACTTGAAACAAAATGTGTTTGTTTTCATAAAAAAAAACCTGCTACTGACCAAGATTATTCAAAGATCTCCAGAATCCCCCCTTTTCGGTCCACCGATCTCCTGATGTTCCATTATCTCTAAACGATTTTAATGAAAAAAAGAAGTAAGTTTATAACAAAAAAATTTCCTAGTTCCACATTTTTTTCAAAAATATAGCAGCCAGTTGTTTTTTATATTTTTTTATCAACGCTCTGAACAAATATTGAAGTTTTCATTTCATCATCTTTGACAAATTTGTCTTATTATCTAGAAAAATAATTTACATCTTTTATGCCCAGTTTCACCAAAATCAATTAAAATCACTTTTAGCTAACAGGCTGCTAGAATTTATAAATCTGTTAAAATTATTTATATTTCACCAACATTAGAGTTATATTTTTAGCTAACAGCCTGTTAGCCGAATGAATGAAATAGAAATGCCCAACACATATCTCTGATTGTATGCGAAAGAGTGAAACTAAAATAGTTTTTGTTGATTGACATATGGCAAACAAATTAATGTGTCAATCAAAATATATTCAAAATATAAACAAACTTTCAAAAATTTAACAGCAGCAAAATAGCTTGTTAGTTTATCAGGCTGTTAGCGCAAGAAGTGTTTGGTGAAAGAAAATTATGGTTTTTTAAGATTTAAAAGCCTGGTAAATTTCAAAATTGATTGGTGAAACCGGACATTAATTTAGTGATATTTATTATTAACGTCGGGACGGCGCGAACGCCATTCCCGGCTACCAAAAATTACACGCACGAGTTATTCGCATTAGGAATAATCGCGGAGGTCAACTCAACCGAAGTGCAATGGCCAAGCCTCACTCCGGGGGAACCGCCTTTGTGATCACGGTAACCCCTACGCCAGGTAAGTATGCTTTCGGCCGCTCCGCAACCATCTTTTAACTACGTCTTCACATAAACAAAATGAGAACTACATAAATTCTAAACGGAAATTTTTATAAATTTGTTTGAGTTCATTTTTTCTGGTGGTGGTAGTTGTTATTGTTGCCATGGAAACAATAGCAATGTGTACGATGAGTAAAAGCAAAAGTAAACAAGAGATACCATGTTGAAACAAGTACGTAGCGAGCGCTTTCACTAAAATTAATTTTGTGGGTACGTTCATTTAATGTAATGTTTAGTTTTTGCACAAGCAAATATCAAATATTTTCTGTGCATAATTACCGCCCATATGAAACATTGCAAAAGCACCACGTGAAAGAACAGTGAGACATAGAGGAAGCATCTTGATGGTGTGGACCTGCTTCACTTTGTGGATTGTCGGGCATTATGAAAAAAAGAATATAATTTTTGCTTTTTGGGGTTGCTGGTTCAGTTTTCAGACTTTGTGCACGAAAGTTCTTACCCAGAAGACGAAGTCATTTTCAGCAGGACGGACACTAAAATGACTAAAAATTGTTCAATAGTGAAAAATTTCACACGATTCAGTGGTTAGCTCAATGCCCAGATCTTAACTTCATCAAAAATATGGTCTTTGTCAATAAAAATATCGACTGAAACGGTACGATAATTTTCCAAAGAGCTTGTTCCCAGATTCAAACTAAGTGGGCCAGTATTTTGCATAAATTTATCGAGAAACAAGATTGGTAGCCTGCTCCGACGAATCAACAAAGTCATTATACTCAAGGGCCTTTGATCTAAATATTAAAATTACTATTTTGATCACTTAATTTTTAAACGTGCAAAAGTGGATACTTTTAGTATTTTCGTTATATGAATTAAAAGTTACGTATATTTGCACCCAATTTTGAAGGATGTTCTTCCATATATTTTGAAAATTGTGTGGATGGACTTAAATTTTATCCCACCTATATTTTAGCTTAACGCTTCAAAATGTTTGTTCTAAAATTTGAGCTTCTTAGCTCAAACCTGTACGCGGCGCGGACAGTGTTTCTGTCCGATTTCTGACTTACTAAAACGTAGAGAAAATTTACTTTAGGTGCCAAGATATAGCGTTTTGAGCACTTTTTTTATGGTAGAGGCCATTCCCTGTTATCAAATCACGCCCACATTTTTCGTGCGGCTGAAAATGCGGACAAAATACACCCGAAGGAGTTTTTTTTTTTTTAATTTGTGGTCCAATGGTCTGATTACAATTTATATGGAAACGTCTTTTTTTTTATTAAAACGCAAAAAAAAAATCTGTCTTTGATTTTTCTGCGATTTTCCGATTTTTCCATTTAATGATAAAACAAATTGTTAAGTTAGATTTTGTATTTTTTTTTTTATTTTATTACCATTATCATAAATATTTTCATCAACTCAAATGTAAGCATAACGTGTAGGGACATATAACAGTCAATTTACAAATACAAAAAATGTACCCATATTAAATTTTTTAACTTAAAAAATAATTTCGGTTTTTTTGTTTGGTTGTCTCATTTGGTATACAATTTAGTACAAATGTTTGACTTTACAACTATTTACCTAAATATATTTATATGGAATTATTTCAATTTAACAATTTTCCAATATAACATTTTATAAGATTAGTTAGAGAGAAGTAAATATTTTTTGTAAATACATAACACGTTTGAAGTGGACACTTTTTTTAAAAAAAATCACATTTTAATGTAACAAACTTTTTTCAATGACTTACTTAACATATTTATTAAAGTTAGTGCATATCAGCATATTTATTGTCCTAAAAATTTATTTATGTTGCTTTAGAAGTTTACTCATAATTTAGAAAACAAACTGAAATGTTGAGCTATTTCGATTTAAATCAATATAACGATGTGTATGTATGTATATGTTTTAGTATAAATTTAAAAATTGAAATAAAAAATAAATATAAACTTGTAATATCAGGACCGTCGAGAGAAAATTCGTGCTAGGGGAGTGTAAGCCATATATAGTAATTGAGGTTTACTTTGGTTTCAAATCTTAAGCTTATTTTGATTTAAGTAACAATTCAACCATAGAAAATATGTTAGAATATAACAGACCCCAAAAAAAGTCCCCTAGCTTTTACCTCTCGGCGGCCCTGTGTTTATTATAGTTCCATAACAACGATATAACAGTAGCATTGTAAAAAAATTTAAAAAATAATGATTCCTAAGCGCTTGTTCAATATTTGGTATAACTTCTAATCTGCATGAATGCCTAAAAGTATGCAATTGAAAAATTTGCACACACTCGCTTGACTTTAACTTTTGTGTAGTTAACTTGCATAAATGGTAATAGTAATGTACCTATTTTAGAATTTATTCTTAAAACTATTTAGTTCAAAAATTTGAGAAGAATAATATTTTGAAAAGATATAAAATATCATAAATTTGCTGTAATTTTCGTTAGTTTAGGATTTAATTCGATTTTTGTGTAGCTTTTTTAATTGGCCATATTTTCTTTATTTTAGCGAATACGTTAAAGCTGCTTCTGAAGGCGTCTTGGCTCAGGCAACTGAAAAAGAAAAAGAGAAATATCAGATAGTCTTATGCCTTAATTTATAAATAATATTTTGGAGTTTTTTTGAGTTGGAGGCATAACTTCGTATGAGCTATACAACTTAAATTTATCAGAGAGGCACAAACACCCCATATTAATAGAAAGATTAAAAGTTTAACCGCTGCGATATTTTGTTGAAATTCCCTCAGGTATTAGTGGTACTACGCCCCATTGTAAAAAAAATCACCCACCTTTTTTTGAGTATTTGATAAATCATTTGTACTACGCCGAGCGTTTCAAATATTTGGCTCATGGAGAAAGTGCCATACCCCTTAAATAATATTGTACAGATTGAATCGTGCTCCCTTCCTAACAGTATATATTTTTTAAAATTTACCACAATAGTTCCCCCTGAAATAATAGAAAAATTTTGCTGCTTCGTTTTCCAGAAAGCGTGATTTCAACAGAAAGAAAGACGTAGGAAGAAGGTGACGCTGACCAAGGATATGTAATCTTCACATAGTTTTTTATATCTCTCATGCCTTTTTCCAAGAGCGTGGTTGGTTGAGTTGATTTGATTATTATGGAAAAATTTGATTACATGAGTTCTAACAACTTTTCTGCTCATACTCACTGTAATGTAAAGTCCCTGTCCCGGCTACTCACAGCCTTAACTGCACAATTCCATTTAAAAATCATCTGTATATGTTGGATTCTGATAGATTCTTTTCCTATTATTCGTCCATGTTGTTGTGTCCAAAACAACATCCCAAAGTTTTATATCACCCTGCACATAGATCGTATCAACAACTTCCGGTTTCACTTGATGTTTGAACTCCGTTATCCATTTGCGATTCACATACACCTCATACGAACTTTTACCACAAACGATAGCTAAACTAAATGTTTTTCCCGGCCGGAGATCTGTATCCAATTCGGAGCGCTCTTCCTCAGCCCATTCGCCATCGAACCACGCATTACGTATAACGACATGTTTGTATAGCGCACCTCTATTTTGTTTCGAAAATCGTGGATTAAAATGGAATGCAATAACGGCATGGGGCCATATATGTTGACCTCTTTGTAAATTAATATAGAATGAGTGTGGCAGTAGCTTGACACGCCCCTCAATTTTCAGGCTACGTCCAAAAGTAAAACTATTCATTGGCAGACGACCATAATAGGGCAAACTGATACCGGTTGACGGAACATTTAGACTTGGTGAATATGAATCTTTAGTTGGCATTGTTATATACTTGAAGGTATCTGGTATGCTTGTTATATCCATATCATCGTAATCACCCTCATCCATGCCGCTGTCTTCGTTGCCTGGAGGTGTATCAACCCCGACAACACGTATGTCTTTTGCTTGTGATTCACCAAAACGATGAGGATACTCTTCGACTATCTGACGCTCAACATCTATGTTGTCTACATCACCTTTGACCTCAATACAGCCAACTTGGGTATAGGGCAGTCTATGGTTATACTCAGCAAAATGATGACCATTGACAGATATCATGTAGCAGGCATCTGTGATAAGCACCTGCACTGAGAACTTGGAACCTCGTCTCAATATAAATGGCAGCGCAGAAGTGACTTCTTCCTTACCCCAGACATCTTTAACTCGGGTATTGCGTACAATGTAGTTTTGAGGTAGGCGTGGATTGATGTGTAGTGCAACATCACGATGTTCATTATTCAATATGAAATTAATTGAGAATCTATGGGAAGAGAAATAGAATTAGGTGGAGGTAGAAATTGAGGCTGTTAATGACTGCTTACCTTTCGCAATTTTGTAATATGTAACCATTGAACGTATAGCTTACACCTTCTTGTAACGTCGCAACATCTTCAGTTTTGTAGACGGCCTGTGCTTCACAGTACTCGTAGTAAGTTGACTAAATAATGAAAAAAGGGATAGATATCTCTACATAAATCTGATGGTTTTTTATATTGGTTAGTTTTAATAATAAAGTAAGACCTAGCGACCGATTTACCTCTGTCATTATTAAACGCACGAAAACCAGTGAATTCGGTGAACAACTCAAAGCAGTTCAAATTTTAAGATATTCAAGGTTAAAAGGCCACAAAAATCCATTATTTCTATTTTTATTTCCAGACCAGAAATAAAGTTCACACAAACGTTATAGAACAGAAAACTTTACGCCATGATATTTAAGATCAAAGTTAACCCAAGTTTGAAATTTTGTTTTCTCGGTCCGAAATTAATTCATATTTGACAGAAAAATAAAAAGCATTGTACGATTTTCTGCAGACAACGCTCAAACTTGAATATCTTGAAATTTTGGCCGCTAAGGAGTGCCAGTAAGAGCATTTCTTACTAAACAGGGATAAAACTGGCAGGGGTAATTCGGTCTCTAACTCTTCGTCCATAGTAAAATATCTAAATGTTCTACAGCTAACTGCTTCTACTAACTCTTTTACTTTAAAAATTTTCAAAACACAATCACAATATATGCAAGATATATACCGGGTTCTATAGTACTACAACTTTTGTAAAGTCATAAGTTTTTCATCAGACGTCCTATAAGTCAAAATATGATATTTTCCAAAGAGACAATATCCAAAGTCGTGGTCTATGAGTTATTGAATCACCATTTATAAAGTATTACCATTCTGACAAAATTGCAAAAACGTTTGTAGTTTTTAAGAAATACTGAACGCAAGAGTAATAGTTAAGAAAGTGCCACGCCCCTAACATAGAATATATAAAATTAAAGACACTGATGAAGATGCTTAAATTAATTTAACCAAAATCAGTATTTCATTATTTGGTGAGACTAAAGTATTTATTTTCATACAAAAAACAACCCTTAAAATCAATCTAAATAAAAATGTTAAAAGTTTTAAAACTTATCATTCATGTTTGTGCTTTAACCCCAAATGTGTCCGTATAAGTAAAATATGCGTCTGACGCACAAATTATGATAATGACTAAAATAAAATCTTTGTATGACCTCACACAAAATATAATAGTACCCAAAATTAGCATCCAGCAGACGAGAACAATTTGTATGTGATTACCTACATTTTGTTAAATTGCTACAACAAATCATTCATTGACTGGGTGACATACATACATACATATGCAGGCTATGTGTCAGGAATAATTTAAAAAAGTCTCTACTAATATAACTATTTAACAAAATTGTGCTAACTTAAATATTTATTGTATATCTGAAAGAGATTGCTTTATTTTAAAATTCAAATCATCATATCTGATGACCGACCATATGTAAATAAATGTATGAAGGTATGTACGTATTTAGCAGAGGTGGCCACATTGCAGTGAGGCGAATCGCATGGCTCTTATAATTCAGTGCCTAAAAATGAAATACATTGGAACCAAGTAATACTGAATGGGTGCCAATGAAATGTAAATGATTGTTTGTTTTTTAAATGTGGGCAGTTTCAAAAATTCATAATTTTTTGAGTTTTAAGGCCACAAGTTTAGTTTTTTCAAAAAGAAATTTGAGTATGAAAATAAAATCCTATTTGAGTTATTAAAGACTCATAGAAAGGTAATTTAATGAACAATTGAAGCCAATGCAAAAATCAATTTGCGAATAAATTTTAAAGTTTTCCAACTGTTTTATAGCAGTTAAAAGAATTCGAGTTTAGATGCACGTATCAAGAAGTGTAATCCTGTCATGATAAAAGTATGACAAACAATTTTCTGCCGAAAATACTTCCGTGCAATGAGATTTCATCGAGTTATGGTATTATCTATATGTTTTACCAAAACATGCCAATACTTGGTCAAACTTAAACAAGCAGACATTTTACAGCCAGCTATCGGTGTGCTTTCTCCTCTTCTACAAATTTAAGTTGACATAATTTCCGGAAAAACCAAATAAAACTGAAAAATTGAAATTTCGGCAAAGAAATATGGTATAAAAAGCAATAAGTAAAGAATTAATCGGTCTCAAAGGAAAATTTGTTGCAAATACTTATTATAATAATAAGATTGTATAGGGCATCGGCCTAGCATATTTCTTATCGCCATTATATTGTGCTCATTTCGTTTATATCGAATGGCCATGACCTACAGTTTAATGCCGGATCGGAACTTTAAATTGAGAAAAGCTTTCACGACCAACTATACTCCCGACGAAATGTCAATGAATTTTGAGAGGGAAAGCCGTGAATGAAAATATTCCTTCTTTGGATTTGAACCGCATAAAAGGTGGACATGCTAACCACTACGCTACTAGGCTCCACAATGTTACCCACTAAATACTATAGAGCGACAAACAGAATTCGACTTAATCAAATTTTCCAGACAAAACTTTGCCATATGTAAACTACTTAAGTTATATAGATGTAAAGCCAAAAAAAGCGTATAAAATTGCATTCTGGATATCTAGGCAGCTGTGCCTAATGGCAACACTTTGTGTATAAAACACCGTAACAATCTCTGTATATAAATGATGATCAGCATGATATCACAAGCTCAAGTTTTAGAATTTCATTTAAAAATCAAGGGTGAACTATAACGGCAGTATTTAGCTTTTTTTTAAATGGATACTTTGGAAAAATGAATAAAGAAGATACATTTGATTGTCTTGTCGATGATATATTATGTTTTTTTTTTGCGAGTATCTCAAAACTGATAGAATTGTTCTTACTCGGTTTGTGATCACATGTAGATAAATATTGTAATTGTTTCCTCCTGTAATATTGCACCCCAGGTAAGTGTTGCTGTCCACCCCTGGTATATAGTATTTACATACATGAAAGTGCTTAGTGTAGTCAATTTAATATTCTTACCCACACTTAATTAATTAAAAAAATTCTTAAACTTTGACATCAAGAATTAAAAGTTTTATATATGTAAGTTTTAGCTTAGTAGTGGCATTATATAAAACTAAAATTTGTTTTAGAAAATTTTTCATTTATTTATAATAAGTAACCATGAAAAATTATTTTCCATGCTAGAATGTTCCGTAACAAATTACGGAAACAAAAAAGTTTTTGATAAAACATTTTTCGTTATTTTATACTCGAAAAGAAGGCATCAAATGGAAAAATGTAACAGAACCTAAGTTGTGGAGGACATGTAAGCAAATCGATATCTTGCCTGAAAGACCTCCTTGCACTAAGATCTGATCCACCTAATAATTCCAATAATAGCATTTCTTTTTTTGACAAAGATTAGTTATTTTGCTTATAAACTGCGCTTTTTATTGAGAATTTTAAAATTATGTCAAGTGGGTCAAGTCTTTTCGTTAGAAGATTTTATAGGCAGCAAATCGATGATAATATAGTCTTCTATTTGATAATTATTTCTACAACTAAAGAGCAAAACTCCTTATGCTTCTGAAATGGTTCTCTCCTAAATGCTTTGATTAAGTTGCAAGCAAGTGATCGAACCAGTTTTTAAATTAAAACAAACAAACAACAAAACAAACAAAGAAAAAATTTTAAAGGTATTCGACTTGCGATTAAACTTCCCAAAAAATGCAATTTAATCGGTCAGACAGATATTCGAGAGCTTTTTTTTTGTAATATAAATATCGCAATAACTCATGCAGTACATATTTAATTTAATTTTTATTTTATTTTATTTTTTTCAATTTATGGTAAGTCATAAAAATTTTACTTAATTACACGACAAACACCAAATCAGGTATCAGTGCCAAAATAAATAAATAAAAACAAAAGCCACATCAACCTTAACCCAATGGTCTGGTAAAAAATGTCGTCATCGATGAATTCACATGCCAAACAACACCTAAGAAGAAATGCAAACAACGGCAACACTTAGAGAAACACAACGGGAGTCAGAAGTTTTTTTTTTACAAATTCCTACAATTTGTACAACATTCTCCGCATTGCAGCATTTGCTGTCCCACTGCTGGGACATAAACAAAAAAGGCAAACGAAGTGTTGTTGCTTTCTACGGAAGAATGTAAAGCGATTAAAAGAATGAGGCAACAAGCAGTGGAACTGGCTAAGCATCTAAAATAATTGCACTACTTTAATGTGCAAAACATAATAACAATGTTGGAGGATTAATTTGAGCCGACGAGTGTTTTCTATTCCTGATAAGCAGAGTTGCCGCATGTGCTGGAAAATGTCAATTGAATATCTTTTTCATAAAGTAATATGTATTGCTCGAAGTCTGATTCCCGCAATGGCAGATCTTTTTGGACAATTTTTTTTTCTTTCATTTTTTTTATGAATTTTGCGAAAATAGATAATTTGATAAATTTAGTTTTTGGGCGGTAATAATTTTTTCGGCAATTTCTTTTTTAATTTGAAACATTTTTCGTTTCAATAGCAAGCCAGCTACAAGTATTCTATAGGCTGTGCTTATAGTTGAGCTGCGCTGTATGCGGGGCGATTTGTTGATAAGAATTTACAACGCGTACTTTTATTGGAGCGGAAATAATGAAAAAGTAATGCTGCGCTGAGCAATGCTGTTTGAAGCTGTTCTAACGAGTTCATCACGCTCTTTCGCATCCTATTTTTTATCTCAGAATTAGTTTGGTTTTAAAGCAGAAATAAAATAAAGGAGAAAATCAGGAGTAAAGAATAAGGTTTTTTCAGTTATTATCGGAGTTACTCTTATGCGCAAAAAGTTTGAAAATAGGTCAAAAGCTACTGAATTAAGACTAAAACTACTGAAATTGAGATGAGAGTTCCTTTAAATTGTAATTTATTCAAACGTTTTGAAAAACGTTTCAGTATTATTACCAAAACTCTTCACTGCACATCGTGAAACAGTATGTTGTATGCAGAGTCAGAGTGGTGACGCCCATACTTTTTGTCTTCTTATTGTTCGATACATTAAACAAAAATTATATATTTTCGCGGTACGACATGACCCCAAAACTAACCCTATGTAAACACGCCATTACTGCATACAGTAGGATTTTAGGCTATGCTAATATTGCAGCTGGTAATGTGCTTATAAGCAGTGTTGTGTGATAAGCGTTTTTCAGATTGTAGTGAAATATTTTTCATAACATTTCAATTTAATGTAGTAATGGGTATGTATTTCTATGAGAATGTGTGCTTTCCTCGTGGTTTTTCATTTATTAACAGAAATTTTGTGATAAAATTAATATGCACATGAAAACGCTTTGAGCTTGCGAAGAAGTGCTATAGTTCGCTATACCGCCTCGAATAAACACATCACAGCTTCACTAAGTAACATATTCAAATTTTGAAATAAAGTTGGCAACCCTAAACATCCTTGCCAAACTGCTCATAAGTTTATTCAAGCTAATTTCAATTAAAACTTTACCTACAAATAAAAATACTGCAAACCTCTTGAGTAACTTACCTCATTAAGACCATCTTCGTGTGATCTACAGCAAGAGAAAACTCTACATAGGGCACGAAAGCACATTATAGATAGTAAGGTACGTCAGGAACTCAAAAAAATGTTTAAAAAAACAAATCGAGTCAGGGAGATCACAGTAAAAAGTAAATGTAATGGCAACCAAAAAAGGATGTTTCTATAAAAAGTTGAATTTTGAACATGCCAACAATTATGGGTATACAACTTTAAATACAACGCAGTAAAGACAATTTTTATACATTTTTTTGTTGTTATTGTTGTTGCTGCTGCTCCTTCATATTGTTGCTATATGTACATACAATGCAGTCGAGCCGGTTGTTTGTTTTGGCTGTTAAAAATCAATGAACCAAGTTATTTTTTTTTATTTTACTTAAGGAAATTTAGTTTTTATAGTTATTGTTGGATTTAATTGGATGACAAATTTTCTATCCAAATTTATTTTAATAGTTAAATATCTTTGTGTATTGTATTTCATAGAATTTGTGCTAATGTTGAGAATATACTTGCGACATTATTTACTTATTATTCATTGCATTAACTCGCTCGTTTAGAATTCAAAACTTAAATTTTTGTTGAATATTTAGCATTAAATGAATCATTTCGTTGCTTTTGTTTTTGCTGTTTTTCTTGTCGATGCTACGACACATGCAGTCTACGCGTTTAGATACATTGCCAGGTATACAGATACTTTTGTTTACCTGTGCTCTATTTATGTAGTTATTTGTTGTTGTTTTTTTTTTTAATAGCAAGCAGTTTTTACTCTCAAGCTCGTTTTGTTAAACTTATGAATCAACGAGTTTGTTTTTTACTAAAGCTTTGCATTTTTTTGATAAATTTTTTTATTGTGACCTTAGGGCGTGTTAACTTTAAAAGGAGTATGTAATTTATAGCTGAGATTCCTTCCCGTTCGCTTGTAGTTACAAAATATCAATAATTGGAAATATATTTTCTTTTTAATATTAATTTTGATTTTGGTCGAGAGCTAAGCCTTTAAGTTGTGTCCAAATTTTAAAAGAAATTTTGGTTTCCAAATTTAATTTTCACTTATTTCTTTACGAGTAGATATAAAAAGACAAATCACAGTTTCCGCTAATCACATGTATGAAAAAATCGATTTTTCTTAAATTTACTTTTTATTTTGAGCTTTAATGGTTTAAAGATTAACTTTTTGATTTGCTATTATTTAGTATGAACGAACTTTGTTTATTTTGTTTTCAAATAAATTTTGTTACTTTTCACCCACTGAAAAGTTTAAAATTAAATTAATTAATGAGGTAATCCCTTATTTTTCGTTCGCTCTTTTCGATTTTTCTTTCAGTTTTGCGTGTTTCCCTGTAAAAATACGCGACTATACTAAATTTTTTATATTGAGCATGACAAGTAACAACAGCAGTAGGAAAACAACATTAGCTGAGCTTTAAGCCATAAAAGCTTTGTTCTCCGCGGTAAAATAATAAGGTCTCAACCGACAAAAATCTGGCGATTAGAAACTTTACTAAAAATTTTATTTTTTTTTAAAAATTTGTATATGAACGATGTTGACCGTAAAGTTTCCTGCGCCGAGAACTAAAACCTACGGTCAAACAAATGAGTAAAATCGAATTTTATTGTCCGATGCGCTTCGTTTTATAACCTTTGGAATGTTTAATAAACAGCATTCCTTCTGCAATTTCAATAACAATTTTTATGAAATGTCTGACGTCATAGAAAAACAGTTGTTACAAAAATATATTTTTCTGAATAGTTTGCTAGATCAATTTTAAGAACTTTTTTCTCAGTGCGAATTTTATTGAAAGTTCATAGTGTAGGAGATAAATGATATAAAATGAAACTTCGACCAAAACTGTTTTAATCAATAAAACATAAACTAAAAGTCCTAGAGTAAGAACAACAAAAAACAAAAACATATCTTTTCGAAATAATAGAAATCTGTTAAATAGCTTTGTATTTCAAAAATCGCAAACAGCCTGTTTGACCTCGACAATGGGTTTCAAGGTCAAAGACAAGGTCACTGTAATTTGACCCCTTAGATACTTTATAGCTTTTGCCAAAAACATTTACATGTGTCTTTCTTTGTTCTCGAATCGTTGGCCTTGAAAACTAAAAATTTATCGCACTATATAAATACCTGAAAATTTTTTTTAATTAAATAAATGAACCAAACTTCCTCGAAATTGATTGTAAAAGATTGATTTTGATCTATACGGAAACCGTTTAGTTTTCAACAATCGAAAATAACTATTTGAGCACACATTTTTTTAATTGTCATATCCAAGAGACGTTAATGGTTGATAAAGTTTCAATTATAGTTAGCACACTTGACTTAGAAACCTGGCTCATAACCAAAGTTGGAAAACTAAATGAGCGTATACCAAAGAATGCACATGTTGTAACTGAGCACTTTCAGACCCAAGGTGCCATATAAATTTGTCATTGGTGTTTTTTTTTTGGTTTGAACATTTTTTTACAAATGAAAAAATAAATATGTTGGTCAGCTTTTAATTTTAAGATTTATATCGGTTCAGACCTGTTTTTATTATATAAACGAAAAGATTTCCCATCTGAAAATTGACAGATTTTAATCGGTTCGGATCTTCTTTGTTCCTATTTGCTTATTCATGTACTATTTTTATTTCTTATATTCCTTTGTCATAAGATAAAGTGTTGTGGCCTTAAACCTTAGGCAATGCCACTTAGCTGATCCATGACAACACTTAGGGAAAGAAAACTTTCATGGTTCATAAGTTTTTAAGAACTGCAGTACACATTTAAAAATGAGATAATTTAAAATTTCTATTTCAGTTATGTACTCACGTTATCATGCCCGCTGGCTTCAAACGTTCAAGGTCGGTGCACAACGGCACCACTAAAAGCTTTTAAGGAATTGGCAAAAATACGACTTGGTGAACTTCGATTTAGTATGTGAGTAACATGTCGCAATAGTTCATGGCGATCAAATGGAGAATTGAAAATTTCAGCAATACAATTTTTTCTATTTTGAAAATACTTAGAATCGCGTAAAAAATCATCTTTTTCGTATAAATTCGAATATGACGCATTTCATGTCAAAGTTTCTAACCCAAAAATCGAACACAACCGATTGACCTCAATCTTAGCTAAATTGTTGTCCTATTGGGTGGTCTGTAAAATACTTAATCTAAGTGCTCTCGATAGTTGTCTTAATAGCCTTTCGAATGGTCGTAATTATTTTTTTTGAAAATTTTAAAATTTAAATTTTTTTGAAAATGGATACTTTCGACATTTTTTTTCATTGATATTCTAGTAAGAAAGCTGAGTTTTTTCTGCTTTACATACATACATACGTTAAATATTCGAGAGCCTTTTTCTTATTTTTCGAGAAACCACACATTAAACATTTCGGCACTACTTTTGCCGGTGCAAGTTCCCGATTCCCGATAAGAATGCATAATATTTTCATAGATACTATATTAACTGTAATGGGATCGGTTTTGATATTTTTTTTTTTTCATAAAGAGTGAAAATTTAAAAACAAAATTATAAAAAAAATAACATACAAAAATTTCAATTTCGCCAATTTTGAAGTTTAACTCAAAATGTCATTTACCCTACGAAGATAAGTTTATCAAAAGATAAACTATTTCCGAATGTTGGATGTGCCAACAATGTGCTCCTCGTAGAGCTGATATTTATAGAGGTAAAAAATATTTTTAAAATTAATGCTAAAATGATAGTCAAATAAGTACCACGGAAAAAAAAATCAGCATAACTGAGGTCTAATTCCTTTTTTGAAGAAAAGAATGTCCCATATATTTATTTACATTGACAAATTGTTTTTCTTCCAATTTGAGATTGTGGCTTATCGCGTGTATTTTTGCTAAAGGCTTATAAATGCAAAGTTTTTTTTTTTGTTTCAATAAAACTGATTGAAATTTTTCATGCACTTGATATGGCTACTACTGTTTTATTAAAACAGCAAAAGCTTTGCATATCACTCTCGCATTATCCCATTAGCTTGAGCTTTAAGTTTACGGCTTTTTTTATCAGCTGTGGTGTTAGCAAAACTTTTCCATGTGAGCAGAGTAATATTTACATGTATCTCATAGTTCGTTTTTGTTTTTTTTTTTTAATTGCTGTTAAACAAACCCCATTTACTTGTATACTGCTGATAACGTCAACAAGCAGCAACAAGTGTTTTTTTTGTAGTTAATACATAGTAAAAATGTGATAATTATTGTTTCGATTACATTAACATAATTATTTTTAATGACTAATAAGCAGACTATAAATAATATCTATAGAATTGAAAATATTTATTCGAAACAAGCAATTAATCTGATAACATACGAGTACTAATAGTATTAAACATTTTTTCATATTTTATTTGTTTTTTTTTTCTCAAACAAAAACATTTTTTTTTACTTGATACTACTAATCCGGCGTTCATGACGTACGCAAGCGATACCGTCTGGTGTGACATATCAGATATGTACTGTGTTTCCAAATATCTCGAAAGTATTAATTAAATTGCGATTAAATGATAAATGATATTATTTATAAGACATATGTGTGTATGTATTTTTGCACATAAACAAAATTCGAACCACTCACAAATCTTACAAATTTTCTAGATCTGTGTAAACACTTTCCTAAATATATCGTTAAAGTCGATCACTGCTTATACTTTACATTTGTATTTTAAATTCCAAGTATTTCATAAAAATGTTTGTCTGTTGTGCTAATTTCACTTTATATAGAAATGTCCCATTCATTTAATAGGGTTTCTGACTTAAAAAATAAGTAAATTTTTTCTTTTGTCACCAATTGGGTACTGGGAAAATTTTTTAATAGATTTTCGGGTCTTAAGCCGTCGCTGCTAGGCGTTCTTTTCTTATAACTCTACACCCTAATAGTGAATTAGCGTACGCAAATTTTATTTTATTTTTCGGATGGTCCTGAACCTTGCTTAACCCTGCCCGGGACGGCTTCGACGAATTCGCACACACGCACTTTTGGCTATCTGTGTACCTTAGAAACGGCATGTGGTCGTGGTATGGGACCCTACCCTAAAAAAAATTATCGTACCATGGGTTCTCACACCAAAGCGTGTCATATTTTATGGAGCCGTTGTAGAGTAATAAAATTTTCAAATTAGTAAGAGGACGAAGTCGTCATAGGTGTTCTAAGTAGGTGGTTTTTTGCATAGTAAAAGTTTCTTCAAAAATCGTAGTTTATTATTCAATTGGACTTTGTTTTTACATATTATTCATTAATTTAAAAAAATAATAATAAGAATTTGCAGTGATGTATTATAAAAAAAGTTTATTATCTGAGAAATAATGAAAGTTTATTGCAAATTCCTCATACGAAAATTCATTTTTTTCAGATTATTGGTTTTTAGAGCTAGGGCCAACGCCATTAGGTTATTTTGAAATGTGTACCATATCATCAAGATCTAATCCCCATTTCTCTTTTCAACAATTAATGTTCATGATATCGATTCTTTAGCATACTGAAATCTTGCGCCCGTTATTCACGGTCTATGGTACCAAGCTTTATCTTAATCATTAGATAATCAAAAATAAACTATGTATCTGAAACTGAAAGTAACTATCTAAATTGGTTTTAGAACGTTTCTCGATTATTAAGTTGAAACAACAGACGAATTCATCATAGGTGGCCCTATTAAGCAGTGAAGATATAGCTGTCCTACGGAAGATTATTGATGATAGTTGTCATTTTATAAGTCACCACGAATTTGCTAAATTCGGTTTTATTTTCAAAAATGTTTAAATTATAAATGCACCTAATTTCATGTCCTGTGCCACAACCTGCCATTTGTCAGGTATCAGGTCAAAAATCAGGTAGAAGCTCAAATAAATCGATTTCAAAATATATTTTTCGGTTGTAAATATGGCTGACAAAATATGATACATGTGTGTTCCGGTACGATTATGCATTAATCCAATTTACAGGTTTCGTCTGAAGAATTTTTTTTGTACGGATTTTTCGAGCACATGAACGCTTTTCAGACTAAATCCCGTAAATTGAACAAATGCATTATTTTACGGGAACACAGCTAAATTATCAAGTTTTTATATCGCAGATTATCCACCACCACTGCTGCTATCAAACAGCTGTTTCTAACGTTTGCTTTCACACTCCCACTTATTGTGCGTCGAAATGTCAAAGCAACTGTCAAAATCAGGAAAAAGTTACTCACACAAATATAACTAAAATTCACACTAATAAAGTGAAGCCAACGAAATGACGAAAAAGAAAAACGAAATCACATGAAACGCAATGTTAGCAAAAAAAAAAAAAAACAAAAAACAATGGCACTAAAATTAGTACGTATCTAAGAGATAGAATTTTTAAATCGACTGCGTAGCACTAGACTAGATAAGATAAAAAATTGCTAAATGAACATAAATACAAAAATAAATGCCTACAAATCGATAAAAGTAATTAAAATCTTAATATTTACGTCAAATTCCTCGCCATCGAAAACTTCGATTTGCTCAAAATCATCCACAATATCAGAACCTAAACGCGAACGTCGCACTTGGGCCTCTTCCTCACGCAGTTGATTCTCAGTAGCCTCCATGGTGGCCTCCAAAGCGGCAAAATCAATGCCCGTATAACGCGACATTTTGGCACTTGTAATGTTATTTGTAATTTTTCGATTTTTACTTGTGAATTTTTGTTTTAATTTGACACTTTGCACTTCACTTCCAATATTTTCTATTCGAATTTCATCATCAGCTCCGACGTCTATTGCATCGATTATGTCTCTCGCTCTACTGTCCAAAATGTATCTGCGCTCGGTTGAAATTGCAACTTCATGCCAGACTTCGCGACAATATTTACGAAATAAATAATCACGACGTTTAGCTTGTAAATAACGATAGCTATAGGAAAAATTAAAACCGCTCGTCACAAAAATATTTGTCAAATCCCACAATTGATGTATCGCATTGCAGGCGTAAAACGTCAGTGCGGCCATCACAAGATGGGATACCTCTTCTTCTCTATTCCCTTTATTTATTTACACTTTTATTGTTTTTTCTCCACACTACTTCCACTTTGCATATGGGTATCATCTGTCATTCACTTTTCTGTTGTTATTGTTTTTTTTTCCTACTTTTCGCTTATTTAAGCACTCACCACTGCTGCCAGATGCAAAAATGTGACAGCACATCTGTACTGTATTGCTGTGGTATCTGTGAGCGCTCAGTAGACCGCGTGTTGCTGCCGTTGTGTTGGTTGGCCACTGTTTGACTGTGATTTTCACAACTTTGAGTTTGTGTTGCGTTTCGTTTCAAATTTTCCTTCAGTTCAGCGGTGAGAGCAGAGAAAAGTTACTTTGCTGAATATCGCACTCTTCAAAGGCAATGGTGTAGGTGAGCGAAATAAAAACATATGTTTTGTAGCCAATGTTTTAGTGCTGTGAGTTGAGAGAAAATATGCTTTGCTACACTTCTATTTTTATGAGTTGCTTACTTGCAACCTGTGACTAATACACACCTAAAGTTCATTGTTTTTATTTAAAACTTCTTTTTTTTTCATTTTTATTATTGTAGATAAATACGATATATATTTAGAAATTGTAACTAGGCCGTCACATTTTCGATTTGTAAATAGATAAAAAATTCTTGCAACGATTTCGTTTTGATTCAGGTTATTCTAACACATGTACATAAATCGTTTGTGGTCTCAACTGGTGTCATGGACATAATTCCCATGGACATATGTGTAATGCCCAAAAAACGTTCGGCCTTATATCCACCAAAACATAGTTTTGCAGATTATGTCCAACCATAGCAATGTACATTAGGCTGACACAAATAAACCGACCCTCTTCCAACT
Organism: Meiosimyza decipiens; assembly: GCA_963680825.1. Classification (NCBI taxonomy): domain Eukaryota; kingdom Metazoa; phylum Arthropoda; class Insecta; order Diptera; family Lauxaniidae; genus Meiosimyza; species Meiosimyza decipiens. The sequence continues at coordinate 77,635,555 of OY804260.1, forward strand.
TTCCCGGCCCATTGCTAGATAGAATATATTGAAAATATGTGGTAAAAGGCTGAAATTAAGGGGATGATAGTGTTGCTTGTCTCTAAAAATGCACAAGTAGCACTAAGCCAACGATTTACTCTAAAAGAAAAGTATTTAAAAAAAAGTTTTCGAATAATATAATGCACATTTTTCATTTGGTAATGACCGTTCATCGGCATTATATCCATATATAAAGAGATATAGACTTCGGAAATTAAGGCTAAAGCTTTTTTAAAAGTTTGAAACATCTGAACTAATTTAAGCAGACATTTTTAAAATATAAAGCATTTGATTCGAAAGTTTTTGGCTGAGAAAACCGGAAGAAGGTTGATTTTTTGTCTCGGAATAACGGACATAGGACCTATGTTTTTAATAACCATTTTGTGTTTAGCCTTCGAAAAATCGCCCAAAATTTATTGAAGAGGGTATCAGATTGTTGGCTTTTATGCCTTTCTTTATTTTGGCATTAAATCTATTTTTGTAGTGGTCTAAGCTTCCAGCAAAATTTTATGATTAGTTGAATATGAACAATAGGTCGAAATCATGGATAAAGTAACTGGGCGATATGACGCGTTTAATCTTATACAAAGCCTGAATCTTTCTTCATCTATGAGGTTTCTTAAGTCTATATTTTCTTCTAAGTCAGTAGTTATCAGCTATTCGTGACATAAGGAGCTCTTATTATTGTATACAGATTGCTTAAGCCCTCAAAATATCAGCGGATCCCATGTTGTGTATCACCGTCTTACACACATAAAAAAATATTGTCTAGGTTTGTTATTTTCATTGGGAGACATTTTAAAGAACCTAAATCTATCAAAATAAATCTCCCTTGAAATTAGTTCATAACACCGCTCTTCGAAACTTTTTTAAAACTAAATATATCTACATATCAAACGATTAAGAATAATATCTTCAGTGATGTTCTTAATATATTTTCAGTATTCCCATCGACTGGATGAATTTTTGAACACTTTTTGATGGGTTACTGACACCCGTGGTAATATTCAAATTTCATATTCGAAATATCTTCGTTAGAATATTCTTTTTCTAAAAAACACCCCTGATAATGTGCTCAATCGAATCCCGTACTACCCCATCAGTTGGAGCGATACAACTATTTTCTCGCAAAAATTAGTCATAAAACCCCCCTTAAAGATTTTTACTAACCAAAAGTAATCAAAATTGAACTTTAAACATATGAAGCCAACCTAAATTATCATTTCCATTTGCAATTTCACGAAAACTGGCTAAACTTGTTTAGAATAAAGTTTTGGGTACTATATATAAAACGCTTTTGCAGTATTTTTGTGCCTATTGACCCGCGTGGTCTATGCGAAATGATGATACCTATCATAAATACCCGTAAAAGATTTCAGTTCTCAAAATTAACTTTAGTTTTTGAGTGGCTTTGCGATTTATGTATTTGATGAGCGCTATCCTAGAGTTACTTGTAAGGCATTAGTTAAACCTCAAAGTATGCTCTAAATATTTTTTGCTAGAACTATTTAATACTTTTTGAATGCAGGCGAGTACATAACATTTATTTAAATTTTTACTTTATTTTTCCAAACATTTGGTGATCAAATTTTCTTTTATTTTCCGCATTCCCCAAAATGTTTTTGAAAATGTCAAATTTATTCAAACAATTGATGTTTGTGTGTATGCTAAACATGTTGCTTCTATAAATATCACACTTACCTCATCATTTTTTTTGTCAGTGCGATTATGCTTTGATTTGGATTTTTGCTTTTTCTTCTTTTTATTTCTTTGATAACATGGCATTTTGGAAAAATTAGAGTTGATTTATTTCTTATTACTTTTTCTGTGGTTAATTAACTTTTTCACTAAAGAGTCAGTACACTGATTAGCAATTTAATTACTATTTTAAAGTGTTAAAAAATTAATTAATGTGCGAGCTATCATATATAGGTGCAACTCTTATCGATGTAAAAGTTTCGAAAACAATTATGAAGCCTGCAATACTCGCAGCTAATAGTTTTTGCACACACCTTTTTACATGGCTATTGTTATCTATTGAGGTAATACGGCAGTCATGTACAGATCGTAAAATACACTTTGTAACAAAAATTTATAAAAAAAAGTATTGCCGTAAAAATTAATGATATATTACTCAAGATGTATATCATAGGATTTTTTAGAGGTGATTTCAGAAGGTTGTTTTGTGAAGGCTAAAGAAAGGCTGAGGAAAGAATTTTATTGTATGCATTGAGATATAATCAAATTTTGATGCAAACAAATATTTGTTTGTTGGAGTTAATAACTACATTATTATGTTTTGGGCGCAAGAAATACTTCTGTGTTATCGATTTAAGGAAAATAAATAAATGGAAAAATCGATGTTTGCGAAAATCAATGTTTAAATATCTCGATTTATTGACACAGCGATGTTCCTGAAAATAGTGATACCCTTGAATCACTATATATGTATATACTATAAGGAATTAAATGTGTACCAAGCAGAAAGTAGTATTATATTTATTTAGATACTTTGAAACAAACTCTCAATATTCTCTAATATTCATAAATATAAAAAATTGAATATAAAATATATACGAGTATATGACTAGACCAAATTCCTTATTTCCCTCAAATAAATAGCATGTTTAACTTAATAAAGACACTTTAACTCTGAATTCAGGGTATAGGAATATCAACCAAAATTTGCTAATTTTTAAAAAAATATTTTTAGAGCCTAGCAAATAAATAAATTTATTTGAATGAAACATACGTTTTTCTCAGTATTGTTATAATTACAAAGTACCTAGCTTCATTGAACTATTGTATTACGTATATACATTACATATAAACTTTAACCTCTACCCTGTTTCACAGGCTTTTGTAGATTTATATAAAAAGTGCAATTGCTGGTTTTATGCGCATAGCACTCTAGAAAATCTGATCAATATTAATGAGAAGAAGGACTCTAAGAAGTCTTCTATAACAGAAATCAGACATGCCTTTTCTAAGAAATTTTGTGCGCGATTTTTTTGAAGCACTAAAATCTTTTTTATGTATAATTTTGCTTTGGCGTTTTTTTCTGCAGAGATTCAATGAACTCATTTCAAAATTACAAGAATTCACCTTTCTAAGTGATCCTTCTATTAAACTTTCTAAAATACAACTTTATTTTGTGTTGTACAGTGTTTTATTGAATACGACGAGAATCACTGAGCGTGAATTCATTCTGCTGCAAAGTATTGGAATTCACAGAAGTCAATGTTGTGTGATTAATTTATAAAACAAAAGAAAATGTTCATCACTGTGACATAATTTTGTATTGTAGGAAAATTTAGATGTTTAATTAATTTCCACTTTTTCAACTTTATAAATTTTAGTTTATTTGTCTTTAAGAATTCATAATTTTTTTATTCATCAAATAATTTATAAATCAGCATACAATCAAGCGAATTATTGCATATGATCATCAATGTCAAATTTTTTTTTTCTATTTTGGCCTTTTTCATTTTATCTCAGCAAATGGGAATCCTTTTGATGTTTTATCTCTATTTTTCCTTAATTTTTTTTTATATATTAATTTATCATTTGGTAGATAAAAAGCATTATATTTTATTTGATTATTATTTTTTATTTATATTAATTTTTATGCACCTTCTAGATTTTCTTTAGCTATGATCACTTAACACTTGAGGCAGGCAGCTGTTTCTTGCCTGACGCTTTGTTTTTGTTCACTTTCCCTCCACTATCGTGGCTACCATCAGTTACCGTCGTTCGTGCTTGCAATTTTCGTACTGAAATCGCTTTCTTTTTTTTTTATTCTTGTATTCACGGTTTTTTTCTACATGCCGTGATACTGCTACAGTATTACCTCGCTAGTTTATGTATACTTAACGCATATTTAAAAGGCTTATATAGAGCGCACAAATACGCCGCACGTAATACGCACCAATTTAGAAGAGGCTGTAACTCGATAATTTTAGTCTTAAGTCGAAGTTTATTATTAGATAAAAGATAATAAAATGTAAAGTTTTCTATAGAATGGAGGTCACTTCACAACCTCCTGCAATATACAGAATATAAAATTTTTTCTCAAGAAGCATCTGGCATCAAAACTGAGCAACAAATTTCGTGAAACCCAGTAAATGCGTTTTTTTGTATGTAGGTTTGACTGTATTAAGTTTTGTTTGGCAGTTCATATATAAGCTCCTCAACAGGAAATCGGATACATTTTCATAAACACTTAGTACATAAAAAGCCTATCAAAAAATGAAAACATTAATGCTTTCGTTAATGTTAAGAAACTTGGCTTGTGCTAGACCAAAAATGTAATACCTTACAATGCAATGCTGTCATATATTTGTTTCAATTCTAATCAGTGAAATAAGACATACCCACAGAAGCTGTACATATATTGTAAGCAAAGATAATTTAGCAGTGTCGGTGCACTTATGGTACAATAACGAGATATGACCGCTCAAACAATTGAAATTTTCGAATTATAATTTTTTCAGGCATTTTGAAATACTGCACTCAAAAATGTCACAAGCTCTTCCTTAGATAATATTTACAGGTGACTGTCGTGTGAATCTATTTTCACTATGTAGGATTTTATGTTTGGAACTAAACTCACAAGATTATCCTTGAAATTCCTAATGGGGTCTTAGCTTGATGAAATTTTTATATTCGCATGGTTGTGTTTATGAATTATTATTTCGCACGCAAAAGTTTTTCATTTCATTTTCTCGTAATTTGATGGTATTGTTGACGTGAAATTTTCAGCACAAGGGTGCATTTTTTGTTTTGTTATCTCTGATGGTGACCCAATGAGTAGAAATAACTCATTTATTGTTTTCTTGCTGTGAATGTAAAATATGCTTGGACCTATTTTTAAAATTTAATATTGTGATTTCACGGAGGTTTTGTGAGCAACCTTTCTTTCTTCATTTTCGAGGCCGTTTTCATACAATTTGTTCAACTTGCATATTACTTGGGAAATACATACAATTTTGGATTTTTCACACAAAAGTCTAAAGGAATCAAAATTTTGTCGAGTTAATTAATGTAAATTTGTTTGTAAAAAGTTAAATATGATCGCCAATTTTGGAAAATAAAGGAGACTGGGCTACGTGATGGTATATACTGGGAAATTTATATTCTCAAGAGTTTTTTAATCAATTTTACTTTAATGTTGTAGGGCCCTTCTATACCTCAAAGAATTTCTCGAACTTAATTTCAAAAAACCGACTTTCAAACGCAAGAAAGTTTGGTGCACCAAAGGAGTTTTCTTGCTTATAGCAATAATCGATCTGATTGGTTTTTGTTTTAAATCAATATGAGACAAAACAAAAAAAAAAAACTGAAAATCCTTACTATTTAAACTGATTAAGCACGATTAACTAAATGTTCAATTTAGGAAATCTAATTGATACAAAATAAACATAACGTATTTTTATTTTTTTTTTTAATGATAAAATTGCTTTATTTCTATTTAATATTACATCATTTCAAAAGTAAATCTAAAAAAGTTAAGTATTCAATTTTTTGATAATCCGTAAATTGCATTTTTGTGAATACATTAAGTTAGTTATATATATGTGGCTTTAGAAAGCTGCAGTGCAACTTGTTATGGCAACAGCTACAGAAATAAATAAAAAGTTACATAAATTCAAAATATCTCATGAAAACATAAAAACTTAGCACATTAAATTTATTACATTTCGTATTTTTGTAATACAAATTTTACACATAAACTCAAATAATATTTACAAAAACTTAAACGAATCAATTTAATTAAAGAAAAGAATAAGAAAACTTAACAATTACTTCACAGTGCCTAGTAAATATTTGAATTTGTTTTATAAATTACATATTTCTTATAAAAATATTTTTTTTTTTTAATTTCTAAATTTTTAATGAAATTACAAATATGATAGATGAAGAAAGTTTACAAAAATTCATTGTTTTTCCATTACTGTTGGACAACTTGATAGTTGGGTTGGCAAAGCCAACTTTTAGTTGCTGCAAGCAATTTTAAAAATAATAATTCACATTAATTGAGTAGATAAATATTTATAAATAAATAAATGTAAAGAAAAGAAATTACAGATCTTTTTAATTGTTCATAGTTCATAGATGTCGGAACTTGAGCATATTATGATTATTGATGGATTATGACTTGCCCGCCCTCGAACGTATGTATGGCCGAGCTGACTTTTAAAAAGTGTAATATAACATGAATTTGATGCCCTTTTAAATGAATGGAATTGAAACGGTTATGCATCAATTTTCTCACCGATTTCTTGTAACACGTCCACCTGACACGCCGCGTCTTGATGTTGTAGTACCTGGTCCCTTGTAGTACTTCGACATAGTTTTGCTCACGCGTGCTGGTCGTGCTGTGGAGCTGTAATAGCAATTGATAATAAAGTCATAGGCATTGAATAATAACTTAGTAAAATACTTAAATAAAAAAATATAGTTTTATTTCTCAAATCACTAGGGGGCAGTGTGATCTAATCTTGATTTTTTTTGCATTAGCAAGATTTCAAAACCCAAAAAATTAATTAGGAACTATGATTACCAATAATTTTGTTTTAAATAATTGTGAGTTGATACAAAAATATAATTTATACATTATTAATTTAATGCGGACAAAAAATTTGTGGAAGAAAGTATTTAACTAAAATGTGTGGAATAACTTTTATTCTTAAGCGGATAAGTGAAATTTGCATAAAGGAGATATGATTATTTATTCAACGAAGAAATAATACTCAAAGATTTTTGAAGGACTGAGGAAAAATGAAAAGTATAACTACATATTCAGTTATGTTGTAATTTAGTTATGTTGTAAAATAAATAAAAAACTTTATTATAATAAAAAAATTTATCACTAAGCAAACTAAAAAAATGCAAAAAAAAACCCACCGATTGCTGGCCAATTTTGTTCTAGATTCTGAATCCATTTCACGCAACTGTTTCATTGCCACCTCAGCAGCTGCTTTTTCACGTCCAGAACGCTCTTTTGCCAAACGATCAACTTCCGATACTTCCTTACGGATGGTGGTAGTGTTACTTGAGCTAAAACATGAATAAAAGAAAAAAACGAGAGTTTAGAAAAAAAATTCACTTAATCAGCATTTATTTGCTTACGCATTGCTGGCCACATCATCATCTTTCGTTCTAAATTCAATTTCCATTTCACGCAGTTGTTGTTTTGCCAAAATTGCTGCCGCTCTGCTGCTGCGCCCTAAACGATCACGATGCACACTAGGCTCTGCGCTATGATCCTTGTTGCGTGATACTGGTTCAATAAAATCTGGATCTTTATCTTCGTTACGTTTGCGTAAGCGTTTGCGTGACAATGTTGATGCTTCTTTGGGCAAATTTATTACGGACGATGATATACTTTCGGTAAGATGTTCTATGTTGGATGTAACTGATGAAGTGCTCTGTCCGAACTTAACGTTTGCTTCTTCGTCATCATCAGCGATATCAACAAATGTTGACCTTAATTTAGATACAGAATTGATGGAAATTAAAATTGGTTGATCATCATCATCGTCATCGTCATCAGCGATTTCAATAAATGTTTCCCTTAATTTTGAGATAAAATTGAATGAATGAAATGAAATGAAATGAAAATAAAAAATAAATTAAATTAAGACCCAAGAGATAAACATGCAGAGTAAGAAATTGTGGAACGAGGTGGGAACTTGAACTGTAAAGAGTGTAAAATTGTGACAAAATGTGAATAGTGATTTTTAGTTTTTGGGCAGTAAGCCATAAGCCATATGAAATGTTAAAAGTTTACGTTTTCTCTAAGCAATTTTACCAATCAATTGCAATGTTGAAAATTAATGAGTTATAAAATAATGTGAAAAGTGTATCATTAAGTTATGACAAAATCTGGAAATGAAGTTTTGTGGACTAATATGAAAGGTAAAGAGTGATCTGTTTTTCAAAAATAATAAATCTAAAATGTTAAAAGTCCTATCTTTTTCGCAATATTTTTTTATCAATCAATCAGAAAAATCGTAAAATTAAGATTAAGAATAGCACTCTTTACATAATGTAGGTACTGTTTTCGGCAGAGGTGAACAAAATATTTTCTTAAAAATATCGCTCATTAGCGATAGTTAAATTTTGAAATCAAAAACTTAACAAAAAAACAATAGACACAAAAATGAAGTGAAATATTTTTACGTGTACCAAAGTTACTTACTCTCTCGTGTGCTCTTGCACATTTGTTTCCGAGTCCTCTTTGACCTCATCTATTGTGTTTAGCTCATGTTCGAGAAAAATTGAATTTGATTTCCGACTGCGATTCGTTAAAGTTGGACGTCTCTTCATTTCTGGTATACGCGAATGTGCAGATACTTTTTTGGCACCTTGCGCTATAGCCTCATTTATTGCTTTCGGTATAGCGCCCGTCGCTGTTGCACCACCAGTCTGCACTACCAACGCTATCTTATCAATTTGCTCTTCAACATCAACATCAGCATTTGTTGAGTTGGAATTTTTATGCTTCGCTTCAACCAAAACTTCCTTGACAATACTCTTCGTTGTGGAATCCGCATCGGCCACAGTAAGTTCTTCTTGCTTCCGGCTTATTTTCTGCTGTTGCTGCTGTTGTTTCAACTGCACTGCCTGCTGCACCTGTTGCTGCAGATGACGCTTAACAGAAGCCTGCATTTTAGCATTCTGCACCTTCTGCAAGCCAATTGCCTCCAGAAGCTGTTGGCCAAGTGCCGACTTCGCTGGATGTGATTTCTTTGCATAAGTTTTGACAATTGGCGGCAACGGCGAGGTGGCATTCTTTGTTTTCTTCTCCAAGGAATCATTACTCGTAGACTTGGACACAAATTTGCGCTCATTCGATGGCACTTGTGTGGCAGTAGCCACCGGTTGCTTTTCTGCTGATGGTACCTGTGTGGCAATCGACGTAGCAGATACGTTGCAGGTAGCCTGTGTAGCGATTGTGCTGGCAAGAGTAGCAACCGATGGTTGCGGTTCTATCACTGCTGTGACAGGTTGTGTTGCTACTGCTGCTGCTGTTGTTGTTGCGAAGGTGGCAATTGCCGCTGCAGTTGTGGCTGATGTGAAAACTAAAGGTGTAGTCGTTGGCAATGCCGTAGCGCTTTGTACAGTAATTGCGGCTTTGGCCGGTGATGACTGTATGACAGTTTTGCGCCGTTTAATGATGGGTCGCGTAATAATCGGTTCTGATGCGCGTACTATTGGTAGCGTGAAACCAAAATGTCTTGTCAAACTTAGCGCAGATGGCGTGCTTGTTGCTGAATTTGCTGAACTAGCGAAAGATGGCGGTTCCTCTTCTTCAAGTAGCGGCGTTGGAGGCGGTTCCATTAACACAAAATCTTCTAAGTTGAATGGGGTACTTATGCTGGAGTTACTGCGATGCCGACGTGAGTGTCCACGTTGTAAGCGTGCGAGGGCGTTCTGTTGGCGGTTGAGCAGCGCGAGTAGAGCTTCATTAGGGTTTTCATCACCGGTGCCTGCAAATTAAGAGAAATTAGTACGGATATATTGACATTTTTACCAAATAAATGGGATGGCAGTAGTAATTTTAATGTATCGACCGATTAATAAAAAAATGTTCGTAAGCGACATGTAAAAAATTTGAAAGTGAAGATCTTTTGTTACCATTAATATTTATGAAAGAGTTGTTGGTTGAGTTAAAATAAAAATCTTTGATACGCACATATATTCAACTGAAAATTCCAGAACTGACCAAAAGTCGGGTTCTGATTAGAAGTTCAATTTTGAAATGTTTGTCGCTTACGATAATTTCCAATCGATGATCAATTTGATTTCGTGGATAAGTCCGAAACTGGCTAAGGGTTTTACTCTGATTGATGTCAGAACTAAATTTTTAATCGCTGACATTATTCTGCTAAAGGTATCAATATGAACTGCCTAAAAGGCTTAAAATTATTAATATAAATGCGTGCCAGAGTTCAGCATCTATCAATAGTGCCATTGTGATTAAAACGATCGATTTATACATTTTTGTCGGTTATGACATTTTGCTAAAATTATCAAATATTCTTGCAAAATATTGAGAATATTTAGAAATTGCCTTGATTGAAAGTTTAGTTTTGAAATTCTTGCCACTACGATAGTTTTTCGAAATCGAATAACATGCATTCTCGCACAAAAACAAGATTTCACCAAAGGTTGTCGCTCACAATATTTTGTTAAAATTGTAAACATAAATTTGTGCAAAAATTTTAAAAGTATAAGGAAAATTTTGAAATTTTTGCCGCTTACGATATTTTTCTAATAATTTTGTATCTAAAATTTGCAGAACATCGCGATTTTGTTACCATTTTCCTAACTTAAAAAACTTTCTACACAACATTCTCTTCCTACCAGTTGTGCCGAGTCCAAACTGCGATAAAAATGACGGATCGATATCGATGCGATAATTTGGTGCAACATCTGTAGCTGATGATCCTTTAGAATCAGAAGTTGTGGTAGCACGGCGGTTGTTGGCTTCATTTTGCTGTTGATTTTCCTCGTCAATTTCTTCCTCATCCGAAATGTTAATAATAAGTGCATCCCCACGACCCTTCTGCACTGTCGTTTTACGCGTTTTCTTCGATGATGGAGCACCTTTTGCTTGTGTTGCCGCACGTACATCACGTTTGCTAGATTTCTTAGCTACAACAGCCTCAGTAGAAACTCCGGCTGCTTCTTCGTCTGGATTGACAGAAATCAACTGCACCGAAGTTTCAGCAGGTAGCTTGTAAGGCATAGCGGAAGCGATCGCTTGCGCATCCGTTGGTGAAGGGAGAAGAGCAGCAGCATTTTTCGCTGCAGCTGCAGCGGCCACTGCCAATTGTTGATGTTGTATGGCTTGAGCGGCCATCAAAACTGGAGCCAAGTAGGGACCCAAAATCTGGGTTAAGTCCATATCCTGCAGTAAATTCGAATCGGACATAATTTCCATGAATTTTGAATTTTTCAAACGTTGTATTTGCAAATCTAAAGTTTGTTTGGTCACTGGCCATTTCAGTGCCTTTAAGATTAATTTTAGTAAGTCCGCATCACGTATGACGCGCCCAAGCACAATATCATCGGGGATGCCTGATGGATGTGCTGCTATTGGTTGTGGTACCGCTTGTTGTGGTTGCTGTTCTGGTGTAGGCGGCTTAGTGGGGGGTGTCGGCACTTTTTGGGGTGGTGAGCTGGGTTGTGCAGCTGCTTTAGGTGTTGGTTCCGCTGGTGGCTCTGTTGAAGCCGTAGGCGCGACAATGGGGTTTTTCTTTGCAACTGGCACTGGAGGAGCAACAACTTCCTTTGTTAGATTTTCAGCTTCCTCATTTTCATTCGCTTGTTTTGCTGCCCCAGCTGGCGGCTGTTTCTGCGAAGATTTAAGCAGCGAAACTTGACCGGTGGTATTGGCCAACGCTGTGGCACGTATGTTGTTCAAAGCCATTTTTAGATTACGTCGCTTCTGCTGCAATACTTGACTTGATTGCTGCGTTGTTGTACGAGAATTGGTGCTTGCGGACGTGGCCATGGCCATGCGTCCAACAACATAACCACCACTGGTAAGTGTAGTCACTTGTTGTTGTAGCTGAGGTGGTGATTGCGTTTCGGGGACCTGTGCTGTTGTCGGTTGTGTCATCTGACCCTGTATAAAGTTTATTACTCCAGCTGGTGAGGGTTTCTTTGGTGATGTGGATACTGGTTGCATGGTGCCAGAAACTGAGCCAGAGCTTGTAGCTTCTTTTGGTGTACTGGTGAATCCACGTTGTGCTATCGACTTGGGTGTGAACTTGGAATCGAGCGAATTGTGACGCTTTTGTGAAGCGTTGATTATTTTATGCGAATTTTCGCGTGTAAGCGGATCGGTGATGGAAACATTGACCACGACCTCATCTTTACGTGCTGCTGCTGGAGACGGTTGTTTAAAGTGATCCTGATCGCGTTCACGATGCTGTTGTTGTTGCTTATGTTGTTGTTTCTGCTGTTGATGCAGTTGCTGTTGCTGCTGTTGGTGTTGCTGTTGGTGTTGCTGCTGCTGTTGATGTTGTTGCTGCTGTTGGTGTTGTTGCTGCTGCTGTTGCAGTTGTTGCAACATACGTTGGTGTTGATGTTGTTGCATGTGTTGCTGCTGCAATTGTTGTTGCTGCAGTTGTTGCTGCTGCAATTGTTGTTGCTGCAATTGTTGTTGCTGCAATTGTTGCTGCTGTAATTCACTTGCTTTCGCTGCCGCAGCATTTTCTGCAGCTGCTGCATTTGTCGTAAGGTTGCCAGTAGGTGCAACCGTTGCTTCATTAATGGCATTTGACTCAATGTCGATGTTAAATTCATTTCTCGCCGATATGGACTAGAAATCAGAAAAATTATTGATTTTAAAAAATTTATAGGGTTTTCCCAACTTACCTTGCTACAGAGCATAAAATCACGAAACACTTTCTGCGTGTGTTTTGCAATCTTTGATAGTGATGCCGTAGCTTCCACCTGTCGAAAACATGTCTTACAAAGCACCTTTGGCAGTGGATCATTCTCAGCGATCTAAAACAAAAAGCAATTTGTGAATGTGAGAAATTTTCATCAAATTGTAGGCAAGCGAATTGAAAAAGTTGTGCAAAAAATTGCATATCTTTAGGGTTTCTCTCTTTACATATGTATATGAAAAAATTATCACATCAATTAAGTGCACCTTATGAGGTTGAACCCCTAAGTTCACGCCAAAATGCGAAAAATAGGATAAGAATGATAAAGAGAAAAGCGTTTAACGCATGAAACTGTAGCACAGAGCAGAGCTGCGTGGAAAAACTTTCGAACGTACTAGAAAGTAGCTCATGTATTTTACACAAGTTAAGCCTCATCAAGAGCTTGAGAGTGCAACCTTAACGCCCATAGAATTTTAAGAATTTTTTTCATACGGTTTTAGGCAGAAAATGGTACGCAAATGTTTTTTTTATTTTTTTAACTGAAGCACGGCTAGCAATAAAAGTACCACTAAAATATGTGTACATATATTGCAATCCCTAATGAAACTTATTCATGTCATTGCTCTAGCTCTTATTTAGAAATTTATAAGGAATTTTAACTCAGTCTCAAACAATCCTTTACGCACAATAAACCAGGGAATCTAATTTTTCCAGTTTGCAATTTATTTATTTATATATTTATTCAATTCGGATCCGGACCACTATATATAAAGAAATATATCAATTGCTACGTTAGTTAGTTCTCAAAATACCAACCTACACTTTTAAACACGATCTGTTGATTGCGATGTAAAAATTTACAGGAATACCTGCTTTATCTTAAGTTCAGAAGCACTTTAAGTTTTTACAGTGACAGTAAACTTTACGCAATATACTCACGACGTTCATCAGTATGCACCAAAACTTCAGCTCAATATCGCTGACTTCTACAAAACTCTCAAATATTCTCTTACAATCGTAATACCTACCGATACATTACTTTAGCTATGTCTTACGCAATGTAACATATTCCTGACCCAGCTGCTGTGAAATTGAGTGTATTGGCTTCAGTTGCTGCTTCTCTCTTCTACTCATGGCAGAATATGACGGTTTTTTTTATCGAAATAAATCATTTGATATATATTTTTTTTTTGATAAACCCTTTTTTAAGTGATTTTCCCACCATTTCAATATCAAAGCAAATGTAATGCATTACCAAGCAATGCAAGTTGTAATTGAAATAAAAAATATAAATAGTTTCACAACCGAATATCACAGTTACCAGAGATACATACATACATATATTTATTCTTCACTGTGATCTTGATTGATCCTTTAATACATTAACTTTCGCTTACTACATAGTACATGTTTGCTCGCTCCAGCTAACTAAATCAAGTTTAAGATTAAAAAAGTTGTTCAAAAACTGCTTCAAATATAAAATTTTTTTAAGTAGTAGTTATCGAAACAAACATTTACAAAAGCAACAAATCAACGCGTAATATATAGAACAAAATCTAGTCAAATTCTATAATAAAAGTCCAAGCGTTGCCAACTTGTGATTCAAGGAATTTTGCTTTATTGGACTTGATCACATTCAAAATTGCAACAACAAAAAAAAAAAACAAACAAACAAAAATACGATAAAGCAACACGCTCTCAAGTTCATTGATCACAGCAGCAGAAATGTTGCTGTTGATTTTTTTCTCCTGCTTATTACAACGTGTTTTTTTACAAACCACTGACAAATTCGACATTGACATTCAGACAGTCGACTGTCAATTTATTACAACTACACAAACGACTGGAATATCGGTAAATATGTTGTTTTGATCAGTTGCCAATTGCCAGAATGTTGAGCATTAGAGAGCGGAAAATCGCATAACAATTCATTTCAATTGTAAAAATAATCGATTTATTAGAATTCTTAAATTTGTGTGTTGCTATTTAAAAAAAAAAAAAACATTAAATTGCGTAAGTTGAAATTTTCGCCTCTATTTGTTTATTTTTCGCAGCGAGCAAACAAATATACTGACAGTATCAAATCAATGCACACGTACGTATACGCACACACAAACTTACAATGCCAACAACATCAGTGGCAACGGCAACAGCAAAAAGTGCACATGCAGTTGCATTTTGCTATTGCTGTTACATTGTTGTTGTTGTTGTTGTTGTCATTTCATTGCTGCACATTTTTTGTTTATTTGTTTGTTTGCTTGCTTCTGTGTTTTTATGTCTTGTTCTTCTTGATTTCAATTCAGTTTCGTTTTCAGCAGCAGCATCAAAGGCAGCTAAACTGCAGAGAGTACGAAAAACGGCAGCAGCAACAACAACAATAGCCACAACAATGGAGCATTAAAAAAACAACAGTACTTTTTTACTGGCAGCAAGAAACAAAATTAAAGAAAAGAAATAAAAACAAATTTTGAGAGCGCAGCGCAACTTTATTTTGTTTAGTACAGTGGGCACTCGTTTTTGTTAATTAACACATATGGGCAATGACAATGAATGTTAATGTATCCCCAAAAATATACTTTATATTTTTAAAGTATAAATAAACAGCGAGTTTTTTTTTGATATATAGTGGCCCAGCAAGCAATCGTATATTATGGTGCCAAGCGATAGTTTACTAAAAAAGAAAACTAAAATATTAATTACGTCATGGGAGAAATTGATATTAGCGTGTCATTTTATCGAGTAATTTGTGCTCCTATAATGCCAATTAAACTCTTCTAACAGAGTTTTATAAATTAGTTGCTTGGAAGATTCAACAAGTGGACATATAACCCATATGCAGATATTAAAATAGTAGTTTCATTTAGTCAGCGTTTCTTAATAAATTACTTTCCGATCAAACGAAAGTTATATTTATGTATTTACAAAATACAACTTTTAACCACTAATCTTAAATATCATGAAAACGTTTAATTAAGTGGTTCTTAAACTCTTCACAACTAAGAGCTAAATCTGTTCAATTGCAAACATTCAGAATCTTTCTTTTTCATTAAATTTTGCTACGATATATTGAGAAGTGCTTTTTCAAACCTTCTAGTTATTGATAACATACATTTTTTCAGAAACTAAAAACTGCTCCATCGTGCTTTTAGACGTCAGATAAAAGAATTAAAACCTGACTACATACTTAGTTTTTAATATGTTTTATATTCCTGTTACGGGTATTCCAATTTTGTAAACAATTTTTATTTCAAACTACATACAGTAAATAAAAGATTTCCCATTGACTGCAAATAGCACGTTTTGGACAAAGTAAATATTTTTGGATAACTTGTTTAGGCAAATAATCACTTTCAGCTACTTTGAAATTTGTTGTAGTAGATGTCAATGTTCCAAGCCCGATAAAACAAAAAAAAAGTTAAGTTAAGCATAGATATTAGACCAAGTTTATTAGGTGATTACTGTTAACATGTTATGGGGACTTTTATAACCGTATGCATGCCTATGTGTGTGCTGACTGTTGTCGTCGTAGTAGCGTTGCGTTAAGGCAGCAGCAAGCAGCTTTTAAGTTGGCAAATGATTCCAAATCACAATAGCACAAATACATAGGCAAATGAGGCACACACACACACACAGAAGCACATGCATGTATGTATGCCTAGATAAGCGTGTGTACATGTTTTGTTAGCCGTTCGTTCGTTTGTTGCTATTTTGTATTTTATGAGGTTACAGCAATTTTCTACATTTTTTTTTTCAACGGTTTTCTGTTGTCGCTTCTTCTTTTTGTTTTTTCTATTCTGGTTTTGACCTGTAAAGTGCGTTTGTATAGGTTTTTGTTGCCGCATTTTTTGCCACTTGTTATGTGGTGGACTTAACGTAAGCATTTTACGCTTTTACATCGACTGACGTAGAGAAGAGAGTGGGTTGTTGTATCAGAGTGGTACCACCCTGCCGGAAAATGCGTCAGTGGGAGGTATTTGAATTTTTCCTGTTTTTCTTTCAAATTTTCTTCTACATTTATTTTAAGTAGCTGCTGCTATTTTGACATTTTTATTTTCTCTTTTCTCCCGACTATCGATATTCACATGAACACAAATACAAACATGAACATTGAATTCCACTTCGACAGGAGATATTCTTTGTTGTTGGTATTGTACACTTTTTTGTGCCTTTTTATCGTCATTATTGTTTTTGTTGTTTTTCTTTCTTTCTTGCTTTTTTTCAACACTTTTATATGTATGTAGCTGTGAGAGTATGTTTGTGTGTGATTTACATTGGTATTGGTCTACGACTAAACAAGATTTTGTGTAGAAATTTTTTTTTATGATTTTTATGTAGTTGTTGTTGGTGCTGTGGTTTTATTTTTATCAGTTGCGACTTTTCATCGTTTCTTAACACGAAATAAAATTTTAAGTATTTTGCGTTTCTATTTATTTATTTTTTGGTTTAATTTTAAAGCTTTTTTGCCCCCTCTGATATAACTACATATCTATATAAGTTATTTGGGTGAAAATTTTATTTCATTTGTTTAGAATACTCTTTCGAAGGTATCATTTATTTACAGGGATTTCGTAAGCGTAATTTTTAAATTTAGAATGTAGTGGTGTTCAAACCGATCGAGAGGTAGACGATCTAGGAGTTTTTTTTTAGCGTGTTGTAAATTGACTTAAGGAATGCTCATGAGATATTTCAACTCTTTCTGCCAACTTAAATGCTATCTCCCTATCTCCCAGCATGAATTACCTATAACGGTCAATGTCAATCCCATTCTTGAAAGTAAAATTTTTTTAAATACGAATTGTCAAAATTATCAAATTAGGCAAATTGGGATGAAAATCATTTGTTGTTTGGATTAAAATTCTAAATTTTTCAGTTGCAACTGATGATTTTTTGACAATGTAAACTTTTGACATTTTATCTTGAAAGTGCATTTATGTATTAAATTCTGCCAATCATGATTTATTTAAAAATTTTATAGTTAAAATAAAATATTTTTGTTCAAAAATTAGCGCTTTACTGAAACAAAATATTCCTTGCTGATGAAGCTGAAAAGGTTAGAGATTTTTTTGGGCACTGATCACATTCTGCTCACTTATCTGTCATCTGTTTGACGAAATCTACAAAAGAATTTTTTTTTTTAGTTTTTCTTGATTTTTTGTCAATTTGTCACTTGCTCTGGAGCTCCTACAGATATTGACGCTTCAAAGTCCCCCCAGAAGTGCCAATGGTATCAATTGACCCAATCCCTTGATCAACTAATTTTGAAATTTGTGAACCAGTATTTCCTGAGGACAGAACTGTCGTTGAACACATTCTCAAGATCCGAATACTCAGGGTTGCCAAGTTAAAAATGAGGAATTAACGGCTTTTCAACACGACAAACAATTTGTGAAAATGCAGAAACTTCTTGGGTGATTCTTTAAAAATAATTTTACTTCAAATTAACGGCCGTAACGGCTTTGGCATGAAATTAATGGCCTGGCCGCGTCAACAGCGGCCACTTGGCAGCCCTGCGCATACTACTCAGAAACAGTGGGGTAATTTCAGTAATGGATCAATAATAAATCTTTAGCAAATCAATATTTCATAAGAATCACTTCAAATTCAAAACAATATCAGAAAGAAATCTGATAGGTTAGCGATCTAAAGGTTATTAGATTAAAAAAAAACTCTTGTTAAAAAGGTTTTAGTCATATGTAATTAGTTACTATTATATTTTTCGTTTCAATAGATGTGTTTTATTAAGGCCATTGATACTATTTTTGATCGTAATAGATAGATACAAATTCGTAAAAAGTTTATTTGTTATACCTGAAGTACATGTTTAGTAAAGTTAATATGCAGCATATAATATTTGGACAATGTAATAAAATTAAACCTTTTGAATCATGCATTGAAAAACATACAGGGAAACGAAGATCGCTCGTAGATCTCAACAGAAGATCATCCGGGACAGCAGAACTATTAACTTACAATTTGAACGAGATAACTAGCGTAATATTAAATTAGGAACTTCAAACAGGTATATTCTTGGGAAACTCTGTAGTACCAGCAATTGAAAAATGCCACATAAAAATGTTGAATACAACTGAATCAGAAGGTAAAATCAATAAAATCGTTCCAAAATTGAAACAACTAATTAACCAAAAAACTACCTATACTGTAAACAAGACACACAAGATGACAATAGACTTAAAAAAGTATTTAAAGAATAAGACATAGAACCAAATCACCCACTTACAGATATATTCAGAAAATCTCAAACATATTCTGTTTAGAAGGTGAGCAGTTAACAATAAACAATGTTAATACACAGAAACTTTCCACAAAAGATAACACCCACGTACATCACGAATTACAGCGAATCAAGGTAAAGAAAAGAAACTAAGGGTGGAGAAATGGAAATACAAATTTGTATATGAACTAATAATTTTGTAAAATAAAATCAGACTTAACTTAAAACTGATATCGGCTTCATGCCTTTGTCTAACTTAACTTAAAGTCTCAAAAGTTAAGTGCCTTTCTTAAGTCATATCACAAGCGCGAGGCTCGCGAATAATAGGGCAAGTTTTTTCATTAGGAAAATAAATATTAGAAATTAAAACTACCAAACATCCTACACCTACTACCAAACATATACCATATATTTTAAAATCATTTACATATTTTAATATTTTATTTTGAGGCCTCATGCTACGTGAAGAGATAAAGGGCATAGAAGAGATAATTTTTTTGTTCACAATTATTCATTTTTACAAAGGGAAGAAAAAATATTTCTTTGAATAAAGATTTAAGGTAAAATTAACAAAAATTAGACATAACTATTATTATATTGGTATTTTCAATATCGTTACATCTTTATAGCGGATATCTTTGGTATCAAAGATTGAAATGGTTGAATTAATAACTACGTAGGCTTTCATTTAAGTAAATTTGAGAATTCTAATATCATTCCAATTACGAAGGAGTGAATTTAAAAAAAGAATCATGCGCACATAACAATGTAACTAAATCTATATATTTGCTTGTCTAACCAAGTTCCTTCAAACCTATATCACGTCAGACCCAATAAGTCGAGCTTTAACTTTCATTTCACAATATACTTAGGTTGTGCTACTGTTCAAAGTTAATTGATATATTATTATTATATAATTATTGATATATTTTTTGGAAAGGAAACAAACGCAATCCTCAGTGTAAATTAACTACTTTGTTAGATGTTGTTCGTAGTTTCGGGCTAAGAAAAGTGACTTCATACGAAATAAATTTTGGGGCCATAAACAAAAGCATATAGTATATAAATAAGTTTTTACTTAAAACATATAGTCTACGAGATTTTTTCGACAAATATCAAAAGCTCAGAAAAATTCATAGAGTTAAAATCGTGAAGCTTTGATTTTTCAGTATGTAAAATTAATACGAAGTAAACTTTCTTCTAAATCAACGCATTTTTCTTAAAATTTACTTACATTTTTCTACTTACATATGAGCTTTGAATGAACATAACTCAGAAATGACGCGTTCTAGTCCAGAATATAGTGCTTACTAACAAACACTAAGGCTAACGAAATATAACATTAAGACTCTTAGGCCATTTAAATTTTGTATATTGTTTTATTAATAATTTCGAACTTTTTATTTTATAACTAATCAAAGAATCTTTTTACTTTGGGTCGAGGTCAATATATGCTATGTTTTTATTTTATTTGCACAGTCGCAAAGTCCTAATAAAAATATGGTGGTAAAAAAAAACTGTAAGCTGTCATATTGGTGATAAACATGGCTGATAAATTGAAAATTCTCCAACTTTGTATATCAACTGCCAAAAGGATACTTGGTAAGTCGTAAGCTTTTCACAATAACTGCTATCCCTTTCCTCTTATACTCCAATATACTGCAACGCCACTGAAGTTCATACACTGAGGTGATTGTTGCAAACTGGTTTCTATGTATAAGTGTAAGAGCGATTTATGCACATATGTATGTGTTTTTCAATAATTCAATGCATAAGTGTGAGTACGCCTAATCAACCCTGTTGAAAATCGCAACATGCAATTCAAAACGCATACATTTAGCTCACTAGTTATAAATAAAATGCTTGGAATTCAGTGTAATAACCCAATCGGAAAATGATTCATCCAAGATCATTCCATTTGAATTAAGTAAAAGATCGTTCCAATTGTGATACACTTCCAAATACATTTTTACAATGCATAAATAAAAAATAATTTTTTTATGAAAAAAAGATGCGGTGTCTAAACGAACGTTTATGTTAACCGACAGTGTCGAACCAACGTATGTGTGTATGTTGAACTATGTTGTCCGAACTTTACTACTTGAATACACTGTTTGCTGTAAGCTAGAGACATATTTGATGCTAAATTATACGTTTGGATCTGACTTAATCGAATCCTTTATTTGATTTCACAATACGAAACCAAATTATTCGAAAAAAAAAAATCTTGTACAATAAATACTAAATCAAAACCTCTGCCAGCGGGTCTTCTAAATTTAAACATAAGCAGATGGTCAGCTCGAAGCAATAAATAAATGAAAATAAAGTTTTTCGATATTTCTGACTAATTTTTTTGTTATTATGTATTTAAGTTTTGCTGTTTTTTCGAATAAATTTGATGCATTTGGAAGAATACCCTTTTAATATACATATTATTCGATATATGTATTTAGTATTATATCAACTTTTCAATAAATTTCTACTTTCCAATGTTTTACGAAAATATTTGAGAAATTTTATTTGTTATTAGTCGACTGTTATTATTAATTAATTGAACAATATTTTGATCGAATTGTACAGTCTTAGCAAAAACCGATATTTTGTGTGATTTGTGAAATTTCACACAAAATATCGGTTTCTGCTAAGACTGTACAATTCGATCAAAATATTGTTCAATTAGAAAATATTTGAGGATTTAAGCTTTTTTTTTGACTTGTATTATCCATTTATTACTTTTCGAGATTTATCAATATTTTCTATATATACTATATCATCCATTCATTCATTTATTTTTTGTTTTAATTTATAATACACTTAGGTAGTTAAGTTTAAGATCAAGTTTTACTTTTGGTGTGATCACAATTACACACTATTTCATTTGTTCAGTGTAAAATTTCATTACCAAAAATCTTATCCATTTTTTATGTTACTTTACGGGGTAATGCTTGAGAGGTCACATACAATATATGCAATAAAATTTTTCTTGGTACTAAAATTATCTTTTAATTAAAATATTTTTGTAGATAATTTTCTGATTTGCAAGTTTCAATTGCATCAAAGTCATATCCGCGCTATGGAAAATAATCAAAAAATTGACTTTCATGACCACAATTTCTTAAAATAAACAAAAAAAAAAAAAAAAATTGGTCAATGATTTCCATTCAACTTGTATCGACTTTTAACGCTCGATTGCTGTGATTCCCAAACTACATACCTGCATAGACTCGAGCGATAATTTTTTATATAATGTTTTGCTATGGGAAGTTTTCGTTAAAGGAAAGGCTAAAAGAAAGATGTCTACGCATCTTCGAAACATTTTGAGTTTCTGAAGAATAATGCGGGAATATTTTTCTTTGTTCCGCAGTTCAAATTTTTCAGTTCGAACATACCTACGAGAGTATTTACAGTTTAACTTAAGTTCACATTTGCTTCAATTTTTTCAATCATATTTTCACTGTCATTTTACTTACCGCTAGATATAAGTATTTTTCAATTTTATCCTTTAATGATGGGGTTTTCAGGATGTAAACACATTCGGCTACCGAATTCTTGCCTTTCGTATTGGCCGCACAGACACGGCACAAATACTCGAAATTCGGTTGGACTTCCATGATTATGGACGGTGATCTTGTATTTTTTTTTGATTTTTATTTTGAGTTTACGTTTTTTTTGTTGATTTTTAAATGCAATTTTTTTAATTTTTCTGGCTTAAAATTTGTTGTTGCTCTAGATGTTAACTTTGTGAATAATCCGATTTATTGTGACTTCAAATTTATTTTTCTTTAAAAATTTGATTTGTTTTAAATATTTGACCAAAGCATTTAGCACTTGAATTGATTTAAAAACTGAAATTGTTGTAATAAACGCGTCTTTATTTTTTGTTGTTTTTAAATTTTTAATTTTTTTCGTTGCGCCTTGTGAATGTAAAAAATTTTTATTTCTCACTGACGTTTTAATTTCAATTTTTATTTTACTTTGTTTTTGTTTGACAGTTTTCTCTTCACTAGTCAGTCAGTCAGTAGCCCTTGCTGTTGTGTTGTTGCGGCTGCTATGCTAACTTGTTGTTGCTTTTTTTATTTGTTTGTGTTTCTGGTTTTGCGTCGCGTCAAATTTTTTTTACGTATTGGCCTCGTGTTTGCTTGCGAATGTTGCTTCGTTTGCCGCTACTGCAAGTATGTTTGTACTACAAACGCGCGCACATAGACACCACTTCAACACCGACGTGCTACGCGACACATTTACAAACGCATTTTACTTGCATAAATTGCTAATAAAGAAAAGAAAAAAACAAACGACTGACTGACGGTAGTTTTGTTTTCGGTAGCCGTCTGTATAGTGACAGCGCCACCTAGCGGCGTTTAATGGTGTTTACTGTACTTGGCCGCGTTAAACGACAGCAGTTTCTTGTGTGACGTTACTTTTCTACTGGGGTGACGTCGATAGTACTGTGTGAGAGAATGGTGTTGGGGAGAATAGCGCGAAAGCTTTCTTTTCGTACGAGTTAAATTTCGCGCGCGAAACTTTAGTTGTTGCACAACATATTTTCGAGTTCTTTATCTATTTATTTATATCCATTTCTTTTTGTCTTGGATTTCTTACAATTATTCAAATCTCCGTTAACTTGGCAGACACTCGCTCACTTTGAGATCAAACAGCAAACTGGCTGAACAAAACGACGATGTAGTCAACATGAACACACGACATGCGAGTGAGCGAACGTTACAAGAACACCACACACACACGCACACACACACACACACGCTGACAGCTCACACTCAGCGAATGTTCGCTGAAACAGAAGCACTTGCTGTTTTGTTTTTGTATTCTTTTTTTGAATGCGCTGAATGCTTGACGACTGGCCTGGCTGCTTTTTCGCTTGTTATGCATTTGTATGCGTGCACACTGTCGATGTGTGGATGCAAGTGTGTTTGTGAATTGCATGCGTATGCGTGCGAAATTTTTTCTTTAGGCACTGCACATGTGTTAGTGTATTTTTTCTCTATATCACTTTCACACAAAAGCAGTACGGTGAGTTTTTTTTTTCGCTCAGGCAATGTGTTGTTGCTGCTGTTGTTGATTTTTTTGTTGTTGTTGCGTCTGCTGTTGTTGCTTCTACTTCTTACTTATGGTTGATATCGTATTTTCGTGAGTCTATGATTTATTGTTTTGTGTTGTTGCCGTTAAATTGCTGTTGTTTTTCTACTGTTGTGTTTTCTACTTTTGCGTTTTGCGTTTTGCTCTAAATTTTTCTATTCTAATTTTTACTGTACAAATTATTCGATTGCACTTGGCTTAGTGTTGGCTATTTTGTGTGCGTGTGTGTTAATCTTAAATACTTTTAACCTATACATTGGTAAAAAGTGTTGCTGTCAAGCATTCGTTATCATCATCAGAAGCATTGTCGATCGATTGCAATTGAGGGTTTTTTCTTTTGCTTTTGCTCTTAGTTTCATTTTCATCTTTTGATTCCTGTTTTCGATCGCTAAAAATTCAATAATACACACACATTCATAAATTGCATACCAACAAGTTTTTTTATGCAACATGTATATCTGTATGGTGTGAAATTTCATAGGTACGTACAAATTTTGAAAATTTTTTTATTTATATTTAGGTCCATATTTTATTTTTGGACTTGCAAAAGTTGTCGAAACACAAAGTCATATGTTAAAAGTATTTACGTTCTGATCAGCATAAGTCTTTGAGCTTGACAATTAAAAGTTAAGTTCAAGCTTATGTAATTGTTAACATTTTGCAAACGCCTAAAAATATACATTCAAATTTCCTGAAACTTACAAAAACTGGGAAAACAGGGAAACTTTTTTTGACGGGTATATTTTTGATCCGACTTTTCTTATGCTTGCAACTGTCAAAAACAAAAACCAAAAATATTGCTCGTCGTTTGCGTAAAGTTGATCAGCTACTTATCAATATGTACTTACATGCAGACATTGTACGTACATATCGGCTTATATCTAGAAATTTATGCAGATGATGCGATCTGCGTAGGCTGACTTTATCTCTTCAGACATAAAAATTGAGATTTATATAAATATATCTTTATAAAGGACAAGCTCCTGTTTAGCCAAAACAACACCAAAATTAAAATTTTTTGTGCTTTAAGCGATTGGAGTTAAAAAAATATAAAGATGCAGCCCAGCACTTCTGAGTTAAAGGGGTAACAGCGGCGTTTATATCACTAGTAGGCATATAAAAACATAAAGAACTAGAGGCTTGCTGTTTAACAAAATGTAAATTCCTTTAAAAAAATAAAACTTTTTCTATAAATTAAAATAGAAAACAAATTAAAGAAACAACATTGGAGTGTACAATAAGACCACTAGATTTGATTTTCGTGCCATTTTTTCTGAAATTTTTATATCTGGCTCCATACTTAATCGCAACATTTGTACTTTAGAAACAAATATTGTATTTTTTCAAATAATTAACATGCTCAGTTCAAAACAGTAAGCCTGACGCTCATATTGGGAAATTCTTTAAGTAAAATGTGTGTTTAAAAGTGGAGTTTGCTGTAGCAGACTCCTCTTTTATTTTTCGATGACAAATATTTTTCCCGAGGACACTATCAAGTTTTCTCAGTACCTTACACCACATCAAAATTTACTCCATAAAACTTACTGGAAGTTCCCATAATAGAGGTAAGGAGAAAATTTGGTAGGCTTATGTAAGACAAAAATGATTTATTCTGTTACTAGGAATATCTAGATACAGACATTAAGCCTTTAGTCCTTCAAGAAATAAACTAGGATGTGATAAGCTAAATATCCTTGAACTTACGTTATTTTGAAAAAAAAGAGCTTTCCTTTTCCTTATCAACTTGAAAACATTGTTCTCGATAACTTTTTAGCTTACCGTGGTAAAAGATATAATTTTTTTTGAGCGTTTTCAATTTGTCGGTTGATCTTCTGGTAACCCTTGATTAAATATATAAAGTGTCAGACCCATTTAAGAGTGATAATATTGTAAATTTTTATGAGTGTTCTGATCAGGCCGGTTAGGTTAGAATTTTGCTTCCAAAAAATCATTTTGACAAAGTATGAAAGGCCGAAATATTCTGATGAATGCACGAGCACTTTTTATTGACTTTTCTTAAATAAGCGCTATTTATATATAAGATATATGCTTAATTATCCTTTTGGTTTTTAAGTAAATTTTTAGTTAATTTTCAACGGAGTAGACAGCATTTATAATATTAGGATAAAATGCAATGCATTCGTATTCCTCGTGTGACGTACTTAGCCTAAAATAACTCAATTTTAAATTCTTGGATTGCGCAATCTTCTATTCTATCACTCTTTCAAAACTAGTTTGGCCTAAAGCGTTTTGGCAGAAATAATTTTGACTAGAAAACTCTACTTTATTTTATTAATAATAGTTTTTGAAAACACATAGGGATTTTATTTCATGGATATTTCATGTCAAATATTTATCGAAAATCGCATCGATTGACCTCAAACTTGGGCAAAGTTTACTTAGTTTTCTATTTCTTCAAATATTAGCTGAAGTAGGGATATGAAAGTTTGAGATTTTTGGTTGTCACCCTGTTTCGTTTGTTTTTGAAAATGGAAACTTTTGATATCATAGAAAGAAATTATTAAGCACTTCGGCATTACTTTTTGCACCGTCACATACAGAATCAAAATTTGAACTATAAAAACTATATTTTTTTAGAAACAAGGAAACAAATCTTACAAGAAAAATTTTGAGACAAATTATATTGTTTGTCGCTAAGAAGATGCAATGATCCAGAGTGTCCCTTATCTTGGAGTTTTTCATAAATTTGTATGTCTAATTTTTCGTAAGGATATTTTTTATTGAAATTTTTATGTAAGATTTTGCAAAGCTTACTATTTTGGGGATAAACTTCTTACATGTGGTGTGTTTGTTTCTAAATGGAAGACAGCAGTTTAGAATTTAGATTGATTAATAGAACAACGTGTTTTTATAAAAAGTAATTTTGATATATATCATAGCACTTCAATTCTTCAGATCTTGCCGAAATAGTTTCTTCTTTTATTTTCATAAGAATATCGTTCTTAAAACTTTTCTATGCAGGGAATATTAAATTTATCTTAGAAAATAGAGCCCATAATCTAATGTCTCTCTTATACACAGTTTATTTTCTCTATTGATTTTTCGTGAAAGACGGAAATCAACAGTTTATTTATCTGTAAAAATGACTGTTAAAGACAACTTTTATAGAGTATATGTATCGCAAGAGACTTCATTTTATAGAAAATGAATTCGGATTTCTTAGTTGGTTAAAAAATATTCTGGTTACAAATAAATTTTACGAAAGCTTTCGTAAGTTTTTTTGTTGCATTGCTATAGTTTATTTATTAACATTGCACAAGATAATAATTGTATCAGTGTTGCTCTTGCAGTCTTGGTCAATTTGCAGACTGTTATGGTCTTAGGCTTGCTTTTGCTCATCACTAGTACCCAATTTATGCATGCATATTAGATAAAAATATATATCCGCAACTTCCGACCAGCAATTAGGCACAGATAGGCTTTGCCACATTAATGGATTTTATATTAGTCAGCATACTTGCATATGTAAATACATATGTATGCATGTACCTCCGAACCAACTCTCATTTATGATACCATTTGATAGCATTGGTTTTGTGGAGGCCCTATACTCCTTGAGGAGATAAAGGATACAAGAGAGAAATGAAGCATACTCAACAAGAGCTTCTGCAAAGTAAATGAGAGCCAAACCGGTTACACTTGGCAAAAGTATTGGAATGCAAGATCAATCATTAAGGCACTTTACGAAACATGCGATACAGCTAATTGTTGAAATATAGACAAGTACATAAGCAGCATGCAATGGCGATGAAACAGCAAGTGTGTAGGTACTTCAGAGTTTCACTCACAAACAATTCCCGTCACGCGTTTATTGTTTTCCTTCTGGTATAAGGATATTAACAGATTTAGCAACAAAATAAAAAAAACTGCTATAATTTTTTCATTGATGATGTGTAAGATAAGTTTTCATATAAAATTTCTCACTGATCATATGGAAATTGGACATATTTTTCGCGGTTAGAACTACGCGATACGTAGAAGTGCATACATGTGTATACACACCTACACACAAATGTATACATTTAAGCCGGCTTTTTAGGAATTAGTTAATTTTAATATAAGGAAAATTACCCTTGGTCAGTATATTAACAGACTAAGCGCATTTAACCCTCTCTTGTGTCGCTTTGGGATTAACTTAAGTGGAAATTTTTTCTCTTTTGTCTTCTGCTTTGAAAATACACGCGCAAACAAAATAGCACTGCTGCCTTACGAGTGGCCTCATGGTGGTTGAACACAATTCATAGCAAGGGGAGGTTAAGGGAAAATACCTTGCGTGTGCGTTGTAGCATAGCAACAAGCGAGTTTTTTTTTATTTTTTTTTTTGAATCGGAATTACGGCTGTGTGCGTGCACTAATATTAATTTCTTGCAAGTGTATTGTGTTAGCGAGCGAGAGAGCATTGTTGTTTTCGATTTCGTGAGAGAACTTTCAGTGTTTGTATGTTGAAATGCTAAATTCAGCAGCATATTCAGCGCCCACAAATATCAACGCAATGACGTTGCAACGCATACAAACGCAACGGTAACGTAAAAACCTACACGCAAATGGTAATGCGTAGTTGAATAAATAATGAACAAAAAAGAAACACAAAAAAAAAACTTCGCAAATTTTGGATGGAGTGAAACGCAGCAGGAAATAAAAGAAATTGCGTTGAAGGAAAGCTTATGGGATGACAATAAGGGGATACAAATACGCATTCAAAAAAGACAAGCGCGGGAATAGAAAACTTCTTGATTTTTTGTGAGTGTGTATGTATGTATGTATGTATCTTTGTACGTAGATACTATGCCATGCAACTTGATCATAAAGAGAGCGAAATTTAAAAAAAGTATTTGAAAAATGCAAGAAACAACTTCACTTTTCTGGGGCCTAATCTCTAAAGCGACGCGAAAGCAATGCGATTCGAAAACCAATGCAATTCAATGCGTTTAAGATTAGCATTTATTTAATTGCGATACTGTTTTGTTTCTAATCACATTACAGAGTAAGGGGTCTTGGTTTTTTCATAAGTTTTTCTGTTCTGTTCTGCATCAGTGATGCCACTTTCAGCGCATTTGTAATTTTTTAAAATACTTTTTCTTTCGGAAAAATATCGCCAGTACATTCAACAAATTTTTAATACATTCGGTATAATGGACAAATTTTCAGTACATTTGGCGCATTTTCAGTACATTTCCGGTACACTTGAACTATTTGCAATAGTTACTTTTTTATAGTAAATTTAAGCAAATTTTGCAAATTTACGTTCGTTTTCGAGTTTATTACAAAAAAGTAAATTCGCCCTCTAAAAATTATGTTCCAAATCCCTCAGTACACTTCTAAAAAAATCGTAATTAGACTCAGTGATATCACTTTCAGCACATACGTAATTTTTTTAGGTACATTCGCGTTTTGAAAACCAATGAGCTGATTCCGAGCAAATTCAGAAAATTTTCAGCACACTTTCAATAAACTTTTGTGATACAATGCCATTAAAAGTATTGACTTAAGTTCTTAATGTACAAAAATTTTATATGTGTAAATAAAATTATTGTTTTAGTTAGTTTGATGAACACATATAACCTCTTTAATGCTATTTATCGGAACAAACGCGCAAAGTATGATTGGCCTCTAATAAGTACATTCGCATTCTAAACTATTCTCTTCCTTAAATATTTAAATAAATCTCATAGTTCACTTCATATTAAGTTAATAAGTGTCAATTCATATGGCAACATTGCTCCATGCGTATGCGCCTGTATAAGACCTTATTAAAACCAGGCTTTCATGCAAATATCATTGCTAAAATACTTGTCCAGTCAATGAGATCTTCTAGAAATGCTATTGTATCTTTCAATATAAGGACTTAATCAGAAGCCACAAAATGTGGTCTGAGTTTTTGTTTTCATAATTTGTTTTTAGATTTTGCTTGGCATACAAAAATTACTGGGCTCTTCTAATGTGTCGTTAGTAGTAACAAACATTAATTTTGACTGTCAATATTTCACACCTTGATTTTTCACAAAATTTGGGATTCATAAAAACAGTTCTTATTTTCTCCAGGCATTAAAGGCCTACTTCATTTTCACTTCTCGAAAGGCCTACTTGTATCTCTTCCATGGAAAGCGTAATTTTACTTCCTTTTACGAAACGCCTACTTTTCTCTGTTATTGAATATGAGAAAAATGTAAGATTTAGGGTCCATAATTTTCTACAGTGCAGGTTCCAAAATTATGTTCAATATTTATGATAAATTGTATCTGCTCTTATGAAATTTCTTTAAAGCTTTTAGTCCTACACTTAATGGACTTCAAGGGCTCCTTAACTTATTGAAAATGTTGGTACTAAACTCCCTTAAACATTGGGAATACAATCAAAACAAAAAATTTTAATTAATTTTAACACTCCATTTAAGTACACTCTGTTATAGCGTTTT
This sequence comes from Meiosimyza decipiens, assembly GCA_963680825.1. Taxonomy (NCBI): domain Eukaryota; kingdom Metazoa; phylum Arthropoda; class Insecta; order Diptera; family Lauxaniidae; genus Meiosimyza; species Meiosimyza decipiens. The sequence goes on from OY804260.1 coordinate 77,665,745, forward strand.
TCACGACTTTTGTTTAAACGGAGTTAATCAGTTTGGCAACTCAATCACTCAAAATGTTTCTATTATATACATATACATTTTTATTTTAATCGCCGCGTTAAGCTAAGAAAAAAAAAATCATTCACTCACACATTTGTCAAATACGACGACATGCATTTGTTTGAATTGCACGCATATGTCTCTTACAGTAGTGTGCAAAATATGAATAACTTCTTTGTGAGTCATTCCTTTGTGACAGATGTGATATTAAGACTCATTTTAAGAGAAAAACTTTTAATATTTATAGGTGCTATAAAATACATGTCAATTAGAGATTTTACAGATACACAATATTGTCACAAAATAAGCTGTCGAAAAAAAATTAAGCACAAAAGTTCTCTGCCATAAAGTTGATAAAAAAGTCTCAATATTTAAAAAATGTTGCTGGAGATATACACTTTTTAGAACAACTGTCATATAAATAAGTGTTTGCTTCGTAAGTGTGCTTTATATTTTGCCCAGCACTGTACTCGTATGCATGCGAATAAACAAACGCAGCGCTTTTGTTTCATTTCGTGTGGATGTGTGATCAGGGCCGGAATAAGCGGTAGAACAAGTCGTACGGGTAGCAAAACACGTGCCATCCTGACCTAAGATTAAAAAAAAAGTCTTCAATCTTAGTTAGATGTAGCTAAGGATTTTCTTTGATTTATTCTCAATGAAAAGATTTTTTTTTGCTCGTCAAATTGAACACGGAAGGATATTGGTATTTGATTGTCTCACAAAATGAATGGGCTGAAAAATCAAGTTCGCACAAGAATGCTAGCGACGCCTCTGCATATGATGTCATCATAATCATTGCCAACATGCACACAAACTTAGGCGCACACACACGAAAGCACTTTAACGTATACCAATAAAGAATTGTTCATATGTATATATATTAATTTGTGACTAATCGTACATACGTATGTAAGCAGCAAATGTTTGTACAAATGTCATTGCATGTCAAAGACGAGAACGAATTTTAACAATCGCATTAGCATGGCCGCCCATAAGTACCCTATGCACGAGTACTTTTTCTTCTTACATACATACATACATAATATCTATATCTATGCATAAATGTGTGCATTTGTATCAAAGTACGTACATATGTATGTCAGTATGTAACAAAATATCTGTCGAATCGTTGTTGTTTTTTTATTTCGTGTTTCTTTTCATTTTTTGTTTGCTTATGCTGTCACTGCCACTGTTGCTTGCCGCTGCTGTTTGTCAGTAATTATGACTCTGCCTAAAAGTATGCAATATTATTTTTTGCTGAGCCGTATGCAATGAAATTTTTTCGCTTGGCTTGTTTTTTTTTTGTATGAATTTTCTTTTTGATAACTGAATTAATTGATGGTAATGTGATAATGTTTGAGCGCTATGCAATTGAAAATAATTATAAATTCTGTAAAATTTGTTCTTAAGCCAAAATTTATGAATTTTTTATATAAATTTGTTTTTCTTTTTCAAATTGATTTGTATTGAAAAATGTGAACGAAGATTTTTTTTTTCTCAAACAGTAAAAATATGTAACGATTTTGATGCGATTTTTTTCAAAAGAATTTTATTTTATATACAATTAGAAACAGCAGTTGAAACTTTGTTTGTTGAAGTTTTCTTTCATTCAAAACTTTGCTAATTTTTAGTTTTTATACCTTTCATGTAGATAATATTTTTTTAAGTGAATAAAACAAGTTGCAACAAATTAAATCATATTATAACAATATATGAAAGCTTTGAGGAGTAGCAAAGAGTTTGTGTTAAATTAAATTTAATGAATGCATCTTATGATAAGAAATATAACCAAAATACCAAAAACAAAAATTTGAACTGAACTTTATTTATTAACTGATTTCTAATAGCAAAGCTTAGTGTAATCAGTTTAAGCTCCATATATAAAGTATTATAATCAAATTCGATATTCCTCATAAAAGAATAACTAGTAACTTTTTTCATGATCATATTTTAATGCTTTTTTAAATACATAATAACCTAATTAGCTGGAAACTTAATTATTATATAATTAATTATTATATTTTTTCATAACTACACTCGTCGATTTTTATAACACGGTTGAATAATTCAAGTAATCTCCACAATTCTCTCAGCTATTGTAATTTATTTATTGCCCTTCCTTTCTACATTACGCTTACATTATTTTTTAATTGAAATTAAAAAAAGTCCAATGTTATTGAAGTTATGAGTATTCAGATCTTCAATATAAAATTTGCATTAAAAATAATTTAAGTTTTAGTAATTGCTTCTTAAAAGAAAAGCACATGTTTTATTCGCAATTGATGTGGTCATAACTAACATAAGCTTTTTGTAAAATCCTTTTTTTATTACACGTTAATGTTTTTGATTGACAATATTATTTTAATTAAATGGCCAGCGTGTCAATCATATCAAAAAATAATTCTGTTTCTAACCGCTGTTGTTACTCTGGAATTTCAATAATTCAACCTTTCATATGCAGTTACAACTCAAAAGCTTACTGCACCCACTATAACAATGAAGAGATTAAATAAGAGCCAAAAATGTTATGAAATAAAGCAAAAAAAGTTAAAAAAAACAAATAACTGAAATAACAGAGATTACGTGATGGAGTTGAAGAAGGTCAAATTTTGGCACGCGGCAAAAGATGCCACAAGACAGATAAAGATTTCAGATGAACAAATGATAAGCGTAATTCATATTTTCAAGCCACAAATACATCACAGATTTGTTACACTGGAGAACAGAAAATTTGACGTATTTAGAGTGTTGTATTAACAAGGATTCTATGGCATATAAACATAAAATCTTAAAGAAATATATTATATCTATTCAAGGACACTTCTTAAAGCTGTTTTTATAAAGAAAAACTAATAGAAATATTGGGGCGAAATTACCAATAAACACTATTAAGAAAAAAAAATAGACCTATTTCTTACATTCCTTTGTCAATGTCTCGTTAAAAAGTGCTTAAATATACGAAGAACATTGGTGAAACGCATTTCAATGAAACTTTCTCCAGAGCATTAGAAGTGTTTTGAATGGAATAAAATTGATTTTGTTCGTTGTTTTGTAACTATAGATGAGACTTGGGCTTACCACTATGATCCTGAACTGTGAAAGCAATCATCTGAGCCAGGTTGTTCCGTTCCGAAGTAGGCAATATGGTCAAAATCTTCTAAAAACATTATAGCATCAGTTTTTCTGTGATGCCAAAATATTTTGTTGACCGACTATCTCAAGAATAACATCAAGAGAATATTAGTGCAACTTTTTGGAGCAAGAACTGCTTTTGCGTAAAAAAAAATCATTTGTCATCATGATAATGCACCTGCTCACAAATATGTTCGTATATGCTGATCAAATTTCAGTCCAAATTGTTGGAATATCCACCCCAATAACCAGATCTTGATCCCTCTGACTCAAATCTATTCACAAACCTCTAGACACTTCTTCGTGGAAAGCATTTTTCATCGAATGAAGAAGCAAATGCAGCTGCAGTGGGATATTTAAAAAGACTTACGAAAAATAACTTCAGGTTTAAGGTACACAAATCGGAGAATTGCGGGAAAAGTGCATTGAAGTTCAGGCAGACTATATTGATTATAATAAACATAGTAGAGTGACTAAACAAAATATCATTAATTTCGAAAAGGATTTATATGTTTTGGTATAGACTCCTTACTGTCCTTTTAAAGCTATGTCATTTGAGCTAACACCAACAAAAATTTTGTTGAACTCTGTAAAAATTTAAATTGTGGGCGTTATAACGTTGATGCACGCCAAGGCGGGGTGTTTTTCCTTTGACAGACAATTGAATGTCACTGGGTGATGAAGTGATAGGTGGTTGCATTTGCTAAATCAAACACAAATTGGTGTCTTAAACTTGCTGTTCAAGTTATGCACAATTTATTGCATAAGTATTTAATAAAATGCTTTATTGTTTGCATTTAATAATAGTTTAAGCCAATGAATGACATTAAGAGCGTCAAATAAATATGCATAAATCATTTATCAGCTGTCATGTACTGACATGTTGAAAAAAAGTGACAGTGTTACATTTTTGAGGGTCAACATGCATTATAATGGCGTAAGGTAGTAGTCAAAAAAAAATTAATGCGTAAAATACTTTTACTTTTATTTTTCTAAGTTTAACTTTTTATCATACGCACATACATAATGTTATACAAAACAAAAGAAGAAGAAAAAAAAAACGAAAAACGGCAGCAACAAACCGCAACATGTGAAACAGTTGTCATTGTCAGTCGTTAAATGTCAAACTGACATTTTATTAATTTTGGGCGAGACCAACAAGCGAAACCAACATTGGCCAAATGAAGTGCCGTAATTTTAATGAACTTAAAGTTTTAGCCACCTCTTTTTGTCATTTTATGCAATTCGCTTATTTGTTATAATAAACTGCAAAGAAAGATATAAAAAAAGTCATATGAAGTACTTTTTTATTAAATGAAAACAATATGGCAGCACTTGAAAATTGACATTTTAAAAATGTGGCCCACTTGCTGGGATTTTTGGTGAGTTAAATTACTGCATTATTGAAGTGTTGTTTGTTTTGATTACTTACGTCGTTGTTGTTTTTGTTTTAATTATTATTGCTGTTATTTTAATAACCCTCAATTAACTTAAGAAGTTTAATATTAAAATGTTGCCATGCTTTTTTTAGCGAGGCGTTCACTTGACTTGATTTCTTTATTAAATTTATAGCCCGTTTGTAGTACCTCCACAATGTAAATTATTATATAATTTTTCATACTTACGCCCTTTTTTCTGAGTGTTGCTGTTGTGTTTTATTTATTTTGCTATTGAAAAATAGTTTTTCTCCTTTTGTGATACTCTACACACTCGGAGATGGGCAATGAAGTTGAGTTTTATTAAAAACTTAGTTCAAACTCCAGGCACTTTACTACGGAAAGTCCTCCTTTTGTTGTATTTCTTAGCTCCTCACAAAGCATATGGCCTCCAATGCTCTTTCGAGTAAGCGAGTGTCTTCAATTCATCTAACGTTCACGCATTTTTTGTTTTAATAGTCGTTTCCCCTATGATTTAAGTCGAGATAGCTAACCTTAGTTATTTTGATGAACATCAGTCAGATATTCACCTATTTCACTTTAACTAACCTGGCTACATGTACTCTCACACCAACTCTATTGTCACCAAAAGATTGCTTGAAGGGATAGTCCGTGAGTATTTTTAGCTTTAATATCTGGGGTATTTATTCGTCATTTTGACGAATGGTTAGCTGCCACATAAATTTTGTACTATACGTTTTTTTTATAAAAGCTTAAAGGTGCTAAAAACATAAGTATATCTAAGTTAATGCTCAAATGTAAGCTTATCTGAATATGTAGTAATAAATTACTAAAATTTTGGAAAAATGAGAATATATATTGACTTATATTAAATAAAATATCCGAAGCCAGTAATAAAACCATTTAATTTAGAAAGAGTGTACTATTCAACGCATAAACAGCAAAAAAGTATAAAATAAGGTTAGCTATCAATGGAAATAGTACGTCCAGCCCAATGAAATTGTGAAGGAAACTAGTATTTGAAAGTGGTTTCAATCAAATCCCTTCGACTTCTTACAGAGAGCTACTTAATTTTTGGCATCCTGGAAAACAGTTTCAAATGGTGCGACAAAATCCTATGACAAAATTTTGAGTTACTGGTCAATAAAGGTCACGTTTTACGTAGTGGCATATTATGTTGTCAGGCAAAAGTATCGATACTTTGAAAACCAAGCAAGCAAGATTGTCTTTCGAGCGGACTAAGTAAAATTGTGAATAACTAAAATTTTCTCAGATTTTTCTTGAAAAAACCAGAGATTTTTATTGCATTTGCGAGTGCAATCTCATTTATCTCACCTGTAGCGCATTTAACGATCAGTACTGACCGATTGCTCTGCCTTTTTGTCTATACTGCAAAATGTTCGTTATTCATTACGATTATTTTTTCATTGTATTTGTTTAGTTAATTTAAATTGTTGTTTTAAGAAACTTAAATTTGTTCATTATAACTTTTTTTTTTTACAACAATATCATGTTGGCGGTACAATTTGCTGTCACTTGATTATGTTTGTTGTCATTTGTGCAATTACTGTATTTATTTCTGTCATAGTGTCATGTTCATTATTTAATTAATCGTTACCAATTATAATGACCCTGTATTGTGTCATGTTAACATTACTTGCAGGCATATTTTTGGACAATTCTTCATTGTCAGTAAGCAATTCAAAGTGACATATTTTTGCAAAAATATATGTTAAGGTTAAGTCAGTGATTGTTGAGTACTTCCTCAAACTTTAATTTAATCGATCAAATAATAATTAAATCAATCATTAAACTGTCATATTCCATTAATATAATCAACATCATATGAACATTTAACGAAAAAATTTAAGGTATTTTTAAAGTTTTATGCCACTTAAACCAAAATAACTTATAGTACTTAAGCCAACTATTCTAATCTACGGAAGCCAAAAATTTTCTAAATTTAAACACTAAGTCTGTACGTGACAGGAACACTAATGAGACACTAAATCATAAGCCTAATGGATTAAAGACTGTAGATAAGTATGGTATCTTCCGTGTGGGTGTTAAGAACTTCAAGAACATTATCTTCAACACTTTGGGGTAAGGTCTTACGATAACTTGGATGATACAGTAAATGTTTTATAAGAAGTTCGGAGTTGATGGTAACTGCAAAGCTGTTAAACAAAGGATGCAAAGATGTTGGCATGGCACTTGCCGATATGGTAATAAGACGAATGCAAGGGGATGGGATGCTCTACACAAATATTCCGCATTAGAATTAGTGTCTCGTCAGTAGTTGTGATATATGACTACTGTTTCATTAGCAGACCAAGTGACAAAGAGTATTTTCAAATATTTTGCAGCTTCAAATTTTAAGTTTTTTATGATTGAATCAAAGTTATGTAAATATTGAATTTATGATAGAATAAACAACAACAACAACAACAATTTTATTTTCGATGCTATTCAAATTCAAAATGATTTTAAAGTTGTGTGTGTTTAAAATAAAGAGACAGAAAGTTATTTTTACTATTTTCAACTTCAAAAGTAGCCTGCTTAAGTCAAAAGTAAAATTTTTAATGTAATGTCTTCCTGAGTTGGTATTTCATTGTGAAGTTTCTTGATTCTTCGTGAGTGTTTTGTCAAAAATGCCGCAATATCAGACGGTATCTTCACTTAGTCAAAGTTGTTTAGTTTTTAAACCAAAAATTTTTGGATACTCAGCGTACCATTGCTAGTATCCCCACTAATGGATGAATGGCCTCTGGGTGTAGTTACTCTGCAGCAGCAGCAGACTTTTTAATCTAATTTAAAGCACCTAAATTTTTCTTAAAAGATTTTACCCACATTTGCTGTTGCTTTGAATAAAATTTTTTTTCTTCTTTTTTTTTGCAAAATCAAAAATCGGAAAATTTAATAGAACTTTTGTCCATAAATATTTTTTTCATAAAATGTTACTGATATCAGCGAAAACATCAATTGCTGACTCTGATCTCTTTTGCCCATTGCAAACTCGTGCAAACGTGACTTCAATTATTTTAGTGCAGCACCACTCATGTAGTAAATAAAATGACCAAATGGTTTTTGAGGCCACATTAGAATAAAATGCCAATATTGCAAAAATGAGCAATCACTTAAACATTAGTTTGAATATTCAAAAACTATTGATTAAAATAATAAAAAGCTAAACATTCTAATTTTTATTTCCAATTACCAAATCTTTTGTTCTTGGTCTTTAAAATCTGCCAAAAGAGGTATGCAAATTCGGCAATAACGAAACTAAGTAACAACAAAGGTGCGGTACAAAATATGACAAAACCAAATCTTACCAAAAAAGGGGGGGGGGGGGCAGGGGGAATAAATTCCAAACGATCTTGCAAATGTTTTTTTTTTTTTGCTTAAACGCCACACCCACCCACTGCGCCTGTGACCTCATGCACCAAAAAAATACACACAGTCATCTATTACAACAAAGTCATGCCCCACGTCTGCGCGCACAGAGGGCGTCCCACGAATGCCAGCACACACACATACATACAGACAGTAAGTATCATTTTGCTTTGACAATGGAAAGGAATTGACTTCGATGTTGCTCAAACGTGATTTCATCACAGGTTGCGATTGTCCTAGTTACAAATCAGCCAACAGCACTAGCTGACTGGGTCGGTCGGTCGTGTTTGCTCAGATGCAGCCAGCGCCACATTTCCGAATTATGAGTCAGTCAGTTAGTGAGGTAGTGCGGCAGTGATTTTCTGCAAAGTTGTAAATTTTCTTTTTCGCGGTTTTTCCCATATATTTTCCATAATATATGCATTGTTTTAAGCCCAAGTTTGGGTTTGTTGGCTTTTTGAATTATGCATTTATCCTTGATTTAATTGGCGGGTGTTCTAAGGGTACCATTTTTGTCATTTTTCTTTTTGTGTTGGTTGCTTAAACTGCTGTTGTCATTTCAGTTGTTGTTAACAATTTGTAATTTGCAGTGACAGCATTACATACAGCGCGCATGTGTCATTCGAAAATGGTAATTGAAAACTTAAGAAGTAAATTACGAATTCAAATTTTGTTCGGTGTGGGAGTGGCATGTGAATAGTAATTTGAAAAAAAAAATTGATTTGTAAGAAACTTTTTGATAGTAACATTGACAAAAATCTCTTAAACAAAGTTCTTAAGGGTGGACTTAAACGATAAAGTACTGGCCCGAAAGCCTAAGAAATCCTTTTAATAGCATTTTCAGCTGTAGTCAAAATAGCCCGAAAAATTATTATAGAAATAGATCTAGGAATCACCAAAGGAAAATTCACACTTAAGAGATGAGTTATGACTTAAAATTGGTCAAAAAAGGCTGTTACGGAATCTACGAGAGGGTTTTTTGTGCCAAGTTTAACCATCTTAAAAGGACTAGGCCATACTCAATATAATGAATTGTTTACTTTTTGGTCTAAAAGCCTCTCATAATCAAATTCTGGACAAGCTACTAAACAAAGGTAATAAGTCCATTAAAATGTTAGAAATTTTGTTCAAACCTTGCATTATGGGTAGGATTTGATCATTTTTCGATGAGCAGTGGGATCAGTGTGAGTGTAAAACTCAGGGTTCCGGTTTGAAAGTCCAGCATTCGGCTGCCATCTTGAAAAAGGGGGTGTTAGCAGATTTTCTGCAATATTTTTAGATTCGAAAGTCGCACAAAAAATTTACAAAGAGTTTTTTTGTAGAAAATTAAATTCTTACCGTAAAGTTGAAAATGATAAAGCTATAAGTAGAAATAGACTCACGAAACATATTATTAAACGGTTATACCTTTTTTTTTATATAAAAATTGCTACGAACTGTAGTTGCTTGGTTCAGACCATTATTTTTTATCTATAATTTTCTGGTCAGTGGCAGATAGATCTACAGCAGCATTGAAATCAAATTTTTACGAGCTTCTTTTTTCTAGCTTAGTTTAACACTTGAACGTGGCATGAACGAGGACTTTTTTATATCAGGATTGGAACAAAAGTTACAAGTATTGTAGAAGAAATGATATTGGATTATCGATAGCTCCTCTGGCCCCTGTCTATTTGACAATGCACCAGCTATTAACATTATTTCATATAGACGAAGATGGAACTTAACCTCTACCGAACCAACCAAATTTTTGTTTATGATTTTGTCGTAAATAAACTCAAAGTGGTGATACTTTAAAATCCTGAAAACAAAGCAATAAACATAACAATTAAAACAAATCAACTTTTAAGAAATTTCTGAATATATTTATCTATTAAAAAACTGCCTCTGAAAAAATCTTTTCTTAAATATAATATGCTTTCGTATGTTGTAAATGAAATTTGTTTCTATGGATGATTAGTAAATATGTTCTAAAAAATATCAACTAATTTTGAGCAAACTTTCTAAGAAAATGGCCCGAAATCTAAAAAGATTTACGTCCCAAAAATGCTTACTAGTGTCATATCATGCCTTGGGTGATTTTTTCCCTTTAACCGATAGTAATATATTGAAAAAACTTTGATTTTTATAAAATTGACTACTAGCAAGAAGCGTAATGATACTTTCAAATTTATAAGTATATAAATTGTCTATATTATGTAACATTCCATTCGACCTGCAATACCTCCTCTTATGTCAAAGTTTGATTTATGATTTCAAAATATAAGTATATATTCAACTTGAAAGATATGCATTTTTAAATCGATAAAAAACTACAGATAACAACAGCAAAACTATACAAAAAAACAGAAAAAAAAACGAGAGCAATAATATATCTAAAGTATTTGTTTTTTTTGTGTTATACAAATGTTTAACAATGGGAACGAACGGTATGTACGATCTGTTGCAATATTGCACGGATCAGTTCGGCCCAGCCTACATTTAATGGCTCACAGTGAGCACAATTTGAAAAAAAAAAACAACGAAAACAATTGAATGGCTAAGCATGATCGTAGACCAAATCCAAATCCAAATACTTTTACTTTTTTATTGCTTTGCGATTGCTTACTCTTTTGCGAGTACGACCATTTAAATTGTAGTGCCTGCATTGTTGTATGTGGCGAGTACGCGTAGTAATTGTTGCGGCGGCGTTGGTAACGTCTTAAGTAAGCGATGGGCGCTATACCGAATAACACAAATATATATTTAACTTAAAGATTTACTACTTACATTTTTTTTTGTTGTAAAAGTTACACCGATAAGCCGCGCCAAGCGGACGGACGTATTAATAGTCAGTAGAGTTACTGCCATATCAAGTAGCGCCCGTGAAGGTGAGTGATTTTTTATGTAAAGCATACTATGGATGGTAAGGAAGCAGTAAAAGAAGTAAACGAAAAGAAAAACTGTCCGCCCTAATATTGCCCACATTTTTTTTTGGCGGTGTGCTGTAATTGTATTTGTTGTATGTAATTGTTTTTGGATTACGTTCAATTCGCATTCACTTGGAAAAGTTTAAATTTGGAAAAATAAAATTATAATTCTGTAAAATAATGAATAAGATGTCAACATATTTCTTATATATAAAATGTTTTCGGTGTCAGAAAATTTGTTTATAATGAAAGAACAATGATAAAATAACGCAACAAAACAAAATTATAAGAAGTAATCAACATTCCATTGCATACTTTTAGTTGAAAGTGGTTCAAGTGAAGAATGAACTTAACAAACATTCTCAGAAACGAGCTTTGATCCTGAACTTTGAGGTCCAAAAAATCGATGTTTTTTTATTGCATGGATCAATACTTAAGGTATTCAAGAATGTGTAGATAAAGTTACAGATAATAATTCTAAGTATTTCGGTCGGAGTCTAGCGTGTGCCCCGCTACAGATCTTCTACTTTGTGGTGAAAAGTTTTCCTATCGAAAACTTTGAATCGCGTTTTCTCTAAATTAAATTTTTACGATTATTGCGAAAGTGGAGTACGTGATTGCTAAGAAATGAAACGACATATTAATTTCATTAAAAGCTTTTTTCTTCAGTATTGTATTTAATTTTATTTGAACTAAAAAGATTGTAGAAAAGATGTGTTTTTCTATACGACTTATATAGCGGGTTCATTGATCTGCGCAACATATTACCATGGTTTCGTTTCTTACCTCTCAGTATGAGTGTGTTAAGCAACACAGTGTAGATATAACAATAGGAATATGCATTCCTAAAATAACTCTCTATCAACTTATGCACTGAAAATTCAATTTAAATCTACTAACAACATACAATGAAATTGAAATACAAAATTAATTGTACTCTGTTTAAGGGAGCAAAGCTGCCGCTACATTGTTCCTTTCAGACCTTATTTGTTATAATGCTAAAAATGTTTAAATTAAAAGTATTAAAGTAGTTAGCGTACCATTTGCAAAATTTAATTTAAAATCGACCTGTTGCCACTTACAGTTTTGGCAAGTACCATACCAGCAACAGTCATGCTGAAAGCACCATAAACGACCATCAAACGGCCTTCCTACCATTGATTAGTAACGCTATAACAGTTGTTGTTATTTTATTGTTATTGTTATTACTTTATTTTTTGTATTTGTTGTAAGTGTCTTTATTTTCTGTCTTATTTTTGTTGTTGTCAAATAATAGTATCCTGGTCTCATTTCTTATGCAATCAGCAAGAAACTTTTGAAAGGGAAAATTAATCATTGGACACATTTGGGTGCAAAGTGTCACGAATTGGAGCGCTGTTGCTATATACCTAATATAAAGTATATCGCAATGTTGTTGTTGCAATTGTAGGTGGTTGTGCCACATTTTGTTTTATGTAAAAAAAAAAAATACCAAAAACATTTTGCATTAATTTTTCCACACGTACTTTGCAAATCAAAAAAAGGAGAAAGAAAACTAAAATCTTTTGATGTCTGCGCTTAATTTTGTGATAAATCTTTAAAGCCAAATTTTAGCTATAGTCTAAGTTATAGCGAATTCCATAAGTTTTAGTAAATTTAGTGATTTATTTTGCAATTATTGTGACCAAAGTTGACCAAAAGCGTCTGCAAAACCAGAAATGCTAAACGTGTGAATATATTGAATCACTAAAGCTTCAAGCTAAGAAAGCTAATTGATGTAGTAGCTAAAATCTCTTAATATTATAGTAGCTTGTTAAAAATATTTTAAGTATCGTAGTCATTGTCGAATAAAATAAAT